>OY720345.1:77141033-79541033 GCA_963082975.1 Labia minor | reverse complement strand
AATATAAGTATACAATTTTTCGGTATAGTTTTTCTTTCTATGAATATCAATTTTAATATCTAAAATTATATATATATATATATCTACTTTTATATTAAAGATAACTTTAAAAAATATCAATGAATAATAATAATTGATAGTAGAATTATTTACTTAGAGAGATTTATTCTCAGATTTTATTGAATAAAACAGAAACTGTGTATTTTAAATAAAGAGTAGATATCACACAAAGTATGGTGTCTAAATTTAAATTTAAAAATAATTTAAATACATACTAAGATTGTAGTATCCTAATATCGAAAATAATTCCATAATTTCTTGATAAACGGAATAAAATATGAATATTAAAAATTATTAATATATTCATTTGATTTGTTTTGATTGTCTATGCCTGTTTCTTTGAAATGAACATTGGATATGATGGTAACTTATAATAAAAAAACATATGGACTTCTTTTAATTAAATTATATCTGTAAGGCAAAAGAAACCTTTTCAATGTAAACGAATAAAAAAAAAGCCTTTTCTTTTTCTTTTTCACTTTTTCATTAATAGTGAATTCTATTAATTTCTTACAATATTATAAATCTTACCAATTATTTAAGTGATTCTTTTGAAATGGGATAAATGGCCTCCTATGATTAGATTGATCTCACCTGGGATAGATGTAAGTTCGATTCCTTCGCCGTGATAAATATTATCATTATCCCTGGACAACGGGGGCGGCTGTGGCAAAGGGGGATCTTCCGGTGTTTCCGGATCCGGTAAATCCAAAGCCTCGGTGGACGATGCCGCCGCCTCCGTCGACGAAGAGGTGCCCCAGCAACCACGACGACGTCCCAGACTGACAAATTCCAAGGAAAGGAAGGGTGAAAAGAATACCAATCTGGTATTAGAATTAACCTGACAAGAAGCTCAGGTGGATTCCTCCGCCACTGCCGCCTCCGTTCCAATTCTGATGCCCTCAAGCAGTATGACAAAGTCTGCACCAAAAAATCAAATCAAATCAGACCATTCCAATAAATATATTTAAGCTTTTTATTGAACTTTTTCATTTATTCTGAATATTAAACAAAAATTATTATAAGATCTCACAGATATATATATAGATAGATTTATATATCTATCTATCTATATATATATGTATTAAAATAAAAATAGATAAATGTTGTTGTAGTATATTTTAAAAAGGATTATTTTTATTTTATTATAAATTTTATATCCAATGTTCATACACATTAAGTTCATTAATTAGAATAAAAAATCACTTTTATTCGAAAGGTTATTATTGAGTGTTCAATTTAATTATATGAATTATAAATATGTTATATATATTTGAATCGATTATTTCGAAAAAGTATTATCTTCAAAAAAAAAAATGTAATTCTTCAGAGGACCAAAAAAACTGATTTTTGAAAAAATTAAAAATTTTATTGAACTAGTTCTTCTGTGTTTCTTTTTTAGCTATCTTCAGGTAATATTAATTTGTGTTAATCATTATTTTAATATATTAGTTTTGTACTGAAAAATCAAAAAAAAAAATTTTTGATATGTTCCCTTTTCGAAATAAACGTCCTTTGTTAGATTGAAATAAGTTAAACAATTTGTTACTATGACTTGTTTTTTTATTTAAAAATATGAAAAAACCTTACAAAAATAACAATTTACTAAAAACACAAGTATAATATGCAACCAATGTCATTTTTGATAAAATTTGGAACTATTTTTATTTCTGTAGAGAATTTAAAAATCTTGGTCGGTATTTTCATTAGTTGTGGGCCGCAAAAATAAATCTTCGTAAAATTGTGTATATTCTGCTGGAATATAGTGAATGACCTTTTTGATGTCGACTATTTTTTTTTTTGCATTAATTGGCACTTTTAAAAAATGGGCAGGAAAATCCATTTAGTTTGGTAAAGAAGGGAAATTTGTTAAATGCTTTAATAAATGAAATTCCTCTTCGTTCATATCATTATCTATATATTGGCGTATCTTAAAAGTTCCAGGGGTGATGGAACTGTCCATAATCTCGTTATAGCTGCTCACAGCAAACGAAATCTTTTGATCTCTTGGAATTTGCTTTCCAAAACTTCTTTTGTATAGTACAGTTTTTTTTTTAAAAATTGCGGCCACCATTTTTTAAAATCAATAATTTCGGAAGTTGTAATGTTGTAGATATCAAATTTATTGGTATTTGATGATGATTTTATTAATTCGATATACTTCTCAGGGACGTAAAACGAAACAACTGCTTGAGTTGTTGCCTTTTCGAAATAAATAAAGTTATCCGAATTTTTTTCTTAATGATTAAACTTCGAAGATGTTTCTTTTCCACTCTAAATAGGTGTTATTACGCTTATTTTACAAAATGGATTTTTTTTTCCTCAATTTTGAAAAAATTCGGAGATGTTACCTTTTCGAAATAATTGATTCATTTTCATTATGATATTAGAATTATACCTTTTCTTACTAGTTTTTTTTTAAAATAAACATCTTTAATTGAAATACATAAATGTGTTTATAATGCTTAACGAATAAATAATCTAATTAGTTGTATTTAATGTATATACAATCAGGTAAATATATCAGAGGCCAAGCGAAGGTGGAGGAGGGGGGGTAGAAGTGCATCGATCCCTGGGCGCTACTCACAGAGGAGCGCCAAATAGTACAAAAATATACCAATAATTTTTATTTAAATTATAATTGATTTATGAAAAATATATTTTAAATTTAGTGGCAGTGTTTTTAAATTATTTTTTTTTAATTATATAAAATAAATAATAGGTAACTTTTGAACTAATTATAGATGATTATATACGAGGTGTGTCTAAAAAGTTCGGTGAATGATAAAAACATAAAAAGAGAATATTAATTGTTAATACATTTATTAACCTTCAAAATACTCTCCACTTGCCACAACACACTTCTGACAACGTTCGTATAACGCTTGAAAACTGTTGGAGAAGTCTTAATGTGGAATCGTTTACAGCAGTGATTCCCAACCGGTGGTTCGCGAACCCCTGGGGGTTCGCAGGGTATACAGAGGGGGTTCGCGAAGATAATATTGTAATGGCGTATTTTTTAAAACGTCATTAAAAGCAAAAGCAAAACAAAAACAAAAATTAAAGAACAAACTCACTGTAAAAGAGATTGTTCGTTGCCTGTTTGTTAAGAAATCTATAATAAATTTCAATATTTTCATTTCTTTTCTCCTTATTTATTTTTCAAAATTACTTCATCAATATCAAATCATATCAACAATTTTATACATTGCAATTTATTCTTCTTATTCAAGTAAGACAGACGCCTAACGTGGGAGATGCACATCAAGTCAAAAAAGAAACAACTGAGACTTAAACTTAACAAATTATACTGGCTGCTCCGACAAAAATCTCAACTGACGATAGACAATAAACTTCTAATTTACAAAATCATCCTTAAACCCATTTGGACCTATGGCATTCAGATGTGGGGGACCGCTAGCAAATCCAACAGAGACCTGATTCAGCGGTTTCAAAACAAAACACTTAGACTGATAGTCGGTGCTCCTTGGTATGTCCCTAACAGACTGATTCATAGGGACCTCGGAATGGATACAGTCCAAATGGAAATTAAAAATTACAGCCTTCGCTACAAAGACAGACTCCTTAAACACCCTAATCCCAAAGCCCGACAACTATTAGACACACAAGGACAACTGAGACGACTCAAAAGACTCAAACCACAGGACTTGACAAGAGACATTAATAAATAGACCCGCGATGGTGCCCTAGCTGGGATTAGCCATCAGGCTAATAATTCAGTGACATTCCCTTCCTCCCCTCCTCGACTATTTTCCTACCACAGTTCCAATGACTCACTCTCCTTAACCTGCCCTATAATTTCCTTTTACCTCCCCCCCTCGCCCTTTTATTACTCTTTATTGTAAACCATGTATTATTGCCTTCGGGCAGATGTACAAAATAAATGGATGCTAAATAAAAAAAAAAAAAAAAAAATTCAAGTAAAAAATACTATTCTTTTTTTACAAACATTTATTTATATTTATATTTAATATGATTAGTATCATTTTCTGCTTTATTTTTAAAATCATTTTTCCTTTCTTTGTAATATTTTTTGTTTTTACAATACAATCGGAAATAAATATCAAATTAAGCAGTTTACTAAAGATTTTAGAATTACTTGTTCTCAACTGGGAACTGGGGGAGTAGTGTTATATTAACCGACGTTCATACATAGACTTAGCACTTGTAAAGCTTAAATGATAGTGTTACTGTGACTGCAAGTTCTCGTGTAAATCATTTAATAAATATTAATTTAATTATTTTTATTATGGATCAATGGTTAAAAACGGGCCGTTTAGAAAGATATGATAATCAAGATGATAGTGTTGAATGCTGTAGTGACGTACCGTTTCACCAGATGAGAAACAATTGCTTTGTTCTATCAAATATCCACAAATATCCCATTAAGAATAAGAACCATTTTGTTAAATTTATCTTGTTTTTATAGCCATGATTTAATTATTAATGTTTTATTTCAATGTTTCACGATTAATATAATCAACTGTAATGCAATATGAAAAATATATATTCTGTAAAATTTCATTGCTTTTTTTACCTGTCATTAACAACTAGGGGGTTCGTCAAATTTATTCGGGCCTTTCTTTTGGTTCGCGAGGAAAAAAAGGTTGGGAAACACTGGTTTACAGTATAGCCGTCACAATGTTCAGGCCGGCAATCCACAAGCAGGACACCAGAAAACACTGAACGTGTACGAGAGATGATAACAAAATATCGGCGATTGACTTTGCGATTAATAGCCGAAGAATTGGGTATTTACAAAGACACAAAGTAGTGTTTTCTGGTTTCCTGCTTGTGGATTGCCGGCCTGAACGTTGTGACGGCTATTTTGAGAACGATAACACATCAAGACTTCTCCATCAGTTTTCAAGCGTTATACGAACGTTGTCAGAAGTGGGTTGTGCCTAGTGGAGAGTATTTTGAAGGTTAATAAAGATATTTACAATTAACATTCAAATTAAAGCCTAGCTCGAGTCTATGACTTTATTTATATATTAATTTGCGAGTATATTTTACATATAATATATTATTAAATAGTTGGATGTTGGAGGAGCCTTAGAAGGTATTGTGCTCTAGGCGCGAGTTAGGCTCGCTACCCCACTGAAATATTATATATATATAAGCATATATATATGTATATATTTATAGGGGACGAAATCTGCACAAGAAGTACAAATAGATGAGCAAAAAATGAATTTTAGTAAAATTATAAATTAAAAACATCTGGAGTGTCTCCACTCGACTATCTTGCAAAGTTGGATTGGATTAATTAAGGCATTTATTTTATTAAAATTAAATTAAATTAATTAAATTATAAATTAAAATTAATAAATAATATTTAATAAACCAGCGCGTGTTTGGCTTTTTGTTGATGAAACCACGTCACGTGCTGGCGCGTGATTTGCAGTGTTAAAAAATCAATTCCTGTACTTTCACCGATTCAATCAAGCTGAAATTCTATATATAGCAGTTTTAAAACTATCAAACATATATCTTTATTTTTACGATCAGTTTAGAGGGAAAAAAATCAAAACGCGTTGTAGCTAATGACCCATCTTGAACTACATTTCTCAAAAGTTGATAGAAAACTACAAATTTTGAATAATACCCGTGTACCAAATTTCATTATTCTTGCTTAAACCGTTTTTGCGTAATCTTGTCTACATACATACACACATACACACACACATAGACTTTTTTCTCAACCTTAGTGAAAATGATTCAGGAACCTTCAAAACGTATAAAAACATCAAAATCTCGACATCGAAAATTTTCGTGATCGCAATACTATCTCTGACGAGATATTAAAAAGATGGGATATAATAACTTTGAACATTAAATAAATGTAATAGAATTAATTTAGAAAGCAGCACAAGATTAAATATATTATAAATAAATGCACTATAATTATCTAATTTCTACGGATGAATAAGTTATTTAAACGATTAATTCTGTATAAAACTTTTTCTTCAACTATCCATCGAATTTTATATATCTAAACAAATATAATAATTTTCAAATCGTTGTCCTAAACCTACATGTTCGTAAAACAACAAAATACACTTAAAAATCTAGGGACCTATTTAAATTTAAAAAAAAAATGTTTAACTCTTGAATCAAGTAACGGGTCGACTAACAGACAGAGGAAATAATGATAATATCGCTTTTATGCTGTTTCCTTGACTAAAATAATTACACTTTACACAGTAAATTGTAAATATATGTTAAAAAGTAAATTTGAATGAATTATTAATTAAATTTTCACAATTCTTTATTCCAAGCATTTAGTTTAGAATATTTACATTAAATTTTGTTGAGATTTAAATCCTCAAATCTAATTTCAGTAGCTCTAAACTGTTTAGATACTATAAAATCACTTCTTAATCTGGGAGAGATTTGTTGATAGCATTTAAATAAATAATAATATATTGTATCTGGTGTCCAAATAAAACAACACAGTTTAAAGGTTGTTGACATCCTCATTAGTTCAACCTCAACCTTCACAAAAATTGGCAATGGTTGGTAATTCATCAGAAAATTATTTATTTAAATTCATAGAGACCAATTTCAATCTTATCTTTTATTAATTTATGTTTCAAGTATCTTTTTCTCATTTCTGTTTACTTTTGTATTAAATATTTTGAAATATTTATATTGTACTTTAATGAACAAAATAATGAAATGTTTTTATGGGCAGATGTTTTTTATGTGACTAATAATCTCATATTTGATACTATATCAGTTTCAATGAAAAATATTAATTATGTCATTTACTTTTTTGTTTTTTTTTATTTTTTTTTGTAGAATCATTAAAGTATATTAATAAATATTTAAATAAAATATGTTATCAATTTTAAGTAGTTACAAAAGAAAGAATGAATTAAAAATTAAAAAATGGTAATTTACATATAAATTATAATAATTTATTATAATAAATTTAATTTTTTAATATAATTTTAAGGAGAAATACATATATATATATATATATCCTTTTTAATTTAATGTAGGTAAATTGAACTCGTTTAAATTGGCATCCTCTTCCATTTTTTGAATTAGATATGTATTTAGGTAAAATGATGAATAATTAATAATAACATGCAATTATTATTTTGAAGGATATGTAAAATTAAAAAAAAAACATATTCTATTTTATATATTATAAAATATTTTTAATAATGATCGGATATAATAAATAATGAGAATAGAAATTAATTATTTAAAAAATCGAAATTATTTATTTATATACGTAAATACCTATGGAAAACCCATATGATCATTATGGTCAAGATAATCTATTTTTATTTTTATAAAGTTAATATTTTTTTATATTAATTAAATAGGGCCATATTTTTTCACTGATTTCAATAAATAAATAACTAAAATAAGAATTATAGAATGATTATATTTTATATTATGAATATAATATGCATGTATTATTCTCAGTCACCATAAATGAATTGTTAATTATATAATGTAGAACTACATAGAAATTTTGTTTTAAACTAAAAATTATTATTTACGTAGATTTTAAATATTTTTGCCGACCGACGATAGGAAGGGAAGGTATTGTTTTCAAACCAAATTTCACATGTGGAGATTTTTACATATCTCCACGAATCATGCATTTTTTTAATAGAAAAAAGTATTTTTAGCATGATGTCTGTCCATCTGTCCGTTGTGTGTCCGTATAAACGGCTCAACGGATTTTGATAAAATTTGGTATATTTACTTAATGCATCAATAGCATGAATTCATCAACTTTTAGTGTATATTCGGAAACTGGAAGTGGTAGTTTCAAAGTATTAATTTTATATTCATTGTCGGAAATTTTTCATTTAAAATATAATAGTAATTAATAAATGAGTAATTATTAAACTAAAAATAAAAACCAATATAATATAATTTAGTCATTTTAATTCAAGTTTAAAAATTTTTTTTATACTTTCTATATATATCGTATATATATATAATGTTGTTTGGAAATTAATTTATTTCAAATCGTCGGTCGGTTGTGCTTGGCCACAGCCCATTTTTTATTATTATAATAGATAGATTCAATTTCAGTGTATCGTGATATAGTATAATTAAATCTGCAAAATTATTCTATTAAAAAAAAAATTAAATGTTTTTTTGTCTTCATCCTACATTTTCATATTAAAATTTTATTCTTTATTTATTATAAATCATCGGATTTTTCTATATTTATTTGTTACCAAATATAATAATATAATGAATGTTAAACATAAAAATATCCAAATTAGAATTATGTACCTATAGTAAATATTTATTTTTTTGTTAATTTTGAGTATTGCAAAAAAAAATATTTTTTCTTTAAATAACTTTTATATTTACTAAAATAGCATCTTTCAAATTTTAATAATTATTGAATTAGATTAAGTTAAGAAAAAATTATCGCTATAATTTTGATCAAATAATCGATCCGATATCAGATAATTTTGAGAATAGAAGGAGGTTCCTCTGAGTAAGAGTTGAGATAAAAAGTACAAGCTTTTTCATCCTGCACTTATAAAATATTTCGAATTAATATATATATATATATATATATGAAATATTCACGAGTCTATACCCGTATATTGTATATAACTACTAAATTTATAATTCAAACCCCGAATTTGTTTATTTATTTACTTATTTATTATTTTTTTTTATTTTTCAATCATCGCAAGAATTATTCTAAAAATAATTATTATTATTATTATTATTTCAAAATTAAAATTAAGTGATTCATTTAAATAAGTATATTATACTTAGATATTTTATGGACTGTTTATATTGAATAAAAAAAAATATAAATTTATTCAATGAAAAAAATTAAAAAATTATTTAAAAAAAAAATGAATATATAATTTTATAAATATATATTAAAATCATGACTCATGAGTAGCATGGATGAAAAAATTCAAAAATTTTAAAGAAAAGAGGGTTAAAAAAAATAAATTTTTTAGAATCAAAAAACAATCATAAATTTAATGTTATTTTAAATGTTTATAATTAAAATTTCTAAAAAAAAGATAGTTTATATCTATAATAAAAAAAACTTTCATTTAATAGTTGAATTATTTCTATTCTTAATAAATAAATTAAAAAATATCTTATTTAAGAAATAGTTAGTTAAGCATAAATGCGCTTGATGTGATCTTATAATAATTTTATGATAATATTATTATTTTTTTTTAATATACAGATAATCTCATCCATGGTTAATTTATAAGAATAATGATCATTCAAGTTCATATTTACGAGTATATTTACTCACTTGGATTTTTTGGCTGCCCGGTAAACAGTCTTTATTTGTGAAATGAGCTAAATTACACTTCTCCATACACGCAAATCACACAATTCACATTGCGATGTTTGTTAGGTTGGATTAAAAAGAGGATTTTGATTTCGAGAAAAGAACTCGTGTACTGGTGACTGAGGAAGGCCGGGAAGACTCCCGTGAGACCCCTCCAATGCCTTCGTTCAGACTGCTCCCCTCCCGGATGGCGTCGTCGACGACGCCCTTTTGGCATTCACCGTCACGATTTCACCACACCATTAGAACAACATGGGGTCCTATTCTAATTTACTAATTTTTGGCATAAAATGTTGTGAGAAACGAGGGGGGAAAGGGGAGAGAGAAGGGAGGGGGAGAGACCTCCGATGACAAATTCTAAAATAAAATTCGTTTGCAAATATCTCGAACATGTGGGGGAGAAATTTGCTTTAAATAAATTTTTAATTTTTTTTTTTTTTTTCATTAACGAAACGTTCATCGTTTGTTATTTTCATTTATTTATTTATTTATTTATTTATAGTTTTTTTATTTTTTTTTTTAATTCAACTACTACAAATCACAAAAAACATAAATAAATAAATAATAAAATTTAATTAAAAATATTAAATTGTGAAAGATTAAATAGAATAACAATAAAATTAATTATATCCATATAATTAGAATAATACAATTAATCTTATCATTTCAAATTTATCAATTTTTTTTTATTTATTTTTATTTATTCATTTATTTATTTTTGTGTTAATAAATTAACGATGTCAATTTTAACTTTCTGATTTATTTATTATTAATAGATGTTACCAATTATAAAAGTATTTATTGAATTCATAAATTATAAGTAGATAAATATTTGTAATTAACAAATTTTGTCATAGTTATGTATAAATGTATTTTAGAATGAATGATGATTATTTTATATATAAGTTAAATAGTAAAATAATTTCAAAATGATTAAATAATTATTTTAAAAATTGAATTGATAATCAAAAAGAGACATTAATTGTTTAATAAATTTTAAATAGTAGTTAAATATTCAAATTAAATAAAAATAAATTACTTAAAAGTAAAATTATCGAAGGTGATTAATTAATAGTTATCATTAAATCCATAAACAAATTATAAACAAACCTTTGAAAAAAAAATTATTTATATCTTTTTAAATAAATAATTACGGTGTGTTCTTATTTTTAAACTTTTTTTCAAACAAATTTTATTCTGGGAAAGATTAAAAAAAAATATTGTAGCTGTTAAGTGCTTCAAATTGCTATGTACCTCAAAATATTGAATACATTGAATGTTTTCATATAATTTGGAAATTAAATTTTTTTAAGTGAAGCTTTAGGAAAATGTATTAGTAAATTAAAATTTGAATGTATATGAAAAAGTTTACAAAAGAATGTTAAGTGGGTTCAAAATTATTTTTTATTATCTCGCCAGTAGTCACTAGTATTGCGATCACGAAAATTTTCAATGTCGAGATTTTCATGTTTCTATACGTTTTGAAGGTTCCTGAATCATTTTCGCTAAGGTTGAGAAAAATGTCTGTATGTATGATTACGCAAAAACGGTTTAAGCTAAAATGATGAAATTTGGTAAACGGGCATTATTCAAAATTCGAAGTTTTCTATGATATCAACTTTTGAGAAATGTAACTCATTCGGAAGAGGGTCATTACCTACAACGTTTTGATTTTTTTCCTCTAAAGTGACCGTAAAAATAAAGAGATATGTTTGATAGTTTTTCAAATGATTAAAAATTATATAAAACTTCTATATATAGAATTTCAGCTTGATTGAATCGCTGAAAGCCCCGGAATTAATTTTTTAACACTGCAAATCTCACGCGCCAACACGTGATGTGGTGCCATCAACAAATAGCCAAACACCCGCTCGTTTAATAAATATTATTTATTAATTTTAATTTATAATTTAAAATTAATTAAATTGAATTTAGATATAATATATATATTTTAATTAATCCAATTCAAATTTGCGAGATAGTCGAGTGGAGACACTCCAGATTTATTTTAATTAAAAAAAATAATTTTACTTATTATTTTGAAATACACCTATCCCCCGATTTACACGGTACTTGTTTTACACGTTTTCGCTTTTACACGGTTTTCCAAATAAGTTTTTTTTTTTTTTGTTTTTACCGCACTCTACTAAATGCTACTGTGTTTGAACGCTGTGTACACATCTTTCGGGAAATCCCGAGCTTATGTGCTGACTTGCTGCACATGCACACTGTGTCTGTATTTCTTCGCATAAAATTAAAATTGTATTTGAGTGAAAGTTTCACAGTTTCAGAAAGATTTAATTTTCCATATTCGTAAATTACAAGTGAGTGCATAATTTAGATTATTATAAATTAACATAAATTAAAAAAAATTATAGGCTTATAATGTCGAAAGAAGTTAAAAGAAAAGTTCTTACTTTAGAAATTAAAATCGAAATTTTTGATCGCTTACGAAAGGGAGATAGAGTAGTAGATGTTGCAAAATCATATAGCATGAACGAAGCTACAATAAGAACTATTAGAACAAATGAAAACACAATTAGAAAGAGTGTTGCAGCTGGCAATACCACGAGTATGGGCACAATTGTTAATAACCGAATTTATTACCACCTTTCAGAATGTAAATATTTCTGCTTTAAACATCGAATCGGCACAAATAACTTCGAGAGTGATGAAAGTGAATTCCAACCTTCGATTCCGAAAAAAAGAATGAGAGTAATTTCTGATAGTGATGAAGGATAATAAAACACCTTTGGTTTTATTATTTGTTCTTCTGTTTAATGTATTGTAATTAAATAAAAAAACAGTGTTTCCGTAATATATTACATATTTTAACCTGTCAATGCATTTTATTTTTATTTCTGTGTACACCTAAAAATATTGAAAAAAAATCACAACTGTTAAATAGCAAAATTATGCATTTTCTGCAAGCTTTTCGATTTACACGTTTTTCTCAGGAACGTATCTACCGTGTAAATCGGGGGATAGGTGTATATATAAATTATCTTCTAATTTTAAAAATTATATATTTTTTGTAAATATTTGTAATATATATTCGTTTTAAACAGTTTATATTTGATAATCATTTCATATGTTTCATAAAAAATAATAGAAAAAGATAATAACTAATATTCAATTGATGTATATTATTTATTAATTATTTTATTTAATTAGAAGATAATATATTATTAATATGAATATGTATATTTAACTTATTTAGGAATTAGAATGCGCGTGATCTTATTCAGGAGGGAAAGGGGGGGGGGGTGGATTGAGGAGGTGTTTTAACAATAAGTAGGACAGCACGTAAGGTAAAGTACGTTTTATGCAGCCTATAGAATTGGAATAAATTAATGCTTGTGTTATTATTATTATTATTGGTAATTGTTTATAAAAATGGAAGCTTCAGGGATTTGGATAAAACTTTACCAATGGATTCCTTTTTTAATTCCAAGTGATTATTAAATTAGGTCACTTATATTTTCTTAAAATTAAAGTTATTATTAAATTATTAAAATTTGCATATAAATGCATTGAGATTGAATTTAGCTACCATAATTCATTTATTTGGCCAGTAGAGGACCTCACTAATTTTTAATTAAAATTAATTTTTTTTTCTATATCCAAACTGAACTGAAAATTAGTGATTATGTGAATAATTAGTGAATTAGTTCATAAAACATTACTAAATAGCTGCTTATTTGAAACGTTCAAATTGTAAATAGTTTATCTGTCAATTTTTAATAATTTTTATCTCGGAAATTAGAAGAGGCCGAGTAATATTGCATAAGGAAAGTTTCTTTGGAATTAAAAAAGGAATCCACTGGTAAAGTTTTGTCCAAATCTCTGACGCTTCTATTTTTATAAAAAATTACCTTATTTTTATTTTTATTATCTTTTCTTAAAATCGAAAAATAAATTTTAATAAAAATGTATAGTACATAATAAACCTATAGTTAAAAATTTTAACTAAAGATGATAATATTGAAAAAATAGAATTCTATAGATTAAAGTTAACATTAATTACAGCTTTTATCAATTAAGATTTTTTAACGTTGAAAAAAAATTTTATCTGTTGCTTCAATTTTGACCTCTCACCTCTTCCCCATAAAATACCAAAAGCATAGATAAATGACAATATAACAATATATACTATGTTAAAACGCAAAATTAGATTAAGTTTTTTTTTATAGAAATTGATAATTTTTTTTATATTTGTTAAAATATTTTAAAGCAAATTTTATATTGAATTTTATTAGAATTACATTTTTTATAATTATAATTGTAAATATACGTATATGCCTTATGTTATATATATATATATTTATATATATTTATATTGTGAAATTGAATTGAAAAAAATTGCATTTCATAAGAATTTATAGATAATCGATTACTTAAATATTAATAAATTTATTAATAATTATAGTAATGAGTTTTGTTCTTAATATCTGACAAATGTACATTAATAAAATATTTTTATAAAAGAAAAATCAATTATTTTATCATCAAAATACATTATATATATATTTATTTATTTATTTATCACAGGGTAACACACGATTTTTATAAATATAATTATTAATTTATATATAATTAATTCAACTATAAAACTCCATTTATAAAATATAATAATAAAATTATTTATTAATTATGTTAAGTTAGTAAAAATTAAAATAATATTGTAATTTATTAATTTATTTTATTATTTAAATTTAGTTAAATTATTTTAAATTTTAGCCTTTTAAAAATATTATTATATAATATAATATACCATAAATACTTAAACTCAGTGGCGGATTAAGGTCGTCTAAAGTTCTTAGGGTACTATATACTTTGGGGAATCCCCTTGATATTGTATCAGCCAGGAATGGAGAATCTTTTTTCAATGTCCATGCCACAAAATTATAAAAAATCTTTTTGAAGCCCCCTGTACTCCCTTCAGCTTGAAAATATAAAATATAAAAGTGTTATAATTTTAAATATTAAACTGTATATCAAAAAAGTAAAATGTTTATTTAGAAATTTGAAATTTATTTTTTCTAAAAATTTTCTAATATTGTTTTATTTTTAGGGTTTGGAAATTCTTTAATTGACTTTAGATTGTAGTGGTATGTTTTATTCACTGAACTTTGGACAAATTCACATTAGATATTTTAGTAATAAAATATCCAATTTTAGTAAACATACAAATTGTAACATAGAATAAGCTGGAGTGTCTCGACTCGACTATCTCGCAAGTTGAATTGGATTAAATAACATAATATATTATATTTAAATTAAATTTAATTAATTATAAATTATAAATTAAAATTAATAAATAATATTTATTAAACCAGCGCATGTTTGGCTCTTTGTTGATGACACCACGTCACGTGTTGGCGCGTGATTTGCAGTGTTAAAAAATTAATTCTGGTACTTTCTGCAATTCAATCAAGCTGAAATTCTATATATAGCAGTTTTATACAATTTTTAATCAGGTTAAAAACTATTAAACATATATCTTAATTTTTATGGGCACTTTAAAGGAAAAAAATCAAAACGTTGTAGTTAATACCCTCTTCCGGTTGAGCTACATTTCTCAAAAGTTGATAGAAAAATACGAATTTTGAATAATGCACGTATACCAAATTTCATGATTCAAATAACTAACTAAATTATTATTTATTTCGAGAATTTTACATGCAATGGGAAAGATCCAAAAGAAGGGAAAATGGCTACCACATAAATTGATTGAAAATGCCATTTCGAAACGTAAATTATAAAATATTATATTATATCATTATGTTGAAATAATATAACATTCAGTCATGGATCGTTTCACTTTTTGATTATATTACGGAAATTATTTATATTAATAAAATTTATTATAATATAAGTAATATGAATAATATAGAAAATACGATATTGAAATAATCATGAATTATTAGCGGAAAAAATATTTATAAATATACATATATAAATGGCTGGATAATTATAATTTATTTAAAGTACTTCATAATCACGACAGTTTCCAGGATACATTCAGGCACGGCCCGAGCTCTTATGGCGCCCTAGGCCAAGGGTCTAAATTTCGCCCCATATGTTTTAACAAGCAAAAAAAAAAGAATCAACTAAAAATTTTTTGTTTGTTATTAAAAAAATATTTTTATATTTGAAAATATATTTTATTTTAGTTGGATCCACATATTGATTGATCTTCCTAAAAAGGAGATATCTTGGTATGATATCAACATTATATTTTTAAAAATGTAATAATTTACTACTTATTTTAAATAAACGCAATTTTTTTATTGCGTACCATAATTTTTTATTTACTATTAAGTCTTATCAGCCCTGATATCTTGCGAAGGATTAATTATTTTTTCATAATGGCGCCCCTGCCAGCCAAGCGCCCCGAGCCATGGCCTTACTGGCTCGGCTCTAGGGCCGGCCCTGGATACATTTATATGTTAAGTTTACATTCCCAATATTTTGTATACATTAGGATATTTTTTATGAATACTTAATTAAACACTTTTACTTGTTTTATTGTGATTTTATGTATAATAAATTATAAAATGAAAATTTTGTATATTTAGAGAATAAATTTATTTTAGATTTTTAAGCATTTTACATTTTATTTTATTAATAATTACATAAAATTAAATTTTATTTAATTATTAAAAATAATAATTTTCAAACTAATTGTCCAAATTTTTTATGATATTATTTATTTATTTATTTATTTGGCTTTCTAATTTTTACATTCTCGCCAAAGATAGTATTGCGATCACGAAAATTTTCGATGTCGAGATTTTGATGTTTTTTTACGTTTTGAAGGTTCCTGAATCATTTTCACTAAGGTTGAGAAAAATGTATATATATATATATATATATGTGTGTGTGTGTATGTAGACAAGATTACGCAAAAACGGTTTGAGCTAGAATAATGAAATTTGGTACAAGGGCATTATTCAAAATTCGTAGTTTTCTATCAACTTTTGAGAAATGTAGCTCAACCGTAAGTGGATCATTACTTACAACGTTTTGATTTTTTTTCCTCTAAAGTGACCGTTAAAATAAAGATATATGTTTGATAGTTTTTCAAATGATTAAAAAGTGTATAAAACTGCTATATATAGAATTTCAGCTTGATTGAATGGCTGAAAGTACCGGAATTAATTTTTTAATTTTTTTAACACGTTGAAGCGTAGCTGCCTCACATTGTTGTGGGCCCGGGTTCAAGTCCCGGGACTGGTAAGGTAATTTCTCTACCTGGAGTCTATAGGACGGATCAAAATTGGGAAATCTACTTGATAGCGCCTCTGTTCAAGAAAATCAAGGAAAAGGTTCTACTGATCATAGGTCACCTAATTAATATTAAACCGACTTGATAGGCGTTGTCCTTGCGTAGGACGTACAAAAGTCAGAATTAATTCAATTTAATTATACTTAATTTATAACTAATAAAATTTAATTTAATTATAATATAAGTTAATTAATCCAATTCAAATTTGAGAGATTGTCGAGTGGAGACACTCCAGATTGTTTAAATTCTAATGATTGAAATAGTTTTTATTATTTTTTTTTTTATCTCAATTGATTATATATCTGTAATTTATAAATTTCATAAAAAATAAAAAAATCTTCCATTTTTTATATGAAAATGACATTAAAATAACTAGTTAAGGTTAAATTAGTATTTTTTTGTTAAGGTATGGAATAGTTAAACATTGTTATTATAGGTGATTACTTACTAGTCATCAATAAAATTGTAATCGATTTATAAAATTAAACAGAAACTCGTTTTCATATCAAAACAAAACTACCAGTAAACTATATTTTATATCCTTTATTCATATATATATGAATATCAGATATTTAATTTTGTTCTTTATTAATATATCCTTTTATTTGATAATTCTTTTATTTTCCACGTATACAATCGTTCTAATTTCTTAATCAATAAATGAAACACATGTTTAATTATCAATTATTTCTTCTTTATAATTAAATAGGCATATATATATATATATTATTATTATTATTTTAAATATATCATTACATATATAAATGAAATTCATTTTTGAATCGATTTGATGGCATTTCATTTAAAAAGAGAATGATTCGGTCTCTTTCGTTATATATCTAAATCTTGAATGACCTTCAGTAAATGTCATACACACCCCTCTAGTAAAGAAATTACATGAAAATATGTAAAGACCTTTACATGACCTAGAAAAGAGTCTAATGGTCATATATTTTGATAAATCAATCATATTCATATAATATAATGTATATACCTATAATATATATATATATATAATTTTGTTAATTTTAAATTAATTTTTCATTAATAGTTCTTTTGCATTAAATATATAGGATATATATATTATTCCTACATTAATTTAAAATAATTTCTATGCTAGGTTAATTTTTTTCTAAATTTTTTTAATAGAAATTAATTAAAATTCTAAATAAATGTTGAATTATATTAATTAAATGATAAAAAATCTGATTAAGTATTGTTATAGAAAACAGTGAGAGTAAGGAAGAGTCACCATTCAACGTTTATATATATAAAATTAATATATAAATTAGCTGGAGTGTCTTCACGCGACTATCTCGCAATTTGAATTGGATTAAATAACATAATATGTTATATTTAAATTAAAATTAATAAATAATATTTATTAAACCAGCGCATGTTTGTCTCTTTGTTGATGGCACCACGTCACGTGTTGGCGCGTGATTTGCAGTGTTAAAAAATTAATTCTGGTACTTTCAGCGATTCAATCAAGCTGAAATTCTATAGATAGCAGTTTTATACAATTTTTAATCATGTGAAAAATTATCAAACATATATCTTTATTTTTACGATCACTTTAGAGGAAAAAAATCAAAACTTTCCGGTTGAAAAGTTGATTGAAAACTACGAATTTTGAATAATGTCCTTGTACCAAATTTAATTATTCTAGCTCAAACCGTTTGTGCGTAATCTTGTCTACATACATACACACATACACATACATACACAGATACACACTTACATAGACATTTTTCTTAACCTTAGTAAAAATGGTTCAGGAACCTTCAAAACGTAAAAAAACATCAAAATCTCGACATCGAAAATTTTCGTGATCGCAATACTATCTCTGGCGAGAGTAAAAATAAGTTGACCTGTGGCCAGGCACAGAACCGACCGACGGTTTGAAATAAATTAATTTCCAGGTACAAAAACAATTTCAAATATTTTAAATGTATCTATTAATGCAATAAAAAACAGATATGGATATAACATAAATATTTTTAATTTTATTTTATTTATCTATATATATAAAGGAGAGTGTTTGTATGTATGTATGTATGTAATTTGTTTACTTTTTTGCTGTCATAGAAACAAACAAAAAAGAATTCCCAATCAAAGAATTATTATAATATTTCACTTTTTATTTTAAATTCTAATATTCAAATATCATTTCAATTAAATAATTTATTCTAAAAGTTCTCATTTTAATTAATTTAAAAAAATATTTAAATCATATTTAACTTAAATTATTTTGTATTTATTCTTTCTATATTTGAATACTTCTTTTATTTTAAGGGAGGGAATTAACTATTATCTAAAAAAATTAATAAATGAAATTAATAATAAAAAATCAAATAAATCCATTAATTTAAATTAATACTATTAATGAATGTATATATTATTAATTTATCTTTAGTTTTAATCAATACTTTTATACCGTTAATTTTTATAAATTAATTTTTATAAATTGTCTCAAGTCTAACTTTGCATTTTCTCAAATTTTATTATAATTAAAAATATTCAATAAAAATCAAGCAATGAAATTAAAATATCGAAATGAAATGATCAAGAAATATTATACTCTATTATAACATATACAATACTTATAAACTATAGGCGGAGGAAATATTAGACGATATCATTGCGGGTTCATGCCAAATCGATCAACATTAATTAAGATATTTTCATTATGACAGATATTAAAAAAACCGCGAATTCAATATCTCTGTTCACTAATTATTTGTAGACTTTAGTAAAACCTACGCATGACTCAATAGATCCGGATAAACTTTTTCAAATTTTGATCTTAAAATTTATCTTGAAGGTAGTAAAGAAAGAGTAAGATGTGGAAATCAATTGTAAAATATTAGGTGACCCAGACGACTCAAATATAATAGGAGATTCGGCAATTGCAATTACAGATAGCGAGGAAAAATTAATGGAGGTAGGAAAAGAGATGAGGTTTGAAATTAATAATGATAAATAGATATATTTAGAAACAAACAGGAGCAGTATTAACAAACAAAATGTAGAATTTGAATATGTAGAAAAATTGAATGTAATCACGAAGGATAATAATATTTGAGAAGAATTTAAATCGAAGTTGCAATCGGGAAACGCCTGTTATCATGCAGTAAAGAGGCTTATCTCATCAAAATTATTATAAAAGGGAATGAAAATTAAAATATATAAAACAATTATTTTGTCTGTTGTATTATATGAGTGTGAGACATGGTCTATGATCTTAGGAGATGAGAGTGGATTCAGAGTATTTGAGAATAGGATTCTTCCCAGCATTTATGGGCCAAAGAAAGATGAGTACTTCAGGGAATGACGTACGAGAGATGGAACAGAGGCTCAGGATAAGGACACTTGGAGAAATGTGGTTGAAGCTGCCAAGAACTTTCGAGTACCGTTGAGCCACGCATGGTCTATGACCCTGGGAGATGAGAGTAGATTCAGATTATTCTTTCCAGCATTTATTGGCCAAAGAAAGATGAGGTCACTGGGGACACTTGGAGAAATGTGGTTGTAGCTGCCAAGAACTTTCGAGTAGATAGATATAACATATTCAATAATAATATATATAATTAATTTACTAAATAAATTAAAATATATTTTAAATAATCACACAATAAGAAATGAATGTTTTATGTTATACATTGTTTGAAACAAAATGGATGAAAACCTTTTACTACTTTCAACCAAATACTATGTACCACTCGGGGGTACAGGGGCGGAGCCCCCGTCTAGATGTGAAGAGCGACGAAGGAGCTCTGAGCAGCTAGTAATATATAAGAAGGCGCTGACTCTGACGTCATGCAGGACTGGGTGACGTCATATAATTTTAAATTAAGAAAAAACTATTGAAGATGATTTTTCCAGAGGGTAAAAACAATACAAAATGCATGATTCGAGGAGATAAGTAAACAATCTCCTCATACCAAAAGTTGATCATTTAATCATACTGATGCATTAATTAAATATACCAAATATATATATATATATATATAATGTTGTTTGGAAATTAATTTATTTCAAATAGTCGGTCGGTTCTGTGCCCGGCCAAAGCTCATTTTTTTTAAGATGTATAAAACTTTAGCATAGCATTTATTTTATTTTATTTTCTAAAGACTACCTACAATCTACAATCTACAATGCATTTGACATATTTTTGTTATACAGAATTTCCACTATCCGTCTATACTATATTCTTTATTAATTAATTTATTCCTTCGAAAGTAGATAAAAACGTCCTATTATTTATCAAGTATCAAGATTTATATAATTTGAATCCCTTTTTTGGACTTTTTATTTGGAATATATTGTATCAAGTTGAGTCTTACATATAATAAAGACATTTCTTTTATTAGATATCTATATATCCCTTAAATCTATGACAATGGTTTGAAACAACGGAAGTTGTTGTGTCCCATTGAAAATAGGACTGACTTGGTAGAGAACGTGTTGATATTAGCAATGACCACCACAACTAAATTAGACGAACAACTATTTTATTAATATTCATATTATTATTTTATATCAATAAATTCTTAATTTAATTAGTTAGATTCTTCGAAAATTAAGGATTGGCATCATGGATAACAATCACGCAAATGACAAAGGGAACAAAAGATAAGATTCTTTTGTGCGGAAATGTTGATTTAAAATGACAAATAGATTGTTTGGGAACCACACCCATATTCAACCAATGAGAATTCGAAATATGAAATTATTTTTAGAAATGCTATTTTTCAAGATTAAAAGGGTGACAAATGCGTGATTTTATTGATAAAAACAAAAGAATCCAATCCAATCTTACAAAGTTATTATATTAATAATATACCTAGTATAGATTAATTTATTAATTAAATTAAAAGTACCTGGTTCACCGAGACGCCGTTCAAATAATTTAAAAGAACATAAATTAAAAAAAATAGTCATAAAACATACAGCCCTTAAACGTACGTATTAATGCACTGAAAGGCAGAAAAGTATGGCATGTGGATATAACATAAGATATATTTCGTAATTTTGTTTTATTTTTATTTGTAATATTTTGTATTTAGTATCTGACGTCATTTTGATTTCCTATTTTAAATTAAAAAAAACTAATAAACGCTTTTAAACAATTTCAAATAACCTAAAAGTACGAATTAATACACTGAAAGACAGATATGTATATAACATAAATATTTTTAATTATATTTTATTTTTAATATTTTGCATTTAAGGAATCACTGTCTGACGTAGTTGCTGACGTCATTTGAATTTCCTATTTTAAATTAAGAAAAAAATTAATAAAGATGATTTTTCCGGAGATCGATTTTTCTTTATAAAAATTATCTATGGTGTGAATTTCAAAAAAAACCTTTGAGCGGTTTAATATTTCAAAAATACAAATATATATGTATATATATAAATATATACATTAATATATATATATATATATATATATAAATGTCTATTTTATAAATATATATTTATATTGTCTTCACAAAAACAGATTATTCTATTGTTATGTTTCCTTTCTCTCGGGAACATATATATAAATAAGTTGACCTGTGGCCAGGTCCGAACCGACCGACGGTTTGAAATAAATTAATTCCAAGCTACAGAAACAATTTCAAATAATTTTAATATATCTATTATTGTAATAAAAAACAGATAGGCATATAACATAAATATTTTTAATTTTATTTTATTTATAATATATATGTAAGACCAGGCTGTGACGTCATGAATGGTTGGATGACGTCATATAATTTTAAATCAAGAAAAAACTAATATAGATGATTTTTCTCGAGGATAAAACCAATACAAAGTGCATGATTCGTGGTGATATATAAAAAATCTCCTCATGTGAAATTTGGTGTGAAAATAACCCTTTCCTTCCTATCGTCGATCGCTAATACTACCACTTCCGGTTTCCGGATTTGCACCAAAAGTTGATCAATTCATCCCACTGATGCATTAAGTAAATATACCAAATTTCATCAAAATCGGTTGAGCCGTTCAGGCTGTACACATCTATACGGACGGACAGACGGACAGACGGACAGACGGACAGACAGACGGACGGACAGACATCATGCTAAAAATACTTTTTTCTGTTTAGAAAATGCATGATTCGTGGAGATATGTAAAAATCTCCACATGTGAAATTTGGTGTGAAAGCAATACCTCCCTTACTATCGTCGGTCGGTAAAAAAGATCTTTTCTCTAAGCCATTTGAGAGGAAGAAACCCCTCTTCATTGGCGATACAACTGAAAAATAAGAATTCATCACTAATTTTAATGCTATTAAAATTTTCTAAATATGTTCAAAATGAAAATCTATCCTGAAATGTTTCATAATCCGTTGGCAAAAAATTATTCGGAGCAATACAAAATGAGTTAGTTACTAAAAGTAATTAAGTTCTAATTAATTACAATTAATTAATTATAATTCAATTATATTTCTTCTATGCCTTCTAGGGATTGATTGAAATATCTATAAAAATTTTCAAAAGTCTATCTCAATATTAAGATAATGAAAAATCGATTTCAATTTGTCAAAAAAGCGAACAGACAGATAGAGAGACAGACGCCAAGTAAAGTTGAGAAAAACGTTATAATTATAAAAAAAAACTTATGAGAATCAACGAAACGTAGAACAAGAAATTTTTAAATTATTTGTATAAGTTGAAGTGAAGTTTAGGTTGGCAATTAAAATAAGTCAACAAATTTTTGTTGATGATATTGAATTGCTATTTTCTTCATACAAATATTTTATAGAATTATTTTTTCTTGACACATTTTGTTTTTTACCGACCGACTATAGTAAGGGAGGTATTGTTTTCACACCAAATTTCACATGTGGAGATTTTTACATATCTCCACGAATCATGCATTTTCTTAACAGAAAAAAGTATTTTTAGCATGATGTCTGTCCGTCCGTCCGTCCGTCCGTCCGTATAGATGTGTACAGTCTGAACGTCTCAACCGATTTTTATGAAATTTGGTATATTTACTTAATGCATCAGTGGGATGAATTGATCAACTTTTGGTGCAAATCCGGAAACCGAAAGTGGTAGTATTAGCGATCGACGATAGGAAGGGAAGGGTTATTTTCACACCAAATTTCACATGAGGAGATTTTTTTATATATCACCACGAATCATACACTTTGTATTGGTTTTATCATCGGGAAAATCATATTTATTAGTTTTTTCTTGATTTAAAGTTATATGACGTCATCCAGCAATTCATGACGTCACAGTCTGGTCTTGCATATATATTATAAATAAAATAAAATTAAAAATGTTTATATTTATTATTTATGTATCCATATCTGTTTTTTATTACATTAATAGATATATTAAAATTATTTGAAATTGTTTCTGTAGCTGGAAATTAATTTACTTCAAACCGTCGGTCGGTTCGGACCTGGCCACAGGTCAACTTATTTTTTGTATTTGTTGTAAATATCTCTAATAAGTAGTTTTTTTTTATTGATAATATTAATAAGGTAGCACATTTTATTTATTTTTATTAAATATTTTTTTTTAACTGAGATGTCCTATGATGATATAAATTAAACATTGGTTTATTAAACCATGTTCATTTATCTGAGGACATCGAACGGAAATTTTTATACAATAAAAGAACGTGTTGTCATTATTAATAAGGTATATAAACAATTTAAAAATCAAAAAAAAGAAAATATTCTACTCAAAAGTGATCAACAAAGGAGATTAAATATATTAACCCCTCGCGTGGTTGGGGCGTTTTCACTATATTTTAAATAAGGACACAAAAGATAGGATTGTTTTAATATACTGATTGAATTAAAATGAATTAAAACCTTTCGCATACTTTCAACAAATTACTATTTATTATATCGGGGTAGAGGGGGCGATGAGCGCCGAAGGCGTTCAGAGAAGTTAATCAATAATAAAAAGTAAAAAGTATTATTTCTTAAGAATTAAAATTATACATAGGAATTATATAGATATCTAATTAATTTATAATATTTAATAAGTATTATTTTAAAGTAGAATTATTAGAATTTCAAAATGATTGAGTTGAAATTAGACGCCAATTTTCTACTTTTAATATTTATCATAGTTATTATTTTCAACAACTTGTTTTGGAAATGTTCATAGAATTATCAACATTATCAATAATTTAAAACGATATTGACTTGATTTAGGTAAATAAAATTCAATTGAATAAACACGATACTCAGTAAAAAAAACAATTATCATATTAAAAATTAATTAAATATCTACATATCTATATCAGCAATTTCATTATTTATCATATTGAATTTTTCAATAAATAATTATAACCGTAGAATTTAATACTTAAAACATTATTATTAGTACTTTTATCAGTTTACTTACTTTTAATAACGTATCATTTAAAATAATTTTTTTTTTCTTGAAGAAACAATTCTAAGTAAATTGGAATACATTTATTTAACTTTTCACATTTACTTTTAACTCTCCCCAGGCTATTTAGTACACTTTGGGACAAGATACAAGTCATTTATATAAATTAAATTTTTCTATAATTTATATGATATTGAAAGTGATTTTATAATGTATAGAAAGGTTGCATGTATATACACTAGGTGAAATTTGGACAATAATCCATCAATATATAAAAAATGAAAAAAAAAACGATTGGAAAAAAGTGTCCCAAATTGAGCCACACTACCTTATTAAATTATTTTATTTCAATAAAGTTTAGAATTAATAATTCTTTCTTTTATCTTCAATAACCATCAATATTAATCTACCATATTAAACGAATTTTTTAAATAAATAAATAATATGTATTGTATTGTAATTTTTATGTATTATTTTAGTTATCTGTATAAACAATGAGGAAAATTAAATAAATATTATATTTATTGGTTGATCATAATTAATTTTCCAGTCTGGAATATAATATTTTGATTAATAATTAATGTTACACGTTGGGTAGTCAAAAAAGTAGTTGGATAATAATTAAAGATATTAATGAAACTATATATATTCATAATAATAAAAGAAATATAGGATTAGTTAAATAATACAAAATATAAATATAAACATTTTTTATAAAATAACGTTTTTCCAATGGACTAAAAGCAATAAAATAATTTTTCTATAAGCCTGACAAAATGAATTGTTTCATATTCAACGAAAAAGGTTGGGCGCATTTAGTTTTATTTATTTATATTTTTTTATCATGCAATAATATTGATAGGTTAATAGCTAAGAAATTAATCTTTTATTAGTTGTCACTGTAATATACTTATATCAAAGTATGTATCAAAATTTAAAAGAATTTTTATTAAATTTACATATTATCAATCAAATCCAAAATGGTTGATTATGTTAGAAGAAATAGTGTTACTTGTTAATGAAGTGTTTTAGCGTGGTATGTATGTATATATATGAATAATAGCTCTATAAAGGAAGTTAATTGAATAGAAATCAAATGAAAACTAAAAGCGCCCAACGTTTTTAGTTGAATATGAAGCAATTCATTCATAAACTTTGTCAGGCTTATAGAAAAATTATTTTATTCTTTTTAGTCCATTGGAAAAACGTTATTTTATAAAAAAATTTTTATATTTATATTATTTTATCCTGTTTAGTGCAATTTTAATTTGATAAATTTATTTAATATAACAAGAGAATTAGAAAAGATGAAATTTGCAAATTGAATAAAACAAAAAATATTTTAATCTTCTAAAATTGATTTTATGTATTTATGTTAAGTAAATTTTATTATTGAATAATAATTATATTATATTATATTAATAAATAAATAATTTTTATTAATATGAGATTTTATACTTGTATATATATATAAATATATACATTAACATGCCTATTTTATAAATAAATAAATATATATTGTCTTCACAAAAAATATTATTCTATTGTTGAAATTGAGTAATTAAATAAGTTTTGCCCGTTACAATATTCCATTATAAATTATTTATAAGAATTTATATGATAATTTTAGGTAATAAACATTTTCTTTAAAGTTAAATTGAAAAGAAAATTTAGTTAATAATAAGTATAAGTATTTATCAATTTTTAACTAAATTTATTGATTTTTAACTATTTCAAGAAATTAGATTGCTAAGAATATTTAGCTAAATTTAGAATTACTTTAATTTTTAATCAGGCACTTTCTACCTTACTTTAAGTAGTGATTAAATAAATTGAATGTTTTACTTAAATATGTAGAAAAATGCCCTTGAATTTATTTCTATTTAAATATCTTCTCAAAACTATCTATTTCTTTTTTAAATATATAATTAATTTTTAATTTTATTTATTTATAATAATTTTCAATAGAAAATGAATTGTTATATGACAATTAATAACTTGATTTGTTTATTAATCTTATTAATAGATTATTTATAAGGCGCCATTGGGTGTGTAGGTAGCGAACCTGGCTCAAATTCACATGGTCCTGGGTTCAAGTCCCGGGGCTGGAAAGGGAATTTCCCTAGCTGGGGTTTATGGGATGGAGTCAACCCAGCCTCCGGGAACAACATTGGGGAAAAGCTACTTGATAGCGCTTCCGATCAAGAAAATCAAGGTAAAGGTTGAGAGGACCCGTTCTACTGATCATAGGACACCTCATTGATATAACCGGCTTGATATGCGTAGGACGTACAAAGTCAGAGGTTGTTTTTATAGATTATTTATATAAACACACATATATTAGTATTCAATATAAATGAATTAATAAATTATATAATTATTATTATCTTTATTATTAATTAATGGAGTTTCAAAAAAATAAATAATACTACTTATAATTAAGATTTATCTTCAAAAATTAAAAAAAAGAGTTGGATTGGCGCATGTTTGGCTCTTTGTTGATGGCACCACGTCACGTGTTGGCGCGTGAGATTTGCAGTGCTAAAAAATGACTTCTGGTACTTTCAGCGATTCAATCAAGCTGAAATTCTATATGTAGTAGTTTTATAAAATTTTTAATCATGTGAAAAACTATCAAACATATTTATTAAGAGAATTTTTATTAAAAGACCACATTATTTGTATAAAATTATTTATTAAATTAAAATAATTGTACAACGGGACGTGTCCCGACATGCATCAGTCCGCTTGAATCGGAGCAAGCGTACGGTTACTTGAAAACGACTGCAGAATAAGCAGTTGAAACGTTGTACAATTATTTTAATTTAATAAATAATTTTATACAAATAATGTGGTCTTTTAATAAAAATTCTCTTAATAATTATCAAAATAACCACAAAAGCTTTAATAAATACTATCAAACATATCTTTATTTTTACCGTCACTTTAGAAGAAAAAAAATCTAAACGTTGTAGGTAATGACCCTCTTCCGGTTGAGCTACATTTCTCAAAAGTTGATAGAAAACTATGAATTTTGAATAATGCCCATGTACCAAATTTCATGATTCTACCTCAAACCGTTTTTGCGTAATCTTGGTTACATACATACACACATGCACACACACACACACACAGACATTTTTCTCAACCTTAGTGAAAATGATTCAGGAACCTTCTAAACGTATAAAAACATCAAAATCTCGACATCGAAAATTTTCGTGATTGCAATACTATCTCTGGCGAGATAGTAAAAAGATAGAGAATTTTGAATAAATAGAGAAAAATATTCTTCGAAATGTATAGATATATGAAATTTTGGTTATAAAAGTTAAATAAATTAGAATTTAACTATGCTGATAATAACTTTAAACTATGAAGACATTAAACGTGATTAAAAACACAATGTATTGATCATACAACACCTCTACTGGACTTAGGCAGCAACCAACTTGATAAGTGTTGTCCTTTCATAGGATGTACATACTTCAGATGATTTACATTAAATATAAATATCTATAATATTCGAAAGATAAGACGGTATAAATATGTTAAAATTAGAAATATTTGTAATGTGAGTGTTACTAAACAAAAATATATTTACTTAATATTTTAAACATACTTGTACATAATTCAAAGATAATTTACAAAATTTCTGTAATATCATCAACATATTGTTATATTTGTTTTATTAAGTATTTATAGGTATATTTATATAGTCATCATGTGTTTACTTGATTTAGTAGGGCTTACCCTTTGTTTACTTGATTTACTAATAGCCATAGAAATGATCTTTTTTAGAAAAATAGTAAATAAATACTTGAATATTATTTTGTAAATTTATACAAGTCCAATTTTTTTTAACAATGAAACATCAAAACTAAATAAATTCCAAATAAAAAAAAAATTTTCTTTCACCAATCCTAATTTAATTCGAATTTTTGTTTGTAAAAAAACATTTGGTTTAAACCAAAACAAACCTGACATATACAATATCTTGAATACGAAGCGGTATTGTTTTAATGTCGTCGCATTAAATTTTTCAAGTATTGCTTACCCTTTGAAAATAAAGCAAATCAATAATATACACACATGCATATATGAGGCCTTCAGCGCCAGAACGGCCTAACCCACATTTTTCACTTTTTTGCTTTTATGCCTTAACATTATCCTCGTAACTTATATTTTAAATTGCCGTAGTAGCCTAAGCAACCTTCTCGTTTTTATCGCTAGATGTCAGCACATGTACTACTCTAGATTTCATGATTTAATAGAAATTAAAACGCCAAACCGCATAAAAGCAAAAAAGTGAAAAATGTGGGTTAGGCCGTTCTGGCGCTGAAGGCCTCATATATGGAGGTAAAAACAAATTTGTTAAGAAAATTTAGTATGATTTTCTTATCAGTGTTAATATCAGTGTGTTTTGAGCTATGTGTCTATATTAGACTTGTGTCAAAAAATTATAGATAGAATTTGTGATTATCTTCAAGAAAACGTGTAAACTAGAAAGAGAAACAAAACAGATAAAAAATATTTTTTAATTAGTTATTTGGGGGCAACAGACACATTTGTTATTCAACCTCGTGGTCTCGGGTTCAAGTCCCAAGCCTGACAAGAAAATTTCTCCCTCGCTCTACCCAGCCAGCCTATATGATTAAAATTGGGAAGCTACTTGAAATAAGAAGAAAGAAAATCAAGATAAAGGATTAGTTCGAAGATTCATTCTTCTGCAATACATCTGCCTCGCAACTTGATAAACGTTGTTCTTTCATAGGAAGTTAGAGATTTTTTTTTATTTGAACTATAAGTTTACATATTCTGTTTATAAGTGAGATTATTATGCCACTTTGGTTTAAATCAGGGGTGTCTAAACTGCGGCCCAAAACCCTTTAAGATGCGGCCTAAACGCAAATATGAAAATATTTAAATTTTTTCAATATGATTCTAAAAAAAAAGGTAAAATGATATTTATGTGCGGTTCAGCATATTTTTTTTTTTGCAATGAGGCCCTGGTTTAAATGTTTAATTATATATCTATTTGTATAAATAAAAATGTAAGATTATAAAAATTAATTATTAACTAGCTGCTCAGAGCGCCTTCGACGCTCTTCACCCCCGAATGGAACATAGAATTTGGTTGAAAGTAGTAAAAGGTTTTCATCCATTCTGTTTCAATCAGTATATAAAACATTCATTTCTTTTTGTGTTCTTATTTAAAATATATTTTAATTTAATCAGTAAATTAATAATATATTAGCGGACCAGTGTGAGTGCCCTCGCACGCAAAGAAATTGAAACGCAAAAGATTGAAAAATATAAGATATAAGAGGCACTGGATGTGACGTCACAAATGATGTCAAAAATAATAAAAAGTAAGAAAAAAAATATTTTTTCACTTTTCTCAAAATGTATTTATTGTTTTCCAATGAATTTCACGCTATCAATAGATTAGCCCGAGGGCTATCAAGTCGCATTGGAATGGCCCAAATCGCATGTCGTTTAGGAGGAGTATGTGATAGAACTGTCTTTTAAATATATAGATAATAATAGATAAATCTACTCTTGTATAGAATTGTAGAATTTAATTGTAAATATGTACACTTAGAATGTTCGTTTAAAATATCTTATCCCACAGACTGAACAACTTTCCTATCCATCTCTCGTCTTCATGGAACTCAACAATTCTTGATTCCAACATTCATTTTCCAATTAACTTCCAACCTACTCCAATCTCCAGTGATTTCATCTTTTCCGAACTATAAATTCTCGATTTCTTCGACCTCGTGGTCTCTCAAATACCCTGAATCTATTTTCGCTCCCAAAGTTAGAGACTAACAATACATTTCTTAACCATTTTATTTTTACTTGATTAATTCTACCTAGGTATATTAACTTTTTACATATACTTTGAAAAAGAATCAAACATTTCAAAAATATTTATATACTCCTGAATGGGTTTGTTCCCAAATATTGAATAATAAATAAATACATAAATCTATCTATCTCTGTGACCCGAAAGTTCTTGGCTGCAGCAACCACATTTCTTCAAGCGCCCCTATCCTGATCTATAACCATCCAACTCCTACTTTCTCCCATCTCTTTCACGCCTCCTTCCTACATTGTCCACCTACGGCGATCTTGGTCTTCCAAGTGGACTTTTCCCAATCGGTCTCCCCACCAATATACCCTTCACCATTCTTTCCTCTCTCATTCTAGCCACGTGTCCTGCACATCGCAGGCTTTTCGATTTTATAACACTATCTATATCTGGAGATGCATAGAGATCATGCAATTCCTCGTTATGCAGCCTGCGCCATTCCCCGGTAACTTTATCTTTCTTTGTCCGAAATACATAAATAGAAAAGTTAATCAACTTTTTTTTCAAGGTATTTATAAACTTGTTTAGGATTCTTAGCTATTATTCAATTAGATTTCAACCAACAAGAAGTTTTTAATATTCAATTCGAAGTTAATTTATTATTTTCTCGAACCATCAAACAAGAATATCTAAAAATAATCTTTCTAAACTGACTGGATGAATACGCTTTTTAATTTTGAATTTAATAAATGCTCTAATAAAGAATTTCACCCTTTAAAACAAAATAATATTTTTCATTTTTGATAAAGTATCATTAACATTATTTTCACCGAATTTATTACAACCTAAATAAGTGGGACCAATAATATATTTTGAATTCATTATTAAAATCCAATTACTTATTTCATACAAATACAAAATACAAAAAAAGAATATGATACTGTAACAATTTAAATTCATTAGATAAATTCTTATTTATTTTTTTTGAAACTAACTTCTTTTGTTATAATTAGTTTTTCTTCAAAAGGTAATAACAATTTTACTTAAATATACTTAATGTAATAAAAAAAATTAATTTAAACCTAATTTAATACATTAAATGAAACAAAGCATTGGGTAATTATATTAAATGGTCATCCAGTCATGGATTTGGATAAAACTTTACCAGTGGGTTCCTTTTTAAATTTCAAATAAACTTTTCTTATGCAATTTTTGAGGATCGCTTCTAGTTTACGATAAAAAAATTATTAAAGTTTGCCAGATTAGCTTATTATTATATCATTAAGTAATGTTTTATTGACTAATTCACTAATTATTCATTTATTCCTAATTTTCCGTTCGGTTTGGATATAGGAAAATTATTTAATTAATTATTGTTTTAATTTTTCTATATCTAATCCGAACTGAAAAAAAAAACAAACCAGAAAATTAGTGGAGCCCTCTGATGGTCAAATAAACATGGTAGCTAAATAGAATATCAATGAATTTATATGCAAAATTTAATAATTTTGATCTCTTAAACTAGAAGCGACCCTCAAAAATTGCATAAGAAAAGTTTATTTGGAATTAAAAAAGGAACCCACTTGTAAAGTTTTATCCAAATCCATGACTGAATGACCATTTAATATAATTACCAAGCATTGTAATTGTAAACACTTTGTTTTGATTATTATTTAAATTTTTTTTTTATGGGAAAACGAAATAAATATATACATTTTTGTTTTTATTATTTCAATTTCTCAGCGAATCTGGAAAATAACCACCTTAAGAGCTATCAAACCAATTCTAAGTAAATTTTAATGATATTTGAAATTATAACTTGAAAATAAATTAATTAGTTTATTTTATAGCCATCAATTATATATTTGTTTCTTTTACATAAATTTTCGTTATTTTTCCTTTTTTTTTTTTTTTTTTTTTCTTTTCAAATGAATTAGAATTTATAAAATTTAGTTAAATGTCTTTATTTTTAAATTTTATTTTCAAAACTTGTGTAGAATGGAGTAATAATGTATTTAGTCACAAAAGCCCAATAGGCGCCAGAATAAAACGCCTAGTACTAATTTGTTTACATTTAAAGAGTAGCACTTTAGTAATCTTCTCATTCTCTCTCTCTCTTTCTCTCTTTCTACTTTCCACCCACCCTAACGGACTTAAATTCATCGGAGCCGATAAATGGCACGATCGGGAGTCATCCATAATGGAGACTGTCATACAAAAAATTATTCCAATCCCATTTGAGACACAATAACTTTTTTTAAAAATGAATTTCCAAATCGGAAACAATTTTCTGTTGTAATCAATAAATGAGATAAGATTTATCTTTAATATTAACCTATTTTAGGCCAGCCATTGAGATCGTTGTCTAAGCTGATTACAGATACAGATGGCTTCTTAATTCTTGTCCGTGAAGAAATGATCGATCCTTTTGTTTTTAATCGACTTTTGGGTCTATCCACTGGAGACATACTCAGGTCTAATTAGCCACACTATTTATATAATTATCCAGTAAAACAGTAATAGATTTAGTCTCAATTATTATTTATTATTATTATGATTATAATTATTGTTGAATTAACAGTTTAATTAACTTTTACAACAACATCTACAAGAAGAAAATTGTCACTAATCAAACACTTCACGTTACTTATCCAATTTTTCTTGCAAATTCCTTAACAGTTGGTTGGTTTTGTAGTGTCAAAGGATATATGACGAATAAAAAACCCAAATGGTATTATGACGAAAGAAGGGTGGAGAAAGGTTGTCCTGGGAAACTCATCGATAATTTATAGTTGATGTTCGCGTGTGAGAAGCATTGACGAAGTATTCTTTTTTTATTGGGGGTGGAGCACACTATCCCCACCACGTCATTCGGCCATACCTTGACCGCATGGCTAAAATTACTAAATCAATCAATTCATTTTTTATAAGGAACAATTAAATACTATTATTTCTAAGATTAAGAAATTGAATGAAAAGTGATTGAATATTTATAGTAAAAATGTTAATTCTAGTAAATTGGAAACGATTAACAAACATATTTAATAAATATGAATTCTATTTCTATTTTTATTTTATTAATTTTTATATATCTATGTATAAAAGAATTGGAGGTTAAATCCTGAGAAAAATATTCAATTAACTCTTCTGTATTTAAAAATTCGAGTTTTTTTTAACGACCGACGATAGTAAGGGTGGTATTGTTTTCACACCAAATTTCACATGTGGAAATTTTTACATATCTCCACGAATCATGCATTTTCTTAACAGAAAAAATATTTTTAGCATGATTTAAGAGATATATAGATATTTAATAAAAAACTGTCTTTATTATATGTAAGACTCAACTTGATACAATATATTCCTAATAAGAAGTCTAAAAAAGGGATTAAAATTATATAAATCTTGATACATGATAAGTATAATAGGACGTTTTTATCTACTTTAGAAGGAAACAAAGAAAATCGACATGCTTTTTCTGTAGATATGAATAATTAATAATGAATATAGTATAGGCGGGTAGTGGAAATTCTGTATAACAAAAATATGTCAAATACATTGTAGATTGTAGATTGTAGGTAGTCTTTAGAAAATAAAATAAAATAAATGCTATGCTAAAGTTTTATACATCTTAAAAAAATGACCTGTGGCCGGGCACAGAACCGACCGACGATTTGAAATAAATTAATTTCCAAACAACATTATATATATATATTTGGTATATTTACTTAATGCATCAGTATGATGAAATGATCAACTTTTAGTATGAGGAGATTTTTTACTTATCTCCACAAATCATGCATTTGTATTGGTTTTATCCTCGGGAAAATCATCTTCATTAGTTTTTTCTTAATTTAAAATTATATGACGTCAACCAGCCCTGCATGACGTCACAGCCAGCGCCTTCTTATATATTATAAATAAAATAAAATTAAAAATATTTATGTTATATCCATTGCATTAATAGATACATTTAAATTATTTAAGTATAAGTATAATTATTTAAGTATTAAGGATTGCCCAGGATTCTTAGGAGCTCCACAGCAACGCAATGAGTACAAAACCACCCAACCTATCATCCCAAAATCCCGATATTAACCCTTGGTCACACAGACTAAGACCCAGAATCCCAAAAATATTCCCACCTAAATAATCTCTTGAAAATGGCGCCAAAATGGGTGACGAAACGTCGAGAAAACAATCTCACAAAATATCCCTGATAAATCTGATAGTAATAATAACAATATCATTCACGGAAATCCAAACCAACATATATATATATATATATATATGTGATTATATCCCTGATAAATCTGATAGTAATATGAATATATATGGCAGCATTAGGAAACGTACAAAAATGGCTTAGGGTGACGAAATTACCCTTCTTTACCTTATAGTGATAATTAAAAATAGTTATGAAATATGTTAGCACTTGTTTTGTTATTATTCTCACTTTTGTTACAGAATTACAATAGTGGTTTTTATGAAAATTTCTCTTAAGACCGTCAACTAATGGTACGTTTACCCTATATATATATATATATATATGAAAGTCTGGAGGCTGGAGGCAACCCTCTTGGCTCCCAACCTTGTGGTCCCGGATTCAAGTCCCAGGTATGGCAAAGGGATTTCTCTCTAGCTAGGGTCCATGGAAACGAGGTCCTCCCAGCATATGTAATTAAAATTGAGAAGCTACTTGAAATAAAAATTAGCAGCATCTGATCAAAAAGATCAACATAAAGGTTGTAACGATCCGTTCAGATCAGAAAACACCTTTACCCTAGAAGCGGCTTGATAGTCGTTGTCCAATCCTGAACAAAAATGCGTACCGGCCCAGTTGGCCTCGGGCACAGACCATCTAACAGACTGCTAAACTCTATTGTTCTCCGTGAAACAAAGTTTTTGGCGCCACCATGCGAATGCTGGCAGTAACTAATTGAAAAAAAAATCGGACTTGTGTGTTTGGTCTTTGCAAAGACTAAACACATACACACAACACACACACAACACACACACAAGCCCGAATTTTTATTATATTTTTGAATGCCAGCATAACCACATGGCGCCAAAAACTTTGTTTCACGGAGAACGATAGAGTTTAGGGGGCCTGGCCTCGGGCTATTGTCCGGTACGGACGTGTGCCAGAGTCAGGATTGCTCAGGATTCATCGGAGCTCCACAGCAACGCAGTGAGTACAAAACCATCCAACCTATCAACCCAAAATCCCGATATTAACCCTTGGTCACACAGACCAGAATCCCAAAAAATATTCCCAACTAAATAATCTCTTGAAAATGGTGCCGAAACGTCGAGAAAACAATCTCACAAAAATACGTGATTATATCCCTGATAAATCTGATAGTAATATGAATATATATATATATATATATATATATATATATATATATTCGGGCCGAATTCAATCATTTTTTGAAATAACAAAAACAAAAAAAATATAAATATAGTTTGTATATTATTTACTAGAAAATAAATTAGTAGAAAATCAGTTAAATTAGTCGAATTGACATGATCAGAAGTCAATAATTTCTAAACAGAAACGGACATAGTTCAAATAAACTTGTAAAACGTGAAAGCAATAAAAAATTTGTCAATATATTTCTAAATCCCTAAGTATATGAATATATTAATATATTAATAAGTTATATTTATATATATTATACTTTTATAGGTATAAGATTACAATCAAGAAATTTCTAATATCTATGTGGTTATTCAAAAATCGAAAGAGGTCAGTGACCTGGTGCAGTTAACTCACAAGATATACGGATGATTGAGTGATAATGGTGTTTTCGATGGTAGGAATTTTTTAAACGTAGATTTGTATCATCTTGTTGATAAAACATCACAGAATCTACCATATAATTAATCTCTCTATTTATTTTTAATTCTCACTTAAAACATTATTAAAAATTGGTAAAATATTTATTAATAATGTAAACTGAAAATTGTTCAAATACTTCGCTATTATTAGTACACTTATAACTATGAAAATTATCATACTAAGATATGTCAAATGACATAAAATAACGAAACTAAAAAAAAAGATAAAAAAAGATAAATATTTTTAACAGAGAACAGGAAGGTGATAAACATAGGTGTTAATATCTATATATATTTATATATAAATGGAAAGTGGCGTCATCTTACGTTAAGTTACATATTTAATTTCAGAAATTTTAAGTATGTATTTATAATATAATTAGATAAATATTAGTTCATATAAATTATATCACATGAATCAGCAAGTGGTAGGGAGTTTAAGGCAAATTTAAAAAAATACTACATGTTCAGACCACAAAGAAAATTAGCTGGAGTGTCTCCACTCGACTATCTCGCAATTTGAATTGGATTAAATAACATAATATATTATATTTAAATTAAATTTAATTAATTATAAATTATAAATAATAAATATTAAACCAGCTCATGTTTGGTTTTTTATTGATGGCATCATGGCACGTGTTGGCGCGTGAGATTTGCAGTGTTAAAAAATTAATTCTGGTACTTTCAGCGATTCAATCAAGCTGAAATTCTATATATAGCAGTTATTAATCATGTGAAAAATTATCAAACATATATCTTTATTTTTACGGTCACTTTAGAGGAAAAAAAATCAAAACGTTGTAGGTAATGACCGTCTTCCGGTTGAGCTACATTTCTCAAAAGTTGATGGAAAACTATGAATTTTGAATAATGCTCATGTACCAAATTGCATCATTCTAGCTCAAACCGTTTTTTCGTAATCTTGTCTACATACATACACACACACATAGGCATTTTTCTCAACCTTAGTGAAAATGATTCAGGAACCTTCAAAACGTATAAAAACATCAAAATCTCAACATCGAAAATTTTCGTGATTGCAATACTATCTCTGGCGAGATAGTAAAAAGAGGTATTAGTCTCATAAATTTGCTGTAAATATATATATATAGTAGTTGAATAAATGAGTAAATTATAAATTATATTATATTATATAAATATATATATATGTTTTTTTGGAATATTAAACCGCTCAAAGGATTTTTTTGAAATTCACACCAAAGATAATTTTTATAAAGAAGATCTGTATTGGTTTCAATCTCCGGAAGAATCATCCTTATTAGTTTTTTTCTTAATTTAAAATAGGGTATTTAAATGACGTCAGCAACTACATCAGACAGCGCTTCCTTAAATACAAAATATTAAAAATAAAATATAATTAAAAATATTTGTTATATCCATATTTGTCGTACTTTTAAATTAAATTGAAATTGTTTCAAAACGTTTATTAGTTTTATTTTTTTTAATTTAAAATAGGAAGTCAAAATGATGTCAGACACTAAATACAAAATATTACAAAAATAAATAAACTAAAATTACGAAATATATCTTATGTTATATCCACATGCCATACTTTTCTGTCTTTCAGTGCATTAATACGTACATTTAAGGGTTGTATGTTTTATGACTTTTTTTTTACCGACCGACGATAGTAAGGGAGGTATTGTTTTCACACCAAATTTCACATGTGGAGATTTTTACATATCTCCACGAATCATGCATTTTCTTAACAGAAAAAAGTATTTTTAGCATGATGTCTGTCCGTCCGTATAGATGTGTACAGCCTGAGGTAGTATTAGCGATCGACGATAGGAAGGTAAGGGTTATTTTCATACCAAATTTCACATGAGGAGATTTTTTACATATCATCACGAATCATTCACTTTGCATTGGTTTTATACTCGAGAAAAATCATCTTTATTAGTTTTTTCTTAATTAAAATTATATGACGTCATCCAGCCATTCATGACTTCACAGCCTGGTCTTACATATATATTATAAATAAAATAAAATTAAAAATATTTATGTTCTATTCATATATTACATTAATAGATATACACCTATTAAAATTATTTGAAATTGTTTCTGTAGCTGGAAATTAATTTATTTCAAACCGTCGGTCGGTTCGGGCCTGGCCACAGGTCAACTTATTTTATTTATGATCTTTTAAATTATTTGAACGGCGGCTCGGTGAACCAGATATTAATATTACCAGCCAAACCCGATAATAAGGAATCATTTTTTTTAATGACGGAGCGGCGGCTTGGTGAACCAGATACTATAGAATATATAATAATTGAATAAATGGATAAAATTATATAGGAGATTAAATTATATATAGGCTTAGAAAATAATACTAATAATCAATTTTACAAATTAAAAATTTTTAAAGAATTTAAATGTTATAGGGAGGGAATCAAAGATAAGAGAGTGGTACAATTGGCCTAAAAGTTTCATATATGCATTTGTAATAGTAGAATGATACTAAATTATAGGGAATTGTAATGATCCAGTCAAGCATTATGATTTATGTACATCTCTAATTTTTTTCAAATATCGATTATACTTTTATTATCTATATAATATTTGATTGAATATAAAATCGAAAAGAAAATAATTTTTTTAAAGATTAAAAGCAACATATACAAATACGTGCAGTCAAATCAACTCAACCTGGCATATAAAGTTTTATTATTTTTAAATAACTGGGCCGATCTTTATTAAATGTCTATATTTTTGAAGTTTATTTAATACGTTTAAATTGATCTCAATATCAATGAAATTCATAATTTATAAATCATGCGATCGGAATAGCAGCAATGGAAAAATTGCTATCGTTACTGTTGATTTTCAATTGACTTATAAAATCTCGTACAATCAATCATTCTTATTAATGCAGATGACCTAAACACCTCTTCACAAATTTACACCATTTATTTTCGATTATCATGGATTTTAAGCCGGAAGTTGCCTCCCAAGTTGATGTTATGATAGAAAAGTGATATCATCATAAAGAAGTTAGTTATCTATTGGTTTTAAGAGGATTTGCTGTTTCAAGGATCTATAGGAGATTTCAGCAGACTGACAGCTATACTCAAAGACCCGCCTGCATCGTGTCTGAGATGGATGATCGTTTTAACTCTGAAATCGCCTTTACATCGCCCTCAATGACCAGGAACTCAAATAAGATCGAGATGTGGCTGTCAGTCAGTGGACAATGAGAAGAGATTTGGAGGAATAGTCTAGGTTTTTTTACTATCTCGCCAGAGATAGTATTGCAATCACGAAAATTTTCGATGTTGAGATTTTGATGTTTTTATACGTTTTGAAGGTTTCTGAATCATTTTCACTAAGGTTGAGAAAAATGCCTATGTGTGTGTGTATGTATGTAGACAAGATTACGAAAAAACGGTTTGAGCTAGAATGATGCAATTTGGTACATGAGCATTATTCAAAATTCATAGTTTTCTATCAACTTTTGAGAAAGAGGGTCATTACCTACAACGTTTTGATTTTTTTTCTTCTAAAGTGATCGTAAAAATAAAGATATATGTTTGATAATTTTTCACATGATTAATAATTGTATAAAACTGCTATATATAGAATTTCAGCGGGATTGAATAGCTGAAAGTACCAGAATTCATTTTTTAACACTGCAAATCTCACGCGCCAACACATGACGGGTGCCATCAACAAAGAGCCAAACATGCGCTGGTTCAATAAATATTATTTATTAATTTTAATTTATAATTTAATTAATTTAATTTAATTTAAATTAATATATGTTATTTAATCCATTCATTTGATATTAATGATAAATTTTAAATATTTGATCAATTGGATTATTTAAATGAGGTCTACGAAGAACTGATAAGAATCATCCAACCAGCTCCGAATCACTTAAGTATGAGAATCAGTAGAGGCGAGAGCGTTTTTAGGAAAAAGATGTTTGAAGAAAACCTCCCAAAAATTATTCGATTCTCTATCGTTAGTGCTGTGTAGGCAAAGATAATAAAAGTCAATCATTAATCCTTCAAACGCTACTACTCTAAGCGGATTTTGATAAAATATTATTCAACGAGGATATATTTAATAAACTGGAGAGTTACTGGCTAATATAGTACTAGGGTATGTCATTAAGTCTGTGACTTTGAATTTCCCGTTTCTTAAATGAACAGACAGACATGAAAAATTCTAAAGACACTTTTGGATTCTAGAGATCATGAAACACGAAGATATGCAAAAAAATTTTAAATTTCTGAGCAATGTGCAGACTAAAACCTTTTTTTATATAAGTATAGAGACATTTATTTATATACAGTATTGATTTTAAATTGTACAGTATTGTTATCTTAGAAACTATAAGAGAAGCCGGAATGGTTGAATTAACAATTTCATGAAATAAACACTATCAATGAGAAAAGCGTAAACTATGGGCCACGATCGTCATTACTTAAAAAAAAAAGATTGGTAAAAATTAATTAGTTTTATATAAAAAATAGAAAGAAAGGAAAATTTAATAGATCTGAGAAATGATTTTATAATTAAGTCGGTTTGAAAGCAAAAAGCATTTCAACAGTTTTAGTTTCCTTAATATGCCAGCACAATCTGTAAAATCTCATTGTAAAAATTAACTTATATCAAAATAAAATCACGTTCACAATTGTCTGATGTTAAATCAGAGTGGTGAGTAGCGGTGTCGTCAAATATGCAGACTCGAAATAATTGCCAGTAAAACTACTTTATTAAAAAAAATTAAGTATTACAGATAGTCTCATATAAAGAGAGAGCTCTTAGACTTACCCCAATTTTTTTTTTAATAAATAAATGTTAATTTATACAGTAATATTATCTAGTTCATATTAAAATGCTATATATTTCATTTAATATATTCAATTATAGTGATTTTTTTAAATAATATGTAAATTTTTTTCCATGAATTTATTTATTTTTTTATTAGCATCGTCATAAAATTCGTCAAAAAAAAATCTTCAAAATATCATGCATGTTAAGGGTGCAAGTTTTTAACTGGAAGAAAAAACGGGGGTGTCAAAAAAAGTTTGCGCACGTCAGCTCTAAATCTGGGATAATTAAGGAAAAATAGAGGAATAAAACATGAAATTTTCAACAAATTATTTTATTCAAAATAAATTATAGTTTATCCTTATTCTGTCATATTTTTCTTCAAAGGGCATTTTAAAACAAATGCATTTTTTGAATTTGAGAGTTATTTAAATAAGTAAAATATATATTTTTCAAACTTATTTCTCACTTTGTTTTAAATTTTAAACGGTAATAAAATAATAAATCAATATTTTTTGGAAATAGTTTTATTCCAAAAATATTTATTTTATATTAATACACGTTTTTGTTAATATTCATTGAAATACATATATGTTATATGAATTATAATGGGCATTTTCTAAAATCATTTGTTATCTTATTTTTCAAATAATTATTTTATAAAAGTGTATATCACACTTTGTAACTGCCTACTTAAACATAAGTATCCTATAAAATTAATACCATAATAATTTAATTTTAATAAAAACAATGAAAACAATACAAGAGAAAAATATCACTCAATATTAAAAATTAACAAATAAATAAGGGATTAAGGACTAGAATTCATTCAAGGTGATATTATAGGAACACCAGGAGTAATCGAATTTGATGTTGAATTATTTGATGGGGGGGAGGGACAGTGATCGGGAATTAAAATTTCGGTTGTACAAGAAGATAAGGATGAATCATTTGGAGAAGCGGAAGAAGGAGTAGGGACTGATTTTGGAGATTTAACATCTTCTTCATTTTCATTATCTTTCTCTTTTTCTGGTTGTTGAGATGAAAGCCAAATCACTTCATATTCGCTCACAAGCCTTTCAGCAAGTTCAGATTGATGTGGTTGAATATGTTCTTTACATACCACTCTTGCCCTGCAATAAAATACAAAAGGATTTGGTGCTGCCACCCGCTCTTTTTCAAATGTTTCTTTTTCAGCCTTCAATGCAGCTAATTTTAGTCTTTCAGAATCTCCCCCGCCTGAAGAATTAATAGCTGGTCTAGGAGATGAAGGTATATAATCTCCACCACCATTATCACCCGAACCAATCGAAATTGAACTGGTTGAAGAGAGAGATGCGGTTGCTGCAGCCTTTGCCACTTCACGTTCAAAATTTTTTATTTCAACTAATTTCTTATAATAATTAATAGCACGTCGATCCAGCAAATCCTGTTTGCATTCGCTTAATATATCTACAACTAAATCCCAAGGAATTATTGTTTCTTCTTTCTCAATCTCAGAATTTTGAAGGGTTTCGGTAGATAAAACTTCAAGATCTTCACAATCATCTTCACCATTTTCTAATTTTTTTGCCTTGAAAAAAAATAAAAGACCGAAATTAAATTTTATATTTATAATAAAATAATTGTTAATCAGAATAATAATAATAAATAAATAATCATTTTATAATATATATATATATATATTTATATTCAAAAACAAGGTTGATTCCAACAAACTAAATACCTTCTATATTCGTTATTTAACGTTTCACAGCAAAAGTATAAAACATTTTTAATATATTAAGGTTTAATGAATTTCTATTGCCATAGATCCTGGACCTAATTTAATACTCAAATTGCTTGTTTTTTTATATAACTACTTATGTGATGAGATTAAATAAAATTTTATCTTATTAGGAATTTATGTTCTAAAAATCGATAAGACATGTTGATAGGATTAATAAAACAAATGAATATTTAAGTCACGTTAGCAGAACACGTGACTCGTATAAAGAATGATAAGGTAATATTTTTAATGAAAAAATTTTAAAGCAAAGAGGATTTGATTTGGAAATAATATACTTTCCACGAATATCCCAAATCTACCTTTAAAGAAATTTTAGAAATTCCAATATTAAAATAAAATTTAGATATAATTGAAGCAAACATTTTTTTTTTTAAATTCTATTTGCTTTAGGGATCAAAGGTTATTTTTGTCAGCCTTCGTTGGAAAATAATAAACCTTTGACTTTTGTATATCCTACCCAAGGACAGTGCGGTTATATTAATTAGATATCCTATGATCTGTAGAAAGGGTCCTATCAATCTTTGCCTTGATGTTTTAAGAAAATGTTAAACAAAAAAAAAAAAAGAAAATTAAAAATAAAAAATAAGTAAATACAAATATGATTCAAATTTTACTTTGAGTTACCTAAATAAATTAATCAACACTTGTTAGTAAAGAAATAATGTATAAGATAAATTGAATTAGATATAGATATAATAATAATTATGTGATCCAAAACTTTGAAGGACTTACTGGAAATTCGTAAACTAATCCTTCGGCCAAACAATGTAATATTCCAGCTGCAATAAATGCTCTTAAACTTCTTAGAAGATTAAATATTTCAGGATGCAAGGCAACTAATGAGAATGGAGAAGATGCTGAAAGTGGGCCTGAGGGTGCAAGTCGATAACATAGCCAAGCCAAAGGACAAGCTCGTGGTTGAAGCATTTCATATCGCCCACAAAGGTTAGCTGCCTGTACTAAATGTTCATGTCTTTTGACTGCATTTGGAGTACAAGCGGCTAGAGTACATTCTCTAGAAACTGCCAGCCAAAGTTCAGACCAGGTATCAACAGAAATCATTCGTGTCGTATGTTTTTCAACAGTTCCATACACAGTTAAGTCATTAATTAGTTCACCATCAAGCATCTAAAAAAAAGATTTAATTTAAATTATATTATAAAATTATAAAGATAAATTTTCTTATGAAAAATAAAATTAAAAAAATCTTACTTCTAATAATGGTTGGACATCTTTTGGAATTTCACCACGTAACCATCTCCAAAATATATCTCTTGTCATTGGTGCATCCGAAATTAAAGCTGAATGCATAGAAACAAGTAATTGCAATCCTGATAATTCTGTTTGCTTTTCAATAGCTTGTCGAGCTAAATCCCATTGGTTTGTAATTAGAGAGCGAATTACTGCTTTAGCTGATATATTTACAGCAAGATCCGATGAGTTAGGATCTCTACGTGCTAGTTCTGCGGCAATCAATAATTGACTCGCATCTAAAATATATTATAATATTAAATATAATGTTATGTTTGAAATTTCTTAATCTCTTATTCAATTTAAAAAGTTAAGTTAATTTGATTTGAATTTTAAAATAACTAATAAATTTATTGACAATATACCTTCTCTTCGAAATAGTAATTTTGCAGCTTCAGCAAGTTCATTATTTGCTACAAGACAATCAACAGCCATTTCGTAATTGCCTTCTCCCGTTAAATGTTTTCCCCATTCTAAAAGAAGACGATTAATAGTGGAATCACCACCACCTGAAAGTCGACAACGTGCAATTGCAACTGCTTCACGATACATTTTCTGTTCGACTAACAAATCAATTGCTTCATCAACTCTATGACATGCTAATAAATAAGAAGCAGCTTTTTGGTGTGCTCCAACCATAACCAATTGACTTGCATAAGCCTAGAATAATATTATGAATAAGTTATTAAGAAATATTAATATATATATATATATATATATAATATATGTTATTATATAAAAAGAATTATAAAATAGTTTATATATTAAAAATAATTTAATATGTAAGTAAATTTTATAAGCCTCTATTATTCTTCTATTATATTTTTTTTTTTAAATTTCAACTATTATACACTTAAAAAATTATAGAGATATATGAAGAAAAAAAATAATAAAGTAAAATTATTACTAAATACCTGAGCGGCTTCATGCCAAGCTCTTTGGGAAACCATAGGGGCCATTGAGACAAGCCAGTCGGTCAATTGCCTTTTTCTAGCTGCTTCACGTATGGTTTCAGCTAAATCTCCACGCCAAAGTGCAATATGATGACTTAATTCAATATTTGAATTTTTTTGATGATGACTTTGTTCAGAAGCAAGCATTCTAGACATTGATTTGTCATCGCCAAAAAAGCCATAATGTAATAAACGACCTTCTCCAAGATCATCTGGAGTATCTAATATATCTAAAACTGAATATTGGCCTTTGTGAGTAGTTCTGGAATGAGAAGAGGCCGGAAAAAATGATCGGCGATTTAAAGATGAAGAGTTGGTTTTCTTCTTTAAACTAGTAATAAAAAATAGTATATGAGTAATGATTTTTTTTAAATAAAAATATAAAATATTAACAAATTATTTACTTTATAGAAGAATTTAAAGTTAGAGAGGTTAACGATTCTCGAACTTCTCTCTCAGTACGAGCGTACTCAACCTCTTGATCCTCATCGTATTTATTGATTATGTCAATATTCAATCTTTGGGAATTTCCATTTGGCATTATTCCAGAGTTCTCGATGGCTGTTGCTTCAGCCGCTTGAATCATACGTTTCATTTCTATCTTACGAGCTTTTTTTTTCTCCACTGGTAAAACTGCCTCTTGTAATGAAATTCGCCAAACGCGTAAAGTAAAATCAGCAGAACCAGTTACGATTAGATCAGGATCAAGAGGACTCCATATACAACAATAAACTGAATTAGAATGCCCTGCAAAATTTGCTATAGGCCTTTGATTAGGAACATCCCATACCTATAATTATCATTAGTATAATATTTTAATATTATTATTTTTAAATTAATTTATTTAATTAATTAATAATCAATTATTACCTGAGCCGTTTCATCATAAGAGACTGTAACTAAATGTCCTCCAATATGGGGCGACCAAGCCAATTTGACAACTCGTGATAAATGTCCTGAAAGTACTTTAGTGGCAGTCGGATCGGCAAGATCAAATACTTTAACTGTATTTTCATTTGAAGCAACTGCAAGCCAATTTCGATAAGGGCTATAGCCTGTATCTGTAGCAGTACTCTCAGGATGCCAACACATAGATTGAATAAGCTTTTTATGTGAATAAAGTGTTGTAGTAAGCGTTAAATTAGGTACGGAAAATACATGAACTGATCCATCTTCATTTCCAAGCGCCAAAGAAGTTAAGTCTGGTTTCCAAGCTAAATCTGTTCGAACCTTTTAAAAAAATATAATTAAATTATTTTTTCGTATATAAATAAAATAATTCAGTTGTATATTGAAATATACATACCACAGTTTTTTTGATCGATGGGTTAGATTCATGTATTAATTCTTTTATATTGATAGGATCTTGATCCGGAAAATCCATATCATATTGATAGATATCACCATCTCCACAAGTAAAAAGTCTTGGCTTGTCAGGATCTTCAACTTCAGCACGGCCAAGAGGAGGTCCCCATGACAATGAATAAACTGACCGTCGATGGTGTTGTTTAAGAATTATGGGAGGTTTTCCAGTATTATTAGTATCATAAACTCCTACTCGGCCTTCCCCGGTTCCATAAGCGAGTATACCATCTTTTGTTGGATGCCAAGCTAATGCCATTACCTTTTAATAAAAATAAATAAATACATTTTTTTTTCTACGGATTAATTAAAAGAATAAAATAATAATCACCTTGCTTTGTATTTTCTGCCAGAAACATGAAATGTCCAAAGCTCGTGGACTTGCTAAATTCCATACGCGGATCATAGAATCTCCAACTCCTAAAGCAACTCGATTGGCATCTAAAGGAGAAATGGCACAACAATAAACGAATCCACCCATAGTGGGTACATTCACAACCACTTTTCCAGTGTTCAAATCATAAGCAGTTAGGAGACGATCTTGTGCAGTTGTCCAAACTAATCGGGGATTAATAGGCTAAAATTGGTAATATATTTAAATAAGTTTTTATTGTGTCATTGTTTTATGATTTATATTTGATAAAAAAATTACTTGTCCTGTTATGCGAGCCTTTAGTTGAGCACATTCTTCAGAATAAGATAATGTTTGAGATGGTGAACAGGCAATGCTGAATAATCCTCGAGCATGACAACCATGAATTAAAGACCAGGGTTTCATTTTATTTTTCGTTTCTTTACCTTCAGGCCTAAACATAGGTTATTATAGATAATGTGATTAATTTATTATTTATTTAATAGTGTACTACCTATTAGTAAGTAATTTCAAATCCCAACTCAAAAGTTCTCCCCAAACACCGCTCGTAAACACAATATGTGGTTCTGGCCAAGAGAGACACATCCAGCCAACATTTTGTCCATTGGAAGGGAGTTTAGACTTATGATGTGCAGAATTTACAGGTGTTACAGGACAATGAAGGAGTTGTTCAGAACGTCCATCAGATCCTGCTCGCCAAATATATATAGTTCTATCTTTTGCAGCTGTGGCCAATAGAAGATCTTCATTGCTTTAAAAAAAATAAATATTCAATTATTTTGACATGATAGAAATAAAAAAAAGAAATAAAATAATTCACCACCTAAAGCAAATTTGTGTTCTCAATGTGTTATAAGGGACAGGACACCAAGCTAAAGAAAGGGTTTCAGAATCATGTCCTCGTAAACGATGCAAAACTTTTCCTGAACCTAAATTGAAATAAAATGTACATTCTCTTAAGATAAAATAAATCCATATATATTTCAAATAAATTTAATAAAAATTACTAATAATACTAACCTTTCAGTGAACATACTAAAACAAGTCCAGAACGACATCCTACTGATATCAAATCTCTTTTATGTGGACAACATGCAATACATGTTGGGATCATTTTTCCAAAGAAAAAAGTCTGAGTGGTATTAGTATTTAAATCCCAAGCGATAATTGTTCCTTGAATATCAGTAGAAACAACTAATCCAGCATTTGCTCGAGACCAATCCATACACATAACTTTGGAATTCTTTAAGTAGAAAATTAAATATTAATATTAGTTGATTTTAATTAAGTAAATTTTGATAAAAATTCACTAGACAGATATTTAGAAATTATTGTTAAATATTTTAAGGTTTATCTCTTTTAATCAATTTTGATTAAAATACATAATCCAATAAAATCTTTAAATATAAACAAATTATAAATAAAATTGAATGATAGAAAACCAATAAAGATTTCATTAATAACTTTTTTAACATTTGAAAATAAATAAATATAGAGATGCAATCTTCATCGAATATACGTCCTATGTTGTTCCTTTAAAATTAATTAGAAGGAATGGAAATCGGTGGTCTGCAAGTAATTCTCTAAAAGCGTTTTTGGATTTTCAGTCCACTATATATTTATATTAGGCAATATTATTAATAAATTTAAATATAATATATATATATATATATATATAAATTTAATGCATATTAATATATGTATATATATATATATATTATTATTTCATGATTTAAATCTAAGTATCCGAATAAGTGTAATGCATCCCTTCAAACCTAATTTTATCTTCAAGAGCACTTTAAAGAATCGACAAAAAAAAGAATAAATATGATATTAAGTGAAATTATTATAATATAAAACATTCCTATAAATACTACATTACTAAATGATTATAAGGAATAATAAATAAAATTTAATGATTTGATTTAAAATTGAATAACAGGCTAAGTTAAAAATATAAATAACTGATTATAATATATATTGCATAAAATTTAAATAGTGATTTAGATATTTTGAATATTTTGTATTTTGTATATTTGTAAAATTCAAATTTCTTTGTGAATATATTTAAGATTAATAATAATAAGTGTTTAATGTAATAAGGCTATAAATAGGAACTTATTTAAATAAAAATTTTTGAAAAATAAATTAATTAACTTACTCCATGTGATGTATGAGCTTGAATAGGAGCAAGTGTATTTAAATCCCATATTCGAATAATGTAATCATCACCACAGGAGGCAAGACAATTTTTAAACTTGCTGTCATTATCTATAGCAGTTGAATAGACGACCACGGTCACACGTTCTTGATGAGCATTTACAATTACTCTAATGTCAGGATGGAATCCTTGATCTGGCCCGGGTTTTGCAATAATAATATTACATCGAGAACCGTATGCTAATGTACCATCAGAAGAACAAGCAAGAATTTTGCTTAAGAACCAATTGGGTGATGGTGGAAGTATTTCTTCATTCATATTGAAAAATGCTTAGTAATTTAACTATAACTTAATCTGAAAAAATATAATTTATAAATATATATCTATAAATATATAATTCGGATGAAAAATTATTTTAGTAATTTATAGTAATGTATGTAAACAAATATTAATCTGGCAATCATAGAAGCTTAGAAAAAGATATTGAAGTAAACAAAAAATACCTAATTACTAAATTTAATACTTGAGATATATCAAATGATTTTGTATAAATTAGAAAAAAATAATAAGATAAAAGATTTGAATTTCAAAAGTTGAGAAATATTAATATTGTGTTATATTATATTTTAATTATATTTTCTAAATAACATTGTAAAATATTATTTAATTAATTATAAAAGAATAATTATATTTATATTAAAATTATTAATCTATAATTAATTTAGAAATCATAAATGCTTTATTGAAAAATTAATTCACAATTTAATGACATTTGTATATTTTACTTAAAATTTATTTTATACACCCTCTAGAATATAATGCTAAATTAATATTTACTCACCAATATTTATGTTGCAAATTTTAATTTGTCAAATTAGACGTAATTGGGAAAAAAATCAAATTTAGTTGATTTCAAATCCCCCCTTTTTGAATATGCTCGGCTTCCATTGATACTACAATTGCTGAGAGTATAAATTTAATTTATGTTTATTTTTTTATTTATTATATTTAAAAAAAATTATCATTTTTTCATTAAATAATTAATAAATAAAAAATAAATATATAATATTTATTTTATATAAAATATATTTTATTTAATCATATATATATATCAATAATAATATGTATACATCTTTTGACTAACTTATGATGAATGGAAGCCATCCAGTAGCAAGTTGGCCACAGAAGTTGAAACTCTCTTTCTTCCGCCATCTAACCATCTAACTAGCAGGTATTCTATTTAGAATTTTTATCTATTTATTAACAAGTCATCAGTATATATCAACTTGAAGTAAATATCTCATTTTTTATATTTTTTTACATTTATGATCATAGAATTAATATTATATAAAAAAATAATTCAGTTTGTTAACATATTTACTTTGAACATGAGTCTTTACCAAACAATGTTATCAAATAGTTTTTATAATTCTATAATTTTAATCTCATTATTCAATTGTTTTTCAGAATGTTGATGCCCAAGAAAAATCGTGTCGCAATTTATGAATATCTTTTTAAAGAGGGTGTTATGGTAGCTAAAAAAGATTTCCATGCTCCCAAACATCCAGAATTGGAAAGTATTCCAAATCTTCAAGTTATTAAAGCAATGCAGGTATTAAAAAAATTCGGATATATAGTTAATTTATTTAAAATAAATCAACATATAATCTAATTTTGATATTTACTTTTTGTAGTCTCTTAAATCAAGAGGTTATGTTAATGAACAATTCGCATGGAGGCATTTCTATTGGTATTTAACTAATGAAGGAATTACTTATCTTCGTAGCTATCTACATCTCCCATCTGAGGTAAATTTATTTTCAATCTTTAATTACATTATATTGCATTTATATTACTAAAATTATATACAATACAAATGCTTTTCCTATTCAATCTCTCAGAAAAATTTAATTTCTGATTTTTGGAAATTCTAATTTTTATAACATGCCTTTTTTACCCAAATAAACTTATATTATTTTTTTTTAATCTATTTATGATAAATGTTAGTGGGTGCCAACTAATTTTGAAATTAAATATTGTTATTTAACCTTCTTTTATTAAATTTTAATCACTTGAGGACAAAATTAATCTTAAGGATTTCAGTAATAGTGAGTCGAAATTAGAGTCATTGTTCAGTTTGTTATTCCACTGTTCATTGCTTTAGAATTTCGAAGAGTAATTGATCAATATTGCGCCCCTTTAGAAATACATTTTCTTTCGGGTACTCTTAATTGAAACAATCTCGATATTAAATATTTCCAATAAAATTACTTTTCCATATATGAAATTGCAAACAAAATAAATATTTATAGATTATAGGCTATCAAATCGAAATTAGAGTCAATGTTCAGTTTGTTATTCCACTGTTCATTGCTTTAGAATTTCGAAGAATAATTGATCAATATTGCGCCCCTTTAGAAATACATTTTCTTTCGGGTACTCTTAATTGAAACAATCTCTATATTAAATATTTCTAATAAAATAATTTTTTTTCTATTATCTAATTAAAATATTATGATTTAAGATTGTTCCATCTACTTTGAAACGCCAAACAAGACCTGAAACAGTACGGCCACGACCAACTGCTGCTAGATCAGAAGGTGTTCGACCTGCAGATGATAGATCCACTTATAGACGTGCCCAATCATCTGGTTTGGGTGGCCCAGATAAAAAAGGAGATGTTGGTGCTGGAACTGGAGAATTTGAATTCCGAGGCGGTTATGGTCGTGGAAGAGCAGGACCACCTCAATAAAATAAACATAATGTAAAATATTAAAAAAATTTTAATAAAAAAATAACTTGATTTTTTTTTTTTATTTTGTAATTTATTATTAAAAAATATATTCCTCCTTATACATATTTCCAATATATTTATTAATTAAGGATTATTAATGAATATAAATATATAAAAATAGTCAAGATTTTGTGATAATAAATTTTTATTCGAAATAGATTCTGAGGCGATTCAAATAGAAAAAGCGAAAGACCCTTAGAACAAAAAATAAAATAAAACAATTTAAATTATGTAACACTATTAAATGTTTATATTTTAAATTTATAGTTTTAGTTTTAAACAATTAATCATATTAGATTCCCTTACATATTACTATATATAAATAAAAATAAAATGAATATTGAATCTCATTATCTCATACAATAAAATATATAATTAATTACTTGATTAAATTAAAAATTAATGAGAAAACGAAATTAAATTGAAGTTTTTAATATATATTGATTGAAATAAATAAATACAAAACTGTTTTTATTTTGTAATTTATTAAAAAAATATATTATTTCTCAAAGGTATTTCTACTATATTAATTAGAAATTGACTAGTTATTATTTGTAATTAATAAATATATATAAATGGTCAAAATTTTGTGATACATCAATCCTCAATATGTATAAGAATCTTAAGGCTTCGATTAAAGTGAAGCAAATTATCAGAGGATTTCGAGGTGCTTCTAAATTTAAAATTGATATTCAAAAAAAGATGAAATAATAAGCAAACATGGAATAGATTATTTTTCTTGAAAAGTATTTCCACTATATTTATTAATTAGGGATTGCCTATTATTGTCTTTATTAATGAATATATAAATTTGTAAAAATAGACAAAAATTTGTGATAATACATTTGTATCCGAAATAGATTCTGAGCCGATTCAAGTCAACCAAGTAATGTATGAACTTAAAATTATTAATTTTAGCAAGGATTCGTTAAAATAAATTATAAATAAGGAATATCATATATTAGCTAAATATGTATTTCTACGATTCTACCCCAAATGAAAAAGTGGTTGCTGCGGCCAAGTTGGGCCAAGTACTTTTGAGATCGGCAGAGCCACAGAAATAGATGAATTTCTTTAATAAATTTTAAAAAAATTGAAATGAATAAATATACAATATAAATATTATATATAAAAAAATAAATTTTCATAACATTTTATCTCAACAACAGGCAAATGTTAATTAAGAAAGGAAAAGAATAAATATATATAATTTTGAAATAAAAAGTAAATATTTCCTTCAAATTTTTATATTATATTGGAACATAGGAATCATTATTAAAAAATAAATATGCAAGTTAAAAGTTTAAAAATGAAGCAAAAATTAATGTTAATTAAGATCAGGAAGAAAGAAATAATTTCCAAATAAAAATTAAATATTTCTTTAAAAGTTTTAAATTAAATATGAACAGAAATTACAAAAAAGATATGCAACTTAAAATTTAAAAAATGATACAAAAATGTTTTAGAGAAAAATTTAAGACAAATTATATATTTAGATATAAATTTCAAAGATAATATAAAACATAAAAATATTCATATAATTTTAGAAATAAAGTTAATTTTGTTTTAATTATTTAGTAAATAGAACATTTAAAATTAAAAGCAACAATTTGATTAACGTTGTGATTTGTCTGATAAAAGGCATCAACTTCCTTCTAACATTCCACTTGGTCAAACTTTGTCGTTGAACTCACGTATGTATTCTCAATAATAATAAATTCCTTTAAAATTTTCTTTTTTTTTCTTTTTTTATTGCTAAAATTAATCTTTTATTTTAAAATAATTATAATAATTTATTATGAAGTCAAATTTTTACTAATTTTGCAAAAAAATAAATAAAAAAAAATGTTTAAGTATGTTTAGTAAATTCATTAATCTAATCCTACCTATATAAGTATATCCATGCTATATTTTCATTCTATATTTTTCTATAATCTTTTTATTGTAATTAATATGTAATTTACTTAACTATTTTTCTTTATTTTTTGTGATTATTATCCTCTATCTAATATTAAGAAAATAATTTTTATCATAAAAAATTGATTTTAATTGAAAGAAACTTTCTTTTTTAAGATCATGGCGGACGCTGCTCCAGCCGGTGGAAGGGGAGGATTTCGTGGGGGTTTTGGTTCTCGGGGTGGACCGGGAGGTCGAGGTGGTCCTAGGGGACGGGGTCGTGGACGTGGACGTGGTCGTGGCCGTGGAAAGGAAGCTGATAAAGAATGGATTCCAGTAACAAAGTTAGGACGACTTGTTCGTGATGGGAAGATTCGTAGTCTTGAAGAAATCTATCTGTTCTCTTTGCCTATTAAGGTAAATCGCTTTAAATAAATAGAGGAAATTATATATATATAGTCTTTATAATAAGAAATATTTTAATTTAATTTAAAAAATAAAAATAAAATATATTTGATTATATTAGTTTTCAATTAAATGATGATCCTTCTCTATATAGGAATTGCCGTCTGATCGATATATGAGGCATAAATTTTAATCTGATAAATAAAAAAAAAAATTTAATTTCAATTTTTCATATAATTTATTTATAAGCAAAAAAAATTAATTATCTTTTTATCTATTTTACTTTACAGGAATTTGAAATAATTGATTTTTTTATTGGAGCTTCACTTAAAGATGAAGTTCTTAAAATCATGCCTGTTCAAAAGCAAACCCGTGCAGGTCAAAGAACCAGATTTAAAGCATTCGTTGGTATGTTTAAAAATTAATTTTATAATAAATATTATTTTTTGTTTTTATTAAATTAAAATATTTAATTGTTGTACATTACAGCTATTGGAGACTCCAATGGACACATTGGTCTTGGAGTTAAATGCTCCAAAGAAGTAGCTACTGCTATTCGTGGAGCTATTATTTTGGCTAAATTATCGGTTGTTCCAGTTCGACGTGGCTATTGGGGTAACAAAATTGGTAAACCCCATACCGTACCCTGCAAGGTATTTTTCTTTTAATTGTTTTATATATTTATATGTAATTATTTATTTAATTAATTGATAAGTACGAGGCCAGAGTCACTAGATAAATTTTTTATATTTTTGTTAGTGCTTAAGGATCTCGAAGAGTAAAAGTCAGAAATATGCCCCGCAACAAATTATTATTTTGTTTCGGGCACCATAACTGGAACAAATTAATTTCATAGAAAATTTAATGTTTCTTTTTTTTTCAAATTTATTTAACATATAATTTATTTTATTTCAGGTTACTGGAAAATGTGGGTCAGTCCAGGTACGTTTGATTCCTGCCCCTCGTGGTACTGGTATTGTCTCAGCCCCTGTCCCTAAAAAACTTCTTCAAATGGCTGGTATTGAAGATTGCTATACAAGCGCACGCGGTTCTACTGGTACCTTAGGAAATTTTGCTAAAGCCACTTATGCTGCTATTGCCAAAACTTATGCATATTTGACACCAGATTTGTGGAAAGAGAATGCCTTAACCAAAGCTCCTTATCAAGAATTTGCTGATTATTTGGCGAAGAATCACAGACCCGTTGGAAGTGGAACTCAAAGAACTGAATGAAATCCTTCTCTTGAAAGAATTTTATTTTCAAAATAAAAATTTTTTTTTTTAATATATATTTGCCTATTTTTTATTCATCCTTATTCTCCATATTTAGATTAAGTTTGAACATTGTCAACAAAATTATGACTGATTATGACCCTATGATGTGAGTGGGCAGTCCTATACTACATGAATTTTAACATTTTGAATTCCAAATTTTTTACTATTAATTATAATAGTAAAATCACAAATGGATAGTTAACTATTTTTACTCAATTCAATAACTACTATTCAACCAAACTAATAATAATAGATTTTTTAATAATTTAAAGTATATAGCATCAGAAAATTGATAAATTTTTAAATTTATTCAAAAATAAAAAAAATAAGATTAAAAAAGTAAAAAATTTACAATCTTATCACCCAAATTTAAGAAAAATTAATCGATAATTTTATTCTTATTTATTGAAAAATATATAATAATTTCTATGATGTCAAATAAATTTATCTCAATATCAAATAGACTTGAGATTCATTAGAAGTATCGAATAATCGAAGATTCGATAACAGTAGCTTTTTCTCATGTGTGTAACAAAAATATATATTTTGACCAATTAAGGCTGAGATTTAAATTAATTCTAATATATAATTTATTTTTATTTTAGTTACTTAATCCTATAATTTTAAATATATATATTATTAATTTAAAAAAAGAAATTATTCATAAATTAACCTAAAACCACTAAATTTGGGGCGGTTTCATGATGAAGCCCTGTATGAATTATTAAATGATTATTTTAAAAAGATTGTGATTAAATTTCTTTTCACAATAATTACATTCGAAAGGTTTTTCTCCTGTATGAATTAATAAATTAAATTAATAATTTTAAATTAGATTTCGTATTAAATTTTTTTTTACAATAATTACATTCAAAACATGTGTCTTCTGTATTGTTTGAATCAATATCTTCAAATTTTTCGTCAAGATTGTTTTCCTTGGAATATTCGACTGTATCATTTTCGAGTTTTAATTTATTTTTTAAAATTGAATTTATTTGTTTAAAAATACATCCTTTTAAATGTTTAGATAATAAGCGGGAGTGTCCTCCCCTAGACTTTCCCGCATATAAATAGGTATAAAGAGTTGTGAATGAATATTTAGAATGTAATAAAGTGCTACTTCCGGTTAACTGATATTTTAAATGTAAAAAAACAGATATGGATATAATATAAATATTTTTAATTTTATTTTATTTATAATATATAAGGGCTGGCTGTGACGTCATGAAGTGCTGGGTGACGTCATATAATTTTAAATTAAGAAAAAACTAATGAAGATGATTTTTCTCGAGGATAAAACCAATACAAAGTGCATAACACGTGGAGATATGCCTTCACGTGAAATTTGATATGAAAATAACCCTTCACTTCCTCTCTTCGATCGGCAATACTAGCACTTCCGGTTTCCGGATTTGCACCAAAAGTTGGTCCATTCATCATACTGATGCATTAAGTAAATATACCAAATTTCATCAAAATCCGTTGAGCCGTTCAAGCTGTACACATCTCTACGGACACACAGCGGACGGACAGACAGACATCATGCTAAAAATACTTTTTTCTGTTAAGAAAATGCATGATTCGTGGAGATATGTACCTAAAAATATCCACAGGTGAAATTTGGTGTGAAAACAATACCTCCCTTACTATCGTCGGTCGGTAAAAAGGAAACGCTACTTGTATAGGTAAAATGTCACTTCCGGTAGTCAGATCATGATTAAATTTGGTATCTGAATTTTTTTCATATTTTTAAATCTATATACAAAATATGAAGCAAATATCTCGAAGCAAACTGGTACTTTACTTGAAAGGTAAACGCAACCATTGTAGGTAAAGTACCACTTCCGGTTAACCGATTTTGACGAAATTTTGATAGAAATCTACAAACTGTGAATAATATCGGTGTACCAAATTTCGAAGTCCTAGCTTGATTAGTTTTTGAGTAAATTTGCTTACAGACATTACATACATACATACATACATACATACACACACACACACAGACATAATTCCAAAAATGGTATTTTCCGACTCAGGGAGGTCTAAAACGTCAAGATCTATCAAAATCTCGAAGTCGAAATTTTTGACGATTCCAATACTTCCCTTATACGAAGTATGCGGGAAAGTAAAAATTCCTCATTTATATAATTTGTGTAGCAATATTCGCAAGGATATAAAGGACCTAAAACAATTTTATTTTCATTATATTAAATTATTTTCTAACTATTTTAAAAATCTATATAATGAATAACATTAGAAATATATTTAAAAATATAATACTAGTGAAAATTAACAATAATTTAGATAAATTTAAAAATTACCTATATATATTGGATATTTTATGTCTTCTTGTGAATAAAGATCAATTTTTAATTGTATAATCTATTACAAATTATATATAAGGTAATAAGTATTATAAGTTTGATTTTTATTAAGTTTCAAAATAACCAAAATCTACTTTAAGCAACAGTTCAATTCATTAAAAAAAAATATGCGCTTTATTTAAAAATTAGTTTTAATATTTCTTTAAAATCTTTTTATTATTTTTTATTGATATTTTAATAAATGGCTGTTCTTTTTAAGTATTAAATGAAAAAATACATTTTATAAAAATCTGAATTCGAGAATCAAAGAAAATCTTTAGTCTTCATTATTAAGATAATATTTTAAACAGTATGAATTAATAAATGACTATTTAATACAGATTTCCTAGTAAATTTCTTTTTAAAATGATTACATCCATAAGGCTTTTCTCCTGTATGAATTAATAAATGATTATTAATTAATTAATACATATGATTAAGGTATATATATTATGTAAGAGGTCCATTAATCATTGATTAATAATCAAGAATAATTAATCAAACGCATTTTTAATCATCTAAGTTTATCAAACAACTGATTTACGTACATTTGAGTTAATTTATAAATGAAAAGAATCTGGAGTTTCTCCACTCGGCTATCTCGCAAATTCGAATTGGATTAATTAACACATATATTATATTTAAATTAAATTATTAATTAAAATTAATAAATAATGTTTATTAAACAAACCATTAAATTTTTTTACAATGATTACATTAAGAGTTTTCACCTGTATGAATTAATAAATGATTATAAAAATGTCTTTTTTGTATAAATTTCTTTTTACAATAATTACATTCAAAAGGCTTTTCACCTGTATGAATTAAAATATGTCCTTTTAAATATGATTTGTAAATAAATTTCTTTTTACAATAATTACATTCATAAGGCTTTTCTCCTGTATGAATTAATAAATGATTATTAAAATGTGTTTTTTGAATAAATTTCATTTTACAATAATTACATTCAAAAGGCTTTTCCCCTGTATGATATAATAAATGTATATTTAAATGTGATTTTTGTTTAAATTTCATTTTACAATAATTGCATTCAAAAGGTTTTTCACCTGTATGAATTAATAAATGTGTATCTAAATGTGATTTCCTATTAAATTTATTTTTACAATAATTACATTCAAAAGGCTTTTCACCTGTATGAATTAAGATATGTCTATTTAATTGTGATTTAAAATTAAATTTCTTTTTACAATAATTACATTCAAAACGCTTTTCACCTGTATGAATTAATAAATGTCTATTTAAATTAGATTTCGTATTAAATTTCTTTTTACAATAATTACATTCAAAAGGCTTTTCACCTGTATGAATTAATAAATGTCTGTCTAAATGTGATTTCCTATTAAATTTATTTTTACAATAATTACATTCAAAACGTCTGTCTTCTGTATTGTTTGAATCAGTATCTTCAAGGTTTTCGTCATGACTGTTTTCCTTGGAATATTCGACTTTTTCATTTTCGAGTTTTAATTTATTTTTTAAAATTGAATTTATTTGTTTAAAAATACATCCTTTTAAATGTTTAGATAAAAATTCCTCATTTATATAATTTGAGTAGCAATATTCGCAAGGATATAAAGGACCTAAAACAATTTTATTTTGATTATATTAAATTATTTTCTAACTATTTTAAAAATCTATATAATGAATATCATTAGAAATATATTTAAAAATATAATACTAGTGAAAATTAACAATAATTTAGATAAATTTAAAAATTACCTTTATATATTGGATATTTTATGTCTTCTTGTGAATAAAGATCCATTTTTAATTGTATAATCTATTACAAATTATATATAAGGTAATAAGTATTATAAAAGTATTAAAAGCGATATTCTGTGATTTTTATTGACACTCAAAATGTTAACCCAATATCTTCTTTAAGATAGCAACAATTCAATTCAATAAAAAAACATTTTGCGCTTTATTTAAAAATTAGTTTTAATTTCGGTAATTATTTACATCCATGGTTCCGAGATAGAAATGATTGTCCTCAAGAGGGCGATACGTTCAACCAAGTTTGGCTTTAGGTCAAGAGATTTTTATATATAATTAATCTCAAATTAAATATTTTTTTATATTAAAAATAAATAAAAAAAGATATTTCATATGTATGTAAGATTTGCGTAGTTACCTCTATTCAAATGAAAGACTTGCTCCACTCGTTCCACCTCATACCGATCTTTACCGCAACGACTGGTAACTCTATAGGGCCCAAGAAATGAGTTTTCAATTTATGTACTTCTGTTAGCTAACTGGGTACTTTTTATGGCAATCAAGTCATCGGGCCGGTACATTCGGGCTGTTTTTCTTCTGCGATTATATGTACTTTTATTTTCTTCTTGGAGCTTAAGGATACTGGCCCTAGCATTCTTTCGTAATTCTTCGCGGTCATCGTTAAAAGATTGGTAATATTCGGATTGAATTATTTCTTGAAGTCGTAGATCATCTGGTCCTCGACAGCGAGTTCCAAACAGTAATTCGAACGGTGTAGTATTTATCGCTCTCTGATAAGTGGTGTTAATGAATTTTTGCACTCGGTCGGGGATCACTATCCTATTAGTTCGTTCGACTTGGTTGTTCGCGCGAGGTACACCTGTAGTTATGTGGTTTAAGTCAATCTTCTCATTCTTGCAGTAATTTTGAAATTCAGTTGACGTGAACGCGTTTCCTCTGTCAGCTATGATTCGTTTTGGGTTTCCAAACAGGCTTTTTTGGACTTCAAGTTTAGAAATTACCTCCTGAATAGTCAGACTTTTGGTAGGGTGCAACCAAACAAACTTCCTGTTCGCCAAGATACAATGAATGCAGTTACTGATGCAAACCTGAATTTTAGGCGTCAAATGAGGGATCCAATATTACCGTAATATTAGATCTTTGGTCTTGATAGTACCAAAGTGCCCATTTTCTTCATGGTATTTCTTTACGACGTCTGCGTGCATTTTGTCTGGAATAACTAATAAGTCTCTTCCTCGTGTGATTTGTACACTAGGTCATTCATCAGAATGTATTCTTTATGTTCCTTTCCAGCGTTTAGCAACGTTTTCACTGGCTTCAGGTGATCATCTCTCGTCTGCGTTGTTTCATAATTTATTTCAGAATTCGTTGTTCTTTCTCCGCTACTCGTGTGTTCTTCCTCGTCGGTTTCCTCCTCCTCCTCTTCTCCGTAAATGTCACATAAAAAGGTTAGGATTTTGTTCGATAATTCTTCCTCATTTCCTGCATTATTTATTTCGAGATTAAGACAAGTATCTTTGAGTTGAAGACGAGACAAGCTATTTTTTTGAATTTCGCTTAGTTTGGTGGTAAATTCGTCCGAGTATTTTTCAAAAGGAAACGCCGGCCCTGCTTTTCAAAAGAAAAATCGATGATTAAAAAAAATATTGGTATATCACTTCAAAGTAATCATATAAACTTTTCAAAAGAAATGACATTTATAAACTGATATCAAAAAATTTTAGTTAGGAAAAATTGCCGAACAAAATCGTAAAGATGCGTTTACGAATTCAACGAATTTTAATGAATACAATAAAATAAAATTATTATCCTGTTTTTGGAATTAGAATTCAAAATTTACACTAAAATGCATTTATATACACTGAGGAATAATATTCGAAATCATATAGTTGATCATAATTTATATAAATCAAATAGTAAACTTATAATAATCATAATAATCATTTATTATTCAAGAAAGAAAAAAAATAAATATGAAATGAATAAGTTGCTTTTTACAACTATAACTAAATATAAAAAATGCCGCCCCAAGATAAGTGCCGCCCGGTGCGGACCGCACCCACCGCACCCCCCTAGGTACGCCACTGTGTATACATATTGTTCATAGTGCACGTGGGCCTATTTAATTGTGTTCTTTTGTTTAATTACTATAATTTTGGTGAGTATTTTTATTTTATTTTTATCTAGTTTTTTTTTATTTGGTTTTAAATATATTTTTATATATTTTTTAAATATATTTTATTTATTGGTATTTTATTTTTAGATTATTCTCAAAATGTCAGGAAAACGTACATCTGACAATCTAATGGAGCCTGATGCTAATTCGGAATTAAGAAATAATGATTCTTCAGCAAAACGTTTTAAATCCAAATCAGAATATGAAATGCGTAAAGTACCTGTTCCTGCTAATCGCTTCACACCATTAAAAGAGAATTGATTAAGATTGTGAACCCGATTGTGGAGCATTTACACCTGCAAATTCGGTTTAATGTTAAAGCTCGTAATGTTGAAATTCGCTCATGTGAAGAAACTGAAAATATCGCCAATCTTCAAAAAGCAGCGGATTTTGTAAAAGCATTTATTCTTGGATTTGCAATTGAAGATGCACTAGCCTTATTACGTTTAGATGATTTATTTGTCGAATCGTTTGAAATTCAAGATGTTCGACCATTGAAAGGTGACCATGTTTCAAGAGCAATTGGACGTTTGGCTGGCAAAAGTGGCCGAACTAAATTTACAATTGAAAATTCAACAAAAACACGAATCACTTTAGCTAATTCAAAAATTCATATTTTGGGTTCCTTTCAAAATATTCAAATTGCTAGAGGAGCAATTTGTAGTTTAATTCTTGGCAGTCCATCATCAAAAGTATACGGACAATTACAAAATGCTTATAATATTTCCTCAAGATTTTAATATTTTCAACATTTATTTACGAATAATAAAATTTTGATTGATTTATTTATATATATTGTAAAAAGAAAACTTTTAAATTTAAAAGCATAAATATATAAATCATTCAAAATTTTCTTTTTTTTTAATTAAGTTTTTAAAAAATATAAATGTAAATATTACGAAAACAATTGAATTTATTATTTGTTCAAATGCTATCTATATCTTATAATTAATATTTATATGTACTTGTTAAATGTAATATTATACATTTATGTAAAATTATTTTAACGTATATTTAAAAAAAAAAGCTTTGTAAAATAAATACCTAATAAATATTTTATAACATTTTGATAAGTATCATACAATCGTTTTACTTCAAATAAATATTTTCTCATTAGACATCATTTTCTTCTTTTTCTTCAAGATGTGCCTGACTTTTTAAAATGTATATTTTATAATCAAAATTAGAATTATCCATAAAGCTTGAAGCAACGGATACAGATGTTAAATATATTTTTTCTCTAATTTTCATTTCTAAAATATTCATAATAAAAAACGGATTGTCTGTGGTCAAACCCCCCCCCCCACACATACCCCAGGATCAAATCCTGGAAGCGCCACTGTAAATATAAAAGATTATATATTACATGAACATTGCTCGTTTCATCTAGGAATGTAAATTCATTAATTACAATTTAAAAATTGTCAAAATTTTCGCACAAGTGGAAAATTAAATTCAATTCAATTCAATTAAAAAAAATTAAGTTAGTGTTTTATTTATAAATGCACTAAAAACTAGAAAATAATTTTTCACTTAGTCTCAATAAGTATATTCTTCATGATGGGGTTCTACAAGGGTCTGCCTACTAAGTACTTCAACAACAATGGTATAGATTCTTTGAATAAAGAGCCTAATTAAAATTTCTAGGGATCTCAAATAAAACGCTTGCATTTAAATTAAAAATGGTGACATAATTAAAAATTAAATGCAAGCGTTTTATTTATTATCAGAGAGAACATTGTGAATTTTTTAAATTATTTTATTACATTTTCTTTTAAATAAATATATACATAGCGTCTATTTTGAAATTCACCTAATAGTTACAAGTATAATTTCAAGTTGTTTATCTATAAATAAAACATTTCAGGTTAAGAATGATCATACTAATATTTACGATAATTTTCGAAAAATAAGTTACTTCAGTTAGTCAATAATTAAAAACCATCATTTTGAGAGTGGTTCAAGTCGAATATAAAAGTCAGAAACTAGTAATGAAGATAATTCTAATTAATTAATATTTAAGTTAATCTTTTAAATTTTTTTTTTTTTTTGCAAATTTTGAAATAAAGATGCTCGTGTTAATATAAACATATTCATACACATTAATTAACATACATATATTTTTAAAATGTTCTAAAAAAATAATATTTAAAGATTCGATTATAAAGAAATAAAATGAAATTATATAATATAATAAATAAAGATGTCCATGACAAAGGAATGTAATGTTGGCCCAATTAGGGTTTTGGATTGATGTCTATGAAAGAGTTGAATCATTCAAGATTACTAGGATCCAGAGAGATTTCTAGCGATTAATTGATATTTTATATGAAGAGCCCTTAGCGAACCTAAAAGAAATATGAATATTAATTTTCTCTTTATGCAAAATTGCTCTATAAGAATATATAAATGATTTGATTTTGAAATTAGTCATCATTTAATTCTTTTTATATTCTATAAATTATTTACTTTATATTCTATATTGCAATTGTTCACATACATCTAAATTTTAAACATTAATTGTAAAAAATCAATATCAGAATCCGATAGGCGAACAATTGTGAGGTGAAAGAAATGTAATTATCAATCTTGCTTAAAGTCTCTTCTTTGTAATAAAGTAGCTACACTTTCTTCTAATTGGACATTCTCATCTCTAAATTGAAGAAGGCAAGAAAGTAATGTAGAAACTAAAAATAATTTTTCATATTTAAAATGTATAAATAAATAAAATAATTTATATATATATAGATATTAATTTACGATCATAATGTTGAGCTTGTTCCATTAGAAAATGACTTCCTTGTTCCCAAATACTTTCGAATAATATATTTAATTCTAGTATTTGTTGTTTAGTACTTGGGTTTAGTGGATCTATTGGTGGTAGAAATCCCTGTTAATAAATATATTTATTTTCGTTATTCAAAAGAATTTATGAATGAAATTTAACTAATATATTATTTACATTCCTGGAAAAAATACAAATATTTTTTTTTGTTTTGTTTTATAAATTAATAAAGGTATTTTAGGAGGTGGGAATGGTGACATAACTGAAACAAAGCAAAAAGATGGAGGGTCTTTTACTGAGGAAGATGAGGTTACTATATCAGTGGAGATGCCCTAAGAAGTATTATGGAAACTGTAAGTACAGAACCGGTTTGTTCTTCACCAATTGTTGAAAGAGTTGATAATGTAAAAGATAATCTTACATTAAATGTCTTTAAATAATCTCTTCTGTTGGATAAAATAGCTATATGTTTTTCTAATAAGCTATTCGCAGTTTTAAGTTGATAAAGACAGGATAGTAATGTAGAAACTAAAAATAATTTTCATATTTAAAATTTATAAATAAATAAAATAATATATATATATATATATATATAGATATAGATATAGATATTAATTTACTATCATAATGTAAGGGTTGTTCCGTTATAATTTGATTTTCTTGGTCCCACTGTTTCTCTAAAAATTGTTCAAACTTTTGTGGTATTTGTTTTTTATTATTTTTATTTACTGAAGCCATTTCAGTTGTTGCAGTACGCGTGCCTGGTAATAAAATTATTAAAGGATATTTTAGATAAAAAATACAAATTTAATTACGTCTAAGAATTTGGAGGTTTTAAAGATGCTGTTCCTACAAAATTCAGGCGATGTTTCTCTTACAACCAGTCTCAAAGATCCACAACATTAAATTATTTACTCACTACAAGATATTTTTATTATAAATAACTATCTAGTAAATTTAAAAAAAATAACATTTATAAAAAACAATCTATAGAAGTATTAATATCAGTTTTAAAATTATATTTATTCTAATTTTAATTATTTTAAAAAAATATATATGTATGTTTATTTTAATAAATTTTAATAGAAAAACACAAGATTATATAAATTTATCTAAATAATAGTTTATAAATATATATATATATATATAATACTTACAAATTTTTATATTATTTTAAATTTTTAATTAGCAATATAAATTATTTTTCGGTTACTTAAATTAAAATATTAATTGATTATTAACTTAAAAGTAGTTATTACTTAAAAATAATCTAAATTATTCTTTAAAAAGTTATTGCTTCCAAGAGTTTACCATTTTTTCTGGTAAATCCATATTTTCAGATAAATTGAAATTAATTAAAAATAATATTTTTCAAGTTATAAATAAAATTATGTTAGTTATTTTTAAATAATTTTTTAAACTTCATTCTATATCAAGAATACTTTGGGGAAGGGAGGAAAGGTAGAGGGGGTTCGGGTTTATCTGGAACGCCCACTACAGGTCTCCAAATTGCCTCACTTACTATTATTATAGTGTAAGTCAATTAAATGGTCGCTTTTAGAAATTAATAAACATGAATAAATAATGAGGCTAAGAACTTTATTATCATTGAAACTTCTTCTTCAATATGATGACATATTATTTAAAAAAAGAAATTATTCATAAATTAACCTAAAACCACTAAATTTGGGGCGGTTTCATGTTGAAGCCCTGTATGAATTATTAAACGATTATTTAAAACAGATTGTGATTAAATTTCTTTTCACAATAATTACATTCGAAAGGTTTTTCTCCTGTATGAATTAATAAATTAAATTAATAATTTTAAATTAGATTTCGTATTAAATTTTTTTTTACAATAATTACATTCAAAACGTGTATCTTCTGTAATGTTTGAATCAGTGTCTTCAAGTTTTTTGTCATGACTGTTTTCCTTGGAATATTCGACTGTATCATTTTCGAGTTTTAATTTATTTTTTAAAATTGAATTTATTTGTTTAAAAATACATCCTTTTAAATGTTTAGATAAAAATTTCTCATTTATATAATTTGTGTAGCAATATTCACAAGGATATAGAGGACCTAAAAAAATTTTTCTTTATGTTCATTATGTTAAAATATTATCTATTTTATAAATCTATATAATGAATATCATTAGAAATATATTTAAAAATATAATAGTAGTGAAAATTAACAATAATTTCGATGAATATAAAAATTACATCTATTACAAATTATATATAAGGTAATAAGTTAGATTTTTATTAAGTTTCAAAATAATAACCAAAATCTTCTTTAAGATAGAAACGATTCAGTTCATTAAAAAAAAATTATGCCCTTTATTTAAAAATTAGTTTTAATATTTCTTTAAAATCTTTTTATTTTTTTGATATTTTAATAAATGGCTGCTCTTTCTAAGTACATATTAAATGAAAAAATACATTTTATAAAAATCTGCATTCAAGAATCAAAGAAAATCTTTTGTCTTCATTATTATGATAAACAGTATGAATTAATAAATGTCTATTTAATACAGATTTCCTATTAAATTTCTTTTTACAATGATTACATTCATAAGGCTTTTCTCCTGTATCAATCAATAAATGATTATTAAAATGTGTTTTTTGTATAAATTTCATTTTACAATAATTACATTCAAAAAGCTTTTCCCTTAATGAATTAATAAATGTATATTTAAATGTGATTTCCTATTAAATTTATTTTTACAATAATTACATTCAAAGCCCTTTTCACCTGTATGAATTAATAAATGTAAAATGTCTATGTTTAAATCTCTTTTTACAATAATTACATTCAAAACGCCTGTTTTCTGTTTTGTTTGAATCAAACCTTTTTCGTCTTGGCCATTTTCCTTGGAATATTCGACAGTATCATTTTTGAGTTTTAATTTATTTTTATTTTTGCAATTAATTTACAATTACCCCTATCCATATCATTTTCATAAATCCAAATCATTATCAACGATTATAATAATCATTTTAATTTGATATGCTATGTTTTGTTTATAATCTTTTGAGTGAATACATTAATCGCAAAAATGCAAGAACCATGGCGCTAACTGGTATCATTATGAAGCAAATATATAAACGACAATACGAAAATGTTATAATATCTATCTATCTCTGTGAATGTAAGACACACAATACTAAGAAATATTGCTTGATTGGGATAAATTATAATTTATTAATTTTAATTTTTGTAAATGCAGTGGCGTACCGTGAGGTTCTTGCACCTGGGGGCAACTGAGAAATCAGCGCCCCCTTTCGTATATATATATAATTTAATTTTTTTTAAAGAATATTAATGACGAATAACGAAACAGGATTAACAGATTTTAATAAGCGTATAAATAATATTTATTGACTTACACAAAATACAGTTTAACTTTAAATATTAATTCTACTTTTGTTCCAAATTGGCTTCCCTAATTTTGCGCCCCCTAAATTTGGCGCCCGGGGACATATGTCCCCCCCTGCTCCCCCCTAGTTACGCCACTGTGTAAATGCTTAATATCTATCTATCTCTGTGACTACGGAACTCGAAAGTTCTTTGCCGCAGCAACTACACCCCTCCAAGTATTTCTATTCCGAGCCACAACCTTCCAGTCCCTACCCTCTCCCATCTCTCTCACATCCTTTCCCACATTATCCACCCGCGTGTCCTTGGTCCTCCCACTCGGTCTCCCTACCAATATATTTTTTGCCATTCTATCTTCTCCCATTCTAGCCACGTGTCCTGCCCACCGTAGCCTTCTCGATTTTATAATTCTAACTATATCTGGAAATGCATAGACGTCATGCAATTCCTCTTTATGCACTCTTCGCCATTGATCTCGCCGTGACCTCATCTTTCTTTGGCCCATAAATGCTTCGCAGAATCCTATTCTCAAATATTCTAAATCTACTCTCCTCACCAAAGGTCATTGGCCATGCCTCATATCCATATAATACAACCGGAAAAATAATTTTTTTATATATTTTAACTTAAATCCCCTTGGATAATAATTTTGATGCGATAAGCCCCTTTTTTGCATGATAACAGGCGTTTTGTACCGATTGTAACCTCGCTTTAAACTCATCTCGAATATTATTATCTTTCCTTATCACAGAAACTAAGTATTTAAATTTTTCTACATTTTCAAATTCTACATTTTGTATGTTAAGACTTTGTGTGTTAATACTATTCCTCTCTGTTACTAAATACTTTGTCTTAGCATTATTAATTTCTAGTCCCACCTCTTTTCCTGCTTCAAATAATTTTTCTACACTATCTATAATTGCAATTTCCGAATCTCCTATTATATTTAAGTCGTCTGCATAAATTAATACTTGAATTTTTTTGTTTATTTCGATTCTGTTTGACCTCTCCCAAATTTGTCTAATTAGATATTCCAGAACTAAATTAAATAAAATTGGTGATAATGCGTCTCCTTGTTTTAACCTATTTCGAATTTCGAAAGTTTCTGACAATTGATTCCCGCATCTTACTCTTCCTTTACTGCCCACAAGAAAAATTTGAATATTACGTACTAGATTTTTTGGAATTCCCATTAAGATCAAGATTTGAAAAAGTTTTTCCGATCTACTTAGTCATATCTTTTCTAATATCTGCCTTAATGAAAATATTTGATCTAAAGTCGATCGATTTGGCCTAAACCCGCATTGATATTATCCTAGTATCTCCTCCGCATATGGTAGTAATTTTAATAAAAGAATATTCTAGAGAATCCTATACGATGTGGTCAAAAGAGAAATTCCCCTATAATTATTGTAAATGTTATAATAATAATAATAAAAGCTTATTCAAATTAAAATCATAAAACACATTTTTTTACTTTATTTATTGAAAATATATAATTATATATATTTGTTTTATATGAAACATTTTCAAGTGAGATTTTTAATATTATTAATAGTTAGAATCATTCGAGAGTTAAATTATCACGTTCAAATTGTGAAATTAGGATTTTTAGTTTATTTAATTTATATAATTGGATTGTTTGGCTTACATAATATAGGGTGATTGTACAATTAATTAAAATTTTCTTAAATAAAAATAATTAAAACGCTATGATCATTGTGTAAAATATTTTTTTATTTAGTTGATTCTAAATCAAATGTGGTTTAGCTTTTATGATATAAGATATTCCCCGATCCTCTCTTCAGTGCCATCCTGACCACAGAATTAAAGAGTAAGGGTTACAATATCAAATATATTATATACAATGAATTTTTAACAATAATTAAATTCAGGTGTAAGAATTAATTAAAGATTAATTTATAAATTCTTTTTTAATTTACAAATAAGAATTGGAAAAAAAGAAAGAAACTTTTGACATATTTCAGACTTGTAGAAATGAAGAATAATAAAAGGAGAATATTCTTAAATGTAATTAGAAAATGTAATTAAAAATTAGTAATAATGTACTTATTAATGAAAGAAATAAAATAGATGATATAAATACTAAGTTAAATAAATCAGAAAATTATTGATTTAAATATAAAACGATAAAGTATATAATATAAGATATAATCATAGAAAGAATCAAAGAAAATATTTAGTCATCATTATTAAGATAATATTTTAAACAATATGAATTAATAAATGATTATAAAAAAGTGATTTCCTATTAAATTTCTTTTTACAATAATTACATTCAAAAGGCTTTTCACCTGTATGAATTAATAAATGTGTATTTAAATTAGATTTCGTATTAAATTTCTTTTTACAATAATTACATTCAAAAGGCTTTTCGCCAGTATGAATTAATAAATGTTTATCTAAATCATATTTTCTAATAAATTTCTTTTTACAATAATTACATTCAAAAGGCTTTTCACCTGTATGAATTAATAAATGATTATTAAAATGTGTTTTTTTTATAAATTTCTTTTTACAATAATTACATTCAAAAGGCTTTTCACCTGTATGAATTAATATATGTCCTTTTAAATATGATTTCTGATTAAATTTCTTTTTACAATAATTACATTCAAAAGACTTTTCACCTGTATGAATTAATAAATGATTATTAAAATGTGTTTTTTGTATAAATTTCTTTTTACAATAATTACATTCAAAAGGCTTTTCTCCTGTATGAATTAATAAATGTCTGTTTAAATGTGATTTCATATTAAATTTCTTTTTACAATAATTACATTCAAAAGGCTTTTCTCCTGTATGAATTAATAAATGTCTATTTAAATCAGATTTCAGATTATATTTCTTTTTACAATAATTACATTCAAAAGGCCTTTCTCCTGTATGAATTAATAAATGTGTATTTAAAGCATATTTCTGAATAAATTTCTTTTTACAATAATTACATTCAAAAGGCTTTTCGCCAGTATGAATTAATAAATGTTTTTTTAATCCCGATTTGTGATTAAATTTCTTTTTACAATAATTACATTCAAAAGGCTTTTCGCCTGTATGAACTAATAAATGTCTATTTAAATTAGATTTCTGATTAAATTTAGTTTTACAATAATTACATTCAAAAGGCTTTTCCCCTGTATGAATTAATAAATGTATATTTAAATCATATTTACGATTAAATTTCTTATTACAATAATTACATTCGAAACGGCTGTCTTCTGTATTGTTTGAATCAGTATCTTCTAGGTTTTCGTCATGACTGTTTTCCTTGGAATATTTAACTGTATCATTTTCAAATTTTAATTTATTTTTTAAAATTGAAAATATTTGTTTAAAAGTACATCTTTTTAAATGTTTAGATAAAAATTCCTCATTTATATAATTTGAGTAGCAATATTCGCAAGGATATAAAGGACCTAAAACAATTTTATTTTCATTATGTTAAATCATTTTCTAATTATATTAAAAATCTATATAATGAATATCAATAGAAATATATTTAAAAATATAATACTAGTGAAAATTAACAATAATTTCGATGAATATAAAACTTACCTATATATATTGGATATTTTATGTCTTCCTGTGAATAATGATCCATTTTTAATTGTATAATCTATTACAAATTATATATAAGGTAATAAGTATTATAAAAGTATTAAAAGTTTAATATAATTTAATTTAAGAGATAGTCTGTGAGTTTGATTTTTATTGACATTCAAAATAATAACCCAAAATCTTCTTTAAGATAACAACGATTCAGTTCATTCAAAAACATTAAGCGCCTTATTTAAAAATTAATTTTAATATTTATTTAAAATCTTTTTTTTATTTTTATGTGATAATTTAATAAATGGCTGCTCTTATTTTATCTTATCTTCTTATGCTAGTAAAAATTATTTGTTTGTATATATGTTTGTTTGGCCATGGGTTCTCAAAAACCGCTCTAACGATTTTTTTGAAATTCACACTCGAGATAGTATTTATAAAGAAAAATTGAGTTTTATTGTTCACATCTCTGGATAAATTCATTTTTATTAGTTTTTTTTCTTCTAAATTTAAATGTATATATGTGACGTTACAATTATTCAGCGATTCCGTAAATATATAAAATATTATATACAAAATATTCAATCAGTATATTAATTAAAACATTTATTTGTTTTTGTTTTCTTAATTCTAATATATTTTAATTTAATCAGTAAATTAATTATATATTATTATTGTAAATGTTATATCAACATCCACATTTCTAAAAGTGTCCCTTCATACATTGTGAATCCACCCATAATAATATCTTATATTGGTCAAATTTTACTTTAGGGGCCTTTTTTAAAAATTAAAAAAAATGAATAATAACACAAAATAATGTTCAAAAAAATGATTATTTATTGAAATTAATGCGCGGAACTAATCAAAATCACAAGTTTCCCCGTCGGTTACGTCATCAAAATCTTCTGGCTCGATTTCAAGTTTTGGCTTTCTAGGATCATACAGATCACCCGCCATATTAAAGAAGGCGATAGTCGGATCCAATCCCTTATCTCGGCACATAATAACACAAAATAATGTTCAAAAAAATGATTATTTATTCAAATTAATGCGCGGAACTAATCAAAATCACAAGCGAAAAAGCGTTTAAATAACTTTGGTATGAATAAAACTATTTCTAAAATAAAATAAACCTAATTTAAAAAACCGAAAAAGTCTTTAAATAACTTTAGTATGGATAAAACTATTTCTAAAATAAAATAAACCGTATTTAAAAAACCGAAAAAGTCTTTAAATAACTCTAGTATGGATAAAACTATTTCTAAAATAAAATAAACCGAATTTAAAAAACCGAAAACTTACTTTTGTTGTATCACTTGTTAATTTAAGTGGGCCATCACATTTGGGACACTTGTATGTCGGTTCAGTTGGTATTAATTGCCAATCTTTCAACTGTTGAACCAAATTATCACTATTGCAAATCATATGAATTTTCACTAAATTAAGTGTTTCCGCCATGTTCCGCGCTTCAGACTGACTCAAACAGGAAAGGGATATGTTTTATATGTTTATATCAATCAAAAAACACGTGTTAGAAAAAAGGCCCCTAAGGTAAAATTTAGCCAAAAATTGAAAGATATATCTTTGTGGGTCCACGGAACTGGAAATTGTTTGGCCGCAGTAACATCATTTCTCTGCACACATCCAACTAGTATTTTCTCCCATCTCTCCCACGCTTTTTTCGACATTGTCCGCACCACAGACCATCCGTTACCGCACACCTCGTCCTTGGTCTTCTAAACGAACATTTCCCAACAAATATATTTTTCTCCTGCCCAACGCAACCTTCTCAATTTTATGACCCTAACTGGAGATGCATAGAGGTCATGCAATTATTCCTCGTTATGCAGTCTACGCCATTTCCTGGTTACCTCATCTTTCTTTGGCCCATAAACGCCTCGAAGAATCCTCTTCTCAAATACTCTAAATCTACTCTCATCTCCTAAGGTCATAGACCACACCTCACACCCATTTTTATATTTATTTATTTATAGCCTTTTTTAATGGTTCAGACTTACATTATATATACATTTACATACAATTTATTTACAATCATTATTCATTTCTATAACAACTATACAAATCACACACTAAAATAAAAATATATCCTTTTGTTTTTTTTATTTTATTCTTTTTACTTAGGTGGAACCAGGCCTCTCCCATTTCTTTCCACACTCTTCTCACTTTGTCAATTCTTTGCCATTCACTCCTGTAGTACTAGTAATGTCGTTGTACCATCTCATTCGCTGTCTTCCTACTTTCCTATTTTTATCTCGTGTGCACCATTCTGTATTTAACTTGGTCCATCTTTCGTCTTCGTCTCTTGCTCCATTATATCGTGGCTAGAATAGGAGAGGAAAGAATGCGAAAAATATATTGGTAGGGAGACCGAATGTGAAACGTCCGCTTGGAAGACCAACGAACCGGTGGGTGGATAATGTAGGGATTGGAGGGTTGTGGCTCAGAATAGGGATACTTGGAGCAGTGTGTTTGCTGCAGACAAGAACTTTCAAGTTCCGTATAGCCACAAAGATAGATAGATATTGTATAACTAATTTTAAAAATACATAAACCATTTATATAATTTTTTTTTTAAAGAGCATCAATAAATTATTAAAATGTATAGATTAAAGAAGGAATTTATTTCAAATAAATTTAGAAAAGAGACGAGCAAAGTATTTTGCTTTAAAATAATTAAATAAAAATTTACTGAATATATATTAAATTGTGAGACGATTTTGTTAAGAAATAAAACTACCTTATTTAAATTTTGATCTATATATATTTAAAAGAAGGGAAAAATTAAATGAGCTAAAATATTACAACTTACAAGAATTGTGTTGTGTATATTTATTCTAAAATAAAATAATGTTTATAATTTAGCACATATATTCCAGACACCGCGTCATGCGATAATCTGAAATAATCTACACATTTTTAAAAATGTATTTTTTCATTTAATACTTAAAAAGAGCTGCAATTTATTAAAATATCAGTTAAAAATAATAAAAAGTTTTTAAATAAATATTAAAACTAATTTTTAAATAAGGCGCATAATGTTTTTGAATGAACTGAATCGTTGCTATCTTAAAGAAGATATTTGGTTATTATTTTGAATGTCAATAAAAATCTAACTCGCAGACTATCTATTAAATTAAATAAAATTAAACTTTTAATACTTTTATAATACTTATTACCTTATATACAATTAAAAATGGGTCCTTATTCACAGGAAGACATAAAATATCCAATATATATAGGTAAGTTTTATATTCATCTAAATTATTGTTAATTTTCACTAGTATTATATTTTTAAATATATTTCTTTTGATATTCATTATATAGATTTTTAAAATAATTAGAAAATGATTTAACATAATTAAAATAAACTTGTTTTAGGTCCTTTATATCCTTGCGAATATTGCTACTCAAATTATATAAATGAGGAATTTTTATCGAAACATTTAAAAAGATGTATTTTTAAAGAAATATTTTCAATTTTAAAAAATAAATTAAAATTCAAAAATGGTACAGTTGAATATTCCAAGGAAAACAGTCATGACGAAAACCTTGAAGATAGTGATTCAAACAATACAGAAGACAGACGTTTTGAATGTAATTATTGTAAAATGAAATTTAATAAGAAATCTAATTTAAATAGACATTTATTAGTTCATACAGGTGAAAAGCCTTTTGAATGTAATTATTGTAAAAAGAAATTTAATCACAAATCGGTATTAAAAAAACATTTATTAATTCATACTGGCGAAAAGCCTTTTGAATGTAATTATTGTAAAAAGAAATTTAATCAGAAATATGCTTTAAATGCACATTTATTAATTCATACAGGAGAAAGGCCTTTTGAATGTAATTATTGTAAAAAGAAATATAATCTGAAATCTGATTTAAATAGACATTTATTAATTCATACAACGGAGCCTTTTGAATGTAATTATTGTAAAAAGAAATTTAATTGGAAATCTGGATTAAATAGACATTTATTAATTCATACAGGAGAAAGGCCTTTTGAATGTAATTATTGTAAAAAGAAATTTATTAGAAAATCTGATTTAGATAAACATTTATTAATTCATACAGGTGAAAAGCCTTTTGAATGTAATTATTGTAATAAGAAATTTAATACGAAATTTTATTTACAAGGACATATATTAATTCATACAGGTGAAAACCCTTTTGAATGTAATTATTGTAAAAAGAAATTTAATCTGAAATCTGATTTAAATAGTCATTTATTAATTCATACAGGTGAAAAGCCTTTTGAATGTAATTATTGTAAAAAGAAATTTAATAAGAAATCATATTTAAAAGGACATATATTAATTCATACAGGTGAAACGCCTTTTGAATGTAATTATTGTAAAAAGAAATTTATACAAAAAAGAGATTTAAATAGTCATTTATTAATTCATACAGGTGAAAAGCCTTTTGAATGTAATTATTGTGAAAAGAAATTTAATACGAAATCTATTTTAAATACACATTTATTAATTCATACAGGTGAAAAACCTTTTGAATGTAATTATTGTAATAAGAAATTTAATAGGAAATCTAATTTAAATACACATTTATTAATTCATTCAAGTGAAAAGCCTTTTGAATGTAATTATTGTGAAAAGAAATTTAATCGGAAATCTCATTTAAATACACATTTATTAATTCATACAGGAGAAAAGCCTTTTGAATGTAATGTAAAAAGAAATTTAATATGAAATCTCATTTAGATACACATTTATTAATTCATACATGTGAAAAGCCATTTGAATGTAATTATTGTAAAATGATATTTATACAAAAAAGACATTTTTATAATTATTTATTAATTCATTAATTAATAATTAATTCATTAATTCATACAGGTGAAATCTCTTAATGTAATTATTGTAAAAAACTTTAATGGTTTGTTTAATAAATTCTATTTATTAATCTTAATTAATAATTTAATTTAATTATAATATATGTGTTATTTGATCCAATTCGAATTTGCGAGATAGTCGAGTGGAGCACTCCAGATTCTTTTCACTTATAAATTAACTCAAATGTACGAAAATCAGTTCTTTGATAAACTTAGATGATTAAAATTGCGTTTGATTAATTATTCTTGCTTAATCAATGTTTAATGGATTTCTTGTAATCTTTATAATTAGTATCTTAATGGAAATGGAAATGATTATTTATTTATTTATTTTGTAAATTACTTTCTCGCTAAGAACAAATTGTATATGTTTCTTTCGTTTCAAATATTTACAATGAAGGAACTTTTAATACATTAATATTAAATTTTCACAAGAACATTATTCGTTACTTTTACTTACGTAAATTACATAAAAGATCGTAGAATTTCCAGTTAAGTTAAAAATTATTTATTTGGATATAAAACTAACATTTTTGAATGAAGCATATTTGATTGCTGTTATGTTAGTTTTATCTCTCAATAAATAATTTTTTAATTCCCAATATTCTTTCAAAAAAAAAAAAAAAGAAAAATAAACAATACCTCCCTTACTATCTTCGCTCGGTAAAAACACCCACCGACAAACCCGATTTTTTTTTCACTTAGTTCATAGTGCCTGGCCAGAACTCATGGCTCGGAGATCTGCGTAGATGGTTTGGGTGCTCATCAACTGACATCTTTAGAGCTGCTGTTTCCAAAAGATGTCTTACCATATGGATCGCTTTCTTCTATAGGGAGAAAGCTTTTTAAGAAGAAGAAGGATTATTTATATCATTAATATAATTACATAATATTCATCTCTAATGCTACAGCGTGAACAATATTTATTATATTAGTTAGTATAAAGTAAAGGAAAAATCACATATATATAATATATATATTAAAAAAGAAAGTTTCAGTATATTATATCGTGGCTAGAATAGGAGAGGAAAGAATGCGAAAAATATATTGGTGGGGAGACCGAGTGTGAAACGTCCGTTTGGAGGACCAAAGAACCGGTGGGTGGATAATTTAGGAAGGACAGAGATGGGAGAAAGAACTTTCAAGTTCCGTATAGCCACAAAGATAGATAGATATTGTATACTTATATAAAATTCATAAAGCATTTATTTTATTTAACCGTGTGATATAATTTGTTTTATTAAAATTATTTATTTAGAGATAAAACTAACATTTCAACTATGCTGCTATTATGCTTTTCTTAGATCATACATGGTACACCGAGCCGCCGCTCGGTCTTAACAAAAATGATTCCTAATTATCGAGTTTGGCTGATAATACTAATAACTGGTTCACTGAGTCACTTTTCAAATAATTTAAATTTAAAAGAACATAAATTAAAAAATAGTAATATTATCGATTCCACCCTTCCCCGTTTTGGGGTCTAGGGCTACAATTATCCTATTTATTCACATAATTTACAGATACTATTTACATACAGATTTTATTTTCAAATCTCTTCCGTCTTTTTTGACTTCTCTTGTGTGTGCTCTCTTCTTTCTTTATTTCCCCCTCCCACACACACCACCATTCACACATCTTTTCATTTATGCTCTCAGACAACAATTTCAACCAATTCACATTCTGTCCACAATTTTCTCTCCACTCTTTCAAATTTTCACTCACTTCACTTTTCACTCTCTCACAGCTCATCACATGAGAGAGAGAGAGAGAGAGATCCAAATTTTCTATTTCCCATCCACACAATCTGCAAGACTCACATTCATACCAATCTTTCAATCCTTTTATCCCATTTCCCATTCTCATTCTTCCCCATGCAACTCTTCTGCTCCACCTTCTATCGGATTCAAACCAGTATTCTTCTCTCAATGCTGTTTTCTTTAGGAGTTTGTATTCTTTGGAATAGGACGATTTGTCGATTCTTCTCCAACGCTCTTGAACTTCTTGTTCCATTAGCTTTTTGAAACCATTCTCCACAGCCCGTCTGATGGTCGTCATATCCCATTCACTCATTATTCCTAATAAAATTTCTCCACTTCCCATCTTGTCACACAAATTTTTTAGATGCTTCCCCCATTGTGTCGCCTCATTATTTTTTATTCCTCTTAATATTTCCCTCAGGCATATCTTTGGCCATCTATGTTCTTCCAATGAGTTTACTCTTAGTACATATTCTAGTACTTTTTTAACTTGTAGAAGCCAAATGCTGTTTTGGCTCAGTTCGCTCTGCCAGATATATTGTGGAGTATTTTTTTCAAGGCCAAAACATATTTTTATATATCTGGCCTGAACTACCTCTAGTTGTTTGTTTTCCCTCAATCCCGTGATCTCAGCTCCATATGTCATGCTTGAAATCATCCGCCGACCAATTTTAATAAAATTAAAGGATAGAGAGGCGAAAAAAGAGATATTTAAGGCAAAAGGAAAACTAAAGGGTTCTTCAATTGATGACGATTTGACTTGGGAGCAAAGAGAAGAACGGAGGAGATCACTCGAGTATATAAAAAAATTAAGAGAAAAAGGAAAAAGAGTTTTTCTTAGAGGAGTGAACAAAGTTCAAATGGATGGAAAGATTTTCAAGTTGAAAACTGGGGACGGAATGTCAAAATTAGAAGAGGTGGGGAATAGTGAAGATAGGAGGTCAAAAAACTGGGAAAGGATGTTATGATTAAGGTAGCGCGAATAAATATGATAACATGGCATATACAATAAGGATTGTGATTTTTGGTTGTACATAAAAAATTTTGAAATACTGGTTTTAATAGAGACATGGACGGAGAAAGGAATGGCGGAGAGTATAATAGAAAGACAACTGGGTGAGAATTATTTTTGCTATATAAAATGTGCTACAAGAGATAATATAAAAGGAAGAGCAAAAGGAAGCCAAATATTGGCAATAAGAAAGGAACTGGCCAAAAATTTTGAAGTAGAGGAATGGCATTTGGGTTTTAAAATTAAAACAAAAAAAGATCTAGGAAAGAATATAATCTACACTGTGTATAATAATGTGGGAATAAAAGAGTTAAAAAGATTATGTGAGAATGATATAGAAAACTGGCTGGCAAAGAGATACGGACTAATCATGGTAGGAGATCTAAATGCAAGAACAGGCAAATTGGATGGTTATGAGGACAAAAGATTTTCGGTGGATGAATCAATAAACTCGGAAGGAAAGGAGCTAATAGAACTATGCCAGAGACAGGGACTAAAAATTCTAAATGGAAAAAGAGAGAATACAGGAAAGTATACTTTTGTGGGTGGCAGAGGATCGTCAGTAGTAGATTATGTCATTGAAGGAGGAGAGCAAGAGATTATGGAAGAATTGAATCAGATCATATGCCATTAGTGTTGGAATTAAAAGCAAATTTTGACGCAGTGGCGTACCTAGAACTTTTGCCGCCCGGGGCGATCTCCAGTTTGCCGCCCTTTTTATTATTATAAATTATTAAGTTATTTAATCAATATTAATTAATACACAGAGTATTTTTTACACCTATTTGTATGCACTTGTAAACATATTAATATAATATTTACTCTTCTAGCTTTCATACTAGAAAAATCGTGTATAATGCTCTCAAAATTTATATTTATATTTTTTCCGCCGGCCCTGCTTTTCAAAAGAAAAATCTATCATTTAAAAAATTATTGGTATATCACTTCAAAGTAATCATAAAAACTTTTCAAAAGAAATGACAATTATAAACTGATATCAAAAAATTTTAGTTAGGAAAAATTGCCGAACAAAATCGTAAAGATGCGTTTACGAATTCAACGAATTTTAATGAATACAATAAAATAAAATTATTATCCTGTTCTTGGAATTAGAATTCAAAATTTACACTAAAATGCATCTATATACACCGAGGAATAATATTCGAAATCATATAGTTGATCATAATTTATATAAATCAAATAGTAAACTTATAATAATCATAATAATCATTTATTATTCAAGAAAGAAAAAAAAATAAATATGAAATGAATAAGTGGCTTTTTACAACTATAACTAAATACTAGCTGGTCAGAGCGCCTTTGGTACATAGTATTTGGTTAAAAGTAGTAAAAGGTTTTCATCCATTTTGTTTCAATCATTATATTACATAAAACATTCATTTCTTTTTGTGTTCTTATTTAAAATATATTTTAATTTAATCAGTAAATTAATTATATATATTATTATTGTATATGTTATATCTATCTATTTATATAGCTCAAAGATACTCGAAAGTTCTTGGCCACATTTCTCCAAATGTCCCTATCCTGAGCCCTTGTCCCATCTCTCTTACATCCCCTCCTATGCGTCCATGGTCTTGATTCCCTTTGATAATAATTTTGATGTGAGATAAGCCTCTTTACTGCATGATAACAAGCGTTTCCCGATTGATACCTCGATTTAAATTCTTCTCAAATATTATTATCCTTCGTGATTACATTCAATTTTTCTACATATTCAAATTTTACATTTTGTATATTAAGATTTTATATGTTAATACTGTTCCTCTTTGTCACTAAATATTTTTTCTTATCACTATTAATTTCAAACCTCCATTAATTTTTCCTCGCTATCTGTAATTGCAATTGCCGAATCTCTTATAATATTTAAGACGTCTGCTTAGCCTAACTTTTCAATTTTTTTGTTTAATTGCATTTCGAGTGATTTTTTCCCAATTTGTGTAATCACATACTCACAACATGCAACATATAATTGGCCGTGGGAAAAACATGGGGATTGCAAATGAATTCCGCAGCACTTGAGTGTCTGGCCCTGAGCTTGGAACATGGTCAAATCGGCGGTCAAAGTTGAAAATTCCCCATATATTATAACTACTTTAATTAGTATTATTATAATGTAAAATTATAAAGAAAAAATGTTTATATATTATTGTAGACATTTTCATTCTGTAAATTAAATAATTTTAATTCATTTAAATAAATATCTATTTTTAAATATTTTTTGCTCTCTATATTATTTATCTAATTCTCAAAATATATTAACATCATATAAATTGGAATTATTATTAATTATTTATGTCAACTTATTTAAAATTCGATATCTACATTCATCTCATTCAAAGAATATGTATATTTTTTATTATGATTATAATTTAATTTTTAAAAAATAATATTGGCCTTTTTAAATAAACACTGAACACATTTTCAAGTAAGTAAGATGGCTGGAATCACAATATATGAAGGGACACACAGATATAGATAGATATAACATTTACAATAATAATATATAATTAATTTACTGATTAAATTAAAATATATTTAAAGTAAGAACACAAAAACAAATAAATGTTTTATCTAATATACTGATTGAATATTTAGTATATAATATTACAATTACAATTTTTTTACTCTCTACTGACTGTTCATTTCATAACTGAAAATAGTGTCGAATAGAAATAGACGATATTACTTGGATTAATCTTATAATGCTAGCTAAAATTATTTGTTTGATTATTGAGGACCCCAGATCCATTCATTTTAATCAGATTGATGCAATGATGCAACATTTAATAATTGTAATAAATAATTAAAGAATTGTATATCAATATTTTTTAATTCAAACTCAATAATAATGAATTATTTTTTTTTAACTTATGTACCGAGCCGAGCCTCGGGGTCCCGGTACTAAAATATTAATATGGGTGGAATTACAATATATGAAGGGACACACAGAGATAGATAGATATAACATCTATATATATAAAAAAAGGTTTTTGTCTGCACATTGCTTAGAATTTAAAAATTTTTGCATATCTTCGCGTTTCATGACCTCTAGAATCCAAAAGTGACTTTAGAATTTTTCATGACTGTATGTCTGTCTGTCTGTCTGTCCGGAAAATTACTATTTTATAGACTCAGAATTGGCTGAACCGATTTCTATGAAATTACATCACAATATTCTTATATACCTCTAGAGTAACATAGGCCATAAATTTTATTTATATCTAAACAATAACCGCAGAAATTAATTTTTTAAAGTTTATATAATTCTCCGTGTTGTTCATTCAAGAGCCTGGCGTGGCCCACTGGCTCTAGCGGAATCATTTTAAACAATGAATTATCATAGCGATTCCCAATAAAGAATTATTATAATATTTCACTTTTTATTTTAAATTCTAATATTTAAATATCAATTCAATTAAATCATTTATTCTAAAAGTTCCCATATTTTAATTAATTTAATAAAATATTTAGATCATATTTATATTAACTTAATTTTTATTTATTCTTTCTATATATTTGAATATTTCTTCTTTTCTATTTGAAAGAGTGAAAGGTTAAAAAATCTCGCTAAGAACATTCAATATTTCTATACACAAATTATTCAGAGTATTGGCAAAGCACTCACAATCAGTTTAAATTGAAATTTATATACAAAGTGAAAATTTTTATTTGTTTAAATTTTATTACAATGAAATTAAATATATAGATCACATGATTAATAAAAGCAAGAAACTTGAGGGAAATAACTGTTGGACGGAGGTCGGACATGACAGAAACTGTAAGCGAAATCTTCATTTTGCGACTAATAATTTTCAAATCACCTAGCACCACAGAATTAGATAAGTTTCTTTTAAGGGAGGAAATTAACTATGATCTAGAAAAATTAATAAATGAACTTAATAATAAAAAAACAAATAAATCAATTAATTTAAATTAATACTATTAATGAATGTATATATTGGTAATTTATCTATAGTTTTATACCGTTAATTTTTATAAATTGTCTCAAGTCTCTATTTTTGCATTTTCTCAAGTTTCATTAAAATTAAAAATATTCAATAATAATCTAGCAATGAAAATAAAATATCAAAATGTAATGATCAAGAAATATTATACTCTATTTCACTATTATAACATAGAAAATACTTAAGAACCATAGGCGGAGGAAATATTAGGAGATATCATTGCGGGTTCAGGCCAAATCGATCAACATTAATTAAGATATTTTCATTATGACAGATATTAGGAAAAAAATCGCGAATTCAATATTTCTGTTCAGTAATTATTTGTAGACTTTAGTAAAACATACACATGACTCAATATAGATCAGGTTAAACTTTTTCAAATTTTGATCTTCAAATTTGTCTTGAAGGTAGTAAAGAAAGAATAAGATGCGGAAATCAATTGTAAAATATTAGGTTACTCAGACGACTCAAATATAATAGGAGATTAGGAAATTGCAATTGCAGATAGCGAGGAAAAATTAATGGAGGTTTGAAATTAATAGTGATAAGAAAAAATATTTAGTAACAAAGAGGAAGAGTATTAACATACAAAATCTTAAGATACAAAATGTAGAATTTGAATATGTAGAAAAATTGAATGTAATCACGAAGGATAATAATATTTGACAAGAATTTAAATCGGGGTTGCAATCGGGAAACGCCTGTTATCTTGCAATAAAGAGGCTTATCTCTTCAAAATTATTATCAAAGGGAATATATAAAAAAATTATTTTGCCTGTTGGGGTGTTTGGGTGGGAGGCATGGTCTATGACCCTGGGAGATGAGAGTAGATTCAGAGTATTTGAGAATAGGATTCTTCCCTGCATTTATTGGCCAAAGAAAGATGAGGTCACCGGGGAATGGGGGAGACTGCATAACAAGAAATTGCATGGCCTCTCTGCATCTTCAGAAATAGTTAGGGTTATAAAAGGGTAAAAGCTGCGATAGGCAGGGAACGTGGCTAGAATGGGAGAGGAAAAAGATATTGGTGGGGAGACCGATTGGAAAACGTCCGCTTGGAAAACCAATGACGCGTAGGAAGGGACGTAAGAGAGATGGGGCAAGGGCTCAGGATAGAGACACTTGGAGAAATGTGGTTGTTGCGGCTAAGAACTTTAGAGTATCTTTGAGCCACATAGGTAGATAGATATAACATATACAATAATAATATATATAATTAATTTACTGATTAAATTAAAATATATTTTTTAAATAAGAACACAAAAAGAAATGAATGTTTTATGTAATATACTGATTGAAACAAAATGGATGAAAACCTTTTAATATTTTCAACCACCAAATACTATGTACAACTCGGGGGTATTCTGTAAATTAAATAATTTTATTTCATTTTAATAAATATCTATTTTTAAATATTTTTAGATTTTTAGATTTTTAGAGATGGGGCAAGGGCTCAGGATAGAGACACTTGGAGAAATGTGGTTGTTGCGGCCAAGAACTTTCGAGTATCTTTGAGCCACATAGATAGATAGATATAACATATACAATAATAATAATATATATAATTAATTTACTGATTAATTTTGAATAAGAACACAAAAAGAAATGAATGTTTTATGTAATATACGGATTGAAACAAAATGGATGAAAACCTTTTACTACTTTCAACCAAATACTATGTACCACTCGGGGGTACAGGGGGCGGAGCCCCCGTCTAGGTGTGAAGAGCGCCGAAGGCGCTCTGAGCAGCTAGTTTACAATAATAATATTAGGTTGGGGAAAAAGAAATCCATTATTTTTTCGGTAGATGGCTGTAGTGATCGATATTTCGTAAATTATCGATCAAACAATTTCAAATTTATGCTCGTTGTCAAGGTAACAGTTCGCACTAAAAGAATTCGTTTGCAGTTTTTTGTTTTGTCCATTCAGTTCTGAATTACACGCCGTTAAAGATGGAAGTCAACAAAGAGAAAATTCGGTACATTTTACAGTTTTTCTTTGATAAGGGCGAAAATGCAAGTCAGGCGGCTGAAAATGTGAATAGTGTTTATGGTCCCGATACTGTAACAGTTAATTACGCGCAATTTTGGTTTCGTCGATTCCGTTCGGGTATTTTTGACGTTAAGGATGCCCCTCGCACAGGCAGGCCCGTCGTCGAAAATGTCGACAAAGTCACTGAAATCATCGAAGTGGACCGGCATGTTAGTAGTCGTAGCATCGCCCAGGAGTTAAAGATCGACCACAAAACAGTTTTAAACCATTTGCACAAAGCTGGGTTTAAAAAAAAGCTTGATGTTTGGGTGCCACACCAATTAACACCAAAAAACATGATGGATCGAATTTCCATCTGCGAAGCCTTGGCCAAACGTAATGAAATCAACCCATTTCTTAAACGGATGGTGACTGGGGATGAGAAATGGGTCACATACGACAACATTATGCGAAAGCGATCGTGGTCAAAGCGCGGTGAAGCAGCTCAGACGGTGGCCAAACCGGGACTAACGGCCAGGAAGGTTCTGCTTTGCGTTTGGTGGGATTGGAAAGGAATCATTTATTACGAGTTGCTTCCATATGGCCAAACATTAAATTCAGACATCTATTGTCAACAACTGGACCGTCTGAAGCGAGCAATTGACCAGAAACGGCCAGAATTGGCCAACAGAAGAGGTGTCGTGTTCCATCAGGACAACGCCAGGCCACACACTTCTATAGTGACTCGTCAGAAACTCCGGGAGCTTGGTTGGGAAGTTTTGATGCATCCACCATACAGTCCGGACCTCGCACCAAGCGATTACCATCTTTTTCTTGCATTGCAAAACTTTTTTAGTGATAAGAAATTGGCATCAAGGGAAGAGTGTGAAAATCAATTGCTGGAGTTTTTCGCTAATAAGGACCAAGACTTTTATGAGAGAGGCATAATGAAGCTACCATTAAAATGGCAACAAATTATAGAACAAAATGGTGCATATTTGACCTAAATCGGACAATGCAAAACATGTTAAATAAAGTCTTGAAGTTCACGTAAAAATAATGGATTTCTTTTTCCCCAACCTAATATATAATTAATTTACTGATTAAATTAAAATATATTAGAATTAAGAAAACAAAAACAAATAAATGTTTTATCTAATATACTGATTGAATATTTAGTATATAATATTTTATATATTTACGGAATCGCTGAATAATAAATTGATAACGTCATTTAATTCTCCTACTATATATCGAATCGCATATAAAGATAAATCTTCTTCTAAACGTTGTGTGAAACAATTTCAAATAATTTAAATGTATCTATCTATTAATTAAATAAAAAAATCAAATATGAATATATTATAAATATTTTTAATTTTATTTTAAGAATATATATATATACTAGCTGCTCCGAGCGCATTCGGCGCTCTCCACACCTAGACGGGGGCTACACCCCCCCGAGTGTCCCTATTCTGAGCTATAACCATCTAACTCCTACCCTGTCCCATCTCTCTCACGTTCCTTCCTACATTGTCCACCTTGTTCACAATTGGTCTTCCAAACGGACGTTTTCCAATCGAACTCCCCACCAATATATTTTTCCTCTCCCATTCTAGCCATGTGCCCTGCCGATCCCAGCCTTCTCTATTTTATGACCTATATCTAGAGATGCATAGAGGTCATGCAATTCCTTGTTATGCAGTCTCCGCTATTCCCCGGTGTCCTCATCTTTCTTTGGCCCATAAATGCTGGGAAGAATCCTATTCTCAAATACTCTGAATCTACTCTCATCTCCCAGGGTTATAGACCATCCCTCCCACCCATATAATACAATTAATAATTTAATAATTTTGATCCCCTTTGATAATAATTTCCCGTTGCAACCTCGATTTAAATTCTTTGCAAATATTATTCTCTCTGATACTAAATATCAAATTAATTAATTTCAAACCCCATCACTTTTCCTGCCTCGATTAATTTTTTTATGCTACTTTAAATGTTATTAATTTATTTAAAAAAAAACAAAGTAAACAAAATAAAAATAAAATATAAAGAAATTAGCATAACACTAAACTACTATAAAAATAATATTTAAAAATATATATTAAAATCTTACGTGAAAATCCAATTATGAGATCAAATTTTCTTAATTAAAATGATTTACTCACATAATCTTAAAAATTAATAGTATTAAATTATAGCCGTAATATGAATGTTTTCAAAGTTTAAAAGGATAATAAGATCAATTGAGATATTGTAAATATCAATATATATATAAAAAGATTTTTATCTGCACATTGCTCAGAATTTAAATTTTTTTGCGTATATTCGCGTTTCATGTCCTCTAGAATCCAAAAGTGACTTTAGGATTTTTCATTTCTGTTCATAGACTATAAATTTTATTAATATCTTATCAATAACCGCAGAAATTAATTTTTAAAAATTTGATATAAACATGTTGTCATTTAGCAGCGCAAAGAATACAATAAAAAAGATGTTTTTAATATTTATATTTTTATTTTTATTTTTTTATTATTTACAATATTTCAATTAATCATATAGTTTTTTATATATGTTTATTTATGCACAAAAAATTAATTGACATAATTATTAATTTAATAAAATAAAATAATTTAATAAAATATTAAAATAATAAAAATTAATAAATTTGTAAAAAAAAATATATAATACTTAAAAAAAAATGTACCTTTGCAAAGTCATAAGATAACGCCTTAGACCGTTGACCCATGAAACACTTTGTTTGCAAGTCTACTATTAGAATATATAGACATGTCAAATTTTCGCCACCAGCGCCTCTATGATCTAGTATGGTAACTAAACTATTTTTAATTAATTAGCACCCCCTGGACACACCTTACCAATTAGCGGTTTTCTAAAGGAAGTCTGACATGCCCTGAGACCTACTGAATATACATAAAAAATTTCATAAGAATCGGTTCTGCCGTTTCGGAGGAGTATTCTGTCAAAGTTTTGTGACACGAGAATTTTATATATAAGATATATATATATCTAAGGCGGTGGTTGTAACGTCAGATATATACATTTAAATTTAGAAGAAAAAAAAACTAATAAAAATGAATTTGTCCAGAGATGTGATTAATAAAACTTAATTTATCTTTACAAATACTATCTCTAGTGTGAATTTCAAAAAAATCGTTAGAGCGGTTTTTGAGAACCCATTTACAAACAAACAAACAAACGATTTTTACTCGTATAAGAAGATAAGATAAGATAAGATAAGATAAAAAATGCCGCCCCAAGATAAGTGCCGCCCGGTGCGGACCGCCCCCTCCGCACCCCCCTATGTACGCCGTAGCAAGAAATATTTTTCGGGCGCTAATTTATGGCAGACTCGGCATATCCAGACCTAAATTTCTAATACAAATAAAAGTTCTTTAAAATTAATTAATCGGAACTGAACCGAAAACCGAAAACCGAAAAAAACCATTATTTTTGCCGGAACGAAAACCGGATTCGAACTTATATATTTTTTTTTATTGAACCGGAACGAAAACCGAAACGAAATAAGTTGACCTGTGGCCATGTCCGAACCGACCGACGGTTTAAAATAAATTAATTTCCAGCTACAGAAACAATTTCAAATAATTTTAATATATCTATTAATGTAATAAAAAACAGATATGGATACATAAATAATAAATATAAACATTTTTAATTTTATTTTATTTATAATATATATGCAAGACCAGGCTGTGACGTCATGAATGGCTGGATGACGTCATATAATTTTAAATCAAGAAAAAACTAATAAATATGATTTTTCTCGAGGATAAAACCAATACAAAGTGCATGATTCGTGGTGATATATAAAAAAATCTCCTTTGGTGTGAAAATAACCCTTTCCTTCCTATCGTCGATCGCTAATACTACCACTTCCGGTTTCCGGAATTGAACCAAAAGTTGATCAATTCATCCCACTGATGCATTAAGTAAATATACCAAATTTCATCAAAATCGGTTGAGCCGTTCAGGCTGTACACATCTATACGGACGGACGGACGGACAGACGGACAGACATCATGCTAAAAATACTTTTTTCTGTTTAGAAAATGCATGATTCGTGGAGATATGTAAAAATCTCCACATGTGAAATTTGGTGTGAAAACAATACCTCCCTTACTATCGTCGGTCGGTAAAAAATAATGGTTCGAAGCCCTGATATATATTATAAATAAAATAAAATTAAAAATATTTATGTTATATCCATATCTGTTTTTTATTACATTAATAGATATATTAAAATTATTTTAAATTGTTTCTGTAGCTGGATATTATTTATTTTTTTTTTTTTTTATTTATTCTCAAATGTATTTAGCCACATTCGGCATTACATAACAATTAAAAAGTACAAAGCTCATAAAATACATTCCTTTATGCTTAGAGCATTTACAGTCACATAAACTCCATATCGCAATACAATCCTTCTCACACAATCAAACATCATATCATCAGTACATTTGAATCACTATCAAAATATAAATTCCATATATACAATAATAACAATACACATATTCCCCCAAATGATTCAATACATTCTAAATATAAAAAAAATAAGTTGACCTGTGGCCAGGTCCGAACCGACCGACGGTTTGAAATAAATTAATTTCCAGCTACAGAAACAATTTCAAATAATTTTCATATATCTATTAATGTAATAAAAAACAGATATGGATACATAAATAATAAATATAAACATTTTTAATTGTATTTTATTTATAATATATATGCAAGACCAGGCTGTGACGTCATGAATGGCTGGATGACGTCATATAATTTTAAATCAAGAATAAACTAATAAATATGATTTTTCTCGAGGATAAAACCAATACAAAGTGCATGATTCGTGGTGATATATAAAAAAATCTCCTTTGGTGTGAAAATAACCCTTCCCTTCCTATCGTCGATCGCTAATACTACCACTTCCGGTTTCCGGAATTGCACCAAAAGTTGATCAATTCATCCCACTGATGCATTAAGTAAATATACCAAATTTCATCAAAATCGGTTGAGCCAATCAGGCTGTACACATCTATACGGACGGACAGACGGACAGACGGACGGACAGACGGACGGACAGACATCATGCTAAAAATACTTTTTTCTGTTTAGAAAATGCATGATTCGTGGAGATATGTAAAAATCTCCACATGTGAAATTTGGTGTGAAAACAATACCTCCCTTACTATCGTCGGTCGGTAAAAATGATTAAGTAATTCAATACTAATCAAAAAGAATATGATCAGAGACAGTCGCTCCGTCCATTCGAGAATTAACTAATTTTCTCTTTTTATTAACATCATTCACAATTTTTACAATTTACTTCAAAAGTCCTCATTTTAATTAACACAATATAATTTAACATTATTAGAAACAATATCATCCTTTTTTTCTCCCCTCCCTCCCCTTTCATTCTCAAATGCATGCCGCCAAACTCGGCACCACATAACAATCAAATCAATCAGCACATCCGAATCACCGTCAAATTACAATCTCCATACACACAATAACAACAATATACACAATCATTCAAACAACCCAACACACTTCAAATCCAAAAAAAAAAAAAAATGATTAAGCAAATCAATATCAATTTAAAAGAATTTGATCGGAGACAGTCGCTCCGTCCATACAAGAAACATATAATCTTCTTCTCCTCTTCTTCCTCCTCTTCCCTTCTCTTCAACATATTTATAATTCTCACAGTCCACCTCAAAAGTCCTCATTTTAATTAACATAACATAATTCAAACCCACCAAAAACAATCCACCCCACAAACCACCCGACACAAGACATCTTCCAATCACCATCCCAAACGGACACAGATCAAAAAAAGCAACCGACTCCAAACCACAAACCACAATCCCCAAGACCACAAAGAAAGACAAAACACACAACAAACGAAAAACAAACAAAAAACAAACAACAAACAAACAAACAAACAAAATACATCCCTGCCCCTCTCCATCACTCATTCAAGATGAACGACCTCAATCTCAAAGCTCCCTCAATCATATAATACAACCTATTTGACTCCTCGATACTAGTAGGGCGCAGCAGCCGTGTCCGAGGGATATTCAGATCTATGGCAAGCCCTTCTCGAATGCCTCTATATATGGGGCATTTATATACAATGTGTTCGAACGTCTCTGGCTCCCTCAGATTACACAAACTACATAGTTCGTTCGGGACAATTCTATGGGCGCATCCATTCACCCAGAAGTATAACGCTCTTTGATTGATTAATCGGGCCTGGTGAATAACCCTCGTCTTATTAAGTGAAGCCCTCAGCGCCAGAATGCCACCTTGTCCACAGTCTATTTCCTTATATAGAGGCACAAAGGTTGATCCGTTTATTCTAGTGGTGTCCATCCTATAGTAATACAGTTTAAGGGTATCCGTCAAGTGGTTAAGCTTTTTCTTTATCAGATGGCTTTGTTGGGAAACCCAAAGCTCACCTTCGTCAATTAAGTAAAAGAAACTCTTTATTTGTCTTACCCAGTTAAACTCGTCCTGGTTGTCTACCTCGTCATTAGTCAATCTAAAAAGTCTATCGTAGCAAACCCTTGGCAACCTATCAGTAGATATTTCCAGTATTTTACACAGCCATAAGATGGCTCTTCTAACCACTTCTACTATCAACTTCGGCCTCTGGAAGTCTCTTCTTATCACATATCCCGGCGTGAGTTTGTCTAAAAAGAACAATGATTTGAAGAACTTGGTCTGGGTTACCTCAATAATATCAGGGTAACGGAGAGCCCATACTTCTGCCCCATAAAGTAAGACTGCCGCGTCAAAGAGCTTCACCCTGTTCTCCAAGCACAAATGTGTGACGCTACATGTGTGAGTGTAGCTGGATATTAATTTACTTCAAACTGTCGGTCGGTTCTGACCTGGCCACAGGTCAATTTATTTAACTTAATTACCGAGCCGAAGTATAACTTAGTGTATAATAAGTAATTTTATTTTATTTTAAAAAAATTTTAACAAAAATAAAAATTGCTTATTTTTTCGTACAGAATTAAATATGTATAAGAAATAAAAAATTATTTTATTATTTCTCCTAAATCATAAAAAAACAAAAGACTTAATATAAGATTACTAGATGATTGTGAAATTTTCCAATTTGACTATTATTTAAATATTAAAAAAATAAATAAAAATATTACTCAAATTCTAAAAATTTCATAAAAATTATGAAGTGAAGACTAATTTTTTCAAAATGTAAACGGGTAAAAATCCCTAAAGGAAAAAATCCATAAAAGTCAAAAATCCCTAAAACCAAATATCCCTAAAAAGAAAAATCCTTAAAACCGAAAATCCCTAAATAAAAATATCCATGACTGAAAAAATCCATAAAAGAAAAAATCGCTAAAAACAAAATTTTTGATTTTTGTATTAATGTTAATTGTGATTAAGAAAATTTAATTACAAGGTGAGCATGACACCCAGTTGCCTGAGACACGACCTCCCAAGGAGGTAATCGAGCCTGGACCGAAAGTAGGGAAAAATAGGTCAAAAAATACATACATATGGCCCAGACACGTGATTTTTCCAAAAAAATAGGGGTGTCAAATTCGTATGTAAAATAAAAGGAATTTACTCAAATTTCGTTTATTATCATACGTTTTAATAGCTTAATGATTCCAAATACAAAATACACCATTTGCACCGTATATTTCACCTGGGAATATACAACGCAATTTATGAAATTTACTATCATCAGAGGATGTCTTTTTCATTTTGCTCAATGCATTTATAGAAACATCAAGTCATTGCCAGAAGTTTTGAAGCTCTATAATGATATAGATAATCCTGACAACTCCACTTATTTACGAACTCTTGCAGCTTTGGCTTTGGTATCACCATCAAAAGTCATTCTAGCCTACCAAGCATTAGCTGGACGACCAACAGGGCAAAACTTCGCGTTATCTTATTTCTTACTTTGAGCGCACTTGGCTAGGTGAACAATATTTGGCTGGCTTTTATGACCCCGAATTCGACATTGGAACATTGGAACATCTACGATGCCACTTTGATAGGTTTACCTCGAACAAACAATGCATTGGAAGGTTACAACAATGCTCTTCGTTCACGCTTAGGAGGTTACAAGTTATCAGTATGGGACCTGATTAAGCAAATCCATATTGAGCATAACCTTATCTCTTTGGAAATCTGTCGTGATGTTCGTGGTAAGAAGCCTGATCCACCAAGGAAACGATTCAGCGACTCGCATGATGAGCTTCTGACCATAATGAAGGCAAACCATGAATAATGGGACGCTAAAAAACCAGATGGAACAGATGTGATGACACCAAGCATGATGTATAACTACCTCATTCAAGTCTCTTCGGCTATTCATTATTAAATAAGTAAAAAAAAAATTAGGGATTTTTTCTTAGGGATTTTTTCTTAGGAATTTTTACATGATTTCTTTCAAAATATCCTGCCACTACGGGCGGACGAAAAGCTTTCGAAATCTTAAAGTACTTGGGGTGTCCCATAAGTTTCTTCGCTTTTTTTGATAATAAATGAATACACGATATTTGTTGTTTAAGGTTGATTTATTATGTTATGTATGAACCATTCTGATCTATAACCTTCTTCCATCTCCCAGGAAGCCTCATTATGCCCTGTTTCCAAAATAGTTGAGACTTACTTTCAAAATATTCATTTAGGTGCGTTTTTATTTCGATTATGAATTTGAAAGATTTACCATGGAGAGAGTTTTTTAAGGAGAGGAACAAGAGTAATAATCGGATGGAGGAAGGTATGGGGAGTATGGAGGATGAGGTAGAACGTCCCAATCAAACTGTTATAATTTTTGCCTTACGATCAACGCAATAAGCGGTCTTGCGTTGCCCTGATGGAATACTACACCTCGTCGGTTCGCCAATTCTTGCCGTTTTTCTGCTAAGGCGGTTTTTAGTTAATTCAGTTGATTGCAATATTTGTCAGCATTGATCATATCACCTTCAGGAAGGAGCTCGTAGTACAGTACACCCTTCCAGTCCCATCAAATGCACAAAAGAACCTTCTTCGGATGAAGCCCAGACTTCGCAACAGTTTAAGGTCTATTTTCTTTAGACCAAATCCGTTTTCGATCCACATTTTGATACAAAATCCAAGTCTCGTCTCCAGTGACAAGACTCTTTAAGAAATGATTTCTTTTGTGTCGCTGTAGAAGCAAATCGCACGTAGGGACGCGCTTTATAAGGCCGGTCTCCGTCAATTGGTGTGGAACCCAAGCTTCATATCGATTCGCATATCCCATTTTGATTAAATGCTTATGTGCCGTTGTTTTGGGAATGTTAGTTTCACCCGCTATCTCGCGCACACTGTATCGTGGATTTACAGCATGCACAGTCTTGATAATATCCGTCGTTGCTGGGTGGCCAGCTCTAAATTTCTTAAACCAATTGTGGACGGTCCTAATAGTCGAAGCACCACTCCCGTAAACGGTGCAAATCTCTTTTGCCGCAAATGCTTCTTTTGGCTCTCCATAGTAGAAAAATTTTTAAAGAGACTTTATCACCAACGAAACGTACTCTGAAAAAGCTCTGGGATGATTAAATAAGATGCCATAAACGGCTTAGAGATAAGCCTGCATGTTAATATATATATATATATATATATAAACATAGGCAGTTAGATTCATTCATAGCGTGACGCGGAAAAAACTTATGGGACAACCTAATAGTTTTTTATAAATAACTCCTTTATTATTAAGTTTAGGTAAAAATGAATATAATGAAACTTTTAGTAAATTCGATTCCCTATAAATTTAATACGATAGTATGATAATTCTCATAAACATCGGTATTTATTGAGAAAATCAATAAAATATTCTTTGACACATCTTTAAACTACCCTTACTTATGGTCCGATCTTGTCCAAAAACAACCTAATCCCCGCCCATCATTCCCAAAAAAAACATCTAAATATCAAATTTCAAGACAATATCTCATTTTGTTTAGACGTAATCTCGGTAACGAGCCGGTTCAAAAACATTTTTTTTGCAGTTTTGGATTCAGAACCGTCTGAAAAGTGAAAATCTCGAAGAATCTAGGAGCAAAAATTTTCAAAATTTTCCGATCATCGTATAAGCTATCCTTATTTCATGAGGAAAGCTAAAATAATTTACTTATAGCTGGAAAAAAATATTTTCTTTCTAAAACAGTGAATACGAGTAAATAAAATATAGAATTAAATTTTTTTGCCAGATTTTGTAAAATCAGTGTTTCATTTACAAAACTTTTTTAAATATTTAATATAAAAAAAAAATCTTAATGAAAATTTGTCTTTGAGAGAGCCCGGGGGGGGGGGGGGCATAGGAAGGTGGAGCGCGGCTAGTCAACCCCCCCCCCCCCCCCAGGATCAAATCCTGGTTGCGTGGCGCCACTGTTATTGTAAATGATATATCAACATCCACATTTCTAAAAGTGTCCCTTCATACATTGTGAATCCACCCATAATAATATCTTATATTTATTTGAAAATGAAAATCCAATTATGAGATCAAAATTAAAATTATTTATCCATATAATCTTTAGTGTTAAAAGTTTTAAAAGTTTTTTTTAATGTTTTATGAATACAAAAATATTTACAAAAGGTCAATTAAAATGAGTGAAAAAATAATTTCTTGGTTATATAAAAATTAAAATATGATTTTTTAGATGTCCTCTACGCATTTTTAATATTAAATATGACGTCATCCAGACATTCATGACGTCACATCCTGGTTTTACATATATATTATAAATAAAATAAAATTACAAATATTTATGTTCTATCCATATCTGTTTTTTATTACATTAATAGATAGATTAAAATTATTTGAAATTGTTTCTGTAGCTGGAAATTAATTTATTTCAAACCGTCGGTCGGTTCGGACCTGGCCACAGGTCAACTTATTTATTTAATTAATAGATAGATACATTTAAATTATTTGAAATTGTTTCACACAACGTTTAGAAGAAGATATATCTTTATTTTCGATTCGATATATATGTAGTATGAGAATTAAATGACGTTATGAATTTATTATTCAGCGATTCCGTAAATATATAAAATATTATATACTAAATATTCAATCAGTATATTAGTATATTTGTTTTTGTGTTCTTACTTTTAATATATTTTAATTTAATAAGTTAATTAATTATATATTATCATTGTAAATGTAATATCTATCTAGCTCTGTGTCTCTTCAAATATTGTAATTCCACCCATAATATAATATCTTATATACTTTCTAGAAAATAAAAATCCAATTATGAGATCAAAATTAAAATTATTTATTCATATAATCTTGAATTTTGTGTTCTATCTTTTAATATATTTTAATTTAATCTGTAAATTCTCTTTTTTAAAATGATGTTTTCAGTGTTTTATAAATAATTGAAAAAGGCCAATATTAAAAAAAAGAAATTATAAACATAACAAAAAATATAAACATATTCTTTGAATGAAAATAAAAATAGATTATATAAATGAAATAAAATTATTTAATTTAGTTAAAATTAATTAATTAAAATTAAAATTAAAAAAAATTAAAATATTATATTTATTAAACGAAACATTAAATTTTTTTACAATGATTACATTAAGAGTTTTCACCTGTATAAATTAATAAATGATTATAAAAATGTCTTTTTTGTATAAATTTCATTTTACAATAATTACATTCATATGGCTTTTCACATGTATGAATTAATAAATGTGTATCTAAATGTGATATCATATTAAATTTCTTTTTACATTACATTCAAAAGGCTTTTGTCCTGTATGAATTAATAAATGTTTATCTAAACTAATTTTATGATTAAATTTCTTTTTACAATAATTACATTCAAAAGGCTTTTCTCTTGTATGAATTAATAAATGTTTTTTTAATACCGATTTGTGATTAAATTTCTTTTTACAATAATTAAATTCAAAAGGCTGTTCACCTGTATGAATTAACAAATGTGTATTTAAATTAGATTTCGTATTAAATTTATTTTTACAATAATTACATTCAAAAGGCTTTTCACCTGTATGAATTAACAAATGTGTATTTAAATAAGATTTCGTATTAAATTTATTTTTACAATAATTACATTCAAAAGGATTTTCCCCTGTATGTAATAATAAATGTCTATCTAAATTAAATTTCTGATTAAATTTCTTTTTACAATAATTACATTCAAAAGGCTTTTCGCCAGTATGAATTAATAAATGATTTTTTAATACACGTTTGTAATTAAGGTAATTATTTAGTTTAACCCCGTGAGGGAAGGAAGTTGAATTACTTTACCAAACTTGTTCCATTAAATAGTGCTAATCATCCTTTCTTAGAAATTGGTATGGGCATCTTATATTTTTCTATATATTTTTAGATAAAAAAGATTGAAATTTTAACATGTATTGCAGTAAACAATTATCTGACAGCCATTTTAGAACCATAGATTGGTTCATGCATTTGGCCTATAGAGGGCAGCACCTACGCGAAATTGGAGGTATAATCAATTTAAATATATAAAATTAACTATATAATATATATATTTATATAGATTTATCCAAATCTATTTAAATTAATTAAAAATATCGGTATATATTTATGACCCCCTACACCTCGCAGAATTTGATGAAACTTCGCCAGTTGATTCTTTGATTAATTCTAAGAAACTTTTTCCTTAGGCATTTCTTGGGAGAACTTCTAGTTTTCGAGATACAAGTGATTAAAGATTGGATATCAATTAGATGGTTATGAATGTCGCAATGTGCAGCCATTAAGAAATTTTCATTGACTAATTCACTAATTATTCACATATTCACTAATTTTAGTTTTTTTCTTTTCGGTTTGGATATAGTAAAAATATTTTATTAATTAATTTTTTAATTTTTCTATATACAATCCGAACTGAAAAAACCGAAAATTAGTCGCGCCCTCTGCTGGTCAAACTGCTAAGACATGGTAGCTAAATGGGATTTCAATGGATTGAAATATATCTATTATATCAAAATATCTATTTAAAATTATAAGAATTTAAGAAACAAATAAAAGTTAAATTCATAATAAATTCTATTCAACCCTTTCCCGAAAAATCATCAGGTCGGCCGAGTGCAACCTCGTAAATATGTTTGTTAATAGTCAAATTGAATACATGTTAAAATTTCAATCTTTTTTATCTAAAAATATATAGAAAAATATAAGATGCCCATACCAATTTCTGATAGAGGATGATTAGCACTATTTAATGGAACAAGTTTGGTAAAGTAATTCAACTTCCTTCCCTCACGGGGTTAAACTAAACATTTACCCCTATTTTTATCTCGTGGGCACCATTCTGTAATTAACTTGGTCCATCTTTCGTCTTATCTGTTTTAAATAGTCATTTATTAATTCATACAGGTGAAAACTCTTAATGTAATCATTGTAAAAAAATTTAATGGTTTGTTTAATAAATATTATTTATTAATCTTAATTAATAATTTAATTTAAATATAATATATGTGTTAATTAATCCAATTCGAATTTACGAGTTAGTCGAGTGGAGACACTCCAGATTCTTTTCACTTATAAATTAACTCAAATGTACGAAAATCTGTTGTTTGATAAACTTAGATGATTAAAATTGCGTTTGATTAATTATTTTCCCTTAATGGATTTCTTGTCATCTTTATATTTAGTATCTTAATAGTAATGTAAATGATTATTTATTTATTTATTTTGTAAATTACTTTCTCGCTAAGAACAATTTGTATGTGTTTCTATCGTTTCAAATATTTACAATGAAGGAAACTTTTAATACATTAATATTAAATTTTAACAAGAACATTATTCGTTTCTTTTACTTACGTAAATTACATAAAAGATGGTAGAATTTCCAGTTAAGTTAAAAATTATTTATTTGTATATAAAACTAACATTTTTGAATGAAGCATATTTGATTGCTGTAATGTTAGTTTTATCTCTCAATAAATAATTTTTTAATTCCCAATATTTTTTCAAAAAAAATAAAAGAAAAATAAACAATACCTCCCTTACTCTATCTTCGCTCGGTAAAAACACCCACCGACAAGCCCGATTTTTTTTTTCAATTAGTTCATAGTGCCTGGCCAGAACTCATGGCTTGGAGATCTGCGTAGATGGTTTGGGTGCTCATCAACTGACATCTTTAGAGCTGCTGTTTCCAAAAGATGTCTTACCATATGGATCGCTTTCTTCTATAGGGAGAAAGCTTTTTAAGAAGAAGAAGGATTATTTATATCATTAATATAATTACATAATATTCATCTCTAATGCTACAGCGTGAACAATATTTATTATATTAGTTAGTATAAAGTAAAGGAAAAATCACATATATATAATATATATATTAAAAAAGAAAGTTTCAGTATATTATATCGTGGCTAGAATAGGAGAGGAAAGAATGCGAAAAATATATTGGTGGGGAGACCGAGTGTGAAACGTCCGTTTGGAGGACCAAAGAACCGGTGGGTGGATAATTTAGGAAGGACAGAGATGGGAGAAAGAACTTTCAAGTTCCGTATAGCCACAAAGATAGATAGATATTGTATACTTATATAAAATTCATAAAGCATTTATTTTATTTAACCGTGTGATATAATTTGTTTTATTAAAATTATTTATTTAGAGATAAAACTAACATTTCAACTATGCTGCTATTATGCTTTTCTTAGATCATACATGGTACACCGAGCCGCCGCTCGGTCTTAAAAAAATGATTCCTAATTATCGAGTTTGGCTGATAATACTAACAACTGGTTCACTGAGTCACTTTTCAAATAATTGATATTTAAAAGAACATAAATTAATAAATTGTAATAAACAGCCCTTAAACGTACCTATTAATGCACTGAAAGACAAAAGTATGTATAGTGGATATAAAATAATATATATTTCGTAATTTCAAGAAAATTCAAAATTCACCTGTTCTTTTGACTAGACCTCGTATATCATATATATTATTATTAAATATTTTTTATATTGAAGTGAGCCATTATCCCAGAGGTGGCCAACCCAAATGATCTTGCGGGCCGTTATTTTTTTCGTTTCGGTTTTCGTTCCGGTTCAATAACAAAAAAATCAGTTCGGTTCCGGTTTTCGTTCCGGCAAAAATAATGTTTTTTTTCGGTTTTCGGTTTTCGGTTCAGTTCCGATTAATTAATTTTAAAGAACTTTTATTTGTATTAGAAATTTAGGTCTGGATATGCCGTGTCTGCCATAAATTAGCGCCCGAAAAATATTTCTTGCTACGACCCTAAATCATACTACATGAATTGATACAATATAATATAAATAATAATAATTAATTAAAGGTATAATAATTAGAAGTATTTAATATAAGATGTTAATATAATTTATTAAACGGAACATATATGTATGAATATTTTTTTTCCATCCCTCTACTTTCAAACACACAACAAACGAAACAAATTCGTATATTTAATGTTAAAGTATACAGGATTCTTGGATATATTTACTTATAATTATAACTATAATTATAAAAGATGAAAATTACCTCTAATTATTAAAATATCTTCCAATATATTTTCATTTAAACTATTTCTATTGTCTCGTAAAATAAACTTTAAACCAGAGAAAGCTCTTTCAACACTAACTTGTGTTGCAGTAGCTCCTAAAACCACCATTGCAATTTTGTATAAATGAGGATATGTATTTTTATTTTCCTCCCAATATTCTAAAATAAGTTTTTTACTGTCTAATCTTCGTACTTGGTCAAAGTTATTCAATATAAATTCTTTGTCAACATCTGTAGAAATAGGGAGTCTAAAATTCTCGAAATCGTCTTCCTTTTCATCGTACGCTGCCAACGCAACCGAAGGGAGAGTAAGAATAGGACACTCAATATTAATTTTTGAAACAAAGTTTTGCGAGGCATAAATAATTGAAAACAATTCGGGCTTTTGTGTTGCCAAAATACCACTTCTGGCAACACTGGCTTGAACACGTACTGAATTGAAATAAACCGATATTTTTTTCGGTTCAGCTCCGGTTTTCGTTCCGACAAAAATACCGGTTTTTCGGTTTTCGCTTTTCGGTTCAGTTCCGGTTCGAAGCCCTGATATATATGTAAGACCAGGCTGTGACGTCATGAATGGCTGGATGACGTACCAAGTATGATCTAAGAAAAGCATAATAGCAGCATAGTTGAAATGTTAGTTTTATCTCTAAATAAATAATTTTAATAAAACAAATTATATCACACGGTTAAATAAAATAAATGCTTTATGAATTTTATATAAGTATACAATATCTATCTATCTTTGTGGCTATACGGAACTTGAAAGTTCTTGACCGCAGCAACCACACTCCTCCAAGTATCTCTATTCTGAGCCTCAACCCTTAATCCCTACCCTTTCACCCATCTCTGACACGTTCCTTCCTAAATTATCCACCCACCGGTCCTTTGGTCCTCCAAGCGGACGTTTCACACTCGGTCTCCCCACCAATATATTTTTCGCATTCTTTCCTCTCCTATTCTAGCAACGATATAATGGAGCAAGAGACGAAGACGAAAGATGGACCAAGTTAATACAGAATGGTGCCCACGAGATAAAAATAGGAAAGTAGGAAGACAGCGAATGAGATGGTACAACGACATTACTAGTACTACAGGAGTGAATGGCAAAGAATTGACAAAGTGAGAAGAGTGTGGAAAGAAATGGGAGAGGCCTGGTTCCACCTAAGTAAAAAGAATAAAATAAAAAAAACAAAAGGAAATATTTTTATTTTAGTGTGTGATTTGTATAGTTGTTATAGAAATGAATAATGATTGTAAATAAATTGTATGTAAATGTTTATATAATGTAAGTCTGAACCATTAAAAAGGGCTATAAATAAATCTTATATATAAATATAAGGATCACAAGAAATCCATTAATCATTGATTGAGCAAGAATAATTAATCAAACGAATTTTTAATCATCTAAGTTTATCAAACAACTGATTTTCGTACATTTGAATTAATTAATAAGTGAAAAGAATCTGGAGTGTCTCCACTCGACTATCTCGCAAATTCGAATTGGATTAATTAACACATATATTATATTTAAATTAAATTATTAATTAAAATTAATAAATAATATTTATTAAACCAAACATTAAATTTTTTTACAATGATTACATTAAGAGTTTTCACCTGTATGAATTAATAAATGATTATTAAAATGTGTTTTTTGTATAAATTTCATTTTACAATAATTACATTCAAAAGGCTTTTCACCTGTATGAATTAATAAATGTGTATCTAAATGTGATTTCATATTAAATTTCTTTTTACATTACATTCAAAAGGCTTTTCTTGTATGAATTAATAAATGTGTATTTAAATGAGATTTCCGATTAAATTTCTTTTTACAATGATTACATTCAAAAGGCTTTTCACCGGTATGAATTAATAAATGTACTTTTAAATGTGATTTCCTATTAAATTTCTTTTTACAATAATTACATTCAAAAGGCTTTTCACCTGTATGAATTAATATATGTCCTTTTAAACATGATTTCTTATTAAATTTCTGTTTACAATAATTACATTCAAAAGGCTTTTCTCCTGTATGAATTAATAAATGTCTATCTAAACTAAATTTATGATTAAATTTCTTTTTACAATAATTACATTCAAAAGGCTTTTCACCTGTATGAATTAATATATGTCCTTGTAAATAAAATTTCCTATTAAATTTCTTATTACAATAATTACATTCAAAAGGTTTTTCACCTGTATGAATTAATAAATGTGTATCTAAATTAAATTTCTGATTAAATTTCTTTTTACAATAATTACATTCAAAAGCCTTTTCACCTGTATGAATTAATAAGTGTCTATTTAAATTAGATTTCGTATTAAATTTCTTTTTACAATAATTACATTCAAAAGACTTTTCCGTTGTATGAATCAATAAATGATTATTTAAAACAGAGATCATATTAAATTTTTTTTTACAATAATTACATTCGAAACGTGTATCTTCTGTAATGTTTGAATAAGTATCTTCAAGTTTTTTGTCATGACTGTTTTCCTTGGAATATTCGACTGTATCATTTTCGAGTTTTAATTTATTTTTTAAAATTGAATTTATTTGTTTAAAAATGCATCCTTTTAAATGTTTAGATAAAAATTTCTCATTTATATAATTTGTGTAGCAATATACACAAGGATATAGAGGACCTAAAACAATTTTTCTTTATGTTCATTTTGTTAAAATATTATCTATTTTAAAAATCTATATAATGAATATGATTAGAAATATATTTAAAAATATAATACTAGGGGAAGTAAACAATAATTTAGATGAATATAAAAATTACCTATATATATTGGATATTTTATGTCTTCTTGAGAATAAAGATGCATTTTTAATTGTATAATCTATTACAAATTATATATATGGTAATAAGTTTGATTTTTATTAAGTTTCAAAATAATAACACAAAATCTTCTTTAAGATAGCAACGATTCAGTTCATTAAAAAAAAATTATGCGCTTTATTTAAAAATTAGTTTTAATATTTCTTTAAAATCTTTTTATTTTTTTGATATTTTAATAAATGGCTGCTCTTTCTAAGTATTAAATGAAAAAATACATTTTATAAAAATCTGCATTAAAGAATCAAAGAAAATATTTTGTCTTCATTATTAAGATAATATTTTAAACAGTATGAATTAATAAATGTCTATTTAATACAGATTTCCTATTAAATTTCTTTTTACAATAATTACATTCAAAGGTCTTTTCACCTGTATGAATTAATAAATGCCTATGTTTAAATCTCTTTTTACAATAATTACATTCAAAACGCCTGTTTTCTGTTTTGTTTGAATCAAACCTTTTTTGTCTTGGCCGTTTTCCTTGGAATATTGGACTGTATCATTTTTGAGTTTTAATTTATTTTTATTTTTGCAATTTTTTTACAATTGCCCCTATCCATATCATTTTCATAAATCCAAATCATTATCAACGATTATAATAATCATTTTAATTTGATATGCTATGTTATGTTTATAATCTTTTGAGTGAATACATTAATCGCAAAAATGCAAGAACCATGGCGCTAACTGGTATCATTATGAAGCAAATATATAAACGACAATACGAAAATGTTATAATATCTATCTATCTCTGTGAATGTAAGACACACAATACTAAGAAATATTGCTTGATTGGGATAAATTATAATTTATTAATTTTAATTTTTGTAAATGCAGTGGCGTACCGTGAGGTTCTTGCGACTGGGGGCAACTGAGAAATCAGCGCCCCCTTTCGTATATATATATATAATTTAATTTTTTTTAAAGAATATTAATGACGAATAATGAAACAGGTTTAACAGATTTTAATAAGCGTATAAATAATATTTATTGACTTACACAAAATACAGTTTAACTTTATATATTAATTCTTCTTTTGTTCCAAATTGGCTTCCCTAATTTTGCGCCCCCTAAATTTGGCGCCCGGGGACATATGTCCCCCCTGCTCTCCCCTAGTTACGCCACTGTGTAAATGCTTAATATCTATCTATCTCTGTGACTCTACGGAACTCGAAAGTTCTTTGCCGCAGCAACTTCACCCCTCCAAGTATTTCTATTCCGAGCCACAACCTTCCAGTCCCTACCCCCTCTCCCATCTCTCTCACATCCTTTCCCACATTATCCACCCGCGTGTCCTTGGTCCTCCAAGAGGACGTTTCCCACTCGGTCTCCCTACCAATATATTTTTTGCCATTCTATCTTCTCCCATTCTAGCCACGTGTCCTGCCCACCGTAGCCTTCTCGATTTTATAATTCTAACTATATCTGGAAATGCATAGACGTCATGCAATTCCTCTTTATGCACTCTTCGCCATTGATCTCGCCGTGACCTCATCTTTCTTTGGCCCATAAATGCTTCGCAGAATCCTATTCTCAAATATTCTAAATCTACTCTCCTCACCAAAGGTCATTGGCCATGCCTCATATCCATATAATACAACCGGAAAAATAATTTTTTATATATTTTAACTTAAATCCCCTTGGATAATAATTTTGATGCGATAAGCCCCTTTTTTGCATGATAACAAGCGTTTTCCGATTGTAACCTCGCTTTAAACTCATCTCGAATATTATTATCTTTCCTTATCACAGAAACTAAGTATTTAAATTTTTCTACATTTTCAAATTCTACATTTTGTATGTTAAGACTGTGTGTTAATACTATTCCTCTCTGTTACTAAATACTTTGTCTTAGCATTAATTTCTAGTCCCACCTCTTTTCCTGCTTCAAATAATTTTTCTACACTATCTATAATTTCAATTTCCGAATCTCCTATTATATTTAAGTCGTCTGCATAAATTAATACTTGAATTTTTTTGTTTATTTCGATTCTGTTTGACCTCTCCCAAATTTGTCTAATTAGATATTCCAGAACTAAATTAAATAAAATTGGTGATAATGCGTCTCCTTGTTTTAACCTATTTCGAATTTCGAAAGTTTCTGACAATTGATTCCCGCATCTTACTCTTCCTTTACTACCCACAAGAAAAATTTGAATATTACGTACTTGATTTTTTGGAATTCCCATTAAGATCAAGATTTGAAAAAGTTTTTCCGATCTACTTAGTCATATCTTTTCTAATATCTGCCTTAATGAAAATATTTGATCTAAAGTCGATAATGAAATATTTGGTCTAAACCCGCATTGATATTATCCTAGTATCTCCTCCGCATATGGTAGTAATTTTAATAAAAGAATATTCTAGAGAATCATATACGATGTGGTCAAAAGAGAAATTCCCCTATAATTATTGTAAATGTTATAATAATAATAATAATAAAAGCTTATTCAAATTAAAATCATAAAACACATTTTCAATAATATACGATCAATCATATTGTAAACATCCGTGACCCCATAGAGATTTCTTTTTTTACTTTATTTATCGGAAATATATAATTATATATATTTGTTTTATATGAAACATTTCATGTGAGATTTTTAATATTATTAATAGTTGGAATCATTCGAGAGTTAAATTATAACGTTCAAATTGTGAAATTAGGATTTTTAGTTTATTTAATTTATATAATTGGATTGTTTGGCTTACATAATATAGGGTGATTGTACAATTAATTAAAATTTTCTTAAATAAAAATAATTAAAACGCTATGTTCATTGTGTAAAATATTTTTTTATTTAGTTGATTCTAAATCAAATGTGGTTTAGCTTTTATAATATAAGATATTCCCCGATCCTCTCTTCAGTGCCATCCTGACCACAGAATTAAAGAGTAAGGGTTACAATATCAAATATATTATATACAATGAATTTTTAACAATAATTAAATTCAGGTGTAAGAATTAATTAAAGATTAATTTATAAATTTTTTTTTTATTTACAAATAAGAATTGGAAAAAAAGAAAGAAACTTTTGACATATTCTTAAATGTAATTAGAAAATGTAATTAAAAATTAGAATAATGTACTTATTAATGAAAGAAATAAAATACACCTAAGTCTGTTTTTACACGGTAGATTGGTTCCAGAAGAAGCCGTGTAAAAAAAAACCGTGTAAAAAAAGACATTGATCTTATACAAAAATGGGTGATTTGTTCCTAATCTCTAAAACCTATTAAAATTAGTGAAAAACAAGAATTTTTAAGAACAAGAATTCATGTTTATTTTATTAAATCAAATATATAATGCTTATTTTCACAAGCATAGTAATTAATGATAAAAAAGATATGCACTCTAATCTTAAAAGTAATATAAATTAAATGTATGGCAAGTTCAGGAACTAAAAAACTATGTTGTGAACGAAAAGAATAGGTTATTCAATTTTTCAAATTAAATTTAATGGAAAATCAAATTTGCCTGCAAAAAATTTCTTTACCAAACACGTCTTATTGCATTGACAGTTCACAAAATATTAACACGTTTCAATTGCTCTGACTAGTAAATTTTATTGTATGCACATAAAGGGAATTCCCCTAAATTAGTGCTATTCACATTTGCTTTGACAAGTAAAAATTGTTTGTACGCGCTAAATTGAAATGAATTCACTTAAATCTTTAAGCTAGTGTTCGCAAACTATCGATACTATCGATGGTTTCAGACTTTTTTCTTTCATAAATACTTTTTTGTGATATGAACATACTTCGCAAAAATTAAATTTGACAAAAAAATTTAAGTACATAAAATTTCAAATCGTGCTAAATGGAATAAAATCGTGTAAAAAAATTAAAAATATTCAATTTTCAAACCGTGTTATATCAAAACCGTGTACAAAAAGACCGTGTAAAAACAGACTTAGGTGTAGATGATATAAATACTAAGTTAAATAAATCAGAAAATTATTGATTTAAATATAAAACGATAAAGTATATAATATAAGATATAATCATAGAAAGAATCAAAGAAAATATTTAGTCATCATTATTAAGATAATATTTTAAACAATATGAATTAATAAATGATTATTAAAATGTGATTTCCTATTAAATTTCTTTTTACAATAATTACATTCAAAAGGCTTTTCACCTGTATGAATTAATAAATGTGTATTTAAAATAGATTTCGTATTAAATTTCTTTTTACAAAAATTACATTCAAAAGGCTTTTCGCCAGTATGAATTAATAAATGTTTATCTAAATCATATTTTCTAATAAATTTCTTTTTACAATAATTACATTCAAAAGGCTTTTCACCTGTATGAATTAATAAATGATTATTTAATACAGATTTCTGACTATATTTCTTTTCACAATAATTACATTCAAAAGGTTTTTCATCTGTATGAATTAATAAATGTCCTTTTAAATGTGATTTCCTATTAAATTTCTTTTTACAATAATTACATTCAAAAGGCTTTTCTCTTGTATGAATTAATAAATGATTATTTAATACATATTTCCTATTAAATTTCTTTTCACAATAATTACATTCAAAAGGCTTTTCGCCAGTATGAATTAATAAATGTTTATCTAAATCAGATTTTCTAATAAATTTCTTTTTACAATAATTACATTCAAAAGGCTTTTCACATGTATGAATTAATAAATGATTATTAAAATGTGTTTGTTGTATAAATTTCTTTTTACAATAATTACATTCAAAAGGCCTTTCTCCTGTATGAATTAATAAATGTGTATTTAAAGCATATTTCTGATTAAATTTCTTTTTACAATAATTACATTCAAAAGGCTTTTCGCCAGTATGAATTAAGATATGTCTATTTAAATGTGATTTCATATTAAATTTCTTATTACAATAATTACATTCAAAAGGTTTTTCACCTGTATGAATTAATAAATGTGTATCTAAATTAAATTTCTGATTAAATTTCTTTTTACAATAATTACATTCAAAAGCCTTTTCACCTGTATGAATTAATAAGTGTCTATTTAAATTAGATTTCGTATTAAATTTCTTTTTACAATAATTACATTCAAAAGACTTTTCCGTTGTATGAATCAATAAATGATTATTTAAAACAGAGATCATATTAAATTTTTTTTTACAATAATTACATTCGAAACGTGTATCTTCTGTAATGTTTGAATAAGTATCTTCAAGTTTTTTGTCATGACTGTTTTCCTTGGAATATTCGACTGTATCATTTTCGAGTTTTAATTTATTTTTTAAAATTGAATTTATTTGTTTAAAAATGCATCCTTTTAAATGTTTAGATAAAAATTTCTCATTTATATAATTTGTGTAGCAATATACACAAGGATATAGAGGACCTAAAACAATTTTTCTTTATGTTCATTTTGTTAAAATATTATCTATTTTAAAAATCTATATAATGAATATGATTAGAAATATATTTAAAAATATAATACTAGGGGAAGTAAACAATAATTTAGATGAATATAAAAATTACCTATATATATTGGATATTTTATGTCTTCTTGAGAATAAAGATGCATTTTTAATTGTATAATCTATTACAAATTATATATATGGTAATAAGTTTGATTTTTATTAAGTTTCAAAATAATAACACAAAATCTTCTTTAAGATAGCAACGATTCAGTTCATTAAAAAAAAATTATGCGCTTTATTTAAAAATTAGTTTTAATATTTCTTTAAAATCTTTTTATTTTTTTGATATTTTAATAAATGGCTGCTCTTTCTAAGTATTAAATGAAAAAATACATTTTATAAAAATCTGCATTAAAGAATCAAAGAAAATATTTTGTCTTCATTATTAAGATAATATTTTAAACAGTATGAATTAATAAATGTCTATTTAATACAGATTTCCTATTAAATTTCTTTTTACAATAATTACATTCAAAGGTCTTTTCACCTGTATGAATTAATAAATGCCTATGTTTAAATCTCTTTTTACAATAATTACATTCAAAACGCCTGTTTTCTGTTTTGTTTGAATCAAACCTTTTTTGTCTTGGCCGTTTTCCTTGGAATATTGGACTGTATCATTTTTGAGTTTTAATTTATTTTTATTTTTGCAATTTTTTTACAATTGCCCCTATCCATATCATTTTCATAAATCCAAATCATTATCAACGATTATAATAATCATTTTAATTTGATATGCTATGTTATGTTTATAATCTTTTGAGTGAATACATTAATCGCAAAAATGCAAGAACCATGGCGCTAACTGGTATCATTATGAAGCAAATATATAAACGACAATACGAAAATGTTATAATATCTATCTATCTCTGTGAATGTAAGACACACAATACTAAGAAATATTGCTTGATTGGGATAAATTATAATTTATTAATTTTAATTTTTGTAAATGCAGTGGCGTACCGTGAGGTTCTTGCGACTGGGGGCAACTGAGAAATCAGCGCCCCCTTTCGTATATATATATATAATTTAATTTTTTTTAAAGAATATTAATGACGAATAATGAAACAGGTTTAACAGATTTTAATAAGCGTATAAATAATATTTATTGACTTACACAAAATACAGTTTAACTTTATATATTAATTCTTCTTTTGTTCCAAATTGGCTTCCCTAATTTTGCGCCCCCTAAATTTGGCGCCCGGGGACATATGTCCCCCCTGCTCTCCCCTAGTTACGCCACTGTGTAAATGCTTAATATCTATCTATCTCTGTGACTCTACGGAACTCGAAAGTTCTTTGCCGCAGCAACTTCACCCCTCCAAGTATTTCTATTCCGAGCCACAACCTTCCAGTCCCTACCCCCTCTCCCATCTCTCTCACATCCTTTCCCACATTATCCACCCGCGTGTCCTTGGTCCTCCAAGAGGACGTTTCCCACTCGGTCTCCCTACCAATATATTTTTTGCCATTCTATCTTCTCCCATTCTAGCCACGTGTCCTGCCCACCGTAGCCTTCTCGATTTTATAATTCTAACTATATCTGGAAATGCATAGACGTCATGCAATTCCTCTTTATGCACTCTTCGCCATTGATCTCGCCGTGACCTCATCTTTCTTTGGCCCATAAATGCTTCGCAGAATCCTATTCTCAAATATTCTAAATCTACTCTCCTCACCAAAGGTCATTGGCCATGCCTCATATCCATATAATACAACCGGAAAAATAATTTTTTATATATTTTAACTTAAATCCCCTTGGATAATAATTTTGATGCGATAAGCCCCTTTTTTGCATGATAACAAGCGTTTTCCGATTGTAACCTCGCTTTAAACTCATCTCGAATATTATTATCTTTCCTTATCACAGAAACTAAGTATTTAAATTTTTCTACATTTTCAAATTCTACATTTTGTATGTTAAGACTGTGTGTTAATACTATTCCTCTCTGTTACTAAATACTTTGTCTTAGCATTAATTTCTAGTCCCACCTCTTTTCCTGCTTCAAATAATTTTTCTACACTATCTATAATTTCAATTTCCGAATCTCCTATTATATTTAAGTCGTCTGCATAAATTAATACTTGAATTTTTTTGTTTATTTCGATTCTGTTTGACCTCTCCCAAATTTGTCTAATTAGATATTCCAGAACTAAATTAAATAAAATTGGTGATAATGCGTCTCCTTGTTTTAACCTATTTCGAATTTCGAAAGTTTCTGACAATTGATTCCCGCATCTTACTCTTCCTTTACTACCCACAAGAAAAATTTGAATATTACGTACTTGATTTTTTGGAATTCCCATTAAGATCAAGATTTGAAAAAGTTTTTCCGATCTACTTAGTCATATCTTTTCTAATATCTGCCTTAATGAAAATATTTGATCTAAAGTCGATAATGAAATATTTGGTCTAAACCCGCATTGATATTATCCTAGTATCTCCTCCGCATATGGTAGTAATTTTAATAAAAGAATATTCTAGAGAATCATATACGATGTGGTCAAAAGAGAAATTCCCCTATAATTATTGTAAATGTTATAATAATAATAATAATAAAAGCTTATTCAAATTAAAATCATAAAACACATTTTCAATAATATACGATCAATCATATTGTAAACATCCGTGACCCCATAGATTTCTTTTTTTACTTTATTTATCGGAAATATATAATTATATATATTTGTTTTATATGAAACATTTCATGTGAGATTTTTAATATTATTAATAGTTGGAATCATTCGAGAGTTAAATTATAACGTTCAAATTGTGAAATTAGGATTTTTAGTTTATTTAATTTATATAATTGGATTGTTTGGCTTACATAATATAGGGTGATTGTACAATTAATTAAAATTTTCTTAAATAAAAATAATTAAAACGCTATGTTCATTGTGTAAAATATTTTTTTATTTAGTTGATTCTAAATCAAATGTGGTTTAGCTTTTATAATATAAGATATTCCCCGATCCTCTCTTCAGTGCCATCCTGACCACAGAATTAAAGAGTAAGGGTTACAATATCAAATATATTATATACAATGAATTTTTAACAATAATTAAATTCAGGTGTAAGAATTAATTAAAGATTAATTTATAAATTTTTTTTTTATTTACAAATAAGAATTGGAAAAAAAGAAAGAAACTTTTGACATATTCTTAAATGTAATTAGAAAATGTAATTAAAAATTAGAATAATGTACTTATTAATGAAAGAAATAAAATACACCTAAGTCTGTTTTTACACGGTAGATTGGTTCCAGAAGAAGCCGTGTAAAAAAAAACCGTGTAAAAAAAGACATTGATCTTATACAAAAATGGGTGATTTGTTCCTAATCTCTAAAACCTATTAAAATTAGTGAAAAACAAGAATTTTTAAGAACAAGAATTCATGTTTATTTTATTAAATCAAATATATAATGCTTATTTTCACAAGCATAGTAATTAATGATAAAAAAGATATGCACTCTAATCTTAAAAGTAATATAAATTAAATGTATGGCAAGTTCAGGAACTAAAAAACTATGTTGTGAACGAAAAGAATAGGTTATTCAATTTTTCAAATTAAATTTAATGGAAAATCAAATTTGCCTGCAAAAAATTTCTTTACCAAACACGTCTTATTGCATTGACAGTTCACAAAATATTAACACGTTTCAATTGCTCTGACTAGTAAATTTTATTGTATGCACATAAAGGGAATTCCCCTAAATTAGTGCTATTCACATTTGCTTTGACAAGTAAAAATTGTTTGTACGCGCTAAATTGAAATGAATTCACTTAAATCTTTAAGCTAGTGTTCGCAAACTATCGATACTATCGATGGTTTCAGACTTTTTTCTTTCATAAATACTTTTTTGTGATATGAACATACTTCGCAAAAATTAAATTTGACAAAAAAATTTAAGTACATAAAATTTCAAATCGTGCTAAATGGAATAAAATCGTGTAAAAAAATTAAAAATATTCAATTTTCAAACCGTGTTATATCAAAACCGTGTACAAAAAGACCGTGTAAAAACAGACTTAGGTGTAGATGATATAAATACTAAGTTAAATAAATCAGAAAATTATTGATTTAAATATAAAACGATAAAGTATATAATATAAGATATAATCATAGAAAGAATCAAAGAAAATATTTAGTCATCATTATTAAGATAATATTTTAAACAATATGAATTAATAAATGATTATTAAAATGTGATTTCCTATTAAATTTCTTTTTACAATAATTACATTCAAAAGGCTTTTCACCTGTATGAATTAATAAATGTGTATTTAAAATAGATTTCGTATTAAATTTCTTTTTACAAAAATTACATTCAAAAGGCTTTTCGCCAGTATGAATTAATAAATGTTTATCTAAATCATATTTTCTAATAAATTTCTTTTTACAATAATTACATTCAAAAGGCTTTTCACCTGTATGAATTAATAAATGATTATTTAATACAGATTTCTGACTATATTTCTTTTCACAATAATTACATTCAAAAGGTTTTTCATCTGTATGAATTAATAAATGTCCTTTTAAATGTGATTTCCTATTAAATTTCTTTTTACAATAATTACATTCAAAAGGCTTTTCTCTTGTATGAATTAATAAATGATTATTTAATACATATTTCCTATTAAATTTCTTTTCACAATAATTACATTCAAAAGGCTTTTCGCCAGTATGAATTAATAAATGTTTATCTAAATCAGATTTTCTAATAAATTTCTTTTTACAATAATTACATTCAAAAGGCTTTTCACATGTATGAATTAATAAATGATTATTAAAATGTGTTTGTTGTATAAATTTCTTTTTACAATAATTACATTCAAAAGGCCTTTCTCCTGTATGAATTAATAAATGTGTATTTAAAGCATATTTCTGATTAAATTTCTTTTTACAATAATTACATTCAAAAGGCTTTTCGCCAGTATGAATTAAGATATGTCTATTTAAATGTGATTTCATATTAAATTTCTTTTTACAATAATTACATTCAAAAGGCTTTTCTCCTGTATGAATTAATAAATGTCTATTTAAATTAGTTTTCTGATTAAATTTAGTTTTACAATAATTACATTCAAAAGGCTTTTCCCCTGTATGAATTAATAAATGTATATTTAAATCATATTTACGATTAAATTTCTTATTACAATAATTACATTCGAAACGGCTGTCTTCTGTATTGTTTGAATCAGTATCTTCAAGGTTTTCGTCATGACTGTTTTCCTTAGAATATTTAACTGTATCATTTTCAAATTTTAATTTATTTTTTAAAATTGAAAATATTTCTTTAAAAATACATATTTTTAAATGTTTAGATAAAAATTCCTCATTTATATAATTTGAGTAACAATATTCGCAAGGATATAAAGGACCTAAAACAAGTTTATTTTAATTATGTTAAATCATTTTCTAATTATATTAAAAATCTATATAATGAATATCAATAGAAATATATTTAAAAATATAATACTAGTGAAAATTAACAATAATTTCGATGAATATAAAACTTACCTATATATATTGGATATTTTATGTCTTCCTGTGAATAAGGATCCATTTTTAATTGTATAATCTATTACAAATTATATATAAGGTAATAATTATTATAAAAGTATTAAATATTTAATATAATTTAATTTAAGAGGTAGTCTGTGAGTTTGATTTTTATTGACATTCAAAACAATTCAAAATAATAACCCAATATCTTCTTTAAGATAGCAACGATTCAGTTCATTCAAAAACATTAAGCGCCTTATTTAAAAATTAATTTTAATACTTATTTAAAAGCTTTTTATTATTTTTATGTCATAATTTAATAAATGGCTGCTTTTATTTTATATTATTGTAAAGGGCCGCGTACTTACTTGCACAAAATATTTGAAGGGAGGAACGAGACCATGCCACCTAGATACGACGATCGTGTCAAATTAACCATTCAAAACATCATTTAATTTAATTCAAATACAATTTATTCAATTTAGTTACAATCATTAATTAAGTTTGAATTATTAATTTATTCAAATACAATTTATTTAATTAATTTAGTTAAGTTTGAATTATGAATTTATTCAAATATAATTTATACAATTAAGTTACAATTTATTTAGTTAATTCTGAATTGTGAATTTATTCAAATACATTTTATTTACTTAATTTAGTTAAGTTTGAATTATGAGTTTATTCCAATTTAAGTTATACAATTAAGTTACAATTTTATGTGATTAATTCTGAATTATGAATTTATTCAAATACATTTTATGTAATTAAATTTGTTTTACTCACACTCTACTGGCCAGTAACACATCTTCACTATACAGATCAAGATTAACATAAACATTTTATAATTAATTATCGATAATTCATTCACTTAGCTTCTGGTGTACATTTCAAGCTCTCCAGTCAGGGGGGTATCAAATCAATGGGACAGGCGTAACTCGAACACCAGATGGCGTTACATGTAAAAAGTCGACTCTTCAGGCGTCCAATAGATGGCACCGCAAAAAAAAAATGGCCGAAGATCACCCCCTCCCACAGGCCTTCCGAATTTCCTGCAATTATTTGAATATCAGACTCGACAACCACATACCATCCGTACACATAATATTCAAAACAAACCCAGCAAACATGGTATTAAAGGTAAGCAAATTTTTTATTATTTAAATTATTTTATTATTTAATTATGAATTATTTTTTATATGCGCATATATTTAGAATTTAATTTTATATGAAAAAACTCATTTTATTTCAAATGTTATATAATTTTTTAGAAATTAATCAATTTTTATTAATTTAAAAGTCTAATTAAATTAATTTTTATCCCAATAAAATAACCAATGCTTTTTGTTTTATTAATTGTTGCAAATTTTATCATAATATAATCTTTTATATTTCATTTATTATATAAAATAAATTTGCCGAATAATATAATATATTATTATTATTATTTTATAAAATTTTATAAAATAACATTTTTCTTAATATCTTAAACCAGAGGTTCTTAAACTTATGTACTCCGTGATGGCTTTGCGGACCCCCAGGGGTCCGCGGACCACAGTTTAAGAACCTCTGTCTTAAACTATTTTAAAATTATTTGTCATTTTATCTGAGGTGAATTAATATAATAGCATAATTTAAATAGTTTGAATAATTTATGGGTATTGTTTAATTGGCATTTTCACCTGGGTTTTACACGGCAATTATTTTAAGAATCCTTTTTAAATTCCTTTTTAAATTCCTTTTTAAAAATGCGTTGGATTAATTATTCTTAGTTAATCAATGATTTATGGATTTCTTGTGATCTTTTTAAATAGTATCTTTTTGGAAATAGAAATGATTATTTATTTATAAATTTCCTTCTCACTAAGAACAATTCGTATGTGTTTCTCTCGTTTCAAATATTGGCATTGAAAATTTTTAATCCATACATATAAAATATTAACAAGAACATTATTCGTTTATTTTATTTATGTAAATTACATAAAAGTAGGTGAAGTTTTCTGTTAATTTAAATTATTTATTTGGATATTTGAAAAAAGCATATTTGATTTCTGTAATGCTAATTTTATATCTCAATAAATAATTTTTAAATTCCCAATATTCATACAAAAAAAATTTAAAAATGCCTCTCTCGCCGGTCGGTAAAAACGCTCCCACATGTCCAACCAGTCTGCCATCCTTGCCAGCACTTGCCAGCACTAAGGGTGAGAAAAAAATAGCATTGAGTGATACCCTCTGATACGGATGCTCTGTGTCTCCAGTACATCACTGCCCGTCAGCCTTCGCACACATGTCCTCGAGCCTCCCACTCCTTCCCCTTTGGCTACCCCCATCCCGCCGTGCTCCTCACCCCTCCCCTCTATCTCCTACCGTCCATCTCACTCACACTCACATTCTTTCTTCACTTACGTATCTATTATTTCTCTATGAGATGCAAACCTTTGCAAATTGCATTGTCGACCAGGGGCCCTTGATAGGTGAACAGCTTTCTGTCTCATTCTCACTCACTCACATTTTTATTTTCACTTATGCGTCTATCATTTCTCTATAAAATGCCAAATTGCATTTGTCGACCAGGGGCCCTTGATGGGTGGACAGCTATAATATATTCTCAATATATTACACTCCCCTACCCTTTAAAAAAGATTGTTTCGAGGTAAGATTTTTACCCGAAACAATCCTTTTCAACAGTGCGACTCCTCCTCTGTTTTGTCTATGTCCACATCACTTCCCCGTTGATTCTGCAGCTCTCCGGCCTCCTTCTTCCACCAAAGATACCCCACCAGTCCACACAGACTCATCAAAACTGTTCCACCACCGGTTCCGCCAGCGATAAGCCGTTGTTCCCTTTTGCTCTGAATCAACCTCGCCTCCTCTCGCAGCCTGGATAATGGAACACTCATCGAAGTCCTTCCCAACTCAGCTCTTATCGACTCCAAGCTTTTAAGTCCTTCCGCCATTATTGTATTCTCCTCACACGCTGTCTCTGTTATTAGGGGTTCTTCTGTCTGGCCGGTAAAGATCGCTGGAGTTGTTATCGTGACTCTCGATTGACCCGCGCTCCTAGACATCAACAGATGTTGATTTGTATGTAGCTGACAGCCCTCCGGAACGGTAACGATGCCTTGTTGGTGTAGTGGAATATCATCGAACCTAGGTTCGCTACTGGTACGGCAACTTTGTCGGGCCATATGAGGTCGTGATATACTATAATACCAATGGGAACCAGAATATGATGGTTCCCAAAAATCAGTAGCCGCCCCTAATAACACTTCCCATGAGCAGTAACTATCTAGATGCTCCGCCTGTTTGAAGAAGAGGGCGCTGACACAACTGAGTTGAGATCGGACTACGAGTGGAATAGGCTGTTGACACACCATAGGCTCCCGTCCCCGGCAGTTGTCCACATATCTGTGTTCTAGCGTGGTATACTTTTGGTGGTCATGCGTTACCAGGATCCACGGGGGAATTTTCACTAACTTGGTTCTCACTCCCCCCCGAGCTGTAGGCACCACATGAACGAAATATACTGTTCCTGACTGGGATACTGTCTTCAACGGAAGTGAGATCACGAAACGAATAGCGTCCCTGACACTATACACTTTCACTAATGAGATGTCATAGTACTTATAAATAAATCGTAATTCTAGCGGGGTCAGCCATTCCTGTCCTTCGGGGAGTTTCTTATTTATATCTATCATTAATTCTAATAACATTTTTGGGTTGATCAATCGCGCATCGAGGCGTCCCGCTGCCGCCGATTGAACAATCCCGAGGACATCCTCTAACCAGTTTCGAACTGACGTCACTGCTTGCCCCAGGCGTCGTGTCTTAGTCATTAATTCTAACGCTTCTTGAAAAAATATTTCAGCTGCATTTTGCCGTCCAAGTGTCGAGTTAAAATTTTGGTCTATCAAAGTGGCTAATTCCAATAATGTTCTAGCATGTTGTTTAATCAAGTCGAAATTTTGATTAGTTTTATGGTCGAGTTGGTCTAATGCTGTGATTTGATCATCGAAGTAATGACTCATTTGTTCATTAACTTCATTTAAATTTTGTAATCTGGTATTCAATTCCACCAGATCTTCATTATCTAAAGTTCCAAAAATGAATTTTAAAACGTGCCCCCCCGCGTCCACCAGACCACGTCGACTTCGCGCCGGGGGTAGCATTTCACTCAAATGTGAAATAATCCCCTCCGTCATCTCGAAACTGGTCTTAATATATGACATATCCTCCTTAAAATCTATCGTCTTCAAAGGTTCTCCTTCTAAGAGAGCGTATCGGTCATCCTGTAATTTCTCTAGAGACTCTCTGATGACCGATACCTTCTCTTGAATCTGTTTCACGTCGACTTCCGTTATAATCTGCCACTCATCTCCCGTAATTATTACGTCGTCGACTGGTTCAAAATAAACTCCCAGTGGCATTATCTCCTCCCTCTCCCTCGCCTGCTTCCCCATCGCATCGTTAGTTTGGCCTGTGAGAGAAGAAACAAAGAAACATTACTCCCGTTTTCTGTGGAAATTCCAAATGGTTCTCTTTTTAGGACGCCCTACCCCTCTCTTTTTTGGTGGGACCCCAACGGGTGGTTTACGAGTATTAGTATTCTCTGTTGCCCCGGCTGTTGTGGGAGTACTTGTCCTCGGGCTACTGGTACTGGGTTGGGCCTCCACGCCACCCCTAACCGAGGCATCTATATTGGGTGATGTTTGAGGAGGGTGTGCATTCTGGTCACTAGTGTTGGGTGATTTCTCCGGGCTAGCTGGGGAATCTATATCCTCCCACCCCTCCTCCCTTTGACCTTCTTCACCCTGCGAAGCTTGTCCTGTTTCCACTTGAGTATTGTGTTCACCGGTCTCTGTCTTCTGTCGCCAAGACTCTGAATCTCCTCCGTCAATCCTGAGGGATTCCTCTTCCCCTAGTTCTCCTGCTATGTCTATTTCATCTTGGCTTTCTAAGTTGATTACAGGGGGTGGTTCCTTCTCCCCTTCTGGCTCGATCTCCTCTATCTCGCTGGGTCTTGCGGAAGAATCTAGTTGTCCTACTCCATTCCAATTGGGCTGGGATTCATTCCATTCTCGCCACGGACTCAATAAAATGTCCTCTTCCCCTGACCTCGTTATCCGAATCGCTCTCCCAAATCCGGTTTTTCTCCTCTTCCTCATCAGTTGGCGTTGGGATTCCTATGGCCGCTGGTGTGTATACGTGTACTCTCACCGGGTAGTCGGGGGTTAGCTCTTTTAGCCACTTCTTGACTTGTACCCATTTGAGGCCGTCCATTCCGCATCCTAAGCGCGGAACCGCCAATGCTGGGATTCCTACTTCGGTCGCTTTTAGTAGTAGATTCTTGAGTGTCATTTTCACGTTTTCAGGGCGCAGCTTGTCACTCGCTTTTGTTTTTGTGACACAGTGAAGTATCACTCTATCTGGGTGGTATTGCACTAGGATATCTCCGATGGTTGGTTCTGGGATCTTTTCGCAAGGGTGCCTCGGATAGGTGTCTCGTATAGTTTTTGCAACACCTTGGGACATGCGTAAGTCGGCCGATATACAATGAGCGAGGGCGTAATTTTTGGGTGCCATCAACATATCTCCCGTGTGTTCATATACACGGTTCATTCCGCGGCGTTCTATATTGGCTGGTTTCAAACGATTCACATGTATGTTGACAATCTTAGTGGGACTCCACCACACTCCATATACCACTTCGGAATTTTTTGTCGCTATCGTGTAGGGGCCCTTCCAAGGCTTATAAAATTTCCGAGCTTCTGACTCTTTCAGAACGGGGTTGTATACATATACTTCATCCCCTACCTCAAACCTTCGGAATTGTCGATGTTTATTTGCCTGTTTCCTGCTCGACTGTAACCTGGCTTCCGACTGATTTATCGCTTGTTGTTGTAGATGTTCTATCCGGTCACACAATTCGTTTAAATATGCCCATTTATCCGGCTCTTCTTGCTGATGTTGATTTTTTCTAGTGATATTAATGTCTATCTCTCGGCCGAATGCTAGCACATTAGGCGAAAACCCAGTGCTGGAATGGGGTCCGCTCCGATAAGCCATTAATGCGTATGGCAACCAAATGTCCCAGTCTTTACCATCTGTCCTCACCCACGGTCGAAGCATCTCGTTTAATGTTCTATGTACCCTTTCCACTCGACCGTTCGATTCTGGATGATAGGCTGTTGTTTGTACCTTCTTTATTCCTAAACGTTGGCATAGTTCCAGGAATATTTTGGAGGTGAAATTTCTCCCCTGATCGGTTAAGATGATTTCTGGGATCCCATGCCGGCTTATTACTTCTTCCGTGAGCGCACGGATCACTCTGGCCGCTGTTTGGTTCGGCATGGGTATCGCTTCCAAGTATCTGGAGTAGTGATCTAGAACCGTCAAAAGGTATCTATTACCTCGGGTGGACTTCGGGAATTCCACGACATCTAGTGCTATCATTTGGAAGGGCCTTCTGGGGATCTCATGTGGTTGAACGGGAGCTCGAAGTCCAGTTGGCGACTTCATCTGGGTACATATACTACACTGTTTCACCCAGGACTCTACGTCCCGTTCCATTCCCTCCCAAAAATATTGTCGCTGGATTCGTGATAAGGTTCCCTGAACCCCTCTATGCCCTGCCGTGGGTCTATCATGGTTTTCTTCCAATATCATGGGCACCTTTTCTCGGGGTACCATTAAACGGGTTTGGTGATCATCTACTACGTACAAACACCCATCGGATCTTGCTTGGGCTTTGCCGCTCCGTGCCCACCGCTGACAGTCCTCATCTTGATCTTGTGATTCGCGCCATTCCTCTTCGGTCGCTGTGGTTCTCAAGAAAGTTCGAATCGTATGCACCGTCGACTCAGGTCCCTCCTCACTAGTTTTCACCCGACTGAGAGCATCCGCATTCCGATGTAACTTCCCCGGACGGTGTTCTACTGTATAATCATATTCCGCCAGTCGTAGCGCCCATCGTGTCAACCGCTGTGAAGGATCATGCAGACTTAACATCCATTTCAAGGCCGCGTGGTCAGTTACCAGTTGAAATTTCCTCCCATATAGGTAACACCGAAATTCTTGCGTCGCCCACACTACAGCAAGTAGTTCTTTTTCCGTCACTGTGTAGTTACTTTCGGCCTTGTTCAAAGTTCGACTGGCATAAGCAATCGGCCTTTCATATCCGTCTCGATGCTGTGATAACACTGCGCCTAAAGCCTCGTTCGAGGCGTCTGTGGCCAAGATAAACGGCAGTGTGAAATCTGGATACACGAGTACGGTATCACTACACAGGAATTTTGTGAGAGAAAGAAATGCTTGTTCCTGTTCCTTCCCCCATTGGAACTTCTGGTCTTTCTTCGTGAGGGCCGTCAATGGCTTCGCAATATTAGCATATTCAGGGATAAACCTCCTGTACCACCCTGAGAGTCCCAGAAACTGTTGTATCTCTTTCACGTTTTTCGGTTGTGGGTAGTTATTAATCGCTTCCACTGTTTTTGGATCGGGTCGGACTCCATCTTTCCCCACCCGATGCCCCAGGTACCCAACTTCTCCCACCGCGAAATGACATTTTTCTAGTTGGATTTTCAGTCTTGCCTGTCGGAGGCACTCGAATACGTTTCGCAACCTTCTTTGATGTTCTGAAAATGTTGTACCAAATACTACCACATCATCTAGATATACGAAACATTCACTTCCTTTAATTCCGGCCAACACCCGATCCATCAGGCGTTGGAAAGTAGCTGGAGCCCCGGCTAAACCGAACGGCATTCTCGCGTACTCAAAATGCCCCATAAAAGTAGTGAATGCGGTTTTCTCTCTATCTTCTGGAGCTACCTGAATTTGGTGGTACCCACTTGCCAGGTCTAGGGTAGTAAAATATTGTGCATTTCCTAAGGATTCTAGCGTCTCCGTGATATTAGGTATCGGATACACCGGAATCTTCGTTACACTATTCAGAGCTCGGTAATCAGTACAGAATCGATATTTAACCCTCCCGTCTGTACTCTTTTTAGGTACTAGTACTACGGGTGCTGACCATGGCGAATCTGATTCTATAATTACCCCTTCTTCTAGCATCTTCCCGATCTGTTTTTCTACTTCGGGTCTCATCGCATGCGGCACTCTATAGGGTCGTTTAAAGATGGGAGCTGATCCTTCAGTGACAATTTTATGCTTCACACCTATCGCACAACCCAATCCCGTTGTTCCTTCTTCATACATCAATGAAGCATATTCTTTCAATAGCTCGAACATCTGATGTTGTTGGTTTTTAGGCAGATGGGTTAACTTCTCCTTGAACTTAGGTATCCATTGATGTTTGGTATCTTGTTCAATCACCTGCACTCGGCAAATACAACTTTGATCTAATATTGATATCGTGCTGGCTTTGGCAAGTTGTTGACGACGATCTATCACTGCCTCACTACTAGATAAATTTATTACCCTGACCGGTACACTTCCTTTCTCGACTCTCACGCAAGTCCGCCCTACCCGCAACGCTGGTTGTGCTAATATATCCGGTTCAACTACCATTTCTGACCCATCTTTTACATTAGCTACCTCAGCCCAGACCACTACCTCGGACCACGCCGGAATTACTTTCTTCTGTTTTGCTCTCACGACCTCCTCCTGTACTTCTTCTATCCCGGTGACAGGTGGAATGCCACTAATGGCTCCAAATTCCGTGTCATCTTTTCCAGTGCTAACTACTCTTGCTCTCACGACCTCCTCTTGCACTTCTTCTATCCCGGTGACAGGCGGAATGCCACTAATGGCTCCAAATTCCGTGTCATCTTTTCCAGTGCCAATTACTCTTGCTCTCACGACCTCCTCTTGCACTTCTTCTATCCCGGTGACAGGCGGAATGCCACTAATGGCTCCAAATTCCGTGTCATCATGTTCAGTGCTAACTACTCCTCTAGGTCGTTCCAGGGGAATAATCTCCAAATTACTCCCATCCCCAACACCCCTTTTCCCCCTCCCGTTACCTCGTGCTGTGCCGTTCCAACGGCACTCTCTTTTCTGCACATCAATCACCGCTCCCAAAGCGGTCAAAACATCCATTCCCAGGAGCCCATCTCCCGCTATTCTAACATCGCAAATAATGAACGGATGCATGATTCTTCTCTTCGTCACCAGTATCGGAAGCGTTTGTTGACCACTAATGGGCAACAGATCTCCCGTAACTCCGCATGCGTTTCGTGGATATCTCATTACAGGGATATCAGGAATAGGGGCTTTTAAGATCGACACTTCCGACCCCGTATCCACTAGCATTTCTAACTCTCGTCCCCCTATGCTCAGTCTCACTCTAGTAGCCTTATCCGCATTGGTGTTGATTGCGGTTACCAGGAGAGATCCGAATCTCTTCGGACTCACTCTTGGGGCGGAGGGAGTCCGAACTCTTTTGGGGCCACTTGCGTATTGATGTTTTCTTCGGCCACACACTTTACCTGGGGAGGTCGGGGACACTGCCTTATAAAGTGCTCCCTACTCCCGCACCTATAGCACCCTTCACGGGGTTTAATGTTCCCTCTTTTCTCTGTACCCCCAATGGTACTGTTCGGTTCCCTCTTTATGGGGCACATCCGAGCCATGTGTCCCTCCCGATTACAATTGTAACACCTGCCCCTAATCGCAGGGTTACTCGTGAACCGTGTGGTGTCTCTACGTCTCTCTGGGTAGGTAAAGCGGGTTTCCGGGACATTCCTTCCCTCTTTTTCCCACCGTTGTGCAATTTGTAAGGCCCCTTCCTCGGTCGTGGGGGCTGATACTCGGGCTTGTCTACCCGGTTCGCCTCTGAGCCCTTCTAGAAACCGAGCCAGTAGGGTAATTCCTGTACCCGTCCAATCTATCCCGGCCAATCCGCTGCACTCTCTTGCGGAGTTTGACCCATAGTCAGGACCGTCCTCATCCTTTGGGTGGCCGTGTCTTCCGGTTTGAACCTCGCTCTCAGTTGTTCCTTCACCCCTTCCCAAGTGATATCTCCGGGTAAATTTCTGACGACTCTCAACGCCGTTCCCTCCAGCTTCCATTCCAAGACCTCCCTCCTCTGGTCCTCGGGTATGTTACCCATTTTGGCCAGTTGCTCAAATTTATTGAGGAATAGGTCAATTTGCCGTGTCCCCGTCCAGGGCGACATCCCCTCCACTATTCCCCAATTGGGGTCTCGAGTGACGCGTACCTCCACGGGGCCAGCCGCCCCAGTCAGATTTAATAACTGGGCCTGCAATTGTCCCAGTTGTTGTTCCAAATTATGTATCTGTTCCTCCATGTTTCGTGGGGGGTGCTTTCAACTTTGATGTTGAGCAAACACCAGGTCTAGGGTTTAATTTTACCGTACTCTCCCTCACCTAAATACTCCCAAATTTCCGTATCTCTGCTCTCAGATTTTTGCTTTATCTTTGGTTTGAAAGGAATTAAACTATTAACAAAATATTCCCATTTTTTAATTAAATTTTATCGATTCAATCTTTAAAATTTCGCTTAATTAGTTTACTCTCTACCTCTAAACCCTCAACCCCACACCTGACACCAGTTGTAAAGGGCCGCGTACTTACTTGCACAAAATATTTGAAGGGAGGAACGAGACCATGCCACCTAGATACGACGATCGTGTCAAATTAACCATTCAAAACATCATTTAATTTAATTCAAATACAATTTATTCAATTTCATTCAGTGAGTAGCTCTCGAATAGATTGGATGTGTTAAATCGGATTCCTGCTCCCGAAGTGGATTTGTGGGACCTTCTAGCTTTTTTTTGTTTCAATTCTGCCAATTTTGGTGAGATCTGATTCACTACGCATGTATATATGTATATTTACTTAAATTAAACAAACTAAATTGTCAAATTTTGACAATTTTGTTGTGTTTTTATAAAAATTTTATATAATCTTATGTATTTTTTCTATAATTTTCTTGCTAAATAATAGGATTGTTAATTAAATACTTTCTTATTTTAGATTTTTATCCTTAAATCGCCTTATCCCAAATCCTAGTTAAAGATTTTATTTATTTTTAATTTTAGTTTATCTTTAATTTTTCCAAGGCTTTATCTCCTAAGGTCAGTCACACCAAAGAGCCAGGGCTGTGTGAAGAAAATTTATCCTCTCACCTCCCCCCCATATCCTTCCCTTGTACACACCTTTTATAAATATAAATGTATATATTTGTATATTTTTGTTTTTTTACAATAAGTAAATAGTTAATTAAATAGATTATAGGAATAATTATTGTTTTTATTTTATTATAATATGAGTCGGCATGAACTTGGATAAGGAGTCAATAAACCCTTTCCAAGGGACAAAATTACAGAGAACCCCGCCGCTCAAATCTCAAATGGAAGATGTGTGTAAGAAGGATGTAAATAGGGAAATCACTGAAAATTCAAATAATGAATTAGAAACATTATCTGAAAATGAAATCTTAAAAAATGAAAATAGTCATTTAAAAGAGGTGATAAAAAACCTCACCAAAGATCTTCAAGAAATAAAAAGCAAGATCTTAGGAAATCCTTGCCCTGAAAGTACATCTGATAAACAGGAAGTAGACACTAAATTGCAAAATTTGAAAACTTCCGACAATGCAATTGTATATCTCACGGACGAAGAGGAATTGGAAAATGAAATAGGATGGTCAACGGTAAATAGACATGGGAATAAAAAAAGGAAAACTTTTTATTCTCCTGAAAATTTACAAAATAAAGAGGACAATTTTGAAAAATCTAATAATAGAAATGTTAAACAGCAAACTACTGAATCATATTGGTTAAACAATCCAAACGTAAAAACAGCAAATCGTTTTGAAAATCTTCAGGTTGAAACTATAAATAAAAAAACAACTGGAAAAGCAGTAAAACCTCCTCCGATCTTTGTAGCGGGAGTTGAAAATATCCAACCGCTAATGAATCTATTAAATAAAATGGGACCAAATTGTTTTAATATAAAATGTTTGAAGGAAAATGAGGTTAAAATCCAACCATATGAACCTCACATTTATACATCGATTGTTAAAGAGTTAGAATCTAAAAACACTCAATTCCATACATATCAGTTAAAGAAAGATAGGCCTTTTAAAGTTGTATTAAGGAACATGCATCATTCAATGCCTGCCGAAGATATTAAAGAGGCACTACTAAATCATGGACATGATGTAATAAATTTACACAATATAAAAAATAAAAATAAAAACCCTCTACCTTTATTCTTCATAGACCTTAAACCTAAACCTAATAATAAAGAAATATACAATATTAAAAATATCCTTAATACAATTGTCACATTTGAGCCACCATATCCTAAAAGAGAAATTCCTCAATGTTTTAATTGTCAACTTTTTGGCCACACAAAAAATTTTTGTGCAAGAAAACCCAAATGTGTGAAATGTGCTATGGCACATTTAACAAAAGACTGCAAAATTAAGGATAACAATACAACTCCTTTATGTGCTAACTGCGGCGAAAACCATCCAGCAAGTTATAAAGGATGTACAATATATCAAGAGTTAAAAAATAAACAGTTTCCACCTTTGAGGATAAAGGTATCTCAACAACCAAAAGAGAAAATATCCCCCAATTCCAAAAATGAGACCATTGAGAGTGTTCCACCAGTACATGCATGGACTAAAGAGAAACCTACACCAGTAAATGTTCAAGAATCAAATTTACATAAACTTGAAGATTTTATGCTTAAAATGATGGTTAAAATGGACAAAATGTTAGATATTCTAACAGTTCTTGTAACTAAAATGGCATAATGGATAGAAAAACACTTAAAATTGTAATATGGAACGCAAATGGTTTATTTAATCATTTACTCGAAATCAAAAAATTTCTTATAATTAACAACATTGATATTATGCTCATAAGTGAAACACATTTAACTAATAGAAGCTACATTAAAATACCCCAATACAATATATATGACACTAAGCATCCGGATGGAAAAGCTAGAGGAGGAACTGCTATTATAATTAAAAAAATATTCAACACCATCAATTAAATAGCTATTCGGAAAAGCATCTTCAAGCAACAACAATTGAAATTGATGAATGGCTAGGGAAACTTTCACTATCTGCAGTTTACTGCCCGCCGGGTACTAAAATTGAGTGTGAACATTTTAAACAGTTTTTTAATACCTTGGGCCACAAATTCATCTCAGGTGGAGATTTCAACGCTAAGCACACCCATTGGGGCTCAAGATTGACAACACCTAGAGGGAGGCAACTTTACCAAGCTATTCAAGAAAGAAATCTGAATGAAATTTCAACTCGTCAACCAACCTACTGGCCTTCAGATCCAAAAAAAACCCCTGATCTATTAGATTTTTGTATTTTTAAAGGTATTTCTCTTGATTGCTTAAATATTGAATCTAGTTTGGATTTATCATCTGATCACTCTCCTATAATTTTAACTGTATCAACCCAATTAGATAAAAGAGTAAAAAATGTTCCCCTTTTCAATAGATATACAAATTGGAACCACTATAGAAATTTAATAACAAAAAATATAAACCTCAATATTTGTATAAAAGACAAACATGATATTGAGGATAATATAAACAACTTAACAAAAATAATTCAAAAAGCTTCTCTGCAATCTACCCCCATAGCAAATATTAAAAATCAAAAAAACCTTTGTTCTCAATTAATTAAGGACAAAATAGATGAAAAACGCAAAGCTAGACAGAGATGGCAAAAGACAAGGTCCCCTACGGATAAAAAAACTCTAAATAAATGTATAAAAAATTTAAAAAAAATATTAAAAATTGAAAAAGAAAAAGGTTTTCAGAAATACTTAAGTAACCTTAGTCCAGGGGAAGAAAGCAATTACTCTTTGTGGAAGGCAACTAAGACCTTAAAAAGACCCCAAACCCAAATTCCACCAATAAAAACTTCTAAGAGATGGGCTAGAGGTGAGAAAGAAAAAGTAGATACTTTTGCTAAGCACTTATTTAATGTGTTCAATGAACCCCCTGAAAATGAAAATAAATACAAGTGTGATGAAATCATCATAAAAACTAGTAAATTACATAAGGACCCCCATAGATTTAAAAAAATCAAACTTGAGCAGGTTCTTGACGAAATTAAAAATATAAAAGATAAAAAATCTCCTGGATATGATCTGATTTCAGGCAAATTATTAAAAGAACTTCCCAAAATAGCCTTTATTTTTATTGCAAATATTTATAATGCTATAATTAAATTAAATTACTTTCCAACATTATGGAAAGTAGCTCAAATTATAATGATACCAAAACCAGGTAAAAATCCAAATGAATTAACATCATATAGGCCTATTAGTCTTCTTCCAATTTTGGGAAAGATCTTGGAAAAAATTTTATTCCGAGAATTAAAGCCTTACTTAACAAATATAATTCCTGAATATCAATTCGGCTTTCGTCAAGAACACTCTACTATCGAACAGGTGCATAGGGTAGTTAAAAAAATTAAAGATGCATTTGAAAGTAAATCTTACTGTGGAATAGTATATCTTGATATAACAAAGGCTTTTGATAAAATTTGGCACACAGGGTTAATTTATAAAATTAAAAACTATTTACCAGACACATTTTATCAATTATTAAAGTCTTATCTATCGAATAGACACTTTTTTGTTAAATATGGGTGTTCTTCCTCCAACTTAATGCAAATTAGAGCAGGAGTCCCTCAGGGTAGTATTCTAGGGCCAGCCCTTTTCCTATTATATATGATAGACATGCCTCTCTCTCCTTATAATGACATAGCAACTTTCGCTAATGATACTGCAATCATTTCAACAAATGTAAATCATAATGTCGTATCTGAAAGACTTCAAACTCATCTCGATATGTTATATCTTTGGTTTAAAAGATGGCGGTTAAAGATAAATGCAACCAAATCTATATTTGTCACCTACACCTTAAATAGGCAAACATGCCCACCAATATACATGAATAAATCTATCATTCCGCAAAAAGATGAGGCAAAATACCTAGGAATCCATCTAGATAGGCGCTTGACTTGGAAAAAACATATTTCAGCTAGAATTGTCCACTCAAGGGAAGAGTATAGAAAATTATATTGGCTTTTAGGGAGACATTCTAGCCTAGGATTAGAAAGCAAAGTTCTTCTATACAAATCCATAATCAAACCAAAACTGATGTATGGGATCCAACTCTGGGGATCAGCCTCAAAAACTAACATAAAAAAAATTGAAAGTTTTCAAAACAAAACACTTAAAAATCTTGTAAGAGCCCCGTGGTATGTTCCAATTAGATTCATACAAAGGGACTTAGAAATTAAAAACTTAAATGATGAAATAAACATCCTAAGTGAAAAGTATATTAAAAAAATGGAAAACCATCCAAATGTGTTAGTTAAAAAATTACTAGTTAGGGATGATACAATCAAGAGATTAAAAAGATATGATATATTGGATCTCGTTAATAGAAAATTTTGACATTCATGTGTGACAAAGTGAAGTGCGTGTTTATGAAATGTTCGGGATGAGTGTGTGTGTTTAGTGTATAATATTTAAAACTAATATGTGTGTGTCAAGTGCAAATATGTTGCTTGGCATGATATTGTATTGCCAATGATATGTATGTATTGTTTGTATTTCATTTTTTATAAAAATTACTTATTGCCTATATTAAAATGGGCAGATTGTATATTTTCTGAAATAATATATAAAAAAAAAAAAAAAAAAAAAAAAAAAAAAATTTATTCAATTTAGTTACAATCATTAATTAAGTTTGAATTATTAATTTATTCAAATACAATTTATTTAATTAATTTAGTTAAGTTTGAATTATGAATTTATTCAAATATAATTTATACAATTAAGTTACAATTTATTTAGTTAATTCTGAATTGTGAATTTATTCAAATACATTTTATTTACTTAATTTAGTTAAGTTTGAATTATGAGTTTATTCCAATATAAGTTATACAATTAAGTTACAATTTTATGTGATTAATTCTGAATTATGAATTTATTCAAATACATTTTATGTAATTAAATTTGTTTTACTCACACTCTACTGGCCAGTAACACATCTTCACTATACAGATCAAGATTAACATAAACATTTTATAATTAATTATCGATAATTCATTCACTTAGCTTCTGGTGTACATTTCAAGCTCTCCAGTACATCACTGCCCGTCAGCCTTCGCACACATGTCCTCGAGCCTCCCACTCCTTCCCCTTTGGCTACCCCCATCCCGCCGTGCTCCTCACCCCTCCCCTCTATCTCCTACCGTCCATCTCACTCACACTCACATTCTTTCTTCACTTACGTATCTATTATTTCTCTATGAGATGCAAACCTTTGCAAATTGCATTGTCGACCAGGGGCCCTTGATAGGTGAACAGCTTTCTGTCTCATTCTCACTCACTCACATTTTTATTTTCACTTATGCGTCTATCATTTCTCTATAAAATGCCAAATTGCATTTGTCGACCAGGGGCCCTTGATGGGTGGACAGCTATAATATATTCTCAATATATTACATTATCTTCTTATGCTAGTAAAAATTATTTGTTTGTATATATGTTGTTTGTAAATGGGTTCTCAAAAACCGCTCTAACGATTTTTTTGAAATTCACACTAGAGATAGTATTTATAAAGATAAATTAAGTTTTATTGATCACATCTCTGGATAAATTCATTTTTATTAGTTTTTTTTCTTCTAAATTTAAATGTATATATGTGACGTTACAATTATTCAGCGATTCCGTAATTATATAAAATATTATATAGTAAATATTCAATCAGTATATTAATTAAAACATTTATTTGTTTTTGTTTTCTTAATTCTAATATATTTTAATTTAATCAGTAAATTAATTATATATTATTATTGTAAATGTTATATCAACATCCACATTTCTAAAAGTGTCTCTTCATACATTGTGAATCCACCCATAATAATATCTTATATTTATTTGAAAATGAAAATCCAATTATGAGATCAAAATTAAAATTATTTATCCATATAATCTTTAATGTTAAAAGTTTTTTTTAATGTTTTATGAATACAAAAATATTTACAAAACGTCAATTAAAATGAGTGAAAAAATAATTTCTTGGTTATATAAAAATTAAAATATGATTTTTTAGATGTCCTCTACGCATTTTTAATATTAAATATGACGTCATCCAGACATTCATGACGTCACATCCTGGTCTTGCATATATATTATAAATAAAATACAATTAAAAATGTTTATATTTATTATGTATGTATATTTTTTATTACATTAATAGATATATTAAATTATTTGAAATTGTTTCTGTAGCTGGAAATTAATTTACTTCAAACCGTCGGTCGGTTCAAAACTGGCCACAGGTCAACTTATTTAGCTTAATTACCGAGCCGACGCTCGGGGTCCCGGTACTATACATATAGATTAAAAAAAAAACTAATGAAGATAATTTTTTCCAGAGATGTGATCAATTAAACTTAAATTTTCTTTATAAATACTATCTCTGGTTTGAATTTCAAAAAAATCGTTAGAGCTGTTTTTGAGAACCCATTTACAAACAAACATACAAACAATTTTTACTCGTATAAGAAGATAAGATAAGATAAGATTTATAAAGAGAGATGACAAGAAATCCATTAATCATTGATTAAAAAAGAATAATTAATCAAACGCATTTTTAATCATCTAAGTTTATCAAACAACTGATTTACGTACATTTGAGTTAATTTATAAAAAAAAGAATTGTATAATCTATTACAAATTATATATAAGGTGATGTTAGCGGCACCCCAGCGCCTCTGACAGCCGCGCGGCGTACCGCGCGCTAAACATAGGAATGCACAGTCTTCTTTCTATGTCTTTTCTTCTTGGCGGATGTGGACCCGGCGAACACTCGCTCTTGTTTGTCTAGCCACCGTCCGAGACACATGAATCCGCTCCCTTATCCTCTGTTTACCCGCTTACCGACTCCGCTTATCCGAAACCTGATCACTCTCACGATACCGACCTCGCTTTCCGATTATCTGATTACTCTCCCGACAACGACCCTTGCTTGCTCAATAACTGATTATTCTCTTGAACCCGACCTCCGCTTGTCTATCCATTACGATTTCCGATACACGATTCAACCCGACGCACCGATTCTCTGTTCTATTTATACTTCCGTTCATTTCAATTTCCTGTTATCCGTTTTACTATTTGTAATTATTATTGTATTTGCTATATTTCATTTCCAATTATATTCTTTTCTTTATATAAAAGATACTTTGTTTATTCTTTACCCGTGGCTATCCTAGACACTTTCCCGAAGTCCCGACCCGGTCAATTAACTTATACAACAGATAATTTAATTGCCAATAGTGATAAGTATTATAAATGTATTAAAAGTTTAATTTAATATATAGTCTGTGAGTTTGATTTTTATTGAAATTCAAAATAATAACCCAATATATTCTTTAAGATAGCAACGATTCAGTTCATTCAAAAACATTTAGCGCCTTATTTAAAAATTAGTTTTATTATTTATTTAAAATCTTTTTATTATTTTTATGTGATATTTTAATAAATGGCTCCTTTATCTTATCTTATCTTCTTATGCTAGTAAAAATTGTTATATATGTTAATAAAAATATTTCCTTTTTATTTTATTTTTATTCTTTTTACTTAGGTGGAACCAGGCTCTCCCATTTATTTCCCCACTCTTCTACGTTTGTCAATTCTTTGCCATTTAATTCCTGTAGTAAATTAAGAACACAAAAACAAATAAATGTTTTATCTAATATACTGATTGAATATTTAGTATATAATATTACAATTACAATTTTTTTACTCTGTACTGACTGTTCATTTCATAACTGAAAATAGTGTCGAATAGAAATAGACGATTTTACTTGGATTAATCTTATAATGCAAGCTAAAATTATTTGTTTGATTATTGAGGACCCCAGATCCATTCATTTTAATCAGATTGATGCATTGATGCAACATTTAATAATAATCAATTATTTTTTTTAACTTATGCACTGAGCCGAGCCTCGGGGTCCTAGTACTAAAATATTATTATGGGTGGAATTACAATATATGAAGGGACACACAGCGATAGATAGATATAACATTTACAATGACCAAACGACCCAAAATAAGGAGAACAGTAGACGAGTTCCGTCTGTTCTGAAAGGGAAACCTGCAGGGGTCATACTGACAATGTTATGCCAAGATAAAGCCTATCATTTATTGGTGGATACAGGAGCAGATATTTCTATATTAAAAACTCCCATTGAGGGGGTGAAAATTCATCAATCAAATATAAAAGCTAAAGGGGTTAGTGGAGAAGTATTAGTGGTTAGAGGAGAACAAAATGTATTAGGTAAGATAGATAATGTGGATATCGAACATAGATTTCTAATTGCATCTATAGAAACACAACATGATGGACTCGTTGGACTGGATTTCCTAGAAGCGGTAGGAGCTGTTATCGACTGCACTAACAGAGAAACCAAAATATCAAAAATAAAAACAAACCGTTCTCCTTATAACGAGACTGGGCAACAAGTATGTTTGATTGAAAAAGTAATTTTACCTCCTTGGAGTGAATTTGTTTGCTCCGGAAGGTTAACTAAGGGAAGGGGCAAGAATATTGCAGGTGACTATATTCTAGAGCCTCAAAACGAAACTCTTATTCCGATGAGAGTTGCACGGTCAGTAATCCGATTAAAGGATAATAAAATTCCAATCAAATTAATAAATACTAGTAATAGTAACATTACTCTCCCCCGAGGTAATGTAATCGGAACACTTAGTAATATAGCCGAAACATTAAGCGATTTTGGACCTGGTGAAGAAGAAGAAAACTTGAGAGATATTGCCAAGGAAAAATTGAAACACTTAAACAACGAAGAATATAGGACTATGATTAATCTCTTAGAAAAATATAATTCAATTACCTTTAATCAAAACCTTAAACAAGGTACCAACATAACACGTTTTTCACAACATAAGAACAGGCGATGCAAAGCCGATTTATAAGCGAGCCTATCCAATTCCATTTCATCTCAAAGAAGAGGTCAAAAGTCAAGTTTCAGATATGTTAGAAAATGGAATAATTAAACATTCGACGTCTCCATGGTCTGCTCCTGTTGTCCTGGTTCCAAAAAAAGATAATGGCGAAGGAGTTAAATATTGTTTTTGTACTGATTTCAGAGAATTGAACGCCGTAACGAAACCTGATGTTTATCCTTTACCTCGGATTCAAGAGACCCTTGAACAGTTAGGGAAGGCCTCTATATTTTCTACTATAGACTTGGCATCTGGATACCATCAAATACCAGTTGCCAAGGAAGATGTGGAAAAAACCGCCTTCTCTACTCCAGATGGACACTACGAATATGTTCGATTGCCATTTGGATTATCTTGAGCACCCGCCACGTTCCAACGAACAATAGATTCCATTCTTGTTGGACTTAAAGGAACAGAATGTTTTGTCTATTTAGACGATGTGATAGTCTTTAGTGAGACTTTTGGAGAGCATGTTCAACGTTTGGACAGACTCTTAAATACGTTAAGAATGGCTAACTTAAAAATAAATATAAGAAAATGTGAGTTTGCTAAAAATAAAGTCAAATATTTAGGTCATATTGTGACGGATAAGAGCGTACAACCAGATCCTGAAACAGTTAAAGCAATTAAGGAGTACCCTCGACCTAAAACTGTGAGGCAAATCCGAGCCTTTTTGGGATTAGCAGGTTGGTACAGGCGTTTCATCCCTAGGTTTTCTGAAATAGCTAAACCTCTTCATAAGGTAACTGGAAAACATGCAAGGTATGAATGGAACGAAGAACAGGAAACCGCCTTTACGTCATTACGACAACTAATACAATCAAAGTTAATTTTAGCATATCCGAATTTTAGCCTTCCTTTTATTCTAAATACAGATGCATCAGATGTCGGACTAGGAGCGGTCCTTTCTCAGATGCAATATGGAGAAGAAAGGCCCATTTGTTTTGCAAGCCGAACGCTTAGAAAGGCAGAGAAAAATTATACAACGACTGAAAAGGAATTGCTTGCTGTTGTATGGGCTACGCAGCAATTCCGTTGTTATATATATGGACGAACCTTCAGATTGATCACCGACCATTCTTCTTTAAGATGGATGCTAAACCTCAAAGACCCTTCGTCACGGATACATAGATGGGCTTGGAAACGATCACAATACTCATATACCGTAGAACACCGTCCAGGAAAATTACACCATCATGCGGATGCCCTGAGTAGAGCCGTATTAGTTACAGGGGTAGAAGTCGTACCCCACTGCGATATATCTCATATCGCTCAAGAACAACTAAATGACACGTTCTGTCAGCGGATAATAAATGATCCTAACAGGGAGACTATTCAATATGAAACGCTGTGGTATGTAAAGCAGAAGGATAAATCCGATGAGAGATATTGGTACAAATTGTTGGTGCCCAAGAAATTCGTTCATTTTATCTTGGATACATATCACTCAGAACCATTAGGGGGTCATAGAGGAATTGAGTCCACATTAGAACGATTGAGAAAAAGATATGTCTGGGAATCTATGCGTCATGATATAGAAACGTTTGTTAGCAATTGTTCCTCTTGTGCTCAACGGAAGAGTCCAGTAAATTTATCCGCCCCGATTGGTCTCCCTCACGAATCAGTCAAACCAATCCCTAGATATCGTGGGACCTCTACCCTTAACAGACCGAAAAAATAAATTTTTATTAACAGCCATTGATCATTTCACTAAATATGCCTCTGTAATTCCACTACCTGATCAATCTGCTAGGACTGTAGCACATTATTTGCCGGTACGGTACACCTGAAAGGCTCCTTACTGATCAAGGAAGAAATTTTATCTCAATCTTGATGTGCGAAGTTTGTAGATTTCTAAAAATAAAAAAAATTAATACTACAGCTTACCATCCTGAAAGTAACGGAATGATTGAGAGGTTCCATCGAACACTGATAGAGCAGCTAGCTCATTTTGTTAAGGCAAGTGGTCGTGATTGGGATGAGTGGACTGCCATGGAGGTATTTGCCTATAACAACACCCCTCATTCCTCTACTGGATTCTCACCTCAATTTTTATTTTTTGAAAGAGAGGCTGGTATGCCTAATGAACTTTCCCAACCTCCCTTGGGAACAGAAGAAGAATATTTACAAAAGTTGCGACAGGGAATGAATAAAATACATGAGGCAGTACTTAAACGTGAACAGAAGCAAAGAGAACGAAGAAACATATTAAGAAACAGAGGCAGAAAGGAAAGATCTTTTGTTAGAGGCGATTGGGTTTGGCTTTACGTCCCGTCTATTAAACCCTCAGAGGCAAAAAAATTTCGGAAACCCTGGAAAGGACCTTTTCAGGTAACAGAGAAATTGTCAGAGCAAGTTTACGAAATAGAAACATCCCCAGATAATCGCTTAAGGGTTCACATCAACCGATTAAAACTCTCCACAATCAAGGGTAAATCTACTAGTCCGATTTCAGAGAAAAATGAAAACCTCTTTAGTCATCCGACTAATGAGCCTATTGGAGTCTGCATTGGTGCTGATTTGATTATGACCAAGGGCTTAGCTCTCGAAGTTAGAGAGAAGTTCAATGGATTAGACACTCTTAAAGTCCAACAACCCGAAGAGGGTAAAACCCTAAAATTAAATAGAGGAAGTAGAAAAATATACTACTTGGTTACCAAAACCCGAAGCCATGAAAGGTCAAATTATGGCAATCTTAAAAGAGCATGTGAGTCAAGGCTCAAACATGCAGAAGAGTTAGGGGGTAGCCTAATAGGCCTCTCAAAAGAGGATTTAGTTACAGATAGACTATGTTGGAACGTAATAAAATCTATCCTTACTAAGTTATTAAAAAGATATTCCTCAAAAATCATTATATATATGAAACGGAATTCTGACAATAAGGAGAAAGAGTCTTCTAATGAAGTACTGAATTATGATCCAGCTATTGGAGGCAGAAGAACAGAGAGAATGGGTTGGAGAAGTACAATGGAGTTTCTCGAGAGGGAAAAACCAATTGACGTAGAACAGTTGGAGAAAGAACCTAATTCAGAGGAGATGGAAAGGGATAACGGGAGAGCAACCAGCGATGTTGATTCCTCCAGTTCAGAAATAGAACCTCAGGACGAGCAGGTGTCATCATCGGAGCGAGAAAATAACTCCTATGATCACCCGACTATTCCAGATTCGGAACAAGAGCCTAGAAGAGGTAAGAAACGTGGTCGCCCTCCTAAGAGGAAAATATTTAATTTCCACAAACGGAAAATTATCCCAATAAGAGGTGAACCCTCTGAAACCCCAGCATTTTTGGAGACGGAAGATCATCAATACTCAGAGGAAGATGATCCAGGTACATTATCTGATTGTGTAATTCCACACCAAAGTGAATTGGGTAAAGATATTGTTCCCAGGAGAGGGAAAAGAGAGGATCTAAGGAGCCAAACTTATTATAGCTCTCAAAGGCACCATTCCAAAGCAGTATTTTCTTATTAAAATTTTCCGAAAAGATTTTAACTAACTATAAGCTTAAATCTTTTTTAAAGGGAGGAATAGTGTAATATTTTAATTTATAAATACTTATATATTATATCTATATATATAAAAAAAGGTTTTTGTCTGCACATTGCTCAGAATTTAAAAATTTTTGCATATCTTCGCGTTTCATGACCTCTAGAATCCAAAAGTGACTTTAGAATTTTTCACGTCTGTCTGTCTGTCTGTCTGTCTGTCTGTCTGTCTGTCTGTCTGTCTGTCTGTCTGTCTGTCTGTCCGGAAAATTACTATTTTATAGACTCAGAATTGGCTGAACCGATTTCTTTGAAATTACATCACAATATTCTTATATACCTCTAGAGTAACATAGGCTATAAATTTTATTAATATCTTATCAATAACCGCAGAAATTAATTTTTTAAAGTTTATATAATTCTCCGTGTTGTTCATTCAAGAGCAGCTCGCGGCTCACTGTCGGCCTAGCGGAATCATTTCAAACAATGAATTATCATAGAGATTCCCAATCGAAGAATTATTATAATATTTCCCTTTTTATTTTAAATTCTAATATACAAATATCAATTCAATTAAATAATTTATTCTAAAAGTTCTCAATTTAATTAAAATATTTATTAGATCATATTTTTATCTTAAATTATTTTTTATTTAATTGAATATTTCTTCTTTTCTATAATATATATATAATAATATATAAATTTTATCATTGAATAATAAAAAAAAATATTATTTAACCTGAATTAAAATGACTGAATTATATTATCTTTGTTTTTTATTTTAATTTAATTACTCTATTATTAATTACTAAATATATATATATTATATAAAAATTAAAATATGATGATATAAAGTTGTTTTAAATTTTTGACATTTTTAAATTGGGTATATTTTTTAAATTTATTAAAATGTCTTTTTTATTTATTATGTTTAAAAGATTCATTTTTATTATGTGATATTAATAAAAAATAACGATGCTCTGTGCAAGTCGAATCATGTTGCACATAATTAAATAACAATTGCCAAACAAAGAATATAATATTTTTTTAAATTCTTATATTTAAATATCATTTCAATTAAATAATTTATTCTAAAAGGTCTCATTTTAATGCAATTTATAATTTTCTTCTAATTCAGATTTAGGACAAATCGTACAACATTATATCAAATCTCGCTAAGAACATTCAATATTTTTGTACACAAATTATTCAGAGTATTGGCTAAGCGTATCACTCACAATCAGTTTATATTGAAATTTATATAAATTAACAAAGTAAAAATTTTTATTTGTTTAAATTTTATTATAATGAATCAAAAAAAATTAAATATATAGATCACATGATTAAGAGAAGCAAAAAACTTAACAGAAAATAACTGTTGGATGGAGGTCGGACATGACAGAAACTGTAAGCGAAATCTTCATATTGCGGCGAATAATTTTCAAATCCCCTAGCACCACAGAATTTAAGTTTCTTTTAAGGAAAATAACTATGATCTAAAAAAATTAATAAATGAACTTAATAATAAAAAATCAATTAATTTAAATTAATACTATTAATGAATGTATATATTGGTCATTTATCTATAGTTTTATACCGTTAATTTTTATAAATTGTCTCAAGTCTCTATTTTTGCATTTTCTCAAGTTTCATTATAATTAAAAATATTCAATAATAATCTAGCAATGAAAATAAAATACCAAAATGTAATGATCAAGAAATATTATACTCTATTATAACATATACAATACTTATAAACTATAGGCGGAGGAAATATTAGGAGATATCATTGCGGGTTCAGGCCAAATCGACCAACATTAATTAAGATATTTTCATTATGACAGATATTAGGAACAAAACCGCGAATTCAATATTTCTGTTCACTAATTATTTGTAGACTTTAGTAAAACATACGCATAACTCAATAGATCCGGATAAACTTTTTCAAATTTTCAATCTTCAAATTTCTCTTGAAGGTAGTAAAGAAAGAATAAGATGCGGAAATCAATTGTAAAATATTAGGTTACTCAGACGACTTAAATATAATAGGAGATTCGGCAATTGCAATTACAGATAGCGAGGAAAATTTAATGGAGGTTTGAAATTAATAGTGATAAGAAAAAATATTTAGTAACAAAGAGGAAGAGTATTAACATACAAAATCTTAAGATGCAAAATGTAGAATTTGAATATGTAGAAAAATTGAATGTAATCACGAAGGATAATAATATTTGAGAAGAATTTAAATCGGGGTTGCAATCGGGAAACGCCTGTTATCTGCAATAAAGAGGCTTATCTCTTCAAAATTATTATCAAAGGGAATATATAAAAAGATTATTTTGCCTGTTGCATTATATGGGTGGGAGGCATGGTCTATGACCCTTGGAGATGAGAGTAGATTCAGAGTATTTGAGAATAGGATTCTTCCCTGCATTTATTGGCCAAAGAAAGATGAGGTCACCGGGTATGAAGGAGACTGTATAACAAGAAATTGCATGGCCTCTCTGCATCTTCAGAAATAGTTAGGGTTATAAAAGGGAAAAGCTGCGATAGGCAGGGCACGTGGCAAGAATGGGAGAGGAAAAAGATATTGGTGGGAAGACCGATTGGAAAACGTCCGCTTGGAAAACCAATGACGCGTAGGAAGGGACGTAAGAGAGATGGAATAAGGGCTCAGGATAGGGACACTTGGAGAAATGTGGTTGTTGCGGCCAAGAACTTTCGAGTATCTTTGAGCCACATAGATAGATAGATATAACATATACAATAATAATAATATATATAATTAATTTACTGATTAAATTAAAATAGATTTTGAATAAGAACAGAAAAAGAAATGAATGTTTTAGGTAATATAAGGATTGAAACAAAATGGATGAAAACCTTTTACTACTTTCAACCAAATACTATGTACCACTCGGGGGTACAGGGGGCGGAGCCCCCGTCTAGGTGTGAAGAGCGCCGAAGGCGCTCTGAGCAGCTAGTATAATATATAAAAATAAATATAAATCGATTTTTTTTTAATAATATTTCTAAAATAATCGAGATTCGTACAAGAGGGGAGTAAGGTGGACAAAGTGCTTGAGGGGTCGATTGGTTCTGGGTGCGTGGAGGACATTCAAGAAGGAATCGTCTGTGTGTGCGGGCTTACCTGAGAGTGTGACCCTTTTTCCCTTCCCCGCTGCACGTCAGGCCTATACTCAGAGGAGTACGAATATATATTTGGTTTAAAAGTGATTATTTGTGAAGTGTTACAATAAAATTATATTATTTATCAAACAATATTAAATTAAGTGTTAATAAGAATTTATATTTATACATATCATTAAGTAATATAAATTCTCAAGTTAAATAGTGTTAAGTGAAGACTAAAACTAAGTCAAGAAATCAAGTTAATTGGATTGGTGTTATAAATAAATAAGTTATTTTTATAGAATTTAAACTATTTTGTATTATATTAAGAGTAAATATTTATAGTTGTTAATTTTAGTAATATATTAGTTAACCAATTATTTGTATGTATAAAATATATTAAATTAAGTGTAACATTTTAGTTATAAGGATTACAACTAAATGTTAATTTAAAATTTTATTAATTTTTATTTATTAAATCAAATAATTTAATAATATGTACATTAATAAAAGTTAGTGGTGTCTTAATTTAACAACAATATTTTCCCACATTACAATATAAATATATATATAATTTACTGATTAAATTAAAATATATTAAAAATAAGAACCCAAAAATAAATAAATGTTTTATCTAATATATAGTAATTGAATATTTTATAATATATATTTACGGATTCGTTGTTATAATAAATTGATAACGTCATTTAATTCTCTTACTATATATCGAATTGAATATAAAGATAAATCTTCGTCTAAACGTTGTGTTTCAATAATTTAAATGTATATTTATTAATGAAATAAAAAAAAATCAAATATGAATAGAATATAAATATTATTAAGTTTATTTTAAGAATAGATATATATATCTCACAGGCGGTGGCTGTGACGTCACATATTGGAATTTAAATTTAGAATAAAAAAAACTAATAAAGATGTATTTATCCAGAGATATGATAAATAAAACTCAATTTTTCTTTATAAATACTATCTCTAGTGTGAATTTCAAAAAAATCGTTAGAGCGGTTTTTGAGAACCCATTTACAAACAACATATATACAAACAAATAATTTTTACTAGCATAAGAAGATAAGATAAAATAAAAGCAGCCATTTATTAAATTATGACATAAAAATAATAAAAAGATTTTAAATAAGTATTAAAATTAATTTTTAAATAAGGCGCTTAATGTTTTTGAATGAACTGAATCGTTGCTATCTTAAAGAAGATATTGGGTTATTATTTTGAATTGTTTTGAATGTCAATAAAAATCAAACTCACAGACTACCTCTTAAATTAAATTATATTAAATATTTAATACTTTTATAATAATTATTACCTTATATATAATTTGTAATAGATTATACAATTAAAAATGGATCCTTATTCACAGGAAGACATAAAATATCCAATATATATAGGTAAGTTTTATATTCATCGAAATTATTGTTAATTTTCACTAGTATTATATTTTTAAATATATTTCTATTGATATTCATTATATAGATTTTTAATATAATTAGAAAATGATTTAACATAATTAAAATAAACTTGTTTTAGGTCCTTTATATCCTTGCGAATATTGTTACTCAAATTATATAAATGAGGAATTTTTATCTAAACATTTAAAAATATGTATTTTTAAAGAAATATTTTCAATTTTAAAAAATAAATTAAAATTTGAAAATGATACTGTTAAATATTCCAAGGAAAACAGTCATGACGAAAACCTTGAAGATACTGATTCAAACAATACAGAAGACAGCCGTTTCGAATGTAATTATTGTAATAAGAAATTTAATCGTAAATATGATTTAAATATACATTTATTAATTCATACAGGGGAAAAGCCTTTTGAATGTAATTATTGTAAAACTAAATTTAATCAGAAAACTAATTTAAATAGACATTTATTAATTCATACAGGAGAAAAGCCTTTTGAATGTAATTATTGTAAAAAGAAATTTAATATGAAATCACATTTAAATAGACATATCTTAATTCATACTGGCGAAAAGCCTTTTGAATGTAATTATTGTAAAAAGAAATTTAATCAGAAATATGCTTTAAATACACATTTATTAATTCATACAGGAGAAAGGCCTTTTGAATGTAATTATTGTAAAAAGAAATTTATACAACAAACACATTTTAATAATCATTTATTAATTCATACATGTGAAAAGCCTTTTGAATGTAATTATTGTAAAAAGAAATTTATTAGAAAATCTGATTTAGATAAACATTTATTAATTCATACTGGCGAAAAGCCTTTTGAATGTAATTATTGTAAAAAGAAATTTAATATGAAATCAAATTTAAACAGACATTTATTAATTCATACAAGTGAAAAGCCTTTTGAATGTAATTATTGTGAAAAGAAATTTAATACGAAATCTAATTTAAATACACATTTATTAATTCATACAGGTGAAAAACCTTTTGAATGTAATTATTGTAAAAAGAAATTTATACAAAAAAGAGATTTTAATAATCATTTATTAATTCATACAGGTGAAAAGCCTTTTGAATGTAATTATTGTAAAAAGAAATTTAATCATAAAATTAGTTTAGATAAACATTTATTAATTCATACAGGTGAAAAGCCTTTTGAATGTAATTATTGTAAAAAGAAATTTAGTAGGAAATCATATTTAAAAGTACATTTATTAATTCATAGCGGTGAAAAGCCTTTTGAATGTAATCATTGTAAAAAGAAATTTAATCGGAAATCTCATTTAAATACACATTTATTAATTCATACAGGTGAAAAACCTTTTGAATGTAATTATTGTAAAAAGAAATTTATACAAAAAAGAGATTTTAATAATCATTTATTAATTCATACAAGAAAAGCCTTTTGAATGTAATTATTGTAAAAAGAAATTTAATCATAAATTAATTTAGATAAACATTTATTAATTCATACAGGAGAAAAGCCTTTTGAATGTAATGTAAAAAGAAATTTAATATGAAATCACATTTAGATACACATTTATTAATTCATACATGTGAAAAGCTATTTGAATGTAATTATTCTAAAATGATACTTATACAAAAAAGACATTTTTATAATCATTTATTAATTCATTAATTAATAAATAATTAATTAATTCATACAGGTGAAAACTCTTAATGTAATCATTAAAAAAAATTTAATGCTTGGTTTAATAAATATTATTTACTAATTTTAATTAATAATTTAATTTAAATATTATATCTTATCTTCTTATGAGAGTAAAAATTGTTTGTTTCTCTGTTTGTTTCTTTCTTTGTTCTCAAAAACCGCTCCAACGATTTTTTTGAAATTCACACCAGAGATAGTATTTATAAAGAAAAATTGAGTTTTATTGATCACATCTCACGAAAACTACATCTTTATTTGTTTTTACTTTCCTGCATACTTCGTATAAGGGAAGTATTGGAATCGTCAAAAATTTCGACTTCGAGTTTTCGATAGATCTTGACGTTTTAGACCTCCCTGTGTCGGAAAATACCATTTTTCGAATTATGTCTGTGTATGTGTATGTATGTATGTATGTAATGTCAGTAAGCAAATTTACTCAAAAACTAATCAAGCTAGGACTTCGAAATTTTGTACACCGATATTATTCACTGTTTGTAGATTTCTATCAAAATTTCGTCAAAATCGGTTAACCGGAAGTGGTACTTTACCTACACTGGTTGCGTTTACCTTTCAAGTAAAGTACCAGTTTGCTTCGAGATATTTGCTTAATATTTTGTATATAGATTTAAAAATATGAAAAAAATTCAGATACCAAATTTCATCATGATCTGACCACCGGAAATGACATTTTACCTATACAAGTAGCGTTTCCTTTTTACCGACCGACGATAGTAAGGGAGGTATTGTTTTCACACCAAATTTCACCTGTGGATATTTTTAGGTACATATCTCCACGAATCATGCATTTTCTTAACAGAAAAAAGTATTTTTAGCATGATGTCTGTCCGTCTGTCCGTCCGTATAGATGTGTACAGCCTGAACGGCTCAACGGATTTTGATGAAATTTGGTATATTTACTTAATACATCAGTAGGATGAATTGGTCAACTTTTGGTGCAAATCCGGAAACCGGAAGTGCTAGTATTGCCGATCGAAGAGAGGAAGTGAAGGGTTATTTTCATATCAAATTTCACGTGAGGACATATCTCCACGTGTTATCCACTTTGTATTGGTTTTATCCTCGAGAAAAATCATCTTCATTAGTTTTTTCTTAATTTAAAATTATATGACGTCACCCAGCACTTCATGACGTCACAGCCAGCCTTTATATATTATAAACTAGCTGCTCAGAGCGCCTTCGGCGCTCTTCACACCTAGACGGGGGCTCCGCCCCCTGTACCCCCGAGTTGTACATAGTATTTGGTGGTTGAAAGTATTAAAAGGTTTTCATCCATTTTGTTTCAATCAGTATATTACATAAAACATTCATTTCTTTTTGTGTTCTTATTTAAAAAATATATTTTAATTTAATCACTATATTAATTATATATATTATTATTGTATATGTTATATCTATCTACCTATGTGGCTCAAAGATACTCTAAAGTTCTTAGCCGCAACAACCACATTTCTCCAAGTGTCCCTATCCTGAGCCCTTGTTCCATCTCTCTTACGTCCCTTCCTACGCGTCATTGGTTTTCCAAGCGGACGTTTTCCAATCGGTCTTCCCACCAATATCTTTTTCCTCTCCCATTCTAGCCACGTGCCTTGACTATCGCAGCTTTTTCCCTTTTATAACCCTAACTATTTCTGAAGATGCAGAGAGGCCATGCAATTTCTTGTTATACAGTCTCCCTCATACCCGGTGACCTCATCTTTCTTTGGCCAATAAATGCAGGGAAGAATCCTATTCTCAAATACTCTGAATCTACTCTCATCTCCAAGGGTCATAGACCATGCCTCCCACCCATATAATGCAACAGGCAAAATAATCTTTTTATATATTCCCTTTGATAATAATTTTGAAGAGATAAGCCTCTTTATTGCAGATAACAGGCGTTTCCCGATTGCAACCCCGATTTAAATTCTTCTCAAATATTATTATCCTTCGTGATTACATTCAATTTTTATACATATTCAAATTCTACATTTTGTATCTTAAGATTTTGTATGTTAATACTCTTCCTCTTTGTTACTAAATATTTTTTCTTATCACTATTAATTTCAAACCTCCATTAAATTTTCCTCGCTATCTGTAATTGAAATTGCCGAATCTCCTATTATATTTAAGTCGTCTTAGTAACCTAATATTTTACAATTGATTTCCGTATCTTATTTTTTCTTTACTACCTTCAAGACAAATTTGAAGATCAAAATTTGAAAAAGTTTATGCTGATCTATATTGAGTCATGCGTATGTTTTACTAAAGTCTACAAATAATTAGTGAACAGAAATATTGAATTCGCGGTTTTTTTCCTAATATCTGTCATAATGAAAATATCTTAATTAATGTTGGTCGATTTGGCCTGAACCCGCAATGATATCTCCTAATATTTCCTCCGCCTATGGTTCTTAAGTATTGTATATGTTATAATAATGAAATAGAGTATAATATTTCTTGATCATTACATTTTGGTATTTTATTTTCATTGCTAGATTATTATTGAATATTTTTAATTATAATGAAACTTGAGAAAATGCAAAAATAGAGACTTGAGACAATTTATAAAAATTAACGGTATAAAACTATAGATAAATGACCAATATATACATTCATTAATAGTATTAATTTAAATTAATTGATTTATTTGTTTTTTTTATTATTAAGTTCATTTATTAATTTTTTTAGATCATAGTTATTTTCCTTAAAAGAAACTTAAATTCTGTGGTGCTAGGGGATTTGAAAATTATTCGCCGCAATATGAAGATTTCGCTTACAGTTTCTGTCATGTCCGACCTCCATCCAACAGTTATTTTCTGTTAAGTTTTTTGCTTCTCTTAATCATGTGATCTATATATTTAATTTTTTTTGATTCATTATAATAAAATTTAAACAAATAAAAATTTTTACTTTGTTAATTTATATAAATTTCAATATAAACTGATTGTGAGTGATACGCTTAGCCAATACTCTGAATAATTTGTGTACAAAAATATTGAATGTTCTTAGCGAGATTTGATATAATGTTGTACGATTTGTCCTAAATCTGAATTAGAAGAAAATTATAAATTGCATTAAAATGAGACCTTTTAGAATAAATTATTTAATTGAAATGATATTTAAATATAAGAATTTAAAAAAATATTATATTCTTTGTTTGGCAATTGTTATTTAATTATGTGCAACATGATTCGACTTGCACAGAGCATCGTTATTTTTTATTAATATCACATAATAAAAATGAATCTTTTAAACATAATAAATAAAAAAGACATTTTAATAAATTTAAAAAATATACCCAATTTAAAAATGTCAAAAATTTAAAACAACTTTATATCATCATATTTTAATTTTTATATAATATATATATATATATATATATATATATATATAGTTAATTAATAATAGAGTAATTAAATTAAAATAAAAAACAAAGATAATAGAATTCAGTCATTTTAATTCAGGTTAAATAATATTTTTTTTTATTATTCAATGATAAAATTTATATATTATTATATATATATTATAGAAAAGAAGAAATATTCAATTAAATAAAAAATAATTTAAGATAAAAATATGATCTAATAAATATTTTAATTAAATTGAGAACTTTTAGAATAAATTATTTAATTGAATTGATATTTGTATATTAGAATTTAAAATAAAAAGGGAAATATTATAATAATTCTTCTATTGGGAATCGCTATGATAATTCATTGTTTGAAATGATTCCGCTAGGCCGACAGTGAGCCGCGAGCTGCTCTTGAATGAACAACACGGAGAATTATATAAACTTTAAAAAATTAATTTCTGCGGTTATTGTTGACATATAAATAAAATTTATAGCCTATGTTACTCTAGGGGTATATAAGAATATTGTGATGTAATTTCAAAGAAATCGGTTCAGTCAATTCTGAGTCTATAAAATAGTAATTTTCCGGACAGACAGACCGACAGACAGACAGACCGACAGACAGACAGACCGACAGACAGACAGACAGACAGACAGACAGACGTGAAAAATTCTAAAGTCACTTTTGGATTCTAGAGGTCATGAAACGCGAAGATATGCAAAAATTTTTAAATTCTGAGCAATGTGCAGACAAAAACCTTTTTTTATATATATAGATAAAAGATAAATATAAGAATTTAAAAAAATATTATATTCTTTGTTTGGCAATTGTTATTTAATTATGTGCAACATGATTCGACTTGCACAGAGCATCGTTATTTTTTATTAATATCACATAATAAAAATGAATCTTTTAAACATCTATATATATAAAGGAGACTGTTTGTATGTATGTATGTAATTCGTTTACTTTTTTGCTGTCATAGTTTAATATGTTAAAATGTAAGTTATTTACATTTTAACATAAAATAGAAAATATATTATTTAAGGATTAAAGAATAAAAATAGAAAGTAAATTAGTGAATATTTTAAAAATTAGACAATTTGTGGAAATTGAAATAACTAAGAAATGAGAGGTGGAGGGGATGAGGAGAGAGGTGAGAGTGTGTGTGAGCGGGAGAGAGAGAGATTTAAAGTTTATATATAGTTCTCCGTGTTGTTCATTCAAGAGCCAGGCGTGGCCCACTCACTGACTGGCGGACTCATTTTACACAATGTATATAACTAGCAATCAAAGAATTATTATAAATTTTAACTTTTTATTTTAAATTCTAATATTCAAATATCATTTCAATTAAATAATTTATTCTAAAAGTTCTCATTTTAATTAATATAATAAAATTATACTCATGCGACCTTAATTGTACAATCGGTACTAAATAAATAACATAAGAGAGGGAAATTATATAAGAATAATTTATATAAAAAAAAAAGAAAGAAATTTTATTATATTTAGATATCAAATAATAAACAAGATATATTTACAAACTTTGATTCATATTACGGTACACATATGTTTATTGTACAATTTAAGTTACACGAATGCCTAAGCTTAACTTAGGTTGCTGGATAGAAACTCAACGGGGGGATCTACTGGTTTTTATTTATTTTATAACCTTTAATACGAGACACTTAATAGATAGACGTTATTAATAGAAAAAGTCAGTACGATACGGTAATGCTGTGATGATATAGGAAGTAGGTGTATTTTCTCCGTTTTCCAACTAGAGACAAAAAGGCATAACGAAAAGCGATATCCGGAAACGGCGATGACTTAAAACTTGCACGTAACCTGAACTTGCGGTAGTCTAAAATAGCAGCTAACCGGAAACTTGCGGTAGCCTAGAAACTTGTGGTAACCTAGAACTGGCGGTATCCTAAAACTTGGCCGTAACCTAAAAACTTGGCCGTAACCTAAAAACTTGGCCGTAACCTAAAAACTTGGCCGTAACCTAAAAACTGTAATAACTCATTAATAACAGGTACGGGTATTATTATAAGCGTTATTCATAAAGACATATATTATAATTCACTCTTACCGGTACGATATCTGATATGGGCGGTATTTATTGCAGGTAAATTTCACAACAATATATATATTTTATTCTTACAGACACTACTGGAGAGAAACGTTTACGGTAGAATTTTCGGTAAGATGCAATACATTAATTAATTCGATAGCGAGACGATAATATTTCATCCATTGGACAGGCGAGAATATCTCTTTCTTTTCACTTCATCCTATCACTAGGCTATATCCCCTCCCATCCATTAGTCAATCATATTGATTCCGATAGATGGCACGGGTATGTCCGTTTGTGCTTGTACGACTTTTCCTCTAATATTCAATCTCGGCGTTACATACCCCCTTCCAGAGGGAACGTCGTACAGAAAGTTTTGTCGGAATGGACCGGTACGGAAGTGTTTGATTTCAATCGGTACGGGACTCTCGGTAGAACTTCAAAGATACGATACATGATTCTTCCACGTGAATGGAGAAACCATGAGCTCACGTGAGGGCAGGGTTGCCAATCCCTGAGGTAGATTTCTTTTCTATTGGCTTGATAGAAAATATCCACCCGTTACCCGTTCGATTCCAAAGAGACTTCAAGACGAAACGATACATGATTCTTCCATGTGAAATGGAGAAACCATGAGCTCACGTGAGGGCAGGGTTGCCAATCCCTGAGGTAGATTTCTTTTCTATTGGCTTAATAGAAAATATCCACCCGTTACCCGTTCGCTTACAACAAAGAGAACTTCAAGACGAAACGATACATGATTCTTCCATGTGAAATGGAGAAACCATGGGCTCACGCGAGGGCAGGGTTGCCAATCCCTGAGGTAGATTTCTTTTCTATTGGCTTAATAGAAAATATCCACCCGTTACCCGTTCGCTTACAACAAAGAGAACTTCAAGACGAAACGATACATGATTCTTCCATGTGAAATGGAGAAACCATGAGCTCACGCGAGGGCAGGGTTGCCAATCCCTGAGGTAGATTTCTTTTCTATTGGCTTAATAGAAAATATCCACCCGTTACCCGTTCGATTCCAAAGAGACTTCAAGACGAAACGATACATGATTCTTCCATGTGAAATGGAGAAACCATGGGCTCACGCGAGGGCAGGGTTGCCAATCCCTGAGGTAGATTTCTTTTCTATTGGCTTAATAGAAAATATCCACCCGTTACCCGTCGATTCCAAAGAGACTTCAAGACGAAACGATACATGATTCTTCCATGTGAAATGGAGAAACCATGAGCTCACGTGAGGGCAGGGTTGCCAATCCCTGAGGTAGATTTCTTTTCTATTGTCTTAATCGAAAAGAATCCACCCGTTACCCGTTCTTACAAAGGGATCTCAAAGATACGATACATGGTTCTTCCATGTGAAATGGAGAAACCATGGGCTCACGCGAGGGCAGGGTTGCCAGTCCCTGAGGTAGATTTCTTTTCTATTGGCTTAATAGAAAATATCCACCCGTTACCCGTTTATGCGTAATGTTACGTGACTCTTCATCGGCAACAGGTACTTGTAGCAGGACTTGCTTCATATCAAGTTTAGAAAATTACTAATTCATACAGGTAGGCTCATTCTCCACTGATGAGATCGGAATATCATCACTCTTCTCCAAGGGTGACACTTTAGGTTCACGAAAGAGCGAGACAGTTTTGTCCAACGGCAACGGTATTGAAGTTTTCCCAGTAGGTAGTAAGGTATTATCGGTTGGTGGCGACACGGAAATCTTCTTAGAAGGAGGAAAGGTATTATTGGTTGGTGGCGACACGGAAATCTTCTTAGAGGGCGGAAAGGTATCATCGATTGGTGGCGACACGGAAATCTTCACAGAAGGAGGAAAGGTATTATTGGTTGGTGGCGGTACGGAAATCTTCACAGAGGGCGGTAAGGTATTATTGGTTGGTGGCGGTACGGAAATCTTCGCAAAGGGCGGTAAGGTATTACTTTAGGAACTCGGGACGGAAAGGAAACTGGACCTTTAGAATCTGATTTGCTAATAGCATCACCACAACCACTGTTATCTATCTTCATGAGCTCCGCTACACGGCTACGCTCCGTTACAAACTCTATGAGTAACTCATAAGTCGGTATGGTTGTCGACGACTGCTTGTCCTCGAACTCTCTCCTCGTGCCAGAATCTAAGTTATTTAATGCTATCTGTAATTTAATAAAATCTCCCACATCCGGTAAATTTAGGGACATTAAGGCACTCATATTGCTGACATGTCCACTGAGAAATCGTTGAAGGCTACTATGGGATGAATTTGTTAGCGGTAGAAATTCGGTAATTCGAGATAAATATAAGCTATTAATTCTTCCGCCATCGTTAAGGAAAAACTCTATTATAACCAGCAACCCAGTACAAAATAATTATTAAAGAGAATAAAAATTTACAATACAAAACAAGTAGATAATCAATTACAATAACGAAATTATTATATAAGGTATAATACCATATACTACAGACAAACAGTTGTTGAATTATTTATTCAATAATAAATTTATCATAACCAAACGAAATTTGAAACCATTTATATTGTTTAAAAAAAAATAAACAAATAATTTCTGACTTAATTTTAAACAAATCATAAATTTATTTATAACAACTGTATAAACCCTTAAAGATAAAAATAATTATTTTCAATATAATTATTTTAGAATTGAATAATATTAATTTTTAAAATTATTAGAATCTTATGATTAATATTATTTTGTTTACTAGATACGAAATGAATTAATGTATTGGGGTTACATTTTCAGAGAACAAACGATAATTATAGGTAATACTTAAATTCATTCAACAATAAACTTATCATAATTAAACGGAATTTTAAATAATTTATTTTATTTATAAAAAAATTAAATAAATTATTTCGGAATTATTTTTAACCAAGTCATAAGCTTATTTATAAGCATAAGTTTATACAACCTTTAAAGATAAAAATAATTATTTTCGATAAAATTACTTTAGAATTGAACACTATTAATATTTCTAACTATTAATCTTATTCTTAACATTATTATGTTTTAAAATACAAAATGAATTAATGTTTTGAATATATTTTCCAAGTATAAACGGTAATTATAGGTATCCTTGAATTTATTCAATAACAAATTCATAATAACTAAACGGAATTTTAAATAATTTATTTTATTTATATAAAAATAAATAAATTATTTCGGAATTAATTTTAAACAAGTCATAAGCTTATTTATAATGATTGTATAAACTTTTGAAGATAAAAATAATTATTTTCAATAAAATTGTATCAGAATTGTATAATATTAATATTTAAAAATATCAATCTTATTATTAATATTATTATATTTATAAATACAAAATGCATTAATGTGTCTTAGTTATAATTTCTAAGAACAAACGATAATTATATTATAGGTATACTTAAATTTATTCAATAATAAATTTATTATAACTAAACGGAATTTCAAATAATTTATATTATTTATAAAAAAAACTAAATAAATCATCTCTGAATTATTTTTAAATAAATCATAAACCTATTTATAGCAATTTTATAAACCTTCAAAGATAAAAATAATTATTTTCAATATAATTATTTTAGAATGGAATAATATTAACATTTAAAATTGTCAAGCTTATTATTAATATTATTATGTTTATAAATACAAAATGAATTACTGTGTCTTAGTTATATTTTCTAAGAACAAACGATAATTATAGGTATACTTAAATTTAATCTATATTAAATATATAAAAAAACACCTCCAAATAAATTATATCATCCAAAATCAATTACAAGTTCATTTCTTTAATTTTATATACTTAGATGATTTTATACTTATTTTCATTTTATTTTATTAATTAGTTTATTTTTAACTATATTAATAATTAATATCGATATATTTATGTGATTAATAATCAATAAAAAGAAAAACCAATGTACCAGCTGTTTGGGGACCATATATTTATGTATAATGAAAAATCAATGTCCCAGCTGAACAGTCATATATTTATGTATAAAAAAACAAAAACCAGCGTCCCTGTTCGGGCGCCATATACTCATGCGACCTTAATTGTACAATCGGTACTAAATAAATAACATAAGAGAGGGAAATTATATAAGAATAATTTATATAAAAAAAAAAGAAAGAAATTTTATTATATTTAGATATCAAATAATAAACAAGATATATTTACAAACTTTGATTCATATTACGGTACACATATGTTTATTGTACAATTTAAGTTACACGAATGCCTAAGCTTAACTTAGGTTGCTGGATAGAAACTCAACGGGGGGATCTACTGGTTTTTATTTATTTTATAACCTTTAATACGAGACACTTAATAGATAGACGTTATTAATAGAAAAAGTCAGTACGATACGGTAATGCTGTGATGATATAGGAAGTAGGTGTATTTTCTCCGTTTTCCAACTAGAGACAAAAAGGCATAACGAAAAGCGATATCCGGAAACGGCGATGACTTAAAACTTGCACGTAACCTGAACTTGCGGTAGTCTAAAATAGCAGCTAACCGGAAACTTGCGGTAGCCTAGAAACTTGTGGTAACCTAGAACTGGCGGTATCCTAAAACTTGGCCGTAACCTAAAAACTTGGCCGTAACCTAAAAACTTGGCCGTAACCTAAAAACTTGGCCGTAACCTAAAAACTGTAATAACTCATTAATAACAGGTACGGGTATTATTATAAGCGTTATTCATAAAGACATATATTATAATTCACTCTTACCGGTACGATATCTGATATGGGCGGTATTTATTGCAGGTAAATTTCACAACAATATATATATTTTATTCTTACAGACACTACTGGAGAGAAACGTTTACGGTAGAATTTTCGGTAAGATGCAATACATTAATTAATTCGATAGCGAGACGATAATATTTCATCCATTGGACAGGCGAGAATATCTCTTTCTTTTCACTTCATCCTATCACTAGGCTATATCCCCTCCCATCCATTAGTCAATCATATTGATTCCGATAGATGGCACGGGTATGTCCGTTTGTGCTTGTACGACTTTTCCTCTAATATTCAATCTCGGCGTTACAAAATATTTAAATCATATTTAACTTAAATTATTTTGTATTTATTCTTTCCATATTTGAATAGGTACTTCTTTTATTTTAAGGGAGGGAATTAACTATGATCTAAAAAAATTAATAAATGAACTTAATAATAAAAAATCAAATAAATCCATTAATTTAAATTAATACTATTAATGAATGTATATATTGTTAATTTATCTTTAGTTTTATCAATACTTTTATACCGTTAATTTTTATAAATTAATTTTTATAAATTGTCTCAAGTCTCTAACTTTGCATTTTCTCTAATTTTATTATAATTAAAAATATTCAATAATAATCAAACAATGAAATTAAAATATCGAAATGAAATGATCAAGAAATATTATACTCTATTATAACATATACCAGAGGTTCTTAAACTGTGGTCCGCGGACCCCTGGGGGTCCGCGAAGCCTTTACTGGGGGTCCGCAAAGCCATCGTACAGGTGCACGAGAAAATGATGAGTCAGTTAAAACTTTAATTAATATAAAAGAAGCGATGGCATGGCTTTGTGAGGAAACAGAGATCAAATACCCAAATTCAACGAAATGTGCAAGAAAACTATTGCTACCGTTTCCATCTTCATATTTAGCTGAATTTTCTTTCTTCAATTTTATAATTTCTAATAAAATGTGTTCTACTATATGCAAAAAAATCGTTATTCACCAATCACTGTTAGAAATATCCATCATATATCCTTGTTCTTATGAGATCGTAAGCCAGAAATTAACTAATAAAATGACGTAAAGTACCTAAAGTTGGGATGGGGTCCGTCAAAAATTTTTTTTTCAAGTGGGGGTCCGCGGAGTACAAAGGTTTAAGAACCTCTGACATATACAATACTTATAAACTATAGGCGGAGGAAATATTAGACGATATCATTGCGGGTTCATGCCAAATCGATCAACATTAATTAAGATATTTTCATTATGACAGATATTAAAAAAACCGCGAATTCAATATCTCTGTTCACTAATTATTTGTAGACTTTAGTAAAACCTACGCATGACTCAATAGATCCGGATAAACTTTTTCAAATTTTGATCTTAAAATTTATCTTGAAGGTAGTAAAGAAAGAGTAAGATGTGGAAATCAATTGTAAAATATTAGGTGACCCAGACGACTTAAATATAATAGGAGATTCGGCAATTGCAATTACAGATAGCGAGGAAAAATTAATCGAGGTAGGAAAAGAGATGAGGTTTAAAATTAATAATGATAAATAAAAATATTTAGAAACAAACAGGAGCAGTATTAACATACAAAATGTAGAATTTGAATATGTAGAAAAATTGAATGTAATCACGAAGGATAATAATATTTGAGAAGAATTGAAATCGAAGTTGCAATCGGAAAACGCCTGTTATCATGCAGTAAAGAGGCTTATCTCATCAAAATTATTATAAAAGGGAATGAAAATTAAAATATATAAAACAATTATTTTGTCTGTTGTATTATATGAGTGTGAGACATGGTCTATGATCTTAGGAGATGAGAGTGGATTCAGAGTATTTGAGAATAGGATTCTCCCCAGCATTTATGGGCCAAAGAAAGATGAGTACATCAGGGAATGACGTACGAGAGATGGAACAGAGGCTCAGGATAAGGACACTTGGAGAAATGTGGTTGTAGCTGCCAAGAACTTTCGAGTACCGTTGAGCCACGCATGGTCTATGACCCTGGGAGATGAGAGTAGATTCAGATTATTCTTTCCAGCATTTATTGGCCAAAGAAAGATGAGGTCACCGGGGACACTTGGAGAAATGTGGTTGTAGCTGCCAAGAACTTTCGAGTAGATAGATATAACATATTCAATAATAATATATATAATTAATTTACTAAATAAATTAAAATATATTTTAAATAATCACACAATAAGAAATGAATGTTTTATGTTATACATTGTTTGAAACAAAATGGATGAAAACCTTTTACTACTTTCAACCAAATACTATGTACCACTCGGGGGTACAGGGGGCGGAGCCCCCGTCTAGATGTGAAGAGCGACGAAGGAGCTCTGAGCAGCTAGTAATAAATAAAAAAGACATTTTAATAAATTTAAAAAATATACCCAATTTAAAAATGTCAAAAATTTAAAACAACTTTATATCATCATATTTTAATTTTTATATAATATATATATATATATATATATATATATAGTTAATTAATAATAGAGTAATTAAATTAAAATAAAAAACAAAGATAATAGAATTCAGTCATTTTAATTCAGGTTAAATAATATTTTTTTTTATTATTCAATGATAAAATTTATATATTATTATATATATATTATAGAAAAGAAGAAATATTCAATTAAATAAAAAATAATTTAAGATAAAAATATGATCTAATAAATATTTTAATTAAATTGAGAACTTTTAGAATAAATTATTTAATTGAATTGATATTTGTATATTAGAATTTAAAATAAAAAGGGAAATATTATAATAATTCTTCTATTGGGAATCGCTATGATAATTCATTGTTTGAAATGATTCCGCTAGGCCGACAGTGAGCCGCGAGCTGCTCTTGAATGAACAACACGGAGAATTATATAAACTTTAAAAAATTAATTTCTGCGGTTATTGTTGACATATAAATAAAATTTATAGCCTATGTTACTCTAGGGGTATATAAGAATATTGTGATGTAATTTCAAAGAAATCGGTTCAGTCAATTCTGAGTCTATAAAATAGTAATTTTCCGGACAGACAGACCGACAGACAGACAGACCGACAGACAGACAGACCAACAGACAGACAGACCGACAGACAGACAGACCGACAGACAGACAGACAGACAGACAGACAGACGTGAAAAATTCTAAAGTCACTTTTGGATTCTAGAGGTCATGAAACGCGAAGATATGCAAAAATTTTTAAATTCTGAGCAATGTGCAGACAAAAACCTTTTTTTATATATATAGATAAAATAAAATTAAAAATATTTATATTATATACCTATCTGTTTTTTTACATTTAAAATATCAGTTAACCGGAAGTAGCACTTGATTCTATATATATATATATATATATAAATGTTACCAAATATCAAATTTGACACCATTAACTTATACGAACTGGCTCTTTATCAATACCAAGTTTACACATTCTAAATATTCATTCACAACTCTTTATACCTATTTATATGCGGGAAAGTCTAGGAGAGGACACTCCCGCTTATTTTCTTCTAAATTTAAATGTATATATGTGACGTCACAACCACCGCCTGTGAGATATATACATATCTATTCTTAAAATAAAATTAAAAATATTTATATTATATTCATATATTTGATTTTTTAATTTCATTAATAGTTTTACATTTAAATTATTTGAAATTGTTTCACACAACGTTTAAAAGAAGATTTATCTTTATATTCGATTCGATATATAGTAGGAGAATTAAATGACGTTATCAATTTATTATACTCCGGTAAATATTATAAAATATTATATATTATATATTATACTATACTAATAAGTTGTTCAGTAAATTAGATAAAACATTTATTTGTTTTTGTGTTCTTATTTAAAATATATTTTAATTTAATCAGTAAATTAATTATATATACTATTATTGTAAATGTTATATCTATCTATATTATATAATGTGTCCCTTCATACATTTTGAATTCACCCATAATATAATATCTTATATACTTACTTGAAAATAATTTAAATAGTTTAAAAGTTTTTTTTAATTTTTTATGAATTCAAAACGTTAATTGAAAATGAAAATCCAATTATGAGATCAATTATTCATATAATTTTATTTTATTTAAATAAATATCTATTTTTATTTTCATTCAAAAAATATGTATATTTGTTTATGTTAGGAAAACATATCAAAAAAGAGAACTTACATTTTGTATGAAGGGACAAAAATAATAATAATAATATATAATTAATTTACTGATTAAATTAAAAAATTTTAAAATTTTTAAAGTATATAAAAATAAATTGTATAAATTGGTTAAAAGGTCGAGTGATAGTTCGGGTCCTCAATAATACAAACAAACAATTTTAGCTAGCATAATAAGATTAATCCAAGTAATATCGTCTATTTCTATTCGACACTATTTTCAGTTATGAAATGAACAGTCAGTAGAGAGTAAAAAAATTGTAATTGAACACCGCCGTTTTTTAAAATAATTAAATTATTTTATAGATTATAAAATAAAAATTATTGTATTAACATTAAAAATATTGAAATAAAAAATAATAGTTTGATTTAATAAACTAAAATATTATAAACATTTTTAGTGGGAATTTCTCAGGGAGGTAGGGAGCCCAATTCATTTAACCATCCATGTTACATAAGGCAAAATAATGTCTTAACACTCCCTTTTTTAAAATTTAAAATAGAGGGAGAGAAAGAGTTTCAATATTATATTCGAATAGTCGATATATTCTATATATCAGTATTTTTTTTCTGAATTTAATACCAAGTTGATTTTCAAAATTTTCTATTCTTTATGCATATGATTGATAGGTTCAATTAAAAAATGCTTATATAAAATTATAACTAAAAATGATTTATTTAATAAAACTGTAAGGATTTAAATTAAAATAGATAACTCAAGAAATTAAGATGAAATAGAATAATTGAAAGGTACCGTAAAAATAGAAATATAAATTAAAAGAACTTTAATTTATATTTTAGCAAATTCAATTTATAATTAATTATTAATTACCAATTGTCGACCACAGTTGGTATATTGTGTAGTTAAGGAATTGAGAATTCAAAATATGTCTAAGCCAATCATCCCCTCCTCTGCCACTTGGCAAAATTGTCCACCCCTCTCTCTATTGGGGAAACGAAGAGGCATATCTCTGGGTTTTTCCCTGCGTTTTTTTTTTAAAACAATTATTTTTAGAAAGTCTTTGCCATGTGCTCAGTATCATAATACATCCAATATATAAGCATAAAAAACAAGCATTTTTATATTTATACTAGGAAAATTTGTTGTTGATTAAATTAAAATATATTTTCCAAGAAAACAAATATATGTCTTATCTACTTATACTGATTGAAACAAAATGGATGAAAACCTTTTACATACAGACTTTCAACCAAATACTATGTATCACACGGGGGTACAGGGGGCGGAGCCCCCGTCTAGGTGTGAAGAGCGCCTGGAAGGCGCTCTGATCAGCTAGTATTCTATATATGAGTTTTTTTTTTCTGAATTTAATACCAAGTTGATTTTCAAAATTTTCTATTCTTTATGCATATGATTGATTACATGTGTTAAAATTTAAACAAATTCAAATATTCTAATTTTTAAATTTATATATAATTTAATATTATTTTTTCGAGACTAATGGCAAATACCGGTGGCCCTAATCAGAGCAAGAGAAGACTCCTCGGAGATTTGGGCTTTACAACTATATTTTAAGTGAAAAAATGATTTCTTGGTTATATAAAAATTAAAATATTATTCTTTATAACTTTATTATACAGAAAAATAGGCGTGTTAATATAAAATATATACCTGGGACACCGAACTATTACTCGACCCTTTAACCAATTTATACAATTTATTTTTATATACTTTCAAAATTTTACAATTTTTTAATTATTTATTATAATTGTTAAATGAGATTTCTAAAAATGACTCATTAAAAATTTGTTTCCTAAAATGTTTCAAATTAATTAAAATAAATTGTATAAATGTTCATTTATAAAATCTATATATCTGTGTGTCTGTTTTTCGATTTTTTAAATTTTGATTTTGGATTCGATTAGAGCTTAAAATGTGTAATAGTAAAGTGGTCTTGGTTTTTTAAAATTCGTTTGGGAACCTGGTCAAATCGGCAGTCAAAGTTGAAAATTCCCCATATATTATAACTACTATAATTAGTATTATTATAATGTAAAATTACAAAGAAAAAATGTTTAGACATTAATATAGACATTTTCATTCTGTAAATTAAATAATTTTATTTCATTTAAATAAATATCTATTTTTAAATATTTTTTTCTCTCTACATTATTTATCAAATTCTGACAATATATTAAGATCATACCGGGACCCCGAGCCGAGGCCAATTAATTAAGTTAAAAAAAAAATTCATTATTATTGGGTTTGGCTGGTAATATTAATACTTGGGACACCAAGTTGATAAATCTTATCTTATTATGCTAGCTAAAATTGTTTGTTTGTTTAGCCATGGGTGCTCAAAAACCGCTCTAACGATTTTTTTCAAATTCACACTAGATATAGTATTTATAAAGAAAAATTGAGTTTTATTGATCACATCTCAGGAAATGCACATTTTCATTATTTATTTCTTATTTTAAAATTATATATGGAAGACGTCACATGACATCCATTTTTATTTTTTAACTGAAATTGTATTAATATTTTTTTTTTATTTAAAATATTTTAAAATTTATTATTTAATTTCGAAATAAAATAAAAAATATTTATCTTTAATAAAATATATATATATTTATTAATCTTCCCCCCCGGGGAATGCAATTTACTAGCCGAGTCTCCTAAAATTGATATATATTGTGTTAACTGTAAAAGTAAAGGGCACCCAGCCTCTTATCACGGATGTCCTAAACGAATTGAAATCAACCAGAAAATAATTGATAGACAATTAGAACAAAAAAACAATATTCAAAATAAACTAAATTCAATTAAAAGCTTAGTCAGCCCAAACACATCTTATGCAAGTAAAGTAGCAAACAATAACGTTAAAAAAGGTCACAAATCTAGTGGCAATAATAACAATCACATTAATAATAACGATAATAATACTAACTCTAGTCAATCTATCATAAACCCTGTTGATAACAACGATCTTTCAGTTAGGCTGCAACGAATCGAAGTAAATATGATCAAAATATTGAATGGCCTCCAAACCCACTCAACTCAAATTAATAATATATCCCAAATATTAAATCTTTCACATTCAGACACGATCTAAACTCTCACAATCTAAAAATTATTTCCTTAAATGTTAATTCCCTCATTTCAATTCAAAAAAAACTGACCTCTTACAAATTATTTCAACTCACAATCCGGATATTCTCATCCTATGCGAGACTAAGCTTAATGCTAAACACCTTCTTGAATTTCACAACTACTCGGTCGTGAGAACTGATCGACCAGGTGACACATTTGGAGGCGGTACCGCTATTTTAGTAAAAAAAATATAAAATTCACGGAAATTACTAAATTTAAATTAGTCAACAAATCTCTTGAATCCACTATAATCAAAATTAAACTTAATTCTATTGAAAATCTCTTTATAATATCAATATATAGTACAAATAGGAATAACAGTAATTTTATTAAAGAAATTAACACAATCTTTGAATCACTAAACTTTTCGAATTATAAAAACTTCTTTATTATGGCAGGCAACTTCAATGCAAAACATCGTCTCTGGAATAATAAATTAAATGATTTTAGAGGAAAAAGCCTTAGAAATTGGTTCACCGAAAACCAAATTAAATTCAGAATGAAATTCGTTTTTTCGGATTTTCCTTCATATCCCAGATGCTCTTCATACCTGGATTTAATATTCTTGGATTCGCGTCTCAATATTCTTAACTCATTGAATGAAAATCAACTACCCACTATTTACTTTGATAGTGATCATCTTGGCTTATTAGCATTATTTAAAATAGATTTATCCCAACCCAAAAACTTTTTGATTGAGAAATTCAGTACTAAATTTAATTTCAATAAAACCAACTGGAATCACTTCCAAGATCTTCTTAACAAAAATATTCCTCTGAACATATCCCAGACAAAAAATCTAAATAATGATGAAATAGATAGCTCAATAATTCTAATCGAAAACCATATACTGAAAGCTCTACACAAATCTACTCCGCCAATTAAATATCAAAATTCAGTTAATAAATATTTAAATAATAAAATTAAAAAATTAAATAAAGCAAAAAGCTTCCTCGTTTCACAAATAAATAGTTTCTATAGAAAAAACTTAAACATAAATTCCACTGAATTCAAAGAACTGAAACATCTACTTTCCCTTACGAGGCAAAAACTTTCCAAAGAATATTCGCTTGCAATAAACAAATATTGGAAAGACAAAATTGAAACTATTCCGTTAAATAACTCCCTCGAGACCTTCCCTAAAATAAATTCATTATTTAGAAATAAAAATAAAAACTCTTTCCCCAATAAAATAGAAATTGACAAAAACAATTCCGATTTAATAAGAATGGCAAATATTAACATACATAAACAAAACAAAAATTCATCTGGAAACTTTGAAATTTTTGACACAAAAGATAAACTTAACATAATAGCCTGCCACTTTTCTCTAACCCATAAACAAAACGAAGACATGGGAAAACCAGGTCTCTCTAACATAATAAATTCCAAAATTAACCAACTCAAAGAAAAAATAGTAAGGGACGCTCATAACAACAAAACAATAACCACTTTCTCCCATAGCAATAAATCAACATTTCCTACCCAACACCAAGACCCATTCTTAACACAATTCAATGAAGTCAAGAATATTATCAGACATCTAAATAATAAAAAGTCGACAGGCCCGGACAAGATACCTAATTGTGCTTTAAAACGCCTGCCAAAGAAAATTATTAAAATATACACAATTATATTCAACAACTCACTTAACAATGGCTACTTTCCTGAAAAATGGAAAAAAGCCAATGTAATTGCTATCCCTAAAAAAGGTAAAAACCCCTCCTCTATGTCAAACCTTCGTCCGATCAGCCTATTATCTAATGTAGGTAAAATCCTTGAAGTGTTGATAAACAAAAGACTGGTCTCCGCTATGGAAAGTTTAAATGTTCTCCCAGAATCACAATTCGGGTTTCGCTTTAAACATTCAACAGTACATGCTATTTCGAAACTCACCTCCGATATTTACTGGTCATTAAATAATAATGAAGTAGTTGCAGCTTGTCTGATCGACGTGGAAAAGGCCTTTGATACTGTATGGCGTGAAGGTCTTATTTACAAAATGTTAACAAAAGGTTTCGATGAAAACCTGATTAAATTCATTTGGAATATGATCGAAGGAAGATCTTTCGTTACATTTAACAATGACACTGTGTCTTCTATTCAATGCCAAGTCACAAATGGTTTACAACAGGGTACAATAAACTCGCCAGTATTATTCAACATATTTATTAGCGATATTCTCACTGCATATGGCCTGAACGAAACAAAGGGTAAATATGGAATTGCCTTCGCAGACGATTTAATCGTCTATCTGTCGGGCACAAAGTCTAAACAACTACAACATGATCTTGAAATCTTAGTAGGCAAAATCTTTTCTTTTTATCATTCTTGGAAATTAAAAATTAATATCAATAAATGTGAAACTATTCTATTTAGGCCCCTAATTGCTAGATGTAATCTTAACACAAAATTAAATTAGAAAAAATTTCAAATTAAAATTAACGGACAAAATATTCCACACAAAAGCTTAGTCAGATACTTAGGAGTTTACTTAGACGAACGTCTTCTATTCAATAAACATGTCAAAAACCAATTAGATAAAGCTAGATCGGCTTTCATGGGATTAAAAAAGTTATTCTACTGTCCTTATCTAGACCCAAAATTAAAAATTTTATGTTATAGCTTATTTGTTCGGCCAATAATTACATACGGATGTTGCATTTGGTTCAACCAAACAGCCTCAGTAATGGAATCAATAAGAAAATTTGAAAGGAGTTGCCTAAGAGCATGTCTGGGTAAATACAGATCCCCTGAATCAGATTACAAAAAATATTTTAGTAACGAAATAATATACAACTTTTCTAATTTAAACAGAATTGACATATTTATAATTAAATTAATCCGCAATTACTTTAGTAAAATAATCAACATTCGAGAAAATAGCTTAATCTACGGGGCTTCATACCCTAACGACATGTACTTTAGGCGAACCCTAATTTCAGGCTTTATCCCACCTGAAGCATTTACCTATTTGGACGCAAATGGCTACATCCAGGACTCAAACAAAATTCCAATTATTTATCATATATTTAGGAAAAGTACTGACCGAAGCATAACTTACGATCCCTTCTTAGATGGAAAAGATCATTATAGATTCTGGCGTTTCAATATGGCAATCTCAAAAAGAGATAAGAGTGATAATATCGCGAAAAAAAAATACTGGTGGATTGAAAATTAATTGTAATTAGGGCTTTTCAATAAATTTATAATATAAAAATTTAATAGTGTATACTAAAATATAAAATATTGTAATAATTTATTAATTCTCTCAATCTTTCCACTCATCCTATCCCACCCTTCATCTCCTTGCCTTCTGTAAATATATAAATCTTTCCCCTCTTGTAATGTTATTTTTAGGTTTTTTTCCCAAAGCCAGTTTACTAAAAAAAATTATATATAATTAAAAAATTGTCACGTTTCTTTCATCTAATAAGATTGGAATGTACTTGCTTCTTTTGTAAATAATTTATTTGATTCTCTTTCAATAGTTATATAATTGAATAAGTAAAATAAAAAAAATAATTATTAAATAATTTATAAGTAATAAACATGATCATAACATTCTGTTAAATATGTTTTTTTTCTTACTTCTATTAACTCTTTGTTAATTGCATCACTTAATCCCACTGTGTTTAGGATTTATATTTATATATTGTAAAATTTATGTATCTTTTTCTTCTGGCTAATAAACACATTTAAAAAAAAGGGGGGTAGAGAGACTGTTTTGACTGAGTCCGAGTGGAGTTCGGAGGGTCGAAGCTTGACTCGAGCATCAATATTTAAAAATAAAAATAAAATAATAAATTTTTTAATTTTTTTTTTTATCTATTTTCGCGTTTATTTTTTAATAAATTACTATTTTATATTTATTTATTCATTGTTCTTTTATTAAATTTAATATTTATTAATATTATTTATTATTAATTTATATATTGATGACGTCACAAATGACATTTGTATTGAAATTTGACTCCCGCCTTTTTTTAAAGGATATTGTATTAATATTTTTTTATATTTAAAATATTTTAAAATTTTTTATTTAATTTCGAAATAAAATTAAAAATATATATTTTAATAATATTTTATAATTATAAATTACGATAATATATTTATCATTCTTCCAATAAAAAAAATATTCATGCACTTAGAAACATACCTAATAACCCCAAGTTTCATTCATTTTAATCAGATTAACATTTAATAATTGTAATAAATAATTAAAGAATTGTATATCAGCTCGGTGTCCCAAGTATTAATATTACCAGCGAAACCCAATAATAATGAATTATTTTTTTTAACTTAATTACAGAGCCGAGGCTCGGGGTCCCGGTATGATCTTAATATATTGTGAGAATTAGATAAATAATGTAGAGAGAGAGAAAAAAATATTTAAAAATAGATAGGCTAATATTAAACAAATAAAATTATACACATAACAAAAAATATAAACATTCTTTGAATGACAACGTATAGAAATCAAATTTTAAATAAGTTAACATAAATAATTAATAATAATTAAAAAATAATTCCAATTAATATGATCTTCATATATTGTGAGAATTTGATAAATAATGTTGAGAACAAAAAATATTTAAAAATAGATATATTTATTAAAATGAAATAAAATTATTTAATTTACAGAATGAAAATGTCTACAATAATATCTAAACATTTTTTCTTTATAATTTTAAATTATAATAATTACAGTAGTTATAAATATATGGGGAATTTTGAACTTTGACCACCGATTTGAACATGTTCCCAAACGAATTTTAAAAAACCAAGTCCACTTTACATTTACACATTTTAAGCTCTAATCGAATCCAAAATCAAAATTTAAAAAATCGAAAAACAGACACACAGATATATAGATTTTATAAACAAACATTTTACATTTTATTTTAATTAATTTGAATCATTTTAGGAAACAAATTTTTAATGGGTCATTTTTAGAAATCCCATTTAACAATTATAATAAATAATTGAAAAATTGTAAAATTTTTAAAGTATATAAAAATAAATTGTATAAATTGGTTAAAGGGTCGAGTGATAGTTCGGTGTCCCAGGTATATATTTTATATCAACACGCCTACTTTTCTGTTTGTATGTTATTATTTGAATATCGATTCGGTGAATAAGGTATTAATATTACCAGCCAAACACGATAATAAAGAATCATATAACCAAGAAATCATTTTTTCACTTAAAATATAGTTGTAGAGCCCAAATCTCCGATCCATATAACATCATCGACTGAGCCGCTTCTCTTGCTCTGACTAGGGCCACCGGTATTTGCCATTAGTCTCGAATAAATAATATTAAATTGTATATTAATTTAAAAATTAGAATATTTGAATTTGTTTAAATTTTAGCACATGTAATCAATCATATGCATAAAGAATAGAAAATTTTGAAAAACAACGTGGTATTAAATTCACAAAAAAAATAATGATATATAGAATATATAGACTATAGGAATATAATTGAAACTCTTTCTCTCCTTCTATTTTGAATTTTAAAAAACGGAGTGATAAGAAATTAAGATGCCTTATGCAACATGGATGGGTAAATGAATTGGGCTCCCTACCTCCCTGAGAAATTTCCACTAAAAATGTTTATAATATTTTAGTTTATTAAATCAAACTATTATTTTTTTATTTCAATATTTTTAATGTTAATACAATAATTTTTATTTTATAATCTATAAAATAATTTAATTATTTTAAAAAACGGCGGTGTTCAATTACAATTTTTTTACTCTCTACTGACTGTTCATTTCATATCTGAAAATAGTGTCGAATAGAAATAGACGATATTACTTGGATTAATCTTATTATGCTAGCTAAAATTGTTTGTTTGTATTATTGAGGACCCCAGTTCAATTCATTTTAATCAGATTGATGCAATGATTCAACATTTAATAATTGTAATAAATAATTAATTGTAGATTAATATTTTTTAAAGGACCGAGCGACAGCTTTTATTTATTTATATAAAAATTAAAATATGATTCTTTATATCTTTATTATAGACATTCTACATCTATCTAATTCTCACAATATATTAAGATCATATAAATTGGAATTTGTTATTCAAAGAATATGTATATTTGTTTTTATTTATAAAACACGAAAACATTCAAAATTATATGAATAAATAGTTTTAATTTTGATCTCATAATTGGATTTTCATTTTCAATTGACGATTTGAGAATTCATAAAATATTAAAAAAAAACTTTTAAAACTTTTTAAATTATTTTCAAGTAAGTATATAAGATATTATTTACAATATAATCAATAGCTAATATATAATATTAAAAATATATTTACCGGAGTATAATAAATTGATAACGTCATTTAATTCTCCTACTATATATCGAATCGAATATAAAGAAAAATCTTCTTTTAAACGTTGTGTGAAACAATTTCAAATAATTTAAATGTATATCTATTAATGAAATAAAAAAAAATCAATTTTATGAATATAATATAAATATTTTTAATTTTATTTTAAGAATAGATATATATATATCTCACAGGCGGTGGTTGTGACGTCACATATATACATTTAACTTTAGAAGAAAAAAACTAATAAAGATGTAGTTTTCCTGAGATGTGATCAATAAAACTCAATTTTTCTTTATAAATACTATCTCTGGTGTGAATTTCAAAAAAATCGTTAGAGCGGTTTTTGAGAACAGAGAGAAACAGACAATTTTTACTCTCATAAGAAGATAAGATATAAGTTGACCTGTGGCCAGGTCCGAACCGACCGACGGTTTGAAGTAAATTAATTTCTAGCTACAGAAACAATTTCAAATAATTTTAATATATCTATTAATGTAATAAAAAACAGATATGAATACATAAATAATAAATATAAACATTTTTAATTTTATTTTATTTATAATATATATGTAAGACCAGGCTGTGACGTCATGAATGGCTGGATGACGTCATATAATTTTAAATCAAGAAAAAACTAATAAATATGATTTTCCCGAGGATAAAACCAATACAAAGTGTATGATTCGTGGTAATATATAAAAAAATCTCCTCATGTGAAATTTGGTGTGAAAATAACCCTTCCCTTCCTATCGTCGATCGCTAATACTACCACTTCCGGTTTCCGGATTTGCACCAAAAGTTGATCAATTCATCCCACTGATGCATTAAATAAATATACCAAATTTCATCAAAATCGGTTGAGCCGTTCAGGCTGTACACATCTATACGGACGGACAGACGGACAGACGGACGGACAGACATCATGCTAAAAATACTTTTTTCTGTTTAGAAAATGCATGATTCGTGGAGATATGTAAAAATCTCCACATGTGAAATTTGGTGTGAAAACAATACCTCCCTTACTATCGTCGGTCGGTAAAAATTAAAAATGTTTATATTTATTATTTATGTATCCATATCTGTTTTTTATTACATTAATAGATATATTAAAATTATTTGAAATTGTTTCTGTAGCTGCTAATTAATTTACTTCAAACCGTCGGTCGGTTCGGACCTGGCCACAGGTCAACTTATTTCTTTATAATTTTACATTATAATAATACTAATTACAGTAGTTATAATATATGGGGAATTTTCAACTTTGACCGTCGATTTGACCATGTTCCCAAACGAATTTTAAAAAACCAAGACCACACTTTACATTATCTATTACAAATTATATATCTATATATATAAAAAAAGGTTTTTGTCTGCACATTGCTCAGAATTTAAAAATTTTTGCATATCTTCGCGTTTCATGACCTCTAGAATCCAAAAGTGACTTTAGAATTTTTCATGTCTGTCTGTCTGTCTGTCTGTCTGTCCGGAAAATTACTATTTTATAGACTCAGAATTGGCTGAACCGATTTCTTTGAAATTACATCACAATATTCTTATATACCCCTAGAGTAACATAGGCTATAAATTTTATTTATATGTCAACAATAACCGCAGAAATTAATTTTTTAAAGTTTATATAATTCTCCGTGTTGTTCATTCAAGAGCAGCTCGCGGCTCACTGTCGGCCTAGCGGAATCATTTCAAACAATGAATTATCATAGCTATTCCCAATCAAAGAATTATTATAATATTTCCCTTTTTATTTTAAATTCTAATATTCAAATATCAATTCAATTAGATAATTTATTCTAAAAGTTCCCATTTTAATTAATTTAATAAAATATTTAGATCATATTTATATTAACTTAATTTTTATTTATTCTTTCTATATATTTGAATATATTTCTTCTTTTCTATTTGAAAGTGAAAGGTTAAAAAATCTCGCTAAGAACATTCAATATTTCTATACACAAATTATTCAAAGTATTGGCAAAGCGTATCACTCATAATCAGTTTAATTTGAAATTTTTATAAATTAACAAAGTGAAAATTTTTATTTGTTTAAATTTTATTACAATGAATCAAAAAAAATTAAATATATAGATCACATGATTAAGTGAAGCAAGAAACTTGACAGAAAATAACTGTTGGACGGAGGTCGGACATGACAGAAACTGTAAGCGAAATCTTCATATTGCGACTAATAATTTTCAAATCCCCTAGCACCACAGAATTAGATAAGTTTCTTTTAAGGGAGGAAAATAACTATGATCTAAAAAAATTAATAAATGAACTTAATAATAAAAAAACAAATAAATCAATTAATTTAAATTAATACTATTAATGAATGTATATATTGGTAATTTATCTATAGTTTTATACCGTTAATTTTTATAAATTGTCTCAAGTCTCTATTTTTGCATTTTCTCAAGTTTCATTATAATTAAAAATATTCAATAATAATCTAGCAATGAAAATAAAATATCAAAATGTAATGATCAAGAAATATTATACTCTATTTCACTATTATAACATAGAAAATACTTAAGAACCATAGGCGGAGGAAATATTAGGAGATATCATTGCGGGTTCAGGCCAAATCGACCAACATTAATTAAGATATTATCATTATGACAGATATTAGGACAAAAACTGCGAATTCAATATTTCTGTTCACTAATTATTTGTAGACTTTAGTAAAACATACACATGACTCAATATAGATCAGCATAAACTTTTTCAAATTTTGATCTTCAAATTTGTCTTGAAGGTAGTAAAGAAAAAATAAGATACGGAAATCAATTGTAAAATATTAGGTTACCCAGAATACTTAAATATAATAGGAGATTCGGCAATTGCAATTACAGATAGCGAGGAAATATTAATGGAGGTTTGAAATTAATAGTGATAAGAAAAAATATTTAGTAACAAAGAGGAAGAGTATTAACATACAAAATCTTAAGATACAAAATGTAGAATTTGAATATGTTGAAAAATTGAATGTAATCACAAAGGATAATAATATTTGAGAAGAATTTAAATCGGGGTTGCAATCGGGAAACGCCTGTTATCTTGCAATAAAGAGGTTTATCTCATCAAAATTATATCAAAGAGAATATATAAAAAAATTATTTTGCCTGTAGGATAGGATTATTCCCTGCATTTATTGGCCAAAGAAAGATGAGGTCACCGGGGAATGGGGGAGACTGCATAACAAGAAATTGCATGGCCTCTCTGCATCTTCAGAAATAGTTAGGATTATAAAAGGGAAAAAGCTGCGATAGGCAGGGCACGTGGCTAGAATGGGAGAGGAAAAAGATATTGGTGGGGAGACCGATTGGAAAACGTCCGCTTGGAAAACCAATGACGCGTAGAAAGGGACGTAAGAGAGATGGGACAAGGGCTCAGGATAGGGACACTTGGAGAAATGTGGTTGTTGCGGCCAAGAACTTTCGAGTATCTTTGAGCCACATACATATATATACCATATACAATAATAAAATATATAATTTATTTACTGATTAAATAAAAATATATTTTAAATAAGAACACAAAAAGAAATGAATGTTTTATGAAATATATTGATTGAAACAAAATGGATGTAAACCTTTTACTACTTTCAACCAAATACTATGTACCACTCGGGGGTACAGGGGGCGGAGCCCCCGTCTAGGTGTGAAGAGCGCCGAAGGCGCTCTGAGCAGCTAGTAAGGTAATAAGTATTATAAAAGTATTAAAAAAAAAGTTTAATTTAATAGATAGTCTGTGAGTTTGATTTTTATTGACATTCAAAATAATAACCCAATATCTTCTCTAAGATAGCAAGGCGTAGCGGTGAAGAGTATCAGAATCTCTCGCCGTGTAAATTAATTAATTATTTTTGCTCTTTTAAGCATATAATTTAATCAATTCATGTAAATATAAACAAAAACGTTATTGATGTAAATTCTTTATATTTATTTTGTATGTTTTCCTGTTGATAAAATAAAACTTTTGATTCAATTAAAATCAACTAAATTGGTGACCCGCGAACGTTAAATTTTATAAATCTGAGATCATATAATAAAATTTTGCGATCATGCCAATCGAAGATGAAAATCAGAAGCCTCAAACCTCAACACATGCTTCGCATACACAGGCAAGTGAAATATCACACATTTCTATTAAAATACCACCTATTTGGAGGAAAAATATTAAAGTCTGGTTTATCCGAGTCGAAGCGCAATTCGCTACGGCAAACATTACAAGGGAGATAACAAAATTTAATCACGTTATCGCCTCACTAGACTGCGATGTGGCTGAAATGATATCGGATATGCTTTCACTTCCTAATTCCAATACTCCCTATACAGATATTAAAAATAGATTAATACAGGAATTTGAGGAATCAGAAGGGAAAAAAGTAAACAAATTATTAAAAGAAATGGAGTTAGGAGACAAAAAACCGTCCCAATTATTACGGGAAATGCGATCATTAGCGGGTACGCAAGTAAATGAAGATTTTTTAAAAACGCTATTTTTATAAAGACTCCCAATTAACGTTCGTTCGATTTTAGCCAAGAATAATAACAAATTAGAAAACCTGGCGGCAATGGCTGATAAAATTTTCGAAATATCGGGAAATCCTCTATATATTAACGCTCAAGCAAGTAGTGATGAGAGAGCCGTAAATGCAAATGATAGACTTTCTTGATTAGAGGCTAATATCGAAAAATTAACTTCAGCCATTCAGGAATTACGTTTTCGCTCAAATTCATGCTCATGTTCGAGAACTTCGAGACCCAATAACAATAAAATGTGTTGGTATCATAGGCAATTTAAAGATCGGGCAAAAAAATGTCTACAACCGTGTTCATATAAAACAACAATTAACTCTCAACAGGAAAACTCTTAGGGCCGTCGGCTGACGCGGAGAACGCACGACATGCCTATACAAAATTCGGGTCGCTTATTTCTGAACGATCGTTCCACGGGATTTAAATTCTTAATCGATACAGGAGCGAACATATCAGTTTTTCCCGCTTCTCCCAACGAACAAAAAAAGCATAAGCAGAATCGCCAGCTTTTTGCGGCGAACGGAACTTGTATTGACACCTACGGCGAAAAACTTTTTGATCTTGATTTCGGGTTACGATGTAAGTTTAGATGGCCTTTTACACTCGCAAAAGTACAAAATCCAATTAGTGGATTTGAAAAATAAAAAATTAATAGACATAAAAACATCACTATCAGTATTAGGATCTCTCTCGCAAGAATTTTCGACATCAGTTCATCTTCTTGAACCTAATCATAAATTTTCAGAGATTATAAAAAACTATCCAAATTTACTGAAAGATAATCCAAAATTTCATGACATTCAAGATGTTAATTATCAACACACGATAACGAAAAAGGGCCCCCAGTCACTGCCAAAGCTAGACGATTACACCCTGAAAAAATGGCTCAAGCGAAACGCGAATTTCAACATATGATTGATTTAGAAATATGTAGACCACCAAACAGCTCGTGGTCCAGTCCTTTGCATATTGTTACTAAAAAGGATGGATCGTGGAGACCATGCGGCGACTATCGAGCACTCAACGCTGTTACTGTCCCAGATTGCTACCCAATTCCAATTTTAATAGTCAGCTAAGCGAGAAAACAATTTTCTCGAAAATTGATCTCGTTAAGGCATATCATCACATTCCAATAGCACCTGAAGATATTCATAAAACAGCTATTATAACTCCTTTTGGACTATTCGAGTTTCTCAGAATGCCATTTGGTATCAGAAACGCGGCACAGTCATTTCAACGCTATATTCACACAATTCTTCGAAATTTAGATTTTGTTTATGCATACATTGATGACATATTAATAGCTTCAAAGACAGAAGAAGAACATGTGTCTCATTTACATCCTCTATTCGAAGGACTAAACAAATACTCCATTAATATTCAACTTTCCAAATGCATTTTCGGCGTGCCTGAAATTTCGTTTTTAGGATATTCTATATCACGAAATGGAATTTCACCACTCCCAGACTGAGTTAAGAATGTTAAAGAATTTCATTTACCGGATACAATTGCTGAACTCCGCAGATTCCTTTGACTTATTAATTTTTATAGACGTTCATTACCACATACAGCTTGTTCTCAACAAATTCTTTTCAATCTGTGTAAAGATACCAGAAAGAAAGACAAGAGGAAAGTTCAGTGGACATCGGAAGCCCAGCAAGCTTTTGAAAAAGTAAAGGAGCAATTGGCTAACGCAGTAATGTTGGCTCACCCTTCAGCTAACTTACATTTCACAATGATGGTGGATGCATCAGACTATGCAGTCGGAGCTTCTTTGCACCAGGTCAGACAAGGTATTCCTGAACCACTTGGCTTTTTCTCGAAAACCTTCACTGAAACTCAAACCAAGTACAGCACATATGACAGAGAATTGTTAGCGGCTTACCTTGCCATCAAACATTTCCGACATATGTTAGAAGGTAGAGAATTTATCCTGTATACAGATCATAAGCCACTTACCTTTGCTTTCAGACAAAATCCGAACAAAGCAACTCCACGACAGCTTCGGCATCTCGATTACATCGGACAATTCACCACCGATATACGTTATCTTCCTGGGAAAGAAAATATTCCAGCCGATACTTTCTCAAGAATAAATTCCATTACCTTTCCATCTGCTATTTCGTTGGAAGAAGTGGCTAAGTTACAAAAGGAAGATAAAGAACTCAGTCATCTGAAAAATTCATCCTCATGTTCTCTACAATTGGTAACACTTACCCTCCCAGATAATTCAGAAATAATTTGCGACAAATCAACGGATCAACTGAGACCGTATATTCCCCCAGAAATGAGATATACCGTTTTTGAAGCTCTTCACAACCTCGCACATTCAGGAATTAGAGCATCAGTTGATTTAATACAGCAACGTTTCGTATGGCCATCCCTTAAAAGCGATGTGTACTTGGGCAAAAGCATGTATTCCATGTCAACGATCAAAAATATGGAGACACACAACAAGTGCAATTGGCTCATACAATAAAGTAGATGGACGTTTTAGTCACATTAACATCGATATCGTAGGACCACTACCACCATCCCAAGGTTATACTTACCTTGTCACGATGATCGATAGGTTTTCTAGATGGCCGGAAGCTACACCTGTAGTGGACATTTCTGCCGAAACCATAGCATCCGTTCTACTTACCACAGGGATCTCACGATTTGGAATACCTAAATACATCACAACTGACCGCGGCAAGCAATTTGAATGTAAACTATTTGAAATACTCACCAAAATTCTAGGAATCCATCAAATCATAACAACAGCATATCATCCAGCTTCAAATGGAAAAATTGAAAGATGGCATCGCTGTCTCAAATCCGCTCTCAGGACACAACTTACAGACAACTGGACTGTCAAACTACCTACAGTTATGATGGGATTACGCTCATATATCATACCAAAATATAATACAACTACAGCAGAAATGTTTTACGGAATACCAATACGCTTACCAACCGATTTCTTAGATAATAAACCACCTAGGGAAGATGATTCAAATATGGAAACATTTCTTTATCAACTCCGTCAACAGATGAAACATTTACAGCCAATATTAGAAAAACACCACTCTAAGAGAAATGTATTCATTCATAAGGAACTAGCGAATTCATCACATGTTTTCATTCGACACGATGCTTTGAAAAAGTCCTTACAACCCGTTTACGATGGACCGTACAAAGTTCTAAAACGAGGTGAAAAGACCTTCGATATCGACATACCGAGAGGAAACAAAACTATTAATATCGACAGACTGAAACCAGCCTTTCTACAATCAAGTCAATTTGATGAAGGACCTCAAGAAGTTCAACCTAGACCACAGGCACAGGATCAATCTCCACCTACACCACCCCAGAGTCCAGCTACAATTCCACTGAATCACAATACAACTCCAACGCCACAATACACCACAAAACGCTCCGGAAGAACTGTACATTTTCCATTTTGTATGTTTTAATGATAATAAAATAAAATTTTATTTATTTTTATGTGATATTTTAATAAATGGATGCTCTTATCTTATCTTATCTTCTTATGCTAGTAAACATTGTTATATATGTTAATAAAAATATTTCCTTTTGTTTTTTTTTATTTTATTCTTTTTACTTAGGTGGAACCAGGCCTCTCCCATTTCTTTCCACACGCTTCTCCGTTTGGCAATTCTTTGCCATTCAACTCCTGTAGTACTAGTAATGTCGTTGGTCCATCTCATTAGCTGTCTTCCTACTTTCCTATTTTTATCTCCTGGGAACCATTCTGTAATTGACTTGGTCCATCTTTCGTCTTCGGCTCTTGCTCCATTATATCGTGGCTAGAATAGGAGAGGAAAGAATGCAAAAAATATATTGGTAGGGAGACCGAGTGTGAATTATCCGCTTGGAAGACCAACGAACCGGTGGGTGGATAATGTAGGGATTGGAGGGTGGCTCAGAATAGGGATACTTGGAGCAGTGTGTTTTCTTTAGTAAAGAACTTCCGTATAGAAACAAAGATAGATAGATATTGTATACTTATATAAAATACATAAACCATTTATTTTATTTAACCGTGTGATAAATTTTTTTTTTTTTAAAGAGCATCAATAAATTATCAAAATGTATAAATTAAAGAAGAAATTTATCATTTATTAATTCATACAGGTGAAAAGCCTTTTGAATGTAATATTGTAAAAAGAAATTTAATCATAAAATTAGTTTATATAAACATTTATTAATTCTTACAGGAGAAAAGCCTTTTGTATGTAATGTAAAAGAAATTTAATATGAAATCACATTTAGATACACATTTATTAATTCATACATGTGAAAAGACATTTGAATGTAATTATTGTAAAATGAAATTTATACAAAAAAGACATTTTTATAATCATTTATTAATTCATACAGGTGAAAACTCTTAATGTAATCATTGTAAAAAAAATTAATGGTTGGTTTAATAAATATTATTTATTAATTTTAATTAATAATTTAATTTAAATATAATATATGTGTTAATTAATCCAATTCGAATTTGCGAGATAGTCGAGTGGAGACACTTCAGATTCTTTTCACTTATTAATTAACTCAAATGTACGAAAATCAGTTGTTTGATAAACTTAGATGATTAAAAATTCGTTTGATTAATTATTCTTGCTCAATCAATGATTAATGGATTTCTTGTGATCGTTATATTTATATATAAGATTTATTTATAGCCCTTTTTAATGGTTCAGACTTACATTATATAAACATTTACATACAATTTATTTACAATCATTATTCATTTCTATAACAACTATACAAATCACACACTAAAATAAAAATATTTCATTTTTTTTTTATTTTATTCTTTTTACTTATGTGCAACCAGGCCTCTCCCATTTCTTTCCACACTCTTCTCCGTTTGGCAATCCTTTGCCATTCAACTCCTGTAGTACTAGTAATGTCGTTGGTCCATCTCATTCGCTGTCTTCCTACTTTCCTATTTTTATCTCGTGGGCACCATTCTGTAATTAACTTGGTCCATCTTTCGTCTTATCTGTTTTAAATAGTCATTTATTAATTCATACAGGTGAAAACTCTTAATGTAATCATTGTAAAAAAATTTAATGGTTTGTTTAATAAATATTATTTATTAATCTTAATTAATAATTTAATTTAAATATAATATATGTGTTAATTAATCCAATTCGAATTTACGAGTTAGTCGAGTGGAGACACTCCAGATTCTTTTCACTTATAAATTAACTCAAATGTACGAAAATCTGTTGTTTGATAAACTTAGATGATTAAAAATGCGTTTGATTAATTATTTTCCCTTAATGGATTTCTTGTCATCTTTATAATTAGTATCTTAATGGTAATGGAAATGATTATTTATTTATTTTGTAAATTACTTTCTCGCTAAGAACAATTTGTATGTGTTTCTTTCGTTTCAAATATTTACAATGAATGAAACTTTTAATACATTAATATTAAATTTTAACAAGAACATTATTCGTTTCTTTTACTTACGTAAATTACATGAAAGATGGTAGAATTTCCAGTTAAGTTAAAAATTATTTATTTGGATATAAAACTAACATTTTTGAATGAAGCATATTTGATTGCTGTTATGTTAGTTTTATCTCTCAATAAATAATTTTTTAATTCCCAATATTTTTTCAAAAAAAATAAAAGAAAAATAAACAATACCTCCCTTACTCTATCTTCGCTCGGTAAAAACACCCACCGACAAACCCGATTTTTTTTTCACTTAGTTCATAGTGCCTGGCCAGAACTCATGGCTTGGAGATCTGCGTAGATGGTTTGGGTGCTCATCAACTGACATCTTTAGAGCTGCTGTTTCCAAAAGATGTCTTACCATATGGATCGCTTTCTTCTATAGGGAGAAAGCTTTTTAAGAAGAAGAAGGATTATTTATATCATTAATATAATTACATAATATTCATCTCTAATGCTACAGCGTGAACAATATTTATTATATTAGTTAGTATAAAGTAAAGGAAAAATCACATATATATAATATATATATTAAAAAAGAAAGTTTCAGTATATTATATCGTGGCTAGAATAGGAGAGGAAAGAATGCGAAAAATATATTGGTGGGGAGACCGAGTGTGAAACGTCCGTTTGGAGGACCAAAGAACCGGTGGGTGGATAATTTAGGAAGGACAGAGATGGGAGAAAGAACTTTCAAGTTCCGTATAGCCACAAAGATAGATAGATATTGTATACTTATATAAAATTCATAAAGCATTTATTTTATTTAACCGTGTGATATAATTTGTTTTATTAAAATTATTTATTTAGAGATAAAACTAACATTTCAACTATGCTGCTATTATGCTTTTCTTAGATCATACATGGTACACCGAGCCGCCGCTCGGTCTTAACAAAAATGATTCCTAATTATCGAGTTTGGCTGATAATACTAATAACTGGTTCACTGAGTCAGTTTTCAAATAATTTAAATTTAAAAGAACATAAATTAATAAATTGTAATAAACAGCCCTTAAACGTACCTATTAATGCACTGAAAGACAAAAGTATGTAGAGTGGATATAAAATAATATATATTTCGTAATTTCAAGAAAATTCAAAATTCACCTGTTCTTTTGACTAGACCTCGTATATCATATATATTATTATTAAATATTTTTTTATATTGAAGTGAGCCATTATCCCAGAGGTGGCCAACCCAAATGATCTTGCGGGCCGTTATTTTTTTCGTTTCGGTTTTCGTTCCGGTTCAATAACAAAAAAATCAGTTCGGTTCCGGCAAAAATAATGTTTTTTTTCGGTTTTCGGTTTTCGGTTCAGTTCCGATTAATTAATTTTAAAGAACTTTTATTTGTATTAGAAATTTAGGTCTGGATATGCCGTGTCTGCCATAAATTAGCGCCCGAAAAATATTTCTTGCTACGACCCTAAATCATACTACATGAATTGATACAATATAATATAAATAATAATAATTAATTAAAGGTATAATAATTAGAAGTATTTAATATAAGATGTTAATATAATTTATTAAACGGAACATATATGTATGAATATTTTTTTACATCCCTCTACTTTCAAACACACAACAAACGAAACAAATTCGTATATTTAATGTTAAAGTATACAGGATTCTTGGATATATTTACTTATAATTATAACTATAATTATAAAAGATGAAAATTACTTCTAATTATCAAAATACCTTCCAATATATTTTCATTTAAACTATTTCTATTGTCTCGTAAAATAAACTTTAAACCAGAGAAAGCTCTTTCAACACTAACTTGTGTTGCAGGAGCTCCCAAAACCACCATTGCAATTTTGTATAAATGAGGATATGTATTTTTATTTTCCTCCCAATATTCTAAAATAAGTTTTTTACTGTCTAATCTTCGTACTTGGTCAAAGTTATTCAATATAAATTCTTTGTCAACATCTGTAGAAATAGGGAGTCTAAAATTCTCGAAATCGTCTTCCTTTTCATCGTACGCTGCCAACGCAACCGAAGGGAGAGTAAGAATAGGACACTCAATATTAATTTTTGAAACAAAGTTTTTAGTGATAACATGCAGTGCGAGGCATAAATAATTGAAAACAATTCGGGCTTTTGTGTTGCCAAAATACCACTTCTGGCAACACTGGCTTGAACACGTACTGAATTGAAATAAACCGATATTTTTTTCGGTTCAGCTCCGGTTTTCGTTCCGACAAAAATACCGGTTTTTCGGTTTTCGCTTTTCGGTTCAGTTCCGGTTCGAAGCCCTGATATATATGTAAGACCAGGCTGTGACGTCATGAATGGCTGGATGACGTACCAAGTATGATCTAAGAAAAGCATAATAGCAGCATAGTTGAAATGTTAGTTTTATCTCTAAATAAATAATTTTAATAAAACAAATTATATCACACGGTTAAATAAAATAAATGCTTTATGAATTTTATATAAGTATACAATATCTATCTATCTTTGTGGCTATACGGAACTTGAAAGTTCTTGACCGCAGCAACCACACTCCTCCAAGTATCTCTATTCTGAGCCTCAACCCTTAATCCCTACCCTTTCACCCATCTCTGACACGTTCCTTCCTAAATTATCCACCCACCGGTCCTTTGGTCCTCCAAGCGGACGTTTCACACTCGGTCACCCCACCAATATATTTTTCGCATTCTTTCCTCTCCTATTCTAGCAACGATATAATGGAGCAAGAGACGAAGACGAAAGATGGACCAATATAATACAGAATGGTGCCAACGAGATAAAAATAGGAAAGTAGGAAGACAGCGAATGAGATGGACCAACGACATTACTAGTACTACAGGAGTTGAATGGCAAAGAATTGCCAAACGGAGAAGAGTGTGGAAAGAAATGGGAGAGGCCTGGTTGCACATAAGTAAAAGAATAAAATAAAAAAAAATGAAATATTTTTATTTTAGTGTGTGATTTGTATAGTTGTTATAGAAATGAATAATGATTGTAAATAAATTGTATGTAAATGTTTATATAATGTAAGTCTGAACCATTAAAAAGGGCTATAAATAAATCTTATATATAAATATAAGGATCACAAGAAATCCATTAATCATTGATTGAGCAAGAATAATTAATCAAACGAATTTTTAATCATCTAAGTTTATCAAACAACTGATTTTCGTACATTTGAATTAATTAATAAGTGAAAAGAATCTGGAGTGTCTCCACTCGACTATCTCGCAAATTCGAATTGGATTAATTAACACATATATTATATTTAAATTAAATTATTAATTAAAATTAATAAATAATATTTATTAAACCAACCATTAAATTTTTTTACAATGATTACAAAAAGAGTTTTCACCTGTATGAATTAATAAATGATTATAAAAATGTCTTTTTTGTATAAGTATCATTTTAGAATAATTACATTCAAATAGCTTTTCACATGTATGAATTAATAAATGTGTATCTAAATGTGATTTCATATTAAATTTCTTTTTACATTACATTCAAAAGGCTTTTCTCCTGTATGAATTAATAAATGTTTATCTAAATTAATTTTATGATTAAATTTCTTTTTACAATAATTACATTCAAAAGGCTTTTCTTGTATGAATTAATAAATGTGTATTTAAATGAGATTTCGTATTAAATTTCTTTTTACAATGATTACATTCAAAAGGCTTTTCACCGGTATGAATTAATAAATGTACTTTTAAATGTGATTTCCTATTAAATTTCTTTTTACAATAATTACATTCAAAAGGCTTTTCACCTGTATGAATTAATATATGTCCTTTTAAACATGATTTCTTATTAAATTTCTTTTTACAATAATTACATTCAAAAGGCTTTTCACCAGTATGAATTAATAAATGTCTATCTAAACTAAATTTATGATTAAATTTCTTTTTACAATAATTACATTCAAAAGGCTTTTCACCTGTATGAATTAATATATGTCCTTGTAAATAAAATTGCCTATTAAATTTCTTATTACAATAATTACATTCAAAAGGTTTTTCACCTGTATGAATTAATAAATGTGTATCTAAATTAAATTTCTGATTAAATTTCTTTTTACAATAATTACATTCAAAAGGCTTTTCACTTGTATGAATTAATAAATGTCTGTTTAAATGTGATTTCATAATAAATTTCTTTTTACAATAATTACATTCAAAAGGCTTTTCCCCTGTATGAATTATTAAATGTATATTTAAATGTGATTTCGTATTAAATTTCTTTTCACAATAATTACATTCAAAAGGCTTTTCACCTGTATGAATTAATAAATGTCTCTTGAAATCACATTTTTTATTAAATTTCTTATTACAATAATTACATTCGAAACGGCTATCTTCTGTATGAATTAATAAATGTCTATTTAAATAACATTTATGATTAAATTTATTTTTACAATAATTACAATCGAAACGTCTGTCTTCTGTATTTTTTGAATCAGTATCTTCAAGGTTTTCGTCATGACAGTTTTCCTTGGAATATTTAACTGTATCATTTTCAAATTTTAATTTATTTTTTAAAATTGAAAATATTTGTTTAAAAGTACATCTTTTTAAATGTTTAGATAAAAATTCCTCATTTATATAATTTGAGTAGCAATATTCGCAAGGATATAAAGGACCTAAAACATGTTTATTTTAATTATGTTAAATCATTTTCTAATTATTTTATAAATCTATATAATGAATATCAATAGAAATATATTTAAAAATATAATACTAGTGAAAAGTAACAATAATTTAGATGAATATAAAACTTACCTATATATATTGGATATTTTATGTCTTCCTGTGAATAAGGATCCATTTTTAATTGTATAATCTATTACAAATTATATATACGGTAAAAGTATTATAAAAGTATTAAAAGTTTAATTTAATAGATAGTCCAGATTGTCTATGAGTGATTTTTATTGACATTCAAATGTTCAAAATAATAACCAAGAATCTTCTTTATGAAAGCAACCATACGGATACTCTGTGATAGCAACGATTCTGTTCATTCAAAAACATTAAGCGCCTTATTTAAAAATTAGTTTTAATATTTATTTAAAATCTTTTTATTATTTTTATGTGATATTTTAATAAATGGCTGTTCTTATCTCATCTTATTTAAAATTTGATTTCTATACGTTGTCATTCAAAGAATGTTTATATTTTTTATGTTATGTGTATAATTTTATTTTTTTAATATTAGCCTTTTTAAATCTTATCTTATTATGCTAGCTAAAATTGTATATATGTATTTATCTATATATCATGGTTCTCAAAAACCGCTCTAACGATTTTTTTCAAATTCACACTAGATATAGTATTTATAAAGAAAAATTAAGTTTTATTGATGATATCTCTTGAAACATACAGCTTCATTATTAATTTCTTAATTGAAAATTATATATTATATGGAAAACGTCAAAATTTTTAATACTGCCTGCTAAGACAGTAAAAAAATGACAATTTTTTATCTAAATACATATAGTCCAGCGGTTGGACTGATGTTTTAACGAGTGGATTTCGTCGGTTCGAAACTCGCCGAGTGAATCGTTATTTAAAAATGAAAATAATGATTTTGTTATTTTTTTTTCTTTTTATCTATTGTTTACTTTTTAATAAATTACTATTCTATATTTATTTATTCATTGTTCTTTTATTAATAAAGTTTTAGATAGTTTTATAAGTTTTAATATTTTTTCAATAAAATATTATTCAATATATTTATTAATATTATTTTATTTATTATTATTGAGTACCCGAAGTTCCATTCATTTTAATCAGATTGATGCAATGATGCAACAGTTAATAATTGTAATATTGTAATAAATTTCTATCTTGAAAATTGTTACATATTATTCAGGATATTTTAAAAACTATTTCTTTCTTTAATTAATATTCATTTTTTCTATAAGTCAGATATATTTCCAAATATTAAATAATTTTTGAAGTGAAAACTTCTTTAGCGGCGTTGAGCACTTTTGCGGGATGGGGAAAAAGTATAGAACTCGCGTGATCGTGACCAACACCATGAAACCATCTGCTTTCAAATTTCTTATAACAGAGCGCGAAATTTGAATTGTCATTAGAACTGTTTTATAAATTATCTCTAACATATAAATATATATTTATTATGTAAAGTTCATTTCATATATACATATATAATCAAAATTATACGAAATGAACTTCACATAATAAATATATATTTTATGTTAGAGATAAGAATTATAAAACAGTTCGTATTGCAATATTTTAAACAAAGTTGTGTATTTATATATATATAAATATAAGTTACAAATTTGTTTAAAATATATGTTTAAAATAATATATAAGTTATATATATATACATGCATATGAAATTCATCTTTCTCGTGAAATAGCGCGAATTTCGTCTGTTTTAAAATTTCTTACGCAGAAGTTTTCACTTCTGTCGGCCAGTCCCACGACTGCCAATTTTGCTTTTTTAATTCCGAAAAGCTGCAAAGCACGTTTTTTTGTCTTTAGTTTGTTTTATAACCACTTGGGGCGCTAAACAGTTTTTCAAAAAAACACTATAGAAAAAAAATATATGTACCTATATATTATATATTTATGTATTATTGAGGAGCACAAGTTCATTAATTTTAATCAGATTGATGCAAATGTGTAACATTTAATAATTGTAATAAATAATTAAAGAATTGTGTATCAATATTTTTTAAAGGGTAGAGCGAGAGCTCGGTGTCCCAGGTATTAATATTACCAGCCAAATCCAATAATAATGAATCATTTTTTTTAACTTAAGTACCGAGCAGAGGCTCGGGGTCCCGGTACTTATTTATAAAACACGTAAACATTCAAGATTATATGATTAAATAATTTTAAATAATTGATCTCATAATTGGATTTTCATTTTCAATTGACGTTTTGAAAATATTTTTGTATTCATAAAACATTAAAAAAAACTTTTAAAACTTTTTAAATTATTTATAAAATCCATTAATCCATTAATCATTGATTAACCAAGAATAATTATTCAAACGCATTTTTAATCATCTAAGTTTATCAAACAACTGATTTTCGTACATTTGAGGGGGAGGTGTGGAAATAATTTTCTTCACACAGCCCCGATCCTGTGGGTGTGGCTGACCTTAGGAGATAAAGCCTTGGAAAATTAAAAATAGACTAAAATTCAAATAAAATCCTTAACTAGGATTTGGGATTTAAGGATAAAATTCTAAAATAGAAGAGTATTTAAATAACAATCCTATTATTTAGCAAGAAAATTATAGAAAAAATATATAAAATCTTTACTAAAACTCAACAAAATTGTCAAAATTTGACAATTCAGTTTGCTAAATTTAAGTAAATATACATATATATACATGCGTAGTGAATCAGATCTCACCAAAATTGGCAGACTTGAAATAAAAGGAGCTAGAACGTCGGGAGCAGGTATCCGATTTAACACATCCAGCTTATTCGAGAGCTCTACTCACTGAATCAATTAAATATTTAATATTTAGTAACAGAGAGGAATAGTAATAGTATTAACATACGAAACTTAGAATTTGAAAATAAACAAAAATTTAAATATTTAGGTTCTGTAATCACGAAGAATAATAATATTCAAAAAGAATTTGAATGGGGGTTGAAATCGGGTATTAACGCGTGTTATCCAGCAGTAAAGGGGCTGAAATTATTACCAAAGGAGATCACAATTAAAATATATAAAACAACTAGCTGTACCCGATCACGCGTTGCTCTTTTTTGCATCTAATTAAAAATCTGAACAAAAAGGCAGTATTGATACATTAAACATAATTTATTAATGATCAAATTTATACAATACATCAAGATGAAAATTAACAATAAAATTATCCCTACATATACATATAAGTTTATCAAACAACTGATTTTCGTACATTTGAGTTAATTTATAAATGAAAAGAATCTGGAGTGTCTCCACTCGACTATCTCGCAATTCGAATTGGATTAATTAACACATATATTATATTTAAATTAAATTATAAATTAAAATTAATAAATAATATTTATTAAACCAAACATTAAATTTTTTTACAATGATTACATTAAGAGTTTTCACCTGTATGAATTAATAAATGATTATTAAAATGTGTTTTTTGTATAAATTTCTTTTTACAAAAATTACATTCAAAAGGCTTTTCACCTGTATGAATTAATATATGTCCTTTTAAATATGATTTCCTATTAAATTTCTTTTTACAATAATTACATTCAAAAGGCTTTTCACCAGTATGAATTAATAAATGTACTTTTAAATGTGATTTCATATTAAATTTTTTTTTACAATAATTACATTCAAAAGGCTTTTCTCCTGTATGAATTAATAAATGATTATTTAAATTAGATTTCGTATTCAATTTCTTTTTACAATAATTACATTCAAAAGGCTTTTCACCTGTATGAATTAATATATGTCCTTTTAAATATGATTTCCTATTAAATTTCTTTTTACAATAATTACATTCAAAAGGCTTTTCACCAGTATGAATTAATAAATGTACTTTTAAATGTGATTTCGTATTAAATTTTTTTTTACAATAATTACATTCAAAAGGCTTTTCTCCTGTATGAATTAATAAATGATTATTTAAATTAGATTTCGTATTCAATTTCTTTTTACAATAATTACATTCAAAAGGCTTTTCTCCTGTATGAATTAATAAATGTCTATCTAAAATAAATTTCTGATTAAATTTATTTTTATAATAATTACACTCAAAAGGCCTTTCGCCTGTATGAATTAATAAATGTCCCTTTAAATCACATTTCTGATCAAATTTCTTTTTACAATAATTACATTCAAAAGGCTTTTCACTTGTATGAATTAATAAATGTGTATTTAAAGTAGATTTCCAATTAAATTTCTTTTCACAATAATTACATTCAAAACGTCTGGCCTCTATATTGTTTGAATCAGTATTTTCAAGTTTTTCGTCATGACTGTTTTCCTTGGAATATTCAACTGTATCATTTTCGAGTTTTAATTTATTTTTTAAAATTGAAAATATTTGTTTAAAAGTACATCTTTTTAAATGTTTAGATAAAAATTCCTCATTTATATAATTTGAGTAGCAATATTCGCAAGGATATAAAGGACCTAAAACATGTTTATTTTAATTATGTTAAATCATTTTCTAATTATTTTATAAATCTATATAATGAATATCAATAGAAATATATTTAAAAATATAATACTAGTGAAATGTAACAATAATTTAGATGAATATAAAACTTACCTATATATATTGGATATTTTATGTCTTCCTGTGAATAAGGATCCATTTTTAATTGTATAATCTATTACAAATTATATATACGGTAAAAGTATTATAAAAGTATTAAAAGTTTAATTTAATAGATAGTCCAGATTGTCTATGAGTGATTTTTATTGACATTCAAAATAATAATCTAGAATCTTCTTTAAGATAGCAACGATTCAATTCATTCAAAAACATTAAGCGCCTTATTTAAAAATTAGTTTTAATATTTATTTAAAATCTTTTTATTATTTTTATGTGATATTTTAATAAATGGCTGTTCTTATCTCATCTTATTATGCTAGCTAAAATTTATATAGTACCGGGACCCCGAGCCTCGGCTCGGTAATTAAGTTAAACAAAAATGATTCATTATTATTGGGTTTGGCTGGTAATATTAATACCTGGGACACCGAGGTCTCGCTCAACCCTTTAACAAATATTGATATACAATTCTTTAATTATTTATTATAATTATTAAATGTTGCATTATTGCATCAATCTGATTATAATGAATGGATCTCGGGTCCTCAGTAATACAAACAAACAATTTATGAAATGAACAGTCAGTAGAGAGTAAAAAAATTGTAATTGAAGACCGCTTTTTACCGACCGACGATAGTAAGGGAGGTATTGTTTTCACACCAAATTTCACATGTGGAGATTTTTACATATCTCCACGAATCATGCATTTTCTTAACAGAAAAAAGTATTTTTAGCATGATGTCTGTCCGTCCGTCCGTCCGTCCGTATAGATGTGTACAGCCTGAACGGCTCAACCGATTTTGATGAAATTTGGTATATTTACTTAATGCATCAGTGGGATGAATTGATCAACTTTTGGTGCAAATCCGGAAACCAGAAGTGGTCCGTCCGTCCGTCCATCCTTATAGATGTGTACAGCCTGAACGGCTCAACCGATTTTGATGAAATTTGGTATATTTACTTAATGCATCAGTGGGATGAATTGATCAACTTTTGGGGCAAATCCGGAAACCGGAAGTGGTAGTATTAGCGATCGACGATAGGAAGGGAAGGGTTATTTTCACACCAAATTTCACATGAGGAGATTATTACATATCTCCACGAATCATGCATTTTCTTAACAGAAAAAAGTATTTTTAGCATGATGTCTGTCCGTCTGTCCGTCCGTATAGATGTGTACAGCCTGAACGGCTTAACGGATTTTGATGAAATTTGGTATATTTACTTAATGCATCAGTGGGATGAATTGATCAACTTTTGGTGCAAATCCGGAAACCGGAAGTGGTAGTATTAGCGATCGACGATAAGAAGGGAAGGGTTATTTTCGCACCAAATTTCACATAAGGAGATTTTTTTACATATCACCACGAATGTATTGGTTTTATCCTCGGGAAAAATCATCTTCATTATGTTTTTCTTAATTTAAAATTATATGACGTCACCCAGCCCTTCATGACGTCACAGCCTTGGGTAACGCCGGCAACGCCGGCTACCCCAGCTATCTATATATATAAAAGGCAATGTCTGTGTGTCTGTCTGTGTGTCTGTCTGTCTGTCTCTTATAGACTCAAAAACTACCCGTCCGATTACGGTGAAACTTTCAGGAATTGTTGTGGGCATACCAAGGAAGGTTTTAGTGTAGTTAAATCCAAAATTAATTTATCCAAAATTAATTTAATTAGTAATATATTGCTAAAAGTCTTTAGTGTCACAAAACTATCGAGAGATGGCGCTACATATAATTTTCCAAATTCAAATATTTTTAATTTTTTTTAAACTGTCAAAAATAACATACCCATAATAACAGTTGTAATAAAAATATAAATATAAATCACAATGTAAGTAAAATATTGTATCGTTTTATTTATATTGTTTCAATTAAATCCAAAATTAATTTAATTAGTAATATATTGCTAAAAGTCTTTAGTGTCACAAAACTATCGAGAGATGGCGCTACATATAATTTTCCAAATTCAAATATTTTTAATTTTTTTTAAACTGTCAAAAATAACATACCCATAATAACAGTTGTAATAAAAATAGAAATATAAATCACAATGTAAGTAAAATATTGTATCGTTTTATTTATATTGTTTCAATTAAATCCAAAATTAATTTAATTAGTAATATTTTGGTAAAAGTCTATATAGTGTCACAAAACTATCGACAGATGGCGCTACATATAATCTTCCAAATTCAAATATTTTTAATTTTTTTTAAACTGTCAAAAATAACATACACATAATAACAGTTGTAATAAAAATAGAAATATAAATCACAATGTAAGTAAAATATTGAATCGTTTTATTTATATTGTTTCAATTATTGTTTGAATATATATTAAATTTATATATAGATTTATTAAGTATAATAATTCCATTTACTTCAAATTTTTTTAATTTTTTATTTAAAAGTATATTCAGCATTGAAATTGCCATTAAATATGCAGGTAATTGGAACTCCAACATGTAATATTAGCAAATATTCTGGGATGGGAAAAATACTAAGATCATGTCATGTCCTATTAAATATTTTGAATTTTTTTTTGAATCATACAATGGTAATGAAATATTGTAGGTAGACTTTTGAGACAAACAATAAAAATCTCTATAAAATAAGAGTATATACTTATTCCGAAAACTGTTAATTAAAATGTAATAACTATTAACAATTAATAAATTAGAAATAATTTTCGAACAAATAAAAATGTAATAATTATTAACAAAAAAAATAAAAAATAAAAATAAATTATTAACAAAATAAGTTGACCTGTGGCCAGGTCCGAACCGACCGACGGTTTGAAGTAAATTAATTTCCAGCTACAGAAACAATTTCAAATAATTTTAATATATCTATTAATGTAATAAAAAAACAGATATGGACATAACATAAATATTTTTAATTTTATTTTATTTGTAATATATATGTAAGACCAGGCTGTGACGTCATGAATGGCTGGGTGACTTATATATAATTTTAAATTAAGAAATATTCGTGGAGATATGTAAAAATCTCCACATGTGAAATTTGGTGTGAAAACAATACCTCCCTTACTATCGTCGGTCGGTAAAAAATAAAAATAAAAATGTAATAATAAAAAATAAAATTTCAATTATATTAATTTAATAAATTATTATTATTATTATTATTATTTTCACGTATTAAACGGTATATTATTATTATTATTATTATTTGTAATAATTCCAATAAAAATAAATAAAAATAAAAACCAAAAAAAAAGTGCAATTAAAACTAAAATTTCAATTATATTCATTTAATACATTATTATTATTATTATTATTAAGTGTTCAGTTATCATATACGTAGATATGTATGCAGACACACATGCAAATATTGGGAAACATCCGGTGGAAGACCAAAGATCAAGGTGGGTGGACAATGAAGGAAGGGACATGGGAGAGATGGGACAGGGTAGGATTTGGTTGTAGCTCAGGATAGGGACTCTTAGAGAAAAGTGGATGCTGCGGCTAAGAACTTTCGAAAACTGTATAGACACAGAGTTAGATAAATATAACATATACAATAATAATATATAATTAATTTACTGATTAAATTAAAATATATATTTTCTAAGAAAACAAATATATGTCTTATCTACTTATACTGATTGAAACAAAATGGATGAAAACCTTTTACATACAGACTTTCAACCAAATACTATGTATCACTCGGGGGTACAGGGGGCGGAGCCCCCGTCTAGGTGTGAAGAGCGCCTTCCAGGCGCTCTGATCAGCTAGTATATTATAAATAAAATAAAATTAAAAATATTTATGTTATATCCATATCTGTTTTTTATAACATTAATAGATATATTAAAATTATTTGAAATTGTTTCTGTAACTGGAAATTAATTTATTTCAAACCGTCGGTCGGTTCGGACCTGGCCACAGGTCAACTTATTTAAAATTTAAAATAGAAGGAGAGAAAGAGTTTCAATTATATTCCTATAGTCTATATATTCTATATATCATTATTTTTACTTTCCCGCATACTTCGTATAAGGGAAGTATTGGAATCGTCAAAAATTTCGACTTCGAGATTTCGATAGATCTTGACGTTTTAGACCTCCCTGAGTTGGAAAATACCATTTTTCGAATTATGTCTGTGTGTGTGTATGTATGTATGTATGTATGTATGTATGTATGTAATGTCTGTAAGCAAATTTACTCAAAAACTAATCAAGCTAGGACTTCGAAATTTGGTACACCGATATTATTCACAGTTTGTAGATTTCTATCAAAATTTCGTCAAAATCGGTTAACCGGAAGTGGTACTTTACCTACACTGGTTGCGTTTACCTTTCAAGTAAAGTACCAGTTTGCTTCGAGATATTTGCTTCATATTTTGTATATAGATTTAAAAATATGAAAAAAATTGAGATACCAAATTTCATCATGATCTGACTACCGGAAGTGACATTTTACCTTCCTTCCGTCCGTATAGATGTGTACAGCCTGAACGGACAAACGGATTTTGATGAAATTTGGTATATTTACTTAATACATCAGTAGGATGAATTGATCAACTTTTGGTGCAAATCCGGAAACCGGAAGTGCTAGAATTGCCGATCGAAGAGAGGAAGTGAAGGGTTATTTTCATATCAAATTTCACGTGAGGACATATCTCCACGTGTTATGCACTTTGTATTGGTTTAATCCTCGAGAAAAATCATCTTCATTAGTTTTTTCTTAATTTAAAATTATAATATATGGATGACGTCACAACCACCGCCTGTGAGATATATATATCTATTCTTAAAATAAAATTTAAAATATTTATATTAAATTCATATATTTGATTTTTTAATTTCATTAATAGTTTTACATTTAAATTATTTGAAATTGTTTCACACAACGTTTAAAAGAAGATTTATCTTTATATTCGATTCGATATATAGTAGGAGAATTAAATGTCGTTATCAATTTATTATACTCCGGTAAATATTATAAAATATTATTTACTAAATATTCAATCAGTATCAAATATTCAATTAGATAAAACATTTATTTGTTTTTGTGTTCTTATTTAAAATATATTTTAATTTAATCAGTAAATTAATTATATATATTATTATTGTAAATGTTATATCTATCTATATTATATAATGTGTCCCTTCATACATTTTGAATTCACCCATAATATAATATCTTATATATTAGGTTGTCAAATATCTCCCTTCCGCCTTTTTGTCTTATGAATTTCGCGGCTATGTATAAAGCGCTACAGAGCTCGTATCTGGCAATACTATACATCATTTGAAAGGTATTGACATAATCTACAAAACGACGCTATGCATGATTAGTTTGGATATTGCGTTCAACAATTATAGACGTGTAAATATGGAGTTCACTAACGCCGAAATTCGCTCTATTTTAAAGTTTTCCTTCGTTAAAGGCAAATCCGCTAGAGAAACGTTCTGTGAGATTAATGGTGTTTTGGGGGATGGTACTCTATCACTTAGAACCGCAGAGGACTGGTTTCGACGATTCAGAGCCGGTGAAAACGACACCATGAATAAGCCAGCCGGCGGAAGACCCGTGACGACGAATACCGATCAAATCATGGAAAACATCCAGTTATACCGGCATGTGGTATCTTGTGACATCGCCCAGGAGATGGGAGTTAGTCACCAAACCATTTTAAACCATCTGCAGAAGGCTGGATACAAAAAAAAGCTTGATGTTTGGGTGCCGCATGATTTGACGCAAAAAAACCTTCTGGACCGAATCAACGCCTGCGAAATGCTGCTGAAACGGAGCGAACTTGCCCCATTTTTTAAGCGGATGGTGACAGGCGACGAAAAATGGATCACATTCGACAATATCAAGCGAAAACGATCGTGGTCGAAGGCCTGTGAATCGTCCCAAACAGTGGCCAAGCCGGGCTTGACGGCCAGGAAGGTTTTGCTGTGTGTTTGGTGGGATTGGAAGGGAATCATCCACTTTGAGCTGCTCCCATATGGTCAGACGCTTAATTCTACCATTCTACTGCGAACAACTGGACCGCTTGAAGAAGGAGATCCACCAGAAGCGTCCAGAATTGGCCAAAAGGAAGGGTGTAGTGTTCCACCAGGACAACGCAAGACTACACACTTCGTTGATGACTCGTCAGAAGCTACTGGAGCTCAGATGGGAGGATTTATCACATCCACCATATAGGCTGGACATAGCGCCAAGTAATTACCACCTGTTCCTGTCCATGGCGAACGCCCTTGGTGGTGTAAAGTTAGACTCCAAAAAGGCTTGTGAAAAGTGGCTGTCCGAGTTCTTCGCAAATAAGGAAGGGGGTTTCTACGAGGGGGGAATTATGAAGTTGCCGTCTAGATGGAAACAGATTATCGAACAAAATGGCGCATATTTGAACTAAATCCGATCACCGTAACATTTTTTGGTCAAATTTTACTTTAGGGGCCTTTTTTAAAAATTAAAAAAAATGAATAATAACACAAAATAATGTTCAAAAAAATGATTATTTATTGAAATTAATGCGCGGAACTAATCAAAATCACAAGCGAAAAAGCGTTTAAATAACTTTGGTATGAATAAAACTATTTCTAAAATAAAATAAACCGAATTTAAAAAACCGAAAAAGTCTTTAAATAACTTTAGTATGGATAAAACTATTTCTAAAATAAAATAAAAACTATTTCTAAAATAAAATAAACCGAATTTAAAAAACCGAAAAAGTCTTTAAATAACTCTAGTATGGATAAAACTATTTCTAAAATAAAATAAACCGAATTTAAAAAACCGAAAACTTACTTTTGTTGTATCACTTGTTAATTTAAGTGGGCCATCACATTTGGGACACTTGTATGTCGGTTCAGTTGGTATTAATTGCCAATCTTTCAACTGTTGAACCAAATTATCACTATTGCAAATCATATGAATTTTCACTAAATTAAGTGTTTCCGCCATGTTCCGCGCTTCAGACTGACTCAAACAGGAAAGGGATATGTTTTATATGTTTATATCAATCAAAAAACACGTGTTAGAAAAAAGGCCCCTAAAGTAAAATTTAGCCCATTTTTTATAAAGCATTGAATAAAGAGCAAAAAAGCGGATGGGAGATATTTGACAACCTATTACTTACTTGAAAATAATTTAAAAAGTTTTAAAAGTTTTTTTTTAATATTTTATGAATTCAAATCGTTAATTGAAAATGAAAATCCAATTATGAGATCAATTATTCATATAATTTTATTTCATTTAAATAAATATCTATTTTTATTTTCATTCAAAGAATATGTATATTTGTTTATGTTAGGAAAACATATCAAAAAAGAGAATTTACATTTTGTATGAAGGGACACAAATAATAATAATAATATATAATTAATTTATTGATTAAATTAAAAAATTGTAAAATTTTTAAAGTATATAAAAATAAATTGTATAAATAAATTGGTTAAAGGGTCGAGTGATAGTTCGGTGTCACAGGTATATATTTTATATCAACACGCCTACTTTTTTCTGTTTGTATGTTATTATTTGAATGGCGATTCGGTGAATGGTTAATGGTTAATTAACGATCCATATAACATCATCGACTGGGCCGCTACCATAAGGAGTGAAAATAGTGTCGAATAGAAATAGACGATATTACTTGGATTAATCTTATTATACTAGCTAAAATTGTTTGTTTTATAACCACTTGGGGCGCTAAACAGTTTTTCAAAAAAACACTATAGAAAAAAAAATATATATATTTATTATATATTTATGTATTATTGAGGAGCACAAGTTCATTCATTTTAATCAGATTGATGCAAATGTGTAACATTTAATAATTGTAATAAATAATTAAAGAATTGTATATCAATATTTTTTAAAGGGTAGAGCGTGAGCTCGGTGTCCCAGGTATTAATATTACCAGCCAAATCCAAAAATAATGAATCATTTTTTTAACTTAAGTACCAAGCCAAGGCTCAGGGTCCCGGTATATATTATAAAAGTGCAATGTGGGTATGTTTTGTGGAGGTAAAGGTTCTAAGGAAACAAACATAGTAACAACAAAGCTCAGGGCCAGACACTCATTTGCAATCCCCATGTTTTTCCCACGGCCAATTATATGTTGCATGTTGTGAGTATGTGATTACACAAATTGGGAAAAAATCACTCGAAACGCAATTAAACAAAAAAATTGAAAAGTTAGGCTAAGCAGACGTCTTAAATATTATAAGAGATATGGCAATTGCAATTACCAAATGCAATAACCAAATACGATGTACCACTCGGGGGTACAGGGGGCGGAGCCCCGGCCCAGCTGTGAAGAGCGCCTTCGGCGCTCTTCACAGCTTGTTTATATAATTTGAGTAGCAATATTCGCAAGGATATAAAGGACCTAAAACAATTTTATTTTCATTATATTAAATTATTTTCTAACTATTTTAAAAATCTATATAATGAATATCATTAGAAATATATTTAAAAATATAATACTAGTGAAAATTAACAATAATTTAGATAAATTTAAAAATTACCTTTATATATTGGATATTTTATGTCTTCGTGTGAATAAAGATCCATTTTTAATTGTATAATCTATTACAAATTATATATAAGGTAATAAGTATTATAAAAGTATTAAAAGCGATATTCTGTGATTTTTATTGACACTCAAAATAATAACACAATATCTTCTTTAAGATAGCAACAATTCAATTCAATAAAAAAAACATTTTGCGCTTTATTTAAAAATTAGTTTTAATTTCGGTAATTATTTACATCCATGGTTCCGAGATAGAAATGATTGTCCTCAAGAGGGCGATACGTTCAACCAAGTTTGGCTTTAGGTCAAGAAATTTTTATATATAATTAATCTCAAATTAAATATTTTTTTATATTAAAAATAAATAAAAAAAGATATTTCATATGTATGTAAGATTTGCGTAGTTTCCTCTATTCCATAGGTTCTTAAACTTATGTACTCCACGGACCCCCACTTGAAAAAATTTTTTTTGACGGACCCCCATCACAACTTTAGGTACTTTACGTCATTTTATTAATTAATTTCTGGCTTACGATCTCATAAGGACAAGGATATATGATGAATATTTCTAACAGTGATTGGTGAATAACGATTTTTTTGCATATTGTAGAACACATTTTATTAGAAATTATAATATTGAAGAAAGAAAATACAAACATTGTCATAGCAACAAATCTCACAAATTATAATGGGTACTTACATTAAATTCATATAAATATTTTATAATTTTTTTCAGAAAATATTAAATAAGAAATATTTTAAAAAATAACTGCATCTATCTCATTAAATATAACTTACATATTTAATGAGATGTATGCAGTTGTTTTCTTGAAACAAGAATCTCAATATCTGGCTTAATATTGGAAACTTTTAATCTAAGATCCGGCTCTACATTTAATTTGTTTCTATATTTAGACTTAATATAAAATAGTACCGAAAAAGCTTGTTCGCATAAATATGTTGTGCAGAATGGAATCAAGTGTTGAAGTGCTTTATTTGCAAGCGCAGGATAATCTGACCTGAGAAGTAACCAAAAGTTGCTCAATTCAGTTTTGTTAAATTTTAGTTTATAAGTTGTATCACATGATAATTCCACGAGAATATCTTGTTCAGGTGCAGATAAATGTTTAGTATTTGTAATTTCCATATTAAATGGATCTCTGATCCAGTTATTGCAAGGATCAGGAGTAGAAAAATACTTCCTGAAGTTGCTTTTCAAAGTAATTAAATGTTCAACAAATAATTGACGCGTTTGATTAAGCAATTTTTCACTGGAGCTTTCTATGAAATCATTGAGAGTTGGAAAAGACTCATATACACCGTTCTGGATGCGTTTCGACCACAAGTCGATTTTTTTAATCATTGCTTCTATTTTATCTTCAACTTTAAATATATTTACAACAGTACCTTGCAGGCTCAAATTAAGTTCGTTCAATTTTGTAAAAATATCAGTCAAGTAAGCCACCTTAGCTAACCAGATAAAATCATTGAAACATTCGGTCAGTTCAAAATGCGCATCTATTAAAAACAATCGTATTTCATCTCGAAGCTCAAAAAGGCGAATGAGTACTTTCCCGCGGGACAACCAACGTACATCTGTATGTAATAATAAATGTGTATGTTGACTACCCATTTCCTCACACAAAATTTTAAAAACTCTGGAATTAAGTGGACGAGCCTTAATGAAATTGACAATTTTAACTACTTCGTCTAATGTTCTTTTCAAATCTGGTGACATATTTTTGGCTGCTAATGATTCTCTGTGAATGCAGCAATGATTCCAAACAACCTGAGGCGCAACATTTTTAATAAGAGCAATCAATCCAGTTCTTGTACCTGACATTGCACGAGCACCATCAGTGCAAATTCCAACACATTTTGGCCACTCTATTTCATTTTCGGTTATAAAATTATTCAAACTGTTAAATATGTCATTAGCTGTCGTTCGTGAAGGTAGTGAATCACAAAACAATACATCTTCTTGTATTTGATTTTCAAACTCATATCTAATGAAAGCTAACAAATTGGCATTATTAGTGACATCAGTACTTTCATCCAATTGTAATGAGTAATAGTGACTTTTGCGCACTCTCGATATTAATTCTTCTTTTATATTACATGACATGTCTTCAATCCTATTCTTAACCGTATCATTTGATAATGAAATCAAATTTATATCGTTTGCTGCTTTAGTTCCTAACATTATATTTGTAATTACTTTTGTAGCAGGAAGAATTAATTGCTCTGCTATATTATGCGGCTTTCCTGCTTTAGCAATAAGTAGAGCTACTTCATATGATGCCATTACTGCTTTCTTACTCATACCACCAGATCCCGTCTTTACCATCAATTTCTGACTTGAATTAAGTTCTTCTTTTTTCATTTTAAAAAATTCGATAGACTTACTAACATGCTCGCTGTGCTTTGTTTGTAAATGACGTCTGAGATTAGCAGGTTTCATACTTTCATTGGATAAACTTTCCTGACATAGAACGCAGACTGGTCTTTCCACATCATTGTTGCAAATATAAGTAAATCCAAATGATAAATAATCATCCGAATATTTTCTAGTTTTGCGTTTCTTGGTAGAGTTTGCTGTTGATGCCTCATCATCTGATTCTTTCCGTTTCTGTGTTGAACCAGTTTGTAGCCAACGATCCATTTTATGGAGTAATTTATTAACATTGAACTACAATAATATAAATATAATATAAATATAATATAAATATAACGAATTATTATTTACTAGCTATGTTTTAATATGATTTTAAATGAATGTTTTAATATCATTTTAAATGAATGTTTTAAATCATTTTAATAAATGTTTTAAATCATTTTAAATAAATGATTTAATATCATTTTAAATGAATATTAATTTATATAATAAATATATTTCGTAATTTGATTCTAAAATATTATTAATTTCGTAATTTGATTCTAAAATATTATTAATTTCGTAATTTGATTCTAAAATATTATTAAAATAAATATTTTTTATTCATAAAACTAACTTATACTTACTCTCAAAAACAGCCTTTCTGGGAAATTGCAAAATGTGTTTAGTGTTTTTATAAAATAATGATCATGCAAATTACACTAAAAATTAAAAAAAATTATTAGCTATAATAAACTATTATTAGCTATAATTTAATTATAATTAATTAAATTAATAAAAATAATTTAAAGATACAACTCGTTGAGAAATGAACTTATAATTAACATTAATAAAAATAATTTAAAGATACAACTCGTTGAGAAATGAACTTATAATTAACATTTGCTTTAAAACTGTTTAAAACCCCAGAGTGGACGCTGACAATTTGGGTTTTTCCGGGTAAGACTGTCCCCTCCCCTGGTTTTCCCCAATAACAAAGTGAAAGAAAATTCCCTTATATGCCTCCCCTTCCGAGTCCCTAAGAGGGGTTATTTTAAAGGAAAAATCGAAAAATGATTTTAAATGAATGAATGGATGAAAATTCAAATTTTATATATAGTTTTTTATATATGTTTATTTATTCACAAAAAATTAATTGACATAATTATCAATTTAATAAAATAAAATAGTATTATTAATAGTATTAAATTATAGCCGTAATTCTCTAGGAGGATATAGTTACACAATGAACTTTAAATATTTATATATGTATATATTTTTACGATGATTTTTTTCCGAGGACCGCGGACCCCCAGTAAAGGCTTCGCGGACCCCCAGGGGTCCGCGGACCACAGTTTAAGAACCACTGCTCTATTCAAATGAAAGACTTGCTCCACTCGTTCCACCTCATACCGATCTTTACCGCAACGACTGGTAACTCTATAGGGCCCAAGAAATGAGTTTTCAATTTATGTACTTCTGTTAGCTAACTGGGTACTTTTTATGGCAAACAAGTCATCGGGCCTGTACATTCGGGCTGTTTTTCTTCTGCGATTATATGTACTTTTATTTTCTTCTTGGAGCTTAAGGATACTGGCCCTAGCATTCTTTCGTAATTCTTCGCGGTCATCGTTAAAAGATTGGTAATATTCGGATTTAATTATTTCTTGAAGTCGTAGATCATCTGCTCCTCGACAGCGAGTTCCAAACAGTAATTCGAACGGTGTAGTATTTATCGCTCTCTGATAAGTGGTGTTAATGAATTTTTGCACTCGGTCGGGGATCACTATCCTATTAGTTCGTTCGACTTGGTTGTTCGCGCGAGGTACACCTGTAGTTATGTGGTTTAAGTCAATCTTCTCATTCTTGCACTAATTTTGAAATTCAGTTGACGTGAACGCGGTTCCTCTGTCAGCTATGATTCGTTTTGGGTTTCCAAACAGGCTTTTTTGGACTTCAAGTTTAGAAATTACCTCCTGAATAGTCAGACTTTTGGTAGGGTGCAACCAAACAAACTTGCTAAATCCGTCCGCCACTACAAAAAGATAGTTGTAAGACCTAGAAGTGGCAGGCAGTGGCCCTAGATGGTCGATATGATTCGCCTTTACATATCGGATTAAGAAATCCTTCAGCCTTTCCAGACTTCCTGTTCGCCAAGATACAATGAATGCAGTTACTGATGCAAACCTGAATTTTAGGCGTCAAATGAGGGATCCAATATTCCCGTAATATTACATCTTTGGTCTTGATAGTACCAAAGTGCCCATTTTCTTCATGGTATTTCTTTACGACGTCTGGAATAACTAATAAGTCTCTTCCTTTGTGTGATTTGTACACTAGGTCATTCATCAGAATGTATTCTTTATGTTCCTTTCCAGCGTTTAGCAACGTTTTCACTGGCTTCAGGTGATCATCTCTCGTCTGCGTTGTTTCATAATTTATTTCAGAATTCGTTGTTCTTTCTCCGCTACTCGTGTGTTCTTCCTCGTCGGTTTCCTCCTCCTCCTCTTCTCCGTAAATGTCACATAAAAAGGTTAGGATTTTGTTCAATAATTCTTCCTCATTTCCTGCATTATTTATTTCGAGATTAAGACAAGTATCTTTGAGTTGAAGACGAGACAAGCTATTTTGAATTTCGCTTAGTTTGGTGGTAAATTCGTCCGAGTATTTTTCAAAAGGAAACGCCGGCCCTGCTTTTCAAAAGAAAAATCGTAAAGATGCGTTTACGAATTCAACGAATTTTAATGAATACAATAAAATAAAATTATTATCCTGTTTTTGGAATTAGAATTCAAAATTTACACTAAAATGCATTTATATACACCGAGGAATAATATTCGAAATCATATAGTTGATCATAATTTATATAAATCAAATAGTAAACTTATAATAATCATAATAATCATTTATTATTCAAGAAAGAAAAAAAATAAATATGAAATGAATAAGTTGCTTTTTACAACTATAACTAAATATAAAAAATGCCGCCCCAAGATAAGTGCCGCCCGGTGCGGACCGCACCCACCGCACCCCCCTAGGTACGCCACTGTGTACACATATTGTTCATAGTGCACGTGGGCCTATTTAATTGTGTTCTTTCGTTTAATTACTATAATTTTGGTGAGTATTTTTATTTTATTTTTATCTAGTTTTTTTTTATTTGGTTTTAAATATATTTTTATATATTTTTTAAATATATTTTATTTATTGGTATTTTATTTTTAGATTATTCTCAAAATGTCAGGAAAACGTACATCTGACAATCCAATGGAGCCTGATGCTAATTCGGAATTAAGAAATAATGATTCTTCAGCAAAACGTTTTAAATCCAAATCAGAATATGAAATGCGTAAAGTACCTGTTCCTGCTAATCGCTTCACACCATTAAAAGAGAATTGACTTAAGATTGTGAACCCGATTGTGGAGCATTTACACCTGCAAATTCGGTTTAATGTTAAAGCTCGTAATGTTGAAATTCGCTCATGTGAAGAAACTGAAAATATCGCCAATCTTCAAAAAGCAGCGGATTTTGTAAAAGCATTTATTCTTGGATTTGCAATTGAAGATGCACTAGCCTTATTACGTTTAGATGATTTATTTGTCGAATCGTTTGAAATTCAAGATGTTCGACCATTGAAAGGTGATCATGTTTCAAGAGCAATTGGACGTTTGGCTGGCAAAAGTGGCCGAACTAAATTTACAATTGAAAATTCAACAAAAACACGAATCACTTTAGCTAATTCAAAAATTCATATTTTGGGTTCCTTTCAAAATATTCAAATTGCTAGACGAGCAATTTGTAGTTTAATTCTTGGCAGTCCATCATCAAAAGTATACGGACAATTACAAAATGCTTATAATATTTCCTCAAGATTTTAATGTTTTCAACATTTATTTACGAATAATAAAATTTTGATTGATTTATTTATATATATTGTAAAAAGAAAACTTTTAAATTTAAAAGCATAAATATATAAATCATTCAAAATTTTCTTTTTTTGAAGTGAAACTTCTTTAGCGGCGTCCTGACATTTGGTTGAGAATGGAGAGTGAATTGAAAAATTGAAATTTCGTAACGCAAGAGAGAAAAAAATTGAAATTTCGTAACGCAAGAGAGAAAAAAGATATAGATTTAACGAGTGAGAATGAGATAGCCTCTATCTCCGTCTCCCTTTTGTGCGGTCTTTCGTTCTTGAGAAAGAGGCTATCTGCGTCTTCCTTTTGTGCTGTCTTTCGTTCTAATACCCACTCGCTAGGTCCAAAGTCCATGGCGCGCATGCGCGCTAGTACGTTGACGCGGAATAATATTTCTCAGCCTCTACTGGGTCAAAGAATAAAAATTAGTATGTGACCTCACAGTTACCGCCTTTTAGATATATATCTATTCTTAAAATAAAATTAAAAATATTTATATTATATTCATATATATGTAAAATAATAATTATATTATTTTAATATTCCTATAAGTTGGTATCACAATTTATTATTATTATGAATTATTTATAAGTAATTAATATTATTAATTGGTATTAATAAATAAATAATATTAATTATCTTATCTTATTATGCTAGCTAAAATTGTATATATCTATCTATTTATCTATATATATTGGTTCTCAAAAACCGCTCTAACGATTTTTTTCAAATTCACACTAGATATAGTATTTATAAAGAAAAATTAAGTTTTATTGATGATATCTCTTGAAACATACAGCTTCATTATTAATTTCTTAATTGAAAATTATATATGGAAAACGTCAAAATTTTTAATACTGCCTGCTAAGACAGTAAAAAAATGACAATTTTTTATCTAAATACATATAGTCCAGCGGTTGGACTGATGTTTTAACGAGTGGATTTCGTCGGTTCGAAACTCGCCGGGTGAATCGTTATTTAAAAATGAAAATAATGATTTTGTTATTTTTTTTTCTTTTTATCTATTGTTTACTTTTTAATTTATTTATTCATTGTTCTTTTATTAATTAAGTTTTAGATAGTTTTATAATTTTTAATATTTTTTCAATAAAATATTATTTAATATATTTATTAATATTATTTTATTAAATTAAGATGAAATAGAATAATTGAAAGGTACCGTAAAAATATAAATATAAATTAAAAGAACTTTAATTTATATTTTAGCAATTGCAATTTATAATTAATTATTAATTACCAATTGTCGACCACAGTTGGTATATTGTGTAGTTGTTGAGAATTTTCAAAATATGTCGAAGCCAATCATCCCCTCCTCTGCCACTTGGCAAAATTGTCCACCCCTCTCTCTCTGGGTTTTTTTTTTAAACAATTATTTTTAGAAAGTCTTTGCCATGTGCTCAGTATCATAATACATCCAATATATCCAATATATATAAGCATAAAAAACAAGCATTTTTATATTTATATTTATATATATTACAATATTTATTCTAAAAATAAAATTAAAAAAATATTTATATTATATTCATATTTGTTTTTTGTTTCGTTTTTATTCTGCAAAATATTGTTTTTTTGATTTTTTGTTAAACTAAAAGTGAAATATTTGTTGGGAAATTATTTCTACTTTATTAATTGTTAATAGTTATTACATTTTAATTAACAGTGTTTTCGGAATACGTATATTCTCTTATCTGTCTCACAAGTCTACCTGCAGGTAACAATTTCTATTACTCTCTCTTTAGCTAGGTAACAACTTTTATTATTTTTTGATAATTATGTCAATTAAATTTTTGTGAATAAATAAACATATATAAAAAACTATATATAAAATTTGAATTTTCATCCATTCATTCATTTAAAATCATTTATTTAAAATGATTTAAAACATTTATTAAAATGATTTAAAACATTCATTTAAAATGATAAAGAATATCTTATTCAAAATAAATTCAAAGTATATTTTCATACTTATTATATTCTTATAGCTAATAATTTTTTTAATTTTTAGTGTAATTTCCTTGATCATTATTTATATAAAAAAATAAACACATTTTGCAATTTCCCAGAAAGGCTGTTTTTGATATGTAAGTATAAGTTAGTTTTATGAATAAAAAATATTTATTTTAATAATATTTTAGAATCAAATTACGAAATATATTTATTATATAAATTAATCTTATCTTATTATGCTAGCTAAAATTGTATATATCTATCTATCTATCTATTTATCTATATATATTGGTTCTCAAAAACCGCTCTAACGATTTTTTTCAAATTCACAATAGATATAGTATTTATAAAGAAAAATTAAGTTTTATTGATGATATCTCTTGAAACATACAGCTTCATTATTAATTTCTTAATTGAAAATTATATATGGAAAACGTCAAAATTGGCATCCATTTTTTAACTGAAATTGTATTAATATTTTTTTTTATTTAAAATATTTTAAAATTTATTATTTAATTTCGAAATAAAATTAAAAATATTTATTTTTAATAAAATATATATAGATATTTATTAATCTCTCTCAAAAAAAAAACAAAAACAAAAACAAAAAAACATACGTCTTGCTAAGAGAGTAAAAAATGTCGTTTTCATCATCTAAGTATTATTAGTCTAATGGGTAGAGCGACTGTCTGACAATTCAACTTCGCAGGATCGAAACCGGCGGAAAATAGTTTTTTTTTTTTTTTAATCTATTATTTTTTAATAAATTACTATTTTATATTTATTTATTCATTGTTCTTTTATTTTATTTTATTAATTAATTTTTAGATAGTTTTATAATTTTTAATATTTCTTCACTAAAATATCATTTAATATTTATTAATATTATTTATTTATTATTATTGAGTACCCGAAGTTCCATTCATTTTAATCAGATTGATGCAATGATGCAACATTTAATAATAGTAATATTGTAATAAATTTCTATCTTGAAAATTGTTACATATTATTTAGGATATTTTAAAAACAATTTCTTTCTTTAATATATATATATTCTTAAAATTGAATTTGTTTAAATTTTAACACATATATTCAATAATATAAATATATATAAAATAATATTAAATTGTATATAATATGTGTGTGTAACGGGCGGACCATTTATTTTATTTGTAATTATATTTAAACCTGGTGAACTCATCCACTGGAATTGGGTCCCAGGAGGTGCTGCTCAGATGGAGCCCGCCAAAACTAAAAGGGATTCCCCTAAAGATCTTAGCAGCCCTTGGCTCGCTATGATAGACAGTCGTTGGAGTCGTTGTGAAACCATTGAGCTGATGAGATAGGGCATGGTACTCAATCCTTAAATTTATGTTTATATGTTCCATGTTCTGAAATATTTGGTAAATTTATCTTTATTTTTGTTTTCTTTCTTTCTATTAAACCCGTTAACAATATACAAATATTTTGTGAAAGTTTATTTTTATCAACCCTTATTATCTTGGCGCCCAAATTAAAGTTATATCCTTTATCAAATCATTATTATTTATTATTACAATTGTATATAAAAGAATATTTGAATTTGTTTAAATTTTAACACATTTATTCAATCAAGCCACCGCTTCTTATATCTTATTATTTATATTATAATTATTAAATAAAATTAAAAATATTTGTTATACCGATATCTGTTTTCATTGCATGAACACATATATCCATACATTAAACTTTTTGTTTATATTTTTTTATTTTTAATTTTTAATAAATTTTCTTTTTTGATATGAGATTTTATTAAAAAATTGTATATCAATATTTTTTAAAGGGTCGAGCAATAGCTCGGTGTCTCAGGTATTAATATTACCAGCCAAATTCAATAATAATGAATCATTTTTTTTAACTTAAGTACCGAGCCGAGGCTCGGGGTCCCGGTACTATTAACTTAATATTTCTAACTTTGTATTACAATAATGAGACGGAATTGTTGTGTGTTAAATTAGATTTAATTAAAGATTGAATTTAGAATAATTAAAAGGGTTATTGAAACCGCGTATGCTGATTAGGGAATGACAAGATTGAATAGGTTCAATTAAAAAATGCTTATATAAAATTATAACTAAAAATGATTTATTTAATAAAACTATAAGAATTTAAATTACAATTTAATTAATTTTTTGTGAATAAATAAACATATATAAAAAACTATATATAAAATTTGAATTTTCATTTATTCATTCATTTAAAATTATTTTCCGATTGTTCCTTTAAAATAACCCCTCTTAGGGGGTCGGAAGGGGAGGCAACATAAGGGAATTTTCTTTCACTTTGTTATTGGGAAAAACCAGGGGGGGGACAGTCTTACCAGGAAAAACCCAAATTGTCAGCGTCCACTCTGGGGTTTTAAACAGTTTTAAAGGAAATGTTAATTATAAGTTCATTTCTCAACGAGTTGTATCTTTAAATTATTTTTATTAATTTAATTAATTATAATTAATTTATAGCCAATAATAGTTTATTATAGCTAATAATTTTTTTAATTTTTAGTGTAATTTGCATGATCATTATTTATATAAAAAAATAAACACATTTTGCAATTTCCCAGAAAGGCTGTTTTTGAGATGTAAGTATAAGTTAGTTTTATGAATAAAAAATATTTATTTTAATAATATTTTAGAATCAAATTACGAAATTAATAATATTTTAGAATCAAATTACGAAATATATTTATAAATCTTACTTAGTATACTAGGAAAATTTGTTGTTGATTAAATTAAAATATATTTTCCAAGAAAACAAATATATGTCTTATCTACTTATACTGATTGAAACTTTCAACCAAATACTATGTATCACTCGGGGGTACAGGGGGCGGAGCCCCCGTCTAGGTGTGAAGAGCGCCTGGAAGGCGCTCTGATCAGCTAGTACAGCATACAATGACACAATATACTTTACATTTATAATTTTAAATTTATTATTGCATTTAAAACTGCTTTTCTCAACAGAATTTTTCACAACATACAGCATACAATGACACAATATACTTTACATTTATAATTTTGCTCCACAGATTTCACTATGCAGAAAAAAAATAACGACCAACCACAAGGGACTAAAGGAGGAAAAAATGTACCCGGAATAAAAAAAGTAGCTAAAACAGCAGCAGAGCGTATGCGCGCGTACATTATTGTCATCGCAGCCATCTATATCTCACCAAATCAAAATTTAGACGATATTATTTATTTCATACACCGTTCACTACTGGTTTATAGCCACACAGGTGCTAATGCACTTGGACGAGGCGAAGATAAAATCCCTCTAATTCTCGGGGGCAGTGGCGCAACCAGGGGGGGGGTTTTGGGGGTTAAACCCCCCCCCCCCCCCCAGGAGAGAAAAAAATATACATTGCTGTATATTATGTACTATATTACAAATAGAAAAGAAAAAATATAATCCTTCTTTTTATTTGAAAAAAAAATAATTCTTAAAGTATAACTTAGTGTATAATAAGTAAGTTTATTTTATTTTAAAAAAATTTTAACAAAAATAAAAATTGCTTATTTTTTCGTACAAAATTAAATATAAGAAATAAAAAAGTAACATGTGCAGCATCGTACACGTGGCGGAAGTGAAACTTCTTACAATCTAGAGAATAAGATAAATTTTAGTTGAGAGTGTGAGTGAGAGAGAAATAGAGAAAAATAAAGGGATCATTTCGAAAGACATATAACAGTATAAAATTTTCGTAACAAATATTCGCTTTATTATTATTATTATCTACTTTATCATCATATCTACATTGCCTGTACTATTGTCGGTTGGTGCTTCAATTGGTAATACTGATATTAATGGCTTGTGATAACTAAAATAAGATATATATGTTCGTGATTCGATATTTTCTATATAACGTGTAAAAACAGCATCTATTGTAGTTCCAGATTTTGTTGTTGATTCCTTGGGATCTCGTTATTTATAAGCAGACCAAATGTTTCTCGAAGAAAGATGATCAACGGCAACGAATCATCAGATCCAAAATTTACATTAAAATCTCCCCCGAGAATTAGAGGGATTTTATCTTCGCCTCGTTCAAGTGCATTAGCACCTGTGTGGCTATAAACCAGTAGTGAACGGTGTATGAAATAAATAATATCGTCTAAATTTTGATTTGGTGAGATATAGATGGCTGCGATGACAATAATTTTTCCATTGTGAGTTTGACATTCTGCAATGCAAACATCGCCAACTGGTGTCACCGTTGATGAATATGACAGTGACTGCCTTGCAATAATTTCCATGTTTGGTGTAACGATATTCTAAGGTCTAGGCCAGAGGTGGGGAACCTTTTTACCATTAGAGGCCACATTTAAATTAGGTAGCAATAAGAGAGGCCGCATAAGCTGATTGACCTAAGAAAGTGACTTTTGTATAGTTTTTCTAATAGATTTAACAATTTATTGCATTATATAGAAAAAACAAAATATAATACTACAAAATTTTAAATATAATATACATATAAAATAATATAAAAATATTATAAAAAAATACAATAATATTTTTTTTTTCACTAAGTTAGTGACTTATTTGGCTTTGTTTTTTGTTTGACAGTAATTGTATATTTGGATCAAGCTTCGTAACACACAGCTTTAATTGATCCTCTAAATTTGTTTTTAATTTTGATATGAGAGAAAATGTTGTCTCGCAACAGTAGGTACTTCCGAAGCAGGAAAGTAAACGGCGAGCATGTTTTCGAAGGCATGGATATTCAACAGCATTTTTCCAGATTTCTATGGGATCCTTTTTAGTGTTAAAAAGGGATTTGATGATACTATCTTCCCCTAAATCAATTAACTCCATTTGTAGTTCTGCGGACATATCTATTAAATGTGGTTCAAATGCCTGCATGTGACTGCTCTATATGACAGATTTTGTAAATAGTATCTTGTAATTTTAATTTATTTTCAAATAAATATTTTCTATGTTCACATAAAACATTATTCGTTTCTTTTAGATATGTAAATTAGATAAACATTGTGTAATTTTCGGTAAAGTAAAAAATTATTTATTTAAATATAAAACCAATATTTCGGCAATACTCTGAAAAAAGCATAATTGATTTCTGGAATTCTGAAATCTCCGATAAATAATTTTTTCACTTGCCTGAAAATTTTACATTTTTTTAATTCTTAATAATCCTTCTAAATAAAAAAAGAAAAAACACAGACACATAAGCCGGCTTTTTTTCGTTTAGTTCATTCTTATTGCAACTGTTTAAAAAATTAACATTTAGTGTCCAAGTCTAAAACGGATGGTCTATGAGCCAGAGCCTCGTTTATGCGTGTTAAAGTCGGTTTCAGACTAGTATTCTGATGTCATGTTACAATATGACTATTTTTGGACAGATTTTTCGCGCAACTGTCCTGGTGTTGATGTACACTAGTTGTTTGAAACGAACTCTACCATTTTGTACTAGGAGGCAAAGGGCCGCACAAGAACCTCGCGGAGGCCGCAGGTTCCCCACCTCTGGTCTAGGCTATACGTACTCGCGCGCATGCGCGTCATACTATATTCTCTTCTCTGTTGCTCGTGGGGATTAGAACGAAAGACCGCACAAAAGGGAGACGCAGATAGCCTAAACTGTATAGCTCTCTTTCTCATTCTCACTCGTTATATATCTTTTTTCTCTCTTGCGTTACGAAATCTCAAAACGTTACATTTCTCTCAATTCACTCTCCATTCTCGACCAAATGTCAGGACGCCGCTAAAGAAGTTTCACTTCAAAAATTATTTTATTATTTCTCCTAAATCATAAAAAACAAAAGACTTAACATAAGATTACTAGATGATTGTGAAATTTTTCAATTTGACTATTATTTAAATATAAAATAAATAAAAATATTACTCAAATTCTAAATATTTCATAAAAATTATGAAGCGAAGACTAATTTTTTCAAAATGGAAACGGGTAAAAATCCCTAAAGGAAAAAATCCATAAAAGTCAATCCCTAAAGGAAAAAATCCATAAAAGTCAAAAATCCCTAAAAAGAAAAATCACTAAAAACAAAATTTTTCATTTTTGTATTAATTTTAATTGTGATTAAGAAAATTTAATTACAAGGTGAGCATGACACCCAGTTGCCTGAGACACGACCTCCCAAGGAGGTAATCGAGCCTGGACCGAAAGTAGGGAAAAATAGGTCAAAAAATACATACATATGGCCCAGACACGTGATTTTTCCAAAAAATAGGGGTGTCAAATTCGTATGTAAAATAAAGGGAATTTACTCAAATTTCGTTTATTAGCATACGTTTTAATAGCTTAATGATTCCAAATACAAAATACCCCATTTGCACCGTATATTTCACCAGGGAATATATAACGCAATTTGTGAAATTTACAATCATCAGAGGTTGTCTTTTTCATTTTGCTCAATCCATTTATAGAAACATCAAATCAATGCCAGAAGTTTTGAAGCTCTATAATGATATAGATAATCCTGACAACTGCACTCATTTACGAACTCTTGCAGCTTTGGTTTTGATACCACCATCAAAAGTCATTGTACCCTACCAAGCATTAGCTGGACGACCAACAGGGTAAAACTTCGTGATCTTTTTTCTTACTTGGTTAGGTGAACAATTTTTGGCTGGCTTTTATGACCCCGAATTCGACATTGGAACATTGGAACATCTACGATGCCACTTTGATGGGTTTGCCTCGAACAAACAATGCATTGGAAGGTTACAACAATGCTCTTCGTTCACGCTTAGGAGGTTACAAGTCATCAGTTTGGGACCTGATTAAGCAAATCCATATTAAGCATAACCTTATCTCTTTGGAAATCTGTCGTGATGTTCGTTGAAAGAAGCCTGATCCACCAAGGAAACGATTCAGCGACTCGCATGATGAGCTTCTGACCATAATGAAGGCAAACCATGAATAATGGGACGCTAAAAAACCAGATGGAACAGATGTGATAACACCAAGCATGATGTATAACTACCTCATTCAAGTCTCTTCGGCTATTCATTATTAAATAAGTAAAAAAAATTAGGGAAATTTTTTATTTAGGGATTTATTCTCTTAGGGATATTTGTATTTAGGGATTTTTTCTTAGGGATTTTTACATGATTTCTTTCAAAATATCCTGCCACTACGGGCGGACGAAAAGCTTTCGAAATCTTAAAGTACTTGGGGTTCCCATAAGTTTCTTCGCTTTTTTTGATGCGAAATGAATACACGATATTTGTTGTTTAAGGTTGATTTATTATGTTATGTATGAACCATTCTGATCTATAACCTTCCTCCATCTCCCAGAAAGCCTCATTATGCCCTGTTTCTAAATAGTTGAGGCTTACTTTCAAAATATTCATTTAGGTGCGTTTTTATTTCGATTTTGGATTTGAAAGATTTACCACGGAGAGAGTTTTTTAAGGAGAGGAACAAGTAATACTCGGATGGAGGAAGGTATAGGGAGTATGGAGGATGAGATAGAACGTCCCAATCAAACTGTAATAATTTTTGCCTTACGATCAACGCAATAAGCGGCCTTGCGTTGCCGTAATGCAATACTACACCTAGTCGGTTCGCCAATTCTTGCCGTTTTTCTGCTATGGCGGTTTTTAGTTAATTCAGTTGATTGCAATATTTGTCAGCATTGGTCAAATCACCTTCAGGAAGGAGCTCGTAATACAGTACACCCTTACAGTTCCATCAAATGCACAAAAGAACCTTCTTCGGATGAAGCCTAGACTTCGCAACAGTTGAAGGTCTATTTTCTTTAGACCAAATCCGTTTTCGATCCACATTTTGATACAAAATCCAAGTCTCGTCTCCAGTGACAAGACTCTTTAAGAAATTATTTCTTTTGTGTCGCTGTAGAAGCAAATCGCACGTAGGGACGCGCTTTATAAGGCCGGTCTCCGTCAATTGGTGTGGAACCCAAGCTTCATATCGATTCGCATATCCCATTTTGATTAAATGCTTATGTGCCGTTGTTTTGGGAATGTTAGTTTCACCCGCTATCTCGCGCACACTGTATCGTGGATTTTCAGCATGCACAGTATTGATAATATCCGTCGTTGCTGGGCGGCCAGCTCTAAATTTCTTAAACCAATTGCGGATGGTCCTAATAGTCGAAGCACCACTCCCGTAAACGGTGCAAATCTCTTCTGCCGCAAATGCTTCTTTTGGCTCTCCATAGTAGAAAAATTTTTAAAGAGACTTTGTCACCAACGAAACGTACTCTGAAAAAGCTCTGGGATGATTAAATAAGATGCCATAAACGGCTAAGAGATAAGCCTGCATGTTTATATATATAAACATAGGCAGTTAGATTCATTCATAGCGTGATGCGGAAAAAACTTATGTGACAACCTAATAGTTTTTTTATAAATAACTACTTTATTATTAAGTTTAGGTAAAAATGAATATAATGAAACTTTTAGTAAATTCGATTCCCTATAAATTTAATACGATAGTATGATAATGCTCATAAAAATCGGTATTTATTGAGAAAATCAATAAAATATGTTTTGACACCTCTTTAAACTACCCTCTCTTACTTATGGTCCGTTCTTGTCCAACAACAATCCAATCCTCGCCCATCATTCCCAAAAAAAAACATCTAAATATCAAATTTCAAGACAATATCTCATTTTGTTTAGACGTAATCTCGGTAACGAGCCGGTTTTGGATTCAGAACCGCCTGAAAAGTGAAAATCTCGAAGAATCTCGCAGCAAAAATTTTCAAAATTTTCCGATCATCGTATAAGCTATTCTTATTTCATGAGGAAAGCTAAAATAATTTACTTATAGCTGGAAAAAAATATTTTCTTTCTAAAACTGTGGATACGAGTAAATAAAATACAAAATTAAATTTTTTTGCCAGATTTTGTAAAATCAGTGTTTCATTTACAAAACTTTTTACCGACCGACGATAGTAAGGGAGGTATTGTTTTCACACCAAATTTCACATGTGGAGATTTTTACATATCTCAACGAATCATGCATTTTCTAAACAGAATAAGTTGACCTGTGGCCAGGTCCGAACCGACCGACGGTTTGAAGTAAATTAATTTTCAGCTACAGAAACAATTTCAAATAATTTTAATATATCTATTAATGTAATAAAAAACAGATATGAATATAACATAAATATTTTTAATTTTATTTTATTTATAATATATATGTAAGACCAGGCTGTGACGTCATGAATGGCTCGATGACGTCATATAATTTTAAATCAAGAAAAAACTAATAAATATGATTTTCCCGAGGATAAAACCAATACAAAGTGCATGATTCGTGGTGATATATAAAAAAATCTCCTCATGTGAAATTTGGTGTGAAAATAACCCTTCCCTTCCTATCGTCGATCGCTAATACTACCACTTCCGGTTTCCGGATATACACCAAAAGTTGATCAATTCATCCCACTGATGCATTAAGTAAATATACCAAATTTCATCAAAATCGGTTGAGCCGTTCAGGCTGTACACATCTATACGGACGGACAGACGGACAGACGGACGGACAGACGGACGGACAGACGGACAGACGGACGGACAGACATCATGCTAAAAATACTTTTTTCTGTTTAGAAAATGCATGATTCGTGGAGATATGTAAAAATCTCCACATGTGAAATTTGGTGTGAAAACAATACCTCCCTTACTATCGTCGGTCGGTAAAAAAGTATTTTTAGCATGATGTCTGTCCGTCCGTATAGATGTGTACAGCCTGAACGGCTCAACCGATTTTGATGAAATTTGGTATATTTACTTAATGCATCAGTGGGATGAATTGATCAACTTTTGGTGCAATTCCGGAAACCGGAAGTGGTAGTATTAGCGATCGACGATAGGAAGGAAAGGGTTATTTTCACACCAAATTTCACATGAGGAGATTTTTTTATATATCACCACGAATCATGCACTTTGTATTGATTTAAAATTATATGACGTCATCCAGCCATTCATGACGTCACAGCCTGGTCTTGCATATATATTATAAATAAAATAAAATTAAAAATGTTTATATTTATTATTTATGTATCCATATCTGTTTTTTATTACATTAATAGATATATTAAAATTATTTGAAATTGTTTCTGTAGCTGGAAATTAATTTATTTCAAACCGTCGGTCGGTTCGGACCTGGCCACAGGTCAACTTATTTAAATATTTAATATAAAAAAAAAATCTTAAAGAAAATTTGTCTTTGAGAGAGCCCGGGGGGGGGGGGGGGCGCCATAGGAAGGTGGAGCGGCTAGTCAAAACCCCCCCCAGGATCAAATCCTGGTTGCGCCACTGCTCGGGGGAGATTTTAATGTAAATTTTGGATCTGATGATTCGTTGCCGTTGATCAACTTTCTTCGAGAAACATTTGGTCTGCTTCTAAATAACGATCCCAAGGAATCAACAACAAAATCTGGAACTACAATAGATGCTGTTTTTACACGTTATATAGAAAATATAGAATCACGAACATATATATCTTATTTTAGTTATCACAAGCCATTAATATCAGTATTACCAATTGAAGCACCAACCGACAATAGTACAGGCAATGTAGATATGATGATAGAGTAGATAATAATAATAATAAAGCGAATATTTGTTACGAAAATTTTATACTGTTATATGTCTTTCGAAATGATCCCTTTATTTTTCTCTATTTCTCTCTCACTCACACTCTCAACTAAAATTTCTCTAATTCTCTAGATTGTAAGAAGTTTCACTTCCGCCACGTGTACGATGCTGCACATTTTGCTTTTTTAATTAAGTTTTTAAAAAATATAAATGTAAATATTACGAAAATAATTGAATTTATTATTTGTTCAAATGTTATATCTTATAATTAATATTTATATGTACTTGTTAAATGTAATATACATTTATGTGTAAAATTATTTTAATGTATATTTAAAAAAAAAAGCTTTGTAAAATAAATACCTAATAAATATTTTATAACATTTTGATAAGTATCATACAATCGTTTTACTTCAAATAAATATTTTCTCATTAGACATCATTTTCTTCTTTTTCTTCAAGATGTGCCTGACTTTTTAAAATGTATATTTTATAATCAAAATTAGAATTATCCATAAAGCTTGAAGCAACGGATACAGATGTTAAATATATTTTTTCTCTAATTTTCATTTCTAAAATATTCATAATAAAAAACGGATTGTCTGTGGTCAAACCCCCCCCCCCCACACATACCCCAGGATCAAATCCTGGAAGCGCCACTGTAAATATAAAAGATTATATATTACATGAACATTGCTCGTTTCATCTAGGAATGTAAATTCATTAATTACAATTTAAAAATTGTCAAAATTTTCGCACAAGTGGAAAATTAAATTAAATTCAATTCAATTAAAAAAAATTAAGTTAGTGTTTTATTTATAAATGCACTAAAAACTAGAAAATAATTTTTCACTTAGTCTCAATAAGTATATTCTTCATGATGGGGTTCTACAAGGGTCTGCCTACTAAGTACTTCAACAACAATGGTATAGATTCTTTGAATAAAGAGCCTAATTAAAATTTCTAGGGATCTCAAATAAAACGCTTGCATTTAAATTAAAAATGGTGACATAATTAAAAATTAAATGCAAGCGTTTTATTTATTATCAGAGAGAACATTGTGAATTTTTTAAATTATTTTATTACATTTTCTTTTAAATAAATATATACATAGCGTCTATTTTGAAATTCACCTAATAGTTACAAGTATAATTTCAAGTTGTTTATCTATAAATAAAACATTTCAGGTTAAGAATGATCATACTAATATTTACGATAATTTTCGAAAAATAAGTTACTTCAGTTAGTCAATAATTAAAAACCATCATTTTGAGAGTGGTTCAAGTCGAATATAAAAGTCAGAAACTAGTAATGAAGATAATTCTAATTAATTAATATTTAAGTTAATCTTTTAAATTTTTTTTTTTTTTTTTTTGCAAATTTTGAAATAAAGATGCTCGTGTTAATATAAACATATTCATACACATTAATTAACATACATATATTTTTAAAATGTTCTAAAAAAATAATATTTAAAGATTCGATTATAAAGAAATAAAATGAAATTATATAATATAATAAATAAAGATGTCCATGACAAAGGAATGTAATGTTGGCCCAATTAGGGTTTTGGATTGATGTCTATGAAAGAGTTGAATCATTCAAGATTACTAGGATCCAGAGAGACTTCTAGCGATTAATTGATATTTTATATGAAGAGCCCTTAGCGAACCTACAAGAAATATGAATATTAATTTTCTCTTTATGCAAAATTGCTCTATAAGAATATATAAATGATTTGATTTTGAAATTAGTCATCATTTAATTCTTTTTATATTCTATAAATTATTTACTTTATATTCTATATTGCAATTGTTCACATACATCTAAATTTTAAACATTAATTGTAAAAAATCAATATCAGAATCCGATAGGCGAACAATTGTGAGGTGAAAGAAATGTAATTATCAATCTTGCATAAAGTCTCTTCTTTGTAATAAAGTAGCTACACTTTCTTCTAATTGGACATTCTCATCTCTAAATTGAAGAAGGCAAGAAAGTAATGTAGAAACTAAAAATAATTTTTCATATTTAAAATGTATAAATAAATAAAATAATATATATATATATATATATATAGATATTAATTTACGATCATAATGTTGAGCTTGTTCCATTAGAAAATGATTTCCTTGCTCCCAAATACTTTCGAATAATATATTTAATTCTAGTATATGTTGTTTAGTACTTGGGTTTTGTGTATCAATTGGTGCTAGAAATCCCTGTTAATAAATATATTTATTTTCGTTATTCAAAAGAATTTATGAATGAAATTTAACTAATATATTATTTACATTCCTGGAAAAAATACAAATATTTTTTTTGTTTTGTTTTATAAATTAATAAAGGTATTTTAGGAGTTGGGAATGGTGACATAACTGAAACAAAGCAAAAAGATGGAGGGTCTTTTACTGAGGAAGATGAGGTTACTATATCAGTGGAGGTGCCCTAAGAAGTATTATGGAAACTGTAAGTACAGAACCGGTTTGTTCTTCACCAATTGTTGAAAGAGTTGATAATGTAAAAGATAATCTTACATTAAATGTCTTTAAATAATCTCTTCTGTTGGATAAAATAGCTATATGTTTTTCTAATAAGCTATTCGCAGTTTTAAGTTGATAAAGACAGGATAGTAATGTAGAAACTAAAAATAATTTTCATATTTAAAATTTATAAATAAATAAAATAATATATATATATATATATATAGATATAGATATTAATTTACTATCATAATGTAAGGGTTGTTCCGTTATAATTTGATTTTCTTGGTCCCACTGTTTCTCTAAAAATTGTTCAAACTTTTGTGGTATTTGTTTTTTATTATTTTTATTTACTGAAGCCATTTCAGTTGTTGCAGTACGCGTGCCTGGTAATAAAATTATTAGAGGATATTTTAGATAAAAAATACAAATTTAATTACGTCTTAGAATTTGGAGGTTTTAAAGATGCTGTTCCTACAAAATTCAGGCGATGTTTCTCTTACAACCAGTCTCAAAGATCCACAACATTAAATTATTTACTCACTACAAGATATTTTTATTATAAATAACTATCTAGTAAATTTAAAAAAAATAAGATTTATAAAAAACAATCTATAGAAGTATTAATATCAGTTTTAAAATTATATTTATTCTAATTTTAATTATTTAAAAAAATATATATGTATGTTTATTTTAATAAATTTTAATAGAAAAACACAAGATTATATAAATTTATCTAAATAATAGTTTATAAATATATATATATATATATAATACTTACAAATTTTTATATTATTTTAAATTTTTAATTAGCAATATAAATTATTTTTCGGTTACTTAAATTAAAATATTAATTGATTATTAACTTAAAAGTAGTTATTACTTAAAAATAATCTAAATTATTCTTTAAAAAGTTATTGCTTCCAAGAGTTTACCATTTTTTCTGGTAAATCCATATTTTCAGATAAATTGAAATTTTTCAAGTTATAAATAAAATTATGTTAGTTATTTTTAAATAATTTTTTAAACTTCATTCTTTATCAAGAATACTTTGGGGAAGGGAGGAAAGGTAGAGGGGGTTCGGGTTTATCTGGAACGCCCACTACAGGTCTCCAAATTGCCTCACTTACTATTATTATAGTGTAAGTCAATTAAATGGTCGCTTTTAGAAATTAATAAACATGAATAAATAATGAGGCTAAGAACTTTATTATCATTGAAACTTCTTCTTCAATATGATGACATATTATTTAAAATAAGAAATTATTCATAAATTAACCTAAAACCACTAAATTTGGGGCGGTTTCATGTTGAAGCCCTGTATGAATTATTAAATGATTATTTAAAAAAGATTGTGATTAAATTTCTTTTCACAATAATTACATTCGAAAGGTTTTTCTCCTGTATGAATTAATAAATTAAATTAATAATTTTAAATTAGATTTCGTATTAAATTTTTTTTTACAATAATTACATTCAAAACGTGTATCTTCTGTAATGTTTGAATCAGTATCTTCAAGTTTTTTGTCATGACTGTTTTCCTTGGAATATTCGACTATCATTTTCGAGTTTTAATTTATTTTTTAAAATTGAATTTATTTGTTTAAAAATACATCCTTTTAAATGTTTAGATAAAAATTTCTCATTTATATAATTTGTGTAGCAATATTCACAAGGATATAGAGGACCTAAAAAAATTTTTCTTTATGTTCATTATGTTAAAATATTATCTATTTTAAAAATCTATATAATGAATATCATTAGAAATATATTTAAAAATATAATACTAGGGGAAGTAAACAATAATTTCGATGAATATAAAAATTGCCTATATATATTGGATAATTTATGTCTTCTTGTGAATAAAGATCCATTTTTAATTGTATAATCTATTACAAATTATATATAAGGTAATAAGTTAGATTTTTATTAAGTTTCAAAATAATAACCAAAATCTTCTTTAAGATAGAAACGATTCAGTTCATTAAAAAAAAATTATGCCCTTTATTTAAAAATTAGTTTTAATATTTCTTTAAAATCTTTTTATTTTTTTGATATTTTAATAAATGGCTGCTCTTTCTAAGTACATATTAAATGAAAAAATACATTTTATAAAAATCTGCATTCAAGAATCAAAGAAAATCTTTTGTCTTCATTATTAAGATAAACAGTATGAATTAATAAATGTCTATTTAATACAGATTTCCTATTAAATTTCTTTTTACAATGATTACATTCATAAGGCTTTTCTCCTGTATCAATCAATAAATGATTATTAAAATGTGTTTTTTGTATAAATTTCATTTTACAATAATTACATTCAAAAAGCTTTTCCCTTAATGAATTAATAAATGTATATTTAAATGTGATTTCCTATTAAATTTATTTTTACAATAATTACATTCAAAGCCCTTTTCACCTGTATGAATTAATAAATGTAAAATGTCTATGTTTAAATCTCTTTTTACAATAATTACATTCAAAACGCCTGTTTTCTGTTTTGTTTGAATCAAACCTTTTTCGTCTTGGCCGTTTTCCTTGGAATATTCGACAGTATCATTTTTGAGTTTTAATTTATTTTTATTTTTGCAATTAATTTACAATTACCCCTATCCATATCATTTTCATAAATCCAAATCATTATCAACGATTATAATAATCATTTTAATTTGATATGCTATGTTTTGTTTATAATCTTTTGAGTGAATACATTAATCGCAAAAATGCAAGAACCATGGCGCTAACTGGTATCATTATGAAGCAAAGTACCGGGACCCCGAGCCTCGGCTCGGTACTTAAGTTAAAAAAAATGATTCATTATTATTGGGTTTGGCTGGTAATATTAATACCTGGGACACCGAGCTGTCGCTCGACCCTTTAAAAAATATTAATCTACAATTAATTATTTATTACAATTATTAAATGTTGCATCATTGCATCAATCTGATTAAAATGAATTGAACTGGGGTCCTCAATAATACAAACAAACAATTTTAGCTAGCATAATAAGATTAATCCAAGTAATATCGTCTATTTCTATTCGACACTATTTTCAGTTATGAAATGAACAGTCAGTAGAGAGTAAAAAAATTGTAATTGAAGACCGTTGTTTTTAAAAATAATTAAATTATTTTATAGATTATAAAATAAAAATTATTGTATTAACATTAAAAATATTGAAATAAAAAAATAATAGTTTGATTTAATAAACTAAAATATTATAAACATTTTTAATGTGAATTTCTCAGGGAGGTAGGGAGCCCAATTCATTTAACCATCCATGTTGTATAAGGAATCTTAATTTCTTAACACTCCGTTTTTTCAAATTTAAAATAGAGGGAGAGAAAGAGTTTCAATTATATTCGAATAGTCTATATATTCTATATATGAGTATTTTTTTTTTCTGAATTTAATACCAAGTTGATTTTCAAAATTTTCTATTCTTTATGCATATGATTGATTACATGTGTTAAAATTTAAACAAATTCAAATATTCTAATTTATAAATTTATATAAAATTTAATATTATTTTTTCGAGACTAATGGCAAATACCGGTGGCCCTAGTCAGAGCAAGAGAAGACTCCTTTTGGTAGCGGCCCAGTCGATGATGTTATATGGATCGGAGATTTGGGCTTTACAACTATATTTTAAGTGAAAAAATGATTTCTTGGTTATATAAAAATTAAAATATGATTCTTTATATCTTTATTATACAGAAAAGTAGGCGTGTTAATATAAAATATATACCTGGGACACCGAACTATCACTCGACCCTTTAACCAATTTATACAATTTATTTTTATATACTTTAAAAATTTTACAATTTTTTAATTATTTATTATAATTGTTAAATGGGATTTCTAAAAATGACCCATTAAAAATTTGTTTCCTAAAATGTTTCAAATTAATTAAAATAAATTGTATAAATGTTCATTTATAAAATCTATATATCTGTGAGTTTGTTTTTCGATTTTTTAAATTTTGATTTTGGATTCGATTAGAGCTTAAAATGTGTAAATAAATGTAGAGTGGTCTTGGTTTTTTTAAAATTCGTTTGGGAACATGGTCAAATCGGCAGTCAAAGTTGAAAATTCCCCATATATTATAACTACTGTAATTAGTATTATTATAATGTAAAATTATAAAGAAAAAATGTTTAGACATTATTATAGACATTTTCATTCTGTAAATTAAATAATTTTATTTCATTTAAATAAATATCTATTTTTAAATATTTTTTTCTCTCTACATTATTTATCTAATTCTCACAATATATTAAGATCATACCGGGACCCCGAGCCTCGGCTCTGTAATTAAGTTAAAAAAAAAAAATTCATTATTATTGATAAATATATATCGTAATTTATAATTATAAAATATTATTAAAATATATATTTTTAATTTTATTTCGAAATTAAATAAAAAATTTTAAAATATTTTAAATATAAAAAAAATATATATTTTTAATTTTATTTCGAAATTAAATAAAAAATTTTAAAATATTTTAAATATAAAAAAAATATTAATACAATATTCTTTAAAAAAAGGCGGGAGTCAAATTTCAATATAAATGTCATTTGTGATGTCATCAATATATAAATTAATAATAAATAATATTAATAAATATTAAATTTAATAAAAGAACAATGAATAAATAAATATAAAATAGTAATTTATTAAAATGTAAACAATAGATAAAAAGAAAAAAAATAACAAATTCATTATTTTCATTTTCATTTTCATTTTTAAATAACGATTCACCCGGAGAGTTTCGAACCGACGAAATCCACTCGTTAAAACATCACTTTACCATCTGGACTAAATGTATTTAGATAAAAAATTGTCATTTTTTTACTGTCTTAGCAGGCAGATTTGATGTTTTTTATTTTATTTTTTTTTTTTTGAGAGAGATTAATAAATATCTATATATATTTTATTAAAAATAAATATTTTTAATTTTATTTCGAAATTAAATAATAAATTTTAAAATATTTTAAATAAAAAAAAATATTAATACAAATAAAAATGGAGGCCAATTTTGACGTTTTCCATATATAATTTTCAATTAAGAAATTAATAATGAAGCTGAATGTTTCAAGAGATATCATCAATAAAACTTAATTTTTCTTTATAAATACTATATCTAGTGTGAATTTGAAAAAAATCGTTAGAGCGGTTTTTGAGAACCAATATATATAGATAGATAGATATATACAATTTTAGCTAGCATAATAAGATAAGATATATAAACAAGTGCTCCGCAACCGGTGTGCCGCAGCTGAAACACAGGTGTGCCGCCGCTTGAAATTACACAACATATTTATTTTAATGCAATGTACTCTAATACAAATTTACAATTTATAAAAACGAATTGTATATACTTACTATATTTCAATGCAAAACCATCAATAAAATAACAATTGTTTAGCACTTGCTATAATGTATTCACACAATAGAAGAAATGGATGTCAATAGAAGTAAATAGAAGATGGACTCTGTAGTCTGGGTCGTACTGAAAACTTTACATTTTCAATCATAAATACAAGTACCGGGACCCCGAGCCTTGGCTCGGTACTTAAGTTAAAAAATGATTCATTATTATTAGATTTGGCTGGTAATATTAATACCTGAGACACCGAGCTCTCGCTCTACCCTTTAAAATATATTGATATACAATTCTTTAATTATTTATTACAATTATTAAATGTTACACATTTGCATCAATCTGATTAAAATGAATGAACTTGTGCTCCTCAATAATACATAAATATATAATATATATATATATATTTTTTTCTTTAGTGTTTTTTTGAAAAACTGTTTAGCCCCAAGTGGTTATAAAACAAACTAAAGACAAAAAAAAGTGCTTTGCAGCTTTTCGAAATTAAAAAAGCAAAATTGGCAGTCGTGGGACTGGCCGACAGAAGTGAAAACTTCTGCGTAAGAAATTTTAAAACAGACGAAATTCGCGCTATTTCACAAGAAAGATGAATTTCATATGCATGTATATATGTATATACATATATAATTTATATATTATTTTAAACATACATTTTAAACAAATTTGTAACTTATATTTATATATATATACAACTTTGTTTAAAATATTGCAATACGAACTGTTTTATAAATTGTAATCTCTAACATAAAATATATATTTATTATATTATATTGTCAGTGTTAGATACGAATTTCTACTGGACACATACACCCCTATAAATTAAATCGCAGAAGTTTATAAATTAACCATTCGTGTTTGTTATTAACGTGATTTATTTTTGTGCCCATTTCAATATGGATAAATTTTTATTTGGAAAACAATCTACTTCTCGGGCAGAAGATGATGAACCTTGCACAAGCAGTATTGCTAAGAAAAGAAAGATTGTGAATAGAAAATACTTCGAAGACTACATTCGTTATGGCTTTTATTGGTGCGGCGATGAAGCGGCTCCGAAACCATTATGTGTAATTTGCAACGAACAATTAACAAACGACTCAATGGTGCCCAGTAAACTAAATCGCCATCTAACTTCAAAACATCCGAATTGTGCTAAAAAGGATATATCATATTTTCAAAGGTTTTTGGCTCAAAATTTAAAACAAAAAAAATTTATGATGTCGACCGTATCTGGAGAAGCACCAAGCTTCGAAGAATTAATATAGGGGGTGCTACAAGCCCTGAAATGCACCATCTTCGACGCCGCCAGAGAGATGTACGCCACTTCAGCGAGACGCCATGTTCATGCATTCGTGTTTTGAACATACACTGAATCACATCTTTGCAGGACATCAGTCCACATCATCGGATTTCTTTGAACCTGTATCATAACACATTAAATGTTTATGTTTCATTAAAACACATCAATAAATATTATATTATTTGCAAGCATTTGATTTATAAACATTTATTCATTTCACATTATTTCTCCAGATTACATTATTACAGATCACAACAGCTTTCTTCAAATAATTCGTCAAGCATACACACATCATCTTAACATTTGGTCCAATTGAGCCGGATTCATCCAGTATATTCAATATTTAGTTCATCGAGCTAGATACAGCAAGTAATTCAACATATTGAGACGAATCATATTTGAGAAGCAAAAAACAAGCCGAGAAATCCGAAAACAGTATTTGTATCTGGAGAAATTGAGCAACCTTATTTAACAAACAATTAATATTTGTTGCTGGAATTAATTTGTGCGGTAAGTCCTTTTCATTCCTTTCATTAATTCATATAATTCATTATAGTTGCATAATTGGTGTAGCCTTTATTCAATATGGAATTGCAGCATTTAAAAAATTCAAGAAAATTAATAAAAGCACAATTGACTAAATTCAAAAATTATGTTGAGTCCATACAAACTTTCGACCAAGAATCAATTATTCAATCAGTAGATCGTTTAGAAAATTTTGAATCAAAATTCGAAAAATTCAATACAATTCAGGATCAAATTGAACTGAAATGTATTGATAACGAGGAATCTTTCGAAATAGAAATTGAGGAACGATCTACTTTTGAAAATCGTTATTTTGCATTAAAATCCAAAATTAAAAAAGCGGTTCATGAATTTGAGAGAGCGTCTGTCGTTAGGCCAGACGCTGATGTAATTAGCTTAGCATCATCGTCCTCTAAAAATCAATTCATACAATTACCTACCATAGACCTACCTAACTTCGATGGGAATTTTAACAATTGGCTCGAATTCAAAGATGCATTCTCAGCTCTAATTGATCAAAATGATCAATTATCTGAGGTTCAAAAATTATATTATTTGAAATCAACTCTAAAGGGGCGGGCTTTAGAAATTTTGGAATCAATGAAGGTCACGGCTCAAAATTATAAAATAGCATGGGATCTTCTTAATGAAAGATTCGAAAATAAAAAATTATTAATTCACAATCATGTAAAATCTATATTTGAACTGCCCTCACTACAAAGAGAATCGGGGAGCCATCTACAGATGTTACATGATGATATAAACAAAAATTTAAGAGCATTAAAAGCATTAGGTGAACCAACTGATTCCTGGGATACATTATTAGTTTATTTAATTTCATCAAAATTTGATAGTAAAACCAGAAGGGATTGGGAAATACAGACAACCAGGGACGATAATATTTCTTTCGAAACATTATTAAAATTTATTAGGGAAAAATCTGCTATTTTAATACGAGTTGGAGATTCGAAACCCACTAGGCCAATATCACCAAAATTAAACAAAGGATATACTCATATATCAACTGCAAAATCGTGTGCCTTATGTAAAGAGCCACACGCAATATACAAATGTTCAAAAATTTTAAAATTAAACACCAGGGAAAGAATTAACAACATTCGGAATTTAAAATTATGTTTAAATTGTCTCAAACCCTCCCATTACGCCTCGTCATGTAAATCTTCAAAATGCACTAAGTGTAACAAATCCCATAATACATTACTTCATTTAGACCCCGTTGAAATACAATCAAAAATGCAGCCAACAGATGACATAGAAATCAAAGAAAATGAGAATAATAGCGATTCAAATAGCACGACCCACGGTTTGGTAGGAATATGTTCCGATATACAATCAAATACAACTTTATTATCCACAATTAAAGTAAAGGTAAAGGACATTCATGGCAATTATCACATATGTAGAGCGCTTTTAGACAATGGATCGCAAAGCAATTTAATTACAAAAAAATTGTGCGATAAATTAAAATCAAAAAAATTCAAAATAGAATATACAATTACAGGAATAGGTAATATTCAACATAAAATTAAACATAAAACAAATTTAGAGATATGCTCGTTGAAATCACAGTATAAGCGAAATTTACAGTTTCTTGTTATGGACCATATTACTGATAAATTACCAACTAATTCGTTTGATATCAATCATTTGAATATTCCAGATGATATTGAACTTGCAGATGAAACATTTAATGAAAGCGAGGATATTGATATGTTAATTGGTGCAGACATATTTTATGATTCGTTGTGCGCAGGGCAAATTTTACAAATTACAAAAAAGTAAATTCGGTTGGATCGTAGCAGGCAATATTGGTAATTCACTTAACAACAGCTCCAAAGTGAATTTATTAAGATTAACCGATCTTGAATTTGATTTAAAAAGGTTTGGGAGGTAGAAGAAATTCAAAATTTCCACAAAATCAAAAACATCAAATTTTATTATCAAATAAACATAAATTCACTCGATTATTAATGTCACAGGAGCATAAACGACTATTGCATTGTGGACCTCAACAATTGTTATATTCCATTAGACAAAAGTATTGGCCTATTGGGGGCAGAAATCTGGCTAGGGAAATAATTCATAACTGCATTAAATGTTTTCGAGCCAAACCAAAATCAATTAATTATCAAATGGGGAATTTACCAACTGCACGGGTAGAACAGTATATGCTTTTTCACAATGTAGGGGTTGATTATGCAGGTCCCGTACTTTTGAAGGAAGGTAACAGTAGACGGCCTCGAATAGTCAAGGCGTACATTTGCCTTTTTACATGTTTATCAACCCGAGCAGTGCACTTAGAATTGGTATCAGATCTATCGGCGGATATGTTCTTAAATTCATTGAAGCGCTTTATTGCCCGCAGAGGCAGACCATTAGCCATATATTCAGACAATGGTACAAATTTTGTGGGGGCTAATCATAAATTAAAGGAACTTTTCAAAATTCTTAATAACAGCCAAATATATGAAGCTCTAATGAGAGAAAATATACAATGGCATTTTATTCCAGCTAAAAGCCCACACTTTGGAGGCTGCTGGGAAAGCATGATAAAAAGAACAAAACATCATTTAAATAGAATTCTAGGCGAATCCAAATTGAATTTTGAAGAATATACCACTGTGCTAACTGTGATAGAATCCATTCTAAATTCTCGTCCACTTACACCTTTATCATCAGATCCATCAGATCATAATCCATTAACCCCTGCACATTTTTTAATTGGAAAACCAGCAACAAATATTCCAGAATCAAACTTTGTCGAAATCAAAGACAATCGTTTGAAAAGATATGCATATATCACCAAGCTGTTTCAGTCATTCTGGAGGAGATGGGCTGCTGAGTACATTTCAGAACTGCAGGTTCGTCAGAAATGGACGAATCAATCTGCAAATGTCAAACTTGGAGCTCTGGTTCTTTTGAAAGAAGACAATTTACCTCCGCTGAAATGGTCACTTGGAAGAATTGCAAAATTATATCCTGGCAAGGACAAGATTGTCAGAGTTGTTGATGTATCCATGCCAAATGGAAACATCATCAGACGATCGGTGATGAAGCTGTGCCCTTTACCGATCAACCAAGAAGATACAGTCCACTAAGAGGGGTTTCGTTGAAGATACTTCAAGGCCGGCGGGATGGAGAAGCACCAAGCTTCGAAGAATTAATATAGGGGGTGCTACAAGCCCTGAAATGCACCATCTTCGACGCCGCCAGAGAGATGTACGCCACTTCAGCGAGACGCCATGTTCATGCATTCGTGTTTTGAACATACACTGAATCACATCTTTGCAGGACATCAGTCCACATCATCGGATTTCTTTGAACCTGTATCATAACACATTAAATGTTTATGTTTCATTAAAACACATCAATAAATATTATATTATTTGCAAGCATTTGATTTATAAACATTTATTCATTTCACATTATTTCTCCAGATTACATTATTACAGATCACAACAGCTTTCTTCAAATAATTCGTCAAGCATACACACATCATCTTAACAGTATCTGTTTCCGATAAAGCATTAGAAGCTAGCTATTACATTGCAAGATTAATAGCTCGTGAAAAGAAACCTCATACTATTGGAGAAAAACTTATTAAACCAGCATGAATGGAAATTGTGCGAGATATGCTTGGACCTAAAGAGGTTCAGGAAGTGAGTAAGGTTTCACTGTCAGCTGAAACTATTAAAAGACATATTGGCGACATGTCAACAGATATTTTGAACACGCTTATTTTGAAATTGATCGCAGCTAACAATTTTGCTCTTCAAATTGACGAGTCAACGGATATTAAAAATCAAGCACAATTAATTGCAATTGTACGTTTTGTTGGCGAAGATTGCATAAAAGAAAATTTTTTATTTTGTAAAAAACTTGCCGAACGAACTACTGGAGAGGATATTTTTCGAGTAACTGATGATTTCTTCAAAATACATAATCTACAATGGAGTAACTGCATGAGTATTTGTACTGATGGCGCCGCAGCAATGACTGGTAACATAAAGGGTTTTGTTGCCTTTGTAAAACAACAAAATCCGGCAATACAATTTACACATTGCTGCATACATCGGGAAGTATTGATGGTGAAGAATTTACCAGAACAACTTTTAAAAACTATGAATGAATGCATCAAAATTATAAATTTTATTAAATTAAGAGCTTTAAATACAAGAATTTTCGAAATGCTTTGTGAAGAAATGGGTTCAGAACATAAATCTTTATTATTTTATACTGAAGTACGTTGGTTATCCCGAGGAAAAGTGTTGACTAGATTGTTTGAACTTCGCTGTGAAGTGCATCAGTTTTTACTAAGTCAAAATATGCCCGAACTCGGCCAGCACTTCGAAGATAACAGTTGGATCGCCAAACTTGCATATATGGCTGACATTTTCGACCATCTTAATGAACTTAATAGAAAAATGCAAGGTCCGAATGAAAACTTATTAACCTGTTCCGACAAATTGCAAGGGTTCAAAAATAAACTGGAACTTTGGCAGAATGAACTAAGTAACAACTCTTTAGAAATGTTTCAAAGGGTTCATAATACAATAATTGAAAATAGGCAATTAATTATCGATCTGGCCCAATCCCATTTAACAACACTGGAAAATAAATTCGACTACTATTTTCATTCGATTAAAAGTGAAGAATATGATTGGATTCGCAATCCTTTTGCAACTAATGCAAAAAAATCTGTTGATGCATTTTCTCTTAAATTTAAAGAAGAGTTTATTGAACTGAGTAACGACGGGACGTTAAAACTTACTTTTGGAGAAGTTCCATTGGATGTTTTCTGGATTTCGGCTAAGAATGAATATCCTCAAATTTCAAAACAGGCTATTTCAATTTTAATCCCCTTTTCAACGACATATTCATGCGAACAAAGCTTTTCGACACTTCTTTTAATTAAAAATGATAAGCGGTCTTGCTTAAAAAATCTCGATCAAGAACTTCGAGTTGCACTATCAAATATCGAGCCCAATATAAAATACTTGTGTTCCTTGAAACAAGCTCAAGTATCACATTAATTACCCTTTTTGCCTATTTTTTTGTATTATTGTAGTTTTGTAATTAATTATATATGTTATGTACATATAATACCGTAAATATGTAAAATAAAACGAATTAAAATATTAATTAATGTATTATTTTCTGATGTGTATACGTGTTGTTTTATTATATTTATACCTATTAAATTTGGTGTACCGTGAAAACCAGAAAAAGCTTTTGGTGTGCCACGAATAAAAAAACGTTGCGGAGCACTGTTCTAGAGAATCCTATACGATGTGGTCAAAAGAGAAATTCCCCTATAATTATTGTAAATGTTATAATAATAATAATAAAAGCTTATTCAAATTAAAATCATAAAACACATTTTCAATAATATACGATCAATCATATTGTAAACATCCGGAACCCCATAGAGATTTCTTTTTTACTTTATTTATTGGAAATATATAATTATATATTTTTGTTTTATATGAAACATTTTCATGTGAGATTTTTAATATTATTAATAGTTGGAATCATTCGCGAGTTAAATTATCGCGTTCAAATTGTGAAATTAGGATTTTTAGTTTATTTAATTTATATAATTGGATTGTTTGGCTTACATAATATAGGGTGATTGTACAATTAATTAAAATTTTCTTAAATAAAAATAATTAAAACGCTATGATCATTGTGTAAAATATTTTTTTATTTAGTTGATTCTAAATCAAATGTGGTTTAGCTTTTATGATATAAGATATTCCCCGATCGTCTCTTCAGTGCCATCCTGACCACAGAATTAAAGAGTAAGTGTTACAATATCAAATATATTATATACAATGAATTTTCAACAATAATTAAATTCAGGCGTAAGAATTAATTAAAGATTAATTTATAAATTCTTTTTTTATTTACAAATAAGAATTGGAAAAAAAGAAACTTTTGACATATTTCAGACTTGTAGAAATGAAGAATAATAAAAGGATATTTTTAAATGTAATTAGAAAATGTAATTAAAAATTAGTAATAATGTACTTATTAATGAAAGAAATAAAATAGATGATATAAATACTAAGTTAAATAAATCAGAAAATTATTGATTTAAATATAAAACGATAAAGTATATAATATAAGATATAATCATAGAAAGAATCAAAGAAAATATTTAGTCATCATTATTAAGATAATATTTTATACAATATGAATTAATAAATGTATATTTAAATGTGCTTTTGTATTAAATTTCTTTTTACAATAATTACATTCAAAAGGCGTTTCTCTTGTATGAATTAATAAATGTGTATTTAAAGCAGATTTCTGATTAAATTTCTTTTTACAATAATTACATTCAAAAGGCTTTTCGCCTGTATGAATTAATAAATGTTTATCTAAATCAGATTTTCTAATAAATTTCTTTTTACAATAATTACATTGAAAAGGCTTTTCACCTGTATGAATTAATAAATGTCCTTTTAAATTTCTTTTTACAATAATTACATTCAAACGGCTTTTCTCTTGTATGAATTAATAAATGATTATTTAATACAGATTTCCTATTAAATGTCTTTTCACAATAATTACATTCAAAAGGTTTTTCATCTGTATGAATTAATAAATGTCCTTTTAAATGTGCTTTTGTATTAAATTTCTTTTTACAATAATTACATTCAAAAAGCTTTTCTCTTGTATGAATTAATAAATGTCTATTTAATACAGATTTCATATTAAATTTCTTTTCACAATAATTACATTCGAAAGGCTTTACACTTGTATGAATTAATAAATGTGTATTTAAATATGATTTCCTATTAAATTTCTTTTTACAATAATTACATTCAAAAGGCTTTTCACCTGTATGAATTAATAAATGATTATTAAAATGTGTTTTTTGTATAAATGTCTTTTTACAATAATTACATTCAAAGGGCTTTTCACCTGTATGAATTAATAAATGTCTATTTAAATTAGATTTCGTATTAAATTTCTTTTTACAATAATTACATTCGAAACGTCTGTTTTCTGTATTGTTCGAATCAGTATCTTCAAGGTTTTCGTCATGACTGTTTTCCTTGGAATATTCAACTGTATCATTTTCGAGTTTTAATTTATTTTTTAAAATTGAAAATATTTGTTTGAAAATACATGTTTTTAAATGTTTAGATAAAAATTCCTCATTAATATAATTTGTGTAGCAATATTCGCAAGGATATAAAGGACCTAAAACAATTTTATTTTCATTATGTTAAATCATTTTCTAATTATTTTAAAAATATATATAATGAATATCATTAGAAATATATTTAAAAATATAATACTAGGGGAAGTAAACAATAATTTAGATGAATATAAAAATTACCTATATATATTGGATATTTTATGTCTTGTTGTGAATAAGGATGCATTTTTAATTGTATAATCTATTACAAATTATATATAAGAAAATAAGTATTATAAAAGTATTAAAAGTTTAATATAATTTAATTTAAGAGATAGTCTGTGAGTTTGATTTTTATTGACATTCAAAATAATAACAGATAATAATCCAATATCTTCTTTAAGATAGCAACGATTCAGTTCATTCAAAAACATTAAATGCCTTATTTAAAAATTAGTTTTAATATTTATTTAAAATCTTTTTATTATTTTTATGTGATATTTTAATAAATGGCTGCTCTTATCTTATCTTATCTTCTTATGCTAGTAAAAATTGTTATATATGTTAATAAAAATATTTCCTTTTTATTTTTTTTTATTCTTTTTACTTAGGTGGAACCAGGCCTCTCCCATTTATTTCCCCACTCTTCTCCGTTTGTCAATTCTTTGCCATTCAATTCCTGTAGTAAATTAAGAACACAAAAACAAATAAATGTTTTATCTAATATACTGATTGAATATTTAGTATATAATTTTACAATTACAATTTTTTTACTCTGTACTGACTGTTCTGTCTCTTGCTCCATTATATCGTGGCTAGAATAGGAGAGGAAAGAATGCGAAAAATATATTGGTAGGGAGACCGAATGTGAAACGTCCGCTTGGAAGACCAACGAACCGGTGGGTGGATAATGTAGGGATTGGAGGGTTGTGGCTCAGAATAGGGATACTTGGAGCAGTGTGTTTGCTGCAGACAAGAACTTTCAAGTTCCGTATAGCCAGAAAAATAGATAGATATTGTATAACTAGTTTTTAAAATACATAAACCATTTATATAATTTTTTTTTTAAAGAGCATCAATAAATTATTAAAATGTATAGATTAAAGAAGAAATTTATTTCAAATAAATTTAGAAAAGAGACGAGCAAAGTATTTTGCTTTAAAATAATTAAATAAAAACTTACTGAATATATATTTAATTTTGAGACGATTTTGTTAAGAAATAAAACCTTAATTTAAATTTTGATCTATATATATTTAAAAGAAGGGAAAAATTAAATGAGCTAAAATATTACAACTTACAAGCATTGTGTTGTGTATATTTATTCTAAAATAAAATAATGTTTATAATTTAGCACATATATTCCAGACACCGGGTCATGCGTTAATCTGAAATAATCTACACATTTTTAAAAATGTATTTTTTCATTTAATACTTAAAAAGAGCAGCCATTTATTAAAATATCAGTTAAAAATAATAAAAAGATTTTAAATAAATATTAAAACTAATTTTTAAATAAGGCGCATAATGTTTTTGAATGAACTGAATCGTTGCTATCTTAAAGAAGACATATTGGTTATTATTTTGAATGTCAATAAAAAAATCAAACTCGCAGACTATCTATTAAATTAAATTAAATTAAACTTTTAATACTTTTATAATACTTATTACCTTATATATAATAGATTATACAATTAAAAATGGATCCTTATTCACAGGAAGACATAAAATATCCAATATATATAGGTAAGTTTTATATTCATCGAAATTATGGTTAATTTTCACTAGTATTATATTTTTAAATATATTTCTATTGATATTCATTATATAGATTTTTAAAATAATTAGAAAATGATTTAACATAATTAAAATAAACTTGTTTTAGGTCCTTTATATCCTTGCGAATATTGCTACTCAAATTATATAAATGAGGAATTTTTATCTAAACATTTAAAAAGATGTATTTTTAAACAAATATTTTCAATTTTAAAAAATAAATTAAAATTTGAAAATGAAACAGTTAAGTATTCCAAGGAAAACAGTCATGACGAAAACCTTGAAGATACTGATTCAAACAATACAGAAGACAGACGTTTTGAATGTAATTATTGTAATAAGAAATTTAATCATAAATGTGATTTAAAGAGACATTTATTAATTCATACAGGTGAAAAGCCTTTTGAATGTAATTATTGTAAAATGAAATTTAATACGAAATCACATTTAAATAGACATTTATTAATTCATACAGGGAAAAAGCCTTTTGAATGTAATTATTGTAAAAAGAAATTTAATACCAAATCACATTTAAATAGACATTTATTAATTCATACAGGTGAAAAGCCTTTTGAATGTAATTATTGTAAAAAGAAATTTAATTTCAAATCGGTATTAAAAAAACATTTATTAATTCATACTGGCGAAAAGCCTTTTGAATGTAATTATTGTAAAAAGAAATTTAATCAGAAATTTAGTTTAGATAGACATTTATTAATTCATACAGGGGAAAAGCCTTTTGAATGTAATTATTGTAAAAAGAAATATAATCTGAAATCTGATTTAAATAATCATTTACTAATTCATACAGGAGAAAAGCCTTTTGAATGTAATTATTGTAAAAAGAAATTTTATTGGAAATCTAATTTAAATACACATTTATTAATTCATACAAGTGAAAAGCCTTTTGAATGTAATTATTGTGAAAAGAAATTTAATACGAAATCTGCTTTAAATACACATTTATTAATTCATACAGATGAAAAGCCTTTTGAATGTAATTATTGTAAAAAGAAATTTAATAGGAAATTTTATTTACAAGGACATATATTAATTCATACAGGTGAAACGCCTTTTGAATGTAATTATTGTAAAAAGAAATTTAATCTGAAATCTGAATTAAATAGTCATTTATTAATTCATACAGGTGAAAAGCCTTTTGAATGTAATTATTGTAAAAAAAAATTTAATAAGAAATCATATTTAAAAGTACATATATTAATTCATACAGGTGAAACGCCTTTTGAATGTAATTATTGTAAAAAGAAATTTATACAAAAAAGAGATTTTAATAATCATTTATTAATTCATACAGGTGAAAAGCCTTTTGAATGTAATTATTGTAAAAAGAAATTTAATCATAAAATTAGTTTAGATAAACATTTATTAATTCATACAGGAGAAAAGTCTTTTGAATGTAATGTAAAAGAAATTTAATATGAAATCACATTTAGATACACATTTATTAATTCATACATGTGAAAAGCCATTTGAATGTAATTATTGTAAAATGAAATTTATACAAAAAAGAGATTTTTATAATCATTAATTCATACAGGTGAAAACTCTTAATGTAATCATTGTAAAAAAATTTAATGGTTGGTTTTATAAATATTATTTATTAATTTTAATTAATAATTTAATTTAAATATAATATATGTGTTAATTAATCCAATTCCATTTTGCGAGATAGTCGAGTGGAGACAAGCCAGATTCTTTTCACTTATTAATTAACTCAAATGTACGAAAATCTGTTGTTTGATAAACTTAGATGATTAAAATTGCGTTTGATTAATTATTTTCCCTTAATGGATTTCTTGTCATCTTTATAATTAGTATCTTAATGGTAATGGAAATGATTATTTATTTATTTTGTAAATTACTTTCTCGCTAAGAACAATTTGTATGTGTTTCTTTCGTTTCAAATATTTACAATGAATGAAACTTTTAATACATTAATATTAAATTTTAACAAGAACATTATTCGTTTCTTTTACTTACGTAAATTACATGAAATATGGTAGAATTTCCAGTTAAGTTAAAAATTATTTATTTGGATATAAAACTAACATTTTTGAATGAAGCATATTTGATTGCTGTTATGTTAGTTTTATCTCTCAATAAATATTTTTTTAATTTCCAATATTTTTTCAAAAAAAATAAAAGAAAAATAAACAATACCTCCCTTACTCTATCTTCGCTCGGTAAAAACACCCACCGACAAGCCCGATTTTTTTTTCAATTAGTTCATAGTGCCTGGCCAGAACTCATGGCTTGGAAATCTGCGTAGATGGTTTGGGTGCTCATCAACTGACATCTTTAGAGCTGCTGTTTCCAAAAGATGTCTTACCATATGGATCGCTTTCTTCTATAGGGAGAAAGCTTTTTAAGAAGAAGAAGGATTATTTATATCATTAATATAATTACATAATATTCATCTCTAATGCTACAGCGTGAACAATATTTATTATATTAGTTAGTATAAAGTAAAGGAAAAATCACATATATATAATATATATATTAAAAAAGAAAGTTTCAGTATATTATATCGTGGCTAGAATAGGAGAGGAAAGAATGCGAAAAATATATTGGTGGGGAGACCGAGTGTGAAACGTCCGTTTGGAGGACCAAAGAACCGGTGGGTGGATAATTTAGGAAGGACAGAGATGGGAGAAAGAACTTTCAAGTTCCGTATAGCCACAAAGATAGATAGATATTGTATACTTATATAAAATTCATAAAGCATTTATTTTATTTAACCGTGTGATATAATTTGTTTTATTAAAATTATTTATTTAGAGATAAAACTAACATTTCAACTATGCTGCTATTATGCTTTTCTTAGATCATACATGGTACACCGAGCCGCCGCTCGGTCTTAAAAAAAATGATTCCTAATTATCGAGTTTGGCTGATAATACTAATAACTGGTTCACTGAGTCACTTTTCAAATAATTTAAATTTAAAAGAACATAAATTAATAAATAGTAATAAACAGCCCTTAAACGTACCTATTAATGCACTGAAAGACAAAAGTATGTGTAGTGGATATAAAATAATATATATTTCGTAATTTCAAGAAAATTCAAAATTCACCTGTTCTTTTGACTAGACCTCGTATATCATATATATTATTATTAAATATTTTTTTATATTGAAGTGAGCCACTATTCCAGAGGTGGCCAACCCAAATGATCTTGCGGACCACTTTGGAAATGCATCATAACTTCGCGGGCCGCATATAAAATTATACATACCCATATTAGATTTAGACCCATTATAGATATTGTTTGGTGTGACAAATTGAAAAATAATGAATTTTTATTATGTATACTATTATTTTTACATATCAGAATTCGGAATACTCCTTGGGGGCCCAGGGTTTCCAACCACCCCCGATCCAAAACCTTAAAATACAAACCCCCTTTATTTAATGGAGACTTCATCACACCCTTTGTAGAGATCGGAGGGAGGAACCACATCCCCCCACCAAACCACGTAAGGTTGGATTTATAGGAATTCAATGAGGTCTCCTTTTGGAGACCTCTGGTGTTCCCCACCTTAAATCCTCATCCCAAAATGTTTAGTTGGTTAGCAACTTTACATGGGGCTCAGTTACATTTTTCTTCACCATCCTTGATGTGGACTATGGGGTTTTTATTTTTATTCACAATAGGGGGTTAACGGGGGTGGTGTTAGCTAATTCTTCCATTGACATGATTTTACATGACACATACTACGTAGTGGCTCACTTCCAACACGTTCTTTCAATGGGGGCCGTGTTTGCTATCATAGCTTGTTTTATTCAATAATATAATAATAATGATACTGAATGCACATTGTAAAAAATATATAATACTAAAATAAAAAAAAATTAAATCATATTTATTTCACTAGTGCGATATTTGTTTCATGAGGGCGCAGAATATAAAAGTGTGATGAATCTCGCGGGCCGCAAATATGTTTACGGCGGGCCACATGCGGCCCGCGGGTTCGCCACCCCTGCACTATCCCTATTTTATCTTATTATGCTAGCTAAAATTGTATATATGTTTGTATGTTTGTTTGTAAATTGGTTCTCAAAAACCGCTCTAACGATTTTTTTGAAATTCAGACCAGAGATAGTATTTATAAAGAAAAATTGAGTTTTATTGATCACATCATCTTCATTAGTTTTTTTTTAATTTAAATGTATAGTACCGGGACCCCGAGCCTCGGCTCGGTAATTAAATTAAATAAGTTGACTGTGGCCAGATCCGAACCGACCGACGGTTTGAAGTAAATTAATATCCAGCTACAGAAACAATTTCAAATAATTTTAATATATCTATTAATGTAATAAAAAACAGATATGGATATAACATAAATATTTTTAATTTTATTTTATAATATATAGTACCGGGACCCCGAGCCTCGGCTCGGTACTTAAGTTAAAAAAAATGATTCATTATTATTGGGTTTGGCTGATAATATTAATACCTGGGACACCGAGCTGTCGCTCGACTCTTTAAAAAATATTAATATACAATTCTTTAATTATTTATTACAATTATTAAATGTTGCATCAATCTGATTAAAATGAATTGAACTGGGTTCCTCAATAATACAAACAAACAATTTTAGCTAGCATAATAAGATTAATCCAAGTAATATCGTCTATTTCTATTCAACACTATTTTCAGTTTATGAAATGAACAGTCAGTAGAGAGTAAAAAAATTGTAATTGAAGACCGTTGTTTTTAAAAATAATTAAATTATTTTATAGATTATAAAATAAAAATTATTGTATTAACATTAAAAATATTGAAATAAAAAAATAATAGTTTGATTTAATAAACTAAAATATTATAAACATTTTTAATGAGAATTTCTCAGGGAGGTAGGGAGCCCAATTCATGTAACCATCCATGTTGTATAAGGAATCTTAATTACTTAACACTCCGTTTTTTCAAATTTAAAATAGAGGGAGAGAAAGAGTTTCAATTATATTCGAATAGTCTATATCTATCTATATATATAAAAGGCAATGTCTGTCTCTGTTGGTTTGTCTGTCTGTCTCTTATAGACTCAAAAACTACCCGTCCGATTACGGTGAAACTTTCAGGGATTGTTGTGGGCATACCAAGGAAGGTTTTAGTGTAGTTAAATCCAAAATTAATTTAATTAGTAATATATTGCTAAGTCTGTAGTGTCACAAAACTATCGACAGATGGCGCTACATATAATTTTCAAAATTCAAATATTTTAAATTTTTTTTAAACTTAATATTTCTAACTTTGTATTACAATACAATAATGAGACGGAATTGTTGTGTTAAATTAGATTTTATAAATTGAAAACCATTAGTTATACTCTTAAGTTATTTAGTTTTATTGATCACATATCTGGAAAAAATCATCTTCATTAGTTGTTTTTAATTTAAATGTATATATGTGACGTCACAGTTACCTCCTTTTAGATATATATCTATTCTTAAAATAAAATTAAAAATATTTATATTATATTCATATATATGTAAAATAATAATTATATTATTTTAATATTCCTATAAGTTGGTATCACAATTTATTATTATTATGAATTATTTATAAGTAATTACTATTATTAATTGGTATTAATAAATAAATTAATATTTCTAACTTTGTATTACAATAATGAGACGGAATTGTTGTGTGTTAAAGAATTGTTGACTATAAAAACCAATTTGTTTTTAGGTAAGAATATATTATTCTATTTATTGTAATTATTTAAAATTTTTTTTTAGCAAACAAATCTGTGTATAGTCCATTTGATTAAACCTACCATCTTATATATAGATTGTCGTGTATAAGATATTAGAGGTGAGGTATTTTATAAGAAAAATTGGGTTAAAAATAAGTTTAATTAATTGGTAGCACTCTGGATTGAATTTAGAATAATTAAAAGGGTTATTGAAACCGCGTAGGTTGATTAGGGAATGACAAGATTGAATAGGTTCAATTAAAAAATGCTTATATAAAATTATAACTAAAAATGATTTATTTAATAAAACTGTAAGAATTTAAATTAAAATAGATAACTCAAGAAATTAAGATGAAATAGAATAATTGAAAGGTACCGTAAAAATAGAAATATAAATTAAAAGAACTTTAATTTATATTTTAGCAAATGCAATTTATAATTAATTATTAATTACCAATTGTCGACCACAGTTGGTATATTGTGTAGTTAAGGAATTGAGAATTCAAAATATGTCGAAGCCAATCATCCCCTTCTCTGCCACTTGGCAAAATTGTCCACCCCTCTCTCTCTCTATTGGGGAAACGAAGAGGCATATCTCTGGGTTTTTCCCTGCGTTTTTTTTTTAAACAATTATTTTTAGAAAGTCTTTGCCATGTGCTCAGTATCATAATACATCCAATATATAAGCATAAAAAACAAGCATTTTTATATTTATACTAGGAAAATTTGTTGTTGATTAAATTAAAATATATTTTCCAAGAAAACAAATATATGTCTTATCTACTTATACTGATTGAAACAAAATGGATGAAAACCTTTTACATACAGACTTTCAACCGGCGGAGCCCCCGTCTAGGTGTGAAGAGCGCCTGGAAGGCGCTCTGATCAGCTAGTATTCTATATATGAGTTTTTTTTTTCCTGAATTTAATACCAAGTTGATTTTCAAAATTTTCTATTCTTTATGCATATGATTGATTACATGTGTTAAAATTTAAACAAATTCAAATATTCTAATTTTTAAATTTATATATAATTTAATATTATTTTTTCGAGACTAATGGCAAATACCGGTGGCCCTAATCAGAGCAAGAGAAGACTCCTCGGAGATTTGGGCTTTACAACTATATTTTAAGTGAAAAAATGATTTCTTGGTTATATAAAAATTAAAATATGATTCTTTATATCTTTATTATACAGAAAAGTAGGCGTGTTAATATAAAATATATACCTGGGACACCGAACTATCACTCGACCCTTTAACCAATTTATACAATTTATTTTTATATACTTTAAAAATTTTACAATTTTTCAATTATTTATTATAATTGTTAAATGGGATTTCTAAAAATGACCCATTAAAAATTTGTTTCCTAAAATGATTCAAATTAATTAAAATAAAATGTAAAATGTTTGTTTATAAAATCTATATATCTGTGTGTCTGTTTTTTGATTTTGGATTCGATTAGAGCTTAAAATGTGTAAATGTAAAGTGGACTTGGTTTTTTAAAATTCGTTTGGGAACATGGTCAAATCGGCGGTCAAAGTTCAAAATTCCCCATATATTTATAACTACTGTAATTATTATAATGTAAAATTATAAAGAAAAAATGTTTAGATATTATTGTAGACATTTTCATTCTGTAAATTAAATAATTTTATTTCATTTTAATAAATATATCTATTTTTAAATATTTTTTGCTCTCAACATTATTTATCAAATTCTCACAATATATGAAGATCATATTAATTGGAATTATTTTTTAATTATTATTAATTATTTATGTTAACTTATTTAAAATTTGATTTCTATACGTTGTCATTCAAAGAATGTTTATATTTTTTATGTTATGTGTATAATTTTATTTTTTTAATATTAGCCTTTTTAAATTATTTATAAAACACGTAAACATTCAAGATTATATGATTAAATAATTTTAAATAATTGATCTCATAATTGGATTTTCATTTTCAATTGACGTTTTGAAAATATTTTTGTATTCATAAAACATTAAAAAAAACTTTTAAAACTTTTAAAATTATTTATAAAATCCATTAATCCATTAATCATTGATTAACCAAGAATAATTATTCAAACGCATTTTTAATCATCTAAGTTTATCAAACAACTGATTTTCGTACATTTGAGGGGGAGGTGTGAGGATAATTTTCTTCACACATCCCCGGCCTGTGGGTGTGGCTGACCTTAGGAGATAAAGCCTTGGAAAATTAAAAATAGACTAAAATTCAAATAAAATCCTTAACTAGGATTTGGAATAAGGCGATTTAAGGATAAAATTCTAAAATAAAAGAGTATTTAAATAACAATCCTATTATTTAGCAAGAAAATAATAGAAAATATATATAAAATCTTTACAAAAGCTCAACAAAATTGTCAAAATTTGACAATTCGGTTTGCTAAATTTAAGTAAATATACATATATATACATGCGTAGTGAATCAGATCTCACCAAAATTGGCAGACTTGAAATAAAAGGAGCTAGAACGTCGGGAGCAGGTATCCGATTTAACACATCCAGCTTATTCGAGAGCTCTACTCACTGAATCAATTAAATATTTAATATTTAGTAACAGAGAGGAATAGTAATAGTATTAACATACGAAACATAGAATTTGAAAATAAACAAAAATTTAAATATTTAGGTTCTATTGAAAAAGAATTTGAATGGAGGTTGAAATCAGGTATTAACGCATGTTATCCAGCAGTAAAGGGGCTAATCTCGTCAAAATTATTATCAAAGGGGATCACAATTAAAATATATAAAAGAACTAGCTGTACCCGATCATGCGTTGCTCATTTTTGCATATAATTAAAAATCTAAACATAAAGGCAGTTTTGATACATTAATCATAATTTATTAATGATCAAATTTATACAATACATCAAGATGAAAATTAAATTAATTAATAAAATTAACCCTACGTATACATATAAGTTTATCAAACAACTGATTTTCGTACATTTGAGTTAATTTATAAATTAAAAGAATCTGGAGTGTTTCCACTCGACTATCTCGCAATTCGAATTGGATTAATTAAGACATATATTATATTTAAATTAAATTATAAATTAAAATTAATAAATAATATTTATTAAACCAAACATTAAATGTTTTTAAATGATTACATTAAGAGTTTTCACCTGTATGAATTAATAAATGATTATTAAAATGTGTTTTTTGTATAAATTTCTTTTTACAATAATTACATTCAAAAGGCTTTTCACCAGTATGAATTAATAAATGTCTATCTAAAAGAGATTTCGTATTAAATTTCTTTTTACAATAATTACATTCAAAAGGCTTTTCTCCTGTATGAATTAATAAATGATTATTTAAAACAGAGATCATATTAAATTTCTGGTTTGTCTCCACTCGACTATCTCGCAAATTCGAATTGGATTAATTAACACATATATTATATATAAATTAAATTATTAATTAAAATTAATAAATAATATTTATAAAACCAACCATTAAATTTTTTTACAATGATTACATTAAGAGTTTTCACCTGTATGAATTAATAAATGATTATAAAAATCTCTTTTTTGTATAAATTTCATTTTACAATAATTACATTCAAATGGCTTTTCACATGTATGAATTAATAAATGTGTATCTAAATGTGATTTCATATTAAATTTCTTTTAATTACATTCAAAAGACTTTTCTCCTGTATGAATTAATAAATGTTTAACTAAACTAATTTTATGATTAAATTTCTTTTTGCAATGATTACATTCAAAAGGCTTTTCACCTGTATGAATTAATAAATGATTATTAAAATCTCTTTTTTGTATAAATTTATTTTTACAATAATTACATTCAAAACGCTTTTCACCTACATGAATTAATAAATGTCTATCTAAACTAAACTTATGATTAAATTTCTTTTTACAATAATTACATTCAAAAGGCTTTTCACCTGTATGAATTAATAAATGTCTGTCTAAATGTGTTTTCCTATTAAATTTCTTTTTACAATAATTACATTCAAAAGGCTTTTCTCCTGTATGAATTAATAAATGTTTATTTAAATTAGATTTCGTATTAAATTTCTTTTTACAATAATTACATTCAAAAGGCTTTTCACCTGTATGAATTAATAAATGTCCCTTTAATTCACATTTCTGATTAAATTTCTTTTTACAATAATTACATTCAAAAGGCTTTTCTCCTGTATGAATTAATAAATGTGTATTTAAATGAGATTTATAATTAAATTTCTTTTTACAATAATTACATTCAAAAGGCTTTTCTCCTGTATGAATTAATAAATGTTTATTTAAATTAGATTTCGTATTAAATTTCTTTTTACAATAATTACATTCAAAAGGCTTTTCTCCTGTATGAATTAATAAATGTCTATTTAAATCAGATTTCAGATTATATTTCTTTTTACAATAATTACATTCAAAAGGCTTTTCTCCTGTATGAATTAATAAATGTTTATTTAAATTAGATTTCGTATTAAATTTCTTTTTACAATAATTACATTCAAAAGGCTTTTCACCTGTATGAATTAATAAATGTCTATTTAAATCACATTTATGATTAAATTTCTTTTTACAATAATTACATTCAAAAGGCTTTTCTCCTGTATGAATTAATAAATGTGTATTTAAATGAGATTTCTGATTAAATTTCTTTTTGCTATGATTACATTCAAAAGGCTTTTCACTTGTATGAATTAATAAATGTGTATTTAAAGCAGATTTCCGATTAAATTTCTTTTCACAATAATTACATTCAAAACGTCTGGCTTCTATATTGTTTGAATCAGTATCTTCAAGTTTTTCGTCATGACTGTTTTCCTTGGAATATTCGACTGTATCATTTTCGAGTTTTAATTTATTTTTTAAAATTGAAAATATTTGTTTGAAAATACATCTTTTTAAATGTTTAGATAAATATTCCTCATTTATAAAATGTGTGTAGCAATATACACAAGGATATAAAGGACCTAAAACAATTTTATTTCATTATGTTAAATCATTAACTAACTATTTTAAAAATCTATTGTTATATATTTCCAGTCATAATAATAAACATTTACATTAACATTGATAATATTATATTCACATGCAACATCATGTAACACCAGATAAGTAAGCAGTGACAGTTTCGAACACGGAAAAAAATAATAAACAAATGACAAGCTTGACTATACAGTCAGATTTAAATATAAATTGTTAAAATTATATACTAATGTAATATTGCAATATTAATAAACTAATAGTTACTTTATACCAGTGTACTTATTCAACAAAGAACCTGCGTAATACAAAATAATTTTGGCGACGAGGATGGGATGTTAATTTATGCTGATCGGAGGTAAGATCTACACAAATCTTAGAAATGGATCCCGAACAGTTCAAGCAGTTTTTGGAGGCTATGTCAACTTTCATTACCTCAGCAACAATCAAGAAACTAATATTACACCATTTGATCAATTCAATGCGAAAATTGAAAGTTTCAACAATTACGTACAACGGTTCGAAAATTATCTTAAACTGCACGAAGTTAATGAAGAAAAGAAAGTCCAACTGCTCTTGAACTCTATAGGATGTGAATACTACAGCTTTAGTGTCTCCTCAATAGCCAGGTGAATTTAAATATTGTGAATTGATCGAACAATTAACAAATCATTTAGCTCCCAAGAAGAATCCATTGATTTACCAACATTATTTTCTTAGCAAGTTTCAAGACGAGAAGGTTAGTATAGCCGACTATGTTGCTAGTTTGAGGAAAGACATTTGTAACTAGATGTGACTGTGGTAAAGACATTTCTATAGCCGAACACTTTCTTAGAGCCCAGTTCATTAGAGGTTTGCGAAATAGTTGGATCAAGGAAAAATTGCTACAGTCTGACAAGATGGATTTCAAAAACCTAGTTCAAAAGGCTATTGCATTAGAAGCTTCTAGAATTGGAGGTGCAGAACTATCACACAGAGAACCGCACCCACCAATTCGTCTATGTTTTGATTATAAACCTACAGTTAATCCTCACATCAAAGAAGGTCGCTACCCAATTCCACGTATTGAAGACATTTTCAATAAAATGAGAGGAGGACGGTTCTTTAGTGCATTAGACATTCACAGAGCATTTCATCACTTGGCTGTAGATGATGAAAGTCGTAAGATATTGGCTGTATCTACACACTTAGGAACATATTTTGTCAACAAACTACCATTTGGAATTAAGGTTGCCCCAAATGAATTCCAAAAGGTCATGGGCAATGCACTAAATGATTTAGATGGAACTGCTGTTTATTTCGATGACATAATTATCCAAGGAAAGACCAAAGAAGAATGCAAAAACAGGGTCATTCAATGCCTACAGAGACTTCAAGATCTAAACTTTCATGTTAATCTTGATAAATGTCAATTTTTTAGATCCCACTTCAAGTATCTTGGACACATCATTTGTGAAGAGGGACTGAAGAAATCTGATGACAAAATTAAGTCAATTTTGAATGCAAAAAGACCTTCAAACATAGATGAAGTCAAGAGTTTCTGTGGACTCGTGATGTATTACTCGAAGTTTATCCCTCATATATCAACAATTATGCAGCCTATTACTCAACTTCTTTCTAAAGGAACCACATTTTTGTGGAATAAACAATGTGAAACCTCTTTCAAACTTATCAAACAGGAAATCACCAGTCACAGGATTCTAGTAGCCTTCAATCCTCAACTTCCGGTAACCCTAGCTACTGATGCCAGCCCAGTGGGCCTGGCAGGGGTACTATCACACATCAATAATGGATAGGAACGACCCATAGCATTTGTATCTCGGACTTTGACACCATCAGAAAAACACTATTCACAGTTAGATAAAGAAGCTACTGCTGTCTACTGGTGCGTCAAGCGATTCTTTCAATACCTGTATGGCAGGAAATTTACACTGATAATTGACAATAAACCAATTCAAGCAATTTTTCACACAGGGAAAAGCCTCAACAACGACTGTTGGTCGACTGATGCGGTATGCTGCTTTCTTGGGTGGATTCAACTATACTATTGAACACAGGAAGTCTGAACTCCATGCCAATGCTGACTATTTGTCACGCTCTCCTATTAAAACAAATGTTACATCTAAAGATTCTGTGGAGGATGAAGTTGATCAAATCCTGGTCCAGAACATCCAGTCAATATCATCTGATGTCATCAACTCTGACATCATCAGACATGAAACTGATGCCGATCCTGAACTTTGCAGTCTCAAGTCAAGTCTACTTAGTGGTGCTGTTAGAAATCCAGAATTCTGCCTCCAACATGGAATAATCTTCCGAGGAATGAGGGTTGTCATTCCAAAGAAACTTCAGCCTCAAGTACTTAAAGACCTCCATGATAACCACACAGGAGTAGTGAAGATGAAAGCTCTGCCTCGCCGTTATTGTTACTGGCAAAACATTGATAAAGATATTGAAGCAATGGTGAAAAGCTGTAAGAACTGTTGTGAATTCAAAGCAGATACAAAGAAAGTGCCATTACATGTGTAGGATGTACCAGATGCTAACTGGCAAGGTGTCCATATGGTCTATGCAGGTCCATTTAAAGGGAATTACTACCTCATATTGGTTGATGCAAAATCAAAATGGCCTGAAATTGCAGTAACAACTACTCCTCCAACAACAAATTCAACCATCATAATGCTAAGAGAAATCTTCTCACACAATGGTCTTCCAGAAGTCCTAGTCAGCGACAATGCTACACTCTTCACTTCTAATGACTTTCAAGCATTTTGTAAGCGAAATGGAATTAAGCAAAGATTTATTGCTCCAGGCCACCCAGCAACAAATGGGTTGGCTGAACGCTATGTCCAGACCTTCAAGAATAAACTCAAGACAATGACATTTGATAAAGGCACTCATCACGAAAAAGTCCATGCAGCCCTCTTCAGATTGCGCACATCACCATTAGAGTTAGGAGAAACACCAGCAGAACTCTTCATGGGCCGTCAGTTACGAACAAAATTGGATTTTTACAAACCTACTGATCCTGATATCAATCTAGCAGTTCAACCTTCACCTGAATCTGTCCGTTATCTACCATTAGGAACCAGGGTACAGGCTCGTAACTATTCTACTTCTGGCAAATGGCGCTATGGAACAGTTGTGGAATGCCTTGGAAGACTGCACTACCTTGTAGAACTTGATGATGGCTACACAATTAAACAAATGACAAGCTTGACTATACAGTCAGATTTAAATATAAATTGTTAAAATTATATACGAATGTAATATTGCAATATTAATAAACTAATAGCTATTTTATACCAGTGTACTTATTCAACAACTTAATACACAATATCTATATAATTAATATTATTAGAAATATATTTAAAAATATAATACTAGTGAAAATTAACAATAATTTAGATGAATATAAAAATTACCTATATATATTGGATATTTTATGTCTTTCTGTGAATAAGGATCCATTTTTAATTGTATAATCTATTACAAATTATATATACGGTAAAAAGTACTATAAAAGTATTAACAGTTTGATTTTTATTGATATTCAAAATAATGAATTGTGAACTTTCCTGAGATTACCTGAGATAAACAAAAAAAATGACCGTGAACATAGGTACGTTAGTACAGTACTCGTTTCACCCTTAAGAGGCGCCACTGCGGATTTAGAAAAATTGTAATTTTTTTTAAATTAAAATTATATTTGTTTATATATTAAATATAATAATTTTATTTGTTCTTTTATTTTATAGTTTGAATTTCCAACTTGTTTTGAATAATAAATAATTAGAACTATTAATTAATTAATTGAAAATTATATAGAAACTGTTATATTTAATATTGAAAAGTTATATTTAATAGTGATATCTTTAAAAATTTAAAGATCTATCTTTGTGGGTCTACGGATCTCGAAATTGTTTAGCCGCAGTAACATCATTTCTTAAAGTGCCCCTATGCTGAACTGCAACAATCCAACTAGTATTTTCGTCCATCTCTCTCACGTCCCTTCTTAAGCATGGTCTGTGGTCTGTCCACCGCGTCCTTGGTTTTCCAAGCGGACATTTCCCAACAAATATATTTTTCGCCAGTCCCATACATGACACACATTCAAAAGAAAAGCATGACAGACTATTCTATATTTTGAAAATTCTACAATTATTTCAATATATATAATCTAGAAATTTAAATTAAGTTTAAGCGTAAAAATGAAGAAATTTTATTCTTTTTTTAATTATTTTGCATTAATCAAAATTATAAATGAAAAATTGCATCCATTCAAATAATTCTAACCATCTCTATTTCTTATTTGAAGTTAATTTTTACCGACCGACGATAGTAAGGGAGGTATTGTTATAATATATCTTAATTTTTGAATATTATGTTCTTCTAATCCCAAATTTTTAGTTTTTTTCAGATATTCAATTAATTATTCTATTTATTATTTTTCTTTGGCGTGATCAAGGTTGGTTCATCAAATTATTTTTTGTACATTTTATTTACTAACTAATTATTCATATATTAATTGGAATTTTTTTTTCAGAATGTCTCCAATATCTATCTTTGCCTTTTTTATTCATTTATTATTTCTTACCCTTTTTCTCTTATTCTCTATTATTCTAAGATTATTAGGTGGTGCCGATTCTTGCCCTAGAATTTGTAAAAAATGTTTCCAGATTTACAAAAGCAAGTCTACTTATTCTAGACATAAACTCCTGAAGTGTAATGTACCTGACGGTGGTCTAGGGCAATCTATTATTATTATCTATTCTTTCTACTTCTACATCTAATTCTATTCCTTCTACTTCTACTTCTATTTCTTCTTAGGCCTAATTAATTCACATGATTACAGATATTTCATATACCAGGTTTTGACAAAAAATTGTTAAGAAAATTATAGATATATTTCGAGTAGTGACATAAATAGAAGATGCGATAGCTGCCACCAAATTCACGGGGAGAGATTTAAATAATTATCACTTTGCATAGATAGTATTTATTTATTTATATATCTATATCTATAGTATTTATTTTTATTAGTCTAGTTTTCTTAAAGGGTCTGTCCTCTATATAGAAACCAATTATTATCTAATGGTCTTTTTACAGCTATTCTTCTTTTAATACTTTCAATCTTCTAAGCAAATGATGTCAATTCCAATCCTAACACATACTCGTGGAAGGATTGGGCAATGGAACCAAATAATGTGCTTATATCTAAGAAAGATGGTAACTCGGGGCCATCATAGTAATATTATAATTACATAAACAGGCTAGTACCGGGACCCCGAGCCTCGGCTCGGTACTTAAGTTAAAAAAAATGATTCATTATTATTGGATTTGGCTGGTAATATTAATACCTGGGACACCGAGCTCTCGCTCTACCCTTTAAAAAATATTGATACACAATTCTTTAATTATTTATTACAATTATTAAATGTTACACATTTGCATCAATCTGATTAAAATTAATGAACTTGTGCTCCTCAATAATACATAAATATATAATATATAGGTACATATATTTTTTTTCTATAGTGTTTTTTTGAAAAACTGTTTAGCGCCCCAAGTGGTTATAAAACAAACTAAAGACAAAAAAACGTGCTTTGCAGCTTTTCGGAATTAAAAAAGCAAAATTGGCAGTCGTGGGACTGGCCGACAGAAGTGAAAACTTCTGCGTAAGAAATTTTAAAACAGACGAAATTCGCGCTATTTCACGAGAAAGATGAATTTCATATGCATGTATATATATATAACTTATATATTATTTTAAACATATATTTTAAACAAATTTGTAACTTATATTTATATATATATAAATACACAACTTTGTTTAAAATATTGCAATACGAACTGTTTTATAATTCTTATCTCTAACATAAAATATATATTTATTATGTGAAGTTCATTTCGTATAATTTTGATTATATATGTATATATGAAATGAACTTTACATAATAAATATATATTTATATGTTAGAGATAATTTATAAAACAGTTCTAATGACAATTCAAATTTCGCGCTCTGTTATAAGAAATTTGAAAGCAGATGGTTTCATGGTGTTGGTCACGATCACGCGAGTTCTATACTTTTTCCCCATCCCGCAAAAGTGCTCAACGCCGCTAAAGAAGTTTTCACTTCAAAAATTATTTAATATTTGGAAATATATCTGACTTATAGAAAAAATGAATATTAATTAAAGAAAGAAATAGTTTTTAAAATATCCTGAATAATATGTAACAATTTTCAAGATAGAAATTTATTACAATATTACAATTATTAACTGTTGCATCATTGCATCAATCTGATTAAAATGAATGGAACTTCGGGTACTCAATAATAATAAATAAAATAATATTAATAAATATATTGAATAATATTTTATTGAAAAAATATTAAAACTTATAAAACTATCTAAAACTTTATTAATAAAAGAACAATGAATAAATAAATATAGAATAGTAATTTATTAAAAAGTAAACAATAGATAAAAAGAAAAAAAAATAACAAAATCATTATTTTCATTTTTAAATAACGATTCACCCGGCGAGTTTCGAACCGACGAAATCCACTCGTTAAAACATCAGTCCAACCGCTGGACTATATGTATTTAGATAAAAAATTGTCATTTTTTTACTGTCTTAGCAGGCAGTATTAAAAATTTTGACGTTTTCCATATAATATATAATTTTCAATTAAGAAATTAATAATGAAGCTGTATGTTTCAAGAGATATCATCAATAAAACTTAATTTTTCTTTATAAATACTATATCTAGTGTGAATTTGAAAAAAATCGTTAGAGCGGTTTTTGAGAACCATGATATATAGATAAATACATATATACAATTTTAGCTAGCATAATAAGATAAGATCTACGATATTCGAATATGTGAACAAAATTACCTTATTAGTCAAATGTTATTTGCTTGTATGCTCATATAATCTACTTATAATTATTATAATGAAGATGAATTATAAATAAGATTGAATCCAACTTAAAAAAAATTAATCAACTTTTCTGATTAAAATAAATGTACATATATTTTTAAAACCTTCTGCATTATTTAATATTTTCGTTTGTGATTTCAGCTGTGAAAGGCAAATGGTTACTATTATGAAAGTATTTTTATCCTAGATTGCTGTTCTCATTCCTCGAAGAAAGAAAATACAAAATAATGAATGAATGCAATTAATAAAACATGTTAAATCGAGTTAAATATAAAAAATAAATACTAATTTAATATATTAATATTTTAATTTAATACATATTTATTATTTATTTTATCCAGAAATGACTATATTTGAAATATTTTGATTATGTAACAATATAATTGCCAATTTATTTGTAAATTTTGAAACTAAATTTTTTAAATTATTATTTATATGCTTATTGTTATTTTTGATCCATATAAAAAGAAATTAAAAGAAAGCAAAAAATACAGAATAGAGTAGATAATATTAACGATATATATATTATTGATAATATTTATGTAAAATTGACATAAATAATCTAGAATTTCTAATAATTTAATTCATATATAATTATTTTTAGAACTATTCAAGTAAAAGAAAAAAAATTTTTTACTTTCCTCTCATTTTTGTATAGTTCAATTTAAGGGAGATGTATCCAAAAATATTAAAAAGAGCCCTAAAAAGAGAGAAACACTATACATCTACTCATCACAAGGAAAATTATTAATATCAAAAAAAATATATATATATGTATATTCAATATTTGACTTAAATCCTTAACAATTCTAATATTAGGTAATACAAGTAGAAAAGAATTAGTTTCTTTGCATTAGAATTATCAAAGAAATTTTTTGGTTTAATTTATCTGCCTAGTGGGTTGAAAGATTTTAACCATTCCTGCTATATTTATTTTATTTTGTATTTAATTAAATATTTAGTATTTAGTAACAGAGAGGAATAGTAATAGTATTAACATACGAAACATAGAATTTGAAAATAAACAAAAATTTAAATATTTAGGTTCTGTAATCACGAAGGATAATAATATTGAAAAAGAATTTGAATGGAGTTTGAAATCGGGTATTAACGCATGTTATCCAGCATAAAGGGGCTAATCTCGTCAAAATTATTATCAAAGGGGATCACAATTAAAATATATAAAACAACTAGCTGTACCCGATCACGCGTTGCTCTTTTTTGCATATAATTAAAAATCTAAACAAAAAGGCAGTTTTGATACATTAATCATAATTTATTAATGATCAAATTTATACAATACATCAAGATGAAAATTAAATTAATTAATAAAATTATCCCTACATATACAAAAAGTTTATCAAACAACTGATTTTCGTACATTTGAGTTAATATATAAATGAAAAGAATCTGGAGTGTCTCCACTCGACTATCTCGCAATTCGAATTGGATTAATAAACACATATATTATATTTAAATTAAATTATAAATTAAAATTAATAAATAATATTTATTAAACCATACATTAAATTTTTTTAAATGATTACATTAAAAGTTTTCACCTGTATGAATTAATAAATGATTATTAAAATGTGTTTTTTGTATAAATTTCATTTTACAATAATTACATTCAAAAGGCGTTTCACCTGTATGAATTAATATATGTACTTTTAAATATGATTTCTTATTAAATTTCTTTTTACAATAATTACATTCAAAAGGCTTTTCACCAGTATGAATTAATAAATGTGTATCTAAATGTGATTTCCTATTAAATTTCTTTTTACAATAATTACATTCAAAACGCTTTTCACCTGTATGAATTAATAAATGTCTATTTAAATTAGATTTCGTATTAAATTTCTTTTTACAATAATCACATTCAAAAGGCTTTTCTCCTGTATGAATTAATAAATGATTATTTAAAACAGAGATCATATTAAATTTCTTTTTACAATAATTACATTCAAAGGGCTTTTCATCTGTATGAATTAATAAATGTTTATCTAAAAGAGATTTCTGATTAAATTTCTTTTTACAATAATTACATTCAAAAGGCTTTTCTCCTGTATGAATTAATAAATGTCCCTTTAAATATGATTTCTGATTAAATTTCTTTTTACAATAATTACATTCAAAACGCTTTTCACCTGTATGAATTAATAAATGTCTATTTAAATTAGATTTCCTATTAAATTTCTTTTTACAATAATTACATTCAAAACGCTTTTCACCTGTATGAATTAATAAATGTCTATTTAAATTAGATTTCGTATTAAATTTCTTTTTACAATAATTACATTCAAAAGGCTTTTCTCCTGTATGAATTAATAAATGATTATTTAAAACAGAGATCATATTAAATTTCTGGTTTGTCTCCATTCTCGCAAATTGAATTGGATTAATTAACACATATATTATATTTAAATTAAATTATTAATTAAAATTAATAAATAATATTTATAAAACCAACCATTAAATTTTTTTACAATGATTAAATCAAGAGTTTTCACCTGTATGAATTAATAAATGATTATAAAAATCTCTTTTTTGTATAAATTTCATTTTACAATAATTACATTCAAATGGCTTTTCACATGTATGAATTAATAAATGTCTATTTAAATGTGATTTCATATTAAATTTCTTTTAATTACATTCAAAAGACTTTTCTCCTGTATGAATTAATAAATGTTTATCTAAACTAATTTTATGATTAAATTTCTTTTTACAATAATTACATTCAAAAGGCTTTTCACCTGTATGATTTAATAAATGATTATTAAAATCTCTTTTTTGTATAAATTTATTTTTACAATAATTACATTCAAAACGCTTTTCACCTGTATGAATTAATAAATGTCTATCTAAACTAAACTTATGATTAAATTTCTTTTTACAATAATTACATTCAAAAGGCTTTTCACCTGTATGAATTAATAAATGTCTGTCTAAATGTGATTTCCTATTAAATTTCTTTTTACAATAATTACATTCAAAAGGCTTTTCTCCTGTATGAATTAATAAATGTCTATCTAAAAGAGATTTCTGATTAAATTTCTTTTTACAATAATTACATTCAAAAGGCTTTTCACCTGTATGAATTAATAAATGTACTTTTAAATGTGATTTCGTATTAAATTTTTTTTTACAATAATTACATTCAAAGGGCTTTTCTCCTGTATGAATTAATAAATGATAATTTAAATTAGATTTCGTATTAAATTTCTTTTTACAATAATTACATTCAAAAGGCTTTTCACCTGTATGAATTAATAAATGCCTATCTAAAATATATTTCTGATTAAATTTATTTTTATAATAATTACACTCAAAAGGCCTTTCGCCTGTATGAATTAATAAATGTCCCTTTAAATCACATTTCTGATCAAATTTCTTTTTACAATAATTACATTCAAAAGGCTTTTCTCCTGTATGAATTAATAAATGTGTATTTAAATGAGATTTCTGATTAAATTTCTTTTTGCAATGATTACATTCAAAAGGCTTTTCACTTGTATGAATTAATAAATGTGTATTTAAAGTAGATTTCCGATTAAATTTCTTTTCACAATAATTACATTCAAAACGTCTGGCTTCTATATTGTTTGAATCAGTATTTTCAAGTTTTTCGTCATGACTGTTTTCCTTGGAATATTCAACTGTATCATTTTCGAGTTTTAATTTATTTTTTAAAATTGAAAATATTTGTTTGAAAATACATCTTTTTAAATGTTTAGATAAATATTCCTCATTTATAAAATGTGTGTAGCAATATACACAAGGATATAAAGGACCTAAAACAATTTTATTTCATTATGTTAAATCATTAACTAACTATTTTAAAAATCTATTGTTATATATTTCCAGTCATAATAATAAACATTTACATTAACATTGATAATATTATATTCACATGCAACATCAAGTAACACCATATCAAGTAAGCAGTGACACTTTCGTACACGGAAAAAAATAATAAAGCTTGACTATACAGTCAGATTTAAATATAAATTGTTAAAATTATATACGAATGTAATATTGCAATATTAATAAACTAATAGCTATTTTATACCAGTGTACTTATTCAACAACTTAATACACAATATCTATATAATTAATATTATTAGAAATATATTTAAAAATATAATACTAGTGAAAATTAACAATAATTTAGATGAATATAAAAATTACCTATATATATTGGATATTTTATGTCTTTCTGTGAATAAGGATCCATTTTTAATTGTATAATCTATTACAAATTATATATACGGTAAAAAGTACTATAAAAGTATTAACAGTTTGATTTTTATTGATATTCAAAATAATGAATTGTGAACTTTCCTGAGATCACCTGAGATAAACAAAAAAAATGACCGTGAACATAGGTACGTTAGTACAGTACTCGTTTCACCCTTAAGAGGCGCCACTGCGGATTTAGAAAAATTGCAATTTTTTTTTAAATTAAAATTATATTTGTTTATATATTAAATATAATAATTTTATTTGTTCTTTTATTTTATAGTTTGAATTTCCAACTTGTTTTGAATAATAAATAATTAGTACTATTAATTAATTAATTGAAAATTATATAGAAACTGTTATATTTAATATTGAAAAGTTATATTTAATAGTGATATCTTTAAAAATTTAAAGATCTATCTTTGTGGGTCTACGGATCTCGAAATTGTTTAGCCGCAGTAACATCATTTCTTAAAGTGCCCCTATGCTGAACTGCAACAATCCAACTAGTATTTTCGTCCATCTCTCTCACGTCCCTTCTTAAGCATGGTCTGTGGTCTGTCCACCGCGTCCTTGGTTTTCCAAGCGGACATTTCCCAACAAATATATTTTTCGCCAGTCCCATACATGACACACATTCAAAAGAAAAGCATGACAGACTATTCTATATTTTGAAAATTCTACAATTATTTCAATATATATAATCTAGAAATTTAAATTAAGTTTAAGCGTAAAAATGAAGAAATTTTATTCTTTTTTTAATTATTTTGCATTAATCAAAATTATAAATGAAAAATTGCATCCATTCAAATAATTCTAACCATCTCTATTTCTTATTTGAAGTTAATTTTTACCGACCGACGATAGTAAGGGAGGTATTGTTATAATATATCTTAATTTTTGAATATTATGTTCTTCTAATCCCAAATTTTTAGTTTTTTTCAGATATTCAATTAATTATTCTATTTATTATTTTTCTTTGGCGTGATCAAGGTTGGTTCATCAAATTATTTTTTGTACATTTTATTTACTAACTAATTATTCATATATTGGAATTTTTTTTTCAGAATGTCTTCAATATCTATCTTTGCCTTTTTTATTCATTTATTATTTCTTACCCTTTTTCTCTTATTCTCTATTATTCTAAGATTATTAGGTGGTGCCGATTCTTGCCATAGAATTTGTAAAAAATGTTTCCAGATTTACAAAAGCAAGTCTACTTATTCTAGACATAAACTCCTAAAGTGTAGTACCTGACGGTGGTCTAGGGCAATCTATTAGTATATCTATTCCTTCTACTTCTATTTCTATTCCTTCTAATTCTATTTCTTCTTAGGCCTAATTAATTCACATGATTACAGATATTTCATATACCAGGTTTTGACAAAAAATTGTTAAGAAAATTATAGATATATTTCGAGTAGTGACATAAATAGAAGATGCGATAGCTGCCACCAAATTCACGGGGAGAGATTTAAATAATTATCACTTTGCATAGATAGTATTTATTTATTTATATATCTATATCTATAGTATTTATTTTTATTAGTCTAGTTTTCTTAAAGGGTCTGTCCTCTATATAGAAACCAATTATTATCTAATGGTCTTTTTACAGCTATTCTTCTTTTAATACTTTCAATCTTCTAAGCAAATGATGTCAATTCCAATCCTAACACATACTCGTGGAAGGATTGGGCAATGGAACCAAATAATGTGCTTATATCTAAGAAAGATGGTAACTCGGGGCCATCATAGTAATATTATAATTACATAAACAGGCTATCTACGATATTCGAATATGTGAACAAAATTACCTTATTAGTCAAATGTTATTTGCTTGTATGCTCATATAATCTACTTATAATTATTATAAAATAAATGTACATATATTTTTAAAACCTTCAACATTATTTAATATTTTCGTTTGTGATTTCAGCTGTGAAAGGCAAATGCTTACTATTATGAAAGTATTTTTATCCTAGATTGCTCTTCTCATTCCTCGAAGAAAGAAAATACAAAATAATGAATGAATGTAATTAATAAAACATGTTTAATCGAGTTAAATAATAAAAATAAATACTAATTTAATACATTAATATTTTAATTTAATACATATTTATTATTTATTTTATCCAGAAATGACAATATTTGAAATATTTTGATTATGTAACAATATAATTGCCAATTTATTTGTAAATTTTGAAAATAAATTTTTTAAATTAATATTTATATGCTTATTGTTATTTTTGATCCATATAAAAAGAAATTAAAAGAAAGCAAAAAATACATAATAGAGTAGATAATATTAACGATATATCTTTTATTGATAATATTTATGTAAAATTGAGATAAATAATCTAGAATTTCTAATAATTTAATTTATATATAATTATTTTTAGAACTATTCAAGTAAAAGAAAAACAATTTTTTACTTTCCTCTCATTTTTGTATAGTTCAATTTAAGGGAGATGTATCCAAAAATATTAAAAAGGGCCCTAAAAAGAGAGAAACACTATACATCTACTCATCATAAGGAAAATTATTAATATCAAAAAAATATATATATGTATATTCAATATTTGACTTAAATCCTTAACAATTCTAATCTTATCTTATCTTCTTATACGAGTAAAAATTGTTTGTTTGTTTCTCTGTTTGTTTCATTGTTCTCAAAAACCGCTCTAACGATTTTTTTGAAATTCACAACAGAGATAGTATTTATAAAGAAAAATTGAGTTTTATTGACCACATCTCTGGAAAACTACATCTTTATTAGTTCTTCTTAATTTAAATTTATAATATATGGATGACGTCACAACCACTGCATGTGAGATATATATATCTATTCTTAAAATAAAATTAAAAATATTTATATTATATTCATATATTTGATTTTTTAATTTCATTAATAGTTTTACATTTAAATTATTTGAAATTGTTTCACACAACGTTTAAAAGAAGATTTATCTTTATATTCGATTCGATATATAGTAGGAGAATTAAATGTCGTTATCAATTTATTATACTCCGGTAAATATTATAAAATATTATTTACTAAATATTCAATCAATATCAAATATCTAATTAGATAAAACATTTATTTGTTTTTGGGTTCTTATTTAAAATATATTATATTTATATTATTGTAATATATTGGAAATATATTATCTTAGTGTAATGGAAATATATTATTATGTTATCTTTAGAATGTGTAGAAATAGATTATATAATATACATTATGTCATAGATTAAGAATGTGTTAGAATAAGAAGAAGAAAGATGAGTTGGCATTCCATAACCGTGAGAAAATGTAATCGTTGTCCACTGATCAAAGGTGATCGTTACGTAAGAAAAGAAAGATTATAATGAGTGGAAGTGAGACGGAGATATGATGATAATGGATTATCGCTGGCCGCCCGTTCAAGGCTGCTGGGGGGGAATGGAATTCGCATAGGTTAGCGTCTGCTAGAAAATAAGTTAATAATTAAGTTAAGATAATGTATGTAAGTGGAAGTGAGATAGCCGGTAAGGGATAGAGGAGGGGGGAGGAGAGACAGGATGGAGACAGAGGAGACAGCAAGTGAAATGGCTCAAGGTGATGAGAAAGAAATAAGAAATGCGTGGGAAGATGTGAGCGCTGGCCATTCGTTCAAGGCTATGAGTCGAAGCCATGATTTGCAAAGATTTGCATTACTTAGAGGAGCGACACATGCATAAGGGAGGAGAAAATATGGGTGAGAAGGGGAGAGGCACGGCGGGGGGACTGCAACAAAAACTCGGCGTTGGAGAGCCTCGAGAGACAGAAAGTTACAAGGGGCGTAAGATGTGACACACTGAGGCCCCTGGCAGGGGAAGAGTGGGGGTAGGATGGAGAGTGTGCAGTGTATGATATATTATAAGGGGATGAATTATTGTTAAGTGATTGTGAATGTTTGTGTTAATATTTTTAATTATATCAAGTGTTAATATTTTTAGTTATATCAATAGTAAGTGTTGGCCGACACAACATAAATGTAAGTTCAATAACATGTATTTTAAATAAATTAAGTAAAATGTTTTCAAAAGATATTAATATCGAATTGGATAAAGTAATATAAATTTGAATAAGTAACTTATAATTAAATTTTGTAAATTATAATTGAATGAAGTTCTGATTTGAAATAAATCAAATGAAATGTTTTCAAAAGATATTAATATCAAATTGAATAAGTAATATAAATTTGAATAAGTAACTTATAATTAAATTTTGTAAATTATCATTGAATGAATTCTGAATATGAAATAACTGAAATGAAATATTTTTTAAATAAATTATAATTAAATGAATTCTGAATATGAAATAAATTAAATGAAATATTTTTTATAATTGAATGAATTCTGAATATGAAATAAATTGAATGAAATATTTATAGATGAATTATAATTAAATGGATTAAAATAAAATTAATTAAATAAACAAGTTAAATTAAATAAATTGTATGTGAACAGATTAATGATTTAAATTCTATTTATATTTGTAACCTTATTAATTGAACAAAATAAATAGATTGTGTTTGAATAGATTAATGATTTAAATTTGTTTTATAATTGTATCCTAATTAAATGAACAAATTAAATAAATTGTATTTTGACTGGATTAATAATTCGAACTTAGTTAATAATAGTATCTTGATTAGACAAATAAACTAACTTAAGCTAAATGATGTTTTTAATAATCAATTTGACCCGCTCGTCGCATACAGGTGGCATGATCTTGTTCCTTCCCTTCTAGTATTATGTACAAGTAAATGCTCGGCTTTAAAGTAAGTACTCGGCCCTACATTACATTATATTCATATATTTGATTTTTTAATTTCATTATTATAGAACGAATCCGTAACATTATTATTGTAAATGTTATATCTATCTATCTCTATTCCGCCATCTTACTTACTTGAAAATGAAAATCCAATTATTTCATTGTTTGTTTGTTTCTCTGTTTGTTTCATTGTTCTCAAAAACCGCTCTAACGATTTTTTTGAAATTCACAACAGAGATAGTATTTATAAAGAAAAATTGAGTTTTATTGACCACATCTCTGGAAAACATCTTTATTAGTTCTTCTTAATTTAAATTTATAATATATGGATGACGTCACAACCACCGCCTGTGAGATATATATATATATTCTTAAAATAAAATTAAAAATATTTATATTATATTCATATATTTGATTTTTTAATTTCATTAATAGTTTTACATTTAAATTATTTGAAATTGTTTCACACAACGTTTAAAAGAAGATTTATCTTTATATTCGATTCGATATATAGTAGGAGAATTAAATGTCGTTATCAATTTATTATACTCCGGTAAATATTATAAAATATTATTTACTAAATATTCAATCACTATCAAATATTCAATTAGATAAAACATTTATTTGTTTTTGTGTTCTTATTTAAAATATATTTTAATTTAATCAGTTAATTAATTATATATATTATTATTGTAAATGTTATATCTATCTATATTATATAATGTGTCCCTTCATACATTTTGAATTCACCCATAATATAATATCTTATATATTAGGTTGTCAAATATCTCCCTTCCGCCTTTTTGTCTTATGAATTTCGCGGCTATGTATAAAGCGCTACAGAGCTCGTATCTGGCAATACTATACATCATAGGTTCTTAAACTTATGTACTCCACGGACCCCCACTTGAAAAAATTTTTTTTGACGGACCCCCATCACAACTTTAGGTACTTTACGTCATTTTATTAATTAATTTCTGGCTTACGATCTCATAAGGACAAGGATATGTGGCGACCCGGATGCTCGCTAACACAAAGGCACCCAGCAAAGAGAAAGTTTCCCTCCACCGGAAAACAAGTGGCCCTGAAGGGCCAGATGGAGAGGCAGTCACGACCCGACCACCGTCGCGAGCGAACACACAACTTTCACCATCTCCTATACGAGTCCTCCCCTGTTTCTACTGTATCTATTTTTAGTTCAATAAATTAATATTAATATCAAACCGTCTCCGACCTCACTGCCACTTCACACACCCACACTGGTGACCCCGACGCAGAAATAAACGAAACTATGATGAACAACTCCACGATGCCGCGGTTCAACCCGGAGAAACCGCTGATCTACTTCGCTCGTCTCGAAGCCCTTTTCGAGGGCCATAAAGTGGTGTGCGAGAAGGCAAAGTTTGGGATCGTCGTAGCCGGCCTCGAGGACGCTTTCGTGGAAGAAGTCGAGGATATCATCCTCAAGCCACCGACTGAACATCCATATGGGCGGCTTAAGGAGGCGCTGATCGAGAGATTTGCCACCCCGGAAGCGAACAAATTCGATCGATTCTTCGCCGCCGAGGATATCGGGGACCGTAAACCGTCCACACTCCTACGTCATCTCCGACGACTCGATACGGGAGCCTCTGAAGAGATGCTCAGACACGTGTGGACAAAGCGCCTTCCCACGGCGATACAGGTCCAGACGGCGATCTGGAAGGAAGCCCCCCCTGGATGAGGTGGCCCGCCTCGCCGACAGGATACATGAAACGCTGCCACCTCGCCCAGCGGTTCACAGCACATCTCGGAACGCCACCAACACTACCGCGAACCCGGTGCCCGTCGGAGACGCTTCCAACGCCCCATCCGATGTCGCAGCCATCTCCCGGCCCATCACACTCGCACTCGCCAGCGCCATCGAGAACGCGGTCGCCGATCTGATGGGAAAAAGAGCGCATTCGGCGAGGGCACCGAGCCCCACACCAAGACGCCACCGGAACAAGCCAGCCGACGACGATATTTGCTGGTACCATCGCCAATATGGAGCCCGGGCGAGAAGGTGCAGACCACCCTGCACCATGTCGGGAAACGCCCCAGGCAACTAGTAGTGGCGGAGACTAGTCGCCCCAATCAGCCGAGCCGTCTTTTCGTCTTCGACCGGACCTCGCGACACCGCTTCCTCGTTGACACAGGATCAGACGTCTGCGTGTTTCCGAGGAAGCGCATGCCAGAGCGCCGAGGCCGCATCGACTACGACCTCACCGCCGCCAACGGCACGACCATCTCCACATATGGTTGGGCCAGCTTCAAACTCGACTTGGGCCTGGGTCGTCATCTCCCATGGCGATTCATCATCGCGGACGTCGACACACCCATCATCGGCGTCGATTTCCTGGCTTTCCACGACTTGCTCGTCGACTGCCAGCGTCAGCGTCTCCTCGACCCGTCCACCTCGACGTCGTGCCCCGGGTCAAGGCACAAGGGTGAGATCGCCAGCGTTAAGGTGACGAGCGCATCTAACACGCACCCGGCCCTCCTCGAGTTCCCCGAGCTGACGCGTCCGATGGGTTTCCCTCGACGGGTGAAGCACAACACGCGGCACCACATCAGGACAACCGAAGGCCCGCCAGTCGCCTGCAGACCCCGGAGGCTAGCTCCCGATCGACTCAGGATCGCCAAAAAAGAATTCGACGCGATGCTCCAGGACGGGACCGCGAGGCCATCCGAGAGCCCCTGGTCTTCGGCCCTCCACCTCGCTCCCAAGAAAGACGGTTGGAGACCAACGGGAGACTATAGAGCTCTCAACGCCCGCACCATCCCGGACAGCTACCCCGTCAAGCACATCCTCGATTACGCCCACCAGCTCGCAGGATGCAACATCTTCTCGACCATCGACCTGGTGAAGGCGTACAACCAGATCCCCGTCAACCCCAAGGACATCCCGAAAACGGCGATAACAACGCCTTTCGGAATGTTCGAATTCCCATTCATGTCCTTCGGTCTCAGGAACGCGGCGCAGACGTTCCAACGATTTATTGACGAAGCACTGCGCGACCTCCCGTTCGCGTTTGCCTACATCGATGACATCTTGGTGGCCTCGACTTCAGCGACGGAACACGAAGAGCATCTCCGTAAGCTCTTCAGGCGACTCACCGACTACGGGATCCTCATAAATCCCTCCAAATGCGTCTTCGCCGCCCGAGAAGTCACCTTCCTGGGGTACCGCATTTCCGCAGAGGGATCCTGTCCGCTGCCGGACCGAATCGCCGACCTGCAGCAGTGCCAGCCACCAAGCAACATCAGACAACTGCGACGGTTCCTCGGAATGGTGAATTTCTACAGGCGTTTCCTGCCACGCGCCGCCGAAACGCAGGCGCCCCTTCATGCATTGCTCGCCGGCACGAACGTCAAAGGAAGCCAGCCCATAGAGTGGAACGAGGAACTGGCACACGCCTTCGAGAACCTAAAGGAACACCTGGGAGAGGCGACTTTACTGGCACACCCAAACGCGGCAGCCCGACTCGCGCTGATGACCGACGCCTCGGCAACCTCCATGGGTGCCGCCCTCCAGCAGCACATCGACGGATCCTGGCAACCATTAGCTTTCTTTTCGAAGAAACTGAGCTCTGCCCAGATCAAATACAGCGCTTATGATCGCGAACTGCTGGCCATCTATGAGGCGATCAGACATTTCCGCCACATGATCGAGGGCCGGAATTTCACGGTGTACACCGACCATAAGCCGCTATCATTTGCTTTCGCCCTCAAACGGGAGCAATGTGCACCCCGCCAATTCAACCACCTCAACTTCATCGGGCAATTTACAACGGACATTCAGTACATCTCGGGCCGCGACAACGTAGTCGCCGACACACTTTCCCGGGTGGACGCCATCGTCGCCCCCGTGGATCTCAAGGAGCTCGCCCGCCTACAATCGAACGACGAACAACTCACCGGCCTGCAAATGCGCGGCTCTGCCCTCCGACTCATAGAGACTACTGCACCCGGCTCCGACGTTACCCTCATTTGCGACACCTCAACGGGTTGCCCGCGGCCCTTCGTACCGGCCAAACTACGACGACAGGTCTTCAACGCTCTCCACCAGCTCAATCATCCCGGCTCAGCGGCCTCAGCGAAGCTCGTTTCCCAACGCTTCGTGTGGCCAGGAGTGAGAAAAGACTGCCGCGAATGGGCCCGCACCTGCCTAGCGTGTCAAAGATCAAAAGTCACCCGCCACACAGTGACACCAATTGGCAACTATACACCGCCATCAGCGAGGTTCCGACACGTACATGTAGACATCATTGGACCGTTGCCGACGTCAAACGGCTCCCGTTACTGTGTGACGGCCGTCGACCGTTTCTCAAGGTGGCCGGAAGCCTTTCCCGTCGCCGACATCTCCGCCGAGACCGTAGCCAGAGCTCTGCTTTCCGGGTGGATCGCAAGATTCGGTTGCCCCGAGCGCATCACGACAGACCAAGGCCGACAGTTCGAGTCCCACCTATTCCGGGCTCTGGCCAACCTCTGCGGGTTCCGACACGCGCCGACGACGGCGTACCATCCGGCCGCCAACGGTCTGGTCGAACGTTTCCACAGGAACCTCAAGGCCGCCATAATGTGCTCGGCAGACACGACGTGGACCGACTGCCTGCCCTTGGTGCTACTGGGTATTCGCGCATCATTTAAGCCCGACATCGGCGCATCCACAGCGGAACTGGTCTACGGTGAGCCGCTACATCTCCCTGGAGAATTCTTCGCCCCGCAAGACGCCAGCCCGGAGCCCGACGGCTTAGTCAAACAGTTGCGCAGCTACATGTCAAAACTCCGGCCCGTAGCAACCGCGCGACACACGAGGGAACGCCCCTTCGTGCACCCGGCATTAAAGGATTCGTCCCACGTCTTCCTCCGTCGGGACGGGGTGAAAGGGGCACTACAGCACCCATACACAGGCCCCTACCAGGTAACGGAGAGGAAAGAGAAGACCGTCACAATCCTCATAGGCGGAACGAACGTCACGGTTTCGATGGATAGGGTGAAACCGGCATTCCTCCTCGCCGACATCGACGAGCCGGCCGGAGCGTCTTTTCCGAGCCCCGATGGGACGGGCATTATACCTAACCCGTCGATGGAGAACACTACACCGTGCACGCCGACGACGAACGGTGGGGCGACCCCCGCTCCGATTGCAGCGGCGACAACCGACAGAGCGATTCTCCCACGGGTTACCGGAACTGCGACTCGATCCGGGCGAATTCCATGTACACCGACGGAGATCACTACACCGGGCACGCCGACGTCGAGCGGGGGGTCGACCCCTACACCGTGCACGCCGACGTCGAGCGGGGGGTCGACCCCCACACCGTGCACACCGACGTCGAGCGGGGGGTCAACTCCCACACCGATTGCAACGTCGACGACCAGCAGGGCGAGTCCTCCTCAAGCTACTAGAGCGGCGACGCGATCCGGACGAATTCCGCGTACACCGATTAGGCTTCGGGATTACGCCACATAATCCCGCTCTTCGAGAGATTAGGGGGGTGGTGTGGCGACCCGGATGCTCGCTAACACAAAGGCACCCAGCAAAGAGAAAGTTTCCCTCCACCGGAAAACAAGTGGCCCTGAAGGGCCAGATGGAGAGGCAGTCACGACCCGACCACCGTCGCGAGCGAACACACAACTTTCACCATCTCCTATACGAGTCCTCCCCTGTTTCTACTGTATCTATTTTTAGTTCAATAAATTAATATTAATATCAAACCGTCTCCGACCTCACTGCCACTTCACACACCCACAGATATATGATGAATATTTCTAACAGTGATTGGTGAATAACGATTTTTTTGCATATTGTAGAACACATTTTATTAGAAATTATAATATTGAAGAAAGAAAATACAAACATTGTCATAGCAACAAATCTCACAAATTATAATGGGTACTTACATTAAATTCATATAAATATTTTATAATTTTTTTCAGAAAATATTAAATAAGAAATATTTTAAAAAATAACTGCATCTATCTCATTAAATATAACTTACATATTTAATGAGATGTATGCAGTTGTTTTCTTGAAACAAGAATCTCAATATCTGGCTTAATATTGGAAACTTTTAATCTAAGATCCGGCTCTACATTTAATTTGTTTCTATATTTAGACTTAATATAAAATAGTACCGAAAAAGCTTGTTCGCATAAATATGTTGTGCAGAATGGAATCAAGTGTTGAAGTGCTTTATTTGCAAGCGCAGGATAATCTGACCTGAGAAGTAACCAAAAGTTGCTCAATTCAGTTTTGTTAAATTTTAGTTTATAAGTTGTATCACATGATAATTCCACGAGAATATCTTGTTCAGGTGCAGATAAATGTTTAGCATTTGTAATTTCCATATTAAATGGATCTCTGATCCAGTTATTGCAAGGATCAGGAGTAGAAAAATACTTCCTGAAGTTGCTTTTCAAAGTAATTAAATGTTCAACAAATAATTGACGCGTTTGATTAAGCAATTTTTCACTGGAGCTTTCTATGAAATCATTGAGAGTTGGAAAAGACTCATATACACCGTTCTGGATGTGTTTCGACCACAAGTCGATTTTTTTAATCATTGCTTCTATTTTATCTTCAACTTTAAATATATTTACAACAGTACCTTGCAGGCTCAAATTAAGTTCGTTCAATTTTGTAAAAATATCAGTCAAGTAAGCCACCTTAGCTAACCAGATAAAATCATTGAAACATTCGGTCAGTTCAAAATGCGCATCTATTAAAAACAATCGTATTTCATCTCGAAGCTCAAAAAGGCGAATGAGTACTTTCCCGCGGGACAACCAACGTACATCTGTATGTAATAATAAATGTGTATGTTGACTACCCATTTCCTCACACAAAATTTTAAAAACTCTGGAATTAAGTGGACGAGCCTTAATGAAATTGACAATTTTAACTACTTCGTCTAATGTTCTTTTCAAATCTGGTGACATATTTTTGGCTGCTAATGATTCTCTGTGAATGCAGCAATGATTCCAAACAACCTGAGGCGCAACATTTTTAATAAGAGCAATCAATCCAGTTCTTGTACCTGACATTGCACGAGCACCATCAGTGCAAATTCCAACACATTTTGGCCACTCTATTTCATTTTCGGTTATAAAATTATTCAAACTGTTAAATATGTCATTAGCTGTCGTTCGTGAAGGTAGTGAATCACAAAACAATACATCTTCTTGTATTTGATTTTCAAACTCATATCTAATGAAAGCTAACAAATTGGCATTATTAGTGACATCAGTACTTTCATCCAATTGTAATGAGTAATAGTGACTTTTGCGCACTCTCGATATTAATTCTTCTTTTATATTACATGACATGTCTTCAATCCTATTCTTAACCGTATCATTTGATAATGAAATCAAATTTATATCGTTTGCTGCTTTAGTTCCTAACATTATATTTGTAATTACTTTTGTAGCAGGAAGAATTAATTGCTCTGCTATATTATGCGGCTTTCCTGCTTTAGCAATAAGTAGAGCTACTTCATATGATGCCATTACTGCTTTCTTACTCATACCACCAGATCCCGTCTTTACCATCAATTTCTGACTTGAATTAAGTTCTTCTTTTTTCATTTTAAAAAATTCGATAGACTTACTAACATGCTCGCTGTGCTTTGTTTGTAAATGACGTCTGAGATTAGCAGGTTTCATACTTTCATTGGATAAACTTTCCTGACATAGAACGCAGACTGGTCTTTCCACATCATTGTTGCAAATATAAGTAAATCCAAATGATAAATAATCATCCGAATATTTTCTAGTTTTGCGTTTCTTGGTAGAGTTTGCTGTTGATGCCTCATCATCTGATTCTTTCCGTTTCTGTGTTGAACCAGTTTGTAGCCAACGATCCATTTTATGGAGTAATTTATTAACATTGAACTACAATAATATAAATATAATATAAATATAATATAAATATAACGAATTATTATTTACTAGCTATGTTTTAATATGATTTTAAATGAATGTTTTAATATCATTTTAAATGAATGTTTTAAATCATTTTAATAAATGTTTTAAATCATTTTAAATAAATGATTTAATATCATTTTAAATGAATATTAATTTATATAATAAATATATTTCGTAATTTGATTCTAAAATATTATTAATTTCGTAATTTGATTCTAAAATATTATTAAAATAAATATTTTTTATTCATAAAACTAACTTATACTTACTCTCAAAAACAGCCTTTCTGGGAAATTGCAAAATGTGTTTAGTGTTTTTATAAAATAATGATCATGCAAATTACACTAAAAATTAAAAAAAATTATTAGCTATAATAAACTATTATTAGCTATAATTTAATTATAATTAATTAAATTAATAAAAATAATTTAAAGATACAACTCGTTGAGAAATGAACTTATAATTAACATTAATAAAAATAATTTAAAGATACAACTCGTTGAGAAATGAACTTATAATTAACATTTGCTTTAAAACTGTTTAAAACCCCAGAGTGGACGCTGACAATTTGGGTTTTTCCGGGTAAGACTGTCCCCTCCCCTGGTTTTCCCCAATAACAAAGTGAAAGAAAATTCCCTTATATGCCTCCCCTTCCGAGCCCCTAAGAGGGGTTATTTTAAAGGAACAATCGAAAAATGATTTTAAATGAATGAATGGATGAAAATTCAAATTTTATATATAGTTTTTTATATATGTTTATTTATTCACAAAAAATTAATTGACATAATTATCAATTTAATAAAATAAAATAGTATTATTAATAGTATTAAATTATAGCCGTAATTCTCTAGGAGGATATAGTTAAACAATGAACTTTAAATATTTATATATGTATATATTTTTACGATGATTTTTTTCCGAGGACCGCGGACCCCCAGTAAAGGCTTCGCGGACCCCCAGGGGTCCGCGGACCACAGTTTAAGAACCACTTCTATACATCATTTGAAAGGTATTGACATAATCTACAAAACGACGCTATGCATGATTAGTTTGGATATTGCGTTCAACAATTATAGACGTGTAAATATGGAGTTCACTAACGCCGAAATTCGCTCTATTTTAAAGTTTTCCTTCGTTAAAGGCAAATCCGCTAGAGAAACGTTCTGTGAGATTAATGGTGTTTTGGGGGATGGTACTCTATCACTTAGAACCGCAGAGGACTGGTTTCGACGATTCAGAGCCGGTGAAAACGACACCATGAATAAGCCAGCCGGCGGAAGACCCGTGACGACGAATACCGATCAAATCATGGAAAACATCCAGTTATACCGGCATGTGGTATCTTGTGACATCGCCCAGGAGATGGGAGTTAGTCACCAAACCATTTTAAACCATCTGCAGAAGGCTGGATACAAAAAAAAGCTTGATGTTTGGGTGCCGCATGATTTGACGCAAAAAAACCTTCTGGACCGAATCAACGCCTGCGAAATGCTGCTGAAACGGAGCGAACTTGCCCCATTTTTTAAGCGGATGGTGACAGGCGACGAAAAATGGATCACATTCGACAATATCAAGCGAAAACGATCGTGGTCGAAGGCCTGTGAATCGTCCCAAACAGTGGCCAAGCCGGGCTTGACGGCCAGGAAGGTTTTGCTGTGTGTTTGGTGGGATTGGAAGGGAATCATCCACTTTGAGCTGCTCCCATATGGTCAGACGCTTAATTCTACCATTCTACTGCGAACAACTGGACCGCTTGAAGAAGGAGATCCACCAGAAGCGTCCAGAATTGGCCAAAAGGAAGGGTGTAGTGTTCCACCAGGACAACGCAAGACTACACACTTCGTTGATGACTCGTCAGAAGCTACTGGAGCTCAGATGGGAGGATTTATCACATCCACCATATAGGCTGGACATAGCGCCAAGTAATTACCACCTGTTCCTGTCCATGGCGAACGCCCTTGGTGGTGTAAAGTTAGACTCCAAAAAGGCTTGTGAAAAGTGGCTGTCCGAGTTCTTCGCAAATAAGGAAGGGGGTTTCTACGAGGGGGGAATTATGAAGTTGCCGTCTAGATGGAAACAGATTATCGAACAAAATGGCGCATATTTGAACTAAATCCGATCACCGTAACATTTTTTGGACAAATTTTACTTTAGGGGCCTTTTTTAAAAATTAAAAAAAATGAATAATAACACAAAATAATGTTCAAAAAAATGATTATTTATTGATAAAGCATTGAATAAAGAGCAAATAAGCGGATGGGAGATATTTGACAACCTATTACTTACTTGAAAATAATTTAAAAAGTTTTAAAAGTTTTTTTTTAATATTTTATGAATTCAAATCGTTAATTGAAAATGAAAATCCAATTATGAGATCAATTATTCATAAAATTTTATTTCATTTAAATAAATATCTATTTTTATTTTCATTCAAAGAATATGTATATTTGTTTATGTTAGGAAAACATATCAAAAAAGAGAATTTACATTTTGTATGAAGGGACACAAATAATAATAATAATATATAATTAATTTATTGATTAAATTAAAAAATTGTAAAATTTTTAAAGTATATAAAAATAAATTGTATAAATAAATTGGTTAAAGGGTCGAGTGATAGTTCAGTGTCACAGGTATATATTTTATATCAACACGCCTACTTTTCTGTTTGTATGTTATTATTTGAATGGCGATTCGGTGAATGGTTAATGGTTAATTAACGATCCATATAACATCATCGACTGGGCCGCTACCATAAGGAGTGAAAATAGTGTCGAATAGAAATAGACGATATTACTTGGATTAATCTTATTATACTAGCTAAAATTGTTTGTTTTATAACCACTTGGGGCGCTAAACAGTTTTTCAAAAAGACACTATAGAAAAAAAATATATGTACCTATATATTATATATTTATGTATTATTGAGGAGCACAAGTTCATTCATTTTAATCATATTGATGCAAATGTGTAACATTTAATAATTGTAATAAATAATTAAAGAATTGTATATCAATATTTTTTAAAGGGTAGAGCGAGAGCTCGGTGTCCCAGGTATTAATATTACCAGCCAAATCCAAAAATAATGAATCATTTTTTTAACTTAAGTACCAAGCCAAGGCTCAGGGTCCCGGTATATATTATAAAAGTGCAATGTGGGTATGTTTTGTGGAGGTAAAGGTTCTAAGGAAACAAACATACTAACAACAAAGCTCAGGGCCAGACACTCATTTGCAATCCCCATGTTTTTCCCACGGCCCATTATATGTTGCATGTTGTGAGTATGTGATTACACAAATTGGGAAAAAATCACTCGAAATGCAATTAAACAAAAAAATTGAAAAGTTAGGCTAAGCAGACGTCTTAAATATTATAAGAGATTCGGCAATTGCAATTACCAAATGCAATAACCAAATACGATGTACCACTCGGGGGTACAGGGGGCGGAGCCCCCGTCCAGCTGGTCAGAGCGCCTTCGGCGCTCTTCACAGCTGGTTTATATAATTTGAGTAGCAATATTCGCAAGGATATAAAGGACCTAAAACAATTTTATTTTGATTATATTAAATTATTTTCTAACTATTTTAAAAATCTATATAATGAATATCATTAGAAATATATTTAAAAATATAATACTAGTGAAAATTAACAATAATTTAGATAAATTTAAAAATTACCTATATATATTGGATATTTTATGTCTTCTTGTGAATAAAGATCCATTTTTAATTGTATAATCTATTACAAATTATATATAAGGTAATAAGTATTATAAAAGTATTAAAAGCGATATTCTGTGATTTTTATTGACACTCAAAATAATAACACAATATCTTCTTTAAGATAGCAACAATTCAATTCAATAAAAAAACATTTTGCGCTTTATTTAAAAATTAGTTTTAATTTCGGTAATTATTTACATCCATGGTTCCGAGATAGAAATGATTGTCCTCAAGAGGGCGATACGTTCAACCAAGTTTGGCTTTAGGTCAAGAGATTTTTATATATAATTAATCTCAAATTAAATATTTTTTTATATTAAAAATAAATAAAATAAGTTGACCTGTGGCCAGGTCTGAACCGACCGACGGTTTGAAATAAATTAATTTCCAGCTATAGAAACAATTTCAAATAATTTTCATATATCTATTAATGTAATAAAAAACAGATATGGATACATAAATAATAAATATAAACATTTTTAATTTTATTTGATTTATAATATATATGCAAGAACAGGCTGTGACGTCATGAATGGCTGGATGACGTCATATAATTTTAAATCAAGAAAAAACTAATAAATATGATTTTTCTCGAGAATAAAACCAATACAAAGTGCATGATTCGTGGTGATATATAAAAAAATCTCCTTTGGTGTGAAAATAACCCTTTCCTTCCTATTGTCGATCGCTAATACTACCACTTCCGGTTTCCGGAATTGCACCAAAAGTTGATCAATTCATCCCACTGATGCATTAAGTAAATATACCAAATTTCATCAAAATCGGTTGAGCCGTTCAGGCTGTACACATCTATACGGACGGACAGACGGACAGACGGACGGACAGACGGACGGACAGACATCATGCTAAAAATACTTTTTTCTGTTTAGAAAATGCATGATTCGTGGAGATATGTAAAAATCTCCACATGTGAAATTTGGTGTGAAAACAATACCTCCCTTACTATCGTCGGTCGGTAAAAAGATATTTCATATGTATGTAAGATTTGCGTAGTTACCTCTATTCAAATGAAAGACTTGCTCCACTCGTTCCACCTCATACCGATCTTTACCGCAACAACTGGTAACTCTATAGGGCCCAAGAAATGAGTTTTCAATTTATGTACTTCTGTTAGCTAACTGGGTACTTTTTATGGCAATCAAGTCATCGGGCCGGTACATTCGGGCTGTTTTTCTTCTGCGATTATATGTACTTTTATTTTCTTCTTGGAGCTTAAGGATACTGGCCCTAGCATTCTTTCGTAATTCTTCGCGGTCATCGTTAAAAGATTGGTAATATTCGGATTGAATTATTTCTTGAAGTCGTAGATCATCTGGTCCTCGACAGCGAGTTCCAAACAGTAATTCGAACGGTGTAGTATTTATCGCTCTCTGATAAGTGGTGTTAATGAATTTTTGCACTCGGTCGGGGATCACTATCCTATTAGTTCGTTCGACTTGGCTGTTCGCGCGAGGTACACCTGTAGTTATGTGGTTTAAGTCAATCTTCTCATTCTTGCACTAATTTTGAAATTCAGTTGACGTGAACGCGGTTCCTCTGTCAGCTATGATTCGTTTTGGGTTTCCAAACAGGCTTTTTTGGACTTCAAGTTTAGAAATTACCTCCTGACTAGTCAGACTTTTGGTAGGGTGCATCCAAACAAACTTGCTAAATCCGTCCGCCACTACAAAAAGATAGTTGTAAGACCTAGAAGTGGCAGGCAGTGGCACTAGATGGTCGATATGATACGTCGTGAGAGGAGCTTCGCCTTTACATATCGGATTAAGAAATCCTTCAGCCTTTCCAGACTTCCTGTTCGCCAAGATACAATGAATGCAGTTACTGATGCAAACCTGAATTTTAGGCGTCAAATGAGGGATCCAATATTCCCGTAATATTAGATCTTTGGTCTTGATAGTACCAAAGTGCCCATTTTCTTCATGGTATTTCTTTACGACGTCTGCGTGCATTTTGTCTGGAATAACTAATAAGTCTCTTCCTTTGTGTGATTTGTACACTAGGTCATTCATCAGAATGTATTCTTTATGTTCCTTTCCAGCGTTTAGCAACGTTTTCACTGGCTTCAGGTGATCATCTCTCGTCTGCGTTGTATCATAATTTATTTCAGAATTCGTTGTTCTTTCTCCGCTACTCGTGTGTTCTTCCTCGTCGGTTTCCTCCTCCTCCTCTTCTCCGTAAATGTCACATAAAAAGATTAGGATTTTGTTCGATAATTCTTCCTCATTTCCTGCATTATTTATTTCGAGATTAAGACAAGTATCTTTGAGTTGAAGACGAGACAAGCTATTTTGAATTTCGCTTAGTTTGGTGGTAAATTCGTCCGAGTATTTTTCAAAAGGAAACGCCGGCCCTGCTTTTCAAAAGAAAAATCGATGATTAAAAAAAATATTGGTATATCACTTCAAAGTAATCATATAAACTTTTCAAAAGAAATGACATTTATAAACTGATATCAAAAAATTTTAGTTAGGAAAAATTGCCGAACAAAATCGTAAAGATGCGTTTACGAATTCAACGAATTTTAATGAATACAATAAAATAAAATTATTATCCTGTTCTTTGAATTAGAATTCAAAATTTACACTAAAATGCATCTATATACACCGAGGAATAATATTCGAAATCATATAGTTGATCATAATTTATATAAATCAAATAGTAAACTTATAATAATCATAATAATCATTTATTATTCAAGAAAGAAAAAAAAAATAAATATGAAATGAATAAGTGGCTTTTTACAACTATAACTAAAGACCAGCTGGTCAGAGCGCCTTTGGTACATAGTATTTGGTTAAAAGTAGTAAAAGGTTTTCATCCATTTTGTTTCAATCATTATATTACATAAAACATTCATTTCTTTTTGTGTTCTTATTTAAAATATATTTTAATTTAATCAGTAAATTAATTATATATATTATTATTGTATATGTTATATCTATCTATTTATATAGCTCAAAGATAGTCGAAAGTTCTTGGCCACATTTCTCCAAATGTCCCTATCCTGAGCCCTTGTCCTATCTCTCTTACGTCCCTTCCTATGCGTCTTGATTCCCTTTGATAATAATTTTGATGAGATAAGCCTCTTTACTGCATGATAACAGGCGTTTCCCGATTGATACCTCGATTTGATAATAATTTTGATGAGATAAGCCTCTTTACTGCATGATAACAGGCGTTTCCCGATTGATACCTCGATTTAAATTGTATATTAAGATTTTGTATGTTAATACTGTTCCTCTTTGTCACTAAATATTTTTTCTTATCACTATTAATTTCAAACCTCCATTAATTTTTCCTCGCTATCTGTAATTGCAATTGTCGAATCTCTTATAATATTTAAGACGTCTGCTTAGCCTAACTTTTCAATTATTTTGTTTAATTGCATTTCGAGTGATTTTTTCCCAATTTGTGTAATCACATACTCACAACATGCAACATATAATTGGTCAAAGAATATGTATATAATATTTATAATTTTTATGTTTTATTTATATTTATAATTTAATTTTGTTTTTGTTTTCTTTTAATAAATAATTCTAATATTAAAAATGCGTAGAGGACGTCTAAAAAATCATATTTTAATTTTTATATAACCAAGAAATCATTTTTCACTCATTTTCAATTGGCGTTTTGATATACAAAATTAAAGATTATATAAATAAGTAATTTTAATTTGATCTCATAATTGGATTTCCTTTTTCATGTAAGTATATAATTAAGAGTGGAATTACAATATAATCAATAGCTAATATATAATATTAAAAATATATTTACGGATTCGTTCTATAATAAATTGATGATGTCATTTAATTCTCTTAATGTATCGAATCGAATATAAAGATAAATCTTCTTTTAAACGTTGTGTGAAACAATTTCAAATAATTTAAATGTAAAACTATTAATGAAATTAAAAAATCAAATATATGAATATAATATAAATATTTTTAATTTTATTTTAAGAATATATATATCTCACAGGCGGTGGTTGTGACATCATCCAGATATTATAAATTTAAATTAAGAAGAACTAATAAAGATGTAGTTTTCCAGAGATGTGGTCAATAAAACTCAATTTTTCTTTATAAATACTATCTCTGTGAATTTCAAAAAAATCGTTAGAGCGGTTTTTGAGAACAATGAAACAGAGAAACAAACAGAGAAACAATTTTTATTCTCATAAGAAGATAAGATAAGATATTTTATATTCAAAATTAGAATTATCCATAAAGCTTGAAGCAACGGATAAAGATGTTAAATATATTTTTTCTCTAATTTTCATTTCTAAAATATTTTTAATAAAAAACGGATTGTCTGTGGTCAAACCCCCCCCCCCCCCCACACACACACACACCAGGATCAAATCCTGGTTTCGTCACTGTAAATATAAAAGATTATATATTACATGAACATTGCTCGTTTCATCTAGGAATGTAAATTCATTTTTTACAATTTAAAAATTGTCAAAATTTTCGCACAAGTGGAAAATTAAATAAGACAAAACAATAAGTGAAAAAATAAATAATTAAAAAAAATTAAGTTACAGTGTTTTATTTATAAATGCACTAAAAACTAGAAAATAATTTTTCACTTAGTCTCAATAAGTATATTCTTCTTCATGATGGGGTTCTACAAGGGTCTGCCTACTTAGTACTTCAACAACAATGGTATAGATTCTTTGAATAAAGAGCCTAATTAAAATGAATTAGTTAATTAAAAGTTAAATAAAACGCTTGCATTTAAATTAAAAATGGTGACATAATTAAAAATTAAATATGCAAGCGTTTTATTTATTATCTGAGAGAACATTGTGAATTTTTTAAATTATTTTATTACATTTTCTTTTAAATAAATATATACATAGCGTTTATTTTGAAATTCACCTAATAGTTACAAGTATAATTTCAAGTTGTTTATCTATAAATAAAACATTTCAGGTTAAGAATGATCATACTAATATTTACGATAATTTTCGAAAAATAAGTTACTTCAGTTAGTCAATAATTAAAAACCATCATTTTGAGAGTGGTTCAAGTCGAATATAAAAGTCAGAAACTAGTAATGAAGATAATTCTAATTAATTAATATTTAAGTTAATCTTTTAAATTTTTTTTTTTTTTTTGCAAATTTTGAAATAAAGATGCTCGTGTTAATATAAACATATTCATACACATTAATTAACATACATATATTTTTAAAATGTTCTAAAAAAATAATATTTAAAGATTCGATTATAAAGAAATAAAATGAAATTATATAATATAATAAATAAAGATGTCCATGACAAAGGAATGTAATGTTGGCCCAATTAGGGTTTTGGATTGATGTCTATGAAAGAGTTGAATCATTCAAGATTACTAGGATCCAGAGAGACTTCTAGCGATTAATTGATATTTTATATGAAGAGCCCTTAGCGAACCTACAAGAAATATGAATATTAATTTTCTCTTTATGCAAAATTGCTCTATAAGAATATATAAATGATTTGATTTTGAAATTAGTCATCATTTAATTCTTTTTATATTCTATAAATTATTTACTTTATATTCTATATTGCAATTGTTCACATACATCTAAATTTTAAACATTAATTGTAAAAAATCAATATCAGAATCCGATAGGCGAACAATTGTGAGGTGAAAGAAATGTAATTATCAATCTTGCATAAAGTCTCTTCTTTGTAATAAAGTAGCTACACTTTCTTCTAATTGGACATTCTCATCTCTAAATTGAAGAAGGCAAGAAAGTAATGTAGAAACTAAAAATAATTTTTCATATTTAAAATGTATAAATAAATAAAATAATATATATATATATATATATATAGATATTAATTTACGATCATAATGTTGAGCTTGTTCATTAGAAAATGATTTCCTTGCTCCCAAATACTTTCGAATAATATATTTAATTCTAGTATATGTTGTTTAGTACTTGGGTTTTGTGTATCAATTGGTGCTAGAAATCCCTGTTAATAAATATATTTATTTTCGTTATTCAAAAGAATTTATGAATGAAATTTAACTAATATATTATTTACATTCCTGGAAAAAATACAAATATTTTTTTTTGTTTTGTTTTATAAATTAATAAAGGTATTTTAGGAGGTGGGAATGGTGACATAACTGAAACAAAGCAAAAAGATGGAGGGTCTTTTACTGAGGAAGATGAGGTTACTATATCAGTGGAGATGCCCTAAGAAGTATTATGGAAACTGTAAGTACAGAACCGGTTTGTTCTTCACCAATTGTTGAAAGAGTTGATAATGTAAAAGATAATCTTACATTAAATGTCTTTAAATAATCTCTTCTGTTGGATAAAATAGCTATATGTTTTTCTAATAAGCTATTCGCAGTTTTAAGTTGATAAAGACAGGATAGTAATGTAGAAACTAAAAATAATTTTCATATTGTAGCGAAAATAATTCCGAAGCGCCCCGCTAATAGGCTCTCCGGAGCGCTAGTGGTCTCGCTCGCCCCTCCACTGTCTCGCGCGCCCGATCAGCTCCGCCCAGCTGCGCGCGCCCGGTCCGCTCCGCCAAGCTGCGCGCGCACCTCGCCTCACCACCTGGCCAGCGCCCCTCCACAAACTACCTCTATATAAGGGCTCGCCCGAAACACAAAAAGCGAGAGCGACAGGAGACCTAGAAGGTATCACCAGCCTCTCCTGCCCACCCAGGTTACTGCATCCATCCCATTGGAACTAACCTGGATTATCCCTCGCAGGTTACTGCATCCATCGATTGGAACTAACCTGTGCCCCCTTCCCCCTAAACTAGTCCATCCTTTGTATTACTTGAATAAAAATAAAGATTTTTCACTCGAGAACCCCGATCTTTCATTTATAACTTAAAATCCCCGTTATAATATTTAAAATTTATAAATAAATAAAATAATATATATATATATATATAGATATAGATATTAATTTACTATCATAATGTAAGGGTTGTTCCGTTATAATTTGATTTTCTTGGTCCCACTGTTTCTCTAAAAATTGTTCAAACTTTTGTGGTATTTGTTTTTTATTATTTTTATTTTCTGAAGCCATTTCAGTTGTTGCAGTACGCGTGCCTGGTAATAAAATTATTAGAGGATATTTTAGATAAAAAATACAAATTTAATTACGTCTAAGAATTTGGAGGTTTTAAAAATGCTGTTCCTACAAAATTCAGGCGATGTTTCTCTTACAACCAGTCTCAAAGATCCACAACATTAAATTATTTACTCACTACAAGATATTTTTATTATAAATAACTATCTAGTAAATTTAAAAAAAATAACATTTATAAAAAACAATCTATAGAAGTATTAACATCAGTTTTAAAATTATATTTATTCTAATTTTAATTATTTTAAAAAAATATATATGTATGTTTATTTTAATAAATTTTAATAGAAAAACACAAGATTATATAAATTTATCTAAATAATAGTTTATAAATATATATATATATATAATACTTACAAATTTTTATATTATTTTAAATTTTTAATTAGCAATATAAATTATTTTTCGGTTACTTAAATTAAAATATTAATTGATTATTAACTTAAAAGTAGTTATTACTTAAAAATAATCTAAATTATTCTTTAAAAAGTTATTGCTTCCAAGAGTTTACCATTTTTTCTGGTAAATCCATATTTTCACATAAATTGAAATTAATTAAAAATAATATTTTTCAAGTTATAAATAAAATTATGTTAGTTATTTTTAAATAATTTTTTAAACTTCATTCTATATCAAGAATACTTTGGGGAAGGGAGGAAAGGTAGAGGGGGTTCGGGTTTATCTGGAACGCCCACTACAGGTCTCCAAATTGCCGCTCTTACTATTATTATAGTGTAAGTCAATTAAATGGTCGCTTTTAGAAATTAATAAACATAAATAAATAATGAGGCTAAGAACTTGATTATCATTGAATCTTCTTCTTCAATATATATACGTGGTGTGTTCAAAAAGTAAGGTGACTTTGTATTTTTAAGAAAAAATATTTATTTATTTATCAAAATTTATGTTGTCCCCTTCAAAGTAATCTCCCTCAGATACAATACACTTATGCAGTGGCGCAACCAGGATTTGATCCTGGGGGGGGGGGTTTGTCTAACCTCTCCACCTTCCTATGGCTCCCCTCCCCCCCGGGCTCTCAAAGACAAATTTTCATTAAGATTTTCTTTTTTTATATTAAATATTTCAAAAAATTTTGTAAATGAAACATTAATTTTACAAAATCTGGTAAAAAAATTTAATTTTGTATTTTATTTACTCGTATTCACAGTTTTAGAAAGAAAATATCTTTTTCCAGCTATAAGTAAATCATTTTAGCTTTTCTCATGGAATGAGGATAGCTTATACGATGGTCGGAAAATTTTGAAAATTTTTGCTCCGAGATTTTTCGAGATTTCCACTTTTCAAACGGTTCTGAATCCAAAACTGCAAAAAAAAATTTTTGAACCGGCCGGGTGGCCGTTCGTTACCGAGATAAAGTCTAAACAAAATGAGATATTGTCTTGAAATTTGATATTTAGATGTTTTTTTTGGGATTGATGGGCGGGGATTGGATTGTTTTTGGACAAGATCGGACCATAAGTAAGGGTAGTTTAAAGAAGTGTCAAAGCACATTTTATTGATTTTTCTCAATAAATACCGATTTTTATGAGAATTATTCTATCGTATTAAATTTATAGGGAATCAAATTTACTAAAAGTTTAATTCTATTCATTTTTACCTAAACTTAATAATAAAGGAGTTATTTATAAAAACTACTTTAAGATTTCGAAAGCTTTTCTTCCGCCCGTAATGGCAGGATATTTTGAAAGAAATCATGTAAAAATCCCTAAGTAAAATATCCCTAAAAGAATAAATCCCTAAATAAAAAATTTCCCTAATTTTATTTACTTATTTAATAATGAAAAGCCCAAGAGTCTTGAATAAGGTAGTTATACATCACATCTGTTCCATCTGGTTTTTCTAGCGTCCAATTTTTCATGGTTTGCCTTCATTATGGCCAGAAGCTCATCATGCCAGTCGCGGAATCGTTTCTTTGGTGGATCAGGCTTCTTACCACGAACATCACGACAGATTTCCAAAGAGATAAGGTTATGCTCAATATGGATTTGCTTAATCAGGTCCCATACTGATGTTTTATAACCTCCTAAGCGTGAATGAAGAACATTGTTGTAACTTTCCAATGCATTGTTTGTTCGAGGCAAACCCATCAAAGTGGTATCGTAGATGTTCCAATGTTCCAATATCGAATTCGGGGTCATAAAAGCCAGCCAAATATTGTTCACTTAGCCAAGTGCGCTCGAACTAAGAAAAAGATCACGAAGTTTTGCCCTGTTGGTCATCCAGCTAATGCTTGGTAGGCTACAATGTCTTTTGATGGTGGTACCAAAGCCAAAGCTGCAAGAGTTCGTAAATGAGTGGAGTTATCAGGATTATCTGTATCGTTATAGAGCTTCAAAACTTGATGTTTCTATAAATGCATTGAGCAAAATGAAAGAGACAACCTCTGATGATAGTAAATTTCATAAATTGCGTTGTATATTCCCTGGTGAAATATATGGTGCAAATGGTGTATTTTGTCTTTGGATACATTAAGCTATTAAAACGTATGCTATTAAATTTGAGTAAATTCCCTTTATTTTACATACGAATTTGACACCCCTATTTTTTTGGAAAAATCACGTGTGTGGGCCCTATGTATGTTTTTTTTTTACCTATTTTTCCCTACTTTCGGTCCAGGCCCGATTACCTCCTTGGGAGGTCGTGTCTCAGGCAACTGGGTGTCATGCTCACCTTGTGATTTAATTTTCTTAATCACAATTAAAATTAATACAAAAATGAAAAATTTTGTTTTTAGTGATTTTTTCAGCCAGGGATATTTTTATTTAGGGATTTTCGGTTTTAGGGATTTTTCTTTTTAGGGATATTTGGTTTTAGGGATTTTTGACTTTTATGGAATTTTGAAAAAATTAGTCTTCGCTTCATAATTTTTATGAAATTAGCAATCAATGTATTAATAATAAAAAATATTTAGAATTTGAGTAATATTTTTATTTATTTTATATTTAAATAATAGTCAAATTGGAAAATTTCACAATCATCTAGTAATCTTATATTAAGTCTTTTGTTTTTTATGATTTTTGAGAAATAATAAAATAATTTTTTTATTTCTTATATTAAATTCTGTACGAAAAAATAAGCAATTTTTACCGACCGACGATAATAAGGGAGGTATTGTTTTCACACCAAATTTCACATGTGGAGATTTTTACATATCTCCACGAATCATGCATTTTCTTAACAGAAAAAAGTATTTTTAGCATGATGTCTGTCCGTCCGTCCGTCCGTCCGTATAGATGTGTACAGCCTGAACGGCTCAACGGATTTTGATGAAATTTGGTATATTTAGTTAATGCATCAGTGGGATGAATTGATCAACTTTTGGTGCAAATCCGGAAACCGGAAGTGGTAGTATTAGCGATCGACGATAGGAAGGGAAGGGTTATTTTCACACCAAATTTCACTTGAGGAGATTTTTTACATATCATCACGAATCATTCACTTTGCATTGGTTTTATACTCGAGAAAAATCATCTTTATTAGTTTTTTCTTAATTAAAATTATATGACGTCATCCAGCCATTCATGACGTCACAGCCTGGTCTTACATATATATTATAAATAAAATAAAATTAAAAATATTTATGTTATATCCATATCTGTTTTTTATTACATTAATAGATATATTAAAATTATTTGAAATTGTTTCTGTAGCTGGAAATTAATTTATTTTAAACCGTTGGTCGGTTCGGACCTGGCCACAGGTCAACTTGTTATTTTTGTTAAAATATTTTTAAAATAAAATAAACTTACTTATTATACACTTATACTTTAATAATTTTTTTTTTTTCAAATAAAAAGAAGGATTATTGGTAATTGTTTTATAAATGTTTAGGGAAATTTGGAAATTAATATATATTTAAATTCAAATTGTATTTAATTGCGCTATCTACTGGGCAAGGTGAAGATGTCGCCCTCTTTTGATCATAAGTCATACTATAACTATCAAAACATGGCCTCCCCACCCCCAATTTATATGCAAATTATATTAATTTTTCTCCAGTAAACACGAAATGAGCACCAATTATTTCATATCAAAAATCAATCAGGATAATCTAAGGTACGCACTGGTATTTTTTTTTTCGATCCGTTGAGGGATTAGTTACGGTGGACCATTACCGGATTATTTTTGTTTTCTATTTTTAATATAGTACATAGTATACAGCAATTATAATTTTGTTTCTCTCTTGGGGGGGGGGGGGGTTAAAACCCCCAAACCCCCCCCCTCCTAGTTGCGCCACTCTCTTATATTAAGTCTTTTGTTTTTTATGATTTAGGAGAAATAATAAAATAATTTTTTATTTCTTATATTTAATTCTGTACGAAAAAATAAGCAATTTTTATTTTTGTTTGTTTTAAAAATAAAATAAACTTACTTATTATACACTAAGTTATACTTTAAGAATTGTTTTTTTCTTTTCTATTTGTAATAAAGTACATAATAATTTATATTTTTTTCTCTCCTGGGGGGGGGGGTTTAACCCCCAAAACCCCCCCCTGGTTGCGCCACTGCACTTATGCCAACGGTTTTTCCAATCCTCAAAGCAGTTGTCATAAGCACTTCTCGGTATAGCCTTGAGCTCTTCCAGCGATGCAGTCTTTAACTTTATCTTTATCTTTATTTTTTTCGTTTCGGTTTTCGTTCCGGTTCAATAAAAAAAAAAATATCAGTTCGGTTCCGGTTTTCGTTCCGGCAAAAATAATGGTTTTTTCGGTTTTCGGTTCAGTTCCGATTAATTAATTTTAAAGACCTTTTATTTGTATTAGAAATTTAGGTCGGGGTATGCCGAGTCTGCCATAAATTAGCGCCCGAAAAATATTTCTTGCTACCACCCTAAATGATCCTACATGAATTGATACAATATAATATAAATAATAATAATTAATTAAAGGTATAATAATTAGAAGTATATAATATAAGATGTTAATATAATTTATTAAACGGAACAAATAAATATGAATATTTTTTTAAATCCTACTTTCAAACACTCAACGAACGAAACAAATTCGTTTATTTAATTTTAAAGTATACAGGATTCTTGGATATATTTACTTACAATTATAACTATAATTATAAAAGATGAAAATTACCTCTAATTATTAAAATATCTTCCAATATATTTTTATTTAAATTATTTCTATTGTCTCGTAAAATAAACTTTAAACCAGAGAAAGCTCTTTCAACACTAACTTGTGTTGCAGTAGCTCCTAAAACCACCATTGCAATTTTGTATAAATGAGGATATGTATTTTTATTTTCCTCCCAAAATTCTAAAATAAGTTTTTTACTGTCTAATCTTCGTACTTGGTCAAAGTTATTCAATATTTGTTTAAATTTATTTAATAATTTTATTTATATTTATGAATCATTTTCTTTATATCAATACATAACCCTGTAACAAATGGAATAAATAATTTAAAAAATTAATACTATCATTAAATCAAAATATCAGTATTAAACAAACGATGAAAACATTAAATTCTGTATTGCGACTACGAGACGCTGCCAACACAACCGAAGGGAGAGTATGACTAGGATACTAATTTTTGAAACAAAGTTTTTAGCGACACCATGCAGTACGAGACATAACTAATTGAAAAAAATTCGGGGTTGTGTGTTGCCAAAAACACCACTTCTGGCAACTCTGGATTGAACACGTACTGAACTGAAATAAACCGATATTATTTTTTTCGGTTCAGCTCCGGTTTTCGTTCCGACAAAAATACCGGTTTTTTTCGGTTTTCGGTTCAGTTCCGGTTCGAAGCCCTGGTCTTTATCTCCTCAATCGTTGCAAATCTCCGTCCTTTCATGGTCTCTTTAGTTTTGGGAACAAGAAAATGTCACATGGGACCAAATCCGGTGAATATGGTGGCTGAGGCATGATTGTGGTGTTGTTTTTGGCCAAAAAATCTCTCACAAGCAAAGATGAGTGAGCAGGGGCATTATCGTGATGCAAAAGCCATGAATTGTTTTTCCACAATTCTGGACGTTTTCTTTTCGCAAACGGCGCATAACTTCATAAATCGCCGAGCACGCAAAACACTTATAACTTTGACGCCTCTCACAACCAAACAAAAAATGCTACACACTTGAAACTTGGTACAGATGTTCGGGAAGAGTGTACCAACATAACAAAATAAAAAAAATCGATAATCGAAAGTACGTTGCCCGCGAAATTTGAAAAGTCACCTTACTTTTCGAACACACCTCGTACATATATATAAAGAGAGAAGAAAGTTAATTAAATTATTTTATATATATAATAACCTGGGAAATCCAATTATGTTTTTAGAATTTTTCATGTCAGTAGAATATACATATATTTTAAAAACTTCAATTAAAATGACCAAATTCTATTATTTTTATTTTTATTACTCTATTGTTAATTATATTTTATAAGTAAAAATGACTTAAAGATACTACTTAATTTAAAATGAGTTTTAGAACATTTATAAAAAGGAAATGTTTTAAATTGATAAATAATAAATCAACTTTTAAATTTATTCAAAAATAAAAAAAATAAGATTAAAAAATTAAAAAATTAACAATCTTATCACCCAAATTTAAGAAAAATAAATCGATAATTTTATTTAGTCTAAACATAGGTTGACTTGAAAAGCGCTTTTTGCCTTAATGGTTTGAGAAATTTTTATTTAGTTATTTATTTAATTATTAATTCATTATTAAAGGATAATCAGCTAAATTAGTCATAAATTTATTCATTTACAACAAGAAAATAAAAATAAAAAACCTCTGACTTTGTACGTCCTACGCAAGGACAACGCCTATCAAGCCGGTTATATCAATGAGGTGTCCTATGATCAGTAGAACGGGTCCTCTCAACCTTTACCTTGATTTTCTTGATCGGAGGCGCTATGAAGAAGCTTTTCCCCAATGTTGTTCCCGGAGGCTGGATTGACTCCGTCCCATAGACCAGAGCTAGGGAAATTCCCTTGCCATGTGAATCAATTTTTTTCAATTTATAGAATATGTTTATTAGCCAAAATTTTTACAATAGTTGATTTATCAGAACATACAAAAGATGAAAGTTACAATATTTACAAAATTAAATTGTTTCTTTTTCGATCATTTATCTATTGATACGGTATTACAATTTTACTTAATTATATTCAATTTTATTTACATTTGTTTTCTTTTTTTTACTTAAGCATATTTTAAGTTTAATATACATAGAATCAGGGTTGTGATTGTCAACTCGCCAGGAAAGGCTAGCAAAACCTGGTAAAGGAAGGGGGAGGGATGGAGGTGGTGATAATATTATTTATTTACAGTTTTTCTTATAAGTTACATTGTACAATACATTATATAATTATAAGGATACAAATATTTAAATTTTTTTTTTTAAAGATATATAATAATATATTTACAAAAGATTATGTGACTCACCATCTTTATTTATCCACCTTTTTCCATTCTAACTTAACTTTGTTCGAATATTATATCTCCATATTCTGTATGGATCTCTTCCATTGAATCGCTGAAAGTACCGGAATTAATTGTTTAACAGGTTGACTGGAAATCACGTGCCAGCACGTGACGTGGTGCCATCAACAAAGAGCCAAACACGCGCGGATTTAATATATATTTATTAATTTTAATTTATAATTAATTAAATATAATATATGTTAATTAATCCAATTCAAATTAGCCCCAAGCGTTTATAACCACATTTTGTTGTTTTGAATAAATAGTTAAACACAGTTAAATTCTAAAAAAAAACCGTCTCGTTGTGAATAAAGCTTAAAACTTCTCAGCAAAAATCTTATGAAACAGTACTAAATTCTTATGAAAAATGCTAATAAATTTAATAAAACAAAGAGATACTCACCAATACTTGATTCGGAATTTTTTATGTCCGCAATACTGAAACGTGGAACCATAATTTTTGTAAATAGGGGTTTCCAAAGGCCCTAAATTTCAAAAAGTAAATTTCATTCAATACTGATGGGTCCTATAATCTTATAATTAAGGGTTTTTAAAAATAGTGACGAAATTACCTTCAGTGACGAATTTACCCTCCTCTACCTTACGATTTGTATGTTAAGACTTTTTGTATTAACTCTGTTAATGAATATTTTGTCTTATTACTATTAATTTCAAGTCCGACTTCTTCGATCTTTACATGGTTTGCTATAGAAAATCTTAATTCACTTTGCGTCATTTTTTGACGTAGCTCCGACGTAAATTGAGGTATTTGAGTATTCAGAAAATTTTACATATTAAAAAGAAAATAGATTCATGTTTTTTTTTTCATTAAAAAAAAAATAATTTATAAAAAAATATCTTTATAGTAATAAACTAGATCTATTTATCATCATTTTTAATTCTTTAATTAGAATAAGATAAAAAATTTCAAAAAAAACATCAGAAGAATTGAGAAGGATGTTTTTTATTTTTTATTCATTTTACAACTTGGCGGACTATAGACCCCTTTTTGTTTTAATAAACTATTTAGTTTTTGGGAGCCATACAACGGTCTTGATCTTGTGGTTTCAACGATACTTGGTCTTGATTAGATATCAAATATCATAAACATTCTATAGCACAGGGGTAGGCAACTCGGCGCCCCCGAACGACTGCGATCATCCTTTTTTAAATTTTTTCAATATGGTTCGAAAAAAAGGTAAAATGATTTTGCGGTCACGATTTTCCATGCTCTAAGTATCACCAAGTGTGCCCACCCCCCTGTTATATTATTTCAAAAAAGCGCCCGACTATTGAAAAAGGTTGACGACCCCTGCTATAGCATATAAAATTTAATTTCTACCAACTGAGAAATTTAATTTAACAAAGGTTAACGTCATGGGCGCTTTTTGCAAAATCAACTATAAGTTCTTCCAAATCGAAATTTTTGTCAATGTCAATAAATATCAAAACGTGAAAAACAATTATATAAATGCTCATTTTGTCAAAATATTTTTTTGAATTCCGCCAAAAATCGATCAATAATAATAAAATATCCTTGGTGGAAATAGTCTTCTATATTTATCTTTATTTCATCTCTCTTGCCATTTGTAATTTCAAAATAACTTCCTAAAAGTTTTTTTTTGAAATTGTTGTTGATCTTTTTTCTTTGGGTTTTTCGATGTTTTTCTCTAAAGAAATATCCAATGACTGAGCAAAGTGTTTAACTTCTTCGATCAAATTTTTGATTTCATCATCTGATCTCATTTTTCTTCAAGTTCTTCCCGAAATGATTGGGTAAGACACACAATACTAAGAAATATTGCTTTATTGGGATAAATTATAATTTATTTTAAGTATTTTTTCTAAAGGATAAAATAAATAATAAATTCTGATGTATTTTCATTTTTAAACTTATTCAAATTTTTGTAAATGCTTAATAGTATTTAAAAAAAATTATTATAGCTTCAAAGTGGCCTTTAATTGTTTTTATAGATTTGTACCTTAAAACCCTTTCTTCATAGGTTAAATTAGATTTAAGATAATTGTAAAGAGTTGTGAAAATCTATTGCATGTAAAAAGAAAGCAGTGCTATATTTACTCGTACTAAAGAAAGTTTCTTGAAATTAAAAAAGGAATCCACTGGTAAAGTTTAATCCAAATATTGTGTAATGAGCGTAATTTGTTTAATTTTAAGATTACTTTGTTATAGTTAAATTAAGACAATTCTTGCATTGGTTTTTGCTCCTGAGAAGTGCTACCTTGACAAAAAGGATTCCCATCCCATAACCCGCCCGCCACAAACGATCCGTATAAGATTGGACATCCAATGTTAACTTTTGAAACTAAATTTTTAGCGTCTTTGGTAATTCTAAGAACTAAAAAAAAAAATATCGAGATTGCCAGAATTTTAAAAATTATTTAGAAGGAAAGTAAAATATTAGGGTATTTTTGCAATTAATTTACAATTGCGCCTAACGATATCATTTTCATAAATCCCAATCATTATCAACGATTATAATATTAATTTTAATTTGATATGCTATGTTATGTTTATAATCTTTTGAGTGAATACATTAATCGCAAAAATGCTGGTATCAATAAAAAGCAAAAATTAACAAATATATAAACGAAAATGTTATTATAATAATAATAAAATCTTAGTCAAATTAAAATCATAAAACACATTTTCAGTCATATACAATCATTATCAATAATATTATATTGTAACCATTCAGGACCCTCTAGAGATTTCTTTTTTTCTTTATTAATTGGAAATATATAATTATATATATATTTTTTATATGAAACATTTTCAAGTGAGATTTTTGTTATTATTAAGAGTGAGTTGGATAAATATCAAATATAATATACATTCAATTTTATACAATAATTAAATTCTCGTGTAAGAATTAAAAAGGAATTTTTATAAAATTAATTTTTTATTTACAATTAGAGATTGGTTAAAAAAAAATAATTTTTGACATATTTCAGACTTGTGTAAATAAAAAAGAATAATAAAGGGAAATATTCTTAAAAGTAATTATAAAATGTAATAAAAAATTAGTAATAGTGTAATTATTAATGGAACAAATAAAATAGATATTATAAATACTAAGTTAAATAAATCAGATTATTATTGGTTTAAATATAAAACGATAAAGTATGTAATATAAGCTATAACCATAGAAAGAATCAAAAAAAATCTTTAGTCTTCATTATTAAGATAATATTTTAAATAGTATGAATTAATAGATATTTATTTAAATCGAATTTCTGATTAAATTTCTTTTTACAATAATTACATTATAAAGGCTTTTCTCCTATATGAATTAATAAATGTCTATTTAATACAGATTTCCCATTAAATTTCTTTTTACAATAATTACAATTAAAAGGCTTTTCCCTTGTATGAATCAATAAATGATTATTTAAATATGATTTCCTATTAAATTTCTTTTCACAATAATTACATTCAAAAGGCTTTTCACCTGTATGAATTAATAAATGTCCTTTTAAATATGATTTCCTATTAAATTTCTTTTTACAATAATTACATTCAAAAGCCTTTTCTCTTGTATGAATTAATATATGATTATTTAATACAGATTTATGATTAAATTTCTTTTCACAATAATTACATTCGAAAGGTTTTTCTCATGTATGAATTAATAAATGTCCTTTTAAATGTGATTTCGTTTTAAATTTATTTTTACAATAATTACATTCAAAAGGCTTTTCTCTTGTATGAATTAATAAATGTCTATTTAATACAGATTTCCTATTAAATTTCTTTTTACAATGATTACATTCATAAGGCTTTTCGCCAGTATGAATTAATAAATGATAATTTAAATCAGATTTCCGATTAAATTTCTTTTCACAATAATTACATTCAAAAGGTTTTTCACCTGTATGAATTAATAAATGTGTATCTAAATTTGATTTTCTATTAAATTTATTTTTACAATAATTACATTCAAAAGCCTTTTCACCTGTATGAATTAATAAATGTCTATTTAAATTAGATTTCGTATTAAATTTCTTTTTACAATAATTACATTCAAAAGACGTTTCCCCTGTATGAATCAATAAATGATTATTTAAATCAGAGATCATATTAAATTTTTTTTTACAATAATTACATTCGAAACATCTGTTTTCTGTATTGTTCGAATCAGTATCTTCAAGATATTCGTCATGACTGTTTTCCTTGGAATATTCGACTGTATCATTTTCGAGTTTTAATTTATTTTTTAAAATTGAATTTATTTGTTTAAAAATACATCCTTTTAAATGTTTAGATAAAAATTTCTCATTTATATAATTTGTGTAGCAATATTCACAAGGATATAGAGGACCTAAAACAATTTTTCTTTATGTTCATTATGTTAAATTATTATCTATTTTAAAAATCTATATAATGAATATGATTAGAAATATATTTAAAAATATAATAATAGGGGAAGTAAACAATAATTTAGATGAATATAAAAATTACCTATATATATTGGATATTTTATGTCTTCTTGTGAATAAAGATCCATTTTTAATTGAATAATCTATTACAAATTATATATAAGGTAATAAGTATTATAAGTTTGATTTTTATTAAGTTTCAAAATAATAACCAAAATCTTCTTTAAGATAGCAACGATTCAGTTCATTAAAAAAAAATTTTCCGCTTTATTTAAAAATTAGTTTTAATATTTCTTTAAAATCTTTTTATTTTTTTGATATTTTAATAAATGGCTGCTCTTTCTAATTATTAAATGAAAAAATACATTTTATAAAAATCTGCATTAAAGAATCAAAGAAAATCTTTTGTCTTCATTATTAAGATAATATTTTAAACAGTATGAATTAATAAATGTCTATTTAATACAGATTTCCTATTAAATTTATTTTTACAATAATTACATTCAAAAGCCTTTTCACCTGTATGAATTAATAAATGTCTATTTAAATTAGATTTCGTATTAAATTTCTTTTTACAATAATTACATTCAAAACGCCTGTTTTCTGTTTTGTTTGAATCAGTACCTTTTTCGTCTTGGCCGTTCTTGGCTGTTTTAACCCATTTTGAATTTCGAAACTTTCTGACAATTGATTCCCGCATCTTACTCTTCCTTTACTACCCACAAGACAAATTTGAATCATACGTACTAGATTTTTTGGAATTCAAGATTTGAAAAAGTTTTTCCGATCTACTTAGTCATATGCTTTTGTAAAGTCTACAAAAAGTTGGTAAACAGAAACATTGAATTCTCGTTTCTTTTCTAATATCTGCCTTAATGAAAATATTTGATCTAAAGTCGATCGATTTGGCCTAAACCCGCATTGATATTCTCCTAGTATCTCCTTCGCATATGGTAGTAATTTTAATAAAACAATATTCTAGAGAATCCTATACGATGTGGTCAAAAGAGAAATTCCCCTATAATTATTGTAAATGTTATAATAATAATAAAAGCTTATTCAAATTAAAATCAAAAAATACATTTTCAATAATATACGATCAATCATATTGTAAACATCCGGGACCCCTAGAGATTTCTTTTTTTACTTTATTTATTGGAAATATATAATTATATATATTTGTTTTATATGTGAAACATTTTCAAGTGAGATTTTTAATATTATTAAGAGTTGGGATCATTCGAGAGTTAAATTATCACGTTCATATTGTGAAATTAGGATTTTTAGTTTATTTAATTTATATAATTGGATTGTTTGGCTTACATAATATAGGGTGATTGTACAATTAATTAAAATTTTCTTAAATAAAAATAATTAAAACGTTATGTTCATTGTGTAAAATATTTTTTTATTTAGTTGATTCTAAATCAAATGTGGTTTGGCTTTTATGATATAAGATATTCCCCGATCCTCTCTTCAGTGCCATCCTGACCACAGAATTAAAGAGTAAGTGTTACAATATCAAATATATTATATACAATGAATTTTTAACAATAATTAAATTCAGGTGTAAGAATTAAAGATTAATTTATACATTTTTTTTTTATTTACAAATAAGAATTGGAAAAAAAGAAAGAAACTTTTGACATATTTCAGACTTGTAGAAATGAAGAATAATAAAAGGATAATATTCTTAAATGTAATTAGAAAATGTAAGTAAAAATTAGTAATAATGTACTTATTAATGAAAGAAATAAAATAGATGATATAAATACTAAGTTAAATAAATCAGAAAATTATTGATTTAAATATAAAACGATAAAGTATATAATATAAGATATAATCATAGAAAGAATCAAGGAAAATATTTAGTCATCATTATTAAGATAATATTTTAAACAATATGAATTAATAAATGTATATTTAAATGTGCTTTCGTATTAAATTTCTTTTTACAATAATTACATTCAAAAGGCGTTTCTCTTGTATGAATTAATAAATGTGTATTTAAAGCAGATTTCTGATTAAATTTCTTTTTACAATAATTACATTCAAAAGGCTTTTCGCCTGTATGAATTAATAAATGTTTATCTAAATCAGATTTTCTAATAAATTTCTTTTTACAATAATTACATTCAAAAGGCTTTTCATCTGTATGAATTAATAAATGTCCTTTTAAATATGATTTCCTATTAAATTTCTTTTTACAATAATTACATTCAAAAGGCTTTTCTCTTGTATGAATTAATAAATGATTATTTAATACAGATTTCTGATTAAATTTCTTTTCACAATAATTACATTCAAAAGGTTTTTCATCTGTATGAATTAATAAATGTCTCTTTAAATCATATTTATGATTAAATTTTTTTTTACAATAATTACATTCAAAAGGCTTTTCTCTTGTATGAATTAATAAATGTCTATTTAATACAGATTTCATATTAAATTTCTTTTCACAATAATTACATTTGAAAGGTTTTTCACGTTTATGAATTAATAAATGTGTATTTAAATATGATTTCCTATTAAATTTCTTTTTACAATAATTACATTCAAAAGGCTTTTCACCTGTATGAATTAATAAATGATTATTAAAATGTGTTTTTTGTATAAATTTCTTTTTACAATAATAACATTCAAAAGGCTTTTCACCTGTATGAATTAATAAATGTCTATTTAAATTAGATTTCGTATTCAATTTCTTTTTACAATAATTACATTCGAAACGTCTGTTTTCTGTATTGTTCGAATCAGTATCTTCAAGATTTTCGTCATGACTGTTTTCCTTAGAATATTCAACTGTATCATTTTCGAGTTTTAATTTATTTTTTAGAATTGAATTTATTCGTTTAAAAATACATCTTTTTAAATGTTTAGATAAAAATTCCTCATTTATATAATTTGAGTAGCAATATTCGCAAGGATATAAAGGACCTAAAACAATTTTATTTTCATTATGTTAAATCATTTTCTAACTATATTAAAAATCTATATAATGAATATCATTAGAAATATATTTAAAAATATAATACTAGTGAAAATTAACAATAATTTAGATGAATATAAAAATTACCTATATATATTGGATATTTTATGTCTTCTTGTGAATAAGGATCCATTTTTAATTGTGTAATCTATTACAAATTATATATAAGGTAATAAGTATTATAAAAGTATTAAAAGTTTAATTTAATTTAATTTAATAGATAGTCTGTGAGTTTGATTTTTATTGACATTCAAAATAATAACCCAATTTCTTCTTTAAGATAGCAACGATTCAGTTCATTAAAAACATTATGCGCCTTATTTAAAAATTAGTTTTAATATTTATTTAAAATCATTTTATTATTTTTAAGTGATATTTTAATAAATGGCTGTTCTTTTTAACTATTAAATGAAAAAATTCATTTTATAAAAATGTGTAGATTATTTCAGCGTAACGCATGACTTGGTGTCTGGAATATATGTGCTAAATTATAAACATTATTTTATTTTAGAATAAATATACACAACACAATGCTTGTAAGTTGTAATTTTAGCTCATTTAATTTTTCCCTTCTTTTAAATATATAAAGATCAAAATTTAAATTAAGGTAGTTTTATTTCTTAATAAAATCGTCTCACAATTAAATAGTACCGGGACCCCGAGCCTCGGCTCGGTACTTAAGTTAAAAAAAATGATTCATTATGTTTTATATACAATTCTTTAATTATTTATTACAATTATTAAATGTTGCATCATTGCTTCAATCTGATTAAAATGAATGGAACTGGGGTCCTCAATAATACAAACAAACAATTTTAGCTAGCATTATAAGATTAATCCAAGTAATATCGTCTATATTCTATATATCAGTATTTTTTTTTCTGAATTTAATACCAAGTTGATTTTCAAAATTTTCTATTCTTTATGCATATGATTGATTACATGTGTTAAAATTTAAACAAATTCAAATATTCTAATTTTTAAATTTATATACAATTTAATATTATTTTTTCGAGACTAATGGCAAATACCGGTGGCCCTAGTCAGAGCAAGAGAAGCGGCCCAGTCGATGATGTTATATGGATCGGAGATTTGGGCTTTACAACTATATTTTAAGTGAAAAAATGATTTCTTGGTTATATAAAAATTAAAATATGATTCTTTATATCTTTATTATACAGAAAAGTAGGCGTGTTAATATAAAATATATACCTGGGACACCGAACTATCACTCGACCCTTTAACCAATTTATACAATTTATTTTTATATACTTTAAAAATTTTACAATTTTTTAATTATTTATTATAATTGTTAAATGGGATTTCTAAAAATGACCCATTAAAAATTTGTTTCCTAAAATGTTTCAAATTAATTAAAATAAATTGTATAAATGTTCATTTATAAAATCTATATATCTGTGTGTCTGTTTTTCGATTTTTTAAATTTTGATTTTGGATTCGATTAGAGCTTAAAATGTGTAAATGTAAAGTGGTCTTGGTTTTTTAAAATTCGTTTTGGAACGGCGGTCCAAGTTGAAAATTCTTCAAAGAATATGTATTTTTGTTTATGTTAGGTTTATAATGTTATTTTTTTAATATTTTATTTATAAAACACGAAAACATTTAAAATTATATGAATAATTGAACTCATAATTGGATTTTCATTTTCAATTGACGATTTGAATTCATAAAATATTAAAAAAAACTTTTAAAACTTTTGAAATTATTTTCAAGTAAGTATATAAGATATATTATATTATGGGTGAATTCAAAATGTATGAAGGGACACATTATATAATATAGATAGATAAAATATTTGGTCAAATTTTACTTTACGGGCCTTTTTTAAAAATTAAAAAAAATGAATAATAACACAAAATAATGTTCAAAAAAATGATTATTTATTGAAATTAATGCGCGGAACTAATCAAAATCACAAGTTTCCCCGTCGGTTACGTCATCAAAATCTTCTTGCTCGATTTCAAGTTTTGGCTTGAACTTTAGTATGGATAAAACTATTTCTAAAATAAAATAAAAACTATTTCTAAAATAAAATAAAAACTATTTCTAAAATAAAATAAACCGAATTTAAAAAACCGAAAAAGTCTTTAAATAACTTTAGTATGGATAAAACTATTTCTAAAATAAAATAAACCGAATTTAAAAAACCGAAAACTTACACTTTTGTTGTATCACTTGTTAATTTAAGTGGGCCATCACATTTGGGACACTTGTATGTCGGTTCAATTGGAATTAATTGCCAATCTTGCAATTGTTGAACCAAATTATCACTATTGCAAATCGAATAAATTTTCACTAAATTAAGTGTTTCCGCCATGTAAGAAATGAAATTGAAATTGTTTACATAAATAAATAATTTTCACCTATCTATCTATTTACAATAGAATAAACATGTCAACAATAATTTAATCAATAATTAACAAAATTGGCCGTGATCTCTTTTTTCTTTGTTTACTTTTAAAAATTTTCGTTAATTTCGAAATTCTTTCTTTCTTTTAGACATGTTCCGCGCTTCAGACCGACTCAAAAAGGAAAGGGATATGTTTTATATGTTTATATCAATCAAAAAACACGTGTTAGAAAAAAGGCCCATAAAGTAAAATTTAGCCAAATATTTATTTGTTTTTGTGATCTATATAGATAGATATAACATTTACAATAATAATATATATAATTAATTTACTGATTAAATTAAAATGTATTAAAAGTAAGAACACACAAACAAATAAATGTTTTATCTAATTGAATATTTGATATTGATTGAATATTTAGTAAATAATATTTTATATAATATTTACCGGAGTATAATAAATTGATAACGTCATTTAATTCTCTTACTATATATCGAATCGAATATAAAGATAAATCTTCTTTAAAACGTTGAGTGAAACAATTTCAAATAATTTAAATGTATATCTATTAATGAAATAAAAAAAATCAAATATATGAATATAATATAAATATTTTTAATTTTAATTTAAGAATAGATATGTATATATCTCACAGGCGGTGGTTGTGACGTCACATATATACATTTAAATTTAGAAGAAAAAAACTAATAAAGATGTAGTTTTCCTTAGATGTGATCAATAAAACTCAATTTTTCTTTATAAATACTATCTCTGGTGTGAATTTCAATAAAATCGTTAGAGCGGCTTTTGAGAACAAAGAAACAGAGAAACAAACAAACAATTTTTACTCTCATAAGAAGATAAGATATATTCAATAAATTTTTATTTAATTATTTTAAAGCAAAATACTTGGCTCGTCTCTTTTCTAAATTTATTTGAAATAAATTTCTTCTTTATTCTATACATTTTGATAATTTATTGATGCTCTTTAAGAAAAAAAATTATATCAGACGGTTAAATAAAATAAATGGTTTATGTATTTTATATAAGTATACAATATCTATGTATCTTTGTGGCTATACGAAACTTGAAAGTTCTTGTCTGCAGCAAACACACTGCTCCAAGTATCCCTATTCTGAGCCACAACCCTTAATCCCTACATTATCCACCCACCGGTTCGTTGGTCTTCCAAGCGGACGTTTCACACTCGGTCAACGACATTACTAGTACTACAGGAGTTGAATGGCAAAGAATTGCCAAACGGAGAAGAGTGTGGAAAGAATAGGGAGAGGCCTGGTTCCACCTAAGTAAAAAGAATAAAATAAAAAAAAAAAGGAAATATTTTTATTTTAGTATGTGATTTGTATAGTTGTTATAGAAATGAATAATGATTCTAAATTAATTGTATGTAAATGTATATATAATGTAAGTCTGAACCATTAAAAAAGGCTATAAATAAATAAATATATAAATATAAGGATCACAAGAAATCCATTAATCATTAATTAAGCAAGAATAATTAATCAAACGAATTTTTAATCATCTAAGTTTATCAAACAACTGATTTTCGTACATTTGAGTTAATAAATAAGTGAAAAGAATCTGGAGTGTCTCCACTCGGCTATCTCGCAAATTCTAATTGGATTAATTAACACATATATTATATTTAAATTAAATTATTAATTAAAATTAATAAATAATATTTATTGAACCAAGCATTAAATTTTTTTACAATGATTTCATTAAGAGTTTTCACCTGTATGAATTAATAAATGATTATAAAAATGTCTTTTTTGTATAAATTTCATTTTACAATAATTACATTCAAATGGCTTATCACCTGTATGAATTAATAAATGATTATTAAAACTTTTTTGTATAAATTTCTTTTTACAATGATTACATTAAGAGTTTTCACCTGTATGAATTAATATATGTCCTTTTAAATATGATTTCTTATTAAATTTCTTTTTACAATAATTACATTCAAAAGGCTTTTCACCTGTATAAATTAATAAATGTGTATTTAAAGCAGATTTCGTATTAAATTTCTTTTCACAATTTTTACATTCAAAAGGCTTTTCTCCTGTATGAATTAATAAATGATTATTTAAATCAGATTTCAGATTATATTTCTTTTTACAATAATTACATTCAAAAGGCTTTTCTCCTGTATGAAGTAATAAATGTCTATCTAAACTAAATTTCTGATTAAATTTCTTTTTACAATAATTACATTCAAAAGGCTTTTCGCCAGTATGAATTAATAAATGTTTTTTTAATACCGATTTCGTATTAAATTTCTTTTCACAATTTTTACATTCAAAAGGCTTTTCACCTGTATGAACTAATAAATGTCTATTTAAATGTGATTTCGTATTAAATTTCTTTTTACAATAATTACATTCAAAAGGCTTTTCTCCTGTATGAATTAATAAATGATTATTTAAATCACACTTACGATTAAATTTAGTTTTACAATAATTACATTCAAAAGGCTTTTCACCTGTATGAATTAATAAATGTCTCTTTAAATCACATTTATGATTAAATTTCTTATTACAATAATTACATTCGAAAAGGCTGTCTTCTGTATTGTTTGAATCATCTTCAAGGTTTTCGTCATGACTGTTTTCCTTGGAATATTCAACTGTATCATTTTTGAATTTTAATTTATTTCTTAAAATTGAAAATATTTGTTTAAAAATACATCTTTTTAAATGTTTAGATAAAAATTCTTCATTTATATAATTTGAGTAGCAATATTCGCAAGGATATAAAGGACCTAAAACAATTTTATTTTCATTATGTTAAATCATTTTCTAACTATATTAAAAATCTATATAATGAATATCATTAGAAATATATTTAAAAATATAATACTAGTGAAAATTAACAATATTTTAGATGAATATAAAAATTACCTATATATATTGTATATTTTATGTCTTCTTGTGAATAAGGATCCATTTTTAATTGTGTAATCTATTACAAATTATATATAAGGTAATAAGTATTATAAAAGTATTAAAAGTTTAATTTAATTTAATTTAATAGATAGTCTGTGAGTTTGATTTTTATTGACATTCAAAATAATAACCCAATTTCTTCTTTAAGATAGCAACGATTCATTAAAAACATAATGCGCCTTATTTAAAAATTAGTTTTAATATTTATTTAAAATCTTTTTATTATTTTTAAGTTATATTTTAATAAATGGCTGTTCTTATCTTATCTTATTATGCTAGCTAAAATTTATATAGTACCGGGACCCCGAGCCTCGGCTCGGTAATTAAGTTAAACAAAAATGATTCATTATTATTGGGTTTGGCTGATAATATTAATACCTGGGACACCGAGGTCTCGCTCAACCCTTTAAAAATATTGATATGCAATTCTTTAATTATTTATTATAATTATTAAATGTTGCATCGTTGCATCAATCTGATTAAAATGAATGGAACTGGGGTCCTCAGTAATACAAACAAACAATTTTAGCTAGCATAATAAGATTAATCAAAGTAATATCGTCTATTTCTTTTCGACACTATTTTCATTTATGAAATGAACAGTCAGTAGAGAGTAAAAAAATTGTAATTGAAGACCGCCGTTTTTTAAAATAATTAAATTATTTTATAGATTATAAAATTGTATTAACATTAAAAATATTCAAGTAAAAAAAAAATAGTTTGATTTAATAAACTAAAATATTATAAACATTTTTAATGGGAATTTCTCAGGAGGTAGGGAGCCCAATTCATTTACCCATATATGTTGCATAAGGCATCTTAATTTCTTATCACTCCGTTTTTTAAAATTTAAAATAGAGAGAGAGAAAGAGTTTCAATTATATTCCTATAGTCTATATATTCTATATATCATTATTTTTTTTGTGAATTTAATACCACGATGTTTTTCAAATTTTTCTATTCTTTATGCATATGATTGATTACATGTGTTAAAATTTAAACAAATTCAAATATTCTAATTTTTAAATTAATATACAATTTAATATTATTTATTCGAGACTAATGACAAATACCGGTGGCCCTAGTCAGAGCAAGAGAAGCGGCTCAGTCGATGATGTTATATGGATCGGAGATTTGGGCTCTACAACTATATTTTAAGTGAAAAAATGATTTCTTGGTTATATGATTCTTTATTATCGTGTTTGGCTGGTAATATTAATACCTTATTCACCGAATCGATATTCAAATAATAACATACAAACAGAAAAGTAGGCGTGTTGATATAAAATATATACCTGGGACACCGAACTATTGCTCGATCCTTTAACCAATTTATACAATTTATTTTTATATACTTTATTTTACAATTTTTTAATTATTTGTAATAATTGTTAAATGGTTTTTCTAAAAATGACCCATTAAAAATTTGTTTCCTAAAATGATTCAAATTAATTAAAATAAATTGTAAAATGTTTGTTTATAAAATCTATATATCTGTGTGTCTGTTTTTCGATTTTTAAAATTAAATTAAAATTAATAAATAATATTTATTAAACAAACCATTAAATTTTTTTACAATGATTACATTAAGAATTTTCACCTGTATGAATTAATAAATGTCTATCTAAACTAAATTTATGATTAAATTTCTTTTTACAATAATTACATTCAAAAGGCTTTTCACCTGTATGAATTAATAAATGTCTGTCTATATGTGATTTCTTATAAAATTTCTTTTTACAATAATTACATTCAAAAGGCTTTTCTCCTGTATGAATTAATAAATGATTATTTAAATCAGATTTCAGATTATATTTCTTTTTACAATAATTACATTCAAAAGGCTTTTCACCTGTATGAATTAATAAATGTCTCTTTAAATCATATTTATGATTAAATTTCTTTTTACAATAATTACAAACAAAAGGCTTTTCTCCTGTATGAATTAATAAATGTCTATGTAAACTAAATTTATGATTAAATTTCTTTTTACAATAATTACATTCAAAAGGCTTTTCACCTGTATGAATTAATAAATGTCTGTCTAAATCAGATTTCCGATTAAATTTCGTTTTACAATAATTACATTCAAAAGGCTTTTCTCCTGTATGAATTAATAAATGTCTATCTAAACTAAATTTCTGATTAAATTTCTTTTTACAATAATTACATTCAAAAGGCTTTTCACCTGTATGAATTAATAAATGTCTGTCTAAATGTGATTTCCTATTAAATTTATTTTTACAATAATTACATTCAAAACGTCTGTCTTCTGTATTCTTTGAATCAGTATCTTCAAGGTTTTCATCATGACTGTTTTCCTTGGAATATTCAACTGTATCATTTTTGAATTTTAATTTATTTTTTAAAATTGAAAATATTTCTTTAAAAATACAACTTTTTAAATGTTTAGATAAAAATTTCTCATTTATATAATTTGAGTAGCAATATTCGCAAGGATATAAAGGACCTAAAACAATTTTATTTTCATTATGTTAAATCATTTTCTAATTATTTTAAAAATCTATATAATGAATATCATTAGAAATATTTAAAAATATAATACTACTAAAATTAACAATAATTTAGATGAATATAAAAATTACCTATATATATTGGATATTTTATGTCTTCTTGTAAATAAGGATCCATTTTTAATTGTATAATCTATTACAAATTATATATAAGGTAATAAGTATTATAAAAGTATTAAAAGTTTAATTTAATAGATAGTCTGTGAGTTTGATTTTTATTGACATTCAAAATAATAACCTAGTATCTTCATTAAGATAGCAACGATTCAGTTCATTCCAAACATTATGCGCTTTATTTAAAAATTAGTTTTAATATTTATTTAAAATCTTTTTATTATTTTTAAGTGATATTTTAATTATTTATTAATAATTTAATTTAAATATAATATATGTGTTAATTAATCCAATTCGAATTTGCAAGATAGTCGAGTGGAGCACTCCAGATTCTTTTCACTTATAAATTAACTCAAATGTACGAATATCAGTTCTTTGATAAACTTAGATGATTAAAATTGCGTTTGATTAATTATTTTCTCTTAATCAATGTTTAATGGATTTCTTGTCATCTTTATAATTAGTATCTTAATGTAAATGGAAATGATTATTTATTTATTTTGTAAATTACTTTCTCGCTAAGAACAATTCGTATGTGTTTCTCTTGTTTCAAATATTTACAATGAAGGAAACTTTTAATACATTAATATTAAATCTTAACAAGAACATTATTAGTTTTTTTTACTTACGTAAATTACATAAAAGTTTGTAGAATTTCCAGTTAAGTTAAAAATTATTTATTTGGATATAAAAAACTAAAATTTTTGAATGAAGCATATTTGATTGCTGTAATGTTAGTTTTATCTCTCAATAAATAATTTTTTAATTCCCAATATTCTTTCAAAAAAAAAAAAAAAAAGAAAAATAAACAATACCTCCCTTACTATCTTAGCTCAAAACACCCACCGACAAGCCCGATTTTTTTTTTCAATTAGTTCATAGTGCCTGGCCAGAACTCATGGCTTGGAGATCTGCGTAGATGGTTTGGGTGCTCATCAACTGACATCTTTAGAGCTGCTGTTTCCAAAAGATGTCTTGCCATAGAGATCGCTTTCCTCTATAGCAGTGGTTCTTAAACTGTGGTCCGCGGACCCCTGGGGGTCCGCGAAGCCTTTACTGGGGGTCCGCGGTCCTCGGAAAAAAATCATCGTAGAAATATATACATATATAAATATTTAAAGTTCATTGTTTAACTATATCCTCCTAGAGAATTACGGCTATAATTTAATACTATTAATAATACTATTTTATTTTATTAAATTGATAATTATGTCAATTAATTTTTTGTGAATAAATAAACATATATAAAAAACTATATATAAAATTTGAATTTTCATCCATTCATTCATTTAAAATCATTTTTCGATTGTTCCTTTAAAATAACCCCTCTTAGGGGCTCGGAAGGGGAGGCATATAAGGGAATTTTCTTTCACTTTGTTATTGGGGAAAACCAGGGGAGGGGACAGTCTTACCCGGAAAAACCCAAATTGTCAGCGTCCACTCTGGGGTTTTAAACAGTTTTAAAGCAAATGTTAATTATAAGTTCATTTCTCAACGAGTTGTATCTTTAAATTATTTTTATTAATGTTAATTATAAGTTCATTTCTCAACGAGTTGTATCTTTAAATTATTTTTATTAATTTAATTAATTATAATTAAATTATAGCTAATAATAGTTTATTATAGCTAATAATTTTTTTTAATTTTTAGTGTAATTTGCATGATCATTATTTTATAAAAACACTAAACACATTTTGCAATTTCCCAGAAAGGCTGTTTTTGAGAGTAAGTATAAGTTAGTTTTATGAATAAAAAATATTTATTTTAATAATATTTTAGAATCAAATTACGAAATTAATAATATTTTAGAATCAAATTACGAAATTAATAATATTTTAGAATCAAATTACGAAATATATTTATTATATAAATTAATATTCATTTAAAATGATATTAAATCATTTATTTAAAATGATTTAAAACATTTATTAAAATGATTTAAAACATTCATTTAAAATGATATTAAAACATTCATTTAAAATCATATTAAAACATAGCTAGTAAATAATAATTCGTTATATTTATATTATATTTATATTATATTTATATTATTGTAGTTCAATGTTAATAAATTACTCCATAAAATGGATCGTTGGCTACAAACTGGTTCAACACAGAAACGGAAAGAATCAGATGATGAGGCATCAACAGCAAACTCTACCAAGAAACGCAAAACTAGAAAATATTCGGATGATTATTTATCATTTGGATTTACTTATATTTGCAACAATGATGTGGAAAGACCAGTCTGCGTTCTATGTCAGGAAAGTTTATCCAATGAAAGTATGAAACCTGCTAATCTCAGACGTCATTTACAAACAAAGCACAGCGAGCATGTTAGTAAGTCTATCGAATTTTTTAAAATGAAAAAAGAAGAACTTAATTCAAGTCAGAAATTGATGGTAAAGACGGGATCTGGTGGTATGAGTAAGAAAGCAGTAATGGCATCATATGAAGTAGCTCTACTTATTGCTAAAGCAGGAAAGCCGCATAATATAGCAGAGCAATTAATTCTTCCTGCTACAAAAGTAATTACAAATATAATGTTAGGAACTAAAGCAGCAAACGATATAAATTTGATTTCATTATCAAATGATACGGTTAAGAATAGGATTGAAGACATGTCATGTAATATAAAAGAAGAATTAATATCGAGAGTGCGCAAAAGTCACTATTACTCATTACAATTGGATGAAAGTACTGATGTCACTAATAATGCCAATTTGTTAGCTTTCATTAGATATGAGTTTGAAAATCAAATACAAGAAGATGTATTGTTTTGTGATTCACTACCTTCACGAACGACAGCTAATGACATATTTAACAGTTTGAATAATTTTATAACCGAAAATGAAATAGAGTGGCCAAAATGTGTTGGAATTTGCACTGATGGTGCTCGTGCAATGTCAGGTACAAGAACTGGATTGATTGCTCTTATTAAAAATGTTGCGCCTCAGGTTGTTTGGAATCATTGCTGCATTCACAGAGAATCATTAGCAGCCAAAAATATGTCACCAGATTTGAAAAGAACATTAGACGAAGTAGTTAAAATTGTCAATTTCATTAAGGCTCGTCCACTTAATTCCAGAGTTTTTAAAATTTTGTGTGAGGAAATGGGTAGTCAACATACACATTTATTATTACATACAGATGTACGTTGGTTGTCCCGCGGGAAAGTACTCATTCGCCTTTTTGAGCTTCGAGATGAAATACGATTGTTTTTAATAGATGCGCATTTTGAACTGACCGAATGTTTCAATGATTTTATCTGGTTAGCTAAGGTGGCTTACTTGACTGATATTTTTACATTATTGAACGAACTTAATTTGAGCCTGCAAGGTACTGTTGTAAATATATTTAAAGTTGAAGATAAAATAGAAGCAATGATTAAAAAAATCGACTTGTGGTCGAAACGCATCCAGAACGGTGTATATGAGTCTTTTCCAACTCTCAATGATTTCATAGAAAGCTCCAGTGAAAAATTGCTTAATCAAACGCGTCAATTATTTGTTGAACATTTAATTACTTTGAAAAGCAACTTCAGGAAGTATTTTTCTACTCCTGATCCTTGCAATAACTGGATCAGAGATCCATTTAATATGGAAATTACAAATACTAAACATTTATCTGCACCTGAACAAGATATTCTCGTGGAATTATCATGTGATACAACTTATAAACTAAAATTTAACAAAACTGAATTGAGCAACTTTTGGTTACTTCTCAGGTCAGATTATCCTGCGCTTGCAAATAAAGCACTTCAACACTTGATTCCATTCTGCACAACATATTTATGCGAACAAGCTTTTTCGGTACTATTTTATATTAAGTCTAAATATAGAAACAAATTAAATGTAGAGCCGGATCTTAGATTAAAAGTTTCCAATATTAAGCCAGATATTGAGATTCTTGTTTCAAGAAAACAACTGCATACATCTCATTAAATATGTAAGTTATATTTAGTGAGATAGATGCAGTTATTTTTTAAAATATTTCTTATTTAATATTTTCTGAAAAAAATTATAAAATATTTATATGAATTTAATGTAAGTACCCATTATAATTTGTGAGATTTGTTGCTATGACAATGTTTGTATTTTCTTTCTTCAATATTATAATTTCTAATAAAATGTGTTCTACAATATGCAAAAAAATCGTTATTCACCAATCACTGTTAGAAATATTCATCATATATCCTTGTCCTTATGAGATCGTAAGCCAGAAATTAATTAATAAAATGACGTAAAGTACCTAAAGTTGTGATGGGGGTCCGTCAAAAAAAATTTTTTCAAGTGGGGGTCCGTGGAGTACATAAGTTTAAGAACCTATGCTCTATAGGGAGAAAGCGTTTTAAGAAGAAGAAGAATTATTTTCATCATTAATATAATTACATAATATTCATCTCTAATGCTACAGCGTGAACAATATTTATTATATTAGTTAGTATAAAGTAAAGGAAAAATCACATATATATAATATATATATTAAAAAAGAAAGTTTCAGTATATTATATCGTGGCTAGAATAGGAGAGGAAAGAATGCAAAAAATATATTGGTGGGGAGACCGAGTGTGAAACGTCCGCTTGGAGGACCAAAGAACCGGTGGGTGGATAATTTAGGAAGGAATTTAATATTATTTATTCGAGACTAATGGCAAATACCGGTGGCCCTAGTCAGAGCAAGAGAAGCGGCTCAGTCGATGATGTTATATGGATCGGAGATTTGGGCTCTACAACTATATTTTAAGTGAAAAAATGATTTCTTGGTTATATGATTCTTTATTATCGTGTTTGGCTGGTAATATTAATACCTTATTCACCGAATCGATATTCAAATAATAACATACAAACAGAAAAGTAGGCGTGTTGATATAAAATATATACCTGGGACACCGAACTATTGCTCGATCCTTTAACCAATTTACACAATTTATTTTTATATACTTTATTTTACAATTTTTTAATTATTTGTTATAATTGTTAAATGGTTTTTCTAAAAATGACCCATTAAAAATTTGTTTCCTAAAATGATTCAAATTAATTAAAATAAATTGTAAAATGTTTGTTTATAAAATCTATATATCTGTGTGTCTGTTTTTCGATTTTTAAAATTTTGATTTTGGATTCGATTAGAGCATAAAATGTGTAAATGTAAAGTGGTCTTGGTTTTTTAAAATTTGTTTGGGAACATGGTCAAATCGGCGGTCAAAGTTGAAAATTCCCCATATATTTATAACTACTGTAATTATTATAATGTAAAATTATAAAGAAAAAATGTTTAGATATTAATGTAGACATTTTCATTCTGTAAATTAAATAATTTTATTTCATTTTAATAAATATCTATTTTTAAATATTTTTTGCTCTCAACATTATTTATCAAATTCTCACAATATATGAAGATCATATTAATTGGAATTATTTTTTAATTATTATTAATTATTTATGTTAACTTATTTAAAATTTGATTTCTATACGTTGTCATTCAAAGAATGTTTATATTTTTTATGTTATGTTTATAATTTTATTTTTTTAATATTGGCCTTTTTAAATTATTTATAAAACACGAAAACATTCAAGATTATATGATTAAATAATTTTAAATAATTGATCTCATAATTGGATTTTCATTTTCAATTGACGTTTTGAAAATATTTTTGTATTCATAAAACATTAACAAAAAGTTTTAAAACTTTTAAAATTATTTATAAAATCCATTCATCATTGATTAACAAAGAATAATTATTCAAACGCATTTTTAATCATCTAAGTTTATCAAACAACTTCGTACATTTGAGGGGGAGGTGTGGGGATAATTTTCTTCACACAGCCCGGGCCTGTGGGTGTGGCTGACCTTAGGAGATAAAGCCTTGGAAAATTAAAAATAGACTAAAATTCAAATAAAATCCTTAACTAGGATTTGGAATAGGCGATTTAAGGATAAAATTCTAAAATAAAAAAGTATTTAAATAACAATCCTATTATTTAGCAAGAAAATTATAGAAATAATATATAAAATCTTTACAAAAACTCAACAAAATTGTCAAAATTTGACAATTCGGTTTGCTAAATTTAAGTAAATATACATATATACATGCGTAGTGAATCAGATCTCACCAAAATTGGCAGACTTGAAATAAAATGAGCTAGAATGTCGGGAGCAGGTATCCGATTTATAGTAATAGTATTAACATATGAAACTTAGAATTTGAAAATAAACAAAAATTTAAATATTTAGGTTCTGTAATCACGAAGAATAATAATATTCAAAAAGAATTTGAATGGAGGTTGAAATCGGGTATTAACGCATGTGTTATCCAGCAGTAAAGGGGCTAATCTCGTCAAAATTCTTATCAAAGGGGATCACAATTAAAATATATAAAACAACTAGCTGTACCCGATCATGCGTTGCTCATTATTGCATATAATTAAAAATCTAAATAAAAAGGCAGTTTTGATACATTAATCATAATTTATTAATGATCAAATTTATACAATACATCAAAATGAAAATTAAATTAATTAATAAAATTATCTCTACATATACATATAAGTTTATCAAACAACTGATTTTCGTACATTTGAGTTAATTTATAAATGAAAAGAATCTGGAGTGTCTCCACTCGACTATCTCGCAATTCGAATTGGATTAATTAACACATATATTATATTTAAATTAAATTATAAATTAAAATTAATAAATAATATTTATTAAACCAAACATTAAATGTTTTTAAATGATTACATTAAGAGTTTTCACCTGTATGAATTAATAAATGATTATTAAAATGTGTTTTTTGTATAAATTTCATTTTACAATAATTACATTCAAATGGCTTTTCACATGTATGAATTAATAAATGTGTATCTAAATGTGATTTCATATTAAATTTCTTTTTACTTTACATTCAAAAGGTTTTTCTCTTGTATGAATTAATAAATGTGAATTTAAATGAGATTTCTGATTAAATTTCTTTTTACAATGATTACATTCAAAGTGCTTTTCACCTGTATGAATTAATAAATGTGTATTTAAATTAGATTTCTGATTAAATTTCTTTTTACAATAATTACATTCAAAAGCCTTTTCCCCTGTATGAATTAATAAATGTATTTTTAAATGTGATTTCCTATTAAATTTCATTTTACAATAATTACATTTAAAAGGCGTTTCTCCTGTATGAATTAATAAATGTGTATTTAAATGAGATTTCGTATTAAATTTCTTTTCACAATAATTACATTCAAAAGGCTTTTCATTTGTATGAATTAATAAATGTCTATCTAAACTAAACTTATGATTAAATTTCTTTTTACAATAATTACATTCAAAGTGCGTTTCTCTTGTATGAATTAATAAATGTGTATTTAAAGCAGATTTCTGATTAAATTTCTTTTTACAATAATTACATTCAAAAGGCTTTTCGCCTGTATGAATTAATAAATGTTTACCTAAATCAGATTTTCTAATAAATTTCTTTTTACAATAATTACATTCAAAAAGCTTTTCACCTGTATGTATTAATAAATGTCCTTTTAAATGTGATTTCGTATTAAATTTCTTTTTACAATAATTACATTCAAAAGGCTTTTCTTTTGTATGAATTAATAAATGATTATTTAATACAGATTTCTGATTAAATTTCTTTTCACAATAATTACATTCAAAAGGTTTTTCATCTGTATGAATTAATAAATGTGTATTTAAATTAGATTTCCAATAAAATTTCTTTTTACAATAATTACATTCAAAAGGCTTTTCTCTTGTATGAATTAATAAATGTCTATTTAATATAGATTTCTGATTAAATTTCTTTTCACAATAATTACATTCAAAAGGTTTTTCATCTGTATGAATTAATAAATGTCTCTTTAAATCATATTTATGATTAAATTTTTTTTTACAATAATTACATTCAAAAGGCTTTTCTCTTGTATGAATTAATAAATGTCTATTTAATACAGATTTCATATTAAATTTCTTTTCACAATAATTACATTTGAAAGGTTTTTCACGTTTATGAATTAATAAATGTGTATTTAAATATGATTTCCTATTAAATTTCTTTTTACAATAATTACATTCAAAAGGCTTTTCACCTGTATGAATTAATAAATGATTATTAAAATGTGTTTTTTGTATAAATTTCTTTTTACAATAATAACATTCAAAAGGCTTTTCACCTGTATGAATTAATAAATGTCTATTTAAATTAGATTTCGTATTCAATTTCTTTTTACAATAATTACATTCGAAACGTCTGTTTTCTGTATTGTTCGAATCAGTATCTTCAAGATTTTCGTCATGACTGTTTTCCTTAGAATATTCAACTGTATCATTTTCGAGTTTTAATTTATTTTTTGAAATTGAAAATATTTGTTTGAAAATACATCTTTTTAAATGTTTAGATAAATATTCCTCATTTATAAAATGTGCGTAGCAATATACACAAGGATATAAAGGACCTAAAACAATTTTATTTCATTATGTTAAATCATTAACTAACTATTTTAAAAATCTATTGTTATATATTTCCAGTCATAATAATAAACATTTACATTAATATTAATATTATGATTAACATTGATAATATTATATTCACATGCAACATTAAGTAACACCAGATCAAGTAAGCAGTGACCGTTTCGAACACGGAAAAAAATAATAAACAAATGACAAGCTTGACTATACAGTCAGATTTAAATATAAATTGTTAAAATTATATACGAATGTAATATTGCAATATTAATAAACTAATAGTTACTTTATACCAGTGTACTTATTCATCAAAGAACCTGCGTAATACAAAATAATTTTGGCGACGAGGATGGAATGTTAATTTATGCTGATCGGAGGTAAGATCTACACAAATCTTAGAAATGGATCCCGAACAGTTCAAGCAGTTTTTGGAGGCTATGTCAACTTTCATTACCTCAGCAACAATCAAGAAACTAATATTACACCATTTGATCAATTCAATGCGAAAATTGAAAGTTTCAACAATTACGTACAACGGTTCGAAAATTATCTTAAACTGCACGAAGATAATGAAGAAAAGAAAGTCCAACTGCTCTTGAACTCTATAGGATGTGAATACTACAGCTTTAGTGTCTCCTCAACAGCCAGGTGAATTTAAATATTGTGAATTGATCGAACAATTAACAAATCATTTAGCTCCCAAGAAGAATCCATTGATTTGCCAACATTATTTTCTTAGCAAGTTTCAAGACGAGAAGGTTAGTATAGCCGACTATGTTGCTAGTTTGAGGAAAGACATTTCTGACTGTAAATTTGAAACTAGATGTGACTGTGGTAAAGACATCTCTATAGCCGAACACTTTCTTAGAGCCCAGTTCATTAGAGGTTTGCAAGATAGTTGGATCAAGGAAAAATTGCTACAGTCTAACAAGATGGATTTCAAAAACCTAGTTCAAAAGGCTATTGCATTAGAAGCTTCTAGAATTGGAGGTGTAGAACTATCACACAGAGAACCGCACCCTCCACCTGCAGTTAATAAGATTGGAATCAATAGGCCTAAACCTGTATCTATGTCACCAAATTCGAAGACTACAATTAATTTCAAGTTGCTTGGGATTGATAACCTTTGTTTGCGTTGTGGTAAGGTCAACCACAAATCAAGTGATTGCCGCCGTGATAAATTACAGCTTTGTGGCTACAAGGGCATGTTTCAAAAGTTTGCATCAAAACTCTTACAAGAAATACCAAGTCATCAGTTAAACAAATTGATGAAAACTTTCAGCATTCTGATGATAATTATGAAGAATCTACTGATACTATTTCTAACATTATTGATATAAAGTTTCTATCTGGCCTTGATACCGCAAAATTTATAATACCAATAACCATTGGAAAGCATGTATGTAAATTCGAAGCTGATTCAGGTAGCCCTATTACTATAATTAATGAAAAACAAATGCGTCAACTTGAACTATCAGATAAATTAGCTCTTACTAATGTCAAATTTCGTACCTATACGAAGGAGATATTTTCTCCACTTGGTGAATTAACAATTTCAGTACAATACCAAGATAGACAATCCAAAGAAACACTATACGTAGTCAAAACAAACTCTCCTGCAATTCTTAGAAGAGCATGGATGCGACATCTGGATATTTCTATCAACAAGATTGAACATGTTCCTGATATCAATTTATTCCAGAAGCAAATTCTACAAATGTTTCCAGATGTTTTCAAGAATAAAATTGGTACTATTCCAAATTACAAATGCTCTCTACTTGCAGGAAATCAAGTTAAACCAGTATTTCTGAAAGCTCGACCAGTTCCTTTTGCTCTTCTAGACAAAGTTGAATCAGAATTGAAACAATTGGAGGAGGAAGGTGTCTTGACCAAAACTGATTATTCTGATTGGGGTTCACCCCTTGTGATTGTACCTAATGCCAATGGTGAAATTCGTCTATGTTTTGACTATAAGCCTACAGTTAATCCTCACATCAAAGAAGGTCGCTACCCAATTCCACGTATTGAAGACATTTTCAATAAAATGAGAGGAGGACGGTTCTTTAGTGCATTAGACATTCACAGAGCATTTCATCACTTGGCTGTAGATGATGAAAGTCGTAAGATATTGGCTGTATCTACACACTTAGGAACATATTTTGTCAACAAACTACCATTTGGAATTAAGGTTGCCCCAAATGAATTCCAAAAGGTCATGGGCAATGCACTAAATGATTTAGATGGAACTGCTGTTTATTTCGATGACATAATTATCCAAGGAAAGACCAAAGAAGAATGCAAAAACAGGGTCATTCAATGCCTACAGAGACTTCAAGATCTAAGCTTTCATGTTAATCTTTTTTTAGATTCCACTTCAAGTATCTTGGACACATCATTTGTGAAGAGGGACTGAAGAAATCTGATGACAAAATTAAGTCAATTTTGAATGCAAAAAGACCTTCAAACATAGATGAAGTCAAGAGTTTCTGTGGACTTGTGATGTATTACTCGAAGTTTATCCCTCATGTATCAACAATTATGCAGCCTATTACTCAACTTCTTTCTAAAGGAACCACATTTTTGTGGAATAAACAATGTGAAACCTCTTTCAAACTTATCAAACAGGAAATCACCAGTCAAAGGATTCTAGTAGCCTTCAATCCTCAACTTCCGGTAACCCTAGCTACTGATGCCAGCCCAGTGGGCCTGGCAGGGGTACTATCTCACTTCATTAATGGTCAGGAACGACCCATAGCATTTGTATCTCGGACTTTGACACCATCAGAAAAACACTATTCACAGTTAGATAAAGAAGCTACTGCTGTTTAGCGATTCTTTCAATACCTGTATGGCAGGAAATTTACACTGATAATTGACAATAAACCAATTCAAGCAATTTTTCACCCAGGGAAAAGCCTCTCTACAATGACTGTTGGTCGACTGATGCGGTATGCTGCTTTCTTGGGTGAATTCAACTATACTATTGAACACAGGAAGTATGAACTCCATGCCAATTAAATAATCCATGCGATTTAAATAGAAATTGTTAAAATTATATACGAATGTAATATTGCAATATTAATAAACTAATAGCTACTTTAACCAGTGTACTTATTCAACAAAGAACCTGCTTAATACACAATATCTATATAATGAATATGGTAATTGTTTACATCCGTGGTTCATTAGAAATATATTTAAAAATATAATACTAGTGAAAATTAACAATAATTTAGATGAACATAAAAATTACCTATATATATTGGATATTTTATGTCTTCCTGTGAATAAGGATCCATTTTTAATTGTATAATCTATTACAAATTATATATACGGTAAAAAGTACTATAAAAGTATTAACAGTTTGATTTTTATTGACATTCAAAATAATGAATAGTGAACTTTCCTGAGATAAACAAAAAGAATGACAGTGAACATAGGTACGTTAGTACAGTACTCGTTTCACCCTTAAGAGTCGCCACTGCGGATTTAGAAAAATTGCAATTTTTTTAAAATTAAAATTATATTTGTTTATATATTAAATATAATAATTTTATTTGTTCTTTTATTTTATAGTTTGAATTTCCAAATTGTTTTGAATAATAAATAATTAGAACTATTAATTAATTAATTGAAAATTATATAGAAACTGTTATATTTAATATTGAAAAGTTATATTTAATAGTGATATCTTTAAAAATTTAAAGATCTATCTTTGTGGGTCTACGGATCTCGAAATTGTTTAGCCGCAGTAACATCATTTCTTAATGTGTCCCTATGCTGAACTGCAACAATCCAACTAGTATTTTCGTCCATCTCTCTCACGTCCCTTCTTAAGCATGGTCTGTGGTCTGTCCACCGCGTCCTTGGTTTTCCAAGCGGACATTTCCCAACAAATATATTTTTCGCCAGTCCCATACATGACACACATTCAAAAGAAAAGCATGACAGACTATTCTATATTTTGAAAATTCTACAATTATTTCAATATATATAATCTAGAAATTTAAATTAAGTTTAAGCGTAAAAATGAAGAAATTTTATTCTTTTTTTAATTATTTTGCATTAATCAAAATTATAAATGAAAAATTCCATCGATTCAAATAATTCTAACCATCTCTATTTCTTATTTGAAGTTAATTTTTATAATATATCTTAATTTTTGAATATTATGTTCTTCTAATCCCAAATTTTTAGTTTTTTTCAGATATTCAATTAATTATTCTATTTATTATTTTTCTTTGGCGTGATCAAGGTTGGTTCATCAAATTATTTTTTGTACATTTTATTTACTAACTAATTATTCATATATTAATTGGAATTTTTTTTTCAGAATGTCTCCAATATCTATCTTTGCCTTTTTTATTCATTTATTATTTCTTACCCTTTTTCTCTTATTCTCTATTATTCTAAGATTATTAGGTGGTGCCGATTCTTGCCCTAGAATTTGTAAAAAATGTTTCCAGATTTACAAAAGCAAGTCTACTTATTCTAGACATAAACTCCTGAAGTGTAATGTACCTGACGGTGGTCTAGGGCAATCTATTATTATTATCTATTCTTTCTACTTCTACATCTAATTCTATTCCTTCTACTTCTACTTCTATTTCTATTCCTTCTAACTCTATTTCTTCTTAGGCCTAATTAATTCACATGATTACAGATATTTCATATACCAGGTTTTGACAAAAAATTGTTAAGAAAATTATAGATATATTTCGAGTATTGACATAAATAGAAGATGCGATAACTGCCACCAAATTCACGGGGAGAGATTTAAATAATTATCACTTTGCATAGATAGTATTTATTTATTTATATATCTATATCAATAGTATTTATTTTTATTAGTCTAGTTTTCTTAAAGGGTCTGTCCTCTATATAGAAACCAATTATTATCTAATGGTCTTTTTACAGCTATTCTTCTTTTAATACTTTCAATCTTCTAAGCAAATGATGTCAATTCCAATCCTAACACATACTCGTGGAAGGATTGGGCAATGAAACCAAATAATGTGCTTATATCTAAGTAAGATGGTAACTCGGGGCCATCCATAGTAATATTATAATTACATAAACAGGCTATCTACGATATTCGAATATGTGAACAAAATTACCTTATTAGTCAAATGTTATTTGCTTGTATGCTCATATAATAAACTTATAATTATTATAATGAAGATGAATTATAAATAAGATTGAATCCAACTTAAAAAAGATTAATCAACTTTTCTGATTAAAATAAATGTACATATATTTTTAAAACCTTCTGCATTATTTAATATTTACGTTTGTGATTTCAGCTGTGAAAGGCAAATGCTTACTATTATTAAAGTATTTTTATCCTGGATTGCTGTTCTCATTCCTCGAAGAAAGAAAATAGAAAATAATGAATGAATGCAATTAATAAAACATGTTTAATCGAGTTAAATAATAAAAATAAATACTAACTTAATATATTAATATTTTAATTTAATACATATTTATTATTTATTTTATCCAGAAATGACAATATTTGAAATATTTTGATTATGTAACAATATAATTGCCAATTTATTTGTAAATTTTGAAAATAAATCTTTTAAATTAATATTTATATGCTTATTGTTATTTTTGATCCATATAAAAAGAAATTAAAAGAAAGCAAAAAATACATAATAGAGTAGATAATATTAACGATATATCTTATCGATAATATTTATGTAAAATTGAGATAAATAATCTAGAATTTCTAATAATTTAATTTATATATAATTATTTTTAGAACTATTCAAGTAAAAGAAAAACAATTTTTTACTTTCCTCTCATTTTTGTATAGTTCAATTTAAGGGAGATGTATCCAAAAATATTAAAAAGGGCCCTAAAAAGAGAGAAACACTATACATCTACTCATCACAAGGAAAATTATTAATATCAAAAAAAATATATATATGTATATTCAATATTTGACTTAAATCCTTAACAATTCTAATATTAGGTAATACAAGTAGAAAAGAATTAGTTTCTTTGCATTAGAATTATCAAAGAAATTTTTTGGTTTAATTTATCTACCTAGTGGGTTGAAAGATTTTAACCATTCCTGCTATATGTATTTAATTTTGTATTTAATTAAATATTTAATATTTAGTAACAGAGAGGAATAGTAATAGTATTAACATACGAAACTTAGAATTTGAAAATAAACAAAAATTTAAATATTTAGATTCTGTAATCACGAAGGATAATAATATTCAAAAAGAATTTGAATGGAGGTTGAAATCGGGTATTAACGCATGTTATCCAGCAGTAAAGGGGCTAATCTCGTCAAAATTATTATCAAAGGGGATCACAATTAAAATATATAAAACAACTAGCTGTACCCGACGCGTTGCTCTTTTTTGAATCTAATTAAAAATCTGAACAAAAAGGTAGTTTTGATACATTAAACATAATTTATTAATGATCAAATTTATACAATACATCAAGATGAAAATTAAAAATAAAATTGTCCCTACATATACAAATAAGTTTATCAAACAACTGATTTTCGTACATTTGAATTAATTTATAAATGAAAAGAATCGGGAGTGTCTCCACTCGACTATCTCGCAAATTCGAATTGGATTAATTAAAACATAAATTATATTATAAATTAAAATTAATAAATAATATTTATTAAACCAAACATTAAATTTTTTTACAATGATTACATTAAGAGTTTTCACCTGTATGAATTAATAAATGATTATTAAAATGTGTTTTTTGTATAAATTTCATTTTACAATAATTACATTCAAAAGGCTTTTCACCTGTATGAATTAATATGTGTCCTTTTAAATATGATTTCTTATTAAATTTCTTTTTACAATAATTACATTCAAAAGGCTTTTCACCAGTATGAATTAATAAATGTGTATCTAAATGTGATTTCCTATTAAATTTCTTTTTACAATAATTACATTCAAAACGCTTTTCACCTGTATGAATTAATAAATGTCTATTTAAATTAGATTTCGTATTAAATTTCTTTTTACAATAATTACATTCAAAAGGCTTTTCTCCTGTATGAATTAATAAATGATTATTTAAAACAGAGATCATATTAAATTTCTTTTTACAATAATTACATTCAAAAGGCTTTTCATCTGTATGAATTAATAAATGTTTATCTAAAAGAGATTTCTGATTAAATTTCTTTTTACAATAATTACATTCAAAAGGCCTTTCACCTGTATGAATTAATAAATGTCTATTTAAATTAGATTTCGTATTAAATTTCTTTTTACAAAAATTACATTCAAAAGGCTTTTCCCTTGTATGAATTAATAAATGATTATTTAAATCAGATTTCATATTAAATTTCTTTTTACAATAATTACATTCAAAAGACTTTTCTCCTGTATGAATTAATAAATGTCTATCTAAACTAAATTTATGATTAAATTTCTTTTTACAATAATTACATTCAAAAGGCTTTTCACCTGTATGAATTAATAAATGTCTGTCTAAATGTGATTTCCTATTAAATTTATTTTTACAATAATTACATTCAAAACGTCTGTCTTCTGTATTCTTTGAATCAGTATCTTCAAGGTTTTCGTCATGACTGTTTTCCTTGGAATATTCGACTGTTTCATTTTCGAGTTTTAATTTATTTTTTAAAATTGAATTTATTTGTTTAAAAATACATCTTTTTAAATGTTTAGATAAAAATTCCTCATTTATATAATTTGTGTAGCAATATTCGCAAGGATATAAAGGACCTAAAACAAGTTTATTTTCATTATGTTAAATCATTTTCTATTTTAAAAATCTATATAATGAATATCAATAGAAATATATTTAAAAATATAATACTAGTGAAAATTAACAATAATTTAGATGAATATAAAACTTACCTATATATATTGGATATTTTATGTCTTCCTGTGTATAAGAATCCATTTTTAATTGTATAATCTATTACAAATTATATATACGGTAAAAAGTACTATAAAAATATTAACAGTTTGATTTTTATTGACATTCAAAATAATAACCAAATATCTTCTTTAAGATAGCAAAGATTCAGTTCATTAAAAAACATGCGCCTTATTTAAAAATTAATTTCTAAATATATCGACATATAAAAAATAATTCCTAATTAAATAATAAAAAAAAATTCTTACATTTAATTAATACCATGTTTGCTGGGTTTGTTTCGGATAGTATGGATGTTATGTAGGTGTAATAGTCTGCGAGTTTGATATTCAAATAATAGCAGCACAGACTATCTATAAAAAAGTTTAAGAAGCCCTGATGACCCTGATCCCTCCTGATCTAAAGCACACTTCAGCACAGTTCTAAAACAAATAAGCGGGAGTGTCCTCCCCTAGACTTTCCCGCATATAAATAGGTATAAAGAGTTGTGAATGAATATTTAGAATGTGTAAACTTGGTATTGATAAAGAGCCAGTTCGTATTAGTTTATTGGTGTCAAATTTGATATTTGATAACATTTATATATATATATATATAGAATAAAGTGCTACTTCCGGTTAACTGATATTTTAAATGTAAAAAAAAAACAGATATGGATATAATATAAATATTTTTAATTTTATTTTATTTATAATATATAAGGGCTGGCTGTGACGTCATGAAGTGCTGGGTGACGTCATATAATTTTAAATTAAGAAAAAACTAATGAAGATGATTTTTCTCGAGAATAAAACCAATACAAAGTGCATAACACGTGGAGATATGTCTTCACGTGAAATTTGATATGAAAATAACCCTTCACTTTCTCTCTTCGATCGGCAATACTAGCATTTCCGGTTTCCGGATTTGCACCAAAAGTTGATCAATTCATCCCACTGATGCATTAAGTAAATATACCAAATTTCATCAAAATCCGTTGAGCCGTTCAGGCTGTACACATCTATACGGACGGACAGACGGACAGACATCAAACTAAAAATACTTTTCTCTGTTAAGAAAATGCATGATTCGTGGAGATATGTACCTAAAAATATCCACAGGTGAAATTTGGTGTGAAAACAATACCTCCCTTACTATCGACGGTCGGTAAAAAGGAAACGCTACTTGTATAGGTAAAATGTCACTTCCGGTAGTCAGATCATGATGAAATTTGGTATCTGAATTTTTTTCATATTTTTAAATCTATATACAAAATATGAGGCAAATATCTCGAAGCAAACTGGTACTTTACTTGAAAGGTAAACGCAACCAGTGTAGGTAAAGTACCACTTCCGGTTAACCGATTTTGACGAAATTTTGATAGAAATCTACAAACTGTGAATAATATCGGTGTACCAAATTTCGAAGTCCTAGCTTGATTAGTTTTTGAGTAAATTTGCTTACAGACATTACATACATACATACATACATACACACAGACATAATTCGAAAAATGGTATTTTCCGACTCAGGGAGGTCTAAAGCGCCCCATACACTGTCAGTTTAACTGAAGATAATCGTAAGGCCGTAGATCGGGATTGCCCACACATTTATCAGTTGATCTGAAGGTAATGGACTGCAGTTCGCCCGGACTGAAGGTGTGTGGTCGCCGGGCAGGCGGGGATAGGATGAGAGATTCGCGACAGGCAGTGACCTGTCGGATAATGATCTCATGTGCCCCCCACCACACACTGTCAGTTAGCCTGCAGGCAAACGATCTGTTGTCACCGTTTCCATCAGTTTTGCGTGAGATAATTTTCGTGAGATCATTCACCAGCCGAGATTGGACTGACTGGGGATCTCCTGCAGTCCTGTTTCATTGACCGACAGTCCGCCTGCAGGTACCGGACTGTAGTGTGTGCTGTCATCAGGCTATCATCTTCAGTTCAGTACGGCCGCCTGAAGGCGGTTGATTGTTAGTGCATAGGTTCTTAAACTTATGTACTCCACGGACCCCCACTTGAAAAAATTTTTTTTGACGGACCCCCATCACAACTTTAGGTACTTTACGTCATTTTATTAATTAATTTCTGGCTTACGATCTCATAAGGACAAGGATATATGATGAATATTTCTAACAGTGATTGGTGAATAACGATTTTTTTGCATATTGTAGAACACATTTTATTAGAAATTATAATATTGAAGAAAGAAAATACAAACATTGTCATAGCAACAAATCTCACAAATTATAATGGGTACTTACATTAAATTCATATAAATATTTTATAATTTTTTTCAGAAAATATTAAATAAGAAATATTTTAAAAAATAACTGCATCTATCTCATTAAATATAACTTACATATTTAATGAGATGTATGCAGTTGTTTTCTTGAAACAAGAATCTCAATATCTGGCTTAATATTGGAAACTTTTAATCTAAGATCCGGCTCTACATTTAATTTGTTTCTATATTTAGACTTAATATAAAATAGTACCGAAAAAGCTTGTTCGCATAAATATGTTGTGCAGAATGGAATCAAGTGTTGAAGTGCTTTATTTGCAAGCGCAGGATAATCTGACCTGAGAAGTAACCAAAAGTTGCTCAATTCAGTTTTGTTAAATTTTAGTTTATAAGTTGTATCACATGATAATTCCACGAGAATATCTTGTTCAGGTGCAGATAAATGTTTAGCATTTGTAATTTCCATATTAAATGGATCTCTGATCCAGTTATTGCAAGGATCAGGAGTAGAAAAATACTTCCTGAAGTTGCTTTTCAAAGTAATTAAATGTTCAACAAATAATTGACGCGTTTGATTAAGCAATTTTTCACTGGAGCTTTCTATGAAATCATTGAGAGTTGGAAAAGACTCATATACACCGTTCTGGATGCGTTTCGACCACAAGTCGATTTTTTTAATCATTGCTTCTATTTTATCTTCAACTTTAAATATATTTACAACAGTACCTTGCAGGCTCAAATTAAGTTCGTTCAATTTTGTAAAAATATCAGTCAAGTAAGCCACCTTAGCTAACCAGATAAAATCATTGAAACATTCGGTCAGTTCAAAATGCGCATCTATTAAAAACAATCGTATTTCATCTCGAAGCTCAAAAAGGCGAATGAGTACTTTCCCGCGGGACAACCAACGTACATCTGTATGTAATAATAAATGTGTATGTTGACTACCCATTTCCTCACACAAAATTTTAAAAACTCTGGAATTAAGTGGACGAGCCTTAATGAAATTGACAATTTTAACTACTTCGTCTAATGTTCTTTTCAAATCTGGTGACATATTTTTGGCTGCTAATGATTCTCTGTGAATGCAGCAATGATTCCAAACAACCTGAGGCGCAACATTTTTAATAAGAGCAATCAATCCAGTTCTTGTACCTGACATTGCACGAGCACCATCAGTGCAAATTCCAACACATTTTGGCCACTCTATTTCATTTTCGGTTATAAAATTATTCAAACTGTTAAATATGTCATTAGCTGTCGTTCGTGAAGGTAGTGAATCACAAAACAATACATCTTCTTGTATTTGATTTTCAAACTCATATCTAATGAAAGCTAACAAATTGGCATTATTAGTGACATCAGTACTTTCATCCAATTGTAATGAGTAATAGTGACTTTTGCGCACTCTCGATATTAATTCTTCTTTTATATTACATGACATGTCTTCAATCCTATTCTTAACCGTATCATTTGATAATGAAATCAAATTTATATCGTTTGCTGCTTTAGTTCCTAACATTATATTTGTAATTACTTTTGTAGCAGGAAGAATTAATTGCTCTGCTATATTATGCGGCTTTCCTGCTTTAGCAATAAGTAGAGCTACTTCATATGATGCCATTACTGCTTTCTTACTCATACCACCAGATCCCGTCTTTACCATCAATTTCTGACTTGAATTAAGTTCTTCTTTTTTCATTTTAAAAAATTCGATAGACTTACTAACATGCTCGCTGTGCTTTGTTTGTAAATGACGTCTGAGATTAGCAGGTTTCATACTTTCATTGGATAAACTTTCCTGACATAGAACGCAGACTGGTCTTTCCACATCATTGTTGCAAATATAAGTAAATCCAAATGATAAATAATCATCCGAATATTTTCTAGTTTTGCGTTTCTTGGTAGAGTTTGCTGTTGATGCCTCATCATCTGATTCTTTCCGTTTCTGTGTTGAACCAGTTTGTAGCCAACGATCCATTTTATGGAGTAATTTATTAACATTGAACTACAATAATATAAATATAATATAAATATAATATAAATATAACGAATTATTATTTACTAGCTATGTTTTAATATGATTTTAAATGAATGTTTTAATATCATTTTAAATGAATGTTTTAAATCATTTTAATAAATGTTTTAAATCATTTTAAATAAATGATTTAATATCATTTTAAATGAATATTAATTTATATAATAAATATATTTCGTAATTTGATTCTAAAATATTATTAATTTCGTAATTTGATTCTAAAATATTATTAAAATAAATATTTTTTATTCATAAAACTAACTTATACTTACTCTCAAAAACAGCCTTTCTGGGAAATTGCAAAATGTGTTTAGTGTTTTTATAAAATAATGATCATGCAAATTACACTAAAAATTAAAAAAAATTATTAGCTATAATAAACTATTATTAGCTATAATTTAATTATAATTAATTAAATTAATAAAAATAATTTAAAGATACAACTCGTTGAGAAATGAACTTATAATTAACATTAATAAAAATAATTTAAAGATACAACTCGTTGAGAAATGAACTTATAATTAACATTTGCTTTAAAACTGTTTAAAACCCCAGAGTGGACGCTGACAATTTGGGTTTTTCCGGGTAAGACTGTCCCCTCCCCTGGTTTTCCCCAATAACAAAGTGAAAGAAAATTCCCTTATATGCCTCCCCTTCCGAGCCCCTAAGAGGGGTTATTTTAAAGGAACAATCGAAAAATGATTTTAAATGAATGAATGGATGAAAATTCAAATTTTATATATAGTTTTTTATATATGTTTATTTATTCACAAAAAATTAATTGACATAATTATCAATTTAATAAAATAAAATAGTATTATTAATAGTATTAAATTATAGCCGTAATTCTCTAGGAGGATATAGTTAAACAATGAACTTTAAATATTTATATATGTATATATTTTTACGATGATTTTTTTCCGAGGACCGCGGACCCCCAGTAAAGGCTTCGCGGACCCCCAGGGGTCCGCGGACCACAGTTTAAGAACCACTGTGTTAGTGTATGGAACTCGGCGATATTGGTCTTACGATCGCCTGTTGAGGCGACGGCTAGCAGGCAATCGCATAGTGCATAGGTTCTTAAACTTATGTACTCCACGGACCCCCACTTGAAAAAATTTTTTTTGACGGACCCCCATCACAACTTTAGGTACTTTACGTCATTTTATTAATTAATTTCTGGCTTACGATCTCATAAGGACAAGGATATATGATGAATATTTCTAACAGTGATTGGTGAATAACGATTTTTTTGCATATTGTAGAACACATTTTATTAGAAATTATAATATTGAAGAAAGAAAATACAAACATTGTCATAGCAACAAATCTCACAAATTATAATGGGTACTTACATTAAATTCATATAAATATTTTATAATTTTTTTCAGAAAATATTAAATAAGAAATATTTTAAAAAATAACTGCATCTATCTCATTAAATATAACTTACATATTTAATGAGATGTATGCAGTTGTTTTCTTGAAACAAGAATCTCAATATCTGGCTTAATATTGGAAACTTTTAATCTAAGATCCGGCTCTACATTTAATTTGTTTCTATATTTAGACTTAATATAAAATAGTACCGAAAAAGCTTGTTCGCATAAATATGTTGTGCAGAATGGAATCAAGTGTTGAAGTGCTTTATTTGCAAGCGCAGGATAATCTGACCTGAGAAGTAACCAAAAGTTGCTCAATTCAGTTTTGTTAAATTTTAGTTTATAAGTTGTATCACATGATAATTCCACGAGAATATCTTGTTCAGGTGCAGATAAATGTTTAGCATTTGTAATTTCCATATTAAATGGATCTCTGATCCAGTTATTGCAAGGATCAGGAGTAGAAAAATACTTCCTGAAGTTGCTTTTCAAAGTAATTAAATGTTCAACAAATAATTGACGCGTTTGATTAAGCAATTTTTCACTGGAGCTTTCTATGAAATCATTGAGAGTTGGAAAAGACTCATATACACCGTTCTGGATGCGTTTCGACCACAAGTCGATTTTTTTAATCATTGCTTCTATTTTATCTTCAACTTTAAATATATTTACAACAGTACCTTGCAGGCTCAAATTAAGTTCGTTCAATTTTGTAAAAATATCAGTCAAGTAAGCCACCTTAGCTAACCAGATAAAATCATTGAAACATTCGGTCAGTTCAAAATGCGCATCTATTAAAAACAATCGTATTTCATCTCGAAGCTCAAAAAGGCGAATGAGTACTTTCCCGCGGGACAACCAACGTACATCTGTATGTAATAATAAATGTGTATGTTGACTACCCATTTCCTCACACAAAATTTTAAAAACTCTGGAATTAAGTGGACGAGCCTTAATGAAATTGACAATTTTAACTACTTCGTCTAATGTTCTTTTCAAATCTGGTGACATATTTTTGGCTGCTAATGATTCTCTGTGAATGCAGCAATGATTCCAAACAACCTGAGGCGCAACATTTTTAATAAGAGCAATCAATCCAGTTCTTGTACCTGACATTGCACGAGCACCATCAGTGCAAATTCCAACACATTTTGGCCACTCTATTTCATTTTCGGTTATAAAATTATTCAAACTGTTAAATATGTCATTAGCTGTCGTTCGTGAAGGTAGTGAATCACAAAACAATACATCTTCTTGTATTTGATTTTCAAACTCATATCTAATGAAAGCTAACAAATTGGCATTATTAGTGACATCAGTACTTTCATCCAATTGTAATGAGTAATAGTGACTTTTGCGCACTCTCGATATTAATTCTTCTTTTATATTACATGACATGTCTTCAATCCTATTCTTAACCGTATCATTTGATAATGAAATCAAATTTATATCGTTTGCTGCTTTAGTTCCTAACATTATATTTGTAATTACTTTTGTAGCAGGAAGAATTAATTGCTCTGCTATATTATGCGGCTTTCCTGCTTTAGCAATAAGTAGAGCTACTTCATATGATGCCATTACTACTTTCTTACTCATACCACCAGATCCCGTCTTTACCATCAATTTCTGACTTGAATTAAGTTCTTCTTTTTTCATTTTAAAAAATTCGATAGACTTACTAACATGCTCGCTGTGCTTTGTTTGTAAATGACGTCTGAGATTAGCAGGTTTCATACTTTCATTGGATAAACTTTCCTGACATAGAACGCAGACTGGTCTTTCCACATCATTGTTGCAAATATAAGTAAATCCAAATGATAAATAATCATCCGAATATTTTCTAGTTTTGCGTTTCTTGGTAGAGTTTGCTGTTGATGCCTCATCATCTGATTCTTTCCGTTTCTGTGTTGAACCAGTTTGTAGCCAACGATCCATTTTATGGAGTAATTTATTAACATTGAACTACAATAATATAAATATAATATAAATATAATATAAATATAACGAATTATTATTTACTAGCTATGTTTTAATATGATTTTAAATGAATGTTTTAATATCATTTTAAATGAATGTTTTAAATCATTTTAATAAATGTTTTAAATAATTTTAAATAAATGATTTAATATCATTTTAAATGAATATTAATTTATATAATAAATATATTTCGTAATTTGATTCTAAAATATTATTAATTTCGTAATTTGATTCTAAAATATTATTAATTTCGTAATTTGATTCTAAAATATTATTAAAATAAATATTTTTTATTCATAAAACTAACTTATACTTACTCTCAAAAACAGCCTTTCTGGGAAATTGCAAAATGTGTTTAGTGTTTTTATAAAATAATGATCATGCAAATTACACTAAAAATTAAAAAAAATTATTAGCTATAATAAACTATTATTAGCTATAATTTAATTATAATTAATTAAATTAATAAAAATAATTTAAAGATACAACTCGTTGAGAAATGAACTTATAATTAACATTAATAAAAATAATTTAAAGATACAACTCGTTGAGAAATGAACTTATAATTAACATTTGCTTTAAAACTGTTTAAAACCCCAGAGTGGACGCTGACAATTTGGGTTTTTCCGGGTAAGACTGTCCCCTCCCCTGGTTTTCCCCAATAACAAAGTGAAAGAAAATTCCCTTATATGCCTCCCCTTCCGAGCCCCTAAGAGGGGTTATTTTAAAGGAACAATCGAAAAATGATTTTAAATGAATGAATGGATGAAAATTCAAATTTTATATATAGTTTTTTATATATGTTTATTTATTCACAAAAAATTAATTGACATAATTATCAATTTAATAAAATAAAATAGTATTATTAATAGTATTAAATTATAGCCGTAATTCTCTAGGAGGATATAGTTAAACAATGAACTTTAAATATTTATATATGTATATATTTTTACGATGATTTTTTTCCGAGGACCGCGGACCCCCAGTAAAGGCTTCGCGGACCCCCAGGGGTCCGCGGACCACAGTTTAAGAACCACTGGCATAGTGTATGGCCCCCCTAAAACGTCAAGATCTATCGAAATCTCGAAGTCGAAATTTTTGACGATTCCAATACTTCCCTTATACGAAGGATGCGGGAAAGTAAAAATGTGAACTTAGGATAGCATTTTTACCGATATGTACAAGGCAATATGTTTTGTGAATATAGCCAATTTATAAATTAAAGGTAAGTAATTTTTCATTTTTATTAGAGTATTATATTTATTTTATATATTATATATAATACAATATTTTTGATTTGTCAAAAAATTTTTAAATAAGGCGCAAGTTTTTTAATGAACTGAATCGTTGCTATCTTAAAGAAGATTTTGGTTATTATTTTGAATGTCAATAAAAATCAAACTCACAGACTATCTATTAAATTAAACTTTTAATACTTTTATAATACTTATTACCGTATATATAATTTGTAATAGATTATACAATTAAAAATGGATCCTTATTCACAGGAAGACATAAAATATCCAATATATATAGGTAAGTTTTATATTCATCTAAATTATTGTTAATTTTCACTAGTATTATATTTTTAAATATATTTCTATTGATATTCATTATATAGATTTTTAAAATAGTTAGAAAATGATTTAACATAATGAAGATAAACTTGTTTTAGGTCCTTTATATCCTTGCGAATATTGCTACACAAATTATATAAATGAGGAATTTTTATCTAAACATTTAAAAAGATGTATTTTTAAACAAATAAATTCAATTTTAAAAAATAAATTAAAACTCGAAAATGAAACAGTCGAATATTCCAAGGAAAACAGTCATGACGAAAACCTTGAAGATACTGATTCAAACAATACAGAAGACAGACGTTTCGAATGTAATTATTGTAAAAAGAAATTTAATCATAAATGTGATTTAAATAGACATTTATTAATTCATACAGGTGAAAAGCCTTTTGAATGTAATTATTGCAAAATGAGATTTATACAAAAAACACATTTTAATAATCATTTATTAATTCATACAGGAGAAAAGCCTTTTGAATGTAATTATTGTAAAAAGAAATTTAATAGGAAATCACATTTAGACAGACATTTATTAATTCATACAGGTGAAAAGCCTTTTGAATGTAATTATTGTAAAAAGAAATTTAATCATAAGTTTAGTTTAGATAGACATTTATTAATTCATACAGGAGAAAAGCCTTTTGAATGTAATTATTGTAAAAAGAAATTTAATATGAAATCTGATTTAAATAATCATTTATTAATTCATACAGGTGAAAAGCCTTTTGAATGTAATTATTGTAAAAAGAAATTTAATATGATCTCTGTTTTAAATAATCATTTATTAATTCATACAGGAGAAAAGCCTTTTGAATGTAATTATTGTAAAAAGAAATTTAATACGAAATCTAATTTAAATAGACATTTATTAATTCATACAGGTGAAAAGCGTTTTGAATGTAATTATTGTAAAAAGAAATTTAATAGGAAATCACATTTAGATACACATTTATTAATTCATACAGGTGAAAAGCCTTTTGAATGTAATTATTGTAAAAAGAAATTTAATAAGAAATCATATTTAAAGGGACATTTATTAATTCATACAGGTGAAAAGCGTTTTGAATGTAATTATTGTAAAATGAAATTTATACAAAAAACACATTTTAATAATCATTTATTAATTCATACAGGTGAAAAGCCTTTTGAATGTAATTATTGTAAAAAGAAATTTATTAAGAAATCATATTTAAAAGGACATATTTTAATTCATACAGGTGAAAAGCCTTTTGAATGTTATCATTGTAAAATGAAATTTATACAAAAAACACATTTTAATAATCATTTATTAATTCATACAGGTGAAAACTCTTAATGTAATCATTGTAAAAAAATTTAATGTTTGGTTTAATAAATATTATTTATTAATTTTAATTTATAATATAATTTATGTTTTAATTAATCCAATTCGAATTTGCGAGATAGTCGAGTGGAGAAATTCCAGATTCTTTTCATTTATAAATTAACTCAAATGTACGTAAATCAGTTGTTTGATAAACTTAGATGATTAAAAATGCGTTTGATTAATTATTCTTGGTTAATCAATGATAAATGGATTTCTTACATAACATATACTCCTTAAACATATGTATTAATTCACTGAAAGACAGAAAAGTAGGCCTGTTGATATAAAATATATATAGTTTAATAAATTTGATTTATTTATATGTATATTTATAAAAAAAAGATTTTTGCATATCTTCGCGTTTCATGACCTCTAGAATCCAAGAATGACTTTAGAATTTTTCATGTCTGTCTGTCCGGAAATTTTGACGTTATAGGCTCAAAATTGTCTTAAACGATTTCGATGAAATTACATCACAATATTCTTACATACCTGTATTTATATCGATAGATATTCAATAACCGCAGAAATTAAGTCTTTCTATCGGGAAATTTTGACGTTATAAACTCAAAATTGTCTTAAACGATTTCGATGAAATTACATCACAATATTCTTACATACCTGTATTTATATCGATAGATATTCAATAACCGCAGAAATTAAGATTTTCTATCGGGAAATTTTGACGTTATAAACTCAAAATTGACTAAACCGATTTCGATGAAATTTCGTCACAATATTCTTGTGCAAGCAAATGTATACTTGTGAAAAAGTTGTCGAAATATACTGTGGTTTCTTGGCTCATCAATTATTTTGATCATATCCAAGACTCCTTTCGTCCGTAGAGGTACTCCTGGTTCTCGAGTTATATCTTTGCCACAATAAAAATCAAAATTATAACAATATCCACTAGGACCGTAAAGAGTCCATAATTTGTAGCCAAAGCGTATTGGTTTTCCTTTTATGAACTGTTTCAGGCTATTATGGCCAAATTATTTTATTATCATTTCATCTATATTTTTTTCAAATACTCCAAATTGATTGAAAGAATTTTTAATTTTATTTAAAAATGGGCCGAATTTTACAACCTTTATTAGTTTTACATTCTTTAACAAGTTTGTTATCGTTAAAATAGAGATATTTTTTTATTTTTTGATAGCGATTCATAGACATAGCATTGCGAACCATATCTTCTTCTAAATCATCTTCTTCGGACCAATAATTTTTCTTTGATGGAAATATTTTGTACCCAGAAAATAAAAGCATTCCAAAGAAAATGTTTAATTCTTCAATGGTTAAATCAAAATTTATATAGTTTTTGAATTCTTTGGCATATCTCAAGGTTTCGACTACAATATATTTGAAAATATCGTTTGTAAATAACATTTCAAAAATTTTTAAAGGCGTTTTCCCATTTAGATTAATTAATTTTTCGTCTAATTTAGAAATATCTAGGTTTTGATTTTCACCAAGCTGCGTTTGAATAATTGTTGTTTTTTATGATGAATTTCTTGGATTTGTTGTTCATTAGATTGGAATTCTAGAGTACCTGGAGCATCCGAAACTTCGACAAGACCCATTTCATTTTCATTTCCTTCATCTTCATCAGTTAGTTCGTCAGGTTCTGGAGGCAACTCTATAACTTCTACACACTGGCGGCTCCAGGGGGGGGGGGGCATGAAAGTCCCGAGAGCTCAGAATTTTTTTCTTTTTTTCTTACTAAAGTGCATCTTTGAATATTATAAACTATTTATGACCTTATATTGGAAAAACCATTTCATACAAGAATTTAAATAAATTGACCTGAGGCCAGAAGTTTGCAACGCGGATTTTTTCCCAGCAATACACGCTCTGTTGAAGGTACTATCTACCCTGCCAGTAAGTGTAGCATCTTCTGAAAGAACATTTCCAACAGTGCGTCGACTGAAGACTTGTTCAAGGTGGATGAGTAAAGAAAGACTAAGTGAATTCATGACGTCACAACCTGGTCTTACATATATATTATAAATAAAATAAAATTAAAAATATTTATGTTATATTTATATGTTTTTTATTACATTAATAGATATATTTAAATTATTTGAAATTGTTTCTGTAGCTGGAAATTAATTTACTTCAAACTGTCGGTCGATTCGGACATGGCCACAGGTCAACTTATTTGTATCTATCTACTCCTACTCTCTATGTAATAAAATAAATAATATCTACTCATTTTAGAACAATATTTATTTGAATTCATATATTATTTGTTAAAAAGTCAATATAACAACTGAGGTAAGTAGAAATATAGCTAGTAAATTTATTATTAATAATACCGGTATCCCGGTATTTCAAATTTCAAATACCAAATACCGGTATTCAGATTTTAGTTCGGTATTGTAAGCCCTAGTTGCACACAGCCTTTTTTTTATAGCCTCGAAGTTATAGGTCGCTTGCCGGACTGTGAATTCTTTAAAAACGGGCGTAAGTAACTCCAAAATGAGTCGATAGTGGGCCGCAATGCGGCCCGCGGGCCGCGAGTTGGACATCCCTTAGAGCAGTGTTTCCTTTCTAGCGAGTCGCACCCCATTGAATCTGAAAATATATCTCCATACCCCCATTGAAAAATGTGTTTTAATTTTTTTAGTCTAGAAAAATACATTTTTTGCGAAACTTATTGTTTATTGTTTATTGAAAAACATTGTACATTTTATATAAATACAAAACAATATTATTTTTATTAATGACTAGTCTGTTGTTGTTTGTTCATTATTATACTGGCGAAGCGAGGTTCCTTTTTTGAAAGACATACGCGTAAGTCATCACTTGCATTTTAGGTTCCTAGCAATTTTTATGAGCTTCAATATTGGGGACATTATTGCAGATTTCAAATATTTTATTATAAGAAATTTAATAAATGATATTTAATAATTTTTATGGTTAGGTAGGGGCTTCTCCCGCACCCCCAAAAATACATTCCCGAACCCCCAGGGGTGCGGGCACCCCCGGTTAAGAACCACTGCCTTAGAGGATATTTTAGATAAAAAATACAAATTTATTTGCGTAAAAATGGTTTATAGATACTACTTAATTTAAAATGAGTTTTAGAACATTTATAAAAAGGAATTGTTTTAAATTTTTCGTTATTTAGAATTTAATAGATTTTAAAATTTATTATAAATTCAAGTGATTATATTCGATAAAGTGTATTAATTACTAAAATAAAGTAGATTAAGAAAATATATTTAATCCCTTGAGCTTATATAGTATACAATTAACAAATTTGAAATTAAGGAGCTCATAACTAGTGAGCACATGTTTTGGCAACTGTGATGTCCCGAGCCATATCATACAATATAAATATTAGTAGCGGGACCCTCGGTAATTAAGTTAAACAAAAATGATTCATTATTATTGGGTTTGGTTGGTAATATTAATACCTGGGACACCAAGCTTTCGCTCGACCCTTTAAAAAATATTGATATACAATTCTTTAATTATTTGTTACAATTATTAAAAGTTGCATCATTGCATCCATCTGATTAACCGAGCCACCATTCGGTCAAGAATAGATATATATCTCACAGGCGGTGGGTGGCTGTGACGTCACATATATACATTAAAAAAAAACTAATAAAGATGAATTTTTCCAGAGATATGATCAATAAAACTCAATTTTTCTTTATAAATACTATCTCCAGGGTGAATTTCAAAAAAATCGTTAGAGCGGTTTTTGAGAACCCATTTACAAACAAACATATATACATTCATACAATTTTAGCTAGTATAATAAGATTAGATTAGATAGATAAGATATATACAAAATACATTTTCATAACATTTTATCTCAACCACAGACAAATGTTAATTAAGAAAGGAAAAGAATAAATATATATAATTTTCAAATAAAAAGTAAATATTTCCTTCAAATTTTTATATTATATTGGAACATAGGAAGTAGTACCGGGACCCCGAGCCTCGGCTCGGTACTTAAATTAAAAAAAATGATTCATTATTATTGGGTTTGGCTGGTAATATTAATACCTGAGATACCGAGCTGTCGCTCGACCCTTTAAAAAATATTAATATATAATTCTTTAATTATTTATTACAATTATTAAATGTTGCATCATTGCATCAATCTGATTAAAATGAATTGAACTGGGGACCTCAATAATACAAACAAACAATTTTAGCTAGCATAATAAGGTTAATCAAAGTAATATCGTCTATTTCTTTTCGACACTATTTTCATTTATGAAATGAACAGTCAGTAGAGAGTAAAAAAATTGTAATTGAAGACCGCCGTTTTTTAAAATAATTAAATTATTTTATAGATTATAAAATTGTATTAACATTAAAAATATTCAAGTAAAAAAAAAATAGTTTGATTTAATAAACTAAAATATTATAAACATTTTTAATGGGAATTTCTCAGGAGGTAGGGAGCCCAATTCATTTAACCATACATGTTACATAAGGCAAAATAATGTCTTAACACTCCCTTTTTTAAAATTTAAAATAGAGGGAGAGAAAGAGTTTCAATTATATTCGAATAGTCGATATATTCTATATATCAGTATTTTTTTTCTGAATTTAATACCAAGTTGATTTTCAAAATTTTCTATTCTTTATGCATATGATTGATTACATGTGTTAAAATTTAAACAAATTCAAATATTCTAATTTTTAAATTTATATATAATTTAATATTATTTTTTCGAGACTAATGGCAAATACCGGTGGCCCTAATCAGAGCAAAAGAAGACTCCTTAAGGTAGTGGCCCAGTCGATGATGTTATATGGATCGAAGATTTGGGCTTTACAACTATATTTTAAGTGAAAAAATGATTTCTTGGTTATATAAAAATTAAAATATTATTCGTTATATCTTTATTATACAGAAAAGTAGGCGTGTTAATTTAAAATATATACTTGGGACACCGAACTATCACTCGACCCTTTAACCAATTTATACAATTTATTTTTATATACTTTAAAAATTTTACAATTTTTTAATTATTTATTATAATTGTTAAATGGGATTTCTAAAAATGACCCATTAAAAATTTGTTTCCTAAAATGTTTCAAATTAATTATATCAGTGTGTCTGTTTCTCGATTTTTTAAATTTTGATTTTGGATTCGATTAGAGTTTAAAATGTGTAAATGTAAAGTGTGGTCTTGGTTTTTTAAAATTCATTTGGGAACATGGTCAAATCGGCGGTCAAGGTTGAAAATTCCCCCATATATTATAACTACTGTAATTAGTATTATTATAATGTAAAATTATAAAGAAAAAATACTTAGATATTATTGTAGACATTTTCATTCTGTAAATTAAATAATTTTATTTCATTTAAATAAATATCTATTTTTAAATATTTTTTTCTCTATACATTATTTATCTAATTCTCACAATATATTAAGATCATACCGGGACCCTGAGCCTCGGCTCGGTAATTAAGTTAAAAAAAATTAATTCATTATTATTGGGTTTGGCTGGTAATATTAATACTTGGGACACCGAGCTGATATACAATTTTTTAATTGATTTATTACAATTATTATCATTGCATCAATCTGATTAAAACGAATGGACCTGGGGTCCTCAATAATACATAAATATGTATTATTAGGTATGTTTCTAAGTGCATGAATATTTTTTTTTATTGGAAGAATGATATATATTTATCGTAATTTATAATTATAAAATATTATTAAAATATATATTTTTAATTTTATTTCGAAATTAAATAAAAATTTTTAAAATATTTTAAATATAAAAAAAATATTAATACAATATCCTTTAAAAAAAGGCGGGAGTAAAATTTCAAAATGGATGCCATTTTTGACGTCACTCATATATAATTTTTAATTAAGAAATAAATAATGAAGCTGTATGTTTCAAGAGATATGATCAATAAAACTTAATTTTTCTTTATAAATACTATATCTAGTGTGAATTTGTTAGACCGGTTTTTGAGAACCAAGATATATATATACAATTTTAGCTAGCATAATAAGATAAGACCAGCTCACAGAGCATCCGTATCAGAGGGGATCACTCAATGCTATTTTTTTCTCACCCTTAGTGCTGGCAGGTGCTGGCAAGGATGGCAGACTGGTTGGACATGTGTGAGCGTTTTTACCGACCGGCGAGAGAGGCATTTTTAAATTTTTTTTGTATGAATATTGGGAATTTAAAAATTATTTATTGAGATATAAAATTAGCATTACAGAAATCAAATATGCTTTTTTCAAATATCCAAATAAATAATTTAAATTAACAGAAAACTTCACCTACTTTTATGTAATTTACATAAATAAAATAAACGAATAATGTTCTTGTTAATATTTTATATGTATGGATTAAAAATTTTCAATGCCAATATTTGAAACGAGAGAAACACATACGAATTGTTCTTAGTGAGAAGGAAATTTATAAATAAATAATCATTTCTATTTCCAAAAAGATACTATTTAAAAAGATCACAAGAAATCCATAAATCATTGATTAACTAAGAATAATTAATCCAACGCATTTTTAATCATCTAAGTTTATCAAAAAACTGAATTACGAACATTTGGGTAAATTTATAAATGAAAAAAATGTGGGATGTCTCCGGTCGGCTATCATGCAAATTCCAATTGGATAAATTAACACATATATATTATATTTAAATGAAATTATAAATTAAAATTAATAAATAGTATTTATTAAACCAGCGAGAGTTTGGCTCTTTGTTGAGGGCATCTGGTCACATGCTGGCGCGTGATTGTTAGTCAACGTGCTAAAAAATTAATTCCGGTACTTTTAGCGATTCAACCAAGCTGAAATTCTATATATAGCAGTTTTATGCAATTTTTAAACATGTGAAAAACTATAAAAGATATACTGAGAGGAGTACGTGAATATATTTGCTATAATAGTGCTTATTGTGAATTTCTATATTGCTGTGAAATTTGTATTTATTTATCAAATATTAAATAATTTAACTTTGTTATTTGATTTGTTACAATGTAATTTTAATTATTTATCAAACAATTTATAATAAATTTTTCAATTTTATTTGTGTTAAATGTTAAATAAAATTTATATTTATATTTATCTAATAATATATAATATAACTTCATAAGTTAAATAGTGTTAAGTGAAAAATAACAATTAGTCAAGAGTCAAGAAATCAATTTATTTCGATTGGTGTCATTGATGAACAAGTTTTTTTGTATAATTTAAACTATTGTGTATTATATTAAGAGTACATATTTATAGTTACAAATTTTGGTGGTATATAATATCTGGTGGCATATAATAATTTAATATAATATCTGCTTATATAAAATTACGTGTGACATTTTAATCTTAAGGATTACAAAAAAAAAAGTTTGTTTAAAATATTTATTTAGTTTGATAGATACTACTTATAAATTGAGTGATGATTTCATTAGTAAACGTGTCTCTTCTGCTTAATGATTTGTTACACAATCTTATAAAATGGTGCAACAAAACTTTATGCAAAAGAGTAATTGCTTTTTTAGTGAAATCATCACTATGTGCAGGGCAAAAGGGGGATATTGGATGGTATGTGGTTGTCGAGTCTGATATTCAAATAATTGCAGGAAATTCGGAAGGCCTGTGGGAGGGGGTGATCTTCGGCCATTTTTTTTTTTGCGGTGCCATCTATTGGACGCCTGAAGAGTCGACTTTTTACATGTACCGCCATCTGGTGTTCGAGTTACGCCTGACCCATTGATCTGATACCCCCCTGGACCAGCTGGTCAGAGCGCCTTCGGCGCTCTTCACAGCTGGACGGGGGCTCCGCCCCCTGTACCCCGAGTGGTACATCGTATTTGGTTATTATCCTTCGTGATTACATTCAATTTTTCTACATATTCAAATTTTACATTTTGTATATTAAGATTTTGTATGTTAATACTGTTCCTCTTTGTCACTAAATACTTTTTCTTATCACTATTAATTTCAAACCTCCATTAATTTTTCCTCGCTATCTGTAATTACAATTGCCGAATCTCTTATAATATTTAAGACGTCTGCTTAGCCTAACTTTTCAATTTTTTTGTTTAATTGCATTTCGAGTGATGTTTTGAAAAACTGTTTAGCGCCCCAAGTTGTTATAAAACAAACAATTTTAGCTAGTATAATAAGATTAATCCAAGTAATATCGTCTATTTCTATTCACTCCTTATGGTAGCGGCCCAGTCGATGATGTTATATGGATCGTTAATTAACCATTAACCATTCACCGAATCGCCATTCAAATAATAACATACAAACAGAAAAGTAGGCGTGTTAATATAAAATATATATACCTGTGACACTGAACTATGACTCGACCCTTTAACCAATTTATAGAATTTATTTTTATATACTTTAAAAATTTTACAATTTTTTAATTATTTATTATAATTGTTAAATGGGATTTATAAAAATGACCCATTAAAAATTTGTTTCCTAAAATGTTTCAAATAAATTAAAATAAATTGATTTTCATTTCAATATATTAAAACCTTTTCAAATTTACTTGATCAAATAAAATAATTGATCCTATACATCCAACAACGAGCTATCACTCGACCATAAAAAAATAACAAAATTGTATCAAATACCATTTATTATTCAATGTTATTACAATCATTCACACCAATATTAATATTAGATAATTACATCAATCTAATTAAAATTAATATAACTTTAATATATTTTTTTTTTTTTTTTTTTTTTTTTAAATAGTGTGTTAGGGGAAAGCTCTACCAGCCAACGTGTGGGGCTCTCACCCACTAAAACCCCAATCACACTTTAAGTAAGGCCTATGCTATATAGTAATCTCATATTTTAACTCATAATTCTTTAATCATTTCCTATTTTTTCGCATAACTCTTATGTTTCAACAATCTCTATTCCAAGACATTTTTTCCAAGTTCTATTAATATGTTATTTTACTGTGAGAGGAATTTAGCCTCTCACCCAACCTCCTATTCTTCGGAGGACCATTTCTTCCGCTTTCGTCAGCCCTGACCCTGCTTCCCACCGGGGTTGGTTACCACGATCTTCCACAAGGTTGCTCAGGTTACCAATGAACACCACCAAGGAGGTGAAAGTCGGAATTGAGTAGGAGAGGCTAAGTCACACTAACAGGATACAGTGTCATATATTGCGCATCACTACCCCATTTGGTGTTTCCATATATTCATATATTAATTTAATACCTCTTTCCAAACAACATTTCGAGTATAACATTCATTCTCAGGTGGTAATAGAACCTTCAAATTTTTTCCATTCTTAACTCTTGAAAAAGCTACATAAAGCATTCTCTTAATTATATTCAAATAATTAATTAATTCTCTTGAAGAATTTCTAAACGTCACGCTCTTAGCCGGTTTCAGTAAAGATGCGATGATCGTTATCGAAAATCTTCTAATTGCTCTGAAACAATTTTTAAAATTTTTAATGTTTGGATATGTGTTTATGCAATGAAAACAGATATCAGTATAACAAATATATTTTTAATTTTATTGAATTTTTATAATATAAATAAATAAGATATAAGAAGCGGTGGCTTGATTGAAATTTATATACACTTTAATATTATTTTTTAATAAAAAGAGAATTTATTAAAAATTAAAAATAAAAAAAGAAGCCTATTTTAATAAAAAAATATAAAGATCTCCTTTTTATCATTTGTCTAAAAAATCATATTTTAATTTTGATATAAAATGCCAAGGCCAAAAATGAGGTATTTTCACGCTTACCTTTTCGATGGTAGCATTCGTTTTCGTTTCAATTTCCGGCATTTTGAAAATCGTATGATTCCTTTTTGATTTTTTTTTTCATCAGCTTCGGGGTCACCACTTGTTAATTTTTAATTAATAACAACAAAGATAATTTATTTATGCTTACACTTTTTATTTAAGCTAAAGCTTTGTACATATTAGCTTATAATAATGTTTACTAATACATCTCATTAATCAACAATTAACAATCTAATTAATTATATCAAAAAATATAAACAACTTAATATTTATGATGATAAAAATAAAATTGATGAAACAAATCTTCTTTTAAACGTTGTGTGAAACAATTTCAAATAATTTAAATGTAAAACTATTAATGAAATTAAAAAATCAAATATATGAATATAATATATCTCACAGGCGGTGGTTGTGACGTCATCCATATATTATAAATTTAAATTAAGAAGAACTAATAAAGTTTCGTGAGATGTGATCAATAAAACTCAATTTTTCTTTATAAATACTATCTCTGTTGTGAATTTCAAAAAAATCGTTAGAGCGGTTTTTGAGAACAATGAAACAAAGAAACAAACAAAGAAACAATTTTTACTCGTATAATAAGATAAGACCAGCTGGTCCGAGCGCCTTCGGCGCTCTTCACAGCTGGACGGGGGCTCCGCCCCCTGTACCCCCGAGTGGTACATCGTATTTGGTTAAAAGTAGTATTCTTCTATTTATATAGCTCAAAGATAGTCGAAAGTTCTTGGCCACATTTCTCCAAATGTCCCTATCCTGAGCCCTTGTCCTATCTCTCTTACGTCCTTCCTATGCGTCCATGGTCTTGATTCCCTTTGATAATAATTTTGATGAGATAAGCCTCTTTACTGCATGATAACAGGCGTTTCCCGATTGATACCTCGATTTAAATTGTATATTAAGATTTTGTATGTTAATACTGTTCCTCTTTGTCTCACTAAATATTTTTTCTTATCACTATTAATTTCAAACCTCCATTAATTTTTCCTCGCTATCTGTAATTGCAATTGCCGAATCTCTTATAATATTTAAGACGTCTGCTTAGCCTAACTTGAGTGATTTTTTCCCAATTTGTGTAATCACATACTCACAACATGCAACATATAATTGGTCAAAGAATATGTATATAATATTTATAATTTTTATGTTTTATTTATATTTATAATTTAATTTTGTTTTTGTTTTCTTTTAATCAATAAATCTAATATTAAAAATGCCTAGAGGATGTCTAAAAAATCATATTTTAATTTTAATTTTGATCTCATAATTGGATTTCCTTTTTCATGTAAGTATATAATTAAGAGTGGAATTACAATATAATCAATAGCTAATATATAATATTAAAAATATATTTACGGATTCGTTCTATAATAAATTGATGATGTCATTTAATTCTCCTACTATGTATTGAATCGAATATAAAGATAAATCTTCTTTTAAACGTTGTGTGAAACAATTTCAAATAATTTAAATGTAAAACTATTAATGAAATTAAAAAATCAAATATATGAATATAATATAAATATTTTTAATTTTATTTTAAGAATAGATATATATATCTCACAGGCGGTGGTTGTGACGTCATCAATATATTATAAATTTAAATTAAGAAGAACTAATAAAGTTTCGTGAGATGTGATCAATAAAACTCAATTTTTCTTTATAAATACTATCTCTGTTGTGAATTTCAAAAAAATCGTTAGAGCGGTTTTTGAGAACAATGAAACAGAGAAACAGAGAAACAATTTTTACTCGTATAAGAAGATAAGATAAGATAAGATAAGATAAGATTATTAAAAAATAGATATGCAACTTAAAATTTTAAAAATGAAGCAAAAATTTATGTTAATCAAGATCAGTAAGAAAGAAATAATTTCCAAATAAAAAGTAAATATTTCTTTAAAAGTTTTAAATTAAATATGAACAGAAATTACAAAAAAGATATGCAACTTAAAATTTAAATAATGATACAAAAATGTTTTAGAGAAAAATTTAAGACAAATTATATATTTAGATATAAATTTCAAAGATAATATAAAACATAAAAATATTCATATAATTTTAGAAATAAAGTTAATTTTGTTTTAATTATTTAGTAAATAGAACATTTAAAATTAAAAGCAACAATTTGATTAACGTTGTGATTTGTCTGATAAAAGGCATCAACTTCCTTCTAACATTCCACTTGGTCAAACTTTGTCGTTGAACTCACGTATGTATTCTCAATAATAATAAATTCCTTTAAAATTTTCTTTTTTTTTCTTTTTTTATTGCTAAAATTAATCTTTTATTTTAAAATAATTATAATAATTTATTATGAAGTCAAATTTTTACTAATTTTGCAAAAAAATAAATAAAAAAAAATGTTTAAGTATGTTTAGTAAATTCATTAATCTAATCCTACCTATATAAGTATATCCATGCTATATTTTCATTCTATATTTTTCTATAATCTTTTTATTGTAATTAATATGTAATTTACTTAACTATTTTTCTTTATTTTTTGTGATTATTATCCTCTATCTAATATTAAGAAAATAATTTTTATCATAAAAAATTGATTTTAATTGAAAGAAACTTTCTTTTTTAAGATCATGGCGGACGCTGCTCCAGCCGGTGGAAGGGGAGGATTTCGTGGGGGTTTTGGTTCTCGGGGTGGACCGGGAGGTCGAGGTGGTCCTAGGGGACGGGGTCGTGGACGTGGACGTGGTCGTGGCCGTGGAAAGGAAGCTGATAAAGAATGGATTCCAGTAACAAAGTTAGGACGACTTGTTCGTGATGGGAAGATTCGTAGTCTTGAAGAAATCTATCTGTTCTCTTTGCCTATTAAGGTAAATCGCTTTAAATAAATAGAGGAAATTATATATATATAGTCTTTATAATAAGAAATATTTTAATTTAATTTAAAAAATAAAAATAAAATATATTTGATTATATTAGTTTTCAATTAAATGATGATCCTTCTCTATATAGGAATTGCCGTCTGATCGATATATGAGGCATATTTTAATCTGATAAATAAAAAAAAAAAATTTAATTTCAATTTTTCATATAATTTATTTATAAGCAAAAAAAATTAATTATCTTTTTATCTATTTTACTTTACAGGAATTTGAAATAATTGATTTTTTTATTGGAGCTTCACTTAAAGATGAAGTTCTTAAAATCATGCCTGTTCAAAAGCAAACCCGTGCAGGTCAAAGAACCAGATTTAAAGCATTCGTTGGTATGTTTAAAAATTAATTTTATAATTTTATAATAAATATTATTTTTTGTTTTTATTAAATTAAAATATTTAATTGTTGTACATTACAGCTATTGGAGACTCCAATGGACACATTGGTCTTGGAGTTAAATGCTCCAAAGAAGTAGCTACTGCTATTCGTGGAGCTATTATTTTGGCTAAATTATCGGTTGTTCCAGTTCGACGTGGCTATTGGGGTAACAAAATTGGTAAACCCCATACCGTACCCTGCAAGGTATTTTTCTTTTAATTGTTTTATATATTTATATGTAATTATTTATTTAATTAATTGATAAGTACGAGGCCAGAGTCACTAGATAAATTTTTTATATTTTTGTTAGTGCTTAAGGATCTCGAAGAGTAAAAGTCAGAAATATGCCCCGCAATAAATTATTATTTTGTTTCGGGCACCATAACTGGAACAAATTAATTTCATAGAAAATTTAATGTTTCTTTTTTTTTTTTCAAATTTATTTAACATATAATTTATTTTATTTCAGGTTACTGGAAAATGTGGGTCAGTCCAGGTACGTTTGATTCCTGCCCCTCGTGGTACTGGTATTGTCTCAGCCCCTGTCCCTAAAAAACTTCTTCAAATGGCTGGTATTGAAGATTGCTATACAAGCGCACGCGGTTCTACTGGTACCTTAGGAAATTTTGCTAAAGCCACTTATGCTGCTATTGCCAAAACTTATGCATATTTGACACCAGATTTGTGGAAAGAGAATGCCTTAACCAAAGCTCCTTATCAAGAATTTGCTGATTATTTGGCGAAGAATCACAGACCCGTTGGAAGTGGAACTCAAAGAACCGAATGAAATCCTTCTCTTGAAAGAATTTTATTTTCAAAATAAAAATTTTTTTTTTTAATATATATTTGCCTATTTTTTATTCATCCTTATTCTCCATATTTAGATTAAGTTTGAACATTGTCAACAAAATTATGACCCTATGATGTGAGTGGGCAGTCCTGTACTACATGAATTTTAACATTTTGAATTCCAAATTTTTTACTATTAATTATAATAGTAAAATCACAAATGGATAGTTAACTATTTTTACTCAATTCAATAACTACTATTCAACCAAACTAACAATAATAGATTTTTTAATAATTTAAAGTATATAGCATCAGAAAATTGATAAATTTTTAAATTTATTCAAAAATAAAAAAAATAAGATTAAAAAAGTAAAAAATTTACAATCTTATCATCCAAATTTAAGAAAAATAAATCGATCTGAATATTAAATAAAGACTATTTTGAGATTCATTTAATTTTATATAAAAGGAGATTTATTAACAGAATCAAATTTATGCACTAATATTAAAAAATTATTCCTCTTTTAATTTTTATAAAGTTTTTCTCAACTTCACTTGTTCTAATTTCTTTTGGAAAAAACCTTACTAGGTAAAAAATTTGACTAAACATCATTAAAATATATTTTTTAATAAAATAATAAATTAAAATACTTGGAAAAGCTTGTAAACTATTCGAGACACTTATTTGAAAAGGAAAAATCAATTAAATATTTATTGACTTATTATTTTTCATATATCTCTATCTATTTATGAAAATAAAATTTTTTTAAATCTTGGAGTCTAAGAGAGTTCTGGAGAGGTCCTTTTAGACTCATAAAACTCTTCGAATATGATAAATCTTTTATCTGTATGATTTGGCGGGCTATTTATCGTATTTTCGATTATTTCGATTCGATTCTTCGATACAAGATGGCGTAAAAATTGTTTCTTTCTCAGTATTTCTAACAATAAATATTACTATTGACATTTTTCAATTAAAACCTTCTTTTAATTTATTTTTGTCTAATTTATATTAAAATTAAGTAATTTTATTAAGAATAAAATGTCATTTTTTAAAGAATATCTTTTAATCACCGGGAATTTAATGGTGATGCTTGCTTAAATAGTGTATAACCATTATGAAGGAAATGTTAGGAGGCTGTTGTGTTTGTTCTGACGAGCGTGGATGGGCTGAGAATCCTCTGGTATATTGTGATGGAGAGGGTTGCACCGTAGCTGTCCATCAAGGTAGGAAGTCAACAACGAAATATTATTATTAACCGTTGATTAAATAATTTTTACTTTTAGCATGTTATGGGATCGTCACTGTACCTACAGGACCTTGGTTTTGTCGCAAATGTGAATCTCAAGAAAGAGCTGCCCGGGTGGTAAATTTTCAAAAATAATTTTAAATTATGAGTAATTTGTATTCGTTATAAATTCAATTATATTATATTGTGAGTAATTTATAATTGATTCATAATATCCTTTATAAATTAATAAACTAAATGGAGGTAATTATTCATTATCTATAAATTTGTTTTAAAAATATCACTTTTACAATTATTTTCAATTTAATTTATACTATTATTTTTATTTACATACAGGACTTTTAATCATTTATATATCTATATATTAATAGTATTTCTTTAATTACAGAGATGTGAACTATGTCCGAGCCGAGAAGGAGCTCTTAAAAGGACAGATAATAATGGTTGGGCTCATGTTGTCTGTGCATTATACATTCCTGAAGTACGATTTGGAAATGTTACTACTATGGAGCCTATTATTTTACAATTAATTCCTCAAGAACGGTTTTCAAAAGTAATTTTTACTGATTAAATTTAATTCTATACTTGATTATTCTTATGCCATTTCAATTTCAGAATTGTTATATATGTGAAGAAGGTGGAAGGGCAAGTAGAGCATCAGTGGGCGCATGCATGCAATGCAATCGGCAAGGTTGCAAACAACAATTTCATGTGACATGTGCACAAGCCATGGGTTTATTATGCGAAGAGGCTGGAAATTATTTAGATAATGTCAAATATTGTGGATACTGTGATTATCATTATGCAAAAATAGTAAGTATTTCAATTTTATCAATTTAATTATAAATTCATTTTTAATTAAAAACTTAGAGCTCGTTTTTATTTATTTTTTTCGGTTTATGCTTTATAGAGTGAGATTATTGTTGATTAATTTTTTTTGTTTAATGAAGGAAGGGACGTGTGAGTGATTGGAGAAAATAAGAGTTGGATGGGTGTAGCTCAGGAGAGGGGTACTTGTGGATGCTACGGCTAAGAACTTTCGAGTTCCTTAGAGCCACAGAGATAGAAACTTTTTTGTTTAATACTGATTGGAATAGCATTATTTAATATTTTATTTAGTTCTTGCCTTTTACATTATTATCTTGAATTTTATTTTTTAATTATTTAATTCGAAGGGATATAATAATTTCGATAATTTAATTTTATTTATAACTTAAATTAAATCATATTATTTATAATTAAAATCAATTTTCTAAAAATGAATGAATATGAGAAAATTTATCTTTCTTTCTAATAATGAATTTTTTTATATATATAAATAGAAATATGATAAATTTGAAATGAATACCTTTTTAATCAATTAAAACTTTTGTTATAAATTATGTTTTTAAAAAAACAATTTATTGATAATTAAAAATAGAAATTTTAAACTATGTTTTTAATATATAATTTTATTTATATATGTGTATATTATTTAAAAGTATTACTCTTTTAACTAAGAAGAATTTATATTAAAACTACAGTCCAGGGATTCATGTCGTTATGTTTTAACAGGGCTTCGAAGAATTTCCAAATTAAAATCTAACTGCCAAAAAAATTAGATCACTGGAGGGAGGGGGGAGGGAGTGACAAAATAATATATCTAAGAATAATATCTACTTAGAATCATAGTCATTGTGCATATGATTGAAGAAAAGTTTGTTTATCGGGAAACCAAGTGAGTAGAATAAGAACGAAGTAGACAATTGGAATAGGAGAAGATAGATGATGGAAACAAAAACTTGAGTAACTCCAGATCACTAAATAAAAATAAATAAAACTTTAAAAATACTATCAAACATCTATAGATTTTTTCAATTTTTTAGAATATCTAAAATGTCCTTGTGGGTAAAATAATTATTTAATTGATAGAATTTTGTAATTTAGTATTTAAAATATTTGAATATTAAAATGAAATATTTTATAATAATCTTTATAAAAGATAATCATTAATATGAATAAAATTATTTTAGAAAAAAGGAGGTAATGTAAAAACAATTCCTCCTTATAAACCGATTCCAGCATCAGCAAATAATGCTGCTGTCGGGGGATCATTAGAACCAAGGGATTCATCACCTGAAGTTGGAGGAACACCATCCATACCACCTACAAATACTTTGACCCCAACTGAAGAACCTCCACCTACTACATCAAGACAACGAAAATCAAATAAAATAACCGGGGGATTAAATAGTTCTTCAAAAGTACCTAAGACTGAAGAAATTTCTGAAGTTGCAAATAATGCATCGTTTCTTCAACCCAAAACAAGCACTCATATCAAAGTATAATACATTTTTATTATTTTGCTTATTTTTTTTGTAAAACTATTTTTTCCTTTTTACAGACGGAAAATGTTCTATTAAATCAGGGAAATATATCAGGTGGAGGGGATAATTCAAATGTTGAAATTAAACGCGAAGAACCATCCTTACCCCAAACCTCTTTTCAATCTGAGACCAAAAGTCCACAACAACAGGTAATCTTTGTCCATATTTTAAAAAATATTTTTATAAAAATCATGTATTTATTACATATATTTAAATTTTACTCTTTCAGTCATCAAACCCTCGTGGTGTACTTACAATTTCCATTACACTTCCTAAACCATCTCCAACTCGTGTAGTTACTGCACCTTCAACTTCTTCAGCAATCACTACTCCAACGGTTTCATCTCTTTCAGTAATGCCTCCATTACCACCACCTCCAATACCTTCTTCTTTATCTTCTACTTTACTCACCCAAAATACGCCATCTTTAACGAATTCTTCGGTCCCTATTTCGTCCATAGCAGATAGTGCCAAAAGACCTCGTCATAGTCATGAACATAGAGAGCGTAAGTCTATTGAACTTTAATTAAAATATATATGTTAGATCATTTATAAAAACAATTTTTTAAAAAATAGGTACTTTGTTTTTTTTTTCAACTTTTTCGGTTACTTAATTAATGAAAATAAATTATGACAACAAAATTTAAATACTTGGTTTAGTTTATTTGTTAATAAATTATATTATTATTTTTAGGCGGCCGTAAACCTAAACGGTCTCAAAGCCGAGGAGCAGGAAGTGCTCCTGAATCGCCATCACCTGTTTTAACACCTACAGAACCTACTAATAAACTACAAGTTATACAAGAAAATAAAGATCAAAAATTGTAAGTAAAATAATAGGAATTTTATAACTCAATAATTTTTACTATCTCGTATTGCGATCATTAAAATTTTATTAATATTATTTATTAATTTTAATTTATAATTTATAATTATTTAAATTTAATTTAAATATAATATATGTTTTAATTAATTCAATTCAAATTTGTGAGATAGTCAAGTGGAGAAATGCCAGATTTTTTATAAGTATTTTGATTATAAATTATTGTTCTTATCATTTAATTATGCTTGCACAACAATTTTTCATAATTAATAAATTAATATATATATATATATTTCTTTTAGATTTGCTAATGGTGTTAGTGCTCCCCATATGTTAGGAAATCAATTAAATCCTGCCTCATCAATGGCTAGGAGTCTCTCAGCCGAATTAGAATCTGGTAATCTAGCTGGATTAAATGATTCAACTCTTTCTGGACAACCACTAACTCTGATTGGGCCACCATTGCATTCACGTCTTTTATCAGGGGTAACTTAATTTCTATAATTATTTATTTTATAATTTAAACAACAAATATTTGTTTTGCTTATCTTAAATGTCCTTCAGATTTAATATGTATGTTTAAATTGAATTTCATTCATAAATTCTTTTGAATAAAGAAAATAAATCATTTTAATACCAGGCACGTGCAGCAACAATTGGAATGGCTCCAATAAACGGAAGTAATCAACATCAAATTCCACAAACCTTAGATCAATTATTAGAACGACAATGGGAACAAGGAAGTCAATTTTTAATGGAACAAGCCCAGCACTTTGATAGTAAATTAATATATATATATTATTTTATTTATTTATAAATTTTAATTATGAAATTATTTTTAGTTGCTTCATTACTAAGTTGTCTTTATCAACTTAAAGCTGAGAATGTTCTGTTAGAAGAAAATGTAGCTACCTTATTACAAAGAAGAGATCATTTAATGGCAGTTAATGCGAGATTAGCAATTCCATTATCCAATTCACAACCGACACCTCAGCCTCCAACTAATGTACAAAATCCAACGGCAAATTCAATTAATACAGAATACAGGCCTTCACCTATTACTCCAACACAATCTTCTCAAAGTTCATCTGTTCGAAGGTAAATTCAATTTTCTTTATTATATTATATTATTAATAATAGTTCAATTTATTTATATATTTATTTATATTCATATACATTTATATATATGTATAATAGTTATGATTTAAAAAGAAATTCAAGAGTAATATATTTTCTAGCTCTGGACAAACTCCTGCTAATTATTCACCGTTTCAACAACAGCAGCCACAACCTCAACCACAGGTAAAATATTATAAACTTGATAAAAATGACATTTTCTTTTTTAATTCAAAAGTAAATAATGTTTTTTTTATGTTCAGTATATATTTATAATTAATTGCAAAGATGTAGGTATTGCAATGATTACTCGGGATAAGAATCCGTGTTCTTTGTGTAGACAGGATTAAAATTGTACTCGGTGAGGGAAAATGAAAAGGAAGATGGAATGGAAAAATAGTAAAATTTAACTGGTGTGAAAATGAAATATTTAAACTAAATATGCTCCATTATATATATTATACATTATCAACAGTGTTTCGCCATTTTTTTGGTAGTGACATGAGTGAAGAATTTCTGTACTTTCTGGTTGAAAAACTGATTTTTAACATGAGACTCTCATAAAGTTGGACTTCCCTTTTCTATCAATTTCTTTAAAATACTAGGATATTTTTTCGACCATCCATATTGTCAGTTGTTAAATGGCTGTTAACAGCAACACTACTAAAAGTGAAAAGTTAGGTTTATTTGGTCTAGCCTTCTTGCTATTAAAAAAAAGAAATCGGGATTTTTCGTAAATAAAAATTTGCAGCAGTTGTCAGATTCTTCAAATATACCAAAGAATGTAAAACTGAATTTAAATTTCATTTGGTATTATAATTTCAAAATATCTAAAAATAATTACTTGACTATTTTTTAATTACATTTAAAACATAAGTTCAAATGTTTTAAATATTGTATTATAAATTATTTAAATTTTTTATTTGTTTTTGTTTTTTAAACATTTTTTGCAACCCTGATTAAGAGGATCATTCAATTTCAGATGGTAATACGAGGAGATCCAAGTGGAGAGCAACATCATACGATGTCAACCTCATCCACTCCCAAATTACCTGGAAGCTGATAGAATATCTTGACTTAAAAATTATATATAATCTTTCTATCTATTTATATATATATATATATTTATATATATAAGGTCGTTCAAATAAATATGGTTTTTTAAAAATATTTTAATTGATAATTTGTATTCCATATATCATGAGAAAAATGTAAAATAATTATACAATAATGTTTATTATTTAAATGTTAATTTTTTTTCAAAATAAGTTTATATCAAATCATCTAGTTAAGAAGGTTGAATTTGGGAATAAATATCTACTTTTTAACAACAACCAATTATGCTGATCATTAATTTGGTATATTTATTAGCATCAAAAAATTTACTTATATTTGTAAAAGAATAATTATATGAAACTAATTTTGCGGAATTTTTTACGTTATTAATTGAATATTTTTTTCCACAAAAATAGTTTTTTTTTATTTTTTCTCAATAAAAATTTATTTCTTATTCATTGATGCTTACAAATTTTGTCTCTTTACATTTATTTATTTTGTTGAAAGTGCTGTAAACGAAAATGTACTATTTTATTTTCAATATTAAACATTAAGAATTAATAAAAATAAATAATTAAATTTTTAACATTGTCTTATTTATAGGACTGATTAAATTCATTTTTAATTTTGAGTTCATAGTATAAAGATCAATTTCATTTATAAAAGTAATAGTGTGTGATTTTTTGGTTCACTTGAAAAAATAACTTAATTTATTCAATAATTTTTATTTAAATGTTTTCTTTTATAACTCTTATATTTCATATGTAAATAAATTATTCTGATATTTTTCAAAAAATCTTAAAAATTTATTCTTTAATTCTTAATTGTATAAAACTATTATTGTTTAAATGGTCTATGTATTCATTTAATTAAATTTAATATTAATTCAATTAAAAAATTCTATTTATTGGCCTTCTGTCTATTAGTTTGATTAATTTTTATTCATTTTGAATATTAAGTGATTTTTTAGTTATTACAACATTTAACTTTGTTTCCTAACGTTCAAAAATAGTTTTAATGACAATAAAAACTTCAGAATCAATATTATATATTAAGTATATTCCAATTAATACTATTTTAAATGCCTACTTTGTGAATTCATAATTTATCAAATAAGAATATTTTAATAAAATTTATATATAAATTGAATTAGTTTATAAGATTCGTAAAATTAAAAACCAATTTTTTTAATGAATAATGAAAAACTAACAACTCAGAACTTTTAATTTGTATATAGAGAGCGACCTTATAAATATATATTAATAATTCATATTGATTATTAGAAATACTTTAAAATCTAATGATAATTGGAGTCATTATTTTAAAATATTTCAATTCATTTTTTTTTTTTGGGTTTATAATTTTTAATGATACCCTTTGTGTTCAAACCTTTACTTTTTAAATAAATTCTATTTGTCAAATTCGTTTTTGTTCCTAGTTTTTGATTCCCTATTATCCTTATTAATCCCTCATTATTCATATTTCATCATATGACTTAGGAAATTATATTTAATTAAATATTATTTAAAAAATTATAATGTAATATTTAATATTACCAACCAATATGTAACATTTTTTTTTACTTCATCTATTAATAAGTTTGCAAACAAACAAATAATAAATCACATTTTAAAGTAAATTCTATTCAAATATAGAAAGTTTTATAATTTGTTTACTATTAAAAATTAGAAATTTTCGATATTATTTAAATCTTTATATACATATATTTATATATATATATATATATAAAAATAATCGATTTGATTTAAAAAAATTACTGGAAATTTAAAGTAAACAAAAATATTATAATTCAATGATTTAAACTATCATTTAATATATAATATTAAAATTCTAAATTTGATTTTTCTGATAATAAAAGAAAAAACCTGAGAAATCCGAATGACCGCTTTAAGAATGTATATTTATATAAATATAATTATTTTAATTATGCGAATTGATTATCGAATACTAATATATATATATATAAATAGAAAAAGTAAACTTTTATATATTTATATAAAGCTAAATTTTAAAAAGAGCAATAAATTATTATAATATTTTGTAAAGTGCATGGATTTCTATTAATACCTATCCCATTCTAAATTTAACAAATTATAAAAGATTTATTCTTAAGCCAATATATATATATTTAATCAATTAAATTTTAATATAAAACAATATGTATTTCAATCGAAAACGAATTATCATAATAAATTTAACAAATACAAATAATTGCGAAATTTAAGAATGTAAATTATCATGGATAAGTTATAAAATAAAGAAAACAATAAATTTCGGATAATCTTTTTATCTATGATAGTTCTATAATTATCTATTTATATATGTATTTGAAATTCAGAATATACGAAATTCTATTCGCGCGAAAAATGGTTTAAAATTCTAGGGGAGGGGGGGGGTGTACTAAGGACCCAATGCGAAACATCCAAGAAATAATAGAATAAATATAAATTGTTACTAACGAAATATAGCTCTTGACCTTTTTACTATCATGCACATATGGCTCTCAAGGAACTTAGTCAGCCACTGACTGGATACAACGAGCAAAGGATTTAATCTCTACCGCGCCTGCCCATATAGGGGCACTATACAACATGACCGATCTGACAACGATGGTCAATAGTGTTCTCCGAAGAAATCTTGGTCCCCCTAAATTTGGCATTATTCCCGACAGGGCAGCGTTCACCCTGGCAGCTTTGTTACTAGCATATTCTAGGTGTTGTTTAAACGACAGCCTGACGTCGATCAAAATTCCCAGTCATTTTACGCACGGTTGCTAAGTGATTTGATGGTCACCAACCGCGAGGGTGATAGTCTCCCTAGTCTTTCTGCTGGAAATCAAGACCGCCTCGGTCTTCTGCTCTGCAAGCTGAAGGCCCCTCAATGTCAGCCATCGATGGATCATAGCAATTGTCTCATTGGAAATCCGTACAATCTCCTCTGTGAAGTATGCAACCACCACTATCGCAAGATTGTCTGCAAAGCCTATTACTTTGACGCCATTGGGAAATGGGAGCCTTAGGACCCCATCATACATAATTTTCCACAACAGGGGACCTAGGACCGAACCCTGTGGAACACCTCCAGTGATGTCGTAAGTTCCTGTACCGATGTTCGTGATATACTCGAGATGTCTATCGAGATAGTCGGCCATTATCTTTCGAATATAAGCAGGAATTTTCATTTTTTCTAGTTCGAGGTGGATGCAGTTCCATCTTGCAGAGTTAAAGGCGTTTTTATGTCCAGTGTAACAAGGGCACAGTATTTCTTGGAGCCCTTTCTCCAACGCTTACCCTGGATCGCCTCCCTAGCGATATTCACAACGATGCCTGTGTGTGTGTGTGTGTGTAGACAAGATTACGTCAAAATGGAGCTAGAATAATGAAATTTGGTACACACGCATTATTCAAAATTCCTAGTTTTCTATCAACTTTTGAATATGTAGCTCATTCGGAAAACGACCATTACCTACCACGTTTTCATTTTTTTTCCTCTAAACTGACCGTAAAAATAAAGATATATTTTTGATAGTTTTTCACATAATTAAAAATTGTATAAAACTGCTATATATAGAATTTCAGTTTGATTGAATCACTGAAAGTACCGGAATTATTTTTTAACACGTTGACTGCAAATCACGCTCCAGCATGTGACGTGGTGTCATCAACAACGAGCCAAACACGCGCTGGTTTACATGGACAAGCCTAACTCCTGCAATGTATCGGATGAAAAAATAACCCTTGAAAACGATATCGTCGGATCTTCAACATCTTCATCACATTGAGACTTCTCCACCCTTAAAGACAACTCAAAATACAACTAGCAATTGGTAAACCACAACAAAATACTACGAAACACATGTTAAACAAAAAACTATGAAATATTTCATCATATCTACACACGCTAACTAATTTCAAATTGTTTGCAAACTTATTAAAAGAGTCGAAGTTAAAAAGAATATTAATGTTATATATTAGTTAGTAAATTACATTTACTACATTATAGTTTTTAAAAAATTAGATATTTTCAATTTGAAATTGATCCGTTAAATAATTTGTTTTTTAGTAAAAAATTAACTGTTAATTTATAAATTAAATTTTTATAATCAATATATCATCAGTACAATTAATAGGACATAAGTATACATTTTTTCGTTGTGTAAAAATTTATATTAAATTTTTTTATAGAATTGGTTTGACTTTTTCAATTCATGGCAACAAGAATATACTAATTGAGGTAAAATAAAATACTTTTTAATTTACTACCTTCAAGCTTAGTATTTATCTTTGGTTTAAATAAGTTCAAAAATGTATTTTCTTGAATAAAAAAAATAAGTTGACCTGTGGCCAGGTCCGAACCGACCGACGGTTTGAAATAAATTAATTTCTAGCTACAGAAACAATTTCAAATAATTTTAATATATCTATTAATGTAATAAAAAACAGATATGGATAGAACATAAATATTTGTAATTTTATTTTATTTATAATATATAGCTGAAGTAGCCGGCGTTGCCCGTGATCATAATAAGGAGGCTGTGACGTCATGAAGGGCTGGGTAACGTCATATAATTTTAAATTAAGAAAAACATAATGAAGATGATTTTTCCCGAGGATAAAACCAATACATTCGTGGTGATATGTAAAAAAATTTCCTCATGTGAAATTTGGTGTGAAAATAACCCTTCCATTACTATCGTCGATCGCTAATACTACCACTTCCGGTTTCCGGATTTGCACCAAAAGTTGATCAATTCATCCCACTGATGCATTAAGTAAATATATCAAATTTCATCAAAATTGGTTGAGCCGTTCAGGCTGTACACATCTATACGGACGGACAGACGGACAGACGGACACACGGACGGACAGACATCATGCTAAAAATACTTTTTTCTGTTAAGAAAATGCTTGATTCGTGGAGATATGTAAAAATCTCCACATGTGAAATTTGGTGTGAAAACAATACCTCCCTTACTATCGTCGGTCGGTAAAAAAATGTTTTTTGTCCATTCTTTTAAAAAAATAAATGTACAAATGATTCATTTCAAAAAAAATAAAAAAATAATAATAATTTGTTCTCACTTATTACTTTGTACTTTCTCAAAAAAAATTATTAAAATGTATTATAATGTATAATAATATTAATTTCATCTTAAAAAAATTAATTAACGTTTTTTATTCTATATCTATATCATATATAAAAGTGTAAAGAATTATAAATACTAAATTAGATTTTCATATATAGAAACTTTTAATCCCCAAATTGATTAAGTTCTTTTAAATAATTACTACACTTTTCTTATAGAAAAGATTTTTCTTAGGCTTTGGCATCTAATTTACAAGTGAAATAATTTAATGTTTCCTGATAAAATAAATTTGAGAGAAATTTGAGGAAAAAGCAACATTAATCATTATTACCGACCGACGATAGTAAGGGAGGTATTGTTTTCACACCAAATTTCACATGTGGAGATTTTTACATATCTCCACGAATCAAGCATTTTCTTAACAGAAAAAAGTATTTTTAGCATGATGTCTGTCCGTCAGTCCGTCCGTCCATTCGTCCGTATAGATGTGTACAGCTTGAACGGCTCAATGGATTTGATGAAATTTGGTGAATTTACTTAATGTATCAGTATGATGAATAGATCAACTTTTGGTGCAAATCCGGAAACCGGAAGTGGTAGTATTAGCGATCGAAGATAGGAAGGGAAGGGTTATTTTCACACCAAATTTCAGATGAGGAGATTTTTTTACAAATCTCCACAAATCATGCATTTGTATTGATTTTATCCTCGGGAAAATCATCTTCATTAGTTTTTTCTTAATTTAAAATTATATGACGTCACCCAGCCCTTCACGACGTCACATCCAGCTCTTACTTATATATTATAAATAAAATATAATTAAAAATATTTATGTTATATCCATATATGTTTTTTAATTATATTATTATATTATATTATTATTAATTATATTAAAATTTTACAAGTTTAGATAACATTAGTAGAGATCAGTAGTTTTTTGATGCAAAGTAATCTGAGGTAATAAGGTAGTTGGAAACATTGCAATAGCTCATCTAAGCCAAAAATAATTGACAGATAAAAAACAACGAATTGTATTAAAATTTTAATGACACCCGCTGTTATTGCAAAATGACAAATATTAATGAAAATTGTGAACAAGTGTATAGAAGAAGTTCGAAATCGAAACAATTGACACTTGATGAACGTAATGGTATTCTGCAAAAAGTGTTACAGTATAAAAAATGTGATAAATTTAGACTCTCTCTAGTTACTTATTATTTATTAAATTTTGTTGCTTCTTTCTATCAAATATTCAAGTATTCTCTCAAATTTCTTTTATCAGGAAACATTTAATCTATTCACTTGTAAATTAGATGCAATTAATATATAAATAATAATAATATATAAATTAATATACAAAAGAAAGAATTAATATAGAGTATAGACGTAACAAATTTGAATAGGTATTATAGGTTGAAACAAGTTTCCTAGAGTAACGATAATTTCCATAAAGCCGCATTCTCTCGAGTCAACTTTTGTTGGTCGACTAAAATTGAATGAAGAAACTCGAGAGAATTTTTTGTTTCAATAAACTTGATCAAATTTTTAGTGGATCAAGAAAAGTTTGACCGACAATGAGTCAAACTTTTGTCTTTAAAGTATTAATCACGTTCGTGTTGAAACATAAATAGAATAGAAACGTCTGAACGTTGGATCAACAAGTTCAATTCGTCTTCCCTCCATTGCTACCTCTCGCTCAATTCTCCTCAAATACGAGCCTATTTTTCGTTTATCGTATTGCTTTTATTATTCAAAATGAGTTTAATGTGGTCGGAAAGCGTTATGTTAAGATTTTTATAGCTTTCTAATTGATAAGATTCCACAAACAAATTGACCAACAAAAGTTAACTCTTAAGAACGCGGTTTTAGCTTCTTTATCCCGGGTCCCGGGTATTCATAAAATATTTATTTATTTTAAATTAAAAGAAAATTTATATCTCTTTTAATTTTATTCTTCCACACTTCGTTTTATGCTCTTGCATATACAAAAAAACAACAAAAAACAATAACTTCAATAAACAAAACGAAAGAGGGAATATTGAAAATTCCCGCTTTTCTAATCCTATCCTAACTTAACAGCGCTCGAACGGTAATATTTTGAAATAACTTTTAAATTTAACTGACAACTGTTCTTATAAAGACATTCAAATTGATCATAGACCAACTGGATCAACTGTATTGATATATTTCGGATATTTTATTTATTATTTTTTTTAATACTTTACCTTATAATAAACTATTATTTTTTAAATAAATTATCTATTTTTAATTGTTTTTTTTTAATCAAAATGGATTTAAATAGTTTATTTTATACATTATTTCCCCAGTTGCTTGAACAAAATAAAATTTTAAACGATTTCAATCAATTAACTGAAGTAATATTATTATTCTTATAATTTACAAATATTTAAGATGTAAGTATAATTAAGTTCTACTAATATTTAATTTTTCTTTTTAATTTTAAAGGAAAAAAAGAATTGGTGTGAGAATGAATTAAAAAAAAAAAAGCTTCGTGGGAAAAAGTTATCACAAAATGTCGATTTAAATTTCAAAAATTCACCAGGTATTTATTTAGAAATTTAATAATATATTTATTTATTTTTTTATTAGATTTTATTATTATTTAATAAAACTTTTGCCAATATACATAAAACATGTTGACACAATTTGTATATAAAAATATATTTTCATACTCACTCATTTTTTTATTTCAATTAGATTTTTTAATGAGGAAAATATATTTTATTTAGATTTCAAAAATGAAACATCGAATGGACGACCAAAAAGAAAAGCCTATTTAGAAGCTTCACAAAAAATACGAGAAGAATCTCTATGTACAATGAATACAAAATTAAGAAGAATAGGAGAGACTAATGAAATATTTAAAAAACCTGTTAAACCCAATAAAAAAAAATTAGAATTAACATCTCCATTAAATTCTAATCCTAATATACTACAAGATATTATTAATTTAAATGACAAAGTTAAAAACCCAGCTAAAATTTTAAATTCAACTCTTATTACTGGAAAAGAAATTATGCCAGATTTTCCAAACATTTCATTAGTTGAACCAGTCGAAAAAACAATTTCACCAATTATAAATCAGATGAATCAAAATACAATTACATTAATAAATGATTATAATACAAGTAGTGATGACGACGTAATTGATAAAACAATTGAAAAATTTACCAAAACGCCTAAACAACAAACAAAAAAATCATCATCTAAAGAATTGTTTAAGTAAGTATTATATATATATATATATATATATACCTTTATCTGCAATCACTTCAACTCATGACAGTCCTTTGGAAATTACAAAGAACAACTAGGTTCATTTCGGTCAATGAGAAGAATTTTATTTAATATAAATATTAAAATTAAATTAAATTAAATATTAAAATCAATTAAAATTGATAATGTAGTTAATATCTTATGAGTTTCATATGCTTTATCCAGGAAAATTCACCCTTCTTGTAAACCAATCAGCATATATATATTTATCATTTATGTTTGCTATTACTATTTCTAATTTTAGTCCTTGTATAATAAATTCAGTAAAAAAAAGAGTTGAAGCATTTGAGGTTTTACATGAAAACAAATTAAAATCATCTCCAGAAGAACCAATAGCACGTGTAACAAGAAACAGAACAAAAATAATGCAATTAAAAGAAGAAAATAAGGTAAACATTTGGTTTAAAAGTTATTAAATTTCAATTGCATTTTAATATTGTATAATTTTTTTATTCTAGAATGAGAAAAATATAAAAGTAATAAGTACGAAAATAAAAAAACATTCAAAATCAAATAAGGTAATTTGCATCTTATATAATTAATTTTACTAATATATATATATATATTAATCCTTTGAAACCCAATAAATTGATCACAACAATTCTAATCCTCCAATCTTCCCTATTATATTTTATCCGAATTCTTAGAATACTACCTCTCGTCCCCCATCCATTGGTTTTCCATTTAAAGATTTTCATTACTCTTTTATTACGAACTAAATTTTCTAACCTTCTACATTCAATAATTAATAATTAATAAAATGTAATTTTAATGCATTAAATAAACTATTAATATGTATTTTAACCTCTCTTAATAATTATGACATAGATTTCAAACAATTGATTTAGAAATTACGTTTAAAATAAAATAAAACAAGATAATTTCATATTTGTTGATTTTTAATGAAATCTAATATCTATATTATAATCTTTCAATCCCTATTTTTCTTTTAATAATATGCTTAAAATTTATTATAAAAACATGATGTCGTTTAGAATAACAGATTCTGCGAAAGATGTTGCGCGGGGAATAGACTTTTCCGACTTTTTTACATTTTTCTATATGGTTCTAAAAAAAAAAAAGGTAAAATAATGCCCAGCATATTTTTTTTTGCAATGTGGCCCCCGAATGGTCATAGTTTAGACACCCCTGATGTAATTCTTCATTATATATTTATTATCACCGAAATATATATCCGTGTTATTTATATTCTTCATCATATATATTAACTTTTTTCTTGTATTTTATATTCCACAGAATAGACAAAGTATTAAAGCGCCATCAAATGACCAGAAAAAAATTAATAAAGATAAAATTGAAAATGCAATTAAAAAGAAAAATGAAAGACTAAACTTATTAAAAGATGATTTAAAAAAGTATATATATATTTTTTTAATTTAATATATTCTAATTTGGATTTTATTTATTCTTTATTATCCTATTACTTTTTATAGAAAAAATAATGAAAAAATGCAAAAAGCTTGTCAATTGAGAGAAGCTTTAGAAAAAGAAAAACAAATTAAAGTACGTGAAATTGATGAGAAATTATTAAATCAAGAACTAAAGAAAAAGATTTTAGAACAGAAACGTTTGGCTGAACAAGAGAAAAAAAAAGAAGAGAAAAAATTACAAAATCTTAAAAAGAAAAAAGAATTAGAGGAAATGACTAAAAAAATGGAACAACAAAATGAGATAATAACAAATATTGACTCTTCAAAAGAAATAATACCCAATAAAAATAGTCAAGATTTAAAAATTAAAACATTGCAAACAGAAAAAATTCAGTAATAATTTTTTAATTTATTTTATTAATTAATTAATTTTTTTAATAATAATTCTATTTGAAAATAAAATGAGAATATAATTGATTGAATAACACATATTTATCAAATTTTTTTAAATTTATTTATATTCTAAAAATACCTATTAACAATTAACAATATAATAGACATGAAACCACGATTAGAATATATAAGTATATATAAATATATATATTAATATTTAATTTTTATTTTAGAATTAAAGAAAATCCTATAAATAATGCAACATTTGTCTCTCAAGTAAGCAGTTAAATTTAATTTCTTATCCTTTCTTTTCCTTTCTATTTATTTATTATTTTCACTTTTTTTAGAACCAAAATCAAAATACTTCATATAAATTAACTCCCATGAAGAAAAAACAAAATAATGAACACACACTACAAGAAGAAGAGGTTGAAGAAGATGATGACGATGATGATGATGATGACGAAAAAGAAATTGATAACGACGAAGAAAAATTTATCTCAAAACATACTGGGAATCAGAAACAATATGCTTCATGGACCCAATGTAAGATTTACTTTATTTTCATCAAAACTTTATTTATATTTGAATGTTTATTATTAAGAACTTAAAAATACATCTTTTTAATCATGATTTAAATAATTCTATTATATATATATATATATATATATATATATATATATTCTTTATTTATATATAATACAACTTTTCATATTTTTCTCTTGGAATGAATTTAAAAAAATTTATTTTTAATAAAATAAATAAATATTTTTCTACTTTTAATTATCTTTCAGATAAAATACGTAATCAATTTATGCTTCAACAAGCATTAGTGTATACACATTTTTTTGGAAATAAAGACCTGAAAAATATTAATAAAATCTTTCCAGAAAAAAAAATTACAAGAAGGTCAAGTGCCATATGGAACACCCCACAAAATTATTAATTATCAAATATTTATTAAATAGATTTAATTATAATTATTTTTATTCATCATAATTTTATATTTTTATACTTATTATTATAAATAAATACTCGTGTTATTATCTACTAGAACACTATATTTTGAATTCTTATTTGTATTTACTTTTATCCTATTCTCCTATTTTCAAGAAAAAAGAATTTTTGTAAAATTAGCATGTGATTTTTTCCTATATTTATTAAAAAGCAGTCCTAATTATTAGGTCGAGTCATAAATAACTTCCGCCTAAGTAGTGTGCTTCTTTTGGTATTGTTTGTACACAATGAGATTCCCCTTGATAAGGGATTTTTGTTTTCGCTTAGCAAGTATAAACTGGTCAGTCTCTAGACAACCTCGTTTCGGTGCGCACGTAAATATTTTTTTATTTATACCTTTAAAATGGATAATCAAAAAATACACTTTCGACATGTGATGCTTTGGGAATTTAAACAAGGCAATAGTGCTACAGCTACGGCTCGAAAACTTTGCAGTGTATATGGTGAAGGAGTGATAACTGATCGGGCAGTAAGAAATTGGTTTGTAAAATTCCGTTCTGGAGACATGACCTTAAAAGACGAGCCAAGGATGGGTCGTCCTTCTGACTTTGATGACGATGTTTTGAAGTCAGTTTTGGAAGAAAATCCACGCCAGTCAACTAGAGAGTTATCACAGAAGCTCAATACATCCCAATCAACTGTTAGAATACATTTTAGATTAATTTTTATTTGTTTTTGTGTTATCGAAAAATAAATGTATAAATAACAAACGGAAGTTATTTATGACTCGACCTAATAGATAGCTATTAAGATAATTTTTTGGTTTGATTTCCCTATATTTAACAATAATTTATGAATATATTTATTATTTTAATTTTGTAATAAAATAATTTATTTTCTTGTTCTTTTAAAATTCATATAATTATTATAATCACTGAAAGATTACTGATTTAAAATACTTCACCTGTCGATCCATCTTGATGGTTTTCTTTTCCCCGGGACTTTCCCTTCTCTTATGGTCTTTTCGAGCGCATTTACACTGAGCATTAAATTGTCTCTAAGCGAAATTTCACGCCGAGCTCCAGGATGGAGCTGTTGGTGAGATGTACCGTCCATGGAATCCTAAGCAGCCTCTTCCAGCACCACATCTCGAAAGCACTGATGCGGTATCGGTCCCATTTCAGCACGGTCCACATCTCCGCCTCAAACAAAAATGGAGAAAACCAGCGTTTTCACCAGCTTAACCTTAGTTGTTTTGGTTATTTGGCGATCCTTCGATATTCTTTTTAAACGAGCCATTGCAGATTTTGAGATCTCGATCCACCTCCTAATCTCGTCGCCGCATCCACCGCCCTTCGAAATGACAGTCCCCAAGTATACGTACCTTGACACGACTTCACATCCCGTAATCCGAGAAATATTTTGACGGTTATTATTGTCCCTGTCAACTATCATTATTTTAGTCTTCCCCCCGATTGAGTTTTAGTCCAATCTACTGGCTGACAGTCTCGACTCGTTCGACGAGCTTAATCAGATCGTCTAAAGAAGTTGCAAACAAGGTGGTATAATCAGCAAAACTTTATGGCCGCCAACAGAAAATCCTCCATTCCAGCCGTCCAACACCCCTTAGATATTGAATAAGATCTATGAGAGAATATATCCCTAGCGGACTCCTGCTTCGACACGAAAACGGGCTGATCTCTTGTTATCAATTTGAACCTGAGCTTAGTTATTTTCATAAAGGGATCTGATGAGGCCTTTAAGGTGGATCAGTAGACCCATTTCTTCAAGGATAAATGGTTCCAGTTGACTGTATCGAATACCTACTTGCATGATTACATAGAGCCTAGACCGTGTTTAACTCGGGCTTTTTCAATTATTTGTCTCTAGTTCAATATTAGTTCAATATTTGTTTCCTTTGACAAAACCCGCCTGTTCTTGAGGAATTTGGCTGTCGAGGAAGGCTCTAATTCTCTCTTATAGGATACTCGCATACGAAACTAACGCAATGGTTCTGTAATTTCCTCATTCCTTTTTATTATGCAACGGGATAAACAAGGAATTGGTTCAATCCTCCGGCCATCGTTGCGTGCTCCATATTCTGCGACAAAAACATCTCCAGGGTCTTTGAGAATTTTAGCTGATATGTCATCTGAGCCACATGCTTTTCACAGCTTCAATTTTTGGAAATCCGACACAATTTTCTGAGGATGTTGGGCTCAATACCCGTGGGGTTTCTGCCTGGATCATCTTTTTGTAAGGAATAGGGATTCGCATAGAACTTAAGGCAGTTCTTTCTCCAGACGTTCAACACGTTCTTCCAGTCATTAAACTCCTCACCGTTATGTTCTCTAATGGCACAAGTTTTCGGGGCAAAGCTTATTGTCTACATTTTAATTTTGGAAAAAAGGTCATTGGTCTGGTTGTTATGACCATGTTGTTCAATTTCATAGCACATTCTTCCTGCAACCTCTTTATATGTCTCTATTAAGAAGAATTAATAATTCTTTCTTCCCCGAAGTCAAAGTTCTCCCTTTTAGAAGGTCTCTTCTGCATTTGATAGTTTCTAGAGTCGCGGGTATCATCCAGTTCTGTCTTTTTTTCTTTTCAGAACACTTACTTCGGTTTGATGCAGCAGACATCCACCTTTTTTAGCCTTTATACAAATCATGTTTGCCGACAAAAAAGTATCAATTTCTGTAAAGGATTCGCCGAGAGACCTTCTGGACGAATCCTCTTTATGGATCCTGGATGGCGCTTGTTCTTCAATTTCGGCCTTGCTAATTTTAGTCTGACTTCAATTTTCAGCATCTTGTGATCTTACCCACAATAAGCCCATGGAGTTTTTACATCCTTCACAGAAAATCTCCATCTGGAGTTGATCAGAGCGAAGTCTTTTCATAGAGTCCTTCCGGCGAGGTCCACGTGTAAAGATTGTGGATATGGTGTTTGAACATCTTGTTGCCAATAGTGAATGAATTGTCAATTGCAAAATCTAATAGCTTTCCCCGCGCTGGTTTCTCATTCCCGTTCCTACAGCAGACCTGGAGTGATTGTCTTCATGTGTTTCACCGATTTTGGCGTTGAAATCACAAATGATCAGAATAATGACTCTGTTAGAAAAAGCCGATATAGTGACGTCTGTTGGAATCGTTTTAACAATCAAAAATGGAATAAATAGATAAATAATTCATTTGTATAAAATCATAATTTCTATATTTTTCTTCTAATCTGAATCAAATTTTATTTTTAATCATTAAATAGCAACTCTTTCTATCCTATTTCATTATTTCAACTTAATTATCTTCAATATATTATAAATCTAAAATTATTATTATTAATATTAATTTCATTTCTTCTGATTCATTTTTATGTCAACCTCCTTGGTAATTTTTTCTCAATTTATCACTCCTATTAACAGTAAAATTATTGTATTCTATTTTTTTATTTGAATTAATTTTAATTAATAATGAAAATGAAAATCTCATCTTTCATTTGTATTATTTTATAAAGATTCATATTACATCATCTTTTTTGAATTCTATCTTTCTGTTTATCTTAGGGCTAGTCTATCTATTCTTATGTAATTATTTTTATTATTCTGGCATTATTTATATAGTATTCGATAGAGGTTAGAGTATTTGAGAATAGGATTCTTCGAAGCATTTATGGGCCAAAGAAAGATGAGGTCACCGGGGAATGGCGGAGAATGCATAACGAGGAATTGCATGACCTCTAGTTAGAATTATAAAATCGAGAAGGGCACGTGGCTAAAATGGGAGATGAAAGAATGGCAAAAAATATATTGATGGGAAGACCGAGTGGGAAACGCAACAGGAATTAAAAAATTATAATATTTATGCTTTTCTATTTGCATTTAGTATTATTAGATCATATTCATTCAATAATTTATTTTGAATAAGTTATTCTTTAATTTACATTTTAAATGAATATTTATTAAAAAAAGAAATTGTTTTGAAAAATATGTATAATATAAACATATTATCAAGGTAGAGAAACAAAGAAATATAATTTATACTTACAATGTCTACAAGACAAATAAGATAACTTTTAGATTTTTTTGGTGAAAGATTAATAAATATATTTCCTAATTTGATTCTGAAATATGATTAAAATAAATATTTTTAATTTTATATCAAAATTAAATAAAAAAATTTAAAATATTTTAAATATAAAAACATTCATACATTTTCAATTAAAAAAGAATGGCAAGAGGAAAATATGTATGACGTAATAAGAGGCGTCATATAAATTTAAATTAAGAAAAAACTAATGAAGGTGATTTTTCTCCAGGCTTAAGCCAAGACAGATCGATTTGTCTTTATAAATATTATCTATGGTGTGAATGAAAAAATCCTTCGAGGGGTTAATTAATAAATTAAAAATATACAAATATATATATATATATTGTAATATATCATTAATCCGTTAAAAATAAAATTTATTTTTTTAAATATAAATTTATTTTCATTGGAAGAGATTATTGTAAGACGTTTCCCCTGAAGAGACGATTTGTTGAAAATTCAGACAAGGACATTCGTTCAGGGGTTAGCGCCGAGAGAAGACGGACTTTTCTGGAGGAGATCCTGGAAGAGAAAAAGGGCCGCCACTACACTCGGTCGACCACGGACTATTTCCTAAGAAAGGACCGTCTACAGTTTTAAAAAAAAATTATTGTTTTCCAATATTGGTTTTTTATTTATAATTTTTATAAATCATCTGTCTATATTTTTTTTTATTTAAAATAGCAAAAAATTACTGTATGTAATTATCTAATTTAAAATTTTAAAATCTAAATCTCTAAAGGTTTTAAAAATTTATATTTAAATATAAAATAAAATAAACCTGTTTATTTAATCTTTTTCTATTTTTCTATAATCCAGAGCTCCAGGTCAGTTCACACCGATTCAAAGTCCACATTTTCCATTACAAATATGAGACCAACCCTTCTTTTTCTTAAATTTTCCCCTGCCAAATCCACCCATATACAAAAAAATATTACAATATATTTACAATTTATGCTAGTATAATAAGATAAGATAAAATACATTATTGTGTTGATCATTTCACTTTATATATGATTTTGCTTATTTTTCTTTCTAAGTACTTTTTATTCTGTAACTTAAAAAAAATATTTGTTATAATAATGTTGTTGTTATTACAATCTTTTTCATTCATTATTTTTCATCGAACCCAGAGGTCGCCAAACTTTTTTGATCATAGACCCCTAATAAATTTTTTTTAAATTTCCATCAACCCCATAAAGGTAATTTTTAGGTAATTAAAATAAAACTATCTATTAACCTTAATATTTTATAAAACAGAAACAATAAGTAAAGTTGTTTAATTATTTTCACCCGAATAAATATATATACGTTTATTATTTTAATTTCTAAAAAGAAAAGGATATTAAGTCAATTATAAAAAAATTTAAGATTTTACATTCGCAGTTAGGAAGGTGTGATTTGTGTATTAAGAACTGTTTTTTCTTCGAGTCTCAATCCACCCACATTTGGCCCCTTGGGTCAGATCGACCCTGCTGTTGTAAAACAGACCCCTGGGGGGTCTTATACACCACTTTGGTGACCCCGAACTAACCAAATCAAATCATAAATAATAGAGTTTGGTATCATAAATAGTTTTAAATATTTTTATAAACAAATGAATTTTTACTCAGCCCCTTGAGGATAGGCAACGATATTAGGGCTACTCTACCGGTCAAAATTATTTTAAAATATTAATAGTATTAATATTATTATTATCATTATTATTTTGTAAAGCTTACAATTAATATTTAAAAAATATAAAAATAACCCTCAATAAACATAAATAATTTTTCTTAAGTAAAACTATTTAATAAATACATAATCATAAAAAATTAGGATCATTGAGATTAGATTTTTTTCTTAGCCTCTGAAAGATAGGCATTCGTTTTAACAGCGTGCACGTCCCACCCATTTTACACCCTCCTTTCAGTTTTATCATCATAATTTCATTGGTTTTCATACAATTTCATCTAAATGAAATATTTAAATTAATCGTACAGGACTCAGCTAACTTGAGTGTTGAAAAATATAGCAAAAAAAAAATTTAAAAACATCGTTTTTCTTGGTTAGGCCGGAAACTTTTCACCCCACCTTAAATAAAATTATATTAAAATATAATCTTTTATATATATAATTAAACAAATAAGATTATTTAATTATTTTTTATTATTCTTTTGGAAATTGTTTAATTATAAATATTTAAAAATATATTTTAAAGATGTGAGTGTATGTATATACTTTTAACAAGTGTTTTGTAAAATTTGCAATAACATTTGTTTTTTAAATTACTATAAATATCTAAAATACATAAGGAATTAATACTTATTATATTATTATATGATATCTATATAGTAAAAAAAAAATTAGGAATTGATGATAATTTTTATCATCTTTCTTAATTATATACAAAGTTCAAAAACAAACAATTACATGATATTTTAATTTTGAATTTAATATAAAAAAACAAATTTATAGTTTTAATTAATCAACTATTTCCCAAGTAAATGAATTAAAAAAACCTTGATAGCTTTGTTTTTTATATTTACTCTTATGATTATTAATAAGCACAATTTCAATTAAGAATCTTGTCAAACAATAATAAGACAATCAAATTAAATTCAAGCCCGTTTGACACAAAAATTTTATTCGTCCAGTTTGAGTTCATTTAATGTTCTTTTTATTTATTTATGTTTTTTTTTAATTTTTATTGATAATTAAGTCGTTTAAATAAAAATTATACATTAAACTCTGTCAATAATAAATAGTAAAGTAGTCAAGAATAGAATAATTTAGATTCTTTTTTTGGAATGCTAACAATTTTTTACCTCTAAAAAATTAGATTTTGAATATTTTCAAATTTATTGTTCACTAAGGTTGAGAAAAATTTCTATGTGTGTGTGTGTGTGTATATGTAGACAAGATTACGCAAAAACGGTTTGAGCTAGAATTATGAAATTTGGTATACGGGCACTATTCAAAATTCGTAGTTTTCTATCAACTTTTGAGAAATATAGCTCAACCGGAAGAGGGTCATTACCTACAACGTTTTGATTTTTTTTCCTCTAAACTGACCGTAAAAATAGAGATATATATTTGGTAGTTTGTCAAATGATTAAAAATTGTATAAAACTGCTATATATAGAATTTCATTTTGATTGAATCGCTGAAAGTACCAGAATTAATTTTTTAAATTTTTTAACACGTTGACTGCCAATCACGCGTCAGCATGTGACGTGGTATCATCAACAATGAGCCAAACACGCGCTGGTTATCATGTATTAATTTTAATTTATAATAGATTAAATTTAATTTAAATATAATATATGTTAATTAATCCAATTAAAATTATGCGAGATAGTCGAGTGGAGAAACTCCATTTTTTTTTTACATAATTAAAAATTCTATAAAACTGCTATATATAGAATTTTAGCTTGATTGAATCGCTGAGAGTCCCAGAATTAATTTTTTAACACTGCAAATCTCACGCGCCAACACGTGACGTGGTGCCATCAACAAAGAGCCAAACATACGCTGATTTAATAAATATTATTTATTAATTTTAATTTATAATTTGTAATTAATTAAATTTAATTTAAATATAATATATGTTATTTAATCCAATTCAAATTGCGAGATAGTCGAGTGGAGACACTCCAGCTTATTTTTAGTAAAATTTCAGAAGTATTCTATCAGTATAAGTCAAGCCCCTAAAGTCCCGACCTCAATTATCAATACACATATGATAGTAGATAAGGAAATATATATATATATATATATATATATATATATATATATTAAATAATATATGATTAAGATGCCTTTTTTTAAACTTAAACTTCCAATGTAATTGACCTTGAATCTCGAGCATTGAGCTGAATAGCAATCTATTACAGTATAAAATATTATGTTAGGTAGCAAGTCAAGTTAAAGCATTTGTCAGGGAATCTTTATAGAGTTATCATCTTTTTATAGTTATTAGCTATTTCAATCCTTTCAAAAGTAAGTAAGTATATATATATATATATAATAAATATTTAATTGTATTGTCATTTATTGCCAAGTATTTATTTACAAATGAACAAATAAATATCATTTTAATTAAGAAATGTTTAAAATATAAATAAATAATTTTATAAATTATTATAATTAATTTTAGTATATTTTTTTTATTATTATTAACTTAATTATAAATATACGCATAAATAAAACATCTATTTGAAATTGTTTAATTGTGTATATATTAAATTATATGCATAATAAATGAACATCAATTTAGAATATTCAAATAAAACTCAATTGCGATGATGATAATTAATACTTTTTAATATTAGAAAATAAATTTAGTTAGAGGAACATCTGAAAAAATAAAGCGATAAAAATATAATTTTTTTATGAGCCTTTATATACATAATTGTACATTTATGTATACATAATATACTTACATATATTTTTTATTATAAATATGTATTTTAAGAAGTAAATAACTTTGAAGATATCAATTCAAGATCTATTCAAAGAAATCATTACAAAAATATTGATTTGTGGGAGGATTTACTTGGATGGTATTCCATATTTTGTAGGTCAAGTCAGAAACGAGTTTTCTTGTATAATCTGAATACCTGAAATTAAATGAATTGGTACAGAGCCGAATTCAATTTATTTTTTTCTAAGTTGAAAATTATTTTAGCCTCAAAAATATTATTTAATATTTAACAAGCTAAAAGCTATTATTTAGCTAAAATTTAACAAAATAGTTTCCTCTATTTTATGATGATTTGCTTTAGCAATGTAACTTAAAAGAAAACTTATAACATGGTATTATTTCTTCTAAAGGTGAGTTAGAAAAATGATTCAGCTACCTTAATAATCATTATACTCATCAATGATTTAATTTTTACTATCTCGCCAGAGATAGTATTGCAATCACGAAAATTTTCGATGTCAAGATTTTGATGTTTTTATACGTTTTCAAGGTTCCTGAATCATTTTCACTAAGGTTGAGAAAAATTTCTGTGTGTGTGTGTGTAGACAAGATTACACAAAAACAGTTTGAGCTAGAATAATGAAATTTGGTATACTGGTATTATTCAAAATTCGTAGTTTTCTATCAACTTTTGAGAAATGTAGCTCAACCGGAAAAGGGTCATTACTTACAACGTTTTGATTTTTTTTCCTCTAAAGTGACGGTAAAAATAAAGATATATATTTGATAATTTTCCACATGATTAAAAATTCTATAAAACTGCTATATATAGAATTTTAGCTTGATTGAATCGCTGAGAGTACCAGAATTAATTTTTTAACACTGCAAATCTCACGCGCCATCACGTGGTGCCATCAACAAAGAGCCAAACATACGCTGATTTAATAAATATTATTTATTAATTTTAATTTATAATTTGTAATTAATTAAATTTAATTTAAATATAATATATGTTATTTAATCCAATTCAAATTGCCAGATAGTCGAGTGGAGACACTCCAGCTTATTTTGTATTTTGTTTGATTTACAAGAGGAAGATCATCTTCCTAAACTTTTTCCATTACTTTTCTAGCTATTGATTTTTAGGATTTCAAATCCCAATAAATAATAATGGATTTTTCTATAATAATAAAAATTTCAATACAATCTACACTTTCTATTTGAATATTATGTTTATTATTTCTTTATTTTGATCTGATTGTAATAGAACTAAAGTGGGAAAAATAGAGATAGAGTAGAAAGATATGAGAAAGCATTCAGGCAGAAAATAATTTAAAAAACTATATAAATAATATATTAGTATTTTTATGGAACATTATATTAATATGAATTATATAATTGTTAAAAAAAGATTTGATCTATTGATAATCTATCATACTACCATTGAAAAAACTATCTATTTATTTTTTAGAAATGGGGAAGAGAACAAAAGATCCGAGTTGGAGTATAGCCTCGTTAGTAAAATTATTTTTTTATGTATTTGCTTTTTGTTTTATCGCCCATTATTTCATGTAAGTATTTTTATTATTTATATTAGAAAAATATATACTTTCAAATAAATATATGTAACTAAATACTATAAATAGTATAAAAATACGAGATCTGTTAAAAGAAAAGTTGAATTTTTTTTTTGTTATGTTGGTACACATATGTTTCTCATATGTTGACATTATCAGCCATGTTGGATTAGTAGTTTGGTTTTGACAATTGAAAATAACTTCTTAAAAAGTATTATTATAGAATTGTATATTATTTAACTTTTCATTTAGATATAATAATTTAATTTATTTTGAAAGTTACATTTATTTTTTATTAGAAACATCTGGGATGCGTGTGGAAATTTCTTTCAAAACCATTGGAATAACTTAGTAGACTATTTTGGAGAAGATATGTTTCATTATAGGTTTTACGGTAATAAATATCCTGCATCATAACTATAATTATTTTAAGATAAATAAGTTATTAAATTGGATATAAATATTTTCTTAATTTTAATGAGAAAACATTTTAATGTTTATAAAAACAAATCGAGCCAGGGTGAGTTTTTAATAAATAATAAATTGATATATTTATGGGATTATGTATTAGAATTGTTTCTCTTGATTATAGTCTTGTACAATAATATATTTCTGTTTTTATAGGAATGACCATCATCTCATTCTCGGTATTTTGGGGTTATGGATCATTATACATATTCATGGACTTGACAAATCAACCGAAAGCTTTGAGAAAATATAAAGTTCAACCAGGTGCTAATGAACCTTTGGATATGGATAAATTTAAAAAGGTTATATTTCTATTTGTGTTAATCATTCAATTAATATATTTTAAATAGTTTTACTGTGTTAAGAAAATACTCCTTTAAAGAATTCTAAGATTTATATTTTTACGATCTCACCAAAATTTTCGATGTTGAGATTTTGATGTTTTTATACGTTTTGAAGGTCCCTGAGTCATTTTCACTAAAGTTGAGAAAGATGTTTGTGTGAGTGTATGTAGACAAGATTACGCAAAATCGGTTTGAGCTAAAATAATGAAATTTGAAACACGGGCATTATTCAAAATTCGTAGTTTTCTATCAACTTTTGAAAATGTAGCTCATTCGCAAGAGGACCATTACCTACCACGTTTTCATTTTTTTCTCTAAATTGATCGTAAATATAAAGATTTATGTTTGATAGTTTTTCACATGATTAAAAATTGTACAAAACTGCTATATTTAAAATTTATCTTGATTGAATCGCTGAAAGTACCAGAATTAATTTTTTAAATATTTTAACACGTTGACTGCCAATCACGCGCCAGCACGTGACGTCGTGTCATCAACAATGAGCCAAACACGCGCTGGTTTAATAAATAATATTTATTAATTTTCATTTATAATTGATTAAATTTAATTTAAATATAATATATGTTAATTAATCCAATTAAAATTATGTGAGATAGTCGAGTGGAGACAATCCAGATTTTTAAACTTAAGTATTAAGTATTGTGAATATCTTCCCAAACAAATTCTATACATAAATATTAGAATAAAATAACCATTAAATAAACAATAATATAAGAGAAGTAGTATTTTAATATTTTTTCTATGTTGATAGACCGAAATTATTTTACTTTCAAAAGTGAATTAAAAAAAAATTGCTTATTTGATTCATTTTTTTTTAAATTTTTTAAGAATGTAATGATTTTCAATCAGTACTAATAATTATACGTATGTACTGTGAAAAATGTGAAAATGTCAATTGTCTCAGTTGATTGATTGCCCGAAAACAGCGCCACCCTGGAGTTTAGTTTTTTCCGTTGGTTAACTTAAGATCTTGTTATTTGATTGTATTTAAGAGTACTATATATTCATTTTTATTTAATTTCTAATTTCACAGATGATATCACAAGTTTTATTTAACTCAATTGTTTTGAATACATTTTTTATATATTTGACGAGCTTCATAATTGTGAATGATGATTTACGAAAACTTCCAAATATATTTAAAATTGCTTTTCAAATATTTGGAATGGTAATAATTGAAGAATTTGGCTTCTATTATGGTCACAGGTAAATTTTTCAAAATATCAACTTCTCCACTTTTATTTTTTAAATGATTTGATAATTGATTTCAGATTATTTCATTCCAAGTTGATTTATCGACATATTCATAAAAAACACCACGAATGGACTGCCCCCATTGCCTGGGCAGCTATTTATGCTCATCCAATCGAACATATTGTTTGTAATCTTCTTCCGCTTGGTTTAGGACCAATTCTTATAAAACAGCACATTGTAACAACATGGATTTATTTCACATTAGCCATCATGTTTACCCTAAATGAACATAGTGGATATCATCTTCCATTTACACCTTCTCCTGAAGCACATGATTTCCATCATTTTAAGTTCGTATTCTAGTTTCTATATTTATTATAATATCGTATTATAATTTGTTTTTCAATTCAATAAATTGATATCTTTTGGTCATAGATTTAATCAATGTTATGGAGTACTTGGATTGTTGGATACATTGCATGGAACAAATAAACAATTTGTAGCTTCGAAAGGTTATCTACGTCATAAAATATTATTTGGTTTAAAATCTGCTCGTGAAGTTATACCATAGATACAAATTGAGGCCTACTACCAAATTGTTTATTTATTATTTTATTATGTAAATATTTTAATCTTAATTTATTTTAGTGTGAATTCTCAATTTTAATCAACAAAAACTTAATATTTTCAGATTGCTAAATCATCTATTTATCTATTTACTTACGAAAGTCTTCAAAACTATAAATTTATATATTTTTTTTTTATTTTCAATTTTATAATTAAAATTTTACTAATATAAAAATAATAAAGTGAGTGGATGTTTAAATTAACGTTTTATATAAATTAATCGATGATTGCGGAGAAAAAAGAGCATTTCAAAAAATAAATTATTATTATTATTATTATTTGTTACATATATTTAGGATTTTCCGTCCATTACATTTGTTATAATTGATTCATCATTGCCTACATGCGATGCAGAAAGTAGCACAGTGATTCCCCATTTCACATCGCCTACACACCCTCCCACTAATCCCCTCCCCATCGAACACCTCCCCTCCTCATCCTCGCCATCCCTCCTCCACAAAAACATGAAAACAATTAACGTCAGTGAAGAATAGAAAAGAACGAATGAGAACATAACCTCACTGGTTCGAAGGGCGCGCATTATGAAATCCTAGATGTTTTTAGCTCAGGTTGACTACATGGGGATAATAGACTGAAAAACTCATCCTCGTCACATGCGGAATCTTATATCCTCGTATACTCGAGTATTATATGCCTCAGTGATTTCAATTTTTGAGGATTGTGGAAGAGCCACGTCAAACAATGTGTCCAGGTTTTCCAGATATTTGAACATTAGTTCGTCCGTTAACCTCAGGACGCTCTCTATGTTCTTCTGATCAGCAAACATCCTTAGCAATTCAAATATTTACTTTTGTTTATATCTGATTGAGTTACAATCCTGACTATCTGCAATCGTAAAGGTGCGTTTGTCCTTTAGTCCAGTTGTATATCACCTTGGGATGGACGTCGAGTGATCTCAGTCTATTATAGCACCACCTCGAGAGTTGATCACTGGTCCTTTTCAGTATTTTGCACTGGTATTGGACGTCTCTAATTATCTTCTTATTAAGGTCAGGAAGGTATTCACTGATATGAGGAGATTTTTTGTCAGGGACGAGCTGAGTGAGTATAGGAAAATTAGAATGCTAAAATGTTATATATTCCCGATTCTTTTTTTTGGATGCGAGAGTTGGACTGTAAATCCTCCGATGGAGAGGAGAATCGAGGCATTCGAAATGTACTTATACCGGAGAATATTGCGAATACCCTGGGTACTTAGAATCACCAATATCGTAGTCCTTACTCGCATGAATAACCGTCAAGGAAAGAAAACTCCAATACTTAGGGGATGTCGAGCGAGGTGAACGCTACGAAATATTGAGATTGATCATTGAGGATAAAATCCAAGGAAAAAGATCTATCAGTAGACGCCAAAAGACGCAAAGAGACGACCTACCGCATATATCTTCTCCAGAAGATGGGGCCTCGTAATTGGTGTAAATGTGAGACTCGCAAGGGTCGCTGCATGATATCGACGGCTTGAAGTATATCTGCTGTGTGTTTGCATCTACCACAAACTCTCAAAATAAATAAATAAATAAATGGATGCCAATTCAATTCTAGAGTGGTCAATCCAAAAATATATATATATATATATATATATAATGTTTCTTCTTCAAATTAAATCATCAGTCGTTCATTAAAAACTAGAGGTGGAATCCAGGTGGGCAAAAAGATCAACCACAGGTGAAACAGACAACTCAGAGGGACAACAACCTCTTCAGAACACGCAGCATCGAGAGTTCCAATCAGTAGTGCAAGAAAACCATCCGAAATCTCCTGTGGGATCGTGAACGCCAGGAGAAAGAACGAGACGTCCCCAGCATGTCCAATCAGTTCAACAGCCAGCTTAAATCAAAAATAAAAAAAATAATTAAATATATTATTTTTACCCTAAAATATAAAAATAAAAATAATAAAATAACAAAAAAGTAATATGTTTAATACAAATTGTTATTTCTCATAATTGTTAATTTTATTATATATATATATCAAATTTGTACTTAAGGAAAACTATTGTATTTAATGTTTAAATACCATATTTGGATATTATCCGATGAAAAGTAACAAAGTTGATTGAAATAGAATGAGGAAAGGAATGTGATTGACGATGTCTCTAAATCTCCTGTAACGCGGATTGTACTTATACAAGTATCAATGTCGAAATAATATAAACTTTCGAAATATATTATATATATATATATTATTATATTATTGTATATATATATATATCCCAATTTGGAATAAATTTAAAATAATAATTTAAATAATTGATATGATTCGTAAAAAATTATATTGTTTTCAAATATAATATGAATTTATTTATAATATCCAAATTAATTAAATATCATTTTTTTTTTTTGGAAATGAGAGGGTTTTATTTATTTGTCTTATGATCATCAATATTTATATAATATAAATTTGAATCAAATTAATTTAATACAAATTATAATTTTTTTCAAATTAACTAAATATTGAAAAGAACCTCTTGTAGACCACTCATCATCGAATGAGAAGAGAACCACTATGAAAATGGTGTTGAAAATGGTGTTGTATCTTATATAGTCAACATGCGGGTTTTAATATATTGATAAGTTTTCAATAAAATGCTATGTATTATTTCGGGGGATCTCGATGCTAAGAGAGCAGAAGGCAGATATTTTAACATTAAGTTCATCTCCCCGATCCTAATTATATTTTTTTATTTTTTTTTTTGAAAACATTTAATCTCAAATGTATTTTAGAGAACCAATTTTTTTTTAATTTAACAAAAGAAAGTGTTATTAAAATTTATTTCTTTTATAAAGACTTTTGTTATAACGAAATAATATTTATTATTTCTTTTAAAAATTTATCAGACTATAAATGAAAAGTTCATAAATATTTGGAATATATCTTCCAATAAACTCATTATTATTATTAAAATTAATATAAATATTATAAAAATAAAGAATTCAGAGGTTTAGTGGTTAGCACGACAGTCTACCACAGTGAAGACTCGAGTTCGCGCCTAGGAAAATTCAATAATTAATAATTTCTCTTTAACATTCTGCATGATCTTCAGGGTCTATCCGGAAATAATGATATATTAAAATCTATATATATAAAAGGCAATGTCTGTCTGTTGGTTTGTCTGTCTGTCTCTTATAGACTCAAAAACTACCCGTCCGATTACGGTGAAACTTTCAGGGATTGTTGTGGGCATCCCAGGGAAGGTTTTAGTGTAGTTAAATCCAAAATTAATTTATCCAAAATTAATTTAATTAGTAATATTTTGGTAAAAGTCTGTAGTTACACAAAATTATCGACAGATGGCGCTACATATAATTTTCCAAATTCAAATATTTTTAATTTTTTTTAAACTGTCAAAAATACAATACCCATAATAACAGTTGTAATAAAAATAGAAATATAAATCACAATGTAATTAAAATATTGAATCGTTTTATTTATATTGTTTCAATTATTGTTTGAATATATATTAAATTTATATATAGATTTATTAAGTATAATAATTCCATTTACTTCAAATTTTTTTAATTTTTTATTTAAATTAAACAATTTCAAATAATTTTAATATATCTATTAATGCAATAAAAAAACAGATATGGACATAACATAAATATTTTTAATTTTATTTTATTTGTAATATATATGTAAGACCAGGCTGTGACGTCATGAATGGCTGGGTGACTTCATATAATTTTAAATTAAGAAATATTCGTGGAGATATGTAAAAATCTCCACATGTGAAATTTGGTGTGAAAACAATACCTCCTTTACTATCGTCGGTCGGTAAAAAATAAAAATAAAAATGTAATAATATAAAAAATAAAATTTCAATTATATTAATTTAATAAATTATTATTATTATTATTATTATTTTCACGTATTAAACGGTATATTATTATTATTATTATTATTTGTAATAATTCCAATAAAAATAAATAAAAATAAAAACCAAAAAAAAGTGCAATTAAAACTAAAATTTCAATTATATTCATTTAATACATTATTATTATTATTATTATTATTATTCAGTTATCATATACGTAGATATGTATGCAGATACACATGCAAATATTGGGAAACATCCGGTGGAAGACCAAAAATCAAGGTGGGTGGACAATGAAGGAAGGGACATGTGAGAGATGGGACAGGATTTGGTTGTAGCTCAGGATAGGGACTCTTAGAGAAAAGTGGATGCTGCGGCTAAGAACTTTCGAAAACTGTATAGACACAGAGTTAGATAAATATAACATATGCAATAATAATATATAATTAATTTACTCTGATTAAATTAAAATATATATTTTCTAAGAAAACAAATATATGTCTTATCTACTTATACTGATTGAAACAAAATGGATGAAAACCTTTTACATACAGACTTTCAACCAAATACTATGTATCACTCGGGGGTACAGGGGGCGGAGCCCCCGTCTAGGTGTGAAGAGCGCCTGGAAGGCGCTCTGATCAGCTAGTATTATATAAAATATTATAGAGATCCAGATATGATCCAGTTTATTAATCTCTAACAACTAGTAATTCTAGTAAAACTCCTTTCATTTTAGCCCTCTTGTAAAGATTACGTTACAATTCAAGCTACTCTTCTCCCTCTCTTAAAAGAAAAAATGAAAGTATCTTAGAGTAGTTTCGCTCCGAAAAGATTCGGAAGCTGCCTGTCTTAGTGTAGATGTGTAATCGAAAGGCGGTCTACTCGACCGTTTGAGAAAGTTTCGCAGGTTGTCGGGTGTTCAACTTTGACCGAGCCATTTCTTAAATAAAATAAATTAATTGTGTCTTATGTAAGAAGAGATGATACCCAATCAAAATCCAGATAATCTAATTTCCTCTTTGGTAAGTACAAATTATATAGTAATTAATTTATTCTATAAATTCTAATAAATTGTTAATTTATTTAACATTCAGATTTTGGAAATATAATAATAATATATTTCATAATTAATTTAATTTTATTAAAATAAACTAAATAAAATGGATAGAAACATTAGAATATTTTATATTCTTCTCGAGAAAATCAAATTAATTTTTTTTTCTTTTTTTTAATAAAATTTCAATTCTTAATAGTAAATGGATACATTTTAAAGTTTAATTATATGCAAATCCTATTTTTAAGGGAAAAATTGATAAGTAATTAATTTGTCAATTTGCGATAATCAATTATACAATAATTGTGTAATTTTTATGTTGCGTCCACTATGATTTTAAAAACTATATTTAATTTTAATTTCCACTGTAAGTAATGAAATAAGTTGCTTGTTTCAAAAAAAAAAAACTTACTTTATTATTTAATATAGACACGAATTTTAATAAGAAACTTTACTAATAAATTATACTAATAAATAAATATATAAACTTATACTTTTCTTAAAAAAAATGATACAATTTCGTTAATAATCTCTATCTCTCTCTCTCTCTCTATATATATATATATATATATATGTTGTTGGTTTAGATTTCCGTGAATGTTATTGTTATTTTTACTATCAGATTTATCAGGGATATAATCACGTATTTTTGTGAGATTGTTTTCTCGACGTTTCGGCACCCTTTTGGCGCCATTTTCAAAAGATTATAGTCCGAGTCAGCCTCGGGCTGTTGTCCAGTGCGGACTTGTGTCAGTCTCAGGATTGCCCAGGATTCTTCGGAGCTCCACAGCAACGCAGTGAGTACAAAATCACCCAACCTATCAACCCAAAATCCCGATACTAACCCTTGGTCACATAGACTAAGTCCCAGAATCCCAAAAATATTCCCACCTAAATAATCTCTTGAAAATGGCGCCAAAATGGGTGCTGAAACGTCGAGAAAACAATCGCACAAAAATACGAGATTATATATCTGATAAATCTGATAGTAATATATATATATATATATATATATATACGTATATATAATATTCCGCAAATCAGAAGTGACTAAATTATGTTATCTTGGTTTTTATTTTTAGTTTAATTACTCATTTATTTACTCCTATATTTTAATAATATATTTAATAATTTCGGACAATGAATATAAAATTAATATCGTCGGTCGGTAATACTACCACTTCCGGTTTCCGGATATACACCAAAAGTTGATGAATTCATACTACTGATGCATTAAGTAAATATACCAAATTTTATCAAAATCCATTGAGCCGTTCAAGCTGTATACGTCTATACGGACACACAATGGACGGACGGACAGACAGACATCATGATAAAAATACTTTTTTCGGTTAACTTCAATATTCACTCCATCTTTATTCTCTTTATATGGCCTGGATAAGAGTTTTATATAACGAATGATTTCAAAACAAGAGTTGAAAGTAATTTTGTAAGATCAAGTTGTGAGTTATACTACATTCATATAGATTTACGAGTATACAATGTTTTTTCTTTAATTATGATTATTATTATTGCAAATTTATAGTTGTCTTTAAAATATATTTGTTATTATAAGTATAAAAGTATATTTATGGTTTATACTTAAAATAAAATTTGAAAGAACTTCCAGTTATTTTATAGTTATCTTTTTAATCATTTTAAGAAATTTCTTTGACAAGAGATCTATCCATCTCTGTAGCTCTACGGCATAGGTTCTTAAACTTATGTACTCCACGGACCCCCACTTGAAAAAATTTTTTTTGACGGACCCCCATCACAACTTTAGGTACTTTACGTCATTTTATTAATTAATTTCTGGCTTACGATCTCATAAGGACAAGGATATATGATGAATATTTCTAACAGTGATTGGTGAATAACGATTTTTTTGCATATTGTAGAACACATTTTATTAGAAATTATAATATTGAAGAAAGAAAATACAAACATTGTCATAGCAACAAATCTCACAAATTATAATGGGTACTTACATTAAATTCATATAAATATTTTATAATTTTTTTCAGAAAATATTAAATAAGAAATATTTTAAAAAATAACTGCATCTATCTCATTAAATATAACTTACATATTTAATGAGATGTATGCAGTTGTTTTCTTGAAACAAGAATCTCAATATCTGGCTTAATATTGGAAACTTTTAATCTAAGATCCGGCTCTACATTTAATTTGTTTCTATATTTAGACTTAATATAAAATAGTACCGAAAAAGCTTGTTCGCATAAATATGTTGTGCAGAATGGAATCAAGTGTTGAAGTGCTTTATTTGCAAGCGCAGGATAATCTGACCTGAGAAGTAACCAAAAGTTGCTCAATTCAGTTTTGTTAAATTTTAGTTTATAAGTTGTATCACATGATAATTCCACGAGAATATCTTGTTCAGGTGCAGATAAATGTTTAGCATTTGTAATTTCCATATTAAATGGATCTCTGATCCAGTTATTGCAAGGATCAGGAGTAGAAAAATACTTCCTGAAGTTGCTTTTCAAAGTAATTAAATGTTCAACAAATAATTGACGCGTTTGATTAAGCAATTTTTCACTGGAGCTTTCTATGAAATCATTGAGAGTTGGAAAAGACTCATATACACCGTTCTGGATGCGTTTCGACCACAAGTCGATTTTTTTAATCATTGCTTCTATTTTATCTTCAACTTTAAATATATTTACAACAGTACCTTGCAGGCTCAAATTAAGTTCGTTCAATTTTGTAAAAATATCAGTCAAGTAAGCCACCTTAGCTAACCAGATAAAATCATTGAAACATTCGGTCAGTTCAAAATGCGCATCTATTAAAAACAATCGTATTTCATCTCGAAGCTCAAAAAGGCGAATGAGTACTTTCCCGCGGGACAACCAACGTACATCTGTATGTAATAATAAATGTGTATGTTGACTACCCATTTCCTCACACAAAATTTTAAAAACTCTGGAATTAAGTGGACGAGCCTTAATGAAATTGACAATTTTAACTACTTCGTCTAATGTTCTTTTCAAATCTGGTGACATATTTTTGGCTGCTAATGATTCTCTGTGAATGCAGCAATGATTCCAAACAACCTGAGGCGCAACATTTTTAATAAGAGCAATCAATCCAGTTCTTGTACCTGACATTGCACGAGCACCATCAGTGCAAATTCCAACACATTTTGGCCACTCTATTTCATTTTCGGTTATAAAATTATTCAAACTGTTAAATATGTCATTAGCTGTCGTTCGTGAAGGTAGTGAATCACAAAACAATACATCTTCTTGTATTTGATTTTCAAACTCATATCTAATGAAAGCTAACAAATTGGCATTATTAGTGACATCAGTACTTTCATCCAATTGTAATGAGTAATAGTGACTTTTGCGCACTCTCGATATTAATTCTTCTTTTATATTACATGACATGTCTTCAATCCTATTCTTAACCGTATCATTTGATAATGAAATCAAATTTATATCGTTTGCTGCTTTAGTTCCTAACATTATATTTGTAATTACTTTTGTAGCAGGAAGAATTAATTGCTCTGCTATATTATGCGGCTTTCCTGCTTTAGCAATAAGTAGAGCTACTTCATATGATGCCATTACTGCTTTCTTACTCATACCACCAGATCCCGTCTTTACCATCAATTTCTGACTTGAATTAAGTTCTTCTTTTTTCATTTTAAAAAATTCGATAGACTTACTAACATGCTCGCTGTGCTTTGTTTGTAAATGACGTCTGAGATTAGCAGGTTTCATACTTTCATTGGATAAACTTTCCTGACATAGAACGCAGACTGGTCTTTCCACATCATTGTTGCAAATATAAGTAAATCCAAATGATAAATAATCATCCGAATATTTTCTAGTTTTGCGTTTCTTGGTAGAGTTTGCTGTTGATGCCTCATCATCTGATTCTTTCCGTTTCTGTGTTGAACCAGTTTGTAGCCAACGATCCATTTTATGGAGTAATTTATTAACATTGAACTACAATAATATAAATATAATATAAATATAATATAAATATAACGAATTATTATTTACTAGCTATGTTTTAATATGATTTTAAATGAATGTTTTAATATCATTTTAAATGAATGTTTTAAATCATTTTAATAAATGTTTTAAATCATTTTAAATAAATGATTTAATATCATTTTAAATGAATATTAATTTATATAATAAATATATTTCGTAATTTGATTCTAAAATATTATTAATTTCGTAATTTGATTCTAAAATATTATTAAAATAAATATTTTTTATTCATAAAACTAACTTATACTTACTCTCAAAAACAGCCTTTCTGGGAAATTGCAAAATGTGTTTAGTGTTTTTATAAAATAATGATCATGCAAATTACACTAAAAATTAAAAAAAATTATTAGCTATAATAAACTATTATTAGCTATAATTTAATTATAATTAATTAAATTAATAAAAATAATTTAAAGATACAACTCGTTGAGAAATGAACTTATAATTAACATTAATAAAAATAATTTAAAGATACAACTCGTTGAGAAATGAACTTATAATTAACATTTGCTTTAAAACTGTTTAAAACCCCAGAGTGGACGCTGACAATTTGGGTTTTTCCGGGTAAGACTGTCCCCTCCCCTGGTTTTCCCCAATAACAAAGTGAAAGAAAATTCCCTTATATGCCTCCCCTTCCGAGCCCCTAAGAGGGGTTATTTTAAAGGAACAATCGAAAAATGATTTTAAATGAATGAATGGATGAAAATTCAAATTTTATATATAGTTTTTTATATATGTTTATTTATTCACAAAAAATTAATTGACATAATTATCAATTTAATAAAATAAAATAGTATTATTAATAGTATTAAATTATAGCCGTAATTCTCTAGGAGGATATAGTTAAACAATGAACTTTAAATATTTATATATGTATATATTTTTACGATGATTTTTTTCCGAGGACCGCGGACCCCCAGTAAAGGCTTCGCGGACCCCCAGGGGTCCGCGGACCACAGTTTAAGAACCACTGCTCTACGGAACTTAAAAGTTCTTGGCCGCAGCAACCACACTTCTCCAAGTATCCCTATTCCGAGCCACAACCATCCAATCCTTACCCTCTCTCATCTCTCCCACGTCCCTTCCTTCATTATTCATCCACCAAACGAAAGTTTCCCAATTGGTTTCTCCACTAATATATTTTGTCATTCTTTCCTCTCCCATTCTAGTCACGTGCCCTGCCCATCGCAGCCTTCTCGATTTTATGATTCTAACTATATCTGGAAATATATATGCAAATCCTCGTTATGCAGTCTCCGCCATTACTTGGTGACCTCCTCTTTCTTTTGCCCATAAATTCTGCGAAGAATCCTATTCTCAAATATTCTAAATCTACTCTCGTCTCCTAAGGTCATAGACCATGCCTCACACCCATATAATACAACCGACAAAATAATTGTTTTATATATTTTACTATTGATCCACTTTTATAATAGAAGATAGCATTAAATGTGCAACTACTTCTCTAAAGTTAAATAGTTTTTATTAATTATTTATATTAATTTGAATATAACTTTTATTTAATTTTATTTATTTTATTTTTTTTCTAATTACTAAAGGTAGGCCAATATAAATTATTTACATAAAATATTTTTTTCATTTATAATATTTTAATTCATTCTATATTCCTTTTTAGACATTTGGTCTCTCTTTCTCTTCCCCTTTCAGTTTAATTTCATACTGACACCAGATAATAAGATATTATTAAACTAATGCTCTAAGGTCATTTTTTAACATTATTATATTTTTATCAATTTTCGTATAGTCCGAATGATAATAATCCAGATAAATATTTTTAATATTTTATTTATTTATTAAAAAGTCTTCTATCTTTTTTTTCGTAAAATGACAATAATCATTTAAACAAATCTATATGTATAAATAATTCATAGAAAGTAGACATCTGGTAGTTATGACTCGTTCTTTAGAATGCAAGTTGAATATATTTAGATATCATTATACAATAAGGGGATTGCTTATTTACTCTAATCTATATTTATTTTCTTTTTCAGGTCAGATTATTTAGAAATTTAAAATATGGCAAGGACGAATATTCGAAGACAACACAAAACAAATTACTATTTATTCTATTTCTTTCTTCGTGTATTCTTTTCAACACTTCTCTTTTAGGGTAAGTAGATAATTATTTTTCTTAAAAAAAATTGTATATTTTTTATTTTATTTTTTTATTATTCAAAATTATTAAAAAAAAATAGAAAAGCATGATTTTATTAACAAAAAATAAATTCATAATTAATTTTTTAATAAAATTTTTAATTAAAAAATAAACAGTAATTAAATTTAGGTTCATTTTTCAAAATGGTAATATTTTCAGTAATAGTAATATTTGCTAGTAGAACTCTCATCCTTCTAATTCCAGATAAAACAAACCAGGAAGTCTCTTTCCCTCTCGCCCCCCTCCACCTCCCTTCAATGATTTAATGATATGAATATGAAGACTATCATCCATCTTATAGTGTAACATTATCTTCTATTCTCAGTTAATTTTTAATTATTAATAATTATTTACTAAAAAACTTGGTTCCTCCAGTTCATAAAGATATAGAACTGTTGGATTAAAAATAAATTCGATATAGATGCAATAGATTTTTATCTAGATTATTAAAAAATAATGGAATACATTCTAACTTTAATCTACTTTCATTCGATTCAATCATCTTTTGAAATTTCAAATATATACTTTTTATATATCATTTTTTTAACTTGTTTATTATGACCTAGAATCAGGTCAGTGGCGCAACCAGGATTTGATCCTGGGGGAGGGGGGGTTTTGACTAGCCGCTCCACCTTCCTATGGCGGGGTCCCCCCCCCCCCCCGGGCTCTCTCAAAGACAAATTTTCATTAAGATTTTTTTTTTATATTAAATATTTAAAAAAGTTTTATAAATGAAACACTGATTTTACAAAATCTGGCAAAAAAATTTCATTTTGTATTTTATTTACTCGTATTCACAGTTTTAGAAAGAAAATATTTTTTCCAGCTATAAGTAAATCATTTTAGCTTGACGGATAGTCAGAAAATTTTGAAAATTTTTGCTCCGAGATTTTTCGAGATTTCCACTTTTCAGATGGTTCTGAATCCAAAACTGCCTAAAAAATTTTTGAACCGGACGATTACGTCTAAACAAAATGAGATATTGTCTTGAAATTTGATATTTAGATGTTTTTTTTGGGAATGAATGGCGGGGATTTTGGATTTTTTTTGGACAAGATCGGACCATAAGTAAGGGTAGTTTAAAGAGGTGTCAAAGCACATTTTATTGATTTTCTCAATAAATACCGATTTTTATGAGAATTATACTATCGTATTAAATTTATAGGGAATCGAATTTACTAAAAGTTTCATTATATTCATTTTTACTTAAACTTAATTATAAAGGAGTTATCTATATCTATATATTTAATACGACAGTGTCCGTCCGTACGCAAAAAACTCCAGAGCCTAAAATACAAGGAGTAAGGTAACCAAATTTTTCTGAGGTGAAGGGTACCTCAAATGAGATGAAAAATAAAAAAGAAATTAAAATCTTAGGTAACTCCTGAGCTGAGCTGTGGGTGTTCCATTTTCCAGAAATATCTATAAAGGAGAGTGTTTGTATGTATGTAATTTGTTTACTTTTTTGCTGTCATAGAAACAAATATATATATATATATAATTAGAACCTCTCTCTCTCCCTCTATTTAAAATTTTAAAAAATGGAGTGTTCTAGCCAGGTAAATGAATTGGACTGGAAGAGGAGACATGTGATTAGAGAAATTGGGGAAAAATCAACCGAAATGTAATTAAACAAAAAAATTCAAGAATTATGCTACGGATACGACTTACATACAATTAACATACAAAATGTAGAATTTGAAAAAGTATAAATATTTAAATACTTAAGATCTCTAATCACGAAGGATAATAATATTCGAGAAGAATGAAGGAAGGGACACGGGAGAAATGGAAAAGGGTAGGATTTGGTCGTAGCTCAGGATAGGGACGCTTAGAGAAATGTGGATGCTGCGGCTAAGAACTTTCGAAAAGTGTAGAGACACAGAGTTAGATAAATATAACATATTATAATAATAATATATAATTAATTTACTGATTAAATTAAAATATATTTTTCAAGAAAACAAATACATGTCTTATCTACTTATACTGATTGAAACAAAATGGATGAAAACCTTTTACATACAGACTTTCAACCAAATACTATGTATCACTCGGGGGTACAGGGGGTGAGCCCCCGTCTAGGTGTGAAGAGCGCCATAGGCGCTCGGAGCAGCTAGTTTATAAAAAAACTACTTTAAGATTTCGAAAGCTTTTCGTCCGCCCGTAGTGGCAGGATATTTTGAAAGAAATCATGTACCAAAACCTAAAGCTGCAAGAGTTCGTAAATGAGTGGAGTTGTCAGGATTATCTATATCATTATAGAGCTTCAAAACTTCTCTGGCAATGACTTGATGTTTCTATAAATGAGCAAAATGAAAAAGACATCCTCTGATGATAGTAAATTTCACAAATTGCGTTATATATTCCCTGGTGAAATATACGGTGCAAATGGTGTATTTTGTATTTGGAATCATTAAGCTATTAAAACGTATGCTAATAAACGGAATTTGAGTAAATTCCCTTTATTTGACACCCCTATTTTTTTGGAAAAATCACGAGTGTGGGCCCTATGTATGTATTTTTTGACCTATTTTTCCCTACTTTCGGTCCAGGTCCGATTACCTCCTTGGGAGTGTCTCAGGCAACTGGGTGTCATGCTCACTCTGTGATTTAATTTTCTGAGTCACAATTAAAATTAATACAAAAATGAAAAAATTTGTTTTCAGTGATTTTTTCTTTTAGGGATTTTTTCAGTCAGCGATATTTTTATTTAGGGATTTTCGCTTTTGGGGATTTTCAGTTTTAGGGATATTTGACTTTTATGGATATTTTCCTTTAGGGATTTTTACCCGCTTCCATTTTGAAAAAATTAGTCTTCGCTTCATAATTTTTATGAAATTAGCAATTAATGTATTATTAATAAAAAATATTTAGAATTTGAGTAATATTTTTATTTATTTTATATTTAAATAATAGTCAAATTGGAAAATTTCACAATCATCTAGTAATCTTATATTAAGTCTTTTGTTTTTTATGATTTAGGGGAAACAGTGGCGTACCTAGAACTATTGCCGCCCGGGGCGATCTCCAGTTTGCCGCCCTTTTTATTATAAGTCAATCAAATAGTGGTTTTTATAAATTAATACACATAAATAAATTATTAAGTTATTTAATCAATATTAATTAATACACAGAGTACATTTTTTTACACATATTTGTATACTCTCGTAAACATATTAATATAATATTTACTCTTCTAGCTTTCATACTAGAAAAATCGTGTATAATGCTCTCAAAATTTATATTTATATTTTTAACGCCGGCCCTGTTTTTCAAAAGAAAAATCGATGATTTAAAAAAATATTGGTATATCACTTCAAAGTAATCATATAAACTTTTCAAAAGAAATGACATTTATAAACTGATTTTAGTTAGGAAAAATTGCCGAACAAAATCGTAAAGATGCGTTTACGAATTCAACGAATTTTAATGAATACAATAAAATAAAATTATTATCCTGTACTTGGAATTAGAATTCAAAATTTACACTAAAATGCATACACACCGAGGAATAATATTCGAAATCATATAGTTAATCATAATTTATATAAATCAAATAGTAAACCTATAATAATCATATTAATCATTTATTATTCAAGAAAGAAAAAAAAAATAAATATGAAATGAATAAGTTGCTTTTTACAACTATAACTAAATATAAAAAATGCCGCCCCAAGATAAGTGCCGCCCGGTGCGGACCGCACCCACCGCCCCCCCTTAGGTACGCCACTGAGGGGAAATAATAAAATAATTTTTTATTTCTTATATTTAATTCTGTACGAAAAAATAAGTAATTTTTATTTTTGTTAAATTTTTTTAAAATAAAATAAACTTACTTATTATACACTAAGTTATACTTTAAGAATTATTTTTTTTTTTAAATAAAAAGAAGGATTATATTTTTTCTTTTCTATTTGTAATATAGTACATAATATACAGCAATTTGTATTTTTTTCTCTCCTGGGGGGGGGTTAACCCCCAAAACCCCCCCTGGTTGCGCCACTGAATCAGGTTGATTTTTCAATTTTTTTTTACAAAGTTATTTTTATTTAGATTATGAATGGAAATTATAATTTGTCTTTATATTTTGATGTCAATAATTAAAGATTTAATAAATTAAATGAAACAAGATTGAACATACATAATATAAATAATATGTACGAGGGTATGTCAATAAGTCCGTGACTTTTTGAATTTCCTTTTAAATGAAATGGCATCCTCCTGTCAGCAGACAACTATCATCTCTTGTCGAAATTTGAACCGACTGGGTTTTTTTAGTTTTTGTTTGACATCCATTAATAGCAGACTACCCTGTGATTTTAGAAGAATATGAAAAAAATCCTTGATTTGGGATACGAATCTCATCCTACCTATTCTCCGAATTTAGCCCCGAGTGACTATTTCTTTTATCCAAACCTGAAGAAATAGCTCGACGGGAAGAGATTTGACTTCAACGAATAAATTATCTCACATGTATATTTTGATGTCCTCAACAAATCTTATTTTTTTAGAAGTGATAAAAAAATTCGAGAAACGTCGGACGAAGTGTATAGAGTTCAAAGGAGACTACGTTGAAAAATAAAATCATTTTTTACCCAAAATCCTGTGTTTCATTCAAAAAGTCACTTATTGATCTGCCCATCTTATATATATCAAGAAAATTGTAGAAAAACAGTTTATTTTTTTATGGAATTTTATAAAATAAAATTTAACTTTAACCTTAAAAATAAGTTTAAATAAATTTGTGAAGAATAGCGATGCAACATATATATATATATGTTAATTTATTCTAAACTTGTGATTATATATTATATCTCCTTTCAACAAATTCCAGCCACTTGTTATTTTTTTAAAATTTTCTAGGAATTTTTAAAATATTTATATGTTATAATATATATATCCCATATATTATCATATTAAACAATTTGTTTTTAACGCTTTATTATATTTAGTAAATTAAATTTATAATGATAAATCATATATCAAATGAAAGAGCAATTAAAACAGTTTTACCAATAATCTTATAAGTGTTCAAAGTGAGCACCATTTGTTGCACGGCACAAATCACATGCTGATGCTACTGTTACAGGTACTTCTTACCTTGATACACAAGAGCAATGACTCTTCCCTAAGTTGGAAAACATGAACCAAAGAACTTCATTTTCCAGCAAGATAGTACCCCACTACACTGGCATAACTCAGTACGAGATTGGTTAAACGCCACTGTACCCGACAGCTGGACTAGCCGCAAGGGGCCTAACGACAAAGCCTGCTAAGCATGTCCTCCACATTCACCAAACCTGACGCCATGTGATTTCTACCTTTGGGACAAGGATCGCTAATATGGGTCTCCGCTAACAGCACACTTCCCTGAATTAAGAAACAAGATTGTAGCAGCCGTTGCATCAATTACTGAAAACACTCTGAACAACGTTTGGGAAGAACTCGATTATCGATGTGTCTCGTATTACAAATGGTGCTCACATTGAACACTTATATGGTTCTTGGTAAAACTGTTTTAGTTGCTCTTTCATATGATTTATCATTATAAGTTTAATGTACTAAATAGAATAAAGCGTAATAACTCCGATATTTATTTAGAGACACCCTGTAGGCAGATATATTTTTTAAATTGAATAATATTAACTTTAAATAAAATTATGTTACGTAAATTAATTTCGTTCATAGAGTCTTATCCCAATGGTGGAATTCTACCGGCGAATATTTCCAAGCGAAATGGGATGGAATCCTTGATCATTATGGTGAAGAACCATTTTTTTATTGGTTTTTTGGTAATTAATTACAAATATTTTAATCTATTTTATTATTATATTTAAATAAATAACAATAATTTATATTTTTTATTATTTTATTTTTTTAGTAACTTGGTTTATAGTTATTGCATCCTATTTTGGTTTAGGTGGTATGTTTATTTTTTTTGATTACACAGGAAAACCAGAATTTATGCAAAAATATAAAATTCAAAAAGACAAACCACCAACTCGCGATCCAGAAAAATTAAAAATGGTATATTTTATAATTTTTATTATATTTATTTTTAATTACAGAATAAGTATACATTTTTTAATCTTTTTGAAGTGAAAACTTCTTTAGCGGCGTTGAGCACTTTTGCGGGATGGGGAAAAAATATAGATTTCGCGTGAGATTCCAAAACGACCGACCGACCGACCGACCGATATACGCATGCGCAATACGCCAGAATGTTAGACACTAAACTTCTGATACATTCTTTACAAAATTTTACATATTTGCCATATTAAATATTATTATTTATATTTACATTAATAATCAGTATTACTAAATTATGTATATATAAAATAAAATATTTTAATATATTATTATGTGTTAAATTATATTAAATTAATTTCTAATATATTTATATAATTTAAAATTAATTTCAGAATATATATATATATATATATATATTAAATTATATACTATATATAATATATTATATAATATATATTTTAATAAATTAATTTTTAAATATGTGTGTGTGTGTGTGACCGTAAAAATAAAGATATATGTTTGATAATTTTTCACATGATTAATAATTGTATAAAACTGCTATATATAGAATTTCAGCTTGATAGAATCGCTGAAAGTACCAGAATTAATTTTTTAACACTGGAAATCTCACGCGCCAACACGTGACGTGGTGCCATCAAAAAAGAGCCAAACTTTCGCTGGTTTAATAAATATTATTTATTAATTTTAATTTATAATTGAATTAATTTAATTTAATTTAAATTAATATATGTTATTTAATCCAATTCAAATTTGCGAGATATGCTGAATATGCTTTTAAATAAAAAAAAATTTCAAGAAAGTAATTGGAATTATTAATATTAAGAATCAATAAATAAATTTATTAAATATACATTTAAACATGTAAATTAATCTATATATAAATTTAATAAATATTCAAACAATAATTGAAACAATATAAATAAAACGATTCAATATTTTACTTACATTGTGATTTATATTTTTATTTTTATTACAACTATTATTATGGGTATGTTATTTTTGGCAGTTTAAAAAAAATTAAAAATATTAATAAAATTTATCAAAATAATAAGTTGAAAAGATTTCCAATTATTTTTATTTATTTATTGTAAATTTTTCAATGTAACCATGGTAACCATAAATAGACTTTTACCAAAATATTACTATTTAAATTAATTTTGGATAAATTAATTTTGGATTTAACTACACTAAAACCTTCCCTGGGACGCCCACAACAATCCCTGAAAGTTTCATCGCAATCGGACGGGTAGTTTTTGAGTATTTGACAGACACACACACAGACAGACAGACAGACAGACAGACATATATATATATATTCATACACATCGTATTTTTAATATTTTTGTAATAATAATCAGTTTGCTGAAAAAAATAATTATGAATTTTATATATATATATATATATACGTATATAAATTTCATTTTTCTCGTGAAGCTGGTGCGCATTCCGTATGCTTTCAAATTTCTTACCCACAAGTTTTCACTTCTGTCGGCCAGTCCCACGACTGCCAATTCGACTTTTTTTTTTGAATATTTTAATTATTATCTTAATTTAAATGATTTTTTAATATATTGAGTGAGAGGTTGAGGTATTAATATAAAATAAATAATAATTAAATTAATTACTTGAATTAAATTAAAAAAAAACAAAACAAAACATTAATAGTAAGAAATAATTTTTATACAAATTAAAGATACTTGTTTTCCATGTTTACAGCTTTTTGTGTGGGCATCCATAAATCTTTTTATATTCGCACCAATTATGATAGGTGTACAGTGGGTATTGATGATTTTTTATGGCCGAACACCTCTTCGGCAGCTTCCATCCATTCATATCGTTTTATGTCAATTGGTTTTTATGCTCATGATGATAGAAGTTGGATTTTATTATACTCATAGGTAGAGAAGAATTCTGCAGCAATGTCCAAACGATGATTTATTTATAATATTTTCAATTGCTTTCAGAATGTTGCATCATCCTCAATTATACCCACTAATTCATAAAATTCATCACGAATGGAAGACTCCGATGGCTTTGTCTGGCCTCCACGTCCATCCAATTGAATATATGTTTGGCAATTTGGCTCCAATTGGACTCGGAGCAATCCTTTCTTATGCTCATGTGGTCACGGTTTGGTTCTGGTACTTTTTAATGGTATCTTTTACAATCAATGAGCATTGCGGATACGATTTGCCTTTTTTTAGGACAGATGATATGCATGATTTCCATCATCGAAGGTAAAAAAAAAAAACAAAAATATTTTCACATTTATTTCTTTTAAAATTATAATAAAATTTAATTAAAATTTTTCATTCAATTTTTCCTAAAAATTCATTTAAGAATGAAATTTTTTTCAAAAAAAAAATTAGCAAATATACTTTATTTATTAATTTTTTTTTTCTTTCTTTTTTAAGAAATTTTTAAACAAATATTACATATATGTATATATATTTACAGATTTAATCAAAACTACAGTGCATTTGGATTTCTTGATACTTTACATGGAACAAATCATGAATATATCGCTTTTAAAGAATACCAAAGAAAAATGGATTTAAACAACGATTTTGAAAGTGAATCAGAAGAGAAGAAAATAAATAATAATAATAATAATAATAATAACACGAATAATAATAATAATAATAATAATAACACGAATAATAATAATAATAATAATAATAAAACGATAAAAACAAAAAATAAATAATATATTATAAAGTAATTAATTTTTTCTAAATAAAAGAAGAAAGAAAATATGATATTTTTTTTTTCATAAACAAAATTAATAATAATATTAATAAAATAAAAATAACAATATATTAAAGAACTGATTATTATTTTTTTTATTTTTTTAATAAATAATCTTATCTTATTATGCTAGCTAAAATTGTATATATCTATATATATGGGTTCTCAAAAAACGCTCTAACGATTTTTTTCAAATTCACACTAGATATAGTATTTATAAAGAAAAATTAAGTTTTATTGATCATATCTCTTGAAAAATACATCTTCATTATTTATTTCTTAATTTAAAATTATATATGGATGACGTCACATGACATCCATTTTTATTACTTTCCCGCATACTTCGTATAAGGGAAGTATTGGAATCGTCAAAAATTTCGACTTCGAGATTTCGATAAATCTTGACGTTTTAGACCTCCCTGAGTCGGAAAATACCATTTTTCGAATTATGTCTGTGTGTGTGTATGTATGTATGTATGTATGTATGTATGTATGTATGTATGTAATGTCTGTAAGCAAATTTACTCAAAAACTAATCAAGCTAGGACTTCGAAATTTGGTACACCGATATTATTCACAGTTTGTAGATTTCTATCAAAATTTCGTCAAAATCGGTTAACCGGAAGTGGTACTTTACCTACACTGGTTGCGTTTACCTTTCAAGTAAAGTACCAGTTTGCTTCGAGATATTTGCTTCATATTTTGTATATAGATTTAAGAATATGAAAAAAATTGAGATACCAAATTTCATCATGATCTGATTACCGGAAGTGACATTTTACCTATACAAGTAGCGTTTCTTTTTTACCGACCGACGAAAGTAAGGGAGGTATTGTTTTCACACCAAATTTCACCTATGGATATTTTTAGGTACATATCTCCACGAATCATGGATTTTCTTAACAGAAAAAAGTATTTTTAGCATGATGTCTGTCCGTCCGTCCGTATAGATGTGTACAGCATGAACGGCTAAACGGATTTTGATGAAATTTGGTATATTTACTTAATGCATCAGTAGGATGAATTGATCAACTTTTGGTGCAAATCCGGAAACCGGAAGTGCTAGTATTGCCGATCGAAGAGAGGAAGTGAAGGGTTATTTTCATATCAAATTTCACGTGAGGACATATCTCCACGTGTTATGCACTTTGTATTGATTTTATCCTCGAGAAAAATCATCTTCATTAGTTTTTTCTTAATTTAAAATTATATGACGTCACAGCCAGCCCTTATATATTATAAATAAAATAAAATTAAAAATATTTATATTATATCCATATCTGTTTTTTTTTACATTTAAAATATCAGTTAACCGGAAGTAGCACTTTATTCTATATATATATATATATATATATATATAAATGTTACCAAATATCAAATTTGACACCAATAAACTAATACGAACTGGCTCTTTATCAATACCAAGTTTACACATTCTAAATATTCATTCACAACTCTTTATACCTATTTATATGCGGGAAAGTCTAGGGGAGGACACTCCCCCTTATTTTTTAACTGAAATTGTATTAATATTTTTTTTTTATTTAAAATATTTTAAAATTTATTATTTAATTTCGAAATAAAATTAAAAATATTTATTTTTAATAAAATATATATATATATATATTTATTAATCTCTCTCAAAAAAAAAAAAATAACAAGAAAATAAAATATGGTTTGGTATTTGGTTTCGGAAGATAGTAAAAAAATGTTATTTTTATTATATAAATATCTTAGACCATTGGGTAGAGAGACTGTTTTGACTAAGTGGGAGTGGAGTTCGAAGGGTCGAAGCTTGACTTGAGCATCGATATTTAAAAATAATAAATTTTTTTTTTTTTGTTTTTTAATCTATTTTCATGTTTATTTTTTAATAAATTACTATTTTATATTTATTAATTCATTGTTCTTTTATTAAATTTAATATTTATTAATATTATTTATTATTAATTTATATATGACGTCACAAATTACATTCATATTGAAATTTGACTCCCGCCTTTTTTTAAAGGATATTGTATTAATATTTTTTTTATATTTAAAATATTTTAAAATTTTTTATTTAATTTCGAAATAAAATTAAAAATATATATTTTAATAATATTTTATAATTATAAATTACGATATATATTTATCATTATTCCAATAAAAAAAAAAATTCATAGAAACATACCTAATAATACATATTTATGAATTATTGAGGACCCCAAGTTCCATTCATTTTAATCAGATTGATTCAATGATGCAACATTTAATAATTGTAATAAATAATTAAAGAATTGTATATCAGCTCGGTGTCCCAAGTATTAATATTACCAGCCAAACCCAATAATAATGAATTATTTTTTTTTAACTTAATTACCGAGCCGAGGCTCGGGGTCCCGGTATGATTATTTATTTAAATGAAATAAAATTATTTAATTTACAGAATGAAAATGTCTATAATAATGTCTAAACATTTTTTCTTTATAATTTTACATTATAATAATACTAATTACAGTAGTTATAATATATGGGGAATTTTCAACTTTGACTGCCGATTTGACCATGTTCCCAAACGAATTTTTAAAAAACCAAGACCTCTTTACATTTACACATTTTAAGCTCTAATCGAATCCAAAATCAAAATTTAATAAGTTGACCTGTGGCCAGGTCCGAACCGACGGACGGTTTGAAATAAATTAATTTCCAGCTACAGAAACAATTTCAAATAATTTTAATATATCTATTAATGTAATAAAAACAGATATGGATATAACATAAATATTTTTAATTTTATTTTATTTATAATATATAGCTGAAGTAGCCGGCGTTGCCGGCGTTACCCGAGGCTGTGACGTCATGAAGGGCTGGGTGACGTTAAAGATTAAAAAAAAGAAATTAACAAGATTAATATTTACCTATATAATTTAAAAAAAAAACATATATAAATATGTAGATATTAGTACATTTTATTTGTGTTATCACTGACTTTATTTTTTAATATACTTTTACTTACATTATTTATTCTTTATATAAACAAAATATACAAACAGATTTACAAAAAAAGATGATAGATTCATTAACATAATGAGTTTGGAATGGCTGGAAAGCATCCTTCGGACATTAGACCTTCAAAAATCTAAATTATTATTTTTTTTTTAAATAAAAGAAAAGAAATTTAGATATACTTAAAGATGACACATGAATATAATATTATAGTAAATTAAAAATAAAATTTGATAAATAGTTGTTTTTAATAACTATAAATTTATAAACTTAAATTAAATATATCACTGACACTTTAAAACAATAGTCACATATTGTTATATTATTATTTATTATAAGTACCGGGACCCCGAGCCTCGGCTCGGTACTTAAGTTAAAAAAAATGATTCATTATTTTTGGATTTGGATTTCTTTTTGTGTTCTTATTTAAAATATATTTTAATTTAATCAGTAAATTAATTATATATATATATATTATTGTATATGTTATATCTATATATTTATATGACTCAAAGATACTCGAAAGTTCTTGGCCACATTTCTCCAAATGTCCCTATCCTGAGCCCTTGTCCCATCTCTCTTACGTCCCTTCCTATGCATCCATGGTCTTGATTCCCTTTGATAATAATTTTGATGTGGGAAAAACATCTCACAATCTATTAAGATCATATAAATTGGATTTATTTATTAATTATTATTAATTATTTATGTCAACTTATTTAAAATTTGATATGTACATTCATTTCATTCAAAGAATATGTATATAATATTTATAATTTGTATGTTTTATTTATAGTACCGGGACCCCGAGCCTCGGCTCGGTACTTAAGTTAAAAAAAATGATTCATTATTATTGGGTTTGGCTGGTAATATTAATACCTGGGACACCGAGCTATCGCTCGACCCTTTAAAAAATATTAATATACGATTCTTAAATTATTTATTACAATTATTAAATGTTGCATCATTGCATCAATCTGATTAAAATGAATTGAACTGGGGTCCTCAATAATACAAACAAACAATTTTAGCTAGTATAATAAGATTAATCCAAGTAATATCGTCTATTTCTATTAGACACTATTTTCAGTTATGAAATGAACAGTCAGTAGAGAGTAAAAAAATTGTAATTGAAGACCATTGTTTTTAAAAATAATTAAATTATTTTATAGATTATAAAATAAAAATTATTGTATTAACATTAAAAATATTGATATAAAAAAATAATACTTTGATTTATAATAAACTAAAATATTATAAACATTTTTAATGGAATTTCTCAGGGAGGTAGGGAGCCCAATTCATGTAACCATCCATGTTGTATAAGGAATCTTAATTTCTTAACACTCCGTTTTTTCAAATTTAAAATAGAGGGAGAGAAAGAGTTTCAATTATATTCGAATAGTCTATATATTCTATATATGAGTATTTTTTTTTCTGAATTTAATACCAAGTTGATTTTCAAAATTTTCTATTCTTTATGCATATGATTGATTACATGTGTTAAAATTTAAACAAATTCAAATATTCTAATTTTTAAATTTATATAAAATTTAATATTATTTTTTCGAGACTAATGGCAAATACCGGTGGCCCTAGTCAGAGCAAGAGAAGACTCCTTTTGGTAGCGGCCCAGTCGATGATGTTATATGGATCGGAGATTTGGGCTTTACAACTATATTTTAAGTGAAAAAATGATTTCTTGGTTATATAAAAATTAAAATATGATTCTTTATATCTTTATTATACAGAAAAGTAGGCGTGTTAATATAAAATATATACCTGGGACACCGAACTATCACTCGACCCTTTAACCAATTTATACAATTTATTTTTATATACTTTAAAAATTTTACAATTTTTTAATTATTTATTATAATTGTTAAATGGGATTTCTAAAAATGACCCATTAAAAATTTGTTTCCTAAAATGTTTCAAATTAATTAAAATAAATTGTATAAATGTTCATTTATAAAATCTATATATCTGTGAGTTTGTTTTTCGATTTTTTAAATTTTGATTTTGGATTCGATTAGTGCTTAAAATGTGTAAATGTAAAGTGGTCTTGGTTTTTTAAAAATTCGTTTGGGAACATGGTCAAATCGGCAGTCAAAGTTGAAAATTCCCCATATATATATTATAACTACTGTAATTAGTATTATTATAATGTAAAATTATAAAGAAAAAATGTTTAGACATTATTATAGACATTTTCATTCTGTAAATTAAATAATTTTATTTCATTTAAATAAATATCTATTTTTAAATATTTTTTTCTCTCTACTTTATTTATCTAATTCTCACAATATATTAAGATCATACTGGGACCCCGAGACTCGGCTCGGTAATTAAGTTAAAAAAAAATAATTCATTATTATTGGGTTTGGCTGGTAATATTAATACTTGGGACACCGAGCTGATATACAATTCTTTAATTATTTATTACAATTATTAAATGTTGCATCATTGAATCAATCTGATTAAAATGAATGAAACTTGGGGTTATTAGGTATGTTTCTAAGTGCATGAATATTTTTTTTTTTTGGAAGAATGATAAATATATATCGTAATTTATAATTATAAAATATTATTAAAATATATATTTTTAATTTTATTTCGAAATTAAATAAAAAATTTTAAAATATTTTAAATATAAAAAAAATATTAATACAATATCCTTTAAAAAAAGGCGGGAGTCAAATTTCAATATGAATGTCATTTGTCCATATATAAATTAATAATAAATAATATTAATAAATATTAAATTTAATAAAAGAACAATGAATAAATAAATATAAAATAGTAATTTATTAAAATATAAATTTAAAAATAGATAAAAAAACAAAATATCAAATTTATTATTTTTATTTTTAAATATCGATGCTCGAGTCAAGCTTCGACCCTTCAAACTCCACTCGGGCTCAGTCAAAACAGTCTCTCTACCCCCTAGACCAGAGGTTCTTAAACTGTGGTCCGCGGACCCCTGGGGGTCCGCAAAGCCATCGTACAGGTGCACGAGAAAATGATGAGTCAGTTAAAACTTTATATAATATAAAAGGAGCGATGGCATGGCTTTGTGAGGAAACAGATCAAATACCCAAATTCAACGAAATGTGCAAGAAAATTATTGCTACCGTTTCCATCTTCATATTTAGCTGAATTTTCTAATAAAATCTGTTCTACAATATGCAAAAAAATCGTTATTCATCAATCACTGTTAGAAATATTCACCATATATCCTTGTTCTTATGAGATCTTAAGCCAGAAATTAACTATTAAAATGACGTAAAGTACCTAAAGTTGGGATGGGGTCCGTCAAAAAGAATTTTCTCAAGTGGGGGTCCGCGGAGTACATAAGTTTAAGAACCTCTGCCCTAGACTAATATATTTTTTTTTTTAGTTTAAAAAGTATGTTTATTAGCCAAAAATATACAAATATATGTTTTTTTTCCCATAACATATAAAAGGGATTACATGACTTTTTCTTACAGCTAATTGGTGACTCCAAGGTCGTAATTATCTATACAATGTTTCTTTTTTATTATTACGCTAATAACTATATTTATATTACAATTCCAATGTGTAAATTAATTATTATTATTTTTTCTTTGTCTAGGAAAAGGCTATATAAAATAAAAACCTAGACTATATATAGAGAGGTGGGGGTTTGGATGAGTGATATATTTACAATCAGGAGGGACGTGGGATGAAGTGGAATATTATCCATACAATTTTATTTATTTTATTATAATAATTTTTTTTTTTTTTTTTTTTTTTTAAATTAATTTATTTTATAATAAATTCATTGTTTCAGTAAGGTAACACGCAATTTGCTAACCCGCTAACCACCAGCATTTGCTGTACATTTTGTTTCTATCAATTTTATCTCTATTTGGTACTGATATGCTATACTTCAAAGTTTCATAATTGACACTTTCATTTAAATAAGGTTCATAAATTATTGATTTGTCGTTTTTTCTCCTGTTGATATGGTAAATTAAGGGAACAGCATTTTTGTTCTGAATGTAACCTTTTCCATCTAAGAATATAAATGCTTCTGGGGGTATGAATCCCGTTATTAATGATTTTTCAAAATATTTATTATTTTGAAATATTGAGCTATATATCAGGCTATTGTTGACTGAATTAGGTATTTGGAGGTAGTGATTCCTAATTAGTCCAATAATAAAGTTATCTATTCGATTAATATTGGCTTCCTCGTATATTTCTCTATTACTAATATAATGGAGATAATCAGATTTGCTTGAGCGGTATTTCCCCAGACATGATCTGATGCACTTCCTTTCAAATATCCTAATTGACTCCATTAATGAAGCATTTATATTAAAGAAAATGTTACATCCATATGTAATGATTGGGCGGATGAGTAGCTGATAACAGATGATTTTTATTTTTGGGTTAAGAAATTTATTGTAAAATAGTGATTTATGTTTCATAAACGAAGCCTTTGCTTTCGATAATTGATTGTGTATGTGGTTATTAAAATATAAATAATTGTCCAAATGCAATCCTAGGTATTTTACCTGGGATTTATTTGGGATGGCAACGTTATTAAAATTTATTTGGAATTTTTTCCAGTTTTTTTTGAGACTTTTAAACAAAGTTTCCTTTGTCGAGTGTTGATCTAAATAATATGGTTTCGCATTTATTTGTATTAATTTTTAATTTCCAAGTATCATAAAATGAGTGGATTTTTTCGAAAAGTGATTGAAGTTCCTTCTGAATTTCTAAAGGATCTTTACCCGTGACATACACTATCAAATCGTCCGCGAAGGCTAACGCTTTTCTTTGTGGCGATTCGTTTAAATTAAAGCATTTTAAAATGTCACTTATGAAAATATTGAATAATATAGGTGAGGTGACGGTCCCTTGCTGTAGTCCGTTTGGTATTTCAAATTGTCTAGATGAATTTACTGATTTGTTTGAAACTCTAAAGGTCCTATTCTCTATCATATTCCATACCATTTTTATCATGTCTCTGTTGAATCCTTTTTTAATCATTTGAAAGATCAAACCTTCTCTCCAAACAGTGTCAAAGGCTTTTTCAACATCTATTAAGCAAGCCCCAACACTTTCTTTTTTATTTAATGCCCAATATATATCCGAAGTTAATTTTGTTATTGCATGTATTGTCGAATGTTTTCTGCGAAATCCGAATTGCGCTTCAGGTATAATCTCCTTATCCTCACAAAATGCAACTAACTTTTGATTTATTACCCTTTCAAATACTTTGCCTATGTTCGGAAGAAGACTTATTGGCCTGTAGTTTAATAAAGATTTAGTGTTATTGTTTTTCTTTGGTAATGGTATCACCTTGGCTTTTTTCCATGCTGATGGAAAATATTTATTATTTAAACAATTATTAAAAATTATGGTGTATGATTCTATGAATTTAGTTGGGAGTTTTTTTAATACTAGATTTGGAATGTTGTCAAAACCTGTCGAAATTTTATTGTTAAGTGATCTAAATGTATTTTTTATTTCCTTTTTATTTGTTAAAATGCTATTTTCGTCTAATTGTGGGTTGAGCGCTGTGTTTTCTTTTGAGAATTCAATTTTAAATGATCCTGACTCTTTTTCCATTTCCCATTTCATTTTATCAGTGTATTGATGAATTATATTGATGTGACCCTTTTTACCCATGCTATTGTTTTGCGAATGGACTTGAGAGAAGTGTGAACCCAATGAATTTAATATGTCCTTTTCATTTCTTATAATAAAGTTATTGTTATTTTTTTCAATTGTGTTTTGGTCTATACCTGCTTTTTTTAGTATATTTTCTTTTTCTAAAGGTATTTCTAATAAGGAAGGGGAAAGGTTTTCTTTTCTTCTAAAAATTTTATTTAATTGTGGGAACATATTTAGAGAATCGTTTACAGGAATATTTTCAATTTTGTTTTTCCAATGAGAATTTATAGAAGACTCAAATTCATTCTTTAATTGATTTTTTGTTTCCGAAAGTAACGCTTTGAGTACCTTATAGTCAGTTTTTCTTTTGTCAAGTCCTAGATCATTGTACCTGTCTATTTCTTTTAAGAGAAAGTTTTTGTGTTTTTGTAGGGTCTTAATTTTAGAATTTATATAACGTTCAACTGAGTTTTTTTGTTTAAATTTTGGAATTGTTTTTTCAATAGCTTTGCAAATTTTTTCTTCTAAATTGGTTATATAACTATCAATTTCACTTGAATGTAAGTTTTTGTCGGGGGGAATTTTTAAGGGATCTTTACCTAGTATTGTTTTGAAATTGTTCCAGTTTGCATTTTTGAAATTATATTTATTTTTTATTTTGGACGATTCAATTTCTAAATTTTGATAAGAGTTATTCCCTATCATAGCTAGAATTGCATTATGGTCGCTGTCATAAGTTATGGAGGGGAGCAGTTTATTACCTATTTCATTTGTTAATAGAAGTCTAGCGTCAATTATGAATTGATCTAAGTGAGAATTCGCCCTGGGGAATGAAGCTTTTTTCGAAGTGTAAATTTTTATTTTATACTTTATTTCATTGTCTAGGATCCATTTATTCAATTGATTCCCTCTTGTATTGTTTTTTTTGTTCAACCAATTTGAATTTTTTGCATTTAAATCACCACCTAAAATATAATAATTTGAGTTGTTTTCTAGATTTAGATTATGAAATAATTCTTTCAATTCTGTAATAAATGAATTAGCATTACCTTCAGGTGCATACGCTGCGATGATAAAGAGATTGTTACCATTTTTTAGGCTAAGTTTAATTATGGTTGTTTCTAAGATTTTTTTATTTTGATTTTCAGTTATTATATTGTGTTTGATTGTTTTTTTTATTATAATTGCAGTTCCCCCTCCTTGCCTCGAATTGGGTCTGTCAGTTCTAATAATATCGTAATTTTCAAATGAGATAAAATGCTTGGAATTTAATTTTGTTTCATTTATTAACACAATGTCTGGATCGAATTTTTTTAAAAGATTCAACAGATTATAACGTCTTTGATTCGATATGATAGAGTTAACATTAATTGTGATTACTTTTAAATCATTAAAATCATTTGTTAGGAGTTTGTTCATGTTTAAGGCGAATGTGATATTTTTTCAAATAATTTCGCAATGGCTAATGAGTTTTTTTCAATACTATCACTCATTTTCATTATGCAAGATGGCATGTTGATAATGAGGTTTAGTAAATCATTATTTTGATTATTATTGGAATTAGCATCATTGTTACTTGGAATGTTATTGTTTGATGGTTCATTTTTTTTAAATAGTTGTGAGAAACTAATATCAGATTTAATATAATGATTTATATTTTCTAATTTTTTCTCTCTTAATATTTTGTTAGATTCCTTTATTTTATCTTTGCTCTCCTTGTATGAAATAATTTTCGGGCAACCCTCAAAGTTTGCGGGATGACCTTTATCATTACATCTCACACAATAGAGATCTTTTTTATCTATCTGGCTATTTTTTGGAATATCACATTCGCCCGGACCATGAGGTTTATTACACTTGCAGCATTTGTAGGGGAGGTTGCAATTTATAGCTAAATGTCCCAATGTTTGGCAATTTTTGCATATCAGTAAGTCATTTTTAATAACTCTTTCCCAACGGACTGCTTGATAGTTTAGAAATTTAATTTTAGTAATTTCAGCTGGATTGGAATCCGCTGAAATTTGGACAAATAAATGGGGGATTATATATTTTTTCCTTTCAGAGACCTTTGTTTTAAATTGCTCTACTTTTAATATCTTTTGGCCGCTTAATTCTTTTAATTTTTTTCTAATTTCATCTAAATCAGGGGATTTGTATAAACCCTTCAGAAGAAAGGCGTGATTTCTTTCTCCCTTTGGAGTGTATGTGAAAAAATTCACACCGCTCTTCCTCAGGATTTCAACTATTTTATTATAATTTAATAAGTTGTTAGTTTTAAGAGTTATTTTGTCCTTAGCTATATTTTTTATTGTGAATTCCTTAATATTTTCCTTGGTTAGCAAATTTATAATTAATTGCGTGTCACCATACCTGATATTAATTGGAGGCGTCTTAGTTGAAGTCATGCTGGCTTCATTATTTGTAGATTTTTCTTTTTCTTGTTGAATACTGGTCGGCTGACTGTTCGATGAAGATGCTGTTTTGGTCGGTGAAGATGCTGTTTTGGTCGGTGAAGATGTTGTCTTGGTCGGTGATGATGTGGTTGTGTTTGTCTTGGTTTTTTTTGCGGCTATTGTCTTTTCTTCTTTTTCTTTTTCGTTAGTATCTTTCCTTTTATGTTTTCTTCCCGATACTAACGTGAGTTGAGAGTTTTCTTCCATTTCTGTTTCCATTGAAGAATCTTCAATGTCCAGGACATCAAATGGATTTGATCTTGCTAATTTTTGTTTGAAATTTAATTCCTTTTTAAGGTTCGAATTTTCTAATTCGAGACCTTTGATCCGATTTTTAAGATCTTGTAGTTGTATTAACACTTCCTCCATTGAAAAAGGCATAATTACTTTTTTTCTTAAAGGAGTGTTGGGAACGATCTTCTTTTTTTTTTATTTGAATTTTTAACAAGAATTTCCTTTAAGGATTTTCTTGATAAATCTTTAATTTTTAATATTTTTAAAGATTTTTGTTTAATTTGGTTGATGTCAAGATTAACTTGAACATCAGTTTTGATTTTGTTTGAAGCCTGTTCGTCAGGCAGTTGACTGTTTATTTCGGTAGTGGTGGGGAGCGGCAATTTGTCTTGCTTAAGGGACACAGGTCAGGTAGATGTTTACCCTTCGAGCGCCTAGACTAGACTGTTGGTCTATGATATTTTGATAATTAAAAAGATATTTTTACCATCTTTCAAAGACATTTATTTGTTTTGTTGTTTTTTTTTTTTGAGAGAGATTAATAAATATATATATATTTTATTAAAAATAAATATTTTTAATTTTATTTCGAAATTAAATAATACATTTTAAAATATTTTAAATATAAAAAAAATATTAATACAATTTCAGTTAAAAAATAAAAATGGATGCCAATTTTGACGTTTTCCATATATAATTTTCAATTAAGAAATTAATAATGAAGTTGTAAGTTTCAAGAGATGTGATCAATAAAACTCAATTTTTCTTTATAAATACTATATCTAGTGTGAATTTGAAAAAAATCGTTAGAGCGGTTTTTGAGAACCAATGGTTATAGATATATAGAAATATAGATATATACAATTTTAGCTAGCATAATAAGATAAGATTACCAGTTTCGTTACCATACTAGATCATAGAGGCGCTGGTGGCGATAATTTGGCGGTAATTTAATTTCTGAGCAATGTGCAGATAAAAATCTTTTTATATATCTATTGATATTTACAAAATATCAATTGATCTTATTGGCCTTTGAAAACCTTCACATTACGGCTATAATTTAATACTATTAATTTTTAAGATTATGTGAGTAAATTATTTTAATTAAGAAAATTTGATCTCATAATTGGATTTTCACGTAAGATTTTAATATATAATATATTTTTTAATATTATTTTTATAGTAGTTTAGTGTTATGCTAATTTTATATTTTATTTTTATTTTGTTTATTTTGATTTTTTTTTAAATAAATTAATAACATTTAAAGTAGCATAAAAAAATTAATCGAGGCAGGAAAATTGATGGGGTTTGAAATTAATAGTGATAAGACAAAATAATTAGTATCAGAGAGAATAATATTTGCAAAGAATTTAAATCGAGGTTACAATCTGGAAATTATTATCAAAGGGCATCAAAATTATTAAATTATTAATTGTATTATATGGGTGGGAGGCATGGTCTATAACCCTGGGAGATGAGAATAGATTCAGAGTATTTGAGAATAGGATTCTTCCCAGCATTTATGGGCCAAAGAAAGATGAGGACACCGGGGAATAGCGGAGACTGCATAACAAGGAATTGCATGTCCTCTATGCATCTCTAGATATAGGTCATAAAATAGAGAAGGCTGGGATCGGCAGGGCACATGGCTAGAATGGGAGAGGAAAAATATATTGGTGGGGAGTTCGATTTGAAAACGTCTGTGTGGAAGACCAATTGTGAACAGGGTGGACAATGTAGGAAGGAACGTGAGAGAGATGGGACAGGTTAGGAGTTAGATGTTTATAGCTCAGAATAGGGACACTCCGGGGGGTACAGGGGGCGGAGCCCCCGTCTAGGTGTGGAGAGCGACGAAGGAGCTCTGAGCAGCTAGTAATATATATGCAAGACCAGGCTGTGACGTCATGAATGGCTGGATGACGTCATATAATTTTAAATCAAGAAAAAACTAATAAATATGATTTTCCCGAGGATAAAACCAATACAAAGTGCATGATTCGTGGTGATATATAAAAAAATCTCCTCATGTGAAATTTGGTGTGAAAATAACCCTTCCCTTCCTATCGTCGATCGCTAATACTACCACTTCCGGTTTCCGGAATTGCACCAAAAGTTGATCAATTCATCCCACTGATGCATTAAGTAAATACTAGCTGCTCCGAGCGCCTTCGGCGCTCTTCACACCTAGACGGGGGCTCCGCCCCCTGTACCCCCGAGTGATACATATTATTTGGTTGAAAGTCTGTATGTAAAAGGTTTTCATCCATTTTGTTTCAATCAGTATAAGTAGATAAGACATGTATTTGTTTTCTTGTAAAATATATTTTAATTTAATCAGTAAATTAATTATATATTATTATTGTATTTATCTAACTCTGTACAGTTTTCGAAAGTTCTTAGCCGCAGCATCCACATTTCTCTAAGCGTCCCTATCCTGAGCTACGACCAAATTCTACCCTGTCCCATCTCTCCCATGTCCCTTCCTTCATTGTCCACCCACCTTGGTCCTTGGTCTTCCACCGGATGTTTCCCAATGGATTTCTCCCAATTTCTAGTTTCTCCAATTCCAACCACGTCCCCTTCCCATCCCAGCCTTCTAGATTTTATAACCTTAACTATATCTGGACATTATTTCTCGTTATGCCATCTCCGCCATCCCCCTGTGACCTCATCTTCTTTTGGCCTATAAATGCTGCGAACAATATTAATCTCACAAATACTCTAAATCTACTCTCGTCTCCCAGAGTCATCGATAGGGTGACCAAACGTCCCGTCTTTAGGTGCTCTGCCCCAAAAATGTCTTCGGGACACCCTACTGTTTTTTCAATATTTAGGACATTTCGTAATTTTTTTTCAAAATTTTTTCAATTTAGTTCTAAAAAAAAGGTATACCGTTTGTCCCGGTTTGGTGTTTTCGAAATATGGCCACCCTAGTCATCGATCAACTTGAAAAATAATTGTTTTATATATTTTAATTTTGATCCTCCTTGATGAGATAAGCCCCTTTACTGCATAATAACAGGCGTTACTCAATTACAACGTCGATTTAAATTCTTCTCGAATATTATTATCCTTTGTGATTACAGATCTTAAGTATTTAAATATTTATACTTTTTCAAATTCTACATTTTGTATGTTAATTGTATGTAAGTCGTATCCGTATCATAATTCTTGAATTTTTTTGTTTAATTACATTTCGGTTGAATTTTCCCCAATTTCTCTAATCATATGTCTCCTCTTCCAGTCCAATTCATTTACCTATCAATGTTGCATAAGGAATTTAAATTTCTTAATTTGGCTAGAACACTCCATTTTTTTTAAATTTTAAATAGAGGGAGAGAGAGAGAGAGAGGTTCTAATTATATTTATATATATCTGTTTCTATGACAGCAAAAAAGTAAACAAATTACATACATACAAACACTCTCCTTTATATATATTTCTGGAAAATGGAACACGCGCAGCTCAGCTCAGGAGTTACCTAAGATTCTAATTTCTTTTTTATTTTTCATCATTAGAGGTACCCTTCACCTCAGAAAAATTTGGTTACCTTACTCCTTGTAGTTTAGGCTCTGGAGTTTTTTGCGTACAGACGGACACTATCGTATTAAATATATAGATACCAAATTTCATCAAAATCGGTTGAGCCGTTCAGGCTGTACACATCTATACGGACGGACGGACGGACAGACATCATGCTAAAAATACTTTTTTCTGTTAAGAAAATGCATGATTCGTGGCAGTAGCGCAACCAGGATTTGATCCTGGGGGGGGGGTTTTTGACTAGCCGCTCCCCGGGTTTCCCCCCCCCCCCCCCACCGGGTTCCCCCCCCAACTCGCTGGTGCGCGCCTTTTGCCTTTTTATTTGCCCATTTAGCCGTATCCATAGGATTAATTAAGAAAATTATTACAAAAAAATGAGGAATATAAAAATAATAATCCAATGTCTATATAAACAACATTTATTTGAAAAAAAAAATATAAATTTAAATATAAAAATAAATATAAATATAAAAAATAGATAATATCAGATAACATATTAGAACAATAATTAATAAATATAAAAATAAATCACAAAAGATCACACTGCGACCGGGTCTGCGACTAACTCTGTTTTTGAAATCACTCTACCATTTAGTAAATTTCTACAAACTGTCAATATAGATTTAAGTCTTGCTCTTAATAGTGCAAAAAATATTAAATCTACACTTGAAAATATGCGGAAAGATTCTGAGAATCATTTTTCAGTAATATTCAAAAAAGTTTCTGATATTTGTCTCAAAAATAATGTCCAACACAATTGATAAAAAATAAATTAATCTGGAACATCTGGAACAAAAAAGACTGTTTTTTTTTTCTAACAATAAATATTAATACATGTATATCTAATATACGTACCATCATTGATATATTATTTTAATCTAATGTCTATTCTTCTTGGTTTTTTGACAAGCTCATCCAAAATTTCCTCCGAAGAAATAGAAACATTAAAATGAATATTCATTAAGGCTAGCCCATTTAAACGGTCTTCGCCAGTACTGTTTCTTGTATAAGATTTTAAATGCTTAAGTGAGGAAAAGGATCTTTCACAAGAGCAAGTCGTCACAGGTAGTGTAGCCATTATTGTAATCAGATTATGTACCATAGGGAACATTTCAGGATTACATATATCTAATGCTTCAATGGAATTTTTTAATTCTTTCCCTGAAATAAATTGATTCCAAAGAGTGAATTCTCCTTTTGTGGTTTCCCCATCTGGGACTAGGCCATAAAATTTTGCTAAATTTTCTAGGCTATCATCAAAAAAAATATCATCTTTAGCATTTATAAGCATCTGAAATGGGTGTAATAAACCTTCATGTTTTAAAAATTTACTGTCCAAGGATTCGATTGTTTGCTCAAGAAAAGGGATAAAGATTGATCTTTTAAAATATTCTTCAATCGAATCACTTGGCACTCCTCATTGTTTGTCGAGAACAAATTCTAGGTAGACTTAAAGGTATATTATTTTTGAGACAAATATCAGAAACTTTTTTGAATATTACTGAAAAATGATTCTCAGAATCTTTCCGCATATTTTCAAGTGTAGATTTAATATTTTTTGCACTATTAAGAGCAAGACTTAAATCTATATTGACAGTTTGTAGAAATTTACTAAATGGTAGAGTGATTTCAAAAACAGAGTTAGTGACAAATAAACTCATAAGAAAATCACTTTTACAAATAGCATTTGAGAGTAATTTAGCATCAGTTGCTGCTTTTTTTCAGACCATTTACATATTTCATCTAAAGCATTAATCATAGGCTGAAATAACTCAATAAATGAAAGTAGAGAAGAGTGTCTTTCAATCCATCTAGTAGGACACATTCTTTTTAACTTTTCGGCTTTTGGTTTTTCATTTAATTTATTGATTTTTGCTTGAAGAACCCGTTGTCTCTTTGGAAAATGAAAAAAAATTGTATGCCATTTCAATAATTCCAAGACAATTTCTGATTTCTGCGATGGAACAGCCTTCAGAAAGAGAGAGATTAAAATTATGAGAACAACAATGAACATAAATAGCTTTAGGATATCTTTTTTGAATGAGGGCTTGTGCACCTTTTAAATGCCCGCTCATGGAAGTTTATATTTAAGTTAGGTACCCCCCTGAGATATGAACAAAATCAGCCTATGAATACTAGTACTTAACTGATGCATTTTTTCAGTTGTTTTTTTTCAAATTTCTCAAAATTATTTCTTGAGATTTTGATTAAAATTCAAATTCATTAAGATTTTTTTTAAATTTAAATATTTAAAAAAGTTTTGTAAATGAAACACTGATTTTTCAAAATCTGGCAAAAAAATTTAATTTTGTATTTTATTTACTCGTATTCACAGTTTTAGAAAGAAAATATTTTTTTCCAGCTATAAGTAGATATCATTTATAGCTTTCCTCATGAAATCATGATCTCCACTTTTCAGACGGTTCTAAATCCAAACATGCAAAAAAAAAATTTGATCCGGCCGGTCGTTCGTTACCAAAATTAAGTCTAAACGAAATGAGATATTATCTTGGGATTTGATATTTAGATGTTTTTTTTGGAATGATGGGCGGGGATTGGATTGTTTTTGGACAAGATGGGACCATAAGTAATGCTAGTTTAAAGAGGTGTCAAAACACATTTTATTGAATTTCTTTATAAATTCCGATTTTTATGAGAATTATCATACTATCGTATTAAATTTATAGGAAATCGCATTTACTAAAAGTTTCATTATATTCATTTTTACCTAAACTTAATAATAAAGGAGTTATTTATAATAAACTACTTTAAGATATCGAAAGCTTTTCGTCCGCCCGTAGTGGTAGAATAATTTGAAAAAATTAAACTTAAGAAAATTTAGAAAAAAATAGATTTTATGTGTGGGAACTGAAGCTCCCGAATCCCCCCCCTGCCTCTTCCCTGGCTACGTGAAAAAATGAAATTCGATTTTAACCCATTGGTGACCAGATATCATGTAGATAAATATAGAAAAAAATATATTTTTACAAAAAAATATTTTTGAAAGGGTTTTTGGTGTATAAAAATAAATGTTCCCATTTGGGAACGCTCGCTCTACAAATGGGTTAATATATATAAACAAATAAAAAAAATTAACCTTTTCAGTTGTGAAATCAACTATTTCTATTTCTTTATTGTCTTCTTCGCTATTGCTATTAACACAATCTGTTGTTTCTGAAGGTCCAGCTTCACTATCTAATTCTTAAATGGAAAAGTATTTAAGAATTAATTCACTAATTTAAAAAAAAATTTTAAATCTTACCTTTCTTGTTTTTCTTATTTTGAAAAAAATCTGTAATTAGTCTTCGCTTCATAATCTTTATGAAATTAGCAATTAATGTATGTAGCAATGTGGAAGGGGTTGAATTGGTGTCTAGGGTAAATGTTCTCGATAGAGCAACTTCTTGTTTGCGAATTTCTATAAAATGGTTTATTTACAAATGCCCTACCCGTAGGGCTTACAATACCGGGATCTCGGGATCCCGAATACCGGGATCCCGGACGATTTTTGTCCGGTATTAAAAACCGGTATTTATGTAAAAATACCGGTATTTTGGTATTACGAATTTACGAATTTACAAAATGTGTATGATTTTTTAATGACAATAGTGCCGACAAGAGTAGAATCAGAAAGAGCTTTTTCGGCCGCTGGTTATATTTGTACGAAAATTCGGTCCTCTCTTGATGATGAAACGCTTGATTCGTTGTGTTTTTTAAGAGCAAACTTTAATAAACAAAACGCAAGTTATTAATATTAAATACTTTCAATTTATATTTTTATATATTTTCCTTCTTTAATTATATTTAATTCTTTAATTATATAATACCATACGAGCCTATTATATGTAAAATGTAACACACACATAGAATTTAATATTTACTTTATTTTACTTGCACGTTTTTTTGTATCTATCTACTCCTACTCTCTATGTAATAAAATAATAATATCTACTCATTTCAGAACAATATTTATTGGATTTCATATATTATTTGTTAAAAAGTCAATATAACAACTGAGGTAAGAAGAAATATAGCTAGTAAATTTATTATTAATAATACCGGTATTAATACCGGTATCCCGGTATTTCAAATTTCAAATACCAAATACCGGTATTCAGATTTTAGTTCGGTATTGTAAGCCCTACCTTCCCGTTGTGGTGGGAGAAGGGGGTGGGAGACTTTCTCCAGGACGTCACCAAAGGCCCTGTGGGGGTGAGGGCCTGCGTTTCCGCTATCCCTCGGTTACATTTTACAACGAGGGATAAGGAAGTGGAGTGAGGAGCTCGAAAAATACCTTGATCTCGGTATCAATTTCCACATGTATTAATAAAAAAAAACTTTTTTATTATACACTAAGTTATATTTTAAGAATTTTTTTTCTTTTCTATTTGAAATATAGTACATAATATACAGCAATTATTTTTTTTTCTCTCCTGGGGGTTTTAACCCCCAAAACCCCCCCTGGTTGCGCCACTGAATATACAGCAATTATTATTTTTTTTCTCTCCTGGGGGGGTTTTAACCCCCAAACCCCACCCCCCTGGTTGCGCCACTGATTCGTGGAGATATGTAAAAATCTCCACATGTGAAATTTGGTGTGTAAAACAAAACCTCCCTTACTATCGTCGGTCGGAAAAATGTGAACTTAGGATAGCATTTTTACCGATATGTACAAGTCAATATGTATTGTGTGTATAGCCAATTTATAAATTAAAGGTAAGTAATTTTTCATTTTTATTAAAGTATTATATTATTATTATCATATTATATAATTGATATTTTATATATTATATTTAATACAATATTTTTGATTTGTCAAAAAATTTTTAAATAAGGCGCATAATGTTTTTGAATGAACTGAATCGTTGCTATCTTAAAGAAGACATTTGGTTATTATTTTGAATGTCAATAAAAATCAAACTCACAGACTATCTATTAAATTAAACTTTTAATACTTTTATAATACTTATTACCTTATATATAATTTGTAATAGATTATACAATTAAAAATGGATCTTTATTCACAAGAAGACATAAAATATCCAATATATATAGGTAATTTTTATATTCATCTAAATTATTGTTAATTTTTACTAGTATTATATTTTTAAATATATTTCTAATGATATTCATTATATAGATTTTTCAAATAGAAAATGATTTAACATAATGAAAATAAACTTGTTTTAGGTCCTTTATATCCTTGCAAATATTGCTACACAAATTATATAAATGAGGAATTTTTATCTAAACATTTAAAAAGATGTATTTTTATTCAAATAAATTCAATTTTAAAAAATAAATTAAAACTCGAAAATGAAACAGTCGAATATTCCAAGGAAAACAGTCATGAGGAAAACCTTGAAGATACTGATTCAAACAATACAGAAGACAGACGTTTCGAATGTAATTATTGTAAAAAGAAATTTAATCATAAATGTGATTTAAATAGACATTTATTAATTCATACAGGAGAAAAGCCTTTTGAATGTAATTATTGTAAAATGAAATTTAATCACAAAACTAATTTAAATAGACATTTATTAGTTCATACAGGCGAAAAGCCTTTTGAATGTAATTATTGTAAAAAGAAATTTATACAAAAAACACATTTTAATAATCATTTATTAATTCATACAGGAGAAAAGCCTTTTGAATGTAATTATTGTAAAAATAAATTTAATAGGAAATCACATTTAGACAGACATTTATTAATTCATACAGGTGAAAATCCTTTTGATTGTAATTATTGTAAAAAGAAATTTAATCATAAGTTTAGTTTAGATAGACATTTATTAATTCATACAGGAGAAAAGCCTTTTGAATGTAATTTTTGTAAAAAGAAATTTATACAAAAAAGAGATTTTTATAATCATTTATTAATTCATACAGGTGAAAAGCCTTTTGAATGTAATTATTGTAAAAAGAAATTTAATATGATCTCTGTTTTAAATAATCATTTATTAATTCATACAGGAGAAAAGCCTTTTGAATGTAATTATTGTAAAAAGAAATTTAATACGAAATCTAATTTAAATAGACATTTATTAATTCATACAGGTGAAAAGCGTTTTGAATGTAATTATTGTAAAAAGAAATTTAATAGGAAATCACATTTAGAAACACATTTATTAATTCATACTGGTGAAAAGCCTTTTTAATGTAATTATTGTAAAAAGAAATTTATTAAGAAATCATATTTAAAAGGACATATTTTAATTCATACAGGCGAAAAGCCTTTTGAATGTAATCATTGTAAAATGAAATTTATACAAAAAACACATTTTAATAATCATTTATTAATTCATACAGGTGAAAACTCTTAATGTAATCATTGTAAAAAAATTTAATGTTTGGTTTAATAAATATTATTTATTAATTTTAATTTATAATATAATTTAAATATAATATATGTTTTTTTTTAATCCAATTCGAATTTGCGAGATAGTCAAGTGGAGAAACTCCAGATTCTTTTCATTTATAAATTAACTCAAATATACGTAAATCAGTTGTTTGATAAACTTAGATGATTAAAAATGCGTTTGATTAATTATTATTCTTGGTTAATCAATGATTAATGGATTTCTTACATAACATATACTCCTTAAACATATGTATTAATTCACTGAAAGACAGAAAAGTAGGCCTGTTGATATAAAATATATATAGTTTAATAAATTGATTTATTTATATGTATATTTATAAAAAAACATTTTTGTCTGCAATTTTTTGCATATCTTCGCGTTTCATAACCTCTCGAATCCAAGAATGACTTTAGAATTTTTCATGTCTGTCTGACCGGAAATTTTGACGTTATAGGCTCAAAATTGTCTTAAACGATTTCGATGAAATTACATCACAATATTTTTGTGCAAGCAAATCTATACTTGTGAAAAAGTTGTCGAAATATACTGTGGTTTCTTGGCTCATCAATTATTTTGATCATATCCAAGACTCCTTTCATCCGTAGAGGTACTCCTGGTTCTCGAGTTATATCTTTGCCATAATTGGTTTTCCTTTTATGAACTGTTTCAGGCTATTATGGCCAAATTATTTTATTATCATTTCATCTATATTTTTTTCAAATACTCCAAATTGATTGAAAGAATTTTTAATTTTATTTAAAAGGGGCCGAATTTTACAACCTTTATTAGTTTTACATTCTTTAACAAGTTTGTTATCGTTAAAATGGAGATATTTTTTTATTTTTTGATAGCGATTCATAGACATAGCATTGCGAACCATATCTTCTTCTAAATCGTCTTCTTCGGACCAATAATTTTTCTTTGATGGAAATATTTTGTACCCAGAAAATAAAAGCATCCCAAAGAAAATGTTTAATTCTTCAATGGTTAAATCAAATTTATATAGTTTTTGAATTCTTTGGCATATCTCAAGGTTTCGACTACAATATATTTGAAAATATCGTTTGTAAATAACATTTCAAAAATTTTTAAAGGCGTTTTCCCATTTAGATTAATTAATTTTTCGTCTAATTTAGAAATATCTAGGTTTTGATTTTCACCAAGCTGCGTTTGAATAATTGTTGTTTTTTATGATGAATTTCTTGGATTTGTTGTTCATTAGATTGGAATTCTAGAGTACCTGGAGCATCCGAAACTTCGACAAGACCCATTTCATTTTCATTTCCTTCATCTTCATCAGTTAGTTCGTCAGGTTCTGGAGGCAACTCTATAACTTCTACACACTGGCGGCTCCAGGGGGGGGCATGAGAGTCCCGAGAGCTCAGAATTTTTTTCTTTTTTTCTTACTAAAGTGCATCTTTGAATATTATAAACTATTTATGACCTTATATTGGATAAACCATTTCATACAAGAATTTAAATAAATTGACCGGAGGCCAGAAGTTTGCAACGCGGATTTTTTCCCAGCAATACATGCTCTGTTGAAGGTACTATCTACCCTGCCAGTAAGTGTAGCATCTTCTGAAAGAACATTTCCAACAGTGCGTCGACTGAAGACTTGTTCAAGGTGGACCATGAGTAAAGCGAGACAAGAAAGACTAAGTGAAATGTGCTAACTTCATACACATAGAGATGTAGAAGTAGACATTGATATAGTAATTGATAGAGTGGTACCAGAAGGTTGGACTTTGTTATTTTGTTATTTATACATTCATTGACATATCAGTTGTTTGGGCCGAACTCCTATTTCTTCTTATTAATATTATTATTAATTTTTACATATGACTTTCAGTTTCAATCCAACCAACTGGATAATGCTATGGTTAATGTTCAAACTTAGATTTGTAATTGAATCTTAACCGAAAACTTAAAACATATATATATATATATATATATATATTTGGTTATTAAGATATAAAATATTATTTGTGAAATAAAAAAAGCAAAACGTTTATTATGAAATGAAAGTAGCACTTATTTCCTTTGTTCATGAATTTAAATAGTTTTATAACTAAGATCATGCAGTAAGTATATAATTAATTAATTTCTTGAAATACTCCCTGATATTCAATACTTCTATCGTTATTTATTCTTCTTCTTCTTTTTCTTTTTTTTAAACCTATAGGTTTGTTTCTACCAGATTATCGCGCAGAGCAGCTAGTATATAAGGTAAAACCCCCAGTGGTTGACACTCAACCAATAGTTGACACTTTTTTCAAAAATTCTAAATAATAAGAAACTGGAGGGAAGGAATCAAATTAAACTAGCAGCTTCGTCAAGTGTCTCTTCCTGGTAACTGAACTGGAAACTCTGATCCGCAATTTGCCGGCAGTCACCCACGTGAGAAACGAAAAAATCGGTGGCTGTTTGTGAATTTTTAATTTCGCTTGTTTTCCTTAAGAGTTGAGTTAAGCATCGCATTTCAAACTAAGTATTGAAATCACTTATTAATTCACCATTTTGGGGGATGTTTTGATTGATTTGGGGTTTGAAATGTTAAAGAGTTATTATTCTGTGAACTTGGTACATATAAATATTCAAAAGATCATTCTTAGCGTGGGGTGTCAACTAATGAAGCTGAATGAATGGTATGTATTGAGTAGTTGACACTAGTTGACCTGCCAGTTGAGAAGACCTTCCTCAGTGAAACTGATCCAGCTTCTAGTCAACCAGGAACTTCTACAGCTCATACAGTCACTGACATACCCAGTCCATTCAAGAGACACTTGTTTTTTAAAAAACAAACTAAAGTTCCCCCCAAAAAGAGGACTACCCAAGAAAAAATTCCTGCCATTGTATCAGGACATAACTTCCAGCAATATCTCAAGAAGAAACAACAGAAAAAGGAGGAATCAGAAAAGGCTACATTTGAGCGTGTTGCTGAGAGGGAGAGAAAGAGAAAAGAGAAAGAACTTGAAAAGGATTTGAAAAAAATAGCAAGAGAAGCAAAGAAGAATAAGCTATCTTGAATAATTTATTATTGTGTAAACTCTCTGTATTAAAAAAATAAAATAAAACCAAATTTTTCATGAATTAAGAGCCTTTTTATCATGTGTCAACTATTCATCCAAAAGTGTGTCAACTACTAAGTTTTCATTCTTAGGTGGGGTGTCAACTACTAAACCAATTTCATTTTTATGTAGAAAATTAATATAATTTTTACCTTGAACTTTTAGAATTATTGGCTTTAGGAACTTGTTAGAGGGATATTTATAGACTCTATTGTTGATGAAATGGTTGCCATAAAGTGAATGAACTCTGAGCAAAGTGAGTGGAAAGCCGAAAATTTTGTTAAAGTGTCAACTACTGGGGGTATTACCTTATATAAGTTTAGAGCAGGGATGTCCAACCTTTTAATTTAATGTGCCACATCGCAAACTTAAATATTTAACTGGGCCGCAAAATTACCAGAATATGTTAAGCCTAGCTAGTGAATGTCTCAAAACTTATGGAGATTTTTGGGGATAGAGGTGGTTTTTTGTTTTTGAATGTTGCAGCCTTTTTTTATAGCCTCGAAGTTATAGGTCGCTTGCCGGACTGTGAATTCTTTAAAAACGGGCGTAAGTAACTCCAAAATGAGTCGATAGTGGGCCGCATCAAAACAACGCAATATTTCTCTTACAACTAGTCTCAAAGATCTACAACATTACAAATTATTTACTCATTACAAGATATTTTGATTATAAATAAAATTAAAAAAAATAACTTTTATAAAAAACAATCTATAGAAGTATTAATATCAGTTTTAAACTTATATTTATTCTAATTTTAATTACTTAAAAAATATATATATACATGTTTATTTTAATAAATTTTAATAGAAAAACACAAGATTATATAAATTTATCTAAATAATATAGTTTATAAATATATATATATATAATACTATTATTTTACATTTTCAATTAGCAATATAAATTATTTTTTGGTTACTTAAATTAAAATATTAATTGATTACTAACTTAAAAGTAGTTATTATTTATAAAATAATCTAAATTATTTTTTAAAAAGTTATTGCTTCCAAGAGTTTACCATTTTTTCTGGTAAATCTATACATATTTTCAAATAAATTGAAATTAATTATAAATAATATTTTTGAAGTTATAAATAAAATTATGCTATTTGTTTTTAAATAATTTTAAACTTCATTCTTTATCAAGAATACTTTGGGGAAGGGAGGAAAGGTAGAGGGGGTTCGGGTTTATCTGGAACGCCCACTACAGGTCTCCAAATTACCGCTCTTACTATTATTATAGTGTAAGTCAATTAAATGGTCGCTTTTAGAAATTAATAAACATAAATAAATAATGTAGCTAAAAACTTTATTACCATTGAATCTTCTTCTTCAATATATATACATACACCTAATTCTGTTTTTACACGGTAGATTGGTTCCAGAAAAAACCGCGTAAAAAAGAGTGACCTTATGCAAAAATTGGTGATTGGTTCCTTCTCTCTAAAACCTAATAAAATTAGAGAAAAATAAGGATTTTTTAAGAATATGTATTCAGGTTTATTTTATTAAATCACAGATATAATGTGTATTTAACCATAATTATTAAAGAAAAATAAGTTGACCTGTGGCCAGGTCCGAACCGACCGACTGTTTGAAAAATTAATTTCCATCTACAGAAACAATTTCAAATATTTTTAATATATCTATTAATGTAATAAAAAACAGATATGAATATAACATAAATATTTTTAACTTTATTTATAATATATATGTAAGACCAGGCTGTGACGTCATGAATGGCTGGATGACGTCATATAATTTTAAATCAAGAAAAAACTAAAAAATATGATTTTTCTCGACGATAAAACCAATACAAAGTGCATGATTCGTTGTGAAAAAAATCTCCTCATGTGAAATTTGGTGTGAAAATAACCCTTCCCTTCCTATCGTCGATCGCTAATACTACCACTTCCGGTTTCCGGAATTGCACCAAAAGTTGATCAATTCATCCCACTGATGCATTAAGTAAATATACCAAATTTCATCAAAATCGGTTGAGCCGTTCAGGCTGTACACATCTATACGGACGGACAGACGGACAGACAGACATCATGCTAAAAATACTTTTTACCGACCGACGATAGTAAGGGAGGTATTGTTTTCACACCAAATTTTACATGTGGAGATTTTTACATATCTCCACGAATCATGCATTTTCTTAACAGAAAAAAGTATTTTTAGCATGATGTCTGTCCGTCCGTCTGTCCGTCTGTCCGTCCGTATAGATGTGTACAGCATGAACGGCTCAATGGATTTTGATGAAATTTGGTATATTTACTTAATGCATCAGTGGGATGAATTGATCAACTTTTGGTGCAATTCCGGAAACCGGAAGTGGTAGTATTAGCGATCGACGATAGGAAGGGAAGGGTTATTTTCACACCAAATTTCACATGAGATTTTTTTATATATCACCACGAATCATGCACTTTGTATTGGTTTTATCCTCGAGAAAAATCATCTTTATTAGTTTTTTCTTGCTTTAAAATTATATGACGTCATCCAGCCATTCATGACGTCACAGCCTGGTCTTACATATATATTATAAATAAAATAAAATTAAAAATATTTATGTTATATTCATATGTTTTTTATTACATTAATAGATCAGTATATTAAAATTATTTGAAATTGATTCTGTAGCTGGAAATTAATTTACTTCAAACCGTCGGTCGGTTCGGACCTGGCCACAGGTCAACTTATTTCTGTTAAGAAAATGCATGATTCGTGGAGATATGTAAAAATCTCCACATGTGAAATTTGGTGTGAAAACAATACCTCCCTTACTATCGTCGGTCGGTAAAAAATGCCGCCCCAAGATAAGTGCCGCCCGGTGCGGACCGCAGGTACGCCACTGCATAATATAATAATAAAACACGAGACGGGTGGGTTCTAGGCTAGGATGCGATATTAGAAAAGCATTACATTTATTTATCTCTGTGTTTGTAACAAAATAAAATATATTATTCCCTTAGAACTAGAATATGATTATTATTTAATACTTATTTATTTATTATTTAATAACTTAGAATATTATTATTATTTATATTATTTATTATTGTAAATAATTATTGTATTTATTTTGTTTTCATATTTTAGACCCAAATGACTTTAAATTATAACGACAATAAAATAAGCTTTATCAAGACAAGATTTCATCTAATTTTAAATAATTAAATATTATATAAAACTTAAATAAAGCTTTAAATGTATTTAATAATTTTATTTATATTTATGAATCTTTTTCTTTATATTAATACATAACCCTGTAACAAATGGAATAAATAATTTAAAAAATTAATACTTACGTTATCATTAAATCAAAATATCAGTATTAAACAAACAATGAAAACATTAAATTCTGTATTGCGACTACGAGACGCTGCCACACAACCGAAGGGAGAGTATGTATGACTAGGACACTAATTTTTGAAACAAAGTTTTTAGCGAAACCATGCAGTACGAGGCATAACTAATTGAAAAAAATTCGGGCTTGTGTGTTGCCAAAACGCCCAAAAACACCACTTCTGGCAACTCTGGATTGAACACGTACTGAACTGAAATAAACCGATATTATTTTTTTCGGTTCAGCTCCGGTTTTCGTTCCGACAAAAATACCGGTTTTTTTCGGTTTTTGGTTTTCGGTTCAGTTCCGGTTCGAAGCCCTGATGCTAAGAGCACAGAAGGCAGATATTTTAACATTAAGTTCATCTCCCCGATCCTAATTATATTTTTACCGACCGACGATAGTAAGGGAGGTATTGTTTTCACACCAAATTTCACATTTGGAGATTTTTACATATCTCCACGAATCACGCATTTTCTTAACAGAAAAAAGTATTTTTAGCATGATGTCTGTCCGTCCGTCCGTCTGTATAGATGTGTACAGCCTGAACGGCTCAACGGATTTTGATGAAATTTGGTATATTTACTTAATGCATCAGTGGGATGAATTGATCAACTTTTGGTGCAAATCCGGAAACCGGAAGTGGTAGTATTAGCGATCGATGATAGGAAGGGAAGGGTTATTTTCACAACAAATTTCACATGAGGAGATTTTTTTACATATCACCACGAATGTATTGGTTTTATCCTCGGGAAAAATCATCTTCATTATGTTTTTCTTAATTTAAAATTATATGACGTCACCCAGTTCTTCATGACGTCACAGCCTCGGGTAACGCCGGGCAACGCCGGCTATTTCAGCTATATATTATAAATAAAATAAAATTAAAAATATTTATGTTATATTTATATCTGTTTTTTATTACATTAATAGATATATTAAAATTATTTGAAATTGTTTCTGTAGCTGGAAATTAATTTATTTCAAACCGTCGGTCGGTTCGGACCTGGCCACAGGTCAACTTATTACATATCTCCACGAATCATGCATTTTCTTAACAGAAAAAAGTATTTTTAGCATGATGTCTGTCCGTCCGTATAGATGTGTACAGCCTGAACGGCTTAACGGATTTTGATGAAATTTGGTATATTTACTTAATGCATCAGTGGGATGAATTGATCAACTTTTGGTGCAAATCCGGAAACCGGAAGTGGTAGTATTAGCGATCGACGATAAGAAGGGAAGGGTTATTTTCGCACCAAATTTCACATAAGGAGATTTTTTTACATATCACCACGAATGTATTGGTTTTATCCTCGGGAAAAATCATCTTCATTATGTTTTTCTTAATTTAAAATTATATGACGTCACCCAGCCCTTCATGACACCACAGCCTCGGGTAACGCTGGCAACGCCGGCTACTTCAGCTATATATTATAAATAAAATAAAATTAAAAATATTTATGTTATATCCATATCTGTTTTTTATTACATTAATAGATATATGAAAATTATTTGAAATTGTTTCTGTAGCTGGAAATTAATTTATTGCAAACCGTCGGTCGGTTCGGACCTGGCCACAGGTCAACTTATTTTTATTTTTTTATTGAAAACATTTAATCTCAAATGTATTTTAGAGAATCAATTTTTTTTAATTTAACAAAAGAAAGTGTTATTAAAATTTATATCTTTTATAAAGACTTTTGTTATAACGAAATAATATTTATTATTTCTCTCAAAAATTTATCAGACTATAAATGGAAAGTTCATAAATATTTGGAATATATCTTCCAATAAACTCATTATTATTATTAAAATTAATATAAATATTATAAAAATAAAGAATTCAGAGGTTTAGTGGTTAGCACGACAGTCTACCACAGTAAAGACTCGAGTTCGCGCCTAGGAAAATTCAATAATTAATAATTTCTCTTTAACATTCTGCATGATCTTCAGGGTCTAACCGGAAATAATGATATATTAAAATAAAATATTATAGAGATCCAGATATGATCCAGTTTATTAATCTGTAACAACTAGTAATTCTAGTAATTCTCTTCTTAATACTAAAACTCCTTTCATTTTAGCCTTCTTGTAAAGATTACGTTACAATTCAAGCTACTCTTCTCCCTCTCTTAAAAGAAAAAATGAAAGTATCTTAGAGTAGTTTCGCTCCGAAAAGATTCGGAAGCTGCCTGTCTTAGTGTAGATGTGTAATCGAAAGGCGGTCTACTGGACCGTTTGAGAAAGTTTCGCAGGTTGTCGGGTGTTCAACTTTGACCGAGCCATTTCTTAAATAAAATAAATTACTTGTGTCTTATGTAAGAAGAGATGATACCCAATCAAAATCCAGATAATCTAATTTCCTCTTTGGTAAGTACAAATTATATAGTAATTAATTTATTCTATAAATTCTCTAATAAATTGTTAATTTATTTAACATTCAGATTTTGGAAATATAATAATAATATATTTCATAATTAATTTAATTTTATTAAAATAAACTAAATAAAATGGATAGAAACATTAGAATATCTTATATTCTTCTCGAGAAAATCAAATTAATTTTTTTTTTTTTTTTAATAAAATTTCAATTCTTAATAGTAAATGGATACATTTTAAAGTTTAATTATATGGAAATCCTATTTTTAAGGGAAAAATTGATAAGTAATTAATTTGTCAATTTGCGATAATCAATTATACAATAATTGTGTAATTTTTATGTTGCGTCCACTATGATTTTAAAAACTATATTTAATTTTAATTTCCACTGTAATTAATAAAATAAGTTGCTTGTTTAAAAAAAAAAAACTTACTTTATTACTTAATATACACACGAATTTTAATAAGAAACTTTACTAATAAATTATACTAATAAATAAATATATAAACTTATACTTTTCTTAAAAAAAATGATACAATTTCGTTAATAATCTCTCTCTCTCTCTCTCTCTATATATATATATATATATATATATAGGTTGGTTTAGATTTCCGTGAATGTTATTGTTATTATTACTATCAGATTTATCAGGGATATAATCACGTATTTTTTGAGATTGTTTTCTCGACGTTTCGGCACCCTTTTGGCGCCATTTTCAAAAGATTATAGTCCGAGTCAGCCTCGGGCTGTTGTCCAGTGCGGACTTGTGCCAGTCTCAGGATTTCTCAGGATTTTTCGGAGCTCCACAGCAACGCAGTGAGTACAAAACCACCCAACCTATCAACCCAAAATCCCGATATTAACCCTTGATCACACAGACTAAGACCCAGAATTCCAAAAATATTCCCACCTAAATAATCTCTTGAAAATGGCGCCAAAATGGGTGCCGAAACGTCGAGAAAACAATCGCACAAAAATACGTGATTATATCCCTGATAAATCTGATAGTAATTTATATATACATATATATAATATTCCGCAAATCAGAAGTTGAAATGCATAATCATCAATCAATCATCGTTAATTGCTTTTAAATCAGAAAAATTAAAATATATCGCTTCAAGTCAATTTTGCGGTATTATAGAAAAGTCCTTCCTAATTGTTATTCTTAATAATTCATTATCGATTATCATTAGAAAAATTAAATTTTGCATTAAGAAATAATATTAATAATTTCATTTGTATTTTTTTATTTGTCTTTCGATTATGTATAACTTGAGAAACTTTCCCTTCATAGTGTATAACGGCAAAAAAAATATTAAATTCTCATTAAATTCTAATTTTTAAATTTTCAATTTTATATTATTTTTATTATGAATATTATATATAAATGTAATTTCAATTTTTTATAATAGTTGAAATATTTTCTATTTGCTATATATTGAATTTATCTATTTATTTGTCATTAATGCAGTGCACATTAGAATTTTCAAAATATCTGAATTTAATAAAAAAATTAATTATAAATAAATGATTCACTCAAATATTAGAATAGTTTAAATGTTTTGGAGTTAATGATCTTTGAATGATTTTAAATATATAATGTAATTTCGTAATAATTTACTCACGATTCGATTTCTCTTTTACCATTAAATTGTAATTTAATTTTAATTATTTTTTTTTATTAATGTCTATGTATATGAAGATATATGAGAGGGTGGAAGGGGGCGCTTGACCCTCTTCAACAATTTCCTGGTTGGATTTTTTAGGTCATAACACCAGCTAAAAAATCTAAAATAGAATTATGTACTATATTAATGCAGTTCATTATATTACTAATGTATATAATTTATTTTACCATTATTTTTTCATTATAAAAAAAAATATTTATTTTTTTATTTCTCTAGTACAAAATCATTATCTGTTGTCATTTTTTCTTACAACTTCTAAACAACAAAAATATATCTATCGCTCGGGGCAGAAACCGCAGGTCTTTCACCAATTCACACATTTATAATAATAAAATTAATTTTTTAGAAACTAAAAAAAATATATTTAATGATAAGACATGTTTTAGTTTTCAAAAGTAAGTAATATAATTAATTGAGAATACTTAATATAAACTTAAAAATTATTTTTAATTAATTGAAAAAAAAAATTGTCTTTCGTTTCTCCTGTATTAATCCTGTCTCTAGAGCAGTGATTCTCAACCACTGTGCCGCGGCACTTTAATGTGCCGCGAGATTATGAGGCTCTTAAACATTTCCGACTTTTTTTCTAAATTTTTTCTATTTGGTTCTAAAAAAAGGTAAAACGTTTTTGGGACTAGGCTTTTAAACATTTCTGACTTTCTAAATTTTCTCAATATGGTCCTAAAAAAAAAAAGTAAACCGTTTTGGGACCACTTTTTTTTCAATATGGTAAACTTTTACACTTATCTTTTTAACGATGCGGTAAAAAAAAGGTTGAGATTCACTGCTCTAGAGCAGGGGTGGCCAACGACTATTTTTCTTGAATATGTTTCGCGTTCACCAAAGAAAATTTTGAAAAAATTTTGTTCAAAAGCTTAGTACAAAAAACTGTTGAGATTTTTTTTAGAGGTTAATTGAAAAAATTTAAGGGCTATGATCGACCAAAAAACGCTTCGCGATCGACGTCTGGGGCTCTAGAGCATAGGTTCCCAAACTTTTTTGTGTCGTAGCCCTTGTCGTGTTTTTCGGTTTTAGGTAGACCCCCTAAATTGACTTTTTTATGAAAAAATTTTACCCTTTGTTTCTAGAGCCTTATTGAAAAATCAAAAATGTTTTAAGAGTCATGTCGGAAAAACAATTTACCTTTTGTTAAAGTCATATTGAAAAAAATTAAAAATATTTCAAAAGCCATGTAGGAAAAACAATTTAGCTTTTTTTTAGAGCCACAAAACATAGCCATCCATTTTCATTTTATGGACCCCCAAATTTGTTATTCTCTAAAGTAAACCTCTTGTAGGTTTTCACCCCTAATAGTCGATATAGACCACTTTGGGAACCTCTGCTCTATGATGCATATATAATAATAATAATTATAATAATAATAATAAATTATTAATATTATTTTATCAAATTACATCTTGTATTGTATGTATATATAATTTTTATCATAATAATGTATAAAGATAAAATAAAAGAAAAGTTTTCTAAAATATAAAGTATGCATGTTTTTTATGATTAAAATTATATTAAATGTTTCTAATTAATTACTGGTTTCTATTAAATATGATATTGGCCTTATTATTTAAACCTTTCACACTGAATAAATATTTTTTTTTAATAATTTGTATCAATACTAAAAAAAATATTCTCTAATTAATGAAAAATAAGAAAGAGGTATACTTTTAAAAAATTTATTTCAACGGTATTTCCCAAATAACCTATTTATTGATTTACAAATACATTATATATTTATTTTATCTTAATTTTTCAATTTTATTATATAAACTCTAATAATCTTAATTAAATCAATACTTATTTTTATTTAATAATTTACTCTTAATTAAATTGATTTTAAATATGATTTTATTCAATGAATAAAATATTTAATTAACAATATTCATTAAATTCAATCATTTTATTTTATAATTTTTGACAAAAGATCGTGCAATTAGAACTTTATTATTATTTTGGATTTACATATAAAAAAATATGAGCTGTGGCCAGGCACAGAACCGCCCGACGATTTGAAATAAATTAATTTCCAAACATTATATATATATATATATAAAGTATAAAAAAAATATTTTTAAAATTTGAATTAAAATGACTAAATTATGTTATCTTGGTTTTTATTTTTAGTTTAATTACTCATTTATTTACTCCTATATTTTAATAATATATTTAATAATTTCGGACAATGAATATCAAATTAATATCGTCGATCGCTAATACTACCACTTCCGGTTTCCGGATATACACCAAAAGTTGATGAATTCATACTACTGATGCATTAAGTAAATATACCAAATTTTAATAAAATCCATTGAGCCGTTCAAGCTGTATACGTCTATACGGACACACAATGGACGGACGGACAGACAGACATCATGATAAAAATACTTTTTTCGGTTAACAAAATGAATGATTCTTGGAGATATGTAAAAATTTTCACATGTGTATTTGGTGTGAAAACAATACATCCCTATGGTCGGTCGGTAAAAATAGAGAATGCCTTATTAAGGTTTTGATAAACCTTGATCTTAGTAAGATATTATTATAAAAGGGTAAAATATATATATATATATATATATATATATATATATAATGATATAAGAAAATGTTTTAAGAACTATGTGACAGATATAAACATCCATAAATATATATTATATATATAATAGATTATGTTGTAAAATACGATGATATTAAGTTTCATGTATCTGTGACTTTATATTATTTCATTTACATATAGATACGCAATTCGTTATTAAGAATATATATATATATATATATATATATATATATATATACGTAGGTTGATTAAATGGGTAAAAAATCCTGAAAACCTATTAACAAAAATTTACAAACAAAAAAACTGAATTTTTCTACAATTTATTTCTTATAAGTATTCGAATAAATTAAAATTATAATTTGTGATTTTTAAAAGAACTTAAGGAATCCCAATTTGAAAAACAAAAATTTCTCTGTTAAGCTGGGTGAGATATTTTAATTAAATTCTATCAAATCTATTTGTATATAAATGGTTTTGACATTGAATCTATTCAAATTTATGTTCCTCAAATTTTACGAAATTTCAAATATTATTTAACCTCTATTTTACAAATTACTATCAGTTATAGTTATTAAATTGTCAGCATTTACATTAAAATAGTTTATTTCTTTTATAAATAAAACAAACATCGATTTTTACTATCTCGCCAAATTTTCGATGTTGAGATTTTGATGTTTTTATACGTTTTGAAGGTTCCTGAATCATTTTCACTAAGATTGAGAAAAATGTCTGTCTGTGTGTGTGTGTATGTAGACAAGATTATGCAAAAACGGTTTGTGCTAGAATCATGAAATTTGGTACATGGGCATTATTCAAAATTCGTAGTTTTCTATCAACTTTTGAGAAATGTAGCTCAACCGGAAGAGGGTCATTACTTAAAACGTTTTGATTTTTTTTCCTCTAAAGTGACCGTAAAAATAAAGATATAATTTTTCACATGATTAATAATTGTATAAAACTGCTATATATAGAATTTCAGCTTGACTGATTCGCTGAAATTACCAGAATTAATTTTTTAACACTGCAAATCTCACGCGCCAACACGTGACTTGGTGTCATCAACAAAGAGACAAACATGCGCTGGTTTAATATTTATCATTTATAATTTATAATTAATTAAATTTAATTTAAATATAATATATTATGTTATTTAATCCAATTCAAATTGCGAGATAGTCGAGCGGAGACACTCCAGCTAATTTTAAATTTAAATTAAAATTGATGCTTTTAAAATAAAAAAACAAAATCTTTGAATTATTTTATTATTTTTTTTACTTTAAAATTAATAAAATGAATAATACGAAAAAAATATTGAATGTGTTTATTAACATTTATCTTTATAATCAAACTACAATATTAATCACAAACAATAGGTTGATTTTAATTTACTCACCTCCAAAATAAAATATAATATTATAGTTCTCCTTCGTTGCTAATAAATACAATTTTAATTATTTAATTATTTTTACTAGTAATATTTTTTTAAACTTTTAAATCTTTAACTCAATTATTTTTTTAAAGGCTTGCAAATTTTCCACTTAGTTATCTGTGTGTTTTTTCTGAATTCATAAAAATCAAAAAGTAAAAAACAAGTGAAATTTTTATTTTTTTCATTTTTACTATCTCGCCGTGTGTATGTGTGTGTGTGTAGACAAGATTACGCAAAAACGGTTTGAGCTAGAATCATGAAATTTGGTACACGGACATTATTCAAAATTCCTAGTTTTCTATCAACTTTTGAAAATGTAGCTCATTCGGAAGTCGACCACGTTTTCATTTTTTTTCCTCTAAACTGACCGTAAAAATAAAGATAAATGTTTGATAGTTTTTCACATGATTAAAAATTGTATAAAACTGCTATATATAGAATTTCAGCTTGTTTGAATCGCTGAAAGTACCGGAATTAATTTTTTAAATTTTTTAACACGCTGACTGACAATCACGCGCCAGCATGTGACGTGGTGTTATTAACAAAGAGCCAAACAAGCTCTGGTTTAATAAATATTATTTATTAATCTTAATTTATAATTTATATATATAATTTTAATTAAATTTAATTTAAATAATATATATGTTAATTAATCCAATTCAAATTTGCGAGATAGTGGAGAGGAGACACTCCAGATTGTTTAACTTAAGTATTAAGTATTGTAAATATCTTTCCAAACAAATTGTATACATAAATATTAGAATAAAATAAATAAAAATCACGCGCCAACACGTGACGTGGTGCCATCAACAAAGATCCAAAGACGCGCTTGATTAATAAATATTATTTATTAATTATAATTTATAATTAACTAAGTAATCCAATTCATATTTGCGAGATTGTCGAGTGGAGACACTCCAGTTTATTGAAATTATGATAACATGTTTTTCTCAATTTATAATATTATAGATTATTATAATTATTATTATTATAAGTAAATAAATATATATGAATCCTTTAAAAATTAAAAATTTTTGCTTATTTAACTTTAAAACAATTTTAACTAATTTTATCTTTTATCTAAAATAAATAATTTCAACAATAAATAAATACGAATATATAGTATATGAAATTTAATATTTTTTTTATATATTCAAATAAAAATATTTTATTTATATATTTTATTTATTTAATTATCTCATAATATATACTTTATAATATATGTTAAGTTTAAAAAAGAAAAAAAGCTAATAAAATCAATACTTTTCGAATAATTTTATGATTAATATCCTAATTCTGTACTAAATTCTATCTCTTTCAAATATTTCACAATCCTTTCTATTTTAAAATAAAAAAATTATTATAGTATTTATTCATAGTTTATTAGTATTTAATTTCAATACTATACAAAAAAAAATCATTATTTATGAGAGATTAACATTATCCAATTTAATTTTAATTTTAAAAAAGTTATGAAAACAAAAAACAAAAATAATTAAAACGGCCTTCCTAGTTACTACTTTCTCGTCTATTTAATTTTAATAAGAATTATGTTCAGTCATTCTTTCGCAATTTCTTTTACAACATCAAGTTTTTGAATAGAATTTGTTCTACATTAGAAATCAATTATTCTCATCATCCCAAATTATTCAAATATCAGGTTGCAAACAAATATATAGGTTACATGTTTCAAGGTGGTTTACATTATTTATAAGGACGATATCCAGTTTGGGGGTCAATGCTGTTAAATTACATCCTCGAGGTCCCGAGTTCAAGTCCCTGGACTTGGTAAGGGAATTTCTCTAGCTGGGGCCTATGGGATGGAATCCAAATTGGGAAGCTTGAAAAAAAATCTGGAGTGTCTCCACTCGACTATTTCGCAATTTGAATTGGATAAAATAACATATATTATATTTAAATTAAATTTAATTAATTATACATTATAAATTAAAATTAATAAATAATATTTATTCAACCAGCGCGTGTTTGACTCTGTTGATGGCACCACGTCACGTGCTTGCGCGAGATTTGCAAATCATTACATTCTTAAATAATTAAAAAAAAACGACTTTTTTAATTCACTTTTGAAAGTAAAATAATTTCGGTCTATCAAAATAGAAAAAATATTAAAATTCTACTTCTCTTATATTATCGTTTATTTAATGGTTATTTTATTTTAATATTTATGTATAGAATTTGTTTGGAAAGATATTCACAATACAAAATACTTAAGTTAAAAAATATGGATTGTTTCCACTCGACTATCTCTCAAATTTGAATGAAAAGAAGTTTTACACAATTTTTAATCATGTCAAAAACTATCAAACATATATCTTTATTTTTACGGTCAGTTTAGAGGAAAAAAAAATAAAAATGGGTTAGGTAATGGTTCTCTTCCGAATGAGCTACATTTCTCAAATGTTGATAGAAAACTACGAATTTTGAATAATGTCCGTGTACCAAATTTAATGATTCTAGCTCAAACCGTTTTTGCGTAATCTTGTCTACACACACACATACACAGACAGACATTTTTCTCAACTTTAGTGAAAATGACTCAGGGACCTTCAAAACGTATAAAAACATCAAAATCTCGACATGTATTAATGATTTTTTAAATTTATATGATGCTTTATTATTATTTTATCTTCTATTATTAAAGTTTCAATCGCGAACTCCGTTTAGAATATGCTTGAACAAGCGGAAACAAAATAAAATATTGTTGAGCCTGTCGGATCACCTGTGCCACTAGTGAAGGAGTTAAAAAAGAATTCTCAACTCTTTCAAACGGGTTGGAAATAAAATTAATTGGGAAATGAACCCTCAAACAAATTTCACCAAAGAGTGCAGTACGTTTGACTATTAGTGCTTAGGCGATTCGCCTTGGAGAACCAAGATCGGAAAGAAATAATAACAAATAAAATTAATCAAAATATCCGATGCTAGCATATGGATCTGCAAAGGAAAAATTAGGTTCACTTTTTTTACAAATAAAAGAAAAAGGTTCGTTGCCACGTTATAATATTTAATGAAAAGAAAATTAATATAAAGTAAAAATAAAAAAATGAAATTGATATAAAAATCAAAAAGTCCTAAAAGCCTCAACCATCCAACTCATACCCTCTCCCATCTCTCTCACTTGCCTTCCTACATTGTCCACCCACTGCGTCCTTGGTTTTCCAAACGTACATTTTCCAATCGGTCTCTCCACCAATATATTTTTCATCATTCTTTCCTTTCCCATTCTAGCCACGTGTCCTGCCCATCACAGTCCTTCTCCATGTTATTTTTTCCCCTTATTCAGATTATATATTTTATATATTTACTAGTCCTTCCCGGCATCATATGCTACCGGCGGCATAAAATTCTTCTTAGAGGGATATTTTAAAACACAACATTTCAAATACTTACAAAACAACACAATGTTTCAGTATTAAATTATTCACTTTATTCAATTCGTCGTAATAATTTTTTTATTTTTTTATTTGACACTTATTTGATTTAACAAAACAAAATATTAAAAATATGAAGTTAGTTACAAATTAATAATTTTGACAATTTGTAACTAACTTCATAATGTTACAGACATCACATACATACGACGGAAATTATATTGTAATGTTATTTTGGGGCAGTAAGGTAATTTAGTAAATAAGAGAATTTTTATAAAATCAAAATTTTGAACATTTTATTTAAATTTTTAAGTGTGTGTAATGATTTATAAAAAAGGTTTGTAGGATTAATATTAGGTGTAAAATTGGTCGCAATAAGGGTGTAATTGGTAGCACTTTGGAAGAGGGAAACCAGCTTCAGGCTGAAGTTCTTGTCTTATTGAGGAGGTTAGATAAATCCAAGAAGACCTCGCAACTCGAACATGGATTCTTGCAAACAATATTTCTTGTTAACGATGTTGCCAGAGCTCATATAAGCGAGGATCCGTGGACTGGTGAATCGTGGTCCCTTTTTCCTCCAATGTTCCTCCGGTCGGGCTGATTGCTACTGCCCGACTCCTCTCATCCAGACCGTCCGGTCGGGACAGTTGCTACTTCACGACTGACTCTTTGACTTTTTAACAACCAGTCTCTTCAGGGGAAACGTATTACAATCCTAATCCTTTCCACAAAGAAATTTATTTTTAAATAAATAAATTTTATTAATTCTTTTATTTTAAGAATTAATGATATTTTTAAAATATCATTTCATCCCCTGTTCCCGATTAAAAAAAATTTATTTGGGGATATGAAAGGACCCAAAAAAATTTTTTTTTTGTTGATGAACCGGGTAGTTACCACACAGCACTTAACATTCACACTTGTTCACTTTTCACTAAGGTTTTTTAGTCCAGTTTAAAGTTTTTGAAATTGTTCAACTCACATCTTAAAACTAAATATTTACATTTATTTATAATCTAATTTTATTTACACAATTTATTAATAACAGTTATTTGAATACTACAAAAATATTATAATTATATAATTCGTATTTTGAGCTTATATAAAGAGTTATTAAGAAAATCGACTTAAAATAAATTTTTTTAAATCTTTTCACAAAAATAGAAATTTAACATAATTTTTTAATCTTATAATAATATTAGAAATTTTCTATTAGTGAATTTCAATATTGCAATTCCAATATTAAATTTTATTAATAAAATATTGTATTTATTTATTTAATCTTTTTTTTTTTTAGCTATAAATTCTTTTTAAAACTAAATTCCTTTTAATTCAATTTAACAGAGTGAATTTCCAATATTATAATTTATTAATAAATTATTTATTATTTATTTAAATTCATTTTAGTAATAAATTTTTTTTTTTTTTTTTTTTAATTAATCTCAATTTAACAGAGTGAATTTTCGATATTATAATTTATTAAGACATTATTTAATTTATTTATTTATTTTTTTTTTTTTTAAAAATTCTAAATTAAAAAATTTAATTTTTTTTTAGATTTCAATACATTAATTCACATTTCTATCATAATTATAAGTACATAATTTTTTAATTCATAAAATTTAATGACAATTAATATTTTTTTTTTTTTTATATATTTTTTTTTTTTAAACAGACACATCTTTTTCCAATGAAATTTATCATCCCCTATCAGACAATGAACAAAACAGCTAGAAACCTCTATTCCATTTATATTTCAAAACTAACCCTTAAAACAAATTTAAATTCTTTAGGCTCTCTCTATAGGATATTCATACGAACAATATTAACGCCCGCAACTCATGACCCATTGAGGAATATTTCTATTAAAAGACATTTGATTTTATTCAGTATAATTATAACTTTTTTACCATTTCTTCTTTATATAAAAAAAAATTAAAAATAAAAATACATCTATAAATTCACTAAACTCTTTAAAACAATATACTTAGAATTTCATTTCCTTAATTTTTCAATATTTATTCTATTTGTAATCATTTCATTTTTCCTTAACTATATCCCTAACAATGTCCCTAACACATAAAGAATCAATAATCTTAAATTACTTTTAACTAAACTTTTTCTTACACCTTTCAATCTTTATACTTCAACGTTTCATATTATTTAATAAGAGAGAGAGAAAAAAATCCTATATTTATTCCTGAATCAATTTCAAAATTCTACAGTTGAACCTTCCAACAAATTTTGGTTCATGAAGGGAACTTTATTTAAAATAATATTTTTTTCTTTTTAGACTTGGAAAAGGATTTGATATTGATACGCTTGCGGATACTTATTTCTTTGTAACAGACAATTAAATGCATTGAAATCAGACATTACAATTTTAATTAAATTTTTCTAATATAAATCTGAACAGCTAATCATTTTGTTTTTCTTTTTGGCTATGCCAAAATGACCAGTACTCAAATGGAAGGGATTGATTATAAGATTTGTAAAAAGCGGTGGTACAACAAGACGGGATAATTTAATTATTTTGTCTCTCATGAACGAGACATTATTGAATAAGAAATATTTTTTATAAGACTGACTTTTATTTAATTCATAATTTTCAATACGAGACGGGAAATATTTTTCTATATTTGGTTCATTAAATATTGCATTTAAACGTTTAGACATAGCACTTTTTTTATTTCTAATTGTTAAGAGACTTGACTCAGACAGAATTCTATTTATTGATTTATTTAGACTATGAAGGGACTTACGATTGACAATATCCGCAGGTATGTTTTTTGTTACTTTTATAGACTGTTTTTCTTTGTTAAACTGCTGGAGAGGTTCATTAGGATTTTTATTTGAGAGATCTTTTCGTTGGCTAATTTCAGGCTCGGTTTCAGTTACTGATGGCTTTTTTTTTACAGACAGAACAACTTGAGACATACACACACTATCAGAACAAGTCATACTACTATTATTAACATTATTAATTTCTATTATTGAATCACAAGTTTTTTCATTTATTTTTACATTAGACGGACAAGACGAATTTTTATCATTATTAATATTAACACTATCATTATTCTTATTTTCAAATTCATTTACTGTAATAAAAGTTTTAATATTTAAATTTTCACTTGGCGGACTGACAAGACTATTAATATTATCGTTATTAAGACCATCATTAACTTCATTTTCAACTACGGACCTGACATTCTCCAACTTGCTAGCTTGATCACTCAAATTTTTATCTATTTCATTTAATTTTAATTCAATTTCATTTTCCAATTTTGGAATGTCAAAATTAGTTGGAAGTCCTATTTTCTGGGAACTATCGTTAAGTTTTTCTGCGAATATTAGTAAGAAATCAGCAGTTAATTTCTTTAAATGGTTGTCTAACATACGGTTTCGTTGGCTTTTCGCACTCCCCTTGGGTCCAGAAGCCGCAGGATCAACATTGTTAGTACGACCATTCCTCTCAGTTCCCAGTGGTTGTTTTGAATAAAATCCTTTATCATCGTTAAGAATTTTACTATTAACAGGCTCCCTCCGTTCTGCCTCATCTCTGGATAAGGAATGATTACCTTCATTGGTTGACATTATTAACTGAACAAATGAAATTACAAAAATTAAAAAAATTCAAAAAAATATTTTTTTTTATCTCACCAAAACACATGAATAAAAAATTTAAAAAATATTTTTTTTTAGTACTATAACAATTGAAATTAATAAAAAAATTCCAAAAAAAACTATCTTTAGCAAATGAACCAAATCAGATTCTTCAAATAAAAAAAATCAACATATATTCTTTCAGCAAGTGACATTATTCAAATCCATAAAAAATTAAAAAATTATTTTTTTTTAATACATTAAACAAATTAAATTACTCCAATTAATAAACAAACTTCAAAAAATACATATTTTTTCTTTTTTTAACACTGATATTATTTAAATCAAAAAGAGATTATTTTTTTTTTTTTTATTTTAACACTGACAAAATCAGATTAATTCCAATTCATAAACAAACTTTAAAATTAGAAATTTATATATATTTTTTTTTTTTTTTTTTATAACAAAACACACACACATGTTACTTCTCCTCAATAAAACAAAAACCCAGCCAACTCCGGTACGTGGTATGAAAAAGAAGGTGGGGTGGGGATGAAAAGTAGGGGAAAAAATTGAAAAATTTTCAAAAAAATCATTTTTTTCTCTTTTTTTTTTTTTAATTAATTACACTTACCGCCCTTTTGACAACATCTCGGTGGGACCTCCATGTAATGATAACGATGTTGCCAGAGCTCATATAAGCGAGGATCCGTGGACTGGTGAATCGTGGTCCCTTTTTCCTCCAATGTTCCTCCGGTCGGGCTGATTGCTACTGCCCGACTCCTCTCATCCAGACCGTCCGGTCGGGACAGTTGCTACTTCACGACTGACTCTTTGACTTTTTAACAACCAGTCTCTTCAGGGGAAACGTATTACAATCCTAATCCTTTCCACAAAGAAATTTATTTTTAAATAAATAAATTTTATTAATTCTTTTATTTTAAGAATTAATGATATTTTTAAAATATCATTTCAATATATATTGATATAATTCTTTTATAGAACTATATTACTAAATAAGATTTTAGAAAAAAGCTACTTTTATCATTGCGGTTCAATTTTTTCCAAAAATTAAATCATTTTAAAATAAATTATAATTTTAGTTTTGTTTGTTGATGGAGGACCTATATCAGAGATGGGCATTAAGTCGATCGCGATCGACTGGTGGACCGCCGAGTCATTTTAAAGTGATCGCCTTTACTCATTGCCTTTTTTACTTAAACTACTCCTTAGCATATAAAAAATTCCATTACTCGGGGAAGAAATAACCAAAAATATAAACGAATTGTTTTCTATAACTATTGAGGAAGATGAAGTTCTTCAAAATGACATAATTTTAAAAGCACATAATTCAGATCCTACAAATATTTTTTGGAATTTAATGGACGAAGTTAAGTATACTAATTTAAAAGGCCTCGCATTAAATTTAACATCGTTCTTTGGCTCTACCTACCTATGTGAATCTGCATTTTCTACGATGAATATAATTAAATCAAAATATCGCTCCCGTCTTACAGACAATCACCTCGAATGCAGTACAAGACTGGCAGTTAGTAATTATACACCAAGATTTACTAAATTAGCAGAGGATATGCAGTGTAAATCTTCTAATGCGGACAATTTCACATGACTTTATCTTAAATAATAATTCGAATCAGAATATTTCTTATGAACTTGATATTTTTATACTTTTATAATCTTTAAATTTTGTTTGAAAATATATACCTAAGTTCCTTTCTTCTTCTATTTTTTTAGTTACCTATGTACATTTATACCACATTGTTTATTATTATTTTAATAAATATCTGGTGGACCGACTTATTGTAAAAAAATTAGAAGTAGACCGCATCCTAAAAAAGTTTGCCCATCCCTGACCTATATTAAAAAGATAGGAGTGATTTTTGTGAAATGAACTCCACATTAACGTTTATCAGATTTAAACCATTCATTAGATTAGATCCCATTTTTAATGCTCTATGGCAGGGATGGGCAAAAGCCGGCCCGCGGGCCGGATCCGGCCCTTTTGCTTATTTTATCCGGCCCGCAGGCCCAGTTGAATTTCGATCTTTCATTCAATTTCGTTCAATATGGTTCTAAATAAAAAAAAAAGTTAAATTTTTGTCCCAGTTTGGTGTTTCGAAATATGATCCTCCGGCCCAGGAGGCATTTTGAAAATCTCATTTTGGCCCGCGCTTAAAAGTATTTGCCCACCTCTGCTCTATGGTATTAATGGAAAAAATTATCGTAATAAATCACCATATTTTGGGGTTATGCTGAAAAATTGAATTTCTAAACCTTTTTATCAGATAATGTTTTTCAAAGTCATTTCGAATCAATAGAATATTTTGATTTTGATTTTTATTGACACTTGTTTATTGAATAATTAATTAAATTAAAAAATAATGATTTTTCTTATAAATGAAATTTCAATAACATATGAATAACTTCATTTTACATTTCTACATACCTTTATTATAATAATTACAATTTTTTTAACATAATTGCTTATATGTGAAATTTTCGCAATTGTTCACTATTACACACATGAATTTTATTTTTAATTTAAGCCATATGGTAAATAATTTATATCGAGATTAAAAAATAGCAAGCTAAGGGAAATTTCATATTATTGTTATTATTATTATTGTAAAAATATATCAAATTAAATCTTTTTAAAATTATAAATTATAATTATTTGTTTTCAATTTAAAATTAATTATAGGTATATCATTTGTATAATATGTATTAAATGAAAGTGTTTCCATATCTAAAAGATATTTTTGAAAAACTGATTATATTATTATAAAATTAAGTATATAATATAATGTCCTAAAATTATACATTATCAAATTAACTAAAATATTAAATTAAATTTTATATGCTTTTTATTAACTTGGCTTTTCTGTCTGTAATTATTTATGTCTGTTAATAATTAACAGTTAACTCTTAAATTCAACTTGAGCGATTTCGCTCAAATTTGAAACGTATATTGAAAGTCGATGACACTACAATAATCAAAAAGAAATATTTTGAATTTTTCCAAAATATGGATTTTAAAAATTTGTGAATTTAAATGAATGATGTTTCTATACATTTTCTATACAACGTGCTTGTGTTGTTCAGTGATTCTGAAAAGAACTCGGTACCGCATAGTACACGACAGATGACTTAATAAGCCACTTGCATAATCAATGCCATCTAGAAAAGGCCTAGAAACTTCGCGAAGAATCTAATATATGTTTGAGAATAACAGATTTAAATATTAGTCAATAGTGCAAGCAACAATAAAATATTAAAAAAAAAAATATGAAAAAAACTAAAAACTTCAAAATAAATTAATAAAAAAACTTTTTATTATACACTCTTTTTAATCAAAAATGCCCTAAAAATATAGAATATAAAATATGAATTAAACCATGAATATTATCCTTTACATATGCCCATAAAAAAAGCGTGGGACGCATATAATAATATTAAATTATTTACCTACTACTTATGTTCATTTGCGCCCACGCTTTTTTTGTTGGGCATATGAAAAGGATAATATTCAAGGTTTAATTAATATTTTATTTTATATTTTTTAGAGCATTTTTTATTAAAAAAAGTGTATATTAAAAAGTTGTTTTTATTAATTTATTTGAAAATTCTAAATAATATATTAGATTAATCAGTTTTGATATTCTTATTAAAATTCTCAATTTAAAAAATAACATTTTCCAAATATTTTGAAAGTCAAACATTAGACAAAAGAAAAATGATTTTCAAACAAATAATGTGAATATCAACATTTCTAGATTTACTTTCCTAAAATAAACATGATTAATCAAATAAATTGCGAAAAATTTCTAAACACCAAGAAATTATTTATTATTGATTTTAAAAGGTGTATTTTTATAAATATTAGTAAATTATAAATAAATGTGTTTAGATATTTATACGAATATAAAAAAAAATCTTAAATTTCATAACCTTATATATTTATATTAAACAAACCCAGAAAAATTTATTTCATCGTTTTTTTTTTAACCGAAAGGAAATTGATTCTTCATTCATGTTTAGACCATAAAAACAATCCAAATCTTTTATTTTTTATGCTGAAATATTCCCGATTACAGTTTTGAATATTTCTGTTAGAAAATATAATAAAAATATATTTAATTTAAGTAAACTATAACGAAAAAAGGTTTATAATATAAGCCCTAAAAATTTGAAAATCTTCAATTATTAAATATTTAAATCTTTAATTTAATAATGTATTTAAAATATTATTTATAAATTTAATTTTTTATATGTTAGATAATTAAATAAATCTTCAAATATTGGAAAAAAAAATGGAAATTAATCTTTCTTCATCAATTTTCTCTGATGATACAGGAAGTAATAAAATTGAAAACCTTCAACACAACCGTGATCCCAATCACATCTACTAAAAGTTGCTTAAATGCAGAGATTATAGGGAGAAGATATATATATATATATATAATGTTATTTTTCAAGTTAATTTTGAAATATTTATATAATTTCTATATTCAATTAATATAAATTTATTTTGAAATAATCTTTAACATAATCTAAGTTCATCATATAATATATGGTATATGTGATGATTAACATAAAACAAAATATAACTAAATGAAGAATTAATTTATTATTCTCTACAATTACAATCTAAGATAGGTAAATATATATATATATATATATTGCTTTAACACTATTCAATATTCACTCCATCTTTATTCTGTTTATATGGCTTGGATAAGAGTTTTATATAACGAATGATTTCAAAACAAGAGTTGAAAGTAATTTTGTAAGATCAAGTTGAGTGATAATACATTCATATAGATTTACGAGTATACAATGTTTTTTCTTTAATTATGATTATTATTATTGCAAATTTATAGTTGTCTTTAAAATATATTTTTTTTTTACTTTTTACCTAATATTACTAATAATTTAAATATATACAATTTATTTACAATTCATTTTATTTTTTTTTTATTATGTAAAATATTATATTCTTAATATTTTAATTAATTGAACTGAATTATATATTTATCTTGTGTGTGATATATTATGTAATTGTTTAAAATTTTTAATATATCAACATCATTTTATGTAATTAGTTTTGTTTTCTTAAAATTCAATTGTTATTATTAATTGTTATTATAAGTATAAAAGTATATTTACGGTTTTTTTATAATTAAAATAAAATTTGAAAGAACTTCCAGTTATTTTATAGTTATCTTTTTTAATCATTTTAAGAAATTTCTTTGACAAGAGATCTATCCATCTCTGTAGCTCTACGGAACTTAAAAGTTCTTGGCCGCAGCAACCACACTTCTCCAAGTATCCCTATTCCGAGCCACAACCATCCAATCCTTACCCTCTCTCATCTTTCCCACGTCCCTTCCTTCATTATTCATCCACCAAACGAAAGTTTCCCAATTGGTTTCCCCACTAATATATTTTGTCATTCTTTCCTCTCCCATTCTAGTCACGTGCCCTGCCCATCGCAGCCTTCTCGATTTTATGATTCTAACTATATCTGGAAATATATATGCAAATCCTCGTTATGCAGTCTCCGCCATTACTTGGTGACCTCCTCTTTCTTTGGCCCATAAATGCTGCGAAGAATCCTATTCTCAAATATTCTAAATCTACTCTCGTCTCCTAAGGTCATAGACCATGCCTCACACCCTTATAATACAACCGACAAAATAATTGTTTTATACATTTTACTATTGATCCACTTTTATAATAGAAGCTAGCATTAAATGTGCAACTACTTCTCTAAAGTTAAATAGTTTTTATTAATTATTTATATTAATTTGAATATAACTTTTATTTAATTTTATTTATTTTATTTTTTTTCTAATTACTAAAGGTAGGCCAATATAAATTATTTACATAAAATAATTTTTTCATTTATAATATTTTAAATCATTCTATATTCCTTTTTAGACATTTGGTCTCTTTCTCTTCCCCTTTCAGTTTAATTTCATACTGACACCAGATAATAAGATATTATTAAACTAATGCTCTAAGGTCATTTTTTAACATTATTATATTTTTATCAATTTTCGTATAGTCCGAATGATAATAATCCAGATAAATATTTTTAATATTTTATTTATTTATTAAAATGTCTTCTATCTTTTTTTCGTAAAATGACAATAATCATTTAAACAAATCTATATGTATAAATAATTCATAGAAAGTAGACATCTGGTAGTTATGACTCGTTCTTTAGAATGCAAGTTGAATATATTTAGATATCATTATACAATAAGGGGATTGCTTATTTACTCTAATTTATATTTATTTTCTTTTTCAGGTCACATTATTTAGAAATTTAAAATATGGCAAGGAGGAATATTCGAAGACAACACAAAACAAATTACTATTTATTCTATTTCTTTCTTCGTGTATTCTTTTCAACACTTCTCTTTTAGGGTAAGTAGATAATTATTTTTCTTAAAAAAAAAATTGTATATTTTTCATTTTATTTTTTATTATTCAAAATTATTATAAAAAAAATAGAAAAGCATGATTTTATTAACAAAAAATAAATTCATAATTAATTTTTTAATAAAATTTTTAATTAAAAAATAAATAGTAATATTTGCTAGAAATCTCATCCTTCTAATTCTAGATAAAACAAATCAGGAAGTCTCTTTCCCTCTCGCCCCCCTCCACCTCCCTTCAATGATTTAATGATATGAATATGAAGACTATCATCCATCTTATAGTTTAACATTCTCAGTTAATTTTTAATTATTAATAATTATTTACTAAAAAACTTGATTCCTCCAGTTCATAAGATATAGAACTATTGGATTAAAAATAAATTCAATATAGATGCAATAGATTTTTATCTAGATTATTAAAAAATAATGGAATACATTCTAACTTTAATCTACTTTCATTCGATTCAATCATCTTTTGAAATTTCAAATATATACTTTTTTATATATAATTTTTTTTAACTTGTTTATTATGACCTAGAATCAGGTTGATTTTTCAAATTTTTTTTTACAAAGTTATTTTTATTTAGATTATGAATGGAAATTATAATTTGTCTTTATATTTTGATGTCAATAATTAAAGATTTAATAAATTGAATGAAACGAGATTGAACATACATAATATAAATAATATGTACGAGGGTAGGTCAATAAGTCCGTGACTTTTTGAATTTACTTTTAAATGAAATGGCATCCTCCTGTCAGCAGACAACTATCATCTCTTGTCGAAATTTGAACCGACTGGGTTTTTTTAGTTTTTGTTTGAGCAGACTACCTTGTGATTTTAGAAGAAAATGGAAAAAAATCCATGAATTGGGATACGAATTGCTCTCTCATCCTCCCTATTCTCCGAATTTAGCCCGAGTGACTATTTCTTTTATCCAAACCTGAAGAAATAGCTCGACGGGAAGAGATTTGACTTTAACGATGAAATTATCTCACATGTATATTTTGATGTCCTCAATAAATCTTATTTTTTAGAAGTGATAAAAAGATTCGAGAAACGTTGGACGAAGTGTATAGAGTTCAAAGGAGACTACGTTAAAAAATAAAATCATTTTTTACCCAAAATCCTGTGTTTCATTCAAAAAGTCACTTATTGACCTGCCCATCTTATATATGTCAAGAAAATTGTAGAAAAACAGTTTATTTTTTTAAGGAATTTTATAAAATAAAATTTAACTTTAACCTTAAAAATAAGTTTAAATAAATTTCTGAAGAATAGCGATGCAGCATATATGTTAATTTATTCTAAACTTGTGATTATATATTATAGCTCCTTTCAACAAATTCCAGCCACTTGTTATTTTTTTTAAATTTTCTAGGAATTTTTAAAATATTTATATGTTATAATATATATATCCCATATATTATCATATTAACAATTTATTTTTAACGCTTTATTATATTTAGTAAATTAAATTTATAATGATAAATCATATATCAAATGAAAGAGCAATTAAAACAGTTATACCAATAATCTTATAAGTGTTCAATGTGAGCACCATTTGTTGCACGGCACATATCACCTGCTGATGCTACTGTGACTGGTACTTCTTACCTTGATACACTAGAGCAATGACTCTTCCCTAAGTTGGAAGAACATGAACCAGAGAACTTCATTATCCAGAACGATAGTGCCCCACCTCACTGGCATAACTCAGTACGAGATTGGTTAAACGCCACTGTACCCGAAAGCTGGACTAGCCGCAAGGGGCCTAACGACAAAGCCTGCTAAGCATGTCCTCCACATTCACCAAACCTGACGCCATGTGATTTCTACCTTTGGGACAAGGATCGCGAATATGTGTCTCCGCTAACAGCACACTTCCCTGAATTAAGAAACAAGATTGAAGCAGCCGTTGCATCAATTACTGAAAACACTCTGATCAACGTTTGTGAAGAACTCGATTATCGATGTGTCTCGTGTTACAAATGGTGCTCACATTGAACACTTATATGGTTCTTGGTAAAACTGTTTTAGTTGCTCTTTCATTTGATATATGATTTATCATTATAAGTTTAATCTACTAAATAGAATAAAGCGTAATAACTCCGATATTCATTTAGAGACACCCTGTAGGCAGATATTTTTTAAATTGAATAATATTAACTTTAAATAAAATTATGTTACGTAAATTAATTTCGTTCATAGAGTCTTATCCCAATGGTGGAATTCTACCGGCGAATATTTCCAAGCGAAATGGGATGGAATTCTTGATCATTATGGTGAAGAACCATTTTTTTATTGGTTTTTTGGTAATTAATTACAAATATATTAATCTATTTTATTATTATATTTAAATAAATAACAATAATTTATATTTTTTATTATTTTATTTTTTTAGTAACTTGGTTTGTAGTTATCGCATCCTATTGTGGTTTAGGTGGTATGTTTGCTTTTTTTGATTACACAGGAAAACCAGAATTTATGCAAAAATATAAAATTCAAAAAGACAAACCACCAACTCGCGATCCAGAAAAATTAAAAATGGTATATTTTATAATTTTTATTATATTTATTTTTAATTACAGAATAAGTATACATTTTTTAATCTTTTTTTTTATCAAACCAATATACGTATGTATACTTTCACTTAATGTCTACTAAATGGGAACATCTTTACTAGCGAATTAGAAATCCTTAAACAAATTAAGAAATTTCTGTTTCTCTTATGATAATGACTTAAAGTATATGCTTAATCACTTTTTAATTTTAAATCTTATTTAAATTGCATACAAGTTAAAATGCATCTTGTATGTCATTAATTAAATATTCCCAAATGACTAGTCACTCAAATAAATCAAATGCCTTCACTCTGCACCTAAAACGATTCTTCCACATACATTCAAACTTTCAATATATATATTAATTTATCTAAGAGGAGGACTAAATCATTGTTTCCTCATATCTTATTTACATCATAGATATTTATCTATTGAAATACAGAATAATAATTTAGGTATAGAATATTGTCTACTGGTGAATGTGCAGTAATTTAATTAAATTATACCTCTACAAAAAAATGAGGTGTGGCCAGACACAGAACCGACCGACTCTTGAAATAAATTAAATTCCAAATATTATATATATATATATAAGTATAAAAAAAATAATATTAAAAAGATATTTTTAAAACTTGAATTAAAATGACGAAATTATAATATCTTGGTTTTTATTTTTATATTAATTACTCAATTATTAATTACTACTATATTTTAAGTGAAAAAATTCCGACAATGAATATAAAATTAATATCGTAGGTCGGTAATACTACCACTTCCGGTTTCCGGGTATGCACTAAAAGTTGATGAATTGATGCTACTGATGCATTAAGTAAATATATCAAATTTTATCAAAATCCATTGAGCCGTTCAAGCTGAATACAACGGTCGGACGGACAGACAGACATCATGCTAAAAATACTTTTTTTTGATAACAAAATGCATGATTCGTGGGGATATATAAAAATCTCCACGTGTGAAATTTGGTGTGAAAACAATACCTCCCTTACTATCGTCGGTCGGTAAAAAAATGTACAAAATATCTATGTAATACAAAATTTATACAAAAATGCTCCATTAGACAAAATTCTGTGTAGAGAATATTGCGAAGTGTCCAATTTATTCTAAATTATATCAATGCATAATTATATATGACCTAAAAAAACATTATGTCAAACAAACGTAACATATTAAAATTATGTATACAAAATAATTATTTAGAAAATATTTTAATAATCTTTTTTTTTGGAATATTTTAATTATTTCTTAATTTAAATGATTTTTTAATATATTGAGTGAGAGGTTGAAGGTATTAATATAAAATAAATAATAATTAAATTAATTACTTGAATTAAATTAAAAAAACAAACAAACAAAACATCAATAGTAAGAAATAATTTTTATACAAATTAAAGATACTTGTTTTCCATGTTTACAGCTTTTTGTGCGGGTATCCACAAATCTTTTTATATTCGCACCAATTATGATAGGTATACAGTGGGTGTTGATGATTTTTTATGGCCGAACACCTCTTCGGCAGCTTCCATCCATTCATATCGTTTTATGTCAATTGGTTTTTATGCTCATGATGGTAGAAGTTGGATTTTATTATACTCATAGGTAGAGAAGAATTCTGCAGCAATGACCAAACGATGATTTCTTTATAATATTTTCAATTGCTTTCAGAATGTTCCATCATCCTCAATTATACCCACGAATTCATAAAATTCATCACGAATGGAAGACTCCGATGGCTTTGTCTGCCATCTACGCCCATCCAATTGAATTTATGTGTGGCAATTTGGCTCCAATTGGACTCGGAGCAATCCTTGCTTATGCTCATGTGGTCACGGTTTGGTTCTGGTACTTTTTAATGGTATCTTTTACAATCAATGAGCATTGCGGATACGATTTGCCTTTTTTTAGGACAGATGATATGCATGATTTCCATCATCGAAGGTAAAAAAACAAACAAAAATATTTTCACATTTATTTCTTTTAAAATTATAATAAAATTTAATTAAAATTTTTCATTCAATTTTTCCTAAAAATTCATTTAAGAATGAAATTTTTTTCAAAAAATATTTAGCAAATATACTTTATTTATTAATTTTTTTTTTTTTTTCTTTTTTAAGAAATATTTAAACAAATATTACATATATGTATATATATTTACAGATTTAATCAAAACTACAGTGCATTTGGATTTCTTGATACTTTACATGGAACAAATCATGAATATATCGCTTTTAAAGAATACCAAAGAAAAATGGATTTAAACAACGATTTTGAAAGTGAATCAGAAAAGAAGAAAATAAATAATAATAATAATAATAATAACACGAATAATAATAATAATAAAACGATAAAAACAAAAAATAAATAATATATTATAAAGTAATTAATTTTTCTAAATAAAAGAAGAAAGAAAATATGAGATTTTTTTTTTCATAAACAAAATTAATAATAATATTAATAAAATAAAAATAACAATATATTAAAGAACTGATTATTTTTTTTTTTATTTTATTAATAAATAATTATAATAAATAATAATATAACAATATGTGACTATTGTTTTAAAGTGTCAGTGATATATTTAATTTAAGTTTAAATTTAATAGTTATTAAAAACAACTATTTATCAAATCTTATTTTTAATTTACTATATTATTATATTCATGTGTCATCTTTAAGTATATCTAAATTTCTTTTCTTTTATTTAAAAAAAAAATAATAATTTAGATTTTTGAAGGTCTAATGCCCGAAGGATGCTTTCCAGCCATTCCAAACTCATTATGTTAATGAATCTATCATCTTTTTTGTAAATCTGTTTGTATATTTTGTTTATATAAAGAATAAATAATGTAAGTAGAAGTATATTAAAAAATAAAGTCAGTGATAACACAAATAAAATGTACTAATATCTACATATTTATATATGTTTTTTTTTAAATTATATACGTAAATATTAATCTTGTTAATTTCTTTTTTTTTAATCTTTAAATTTTAAAAATTTCTAATAATATAAAATATGTCAAATAGATATATTAGAAACTCTAAAAGGTAATTCTCCTTATATATCCTTTGCGTCGCAGCAGCCACATTCCTTTTTATTCTTCTCAAAAAATAACTTGGACTTTTTCTGAAAAGTTCAACTATCTATATTATAATAAGATTAAATATCAATAAATAAAATTTTATTCATTCATGAATTTGACAAGGATTTTTCAAGGATTTTCCAATCTTTTTTTCAGGGATATCTCATTTTTTAATAATTACTAAAAAAACAAATAATAATACCTTTTATCTTAATTTTTAAGTAATTTTCTGACTGTCAAACTATAATTTAATCAAAAGGAGAGACCTGGATAATTAATTAAAATAACTTCCTACATAATTTGAATTTTTTTTTAATTTTTAACTCTATCCGAAAAATCGTATTAGTGATAATATATTTTTAAATCCCTTATTAGGACCACCTGAAATTAATGATTTTTTTACGTCAAATTCACATATTTTTAATTAATGAAATTATCAGTGGTGTATTGAGAGGGGAACGCGGGGGAACGACGTTCCCTTACCTTTTTTCAGAACCGGAACGCGTTACAGTACTTTTTCATGTCCCGACAACTCCCTCTTAAATCTTCTGTTAGAATTTCTTTTTTGTGTTCGTTAATATTTTGTATAGTAAGAATAAAAAAAAATAAAAACTTATATGGAAAAAAATAGTTTGCTGAAAATAGGACTTTTTTTGCTTCCACTATGAGTTCCCTTACTTCTTATTTTACCAATACATTTTTGAACATTTTTGACATTGATGTCGGATCGATATAAATCAATTAGTTTTTGAGCTAAATATATACAGTAGGCATTGTGGATATCATCCATATTTGCAAATCTTTTTCCACTTAAAACGTGTTAAATTGATTGAAATAAATGGAAATTCGATGGTGCATCATCTGGCGAGTATGGGGAGTGAGGCAGTATCATCCATTCCATGATTAAGGTTTGTCTTGCGCAATGTGTTTTTACATTATTATGATGCTTGTTTTATTTTTAAATAAATATTGACTTTAGATCGAAATAATTTCCCTCATTTTTTTTCTGTCATCCCAGCTGATAAATATACCAAATAAAATTTTCGAAATTGTTAAATACAAGTGCCAGAATTATATGGCATATATCACACTGATTTAAATTAACAAATTATCTTAACTGAATAATTTTTTAGTTGCTCTTTCTAAATCCCAATTATAAGATGAAAGTACTACTCTTGCATTATGCTCATCAATTCCCATGTCTGTAAGTTTCTAAATTTTTGTGTAATCCATTAACATAAACATAAGTTCAATGATTTGCAGTTTGAGTAAATATTCCTGATGTTTTTTAAATTGTTTGGCAACTACGGCGTCTTGTGGGCAGTGGCGGATTAAGATGATTGGGGGCCCCGGGCGGTAAAATTGAAATGGGCCCTCTGTTATTTACAATTATAATTGAAAGACAAATTTTGTTTATATTATAATTTAGGCTGTTTTATACTTACATATATAGTACTTATGTAAAAAGTCGCCGAGACCCAAAATTGATTATTTTTTCTTAAGTTAGTCGAAGTTCAAACACGACCGAATAAATATTTGTTGTTCAATAAAGATCTGTATCAAGAATAACTTGTTTTATTTAAACTCCGATTATCCATAAACTCAACAGTTTTTTTAAATTTTCTTTAAAGAAATATTTTTATTTAGGTTTCGGTGGGCCCCTCGGGCCGCCCGGTCCGCCCGGCGTTTAATCCGCCTCTACTTGTGGATCATCCGTTTCTGCAGCAGAAAGAAGGGCTTGTAAAGAAAGAAGGAGTGTTGCAGAATGAGACCTATTTTATTGACAATCGCTTGCCATTTTTCAATAAAGATTTATTTAGACGATTCATTAAATATTATTTTATATTTTGTAATTTTACTATCTCCAATCAGCAATTATGATTGAAATTTTAAATGATAGTAATTTTAGATTAATTTTTTATTTTATATGTATATACTTTTTTGTGTCTATTTAAAATGATTTATATTTAATTTAATGCATTTTCATTAAAATTTCAAAAGAACAACTTTTCATCCGATATGTCTAAATCAGTGTTTCTCAACCTTTTAGTATTCACGGCCTAATTTTCAATCATAATTTTCATCGCCCCCCCCCTTCCCACCGCATACAATAAAATGAAAATATTTTACCTTTTTTTTAAAAAAAAACATATTGAAAAAAGTCGGAAATGTTGTTTGAGAGCCTCTTTACATTCACTAACTTAATCAATGTTTTTAAATAACATTTTCTCTTGGATATGCTTGCGCCCGCCCACTAGTGTTCTCGCGCCCCCCTAGGAGGGCGCGCCCCACAGGTTGAGAATCATTGGTCTAAATAAATAGTTTATATGCAAACTTTAATAATTTTTATCTCGTTAACTAGAAGCGTCCTCTACATACTTCTTAAGGAAAGTTTGTTTTGAATCAAAAAAGTAATCTACTGGTCCATCATACATCGGTTAGACAAAACAATTACCGAATTCTTCGCCAAGGGAATTAGGACAAGTGCATAACTGTGGCGGGGATGGGGATGTGGGGTGGGGGTTATGTTGAAAAATAGCCTGAATTTTTTAAGAAACAATTAAACTGTTTTTGAGCTATAGCCATTTATCTCTTTTCTTATTAACAATTGATTATAATAATTTTTCAAACTTAAAACTTCTCTACTTAAAATTTTAATGTTTAATTAATACTATGATTATGATTTGTGATTAATAAATAAAAGAAAAGTGTATTATAGGAGGTTGATTCCAAGGAGGGATCCGATTAGGATTTGCTCGAGGTGGATTGGCCCAAGATGAGGGCACGGCGCGTGCGTAGTGACTATTCCACGTTAGTCCTTGACAGTGAGCAACCAGGTCCGCCAAGTGTCAGCAAATGCCATTCATCATTTACATTTAAGACAACTGGTAAGTACGTAAATGCCAAAATATGACCCACGCGCTTTCATCCCGACATATCGGACATCAACACTCCAATGTCATTCACACACCACCTATTCTCTTTCACTACAATATAAAATAGCATCGTTTATCAACAAAAACAAAACAATATTTATAAATCAATAAATGTTAATAATTTATTTGCTTTATATATTTTCATCAATAATCTGCGTATTTACTTTTTAATCATCAACATTGACAATAAAAGTTTATTTGAATTATTTAAAATGTAAAAATAATGAAAAAATAAGTAAATTTAATAAAATGAATATTTATAATAATTTAATAATTTTAAAGAATATATTAATTATCAAGTTTGTTGACATTTTATATATTTTAATTGTATTATTTTTAATTTCAATTTTTATAAATTTATCAATAAATATACTCAATCAATTCATTTATATTTTATTTAATTAAATTTTTTGGACCATAATTGATTTTATTATTTTAAAAACAAAAATAAATAAATATTTAAATTATATAAGGTTTATTTAAATCACTTAATAAATCCAAATTTTGTTATTTATTTTGCTTGATATATATTTTCATCAAATAATCTGTGTATTTACTTTTAATTCATCAACATTGACAATAAAAGTTTATTTGAATTATTTAAAATGTAAAAATAATGAAAAAATAAGTAAATTTAATAAAATGAATATTTATAATAATTTAATAATTTTAAAGAATATATTAATTATCAATTTTGTTGACATTTTATATATTTTAATTCTATTATTTTTAATTTCAATTTTTAAATTTATAAAAAAATATACTCAATCAATTCATTTATATTTTATTTAATTAAATTTTTTGGACCATAATTGATTTTATTATTTTAAAAACAAAAATAAATAAATAAATAAATATGAAATTATATAAGGTTTATATAAATCACTTAATAAATCCAAATTCTGTTATTTATTTTGTGTTTAATAATTTCTTTTAAATTCTTTGAATATTAAAAATAGGAAAATAATTTTAATATAAATTAAATGATTTTATTGAAATCCATTTGTATTTACAATTGACTTTACATATTTCAAAAAATTTAGAATTTTAATTTAAGATTTTTAAAAATATGACATGATGGATGATACTACGTATGTATATACAATTAAAAAATGTATATAAAAATATAAAAATACTCTTAATGTTTATTAATGTTCAAAAAATATATATAATAACAATTTCTATTATTTAAATAAAAAAAATTCAAAAAATAAAAATCTATATAAACTCTTTATACCTTCTTATCTATTTAATTCTCTATCTTTTATTTAAATGTTATTTAAATGAAAATGATTCCATTAATGATTAGATAAAAGCATATAATTAACGAGATAAAGGTTCATTAAATCGATATTGTTAATTATAAATATGATTGCTTTGTTTTGTTGTTGTTATCAAAATTGATGTGATTTATTTTATTATTCTTACTTTATTATTCAGTTATTAGAAATTCAATCAAAATGATTCTTATTACTTATTTATTCTATATATTCAATATATAATATATTTATTATATGTGTGCTAAAATCATTTAATGTGATATTATTACTTTTGTTTCTTTTTTCTTAGAGATCTGTGGATTAATTACTGAATTGAATTGTGGACAATGAGAGCTCAGGATGGAGGACGTCCTCCTCCGCCCACGGCTGCTAATCTTTTGTCTTCTTTAAGCAGTGTACTATTTGTACTTGCATCGGTATTAATCGGATTTGCCGCTTTCAGAAATACATTAACATGGTAATTATTCTTAAATTCAACTAAACTAGTTATAAATATTAAAGTATCACAATTATAAATATATTTAAGTATTTTAAAATATAAAATAATAAAAATTATTTTATCAAATAAAATTGATGACTGTAAAAGATGTATAATTAAATAAAATGTAATTATTAAAATTTACTAGAGCTAACGTATATGCAACCATCTTTGTCTTCTGTTCATTTGTTTACATATCCTAAAGGCTGAGGATCAAATTAAAAATTAGTCTTTTTTTTTATTAATAATCAAAAATAATTATCCGTGAACCTTGACTCATCATAAGATCATTAATTATTCTCTATAATAATGTGAATTTTATGATAATTTATGTTTAAAAATAATGTATTTTCAAAGAAATTGAAAAAAAATGAATTTATAAATCAATTGTAATCAAACTTGAAAAATTTAATCAAACTGAAAGAATAATTAGAAAAGAGTACATTTTATACATGAGAAATTTATTTCAGATTTTTTAAGTATGAAGTAGAATTTATTAGCTAGAAATTAATTGATTGAATTAGATTTAAAAATTGATTTTAAGGTAATTAACGTAATAAATTCAAGTTGGGCGTTAATTTTTCTTATTAAATTATATGTTTCTTTATTGAAAAAGTATAGTTTCTAGGACATTGTACTTGTCCTCCTTAATTAATATAATATTTTATTTTATTATTAACATAAAATAAAGATTAATTTGGAATCAATTTTTATATAATCTTTTGGAGATTGGTAAGTCAGCTGCTTATTGTTTTCTTATGAAAATATATTTTTTAAAAAGGCATGTTCAAGATGATATCTCTTACTCATAATATTCATTTAATGCATAGTTAAAATGTGTAAAATGAACCGCTATTATAATGCAAAATCAATAAATGAATTGTTGTCCATAAATAGAATTGCTCGTTAAGGATAGCATCACAAATATAAAATATATCTCAAAATTCAAAAATAATTACTCCTTATTGTACTCCTTTTCAAATTATGGAAGGTCTTCCTTTTCTTTCTTAAGAGTTCGAGAATATTACCACTGTAATTTATGTTAAGAAAATACTTTAAATGATATTACAGTTTATGAAAATTTCTTAATTTAATTTTTTTTTTTATAATTTTTCAAGATTTATTTTTAATTATTATGAAAAAATATTTTTGTGTTGCTAAATTTCTTTAATATATATAATTTCCGTCGTATGTATGTATGTATGTGATGTTTGTAACATTATGTAGTTGGGTATGTGATGTTTATATAACATTATGAAGTTAGTTACAAATTCAGTTTAAACTTAAATTGCAAACACCCTTTGCAACGGGTTTGTCTAGTATCAAATAATGATATTTTGTCTTTGTAATTAATTTTATCAGATGAGTATTTATAAAATTAAATCGTTATTAACGGTAGCTGATGAAACAAAAAAAAAAAAAAAACAATAAACAGATACGGAAAAAAAGAAAATTTTAAATTGTTTATTTAAACCCATTCTAAGAATTTTATTTAAGTATTTCTAAAGAGATTGTAAAGTACTAAAATTTATTTAGTTAATATAGTCGTGTTTAAAATTTTTTGAATATAAAATATGGATAAATTTATTTAAGAGACAAAATAAATGATTATGATACTATCGCGAAATCCCAACCTATCTATTGATTTTTTCAATCAAATATCTGAGAAAATTTTGCCAAATATCTTGATTGACAATATTCTTTGTTGATATTATCCATGTCATTTTCGGTCATTCCCATCAAATACTATTGTAGGTAAACATAAGTATATCATTGATGATGTGTTGTTAATATATTCTTCCTTTTTAAACACACACATAAAATTATTTTATGATTCCAATAGCTTGAATATTTTGTGGGTAATTGAATATTTAAATAATAAGAAGCAATTACATTCATAAATTTTAATGACTAAAACATTCATAATATTGTACTATAACAGTAAATTTATATAACGGCAATTGACAATCTAAATATTGATTCGGAAATTATTTTGCTAAAAATACGATTGAATTGACACACCCTAAAGAAACACTCACACACAAAATAACAGAGGAAGAAAAAAAAATGTATTAATTAGTTCTTTGAAGAGGATAGAAGAATCCAAATGAGTAGAACAGTCTGAAAGGACAGTGAAAAGTGATTGGAGACAATGAATGAGTGCCGTATTTGAATTTAGCCATTTAAATGTTTAATAATAACTTGAAATAATACTAAATCAATGCAGATTGTCAATTATAATGATTGGATGAAGTTAAAAGACTCAAATCCAGTTTTCAAGGTTTTACATGTCACCAGGAGTTTATATAAGGTAAAACCGAGGGATATGAAGCACAATTCTCAAATGCTAATTCCTATTATGGGAAATTACATTACATACAATATTGTTACTTCTAGCATAAATTATAGTTTTATTCTTAAAACAAGAATTACTAAAATTTACAAAAATAATAAAAAGTTTTATGTCAACTTTGGCGAAATATCCCTTTCAGGGGTGGAGATATTGCAGCAATCGGTGTGGGGGATATGGTTTATGGGAAATTACATATAAAACAAAAATAATTAGCTGGAGTGTCTCCACTCGACTATCTCGCAATTTGAATTGGATTAAATAACATAATATATTATATTTAAATTAAATTTAATTAATTATAAATTATAAATAATAAATAATAAATATTAAACCAGCGCATGTTTGGCTTTTTGTTGATGGTACCACGTCACGTGTTGGCGCGTGAGATTTGCAGTGTTAAAAAATTAATTCTGGTAATTTCAGCAATTCAATCAAGCTGAAATTCTATATATAGCAGTTTTATACAATTATTAATCATGTGAAAAATTATCAAACAAATATCTTTATTTTTACGGTCACTTTAGAGGAAAAAAAATCAAAACGTTGTAGGTAATGACCCTCTTCCGGTTGAGCTACATTTCTCAAAAGTTGATAGAAAACTATGAATTTTGAATAATGTCCATGTACCAAATTTCATCATTCTAGCTCAAACCGTTTTTGCGTAATCTTGCCTACATACACACACACACACACACAGACACACACACACACACACACACAGACATTTTTCTCAACCTTAGTGAAAATGATTCAGGAACCTTCAAAAAGTATAAAAACATCAAAATCTCAACATCGAAAATTTTCGTGATCGCAATACTATCTCTGGCGAGATAGTAAAAACTCTTAAAGTTGAAACGTTTAAATATTTAATTTAGTAAGTTTTAAGAATTAAAAAAAGTAGATAACTTAAATAATATATTTACACAAGTCTGTCGCTATGAATATTTTCCTCGTCTTACTAAATTGTTAAAAGTTTTCAATTTGTCAGTGTTAAGCTGAAGTAAAACGCACTCAATATCCCTCGCAGCTTATAGCTTATAACTAAGTTAGACACGCTTTCTCATTCCGTTGGTGGCTACTATCCCCCCCCCCCCCCCCAATGCCTTATCTACGCCAAAAGGCCTAGTTTTCAAGATATAGAAAACGCGTCATATTTCTCAGTTTTATCTTATGTTTAATAAATTGAATTCAATTATTTGCTTTTAATTTAAAAATAGAGGGTTTTTCTCCAATTCCATAAAAATCATTTTTATTTAAATAATTGTCCTCTTATATTATATTAAATTAAATTCAAAATTGTTTGAAAATTTTTTACAACTTATATATCTAATAGGGCCTTAATACGTAATTAAATTCTGTTTATAAGAATATATTCTGATTTAAATATTTATACTATTTTAAATTAAAAGAGCTTGGTTGTGTAAAAGAAAATAATTTATTTATCAAATATAAAAAAAAATATCAGCTTGAGGTTAAAATAAATGATAAAAATAAAATAATGTGTATAAAAATATCAAGTTCTATTTATTTCAAATAATAATTTAGGTTAACTAAATTTTCCATTTCCTATTTGTTTAAATCATTATAATTTTTGATTTAGTTTTACAAGATCATTTAAAAAATCTCGTATCTTGTTATTAATTAAATTTCTTTTTTTTAATTAGACCCATATGAGTTAATCTATGTAATAAATTAACAGTTGGATAATAACTAAAATAACTATAATTTTAAGGTAGTGATTCAATAAAATTTGAATTTAATTTATATATGTATAATATTACATAGAGAGAAAATTTTAATGCTATTTTTTTACGAAATATAAAAGGTAAACAAAATTTGTTTTATCAAATAATAAACTACATTTCCTTTTAGAATAATTATTTCTCAATTTTTAATAAATTTTGTAACAGAAATTAAAAAAAAGAATGTTTATTTTATTCTAATATTTATGTATACAATTTGTTTGGAAAGATATTTACAATACTTAATACTTAAGTTAAACAATCTGGAGTGTCTCCTCTCCACTATCTCGCAAATTTGAATTGGATTAATTAACATATATATTATTTAAATTAAATTTAATTAAAATTATATATATAAATTATAAATTAAGATTAATAAATAATATTTATTAAACCAGAGCTTGTTTGGCTCTTTGTTTATAACACCACGTCACATGCTGGCGCGTGATTGTCAGACAGCGTGTTAAAAAATTTAAAAAATTAATTCCGGTACTTTCAGCGATTCAAACAGGCTGAAATTCTATATATAGCAGTTTTATACAATTTTTAATCATGTGAAAAACTATCAAACATATATCTTTATTTTTACGGTCAGTTTAGAGGAAAAAAAGCTGGAGTGTCTCCACTCGACTATCTCGCAAATTTGAATTGGATTAATAACATATATTAAATTTAAATTAAATTTAATTAATTATAAATTAAAATTAATAAATAATATTTATTCAATCAGCGCATGTTTGACTCTTTGTTGATGGCACCACGTCACGTGTTGGCGCGTGAGATTTGCAGTGTTAAAAAATTAATTCCGGTACTTTCAGCGATTCAATCAAGCTGAAAGTCTATATATAGCAGTTTTATACAATTTTTAATCAAGTAAAAAACTATCAAACATATATCTTTATTTTTACGGTCAGTTTAGAGGAAAAAAAAAATGAAAACGTGGTAGGTAATGGTCCTCTTCCGAATGAGCTACATTTCTCAAAAGTTGATAGAAAACTACGAATTTTGAATAATCCAAAATTTCATTATTCTAGCTCAAACCGTTTTTGCGTAATCTTGTCTACATACACACATACACACACACACACACACACACAGACATTTTTGTCAACCTTAGTGAAAATGACTCAGGGAACTTCAAAACGTATAAAAACATCAAAATCTGGACATTGAAAATTTTCGTGATCGCAATGCTGGCGAGATAGTAAAAATGTAATGCATCATCTTATATCAAAAATGATAAGAACCAATACCTTCCCTTCCTATCGTCGATCGGTAAAAATTTTGGATATTGGGACAGGGAAGAAAAATTCTGGGATAATTGTCTCCATTCATCCTTCTTTTTTGGTACAACAAACTTTAATTCAAAAATAAATATATTTACTGATTAATATCAACATTTCAAGTAATATATTTTATATTTTATGAATTTAAATAGTTTCTTTTCCTTTATAATTAATTAATCTAATTAATTAATCAATCTGAATTCTTATTATTGATATTATTCGCTTTTAGATTGTATTTTATTTGAACTAAGTAAAGTATTTCTAGTACTGGATGTAAATGACGTATAAGTTATTAGCGCATGGAAGAGTATAGTAGAGGCGACCATGAACTTGCATGCTCAGTTCAGTCCCAACCAGATGGAGGGAATCACTTAACACGTTATTCGATCTCACAAGTTGCATTTTTCCACTTTGACAATTCTATTTTATTTTTTTAAAACAAAAGAACCATTCATTCTTTTGTTATAATTATATCAATTGATTATCATTTCTGACTTCAATGAAAAGCCATGAATTAAAATTAAACCATTTGTTTAAAATTAACATCAGAGATGTACGTTTTAACGTATAAAGTTATACATTCATTCCGGTAAGTATTAAAAATAATTCACAGTGCTGTCTTTTAAATTAATATTTTTATTTCTTTCAATACTAATATTATAATATATATTTTCCAATCAATTTATCTATTTATAAAGAAAAATTGTAACTATTCTCATACTTTGATGAGTAAATAGGAATTATATATTATTATATACTCCTCACACAATAAAACCATCCAATTCTAAAGTATTCATGGATTAATGTGGACAAATATAATAAAAGAGATAGAAATCTGAATGATAATTGTTTTTAGAGCAATGAATGAATCGGAATACAATTTCAGTTTTCGAAAATAACCTTGGAGAACCGGATTTCTAAAATCTTCCTAATTTAATGAATCTTAATGAACCCGTGAACTGCCATTTGTCAACAATTCTTATGAAATTTTTTAAGTAGTTTTTAAATATAATAAAAAATTCATTTCATGCTTCCTTCTTAAATTATTTTAATAGTTTATTATTTTTTAATAGTTTTTATTTATTTTATTATTCATATAAAATAAAAGAACAAAATTAGAACCAAGTAAAAATTAAAAGATTTTTTTTTAATTTATACAAATATCAATCAATATTTTTCATTAATTTGAAAAATATAGAGTGAGTTTAGAAAATATTTATATATTTTTTTTTTATAAAAAGTACTTTCATAATTTCTATAATTTTTATAATTAAAATCATTTTAATATAATATTTATAAAGTTTATTATTTAAATTTGTAAAAAAAAAAAAAAAAATTCTTTTTAAGAGAGATGTTAGGAGTTTAAGACGATTGCCTCATTCCTAATCCTATATTTTTATATTTGATTAAAAAACTATAAATTGTTTATTCACATATCGGATTGTTTATTTACAAACTATTTCCAGTCATCGACGCATAACACTTATATAATAATTCCTTGTTTGCCGAACAACCTGCTGGAAGAAATTCATTATGCAGAATATTAAAAAAAAAAATCCACTCTTTTTTTTACTATCACGCCAGAGATAGTATTGCGATCACGAAAATTTTCGATGTTGAGATTTTGATGTTTTTATACGTTTTGAAGGTTCCTGAATCATTTTCACTAAGGTTGAGAAAAATGTCTGTGTGTGTATGTATGTAACCAAGATTACGCCAAAACGGTTTGAGCTAGAATGATGAAATTTTGTACATTAATTAAAAATAAATTAATAAATAAATCTATGAATAAAACTAATCCCTTAAATACAGGAAAATTTTAAATGTCACAAACAGAAATAAAAGAAAAAACCTAAAAATAAATATATAAATAAACACAATAAAATAAATAAAAATAAAAGATCAGAATAATTTAAAACACGATAACAATATTATAATGGGAACAAAAAATGAAAAAATTTAAATTGACAATTTATAAAAGTATATAGATATATAGAAATATAGAGGATATACATAAAAATAAATTAATAAATAAATCTATGAATAAAAATAATCTCTTAAATAAAGAAATATTAAATGACAAAAATTTATTCACAAAGGACTTTTTTAATTTGTCATAATGGTTGATAACATTTGAAGATTTTATATAAAACAAAAAACAAACAAAACAACAAATTAATCCTAAAAAGAACTAATTTAGAAAAAATGCAAATTTCTCATAATCCACTAGTTCAAATTTTAATTTTAATTTATTTTTTCTTTAAATCAACTTTTATTAGAGTTGGTCATTATTATCTTTTATTAATATTTTGTTAATTTAATTTTAATTAAATTCATTAATTATCAATTATTATGTATTTTGATTTGGAAGAGGCCTATGCCCTAAGGGGTCTGGTTACACAATTTTAAAAATTATAAATGTAAATATTGTAAAAATATGTATAAATGAACCATAATAATAAATAAAATAAATAAATAAATAAACAATTTAGAAAATTAAAATAAAAAAACATTTAATTTCAAATAGATAATAATTACCATTCTAAAATTGCATTTGTTTTTTTTTATATTTATCTAAGGATTAATTTTTAGCTAAAAATTTACTTAATAGAATTTATATAATATTTTCTACAAGGTTTCTTTATTGATAATGGAAGAATTTGAAAATAATAATATAATATTAATTTAAATTTTAAAAATAATCTTTTTATTTTATCAGAATTGCTATTTTTAATTAATTAATTGATTATTTTAAAATTTATTTTTAGATAATATTATAATTAAAATATGATTCTATTTTTCCTTATGGATACAATAAATTCCTTTGTAATATTTTTATGCCAATATAATAAATATAAATTTATAAAAATAATTGAAATAATTATTTGGTATTTTAATTGATATATTGAATATTACAACAAAATGTATTATTTTTTTTATTATAAAATGAATTTAAACAAAAGTATCAAAATATCACAATCTATAATATCTTTAATTCAATCTACTAGGGTTGTGAAAGATGAGTGATAATATTATTATAGTAAACGATTTTTGATTATAAAATTCTTCAAATAAATTTCATTGGAAATTAATGGAATGAGAATTGGAATTAGAAAATGAGTGAATAAATTAGCAAAATATCATTTGTTAAAAGAAACAAATAACAAAAAAAAAAAACCTGCGATTAATTAAGAATGAATTTAATGGAACCCATTAAAAATTTTCAAAATATTAATTAATTTGATTAATTGCATTTTAAAACCAAATAAAATAATAATCAATTAATCTTTCAACATCATTTTTCTTTTATTTTAGGCATTTGCAACGATTTTGGGGTGCAAGTGGAGATTTTTGGCAGGCTGGTTGGGATCGGCTTCTTGATTTCATCGGAGAAGATCCTTTCAAACTTTGGGTCTATGGTATCTATTAGTAGAATTCAATATTAATTATTTTTACATAATCATATCTTTTTTTTTACAAACGAATTTTTTCATATTATTTCACTTTAATTCATATAAGGTTCATAGAATGATTTATCTTTAATATTATATTATTAGTATCTGGTTCACTCTCTCGGTACTTTATAAAAATTATTCCTTTTGAATTACGAATATTTAAGTTTAAGATTATTCTTTAAAATAAATAAACGGCAATATATATGAAACAATTTCAAATAATTTAAAAGATCATAAATCAAAAAAAATAGTCATAAAACATACAGCCCTTACACGTACGATTTAATGCACTGAAAGACAGAAAAGTATGGCCTGTGGATATAACATATTATATAATTCGTAATTTGATTAAAAAATATTATTAAAATAAATATTTTTAATTATATTTTATTTATAATATTTTGTATTTAAGGAAGCACTTTCCGGCGTTGCCTGGTGTCATTTTTTCATTATTAAAATTCCTATTTTAAATTAAGAAAAAACTAACAATTATGATTTTTGCCAAGGCTGAAACCAATACAGATCGATTTTTCTTTATAAATATTTTCTATCATATGAATTCCAAAAAACTTCTTCAAGCGTTTTATATTTCAAAAATACAAATATATATATACAATTTTTGCTAGTATAATAAAATAAGATATATAGATATTTAGTAGTTACAATTTAAATAATAAATATTTCTAATTAATAGAATGTAATAGAGATTTCTAATAGACAATTTAAGTAAATAGTTTTCTTAAATCTCTTTTATTTCTATATTTTATAAGAAATATCGAATTTAATGGAAAATAGACATTCATGAAAATGTTAAACATTGTCCGTCCATTATCTCATTTTCAAGGTGTAATCATTTCTTTATGTTCTTTTTTAATTGATTAATTCTTCTTTCCTTTTCATAATTAGTAGTCTTTCGTGTTATTTTGTAGTTACTATAATTATCACTTTTTAAATCCTGATGTTAAATTTTGTTAATGCCATTTATTTACAATATTCTAGTTTTTTTTGCATAGAATTATTCTGCTCTTCTAATTAATTTGATTATTTTCTTTTCAATTGATTGCTCTTACCTTCAACCCTTGATTTAATTGATTATTTTCATGATTTGAAAATAAATTACTATGTAATTTAAATAAATTGAATATTAATTTGAATAGTATACATAATATAATATTAATTTATTGATTATTTTAGGATCTATTTTTATCATGCTCTTTGTGTATTGGGTATTTGGTGGTCTTTATACGCTTATGGATTTAACCAATTTACCATCTGCCTTAAGAAAATATAAAATTCAGCCAGGAACAAATGAACCTGTTGATAGAGCCAGACTAATGAAGGTAAATCATCGAAAAGATGTTATCTTTTTATTATATACCTAAAAATCAATCAGAATATTATTATGCAAGAATAAGTAAATGCATTGTACGATGTACGTCTTTTGGCCTTCTTGAAAACAAAAATAAAAATTAATTTTTTCATTATTGTTTATAGGTAATTCGTATAGATAAATATTTTGATATCATTTGAAATTTCATTTTCTGACTTGAAACTTGTTTATCTTTCCTCGATTTTAGTTGAATATATTCAGTGGTGTGCGTTTCTGCCGCCTGGGACTGGTGCCACATTTGCCGCCCTCTCATCCATTCACACATTGAATCTTCAAAATAAAAATCATTTTATCTCAAATCTTGAAATTTTTAGAAGCTAAAAAAAATATTTAATGGTAAAACATATTATAGTAGTCTATAATCAGTTATTCTCAAAAAAAAAAATAGATTTAATTACTTTAAGAACTTTTATTATTTGTTAGAAATTATAAAAAATATAATTGAAATTACGGAATATTATGAATGATGTAATGGTAGTAGTGAATAATTGCAATACTTTTGATTACATATAAATCACATTTTGCAGGTTTCAATAATTAGAAAAATAAAAATAGAATACATTTTTAAAATTAAAATTTAATTTTTCTAGTCTTAACGATCTCTAGTTTTCTATTAGAAAAATAAAAATAAAATGTTATAAAATTTTCAAGAAAAATTAGCCTACACCTGATTAAGTCATTTTTCTTTTCATTCAATTTATTTTATTTTATTTTTTTTTTCAGGTAATCGGTTGGGTGTTAGTAAATCAATTGGTAGTTGGTCCTCCTTTAGCCATTTTAAGTTGGATGGCAATGAACTGGAGAGGTTATCCAAATGTTCGCGAACTACCAACATTTCACTGGGTATGTGCAGAACTTGCCATTCTCATTCTTGTCGAAGAGGTTGCCTTTTATTATTCTCACAGGTATAATATTCTATTTATACTTTTAAAATTGAATTTATTTTAAAGATCAATCATCATAATCTGATCAAAATTTGACCTGAAAGAAATTAATTTCATTAGATCATTGTGTTTAATAAAAAAAATTTTGTTATTGAAAATATTAAAATTTAGTATTAGATAAAATAATAAATTACATCAATGATATTCACACTATATTCATTAAAGGTCTAAAATATCGATTTCCTTGTGATTATTTTATAAATTAAAGACATTTGTTTATTAAAGGTAAAAGTCTAAAAGTAATTAATACGTGTATTATGTTGTTTAATGATTTCATTGAACCTATATCAGGGCCTTACATTTTCCTTTTTAGCCTCTAGACAAAACTTAAACACTGTTAAACACACTATTGGTTGAAAAATATAAAAGATAATTTCTTATCATATTGACAATAAAAATTAGATAAATAGAGTTACTATCAATTATGAATTATAAAATTTATATTATTAAAAAAATTTATTTGTATTGAAAATAACATAACATCAAATAAAATATGCAATACATATAGAATAAACAATTGTTATTGATTTTTTTTTTTTTTTAATTTTTACTTTTGTGCAAAATTATTAATAATTTGGTCATAATTTAAATTTTAAGTCAATTTATTCTGTGATCTGAAGAATGGACAGAGAAAATAATTTATTTTGATCCATATTACTTTTTAAATAATTTTTGATTTTTTTTAATGTCAAAAATATTCTGCATACATGAGTATAATAGTTATTTTATTATAGTTTACAGTAATTACAATTAGAATGATTAATTTGAAATATAATTTTGTATTATTTCTATATTAATATTAATTATTTATTATAAGTTTTCTATTAATTAATTTCTATTAGTTTTCCTTAACATATATTACTGACATTAGAAAGTTAAACGCTGACCTTTAGACATAAAAGTTTAATAACTACGGAATGATTAATTAATTAATTTCTAAGCGGTCGATTTTTACTATCTCGTCAGAGATAATATTGCGATCACGAAAATTTTCGATGTCGAGATTTTGATGTTTTTATACGTTTTGAAGTTCCCTGAGTCATTTTCACTAAGGTTGACAAAAATGTCTGTGTGTGGGTGTGTGTATGTAGACAAGATTACTCAAAAACGGTTTGAGCTAGAATAATGAAATTTGGTGCACGGACATTATTCAAAATTAGTTGTTTTCTATCAACTTTTGAGAAATGTAGTTCATTCGGAAGAGGGTGATTACTTACAACGTTTTGATTTTGTTTCCTCTAAAGTGACCGTAAAAATAAAGATATATGTTTGATAATTTTTCACATGATTAATAATTGTATAAAACCGCTATATATAGAATTTCAGCTTGATTGAATCGCTGAAAGTACCAGAATTAATTTTTTAAATTTTTTAACACCTTGACTGCCAATCACGCGCTAGCACGTGATGTGGTGCCATCAACAAAGAGCCAAACATGTGCTGGTTTAATAAATATTATTTATTAATTTTAATTTATAATTTATATATATAATTAATTAAATTCAATTTAAATATAATATCCAATTCAAATTTCCGAGATAGTCGAGTGGAGACACTCCAGTTTTTATTTTTATTTGTTATTTTATTTTATTAATGACTATTTACCATTTTGTTATAGGATTTTACATAGCAAACATCTCTACAGATTGATTCATAAACGACACCATGAATGGACTGCTCCGATCGCAGTCACTGCCATCTACGCCCATCCATTGGAGCACGTTCTTAGTAATCTTCTACCTCCATTTTTGGGTGTCTTCTTAATGGGTTCCCATGTTGCCACATCCTGGTTGTGGTTTTCTTTAGCTATCTTATCTACATTGAATGCCCATAGTGGCTATCATCTTCCATTTTTTCCCTCCCCGGAAGCGCATGATTTCCACCATCTCAAGTGAGTTGACATAGAAATGATTTGTTCTCTTTCAATTCTTCCATTTAAAATTAACATTCGATCTGAATATTTTTGTAGATTTAATAATTGTTTTGGCGTCTTGGGTGTTTTGGACCGTTTGCATGGGACCGATGCACAATTTAGAGCCAGCCGCGCTTATCATCGTCATATTATGATGTTAAGTTTAGTGCCACCCCGAGAAGCATTCCCAGATGCCGAAAAATGCAAAGCTTCTTAAATGACTCAAGACCAAAATAAATAAAGTGAGTGAGAATACTGTTTTCCCATTATAGATTATCATTATTTTTGCTTAACATCTGTATTTTGGTATTATGGTACTGTACCCCTAAATGGGTGCCGAAACGTATAGAAAACAATCTCACAAAATTATCCCGGATAAATCTGATAATATTAATAATATATATATATATATATAAATATTTTGATCACGGACGAGCCACCAAAAATAATGTAGAGTCTGTGGAGGGGATCGGTTCGGTGTCTAGGGATAAATTTTCCTGAGAGCAACAGGAAGACTTCTTCTTTGGGCTTTTAAATAAAAGCTTATAGATTTCTTAAAAACGGTTTATTTACAATAAATTTACAAACTTTTTCACAATTCAGACACTCTCAATATCTTCGGTCAAAGCGATCTCTCCGATTTATCTCTTATCGAGCATAAATTGTGGTGGGAAAAGGATCGTGAGACTCTTGAATGTCGCCAAAGGCCCTGCTTTATTGGGGATGGGGAGCCCGTTGCATTTCCGCTAGCGTGGGATAATAGGGGTAGAGAAACATTTTACCACACAGGATGTAGACAATTTGTAAGTTACATGTATAGTGACGAAAAAATGTAATCGCCATTAGGGCGCTATTGTCGGGCAATCAACCGGTTGAGAAAGCCCAGTGCCATTGTTCGTCAAAAGCGCACATGGCGTTTACATTTTTCCACCACTTTATCCTAATAAAAATTTTATCAATTATTTTATTTGACATTAGATTGCTTACATAAATCAATTTTATAAAAAGAAATACATTTATTTTTCAACTATTTTTTTATAAATAAATTTTTTATGTTTCAGATTTTATTGATCGATTTAATGGAGACGAAAATTGATTGTAACAAAAGGATAATTTTATTTTTAAAGATTATCGAAAGTAATTAATAATCAAATATAAAGGAATGGAAAAATTGAATATATAATTATACACATACATACATATAATATAAATATATATTTTATTAAAAATATAAAAATAGTATCATATTGAGTATCTAGATAATTATTAGATTCTTCGATTTTCTGTATGTTAATCTAATATCAAAATTAGGTGTTTTAAATAGATTAAAAAAAATGAATATATTTCTCTGAATGTGAAAAATAGTATTTTTCCTTGTTTTATTGATAGGTGAAAATATTTTTAGTTCGTTTGAGTTTTCATCACCACAAAAGAAACAGTTAAAATATATTTTTATAATTTAATAAATGAAATAATTTTTAATATATTTTTATTTTAATACCAATGTTTATTATCTTAAAGATAATAAATAAGCTGTAAAAACTTTGCTACGTTTGCAACGAAGAATTTATTATAAATAAATTTAACAAATTCAAATTTCAATGAAATCATTATCACAAAATTTTGAAAAAAATCTTATTTTTTTTTAATTGATAAATGCCATCATACAAATTTGATATAGTCCAAAATATTGTAAATATTTCTAAATGTAATAAATATTTCATAACATAAAAAAAAACAATTTTCTATTTTTTTGTTTTCAAAATATATTATTTACAAATAATTATAAAATAGAATAATATTGTAATAAATAAAAAATATTTATTGACGTCTAATTATTTCCTATTATTTATTTATGTTAATAATCATATATTATTCAATTTCCTAAACTAAAAACTCTATAATTCATCCTATTTCTATGCAACCAGCAATATAACTTTTTCCCCGATTTCCCATTACCTATACAGTTTAACCTCGCTAGTCTAAATTGAGAATTATATATTATAACTAACAACTAGTTGTCCCTATTTTGAGCTAAACCTATCCAACTCTTATTTTCTCCAATCTCTCACCGCCCTCAACCGTCCGCCCACCGCGCCTTTGGTCTTCCAACCGGACGTTTCCCAATCGGTCTCCCCCCAATATATTTTTCGCCAGTCTTTCCTCTCCCATTCTTGCCACATGCTCTGCCCATCGCAACCTTCTCGATTTTATTACCCTAACTATGCCTGGAAATACATAGAGGTCATACAATTGCTCGTTATGCAGTCTTCGCCATTCCCCATGATTCTTTTTTATAAAATTTTTTATGGTTCTACGAAAAGATCTGACCTGAAACAACCCTATCTTTCCATCTAAAACATTCTATTCTCTCTGAAAATCTGATTCTATATTTAATTTAATTTCATTCTCCAATCTTGTTGGTTTAACCTCTCTCATCCTCTGAGCTGGTTTTCCAATTAGTTCCCTCCCATCGTTCTTTCTATATATGAGCATAAATGTCCCGCCCGAAAAAAATAATTTTATTTTATTTCATTATTAAAAAAAAATAAATAAATTCAAAAAAATATATCAGTAATATTTATAAACAATGTGGCACTACTGAACTCAAAAATTCTTGTCGACTACAAACTGTTTTAATCCAACCAGATTTATCTTGAACCACTTTAATTTAATTTATATCTCCTAATTTCTCATATTCATTTTCATATGTTTTCTTCCAATTTGAAATAAAAAAATAAAAAAAAACATTCTTTTATATTTAAACAGTATAAGAGAAATTTCTCTCATTCATAATCATTTTGAAAATTAAAATAAGAATGTTTAAAATTGAAAATCTATCTTGAAATAAATTATTCTTTCTTAAGGAATAGAACATTACGTTTTTTTTCTAATTAGATCCACTGAATCGCTAATTAATTCCATTAATTCAGGAATCATTTCAAATTCAAATAAAAAATTTCATCAAAATCAATCCAATCGTTTATGAAGAGTACATTTGTCAAATTTCAAACCAAATTTGACATATATAAATGTAAAATATAAAATTTCATTCAAATATAATTAATACGGATGATTATGAAATGCATTAGCTTAAATCAAAATAAATTCACACATAAATAATAATTTAATATAATAAATGTTATAAAATTAAACAATGTAGAATAAATTATCACAAAAATGTTTTTTTTATTTTGTTATACATACATCTATAAATATTTTTATTTATTCATAATACAGTTACAAATTGTAAAATATAATTTCAATCTAATAATTTATACATATAATAGTGTGTTGTAAGTTTTTATTTTACATTCAATGTAAATATCACAGTTAATTAGAGAAATTCTTCTTTAACTCTTTTAAAGTTCATATATATATATATATATATATATATATATATATATATATAATAAACTTGAATTGAACATTTGTGATTAATACAAATTTCAAAAAAATGCTTTAACAAATAATATTACTATAACCTTATATTAATTAAATCTCACAAATTATTAATATAACAATTTTCTATTATATATGTCCACTTGTGCAATTTCGGTCTAAATAGAATAGAAAATAAGAACAAATCTTAAATATTTAAAAATGCATTTGTGATGTTAAACATTTTTAATTAAAAGAATTTATAAGAAGTATTCATATAAATGAATGACATCAAAATATTAAGAATAATAATATATCTCTATAATTATAAAATCATAACTTTTAGCAGTTCTTTGAGTTGAGAGATTAATTTTGTCATAAATAACATTATGATTAATCAGATGAATTTAATTATTGACAAAATGTTGAAATAGATAATATTATTAACAAAGTATGAAAATTATAGATATTATTTTGAATGAATATATTTAAGCAAGAATAATTGAGAGGAGATTATTAAAAATATTATTTATTTACATACTATAACATTTTAAAATTATTTCAACTGGCGTATTTTTTATATTTTAAAATAAAATACTTAAAATTTAAAGTAATAATATTTTTTTAAATAAAATTTATTTTAATTTGTTTTTATATAATATTATATTTAATAATAATAGAATTAATTTTTCAAAATTATATTGAATTTTTCAAACACAATATGTAATAATGGAGAGAAACATTTTAAGTTTTGTTTGTCGTTTAAGAGAATTGAAATTAAAATATTAAATTTTATTATAAAAATAATAAATATTATTTAAATAAAAAGCGTTTAAAATTAAAGTTTTGGAAAAATTGACTAGTCTAATAATTGTGTTTGTTTTGCCCATCCACCTCTATAAGAAAAATACAAGTATCTTGATTATATTAATTTTTTTAATAATTTATATTATTCTAAAATCAACATAAAATCTATACATATAAATTTTGAGTCTTTCTTTTAAAAAAACACAAAAAAAAAATTAAAAGAATAGTAGTATCCTATGTCTAATAAATTTATATTAGCTAATGTTAAGTATTTATAAAATAAAATTTATTAATTATTTTTTTTAAATATTTTAATCTTATTTATATTATAGTAATTAATTAATAAAAATAGATGAGATCAGCAAAAAAGTTTATAAAAACTCAACGTTCTTTTATATGTACGTTTTCAATTTTATTTATTCACTTTTCCTTTTCTTTAATTTGATAAATACTTTCAAAAAATGTATATATACATATATATGTATTTATATATATAGATATATTTGGTTAAATAAATTTTTTTGTCATTTATATGTTTTGAAATAGTAAAAAAGCTTAATGTGTAATTCCTCAATAAATTATATATAAAAATTATATTTGCATTTTTAAATATTTAAATATTAAATATATTACGGAAATAATAATGAATTAAAATTAATATTATATTCACCTCCTTTCTTTTCTTAATATTGAACATAATAAAATTATCAGTCTATCTGTGATTTCAATGGATACAATTATAACATTCTAAAACTCTAACAAGTAAAATGTGAAGGTGAATTGAAAACAAAAATGTTCAATTCATATTTTGATAGTAATACCTCAGGAATTTAATTCAGGTAAAATCCAATCAGGTACTGATTCTTTTTGTGGGTTAATTTGTTGATTTTGGTTTAAATTCTTTGGAGGTCTTCTGAATCCACGACGACGGGCTCCATCATCTTGTCGTTTTTGACGCCAATTTAATTTTGGGGAACTTTCAGAACCTTCGCAATTCTCATTCAAGCGCCAATTTCTTCGTTCGGGAGAACTAATAACAAAATATATTTAATCCAGTAGTTCAAAGAATAAAATGGAATTATTATAAATGAATTACTTACTTATTTTTAAAAGGAATTAAGGGTTTCTGCTTAATTATTGTTGGGATTTTAGGTGGAGGCCAAAAATAATTTCCATCATAATACCTAGAGAATATTGGTTCTTTACGGCAAATTTGCAGTGCCAACCAAGAATGTAATAAAAGATAAGGAAATCTTAATGTCCAATACTCTACAAATTCGTCTGGAATAGAACCAAGAGCTTTTTGGGCGGCTGCAGATAATTCCCGATAATGATGTTTCTAAAAAAACAAAAAAAAAATTAAAGGAACCAAAAAGAAAAAAAGAAAATAATTGATGATATGAAATATTAGATATAAGAAATAAAATATTCTGTTTTCAATTGTAAGAATAGTTACTTTATTTCTTAAAGCACGAAGAAGGTCACGAACGCTTTCTCCTCGGTAGGATCGATAACGACCTAAATCTTCAGCTACTTCTGTATCAATTTTTGTCTTCCAATCATCTTCGCATACATTCCAAAGATCTTTTTCTAAAGCTATTATTACTTGACTTGATTCTTCATCTTTTTCTATTCTATCACTTACATCCTAAAGATTTTAAATAAAATAAACATACATAAATAAATAAATAAATAATAAATAAATAAAATATCGTTTTTGAAATCAAAAATTGAATTAATTTAAAGTATGTTACCTGATAAAATCCTAAAACTTTTTTCGGTTTCCAAAAAACTGGATGCATTCCGATAGCGGATGCTGAAGGTCGATGGCTTGGCTCCTTGCTAATCATCGCCTCAACCAAATGTCGTGCAAGAGCAAATTTAGGAGCAGATAAGGCGTCTAGGCTAAAAATTAAAATTGATTCAGTATATCATTTATTAAATAATAATAATAATAATAATAATACCTATAATCGCCTGATATAATATTCGCTTGACGACGCAAAATATCACCGAATGGGTGTTTCCCTTTTGACCAGACGTAATAAAAAACACAACCAAGAGAAAATACATCTACTAAACATGTCTAAAAATTTAATTTAATTTATTATTTTTTATATATTTTATGTAATATGAATTTTTGATTTACAATCATTACAGTCTTACCGTTCGAGTGTTAATAGAACCGTCTAGCATTTCTGGAGCAATCCATCCATCGGTTCCTGTTATTCCTGATCTTCTACTAAATGATAGTCTTCCGGTTTGTAATTTTTTACATAAACCAAAATCAGAAATCATTGCTCGAATTTTACCATGAGCATCAGGAATAGATAATAAAACGTTTTGTGGTTTAATATCCCGATGAACTAGAAATAATAAAAATTAATATTAATATTTTAGATAAATTATATTTATCAAAGTCAGCTTTGAAAATGTTTTTTGTTTATTTTATAGAAGAAATCATAACCCCATTCAATATTTAAAATGTATTTTACTTTTATTACTTTTAATTGAAGCAATTTCTTTTTTATATTATTATTTCATTTTATTTACATAGTTTTTTTTGACTTAGCAGTGTTTAGAACCTCAAACTTTATTAAAAACAAAAAAAGTAAAGAAATTTATTAAAGTATACAGAATGTATAAAGAAATATTTTTATTAATTTTTAATTCATTAAAAAAAAAAAGAAAAATATTTACCTATATTTAAAGAATGAAGATGTTCAAGTCCAGAAGTTGCATGGGAAAGAATCGTATCTGTAGTGATGTTTGGTGTGTGTTGATAACGCCCTTCAATGAAATCAGCTAAAGTTGCAGCACAAAGTTCTAAAGCAATATAACTAAAAAGAAAAAAGAAAAAGAAAATAATCAATCAAATATTAATTAATTCGGTTATTTTAATTAATTAAATTACCTGAATTGACGATCACTTTCAGTGCAGAAACAACGAATAACATGTGGATGTTGATCAGATTCACGAAGTAATTCTGCTTCACGAGGACCTATTTCCAAACAATCACCTACAAGACGTTTTACTGCCACATCTCTATTATCAAAACTTCCCCTAGAAGATTTATAAAAAATAATACAATACAATAATAATACAATATCAAATTAAAAATAAATATTAAATTTTTATTTTTATTACAGTTTAAAGACTTTTATGTTGTTTTTCATAAAATTTAATTTTTATATTTAATCAATATGTAAATATTTGCTACATATGCATCTATAAAGTCATAGTAATTGTTTCAAAAATGTTTTTACAAATTTGATACAATTATTATCTCGATCAACATTAAATATTGGTATATACGCGTATATAAAACAAAAATAAATTACCTAAATACAAATGTCCCATCACAACCCTTTCCAAGAATATCTTTTGGGTTGAAAGAAACATGTCCAATTTTAATCAAATCAGTATTAGGATCTTCAATAATTTCAGAATATTCTCCTTTTCTAGAACTATGCCTTTGAGCACTAGATGAATTATTTCTTGAATTTTGACGAGATAATTCTTTAAATTCTTTTGCCTGAATGATATTTTAAAAATGTAAAAATGCAAAAAAGAAAAATAATATCAATAATAAAATTTCTAATACCTGAATATATAGATACCATACCATACTAATAATGCAACCTATAAGAATAATTAATATTAATTTTAATCCCTGATTTTCGTGAAGATTTAACCATTGTTTAGCAGAATAGTATCCCATCCTATACGTTTCATATTCCAAAAAAGAAATATAAAATGGAGAAGAATTGTTTTTTAACGTACTTTTTTCATCCTGAATTAGAAAAAAAATATAATCGAGTATTTTTTTTATTAATGAAAATGAATAATGAATTATCTTTTATTTAATAAGCCGAAAATTTAGATAATTTCTAATTACCTTAATATTAGAGTCTTGTTCTCCACGTATAATAGAGAGTAAAGAATTTCCTGTAACAGATTCATCTGGTGTAGATTTTAATTGCGTTGTGTTATGGTCATCCACAATCACTAAACTTTTTGGATTAGCCCGAATATCGATAGGATCTGAACGACCAGTAATTTCAAGTAAATTTTTTGAAAATTTAGGAATTTTATAATGACCTAAAAAGATAAAAATGAAATTAATTAAATGTATTATATAGGAAAATTATTTCAATAAATCAAACCTAATATAATAATGTGCGGTTTTTCCGTTTTAGGTAAGCTTTGAAATTCAAGTGTTGGTGATTCCGAAGAAATTCTCACATTATAACCTGGTAGTACATATTCCATTCCTCCTACTATATTTAAATTGGCATTGTCTTCATTGGGTCCCTCAAGTAAATAAGGTGATCCTGTCATTGAAATTGTTACAGTTTGGCCATCCACGAGTGATGGCAAAGCATATAAACCATAGGAATGTTCTCCAATATACAAAGTAGGACTAGAATATAATTAAAAGTTAAAATAAAATTTCAAAACAATGAGAAATCAACATCGAAATACTAACTAAAGTTGAAGATCTAGAGATGCATATCCTTGATGTTGATTACTCTTTCGTGTAATTAAATGATCAAGTGTTTCGTCAGCGACGCTTGTAAATGGAACTGTAATTAAATTGCCAGAAGATCCAAACCGTAAAATATAAACAGCTACAATTGGACTTTGATAGTTTTGCTCCCAAACAAGATCACCGGAATGTCGATCTAAAGTTATCATTCGCCCAGAAGAAGAAGCAGTAAAATGTGCTAATTCTGCAAAAGATTTTAATTTTATTTATTATTATATATTGAAAAGATAAATATAGTTATATAATTTAATAGAATAAATTAATAAATATAAAATTACCATAATCGTTTATCAATTCTTGATCCATCATTGTTGATGAATAGTCGTAAAATGTAATATTCCATTTCCGTTCTTTTTGAATTGAATCATACATCATTATATTATATTCTATATATATAAAATATAATTAATATTTCAAAGTAAATCTAATGATATGTTTCAAATAATACAATACCTGTTCTCCCAATAAAAACCGTATTGCTATCAATAGGACAAACTTTAGCTATTTTATCAAAACTTAAAATTTGTTCTTTATTTCCTGTTTTAGGATCAACAGCAAACCACGTGTCGATTTTTTTACCTAAAAATAAATATATATATATATGATATTATTATTAAATGATAATGAATTTATTTATTATATTGATGTTTGAGAAAAGTTTGAAAAAATAATTTCCTTTTGACATAATATTAAAATGATTAAAATTTTTTTAAATTGACTTAATAAATATTATTAAATTTCAAAAATAAATCTTTTAAAAATTTTTAATTGATATTTATTATATTTTTTAAATATAAATTGTCAAGAAATTTAAAGCTATTTGATATAATTAGAGCTTTTAAAATAGAAATTAAATATTTAATATTTTTCTAGACTTCCACCCCTCCCTCCCAAAAGTAAACTTTTGTTGCCTCTAAACTGACTATTGTAAGAAATTATTTATTTGTCGCAATTTAATTTTTAAAATAATAAAAAAATACAATTAATAGTTTTAGAATTTTTTTTAAATACCAGTATAAAAAATTCCATCACTACTGCGACAAGGAGATGATGCTACTAATTGAGGAATAGTAAAAGGCAGTTTTTTGAGCGCATCTCTTTCCGAAGACCCTCCAAAAATATATAAAGAACCATCTTTTGGGTCAGGAAGAAAAAGTGGTCTATAAAATAATAAAAAAGAAACAAAATTTAAAATTCCATATTATATGTTTTTTATTTTTTTAATTTATCAAAATTACATTATAAAATTAGATAAATTAATAATATGTTATATTTAAATTTGAAAGATTAATCAATAACTAATTAATAATTAATAAATGTAATAATCTGAGTATGATGAAATACTTACGCGACCGATTTAGATGTTTCAATTGGTACTTTTACAGCAGGCTCTGAAAAAAGTTGTTTTTTTTAATAAATAAAACTATTTTATTTATTTATTTATTTATGCATACCATCTTTCATTTTCCATCGAATATTTCCTGATAGTTGGTTCACAGCCAAAAGCGAACCATCAAGAGTAGAAAGAAGTAACAGCGTATTTTCATGATCATTTATTAATTCGGTATTAGTTTTCTATTTAAATAAAATTTTAAATAAATGAATATATATATATTTGGAATAATTCAAAGATTTATTATTTACTTGATAGAATTTATCTGGCGGTTGTTTAGCTGTTACATGAATGATGAAAACAATTAAAATTAATAAAATAGTTTTTGATGACAAAACCATCATGAATTTATAAAATAAGTATATGAAATAAATTATTTTCTAAGAAGTGTGGGGATTGTTTTTCTTGTCTCACATGCTATCATCTGTCATTCTATCATGATATAGGCCATATGTTATGATAAAGTATATAAGATACTGATGAAATTCAAGTATACATTTGGATTCATTTGAAATTTAAAAAAATCCTGTGAAAAAAAATAAAATCATTATAAAAAATAATGGACTATAGTAGTAAATAGACATTTGAATAAAAATGAAAACTAATTTACATTTTGTTGTTAAAGAATTTAGGGATTTTATGTGTGATTTTAGCAAGTATCATATAAAAAGTGGGAAAATATGAATTATATTTAAATTTTATGTATTATTTTATGATAAAATAATTTTCTATAAGATTTTAATTTTCTATAATAACATAAAGACTAAACCACTAAGATTAAAACCCCTTAAAAGGCAATTCTAGCTCAAAAATTTAAGAATTTTCAAACATTTATATTATTAAGTATTATTATAATTCTTTTATTTATTTAATTAAATGTATATTTATTTATTTACGAAATATATATATACATTTCTCTCTCTATTTCATATCCACTTTTTGGGTAGACACAATCAAAATAAATATTAATATATGTATAAAATGTTTTCCATACGATGGCCATAAATGAATAATAAATTTTTAATATAAAAATATAAATGTCAATATTTTACGGTCCGGCAGTGCTCGATAAAAAACTAGAATTTGGCGTAGAGCTAATCATGGTAACCACCTCCCTTCTTAGAAGTAAAAATATTCAATGGTTATAAAGTTATGAAAAGTTTTTAATCCCTGAAATGCCAATGCTTTAATTACTTATATATAATTTTCTTAAAAGTCTGAATTTTCATTCGTTTCAAATATTACAATGGAAACCAACCCCTTCTTTTTGAGGATTCGTTCGTGGACCGTTATTGTTAAGAGTTTGAAAGGTGGCTCATAAAAACTATTCCTCTTCGGTGTCTTAATGTGTGCCTGACTATAGTTTACTATAGTTAGTATACTAAGAAATTTCAGAACAATACTATAACAAATTCAGCACAATTATGTAATAATAATCAACAATAACATTAAAAATTTATTAAATTATTATTAAATATTTTTTATAGTAGTCAGATATACCATACATATAGGCATAGGCGTAGCGTGATCTATTATGTTGGGGGGGGGGGAGTTCAAGGGCTCTGGGGTCTCCCCGGAAAAAATTTTGACAAAATAAATTATTTATTTATTCATAATGTTTAGACTATATTTATACGTAATTTAAAGATGTTTATTTTACTTTTGGGCTCTCAGTTACAAAACTAAACACTTTTACGTACCCCCCCTCCGGCCCGACGCCTGGTTATATTAATAAGGTATTTGGCAGGTTTTAATACTAATAAACTACAAAGTAAATGTGTGTATTACATGATGTATTAATAATTACTCGAGTGTATATTTCTAAATGAGAGCCGCGGAAAAAATCGGAAGTATTATGGGTGTCGTATACCGGAAAAGTTTGGGAACCTCTGATCTACTTTATTTCAAGGTATATTTTTTACATGATTAATAATTATTAATAAATTTTTCCAAAAAGTGAATAAATTGTCATTTTTTAAAATTATTTTTCATTATCTGCTTGTGTTTAATTATTCTTACAATTACAGGGTTTGAATTTAATCTTATGATTTCTACATCGCTTTAGTTGATAAGTTATTTTTACAAAATGTTATAAGAGATCGAAAGTTTGCTCTCATGTAAAATATCATAAATTAAAATGAAACCTTCCAATTTCATCAGTACAAAATTCCAACGATTATTTAAAATTTTTAAAGGTTTAGCTTTTAGTAGTTAATCAAGTATCTAGAATAGATTATAGATAAGTAATTTATATTTGTTATCTGTTTTCTAAGAAAATGATTATTTGGTCATTTTAAGTAAAGAGTTAAACAATTTGTAAATATCTAAAAATTTTTATTTTTTATATTAAAAATTAAATCTAGGCGTTAAAATAATGAGCACAAAAAAAAAATAAATAAACAATGATTTCTAGGTGAATAGGAATAAAAATATTAAAGGTGAAATAACAAATAATGAAATAATTTTATGGCACACTTGTATTTAATATAAACAAAGGAACATTAATGTACAACAAATTAACAAAATATTGAATTAGGAAAATTCTGAGGTAAACGATAGTGTCCATTAAATATAAATTTATTTTTGAATAATTTCAAATTTCCAAAAAAATAAAACAATAAATATTCTTAGAAAGAAATTTGACATTTTGCGACAATTTATAGATATTTTCACATAAATAAGCAATAATATGAATTAAATTTCTTCTAAAATTGTTAACAAATGATCGCCATTAAGTGGTAATTGACTTGAGATATAATATAAATATGACATAAGGCACGTTCAATAAATTTATTAAATAGAATTAAGCAAATGAAATTTAAAAAAAAAAAAACTCTTGAGATACATGAGGCACGAGTGTGATCAATTTAATAATTTTGTATATTTATATCTTTAAATATATAATAATATTTTTATACATTGCCTATATATAATTAAATTATATAAAATGAGGACACATTTTTTAAAAGAAATTTTTACTAACAAGTGAATGAAATTAACAATTGGCAAGATATAACTAAAACATATAGGATATATATTATTAAAAAAATGTACATATTTATAATATAATACATATAGAAAATAATTTTTAAAGTACATAATAATTGCATAAAATAAATTTATATGCAATATAACCAGTCTTAATATTATATAATATATTTAAATATATCAAAAAGTCGGGTGATATGTAAACATTTGAACTATTTATTTTTTAAATAATTAATAAAATATTTTGAAGATTAAAATTTAAGATTTAAAATTTACTGTTATAACAATATAAAATACTTGAAAATTTGTCAAATTTTATTTTTATTATATTCAATCAAAATAATAAAATTGTTTATTATTATCAACCAACCTTTATAATGATTGTTATTTCCTTTTTAAATTTAATTAAATTACCCATTTAATAAATATGTTTAAATACATTATAATAAATATCTTATTTTCATTCACGGCCCTGGCGTATGACAAAATATAACAATGATTACATGATATTAAATATTTTATGGATAATTGACACTAATGAAAAAAAAAAATTAGAAAAATTATTACATTTATAAACTAATGACTGTACAATAATACATTAATAATTTGTACAAAAAGCTTTCGTAAAAATATTTACAATAAGGCATAGGTTGCAAAAGCTTAGTGAGGAACCTTAGAAAAGTTATCAATGACTGATCGTTGATTAAATATTAACATTAAAGTGTATATTTAAATTAATAAAAAAATATATATATCATTTTATTTTGTTTATATATATATATATATATATTATAATATATAATAAATATATCGTTGATTTTTTTCCGATGGATTTATTTTAATATGGAGAAATGAAAATCAATGTCCTTAAGATTTTTGTTTCGAGAAATATATATGTTTTATGTTAGCTATCTCCAGGAGATGGCACAGGTGAAGGGGGAGGTGGGAGAGGATTAAAATAAGTGGATGATCGTCCAGCCGTAGATGACGGACTAGGAGGGCACGAAGGAACATCGCTTAGGTAATAAGATCTTGGAGTCGGTGGAGGTGGAAATGGATCGGAATCATATTCACTTCCCGGATGATGATGATGGTGATGATGATGATGATAATATCTTCGACGGTTATTGGTAAAATTCGAATCGGACTCATCACATACATCTGTACTGCAGGGTGTTGGTGGGGGTGGTTGATTGATAGTCCTATAATGACGGTATGGACGGTATCTACTCGTTCCTGTCCCCGAACTGTTACAACAATAATCATCAGGAACCACAGGATGACCATTGCGAGTTCGCCGGGAATTTGAATCTGCCGTTGTGGCTGGGGATGGCGGAGGATTTAATGTCTCCAAAGGATAACCGGCTGACTGAAGTGCGCATGCGCCTTCTGTAATTGAAGAAGATGCACCAGTAAGATGTCCACGATCGTAGCTGTTGCTGGTGGAAGAGGAACCATTAATCATGGACATATGAACGGAGTCACTTCCATGAAAACCGGAAGACGGACAACCTGTTCCATTAAAACCATTCGTTTTGCGAGATTTCTTGGTTATCATAGGACGAGGAGCTTGATTAGGTTTTGGTGATAAAGGATCCCCAGCGCAATCATCAAGGTATCCAGCTAAATTAGTATTTTGTTTAACCAGTTTGCGTCTACAGGTATAAAATATTATAGAAGAAATCACAGCCACCAGTCCGAAAATGGAGATTACAACGTATGTGCTTTTATTCGATACGTATGGTACCATTTCGACCCGTCGATTATTATCTCCTAAAAATTAAATATAAATTAAGAAAGTAAAAAAAAAAAAAAATTGTTTTAACTCAAATAAAGAAAAATGTAAAAAGGTTATTACCAGTTAATTTGGCGCACATTTGAGGTGCTTCATCACTATTATCTTCACAGTTAAAAATTCCATCACAAACAGATGTAGGAGGAATACAAAGAAAAGTTGAACGACACATAAATTGCCCCGTTTGTTTACAACAATGTAGTTCATCACTTTGATCGGAACAATGAGGGGAACCATCACAAACCAAAGCAGGTGCTAAAATTAAATTATGTCCATTGTCAATATTTAATAAGAAAAATTGAAAAATATTTGTTATTACTACTTAAATACTACTTACGAATACAGTTTCCATTAGGACATTGGAAAAAATCATTTGCGCATTTTTGATTCTGACAATTCATTTCGTCACTTCCATCGTCACAGTCTGCCTGACCATCACATCTCCATGCCGAAGGAATGCAATCTTTTTTTGTAGGATGGGCACATGCAAAATCTTCTGGCCCACATATACTTTTAGCTCTACATGTATTGTTATTTCTGGCAAGAACAAGACCAATGGGACAGGAACAAATTGCGGCAATCGAAGCTACACTGGAACTGACTGAATGTCTAAGTCCAGCCATACATAAATGAGAACATCCACCATAATTATGTCGAGCACTGCAGGGGTGTTCTTCAAGTTGCTATAGTATGAAAATAGATCAAGTTTAAATTTTGTAACAATTAGTTATTCAATTATTGACAAATATTTTATTATATTTTAATTACCCAAATATCTGGAAATTGAACAGAAAGAATATCTGTAAGATTTTTTCGATATTGAGGCAAAATATTTATTACAGATCCCATATAATGAGTTGTTTTATGGATACGTTCAAACTTTTCATTTTCTTTATTCCAAAAATGTATCCAATCGCCATGTACTGTCAATGATAAAACCTAAAAATTTTATAAACATTCAATTAGCTGAATATGTCTTAATAAAAATCTAAAGATTCTTCTGTGTACTTCCCATATTAACAATTAAAAAGTACAATCATTTTTATCATTTTATAAACAAATCTTAATAACATACCTATTTACATTCGATAGATTTGGTCTTAACTCATTATCAATTTCGAAACAGAAAGTTACTTACAGGAGGTCCGTCATCCATGACAGTCCATCGTTCATGGCCTTCTAAATTAGCACATTCAATCGATTTTCCTGCTGCCCAACAAACGTGATGATCTCGACGATCAATCGTTAATGCTGTTGGAGTGTGATCTAGTTGAGCGATGGTATATGGCTGATTTCCATCCACTTGTGATCGCATTATTCTTTTCGTTCCTACATCCGTCCAAAATAGTAACCTAAGAAAGAAATAAACAAATAAACAAAAATAAGCAATATATATATATATAAAATAATAATTTTATATACCCTTGTTCTGGATGAATTGCAAGATGGTATGGTTTTTCATCATCATTTTCTCCTTTGATCACAATTCCTAAAGTGGTATTCCCATTGAGTCGAGTAACATTAATAGTTCTCGATTCATCGTCAGTCCAATATAGAGTTCGACCAAGAGGATCTAAAGCCAAATCAATTATTTGATTAGGCCCTTGTGGAACAAGTATTCCTGCATGGGAGCCATTGGAAAATGCTCGTTTAATAGCATGGGCACGTCCATCAATCTATAAAAAAATATAAATAATAATTCAATTTAATATTTACAAATATAAGTAAAGAAAAAATTAAGTAAAGTAAAATTTTACCCAATAAATGTGTTGTTTGACCGGATCAAATTCGATCCCTCGAAGATTTTTTAATCCTTGAATAGGTAATAATATATATGGACAATTATCCTTTGAATCAGGTAAAATACGAATTATTGTATTTCGGGTTGAAGAAAGTATAAATGATTTTGGTTCTAAAAATTAATGTATCAATTAATGTTTAAATATTTATAAAAGGAAAATAGAAAATAGAAAATAATGAATGATCCAATACCTTGACAGGTGCGATTATCTGAAAGAAGACGCCAATGAGAAGGACAGGAACAACGTCCAATTGCCTTAGAGGGATTGAGTGGATCAGGTACACTTAAACACAGATGTGAACATTGTGGGTGGTTCCTCGAACATGGGGTTTGTCCAAATTCGGAAACATTAAAGAAAACCTGTAAATCAAATATTGAAAAATATTAAAATTTAATAAATATTTTTTTTTTATAATTTTTGTTAATAAATATTATTTTCACTTACTTTAATATCACTAACTCCTGGTAATGAAGAGTGAATAATTTTACGATTTTTGCCATTAGTTTTGTTAGCGGATTCAATAAGTCCAGTTTTAGCATCACTCCAATAAATCCGTTCCTGATATTAATAAGAATCGATTGATTTTAGGAATGGTTTATATTTTTAATAGTCTTCTAATGATAAATGATAAATTATTTAATTACCTTATAATGTGTGAGCCCTGTAGGTTCGTATAGTCCGTTTGTTATAATTTTATGTCGCATTTTATATTTCAAGTCATAATATTCAATTGCTGGACTTGTCAACTCAGTCCAGTATAAACGTCGTTCGCGTAAATCGTTAGTGAGTCCATTTGGTCGACCAACTTTTTCTACTACCACTTCTCTTTGCGTGCCATCCATGGCTGCTCGTTCAATCGAACCCGTGGCATCCCAATTACACCAATAAATATTTCCCTCAAAAGGATGCACTGATATACTTCGAGGATCACCCATATTATTCCAAAGAATAACTCTTCGAGAACGTCCATTCAAACGGGAAACTTCAATTCGTTTAACAATAGAATCAGTCCAAAATAAATTACGTGACACCCAGTCAACTGCTAAACCTAAAAAAATAATTTATTTGATATTATGATGTGGTTAAAAGATTTTATCTACTTGGGGTAATATTAAAAATATCTCTATATTTACCTTTAGGTGATTCAAGTCCTACTTCAACGAGGCGTTCTACATCAGAGCCATTTCGAAAAGATTTAGAGATTGTTTTAAGTATAGTATCAGTCCAATAAATATGATCAGTAAAAAAATCAAAATCCAAATTACTACAATAAAATGGAAATGAATGAATAATAAATATTATGTATTCTTGTCATGAATTTAACGATAAGATATATAATTAAAACACACACTACTAGAACACAATAATACTTACTTAGCTTCTCGTACGCCTTTAACGGGAATTACCAAATCAATATTGCTATTTTCAAGACTAACTTTAGATATATTTTCTTTTTGAGCATAAAGAAGAAAGGCATCTGGTAAATAGCATGTTTTATTATCAGATGCAAGTTCATAAGCTAAAAGAATGAAATTAAAATAATAATTATATTAAAAATATATAAATAGCGATATTTTAAATATTTTAAATTATTAAATAGATAATAAACAATTTTAAAGGAATGATCAAATGATGAAACGGGCTCATAATCATAATAAATATAATATGAAAGTAACTTAATCAATTGTTAAATTTTTTTTAAATTAAAAAAAATATTGTATATAGAAGAAAACATACCTATTTGACAAAAACAAACATAATTATTATTAGGTCTATTAAGGCACAAATGAGAACATCCACCATTATTATTTCCACAAGGATTTGTTCCTTTAATTGGTCCTAGCCGAATAGCTTTTAAATCCATTAAATTAGGCATTTGTTCAATAATCACTTCACGTTTACCCCCTGTATTTTTATCAATTCTTTCTATATTGCGTCTCTGCCAATCCGTCCAATAAAGATAATCTCCAAGAAGACTTAGTCCAAATAAATGGGGTAATTCTCTATTTGCTACTTCTCTTCGATTAGATCCATCCATGTTAGCAACCTTAAATACAATAACATTATTTTTAATTTCAAATTAATTTAATGAATATTATTCATATTTATGTAAAATGGATTTTCAATTTTTTATATACCTCTATTTTATCTAATTTAGCATCACACCAATAAATTTTCATTTTTTCAATATCAAGAGCAATTCCATTGGGCCAACCTAAATTATTTGAAACTAATGCGGTTCTATCCGAACCATCAAGAGCAGTTCTTTCAATTTTTGGTTTCAGTTCATACCTAGAAAGTAAAAAAATAAAATTAATAAATTTATATTTTTTACTTTTTTTTTTGTTTATAAAATTGCGATTAAAAAAATATAAAGATATTTACCAATCAGACCAAAATAACCATCCAAGATCAGGAGCAACAGCAATTGCTCGAGGTTCATTTAAATCTTTGTTCACTATTACTCTTCTATAATCACCATTGAGCCTCGCAACTTCAATCCTATCCGTTCCAGTATCCGTCCAATACATATTACGAGCTACCCAATCCACAGCAATACCTCCTGGATTTTGAACTTCTGTGCTAATTAGATTCACTTGATCTCCTCCATCCAAATGAGCTCGTCTCAATACTTTTGCCTAGATTAATGAAAATTAGTTAGTGTTTGAAAATTTAAAATTATTATGTATTTTTTATATATTATATGTATATATAGATATAAACTAGATATTAAAAAAATATATGCCTGTTATTATATTACAGGGGTTGAGGAACTGGGGTAAATTACCCCAAATGGGATAAAAATGAAACTTTTGTGAGTAAAAAGTATATATTTTTAATTTTTTTATAAACCTGTTAGTATTTTTACAAATTAAATTTTTAGTTATTGTTTTCTTTTCAAAATTATCATGGAGGCTATAATAGGAAAGATGCTAAAAGAGGAGATTTCGTTTTTTTTTGCTCTTCGCCATGGAGTAAAATCAACTTATACAAAAATATTTTGGGGTAATGATTAAAAAAAAAAGTCCCCCGACCGCTGTTATATTGGAATAAAATCAGCTTGATAATATATGTTATTAGATTTTATGCTAAAGTTTGATTATTTATGTTTTTACGATGTAAATTAAACAGGGTAAAAAAACAACATTTTTTTTTGATATTTATTGTTAAGTGAACTATTTTATGAACGTATTTTCCAGGCATAAATAAGTAGAGTTGATTGAACATAAAAATAAAAAAAAAAATCACCTCATCGTCCGTCCAATAAACATATCGTTCAACAGGATCATAATCAACTCCTATAGCATGTTTAATGCCTGTAACTGGAATAATGAAGTGAGAATAATCAGCAGAGTCTAGTGAAACCCAACAAATATCAGTTCGTTGTACAATAATAAGCATTTCATGTGGTCCTAAAAAAATAATTCATTAATTAATAGAATTATAAGTTATAATTTTTGTGTTAGAAAAATTTAAATTTAAAAAATATAATACCATTTGCACATGTCGTTTCATTTAAAAGTTTAACTCCTGTTGGACAGGCACAAGAATAACCATTTGGTTTGCTCTCGGAGAGTAAACAAAGATGGGAACATCCTCCATTTCTTTCTTGGCATGGACTTTTGCTTGGTGGCTGACGACTAGGATCCCAAACTCGTAAGCCACTAGGAATGTATTCACCATGAAGCAACTCACGGGGTTGATTAGCTCCTAATTCATACGAATAGATTTTTCTAGAAAAGAAATATATTTTTAAAATTTATTTATCAGAAATTTTAATAAATAAATAAATAAACTTACAATTTTTCCCAATCACTCCAAAAGAGACGATTTTGATAGAAATCAAGACCAAATGAGTATGTAATATATGTATCGAGTATTCGATGACGATTGCGGCCTTCAAAATCCATTGATTCAATGAAATTAAGATGTCCGTCAATCCAATAAATAGTTCGATTTGCTAAATCCACTGTCAATCCGTTAGGCCAGAAAATATCTTCAGTAACGATTGTTTTGCGAGTTTTCGGATCACCATCCATTCCAACACGTTCAATTTTAGGAACTTCACCCCAATCGGTCCAAAACATCAATCTAAAATAAATCAATCAAAATTTATTAATAATCAAATTATATTATTTGAAGTATGATATCTGGATGAATTAAAAGCATACTTTTCCGAAGGTACAAGTGCAATTGCTCGTGGTTGATCGATGTCAGTCCAAATAAGTACTTTGCGATGTTTGCCACGTAATGTTGCCACTTCAATTCTATTTTTTTCCCCATCAGTCCAATAAAGTTTCTTAGTAACCCAATCACAAGCTAATCCATCAGGGAAAATAAGCTCATTATTTATTACCTCGTACTAAAACAATATTGAATATTTATTTATTAATAAGTAATTCTCAACATATAATTTGACATATAAAAGGTTATGGATATTAATAATAATAATTAAATTACCTTATTTGTTACACTAGTACCATTGTATTCTGCACACTGAATCATTTCAAGCCCTCGATCAGTCCAACAAACCAAACCTCCTTCATAATAGTAATCCACAGCAGCTACATCTTTTAAATCCTTTAATAAAATAAAAATTATTATTATTATTAAATATAATATTTATTATTACATTATATTACTAAAGTTACAATTTCAAATAGATACTGAAAATTATTTGTGATATTGATTTATTTATAATTTATTTCAGAGTGCAGCCAGAATAAAATAAAAAATAAAAAAATAAAATCATTTTAAACAATGTATCACATGCAGAAAGGTCTTATATCTATTTAGAAAGGGTTCGTCCGTAAAAGAAATGGGTATTAAGGTAGCTTCACCTCCAAATAAACTGTGAATAAAATTGAAGTATAATTTTATCATCTTAACATACTTTTATATTATTTCTAATATTTCATCTACATTTTCATAACTAGACTAATATTATGAAATAGTTTTCGTGCTACTACATACGTAAGTGTACAAAAGATAATAATAATTTAAAATCAGAATGCTTTTTCTTATATCAATTTGAAAAATCTTTTGTATTTTAGGTGGTGGGGTATCTATTTTTGAGTTAACAATAATAATCATCTTAATTATATACTAATTGTTATTCTTAACTACTCAACATAATTTTTATCATCTTGAAACACTATTTATTAAAAATTAACACAGATCAATCTCTGTTTATATTAAATCCTAGTCTTAAGTAATGTTTAACTCGTCCATCTTTGTTTGTAAATAAATAAATTTTTTAATTAATCTTTTAATATTTTTAATTTAATAATTTAAGTTTTTGGAATTACAAATTAATTATTCAGTTTTAACACTGTAACATGAAAATTAAAAAAAAAAACAATTTATTTAATCCAATTTTTTTAAAAAAGTAAGTAACAGAAATCGTTGGAAATTTTAGAAATAACTAAAAATCTTAATTTTATTCTTAGTTTATATAGAAGAAAATCTTAAAATGTAGGGAGGGCTGTGTGTAAGTTTTTAGTAATTTTGATACTTAATTTATTTCTAAAAAATATTAAAATATTTAACTAATTTTATAAAAAAAAAACCAAAAAAGAAAAAAAAACAAACTATTTCATGTATAGATATGTTTCAAATTATAATCAAAATTTTTCAGATTGTCATATTTTTGATGTCTGAAGATTAAAAATTTAAGTTAATGCTATTTTTAAGGACTTAATCTTATCCTTAGTTTATATAGAAGAAATTGGTATAAAATTATGCTGTGCCCATACTAGATTATGTAACCAAACAGATTGGTTATATATCAATGCCAATAGATTTTTAGAACAGATAAATGTTATGAGTATAATTATAAAGGAACGAATGTGAAAAATAAAATGTTTCTTGTGAGCATTTTTAATTTATTTAAAATAAATCAGAAATGGAACAAAATTTTTCTCAGTTTAATTTGTTTTTATTATATAATTAAGGTAGTCAACGAAAAAAAGATGTCCTCTAAGAAACAAAAAAAAAACAAAAAAAAAAAACGATAAACGATAAAATCTAAAATCTATTTAACGTAGATCTAATAGATGAAAATATTATAAAGGAAACATGCACGCGATCCCGATTTAGCAACCCTTGGACACCCCTCTCTCCAGTCAGCATCCAATCAAAGGAGCTGATTTCATCTGCTTGTTTGAAGCCATGCGTGCATCTCAACAAGCTTTGCGTGAGCGTTGAGTGGTACACTCTATTAAGAGGAAACTTGAACAATAAAAGGTGCAGGTATATTAATAATTGAAGGAAAAGAAAGTAAAAAATTAGTTACCTTAATAAGCAAGTTAACTTTTGGTGGCTTGATGATGTTCGCTATTCGTATATCAGTTTGAGTGGCAAAAAGTAATGTAGGATGACCTGAAACAAAAGAAAGAGCAAATTAAATTAATAAATTTGGAATCAAGCTCATTTGCATATACTAGGTTGTTCAATAAGTTCGCGGAGCGATAAGATATGGTATTGGAAGACTATCGATTGACTGAAAGAGATTTAACATAGGTTTTAGGATATTTCAGCAATATATTGAGTGTTTAATTTGGGTTTCAAAAAACTATGTGCAAAATGGGTGCCGCATTCTTTAACGATGGCAGTGGTTTTCAACCTTTCTGTACCGGCGCCCCCCTTTTGTTTTGTAATAATCTTAATTTTTATAATAATCTAATTTCCTTTTTCAATAGTCGGGCACATTTCTGAAATAATATAACAATAGGGGTGGGTCATGGTTCAGAGCATCGCAAAATCATCTGACCTTTTATTTTTAAACCATACTGAAAAAAAATCGAAAATGTTCAAAAGTTTGGCCACAAATTCATCTTACCTTTTGTTTTAAGAACCAAATTGGAAAAAAATTGAAAAAAAAAAATCGAGAATTTTCAAAAGTTTGCGTGCACTTGAATTGCCTTCGCGCCCCCCAAGCGAGTTCGTGTGCAAAAATCAACCAAGAAGGTGTTAGCATCAGGAATTTTGTTTATAGATTATCTCCAAATTGGCAAAACAATCAATTCGGATTATTATTGTAACCTTTTGAATCAATTTTACAATAAATATTAGTTTCTTCATTTCCTTTCCGCTAACTTATTGAACAACCTAGTACTATAGTTAAAATCATTATTCCATGGTCTAAATGATATTTCTTTGAAATTAGTGTCATCAGGTAGCAAACATGAATTATATTCATGAGTTTTTACAACTTTTACTTTTAGGTAAGGAATAGTAATAAAAAAATATTATATTTTATGTAATTTGATAATGTCTTCTATTTTAAGTATCTCATTGTATACCTCATATAAATAGGTAGTTTGATATTTAAAAATTAAAAATAAAAAAAATAAATATCAGAATAATAATTTTTTAAAATATAATTAATCTAAATCATTTAATTAAATATATTAATAAAATTTAATTATTTAAAAAAATTTAAACGAGCAAAAATGAAAATATTAACTCAATATATAACTTTAAATAAGACTAATTTATACATTTAATGATTATGTATATAAATTAAATTAAAAAGCATGAAAATCAAAAAAATAATTTCATTAAAAAAAAAAAAAATCCAAATTGACAAAAAAAATTGGTGTTAACAATAAAAATATAAGAAATGGCCTGTTATTTAGAAATCGAGGCTGTCTCATTAATGTTGAATTAATTGTTTTTAAAGCTTGTTTTTGTCTTGAGTTGTCACTTGGTTGGTATTTCTAAATGGCTTGATGCTATTGAAAGTTCTTAGAAATTAAAAGAATGGCCTCAATTAATTATCTGTGAGCGGGTGGAAAAATATTCGATCACAGTGTTGAGTTTTTTAAGGGATTCGTTAAATCCGTTTTCTTCGTTTTGTTTTGTAATTAAAAACATGCCCTTATAATTATTAATGTTTTGAATTAATTGTAAAAAAATGTACTAAAAAAGAATCATTTTATTATATATAAGAATGATAATGTTTTTATAAATGTAGAGTTTAATTAATTAATTCACCTCAATTTTTAGATTAATTATTTTAATATTTATATAAATAAATAATCATGGCATCATAAGTATATTCAAGAAGAGATTTTATTCCCAAATCTTTTAATATAATTTCAAAAGGTAGTAATTATTGTACCAAGTAATAATAATGATATTCAGAAATCAATTTTCCTTTAATAATATTAATTTACTAGCTGCTCCGAGCGCCTTCGGCGCTCTCCACACCTAGACGGGGGCTCCGCCCCCTGTACCCCCCCGAGTGTCCCTATTCTGAGCTATAACCATCTAACTCCTACCCTGTCCCATCTCTCTCACGTTCCTTCCTACATTGTCCGCCCTGTTCACAATTGGTCTTCCAAACGGACGTTTTCCAATCGAACTCCCCACCAATATATTTTTCCTCTCCCATTCTAGCCATGTGCCCTGCCGATCCCAGCCTTCCCTATTTTATGACCTATATCTAGAGATGCATAGAGGTCATGCAATTCCTTGTTATGCAGTCTCCGCTATTCCCCGGTGTCCTCATCTTTCTTTGGCCTATAAATCTTGGGAAGAATCCTTTTCTCAAATACTCTGAATCTACTCTCATCTCCCAGGGTTATAGACCATGCCTTCCACCCATATAATACAACAGAAAAAATAATTGTTTTATATATTTTAATTTTGATCCCCTTTGATAATAATTTCCCGATTGCAACCTCGATTTAAATTCTTTGCAAATATTATTCGCTCTGATACTATTTATATTTTGCATTATCACTATTAATTTCAAACCCCATCACTTTTCCTGCCTCGAAACCATTAATACAAACCTGCCTCGAAACCATTAATACAAACAAACAATTTTAGCTAGCATAATGAGATTAAAAAATAAAAAATATATAAACTTACCTGAAAATAATTAGATATTTATTTAATAAAATTAAATTTTTAAGTAAATAAATAAATAAAATCAAAATTAAAAATTAATCAAGTAATAAGTTGACCTGTAGCCAGGTCTGAACCGACCGACGGTTTGAAATAAATTAATTTCCAGCTACAGAAACAATTTCAAATAATTTTAATATATCTATTAATGTAATAAAAAACAGATATAAATATAACATAAATATTTTTAATTTTATTTTATTTATAATATATAGCTGAAGTAGCCGGCGTTGCCCGTGATTATAATAAGGAGGCTGTGACGTCATGAAGGGCTGGGTGACGTTATATAATTTTAAATTATGAAAAACATAATGAAGATGATTTTTCCCGAGGATAAAACCAATACATTCGTGGTGATATGTAAAAAAATCTCCTCATGTGAAATTTGGTGTGAAAACAATACCTCCCTTACTATCGTCGGTCGGTAAAAAAGGCAATCGAAATGTTTTAAATTATCTAAAAAAAAACAATTATTAATATAAAAATACAAATAAAATGATCAAAAAATAAATAAAATTAAATTAAATAAATAAAACGTTTTAAATAGAAATTCAAACTATTTGATATTATGAAAAACAATTTTATAAACAAATGTATTTAATTAAATTAATAAATTTAAAAAATATTAAATGATATTTAGCTTAAATATATAAAAATTAAAATAAAAAGAAATTACTTAAAAAAATTAAAACTATAATAATAATATTAAAATATATATAAAATTACCTGAAAATAATTAGATATTTATTTGATAAAATTAATTAATTATCTTAAAAATTTATCCAAGGAATATCATCTATTTCTATTCGACACTGAGAAGGAAGGGATTCACAGCACAGATCATCCTTACAGTCACAGTCAGTAGAGAGTAAAAAAAATGAAGACCGCCGTTTTTTAAAATAATTAAATTATTTTATAGATTATAAAATAAAAATTATTGTATTAACATTAAAAAAATATTGAAATAAAAAACAATATTTAGTTTGATTTAATAAATAAAAATATTATAAACATTTTTAGTGAGAATTTCTCGGGGAGGTAGGGAGGTCAGATAAGCGACAACTTTTATTCCAAATGTTCGTCCTCCCTAGCTGTGACGTCATCAATAAGAAAATGTAAAGAAAAGGGCTGTTTTTAGGGTTTTCCCGACAATTATTCGATTTTTTCTCGCCGGAAAAACCATCCTTGGACTTCAACGAACATTTTAAAAAAAGAATTGTCAAAATTGGTCCAGGCGTTATTGAGTGATGCAATTACAAAAGTCATTTTTATTTATAAGATATCAATAACAGTAAAATATTATATAAATATATAATTTATTTATTGATTTAGATATTCAAATATTGAAAATCAGTAATAGTCAAAGAAATCAACATTCCAAATCTATACATACCAGGTATGTTCAAAAGAAAAGGTGAATTTTGAATTTTCGAGGGTTGTGTACATTCGATTATCTATTGGTTTTTTTTATGTTGATACACATGTTTCTCATATGTTGACATTATCAGTCATTTTGGATTAGTAGTTTGTTTTTGTTTACCTGGTACATCATGAGTTCTTACCAAGTACTGGTAATAAGGAATACTACAAGGAAGTTATGCAACCTTTGTGTGAAGCAATACGGCTCAAACGATCAGAATTGTGGAAAAACGAATTATAGATTCTGCATCACTATAACTCACCAGTTCACACATCATTGCTTGTTAGTGATTTTTTGGCCAAAAACAACATCGTAATCATGCCTCAACCACCGAATTCACCAGATTTGGTTCCCTGCATTTTTTTCCTATTTCCAAAACTGAAGAGACCAATGAAAGGAAATCGTTTTGCCACAATTGATGAGACAAAGTCGGAATCGAAGAACGAGCTGATCGCCTTACCGAAAAGCGCAGAAGTGCTTCGACGATTAGAAGAAGCCCTGGCATAAGTGCATTATATCTGACAGCGAGGGGAATTACTTTGAAGGGGATCAAATAGATATTGATGAATAAATAAATATTTTTCGAAATAATTCAAATTTCACCTTTTCTTTTGAACAAACCTCCTATATATCAAAAAGTGTTTTATCTGTCCATTGATAAGAAAGAGAAAATTATTAATATATTAATTTTTAAATAAAAAAAACAAACTTCTTTTATTCTATGAATTTTAATAGGAAAAATGTCTTGGAAAACTGAATAAAGATTTTTGTACCTGTAAAATTTGAAAATCAAATTTAATTCTCATGATCCCTTTTAAAGAATAAATTATTGACGTGACGCGTAAAGAAAAATTTTTATTTTGATAATTTTTTTTTTATTTCAACTCCGAATGAAAATATTTGAATGAAGGTACGTAAACATACTAATGTATAAAAATGAACAAAAATAGCAAATTAAAGAAAAACGAATTGTAAATTTATGGAAATGTTATAAAAGAAAAAAGAAAATAACCAAACTGATGATCATGACGAGTTTTATTTAGCAGGTTGTTTAAAAGCAATGTTCGGCATCCCTCTTGATTGATAATTCCCTTAAGGTTTTTGCTAATGAGCCCATTAAGACAGAGATGGAAATGTTTTGGATGTGATTAAAATGCAAGGACCTCCTCATTTGGAGTCAAGACACAAGTTTTTAGCATATCCCAAGTCAAAGCCTGGGAGTTTACGATCATCTTTGTTTCTTTTTATCCATTGCATTTTTAAAGAGAAATAATTAAATTAATTCTAGTATCTGATCAGTGTATTAATAAAAGATCCGAAACAAATGAACAATTATTTCAAAAAGAAAAATGTTTCATTGAAATTGGATTATAATAATTTGTTTATATTTTAATGCAAATCAATTTATTTATTATTTATTTTACATTTATTTCTCATTTTATGTTCAACATTTTTAAAACGTTTGAATAAATGCATTGGTTATAATTAGAATTATATTATGCTTACTAACGCCTTAACATAAATAAACTCTATTAAAATTTTACTTTGAATGGTTATTAAATAAATTATTGTGAAATGTATGAAATTTCTATTAATATATTTCATTATTTAGAAAATAATGAATAATTTTTTAAATAACAATTTGAATAGAGACAAGACTTTTCGAGGACGAAATTTTTATGTTCAATTGTGGAGATGATTTCACTGTTTCCCATATAACAAGGAATAGAATTGGTTTATCCCATATATATACTACATGGTCTGAAAAGTCCAGGGATTTTTCAATAGGTGACGCCAGTAGAAAATGAACATGACTCATTTCGAGAGGCTCATATGTCACTAGTTTATGTATTAAGTATCATGACATTTCGTCCATTCGTTTACACGCTACAGTCGTTTGAGTGACGCTACTTTCGCCTTCATAAGAAAAATGGAAAAAATTAGGAATATCGCGTCTTGATAAACTGTTGTTCTCGAAGAAGCAGATGTGGGATAACATTCCTGCAACCACTGCAATGATTGTTCACAAGATTCCCCCATTAAAAAACAATGTTTAATCAAGACGCGATATTCCTGTTTTTCCATTTTTCTTATTAAGGCGAAAGTAGCGTCACTCAAACGACTGTAGCTTGTAAAAGAATGGACGAAATGTCATGATACTTAATACATAAACTAGTGACATATGAGCCTCTCGAAATGAGTCATGTTCATTTTCTAGTGGCGTCACCTATTGAAAAATCCCTGGACTTTTCAGCTCATGTAGTATATATATATATATTCCTTCTAATATAGAAATTAGTTAAAGGAAAATATTTTATAACTAATATTTATTTTCTATTTCAAAAAGTCAAAAGTGTTTATTATGATTAAGTAAAATTACTCTCAATTATTTATTTAAATTAGTATGGTTAAGATAGAAGGATGTTATGATAGATCCATAGATCAAGATCATGTTTCTTAACAAGGGCTGCACAATATCTTAAAATTTGTCAGATGTCATATGAAGCCAGTCTACTTAGTATATGTGTTGAAGTGGGTGGGAGGGTATACGCACACACACAAACCAGAAGAAACACAGAACTTGTATTAATCTAAACAAAAAAAAAATGAACTCCTTTAAAGAGTATCATCTTTAAAAACTAATGCATTTTGAACTTTACTTAAAATTTTATCACAAAAAATATAAGATAAATGTTTAAAAAAAAAATACTGTTTTTTCTTTTTCAATAATTTATTATTGTGAGCAGATACTAGTTTTTATATATTAAAGATCAATATATAAATAATAGTTGTTTTAATTAAGAATTAATTAATTATATGAAATTTAGTAAAAGAACAAAAAGATCTATATAAGTTTCAATTTTTATTTTATTTATTATAAAGATTTCTATTTTTAAAGATCAAGCGTATAATTTTAAAATTAAAAGTTTTTATATAAAATAAAGGTAGAATGAATATATAGTGACGGAAAAAAGTTATCGCCAGAGTGGCGCTGTTGTCGGGCAAAGGCAATGCCCATCAGTCTGTTGATTGCCCGACAACAGCGCCACTGTATATACATAAAGATGCAGCAGTTTATTTAAAAGAATATTGTGGGATAGGTGACTGAATATAATGAGGGACTTGGCAAAGCTCATTTACATTTAAATTTATCTTTTTGAAAAATAAATAAATAAATATATATATATAGAATAAAAAGCCCACCTTGAGTGTAAGAATAATTATATAAGTACATTTTCTTTAAAATTTCTTTTATTAAATATTCATGGTGTTATTGTTTTTTTTATTAGGATTTGCTCAAGAGGAAATATTTTGGTGCCAATTTTTTTTTTTGTTTTTCCTTAAAATTTTAGCAATAAAATAGGCCAGTGCTCTCGCCTTCAGCTCAATTTTGTTTCTTTTTAACAAAATGTTTTTATATTTAATTGATTTCTTCTAATTGCAATGTTCTATCTTTCATCGGCAGAAATAAAATATATGATAATAAAATTGAACTATATCAGATAAAAAGCATAAAATTTGAGGGTTTTTTTAATTAAGATAAAATAAAAGGTTAATTCTATTATTTATAGAAGATTTATTAAAAGACTCAGGATATACCTATTATAATTCATATCCTGATTAACAAAAAAGCGGTTTTTCTATTTAAGAGAAAAAAGGGGGGAGGAAAACTGTTTGAAGTTCAAGATTTACCGCATCTCAAAGATGTTTTTACTACTATAGTTGAAGGAAGTAGAAGTTGCCAATGTGTGCTTAAAGGGTATTTATATATATAAATATATATTTTTTTTTTGACAAGGCTGTCTTTTTGATCTTGAATGCTATATGAATATCTGCTACTCCTATTAATGTCCAAAAGAAGTTCATCCCTTGATTCATCGTTCACCCTTTTTGCCTTAGAATTGAAGTTTTTTTTTTTATTCCCGTGAATATAAAAAAGAAATTGCGAATGATATTCATTCAAAGGGGATTGTTTGATTCGTTTGATCTCTTTTTTTTACCAATGATAAAACCTCAACCATTAAATAAAAGATCTTAAAATAAGAAAAAAAGAAAAAAAAGATTATATATATTATTCACCAAAATTTGATATTAAATATAGATTAAAAAATAAGTTGACCTGTGGCCAGGTCCGAACCGACCGACGGTTTGAAGTAAATTAATTTCCAGCTACAGAAACAATTTCAAATAATTTTAATATATCTATTAATGTAATAAAAAACAGATAGGCATACATAAATAATAAATATAAACATTTTGAATTTTATTTTATTTATAATATATATGCAAGACACCAGCCTGTGACGTCATATAATTTTAAATCAAGAAAAAACTAATAAATATGATTTTCCCGAGGATAAAACCAATTACAAAGTGCATGATTCGTGGTGATATATAAAAAAATCTCCTCATGTGAAATTTGGTGTGAAAATAACCCTTCCCTTCCTATCGTCGATCGCTAATATTACCACTTCCGGTTTCCGGATTTGCACCAAAAGTTGATCAATTCATCCCACTGATGCATTAAGTAAATATACCAAATTTCATCAAAATCCGTTCAGCCGTTCAGGCTGTACACATCTATACGGACGGACGGACGGACGGACAGACATCATGCTAAAAATACTTTTTTACCGACCGACGATAGTAAGGGAGGTATTGTTTTCACACCAAATTTCACATGGGGAGATTTTTACATATCTCCACGAATCATGCATTTTCTAAACAGAAAAAAGTATTTTTAGCATGATGTCTGTCCGTCTGTCCGTCTGTCCATCCGTCCGTCCGTATAGATGTGTACAGCCTGAACGGCTCAACCGATTTTGATGAAATTTGGTATATTTACTTAATGCATCAGTGGGATGAATTGATCAACTTTTGGTGCAATTCCGGAAACCGGAAGTGGTAGTATTAGCGATCGGCAATAGGAAGGAAAGGGTTATTTTCACACCAAAGGAGATTTTTTTTATATATTACCACGAATCATGCACTTTGTATTGGTTTTATCCTCGAGAAAAATCATATTTATTAGTTTTTTCTTGATTTAAAATTATATGACGTCATCCAGCCATTCATGACGTCACAGCCTGGTCTTGCATATATATTATAAATAAAATAAAATTAAAAATGTTTATATTTATTATTTATGTATCCATATCTGTTTTTTATTACATTAATAGATATATTAAAATTATTTGAAATTGTTTCTGTAGCTGGAAATTAATTTATTTCAAACCGTCGGTCGGTTCGGACCTGGCCACAGGTCAACTTATTCTGTTAAGAAAATGCATGATTCGTGGAGATATGTAAAAATCTCCACATGTGAAATTTGGTGTGAAAACAATACCTCCCTTACTATCGTCGGTCGGTAATAATAGCTTATGTATTTGTTAAGAAAAATAAACATAATTAATTAATTTATATTTCAATTAAATTTGATGAATTTTTTAAAAAGTAATTTAATAAATTTTATTAATATATTAAAAAGTGTATATAACACATTATATAACTATATATATTTGAAAAATAATAAATTAAAATAGAGAAGTTGAATAATTAAATGTTTTTTTTTTTAACTAATTATTTCAATTTTGTATAAACCTTTATTTATTTTAGATTCTATTTATTATTAAAAGCGAATATAACAAACATATTATTAATGTATTTTATTAAATGTGGAAATAGTATAATGGGGGGAGGGGGCTCACTGTTTTAAATATATATATATATATATATATATATATATATAATCCTTTTTTATTTTATTTTTTTTCTACATAAAGTAATATTGTGTGAGAAACAGAAAGATGCTTTGTGTCATTTTAATATTTATTTATTTTTGAGACCAGGGGGAATAGAGAGAGAGAGAGAGAGAGAGAAAGAGCTGACAAAAACATTCCATTTGCTTTTTCATCTCGTTGCCTTTCATGTTTTTATTGCGTACCCCCTAAGGCATTTGGAGGGACGTTTGACCTCTGCACTGGTTTGACATGTCCAGAAAAAAGCAAACCCCCCTTGAAGAGGTTTTTAAAGGGAAACGGTTTCTCATCCAATGGAGATATAAAATAAAATATAATTACAATTTTACAATTAATATAAATTAATAAATATTTGGTGTTTTCTATATGAATAGGTGTTCTTTGTTATTTTATTTAATATTTATATTCTGAAAAGGGGATTGAATAATAATAAAAAAATATTTGCTTTTAGTAAAAACATATGAGAAACAAATTATGGGAATGTGGGAGGAGGATATTAATAAAACAGAGATGTAAGAATTACAAGAGTGAATAACAATTGGCGGGATGTGGTTCAGGATAATAATAAGGATAAAAATAGGGATAATAGTAAGGATAATAATAAGGATAAAAATAAGGATAATAATAAGGTTGATTCTAGAAATGTGGTCAAAAACTTCCGATTACTCTAAATTGCAGAGATAAAGTTCTTGTACGATGGATTTGACAAATTTTATTAATCATTGGATTTTTTATCATTTTTATAAAACCTCCGACTTTTGTACGTCCTAAGCAAGGATAACGTCTATCAAGTCGGTTATATTAATTACGAGTCCTATCAACCTTTACCTTGATTTTCTTGATTGGAGGCGCTATCAAGTAGCTTTCCCAATTTTGATCCCGGAGGTTGGGTTTACTCCGTCCCATAGCCCCCCAGCTAGAGAAATTCCCTTGCCAGGCCCCGGACTTGAACCCGAGACCATGAAAATGAGGCAGCTTCTCTACTTCCCACCCTTATAAAACAAAACAAAATTGAATTTTGATTGATTTCTGTAAATAAATAATTAAATATTTATCCTCTATTAAATAAAATTATCTAAGTTAGAGATAAAAGGTCTATAGAAACATTGTGAATTCCTTACAAGATTTCATTATTTCAAAAGACGTGTAATGATAATTGGATGGGCGGATCTGTGTGAATATATAAATAGAAAGGAGAGTTATGTCAAGAATAGGTAATGGCTAGGCATATTATAGATATATACTATACATTAATGAAAAGTACATCAATTAAAATTAATGATAAAAATCTTTCTTCGTTATTTTTATTTGTGGTTACACACAAGAAAATATCAGTTTTCTCTTCACTGAGTAAGCCCCTTAATTTATACTTGAAGATATTAGGTAGTTTGGCGACGAAAGAAAACGCCCCTAAATTAAATACACAAACCGCAAAAGAAAAGGAGTAATTTAAATAAATTTCAAACAACCTTTTTAGAAATTAAGTCAATGCTTAATCCAATTACTGAATAAATATTGACCGAAACTCTAATTAAAAGGGAATTATTATCCATAGAAATAGGAATTAATGATTATACTTTTATGCATTTATTTACATCCTCAACCTACTCCTCCTCTCAAGGAACATCCTAATTATTTTAATTTCAATTTTACCTTTGAAATTTGGACAGATAAGTTAATAAATAGAAATCATGTAAAATTTGGCAAAGCAATTGAAAAACAAAGGCGAAAGAATTATAATAATAAAAATTAAGACAGTGCCGTAATTATAAATAAATTTATATGAATTTTTCAAAAATAAATAAAATAAAAAAAAAAAAAAATGAGCTGTGACCATGAACAGAATCGACCGACAATTTGAAATAAATTAATTTCCAAACAACATTATATATATATATATATATATATATATATATATATATATTTATAAAGTATCATAAAAATGACTAAATTATATTATATTGGTTTTTATTTTTAGTTTAATTACTCAATTATTAATTACTACTATATTCTAGGTGAAAAATTTCCGACAGTGAATATAAAATTAATATTTTGTAAACTACCCCTTCCGGTTTCCGGATATACGCCAAAAGTTGATGAATTCATGCTACTGAAGTAAATATACCAAATTTTATCGAAATCCGTTGAGCTGTTCAAGCTATACACACAATGGACAGACGGACAGACATCATGCTAAAAATACTTTTTTCTGTTAACAAAATGCATGATTCGTGGAGATATGTAGAAAATCTCCACATGTGAAATTTGGTGTGAAAACAATACCTTCCCTTCCTATGGTAGGTCGGTAAAAACAATTAAACAATTTATGAATTAAAAATAATATTTGAATAGAAAATATTTGCAGATAAATAAACATAATTAAAAAAAAAATAATACATATGTAATAATTGTACGTATATTTAATTTAAAATTTAATTAATTACTTAATAATTCATTCTTTTTGGTTGAAATTATTTATTTAATAACTTTTTAGGTACATACTACTGCTTCTATCAGTAAAACACTTGTTCAACTATTTAAATAGTATTATAATAACAGTTTTTCTTCAATGAAAATCGAATAAATATATACATATATTTGACCTAACTGTTTTAAAATGTTTGCTTAAAACAAAAGATGTATGTATATTTATATTATTTGTCTCTTTCACGAATGTTTTCACAGAGAGCATAGAATGTATGCACAGTGCATGCTTCTAACACGAAGCTGCTTGATCAAATACACACAGATCGTTTCAAACTACCTTTAGACAGAAATAAAGAAATCTTTGGGGAAAATATATACCCCTCGTCATATTGAAAAAAGAAAATATTGGGATCCCTCGGTGTTGTGTCAGAAACGAGGAGGTTTGACACCCAGATGGGATGCAGATCTTAGGTTCTTAGGATCCCCCTCGTTTTCAACCAAAAAATTTTTTTTACTACAATATCAAAGAAAATTCAAAATAAAAATATTAATATCAGCAATGAGAAGTTCAATTATGATAAAATAAATTTGTATAAGAATAATTAATTATTTAAACTTTTAAAAAATATAGATTTAATATTAAAAAATATTGTGATAAAGAATTATTCGTATATTTTTATAAATCAATTTCGAGATTATATTTCCATCATACTATTTAATACAAATCTCTAAATCAGTCGATAAAATTAAATGGAAAGGGGATTTGTTATTTGTTTGAAATCGTTTACGTTGATTTATAAAATAAATATATATATATAAAAAATTTGTCTGATTAGATAAGTCTTGCAATGAATTATGATATATGATAATTAATATTAATGTAGAAAATATTCAAATTTGTTACATTATTTATAATTATAATTTCCCTTTGGTTTTTTGATAGTTAAGCTTCGTTATTTATAATATGATATAAAATTAATATAAAATTGAGTGCCAACGAGCGTCATCGCGCTCGTGCGCTTCATAACTAAAAGTGCCACAAGTTTTTATTAAAATTGTACAATTTTTGGAGGAAATACATTTTTTTTAGATACAAAGTTAAATGGCATCAAAACATTTGTCGTATTTCCTTGGCATTTTTAAGTTGATATGGGTAAAAATCAATGGCACTAAAACGGTTAAATTATATAAGGTTTGCTTTGAGAGGGTAAGAATAGAAAATAATTCTTAAAGGGGTTGTTTATTGCCCTTTTAAATTAAAAAAAAAAATCTTTATCTTTTTAGTGACGTCATCCAATATGCTGATACATTGAGGTGGAGATTAATTAAGAAACAAATTATAATCATTTCGTTTTGGAAATAATCTTATAAATTAATCTAAATGTCATAAATATTTCATTATAAAATTTTATATTGAATTTATATGCATAAAAATACATTTAACAAATAACTATATTCATGGGTCAAAGGATCACCGGCTGTGGATCCCAACGTGGGGTGTACACCCCACAGGGGGCAATTTGACGGTTCAGCCTCCCCCCCTCTCTGAACCGTTAATGAAAGAAATTAATGAGTGCTCATTTAAACTACTTAGTAAACAATTATGAATAATTGTGGAGCAAGGCATAAAAAAGGTTTGGAAACTCTGGTTTAAGCATTCTCCTTCCTTAGAAAAGGATTTTGGTTTATAAATTTTAATAAAAAATGAAACATTAATTATTACAATTCAATCAATTAATTTTTATATTTATTTTTTTACAAATATAGAATTATTACAGTTTTTATAATAATTTAGTTTCACCAATTTTTAGCAAATAAGAAAAATATAATTTTTGGCTAATCATAAATATAAAAACTTTTTATAAAATAACGTTTTTTTCATGAAATAAAAAGAAAAAATTAATTTTTCTATAAGCCTGACAATGGATGAAATGCTTTATATACAACGAAAAACGTTGGGCGCATTTAGTTTTATTTATTTATATGAAACGTCAAGTAAATGTTATTATTAAAGTAATGTTTTTAAAATATATAATTATTATATTAATTAAAAATTCCTCTTTTAATAATAAATTTTTTGGAATTATTTTCAAAATGAAAATCAACTCAATATTTATCCGTCAGTTGGCGTGAATGAAAATTCAATAAAAGCAATTAATCGCTAATTACATTATTATTAATTAATTATAATTCAATTATATTTCTTCCGTACATTCTAGGAATCCATTGAAATATCTATAAAAATTTTCAAAAGTCTATCTCAATTTAAAGTTGATGAATAATCGATTTCAATTTGTCATAAGAGCTAACAGACAGACAGACAGACAGACAGACATGAAGTGAAGTTGATAAAAACGTTATAATAAAAATAAAAATACTTGTCTAAAAAGTTATATATGTGATTTAAAATAAAGTTAAAAATGTGTACAAATATTTAGTAAAAAATTTCATTGGAGGTTACTAAAAGGAGTCTTTTCTCAGTTGAAAAACCAAAGGAAGTTTATTCATCAGTCAGTCATTGAACAACTCGAGAGTGTTGGTAAGATACGATGGAACGCCAAGCAGTTAAACATCATGAATATTTAGTAGGGACGAGAGCCGTCATACTCACTTGTTCGGTCAATTTATATACAGACGCCACGATACATAAATTCACATAGGTAGAAATATAATAAAGAGGTGCCGGATTTTTCTATCCTCTTCACTCTTTCATTTTTTTTTTTCTTTTTCTTTTCTTTTTGTTAAATAAAAAAAGAATAAGAAAGAGATAAAAGCACATATACTAATGGGTGGTGGTGGATTTCGAACCAATTAGATCCCACCAACGACCTGAATTTTAGAAAATAATTATTAATTATTAAAATAATGACTTGCTGACTGATCGTTAGTGATGATTTATATTTTAAATAATTTAATAAGATGATGGAATGATGAATACATTAAATAAAATTTATTGCTGGAATAATGGAATTCATGATTCAAAGAAAAAATACATTTATATTTTATGTCGTGGAGATAAAATATAATCAAATGCAAAATAATAAAATAAAGTAATTAAAGTATTAAAGTACATAAAGGAAAAATGTATATGTCATTAGGGAATTTTATTATTATTAGTTCCATAGCACTATTGAATTTTTATAAGTTAATGACACACATGCCTTATTTGTGGCATGTAATTTTGCTATTAAATATAAATACGATTAGAATATATCAATAACATATAATATAATATAATTATCCTAATTTGTGGACTAAAATACATATAACTATCTTGCTACTCAGTCTGCCTTCTGCGGTTTTGACACATAGCTAGGAGTCTCCACCCCCTGAACCTTCTCCTTTAGGTATGATCAAGAGTAACATGCGAGGTCTGATGAAAAGAAAAGGTGAATTTTGAAATATTTCGAAAAGTATAATTTTATTCATCAATATCCATTTGGTCCCCTTCAAAGTAATTCCCCTCACTGTCAGATATAATGCACTTAGGCCAGCGCTTCTTCCAATTATAGAAGGACTTCTGAAATGCGCTTTTCGGAAAAGCCATCAGCTCTTTCTTCGATTCCGACTTTATTTCATCAATTGTGGCAAAACGATTTCCTTTTTCTTCAGTTTTGGAAATAGGAAAAAAATGCAGGGAGTCAAATCTGGTGAATACGGTGGTTGAGGGATGATTACGGTGTTGTTTTTGGCCAAAAAATTTCAAACAAGCAATAATGTGTGAGCTGGAGCATTATCCATGATTTGTTTTTCCACAATTCCGATTGTTTGAGAAGTACTGTTTCACGCAAACGTTGCACAACTTCCTTGTAGTATTCTTTATTAACATTACGACCCGTTGACAAAAATTCATGATTCACCACGGCGTTGTAATCGAAGAAAACAGTGAGCAAAGTCTTCATATTTGATCGAACTTGGCGTGCTTTTGTACCAGCAAAAAATCGAAGAACTCTCAAAAACGTGACTAACTTTTTCAATTGTGAAAAACAAACTACTAATCCAAAATGACTGATGTCAACATATGAGAAACATGTGTTCCAACATAACAAAAAAATTTCGATAATTCAATGCACATAGCCCACGAAAATTCAAAATTCACCTTTTCTTTTGAACAGACCTCGTATTTTTGTATCGGTAAAATTTTAATTTCTCTATTGGTTCTTTTGTTTTTTTAAATGAATGAAAAATGATAAAATCTCAATATACGATATGTATACTATTGTAAATAAAATAAAAATATAAATTTTCAGAGAACCAAAATAAATATATTTAGAGACACCAGAAAGGACCATTCTCCCGAACAATATCCATTGAAATACAAGATTAAAGCCATTCAATTTTCAAAATCTGAACATAACACTTCTTTTTCCCGTCACTTTATATTCACTCTATATATAACATTTATTCGCTTGTCTTCTCAACACCTTCAACCCAAAATAAAATACCTAATCTTTCTAAAGAACAAAAAATATTTAGAATCAGAATTATAAAGATTAAATATTAATTTGAGTGGTTTTTGAGCTGACTTTAAATAAATTAAAATTAAATTCAATAAATATAGAGGTTTTTTCTATAATAAATGCGTATAAGGTAAAAATATCAATCAACTTGAATATTCACCGTCTATTAATTATAAAAATCATTCTCTTAAAAAATTGTATATTTTTTTTTTAAATTTAATTTTAGTTAGTTTAATGAAATTTTCAATTTGTGTCTATGGTTATATCTACATATTTTCATTTATGAATAACTTCATTAAAGAATTTAATATTAAAATTTAGTGAAAAACCTAATTAAATCATGATAATTAATATAATATACACAATAATATTAATAAAATGATTTTGAATTAAGTAAAATCATATTTTATACAATCATGTGAACTTGAAACCATACACCAATGTCACTTTTTTAATGGTGTATGTTTATTTTCCATAATTTTAATAATAAAACAAAAATTAAGAATAAATCGGAAATAAAACTATGAAAAGAAACGATTGTAATTTATGTATAAAATTACTATTTGAATTAATAGTAAAACTAGAATAATATTTTAATATATAAAAATATTTCAATTATAATTCAATAAAACTAGTAGAAATATTTTTATGAAAAAAGTAATTTGGTAAAATGAAATAATAGACAAAAAGATAAAAAGTAAAAAAATCTAAAAAGAAAAATGAATAACCTTGACCGTAAGGGACGTTGGCTCTTCCATATTTTAAACCACGTCCCATTACGATTCCTTAGAAAATTCAATTAGGAAACCTAATCCGGAGGCTTGGAAAAAAAGAAAGGATGGTTAGAAGTAGAGAGAAGTAGACATTCCCAAAAAATAATCTATCTTTCTTATTGTTCTATTATGAAAAACTAAGAATTTAATCTTACACCTTGTACAGAAATATTTTTTATTCGATTTCATGGTACATATAATGATAATTATAAAATAATTATATTTATTCCATTTTTCAATTTATAGATTTCTAAGTTGACATGTCATATGAGTACGTGATTCTCAACCACAGTGCCGCGGCACTTTAGTGTGCCGCGAGATTATGAGGCTCTTAAACATTTCCGACTTTTTTTCTAAATTTTTTCAAATTTGTCTAAAAATTAAAGGTAAAACGTTTTTGGGACTAGGCTCTTAAACATTTCCGACTTTCTAAATTTTTTAAATATGGTTCTAAAGAAAAAAGGTAAACTGTTTTTGGGACCACTTTTTTTAATATGGTAAACTTTTAAACTTATTTTTTTCTGTGTTTTAAACCGTTAAAAGTGTGCCGCGGTAAAAAAAAAAGCTTGAGAATTACTGACGTAGATGATTTATAGGCTATGAATAAATAATTATTTATATAATTATTATAATTATTTGTAATTATTTTAAATTTCATAAATTAAAATTTAACAGAAATAAATAAATATTTGAGATATTTTATTTCCACAGGATCACAGTTTTTTATTTCTACATTGTGTTATTCAAGTAAAAAAAAATGTTAAGGTGATTATTATCTATTATTATTATTATTTTTTTTTTTTTTTTGATTATTTTTATTTGATGGGATTTGAAATTAGAGTCAAAAAAAAGAGCAGTTGTTAAGGCCACGAAGTATCTGAGAACATGATCGTTTCGATAGGAAAGAGGTATGTCCGGATTGGGTTGATTCTCGTTTTTGGATCGCCCTGTGACTATAAAGAGAGGCTTGTTAGCGAGGCGGAGGCAATCAGCCGAGATGCTGTGCTGATGATAGGCTAGTAATAAGCAGGTAGTTGGCCAGATGGACCCGAACCCACCACCTCAGGCCAGTAGACATGTTTTGTTTGATTTGGCTTTGTGTGCATACAAAAGAATATGAGATAAAAAAAAAATAACATTTCCAAACATATATTAGAAATATCATCAGAGAAACAAATGTAAAAAAATTGTACATTGAAAAAGTATTTAAAGAAAAATAATCGGTCACCAAGTGTTTAAAGATTACATTTTTTTCAATTTTTTTTTTTCTTTCTTTGAAATTGTAATTACCATAGATGTTCATCATCTCTCAACTTTTAAAAATAATAATACATTAAATAAGACATAATAAAAAAACATCTGGGAATGCTAGGAAGCATTACTATCAATGAACTTTTATTCATATTTATAACAAAATTGCATAAATAATTCCAATTTATAATAAATAATAATTAATATAATTTATAATTATAATGATACGATAGAAGATGCGCTGAAAACATCGCTTATTTATAATTATTTTTATAATTTATAATTAAATATCCCGGGAATTTCCCTAATGTTCCCAGGCATTTTTTGAATGTTTACAATAATGTCTAAACATTTTTTCTTTACAATTTTACATTATAATAACACATTAATTACAGTAGTTATAATATATGGGAAATTTTCAACTTTGACTGCCGATTTGACCATGTTCCCAACCGAATTTTAAAAAACCAAGACCACTTTACATCTACACTTTTTTAAGCTCTACTAGAATTCAAAATCAAAATTTAAAAAAATCGAAAATTTTTGTCGACAGACACACAGACATATAGATTTTATAAACGAACTAAAATAAAAGTTCGTGTTGAATATGATTAGTGATAATATGAAAATTATAAAATTAAATAATTACTAGCGACTCTATATATAACACATTTTATAAAATAATTATATAATATATAAGAAAAAAAATTAAAATAAAACTCTTTCTACTAGGATCCAATAATAAATTAATTGGATATAAAATTTTAATGAAATGCTTGACAAAGTACAAATTTTCTAAAAATTTTGTCTGATAAACTATCATTAAAAAATATCAATAAAAACATTCTAAAAGGTTTTTAAAAATTATTGAATTTAATAAAATTTATAAGAGTTTCTTGAGATTCTATAAAATAGGATAATATAATATCCTTGGAGCTGAGTTTATGCAACCCTGATAAATCAGATAGTTTGGTTCCTTATATTTAAAAATAAAATAAAATGTTTTTCTGGGACCTTTGGCAACATTGATAAGAAAAATTTAATATACCTATTGGTATTTTTAAATATTCATATTCGTGTAAATTAATATAATAGAAAAATTAGAAAAATTTAATTTTTTTAAAAATATGACTAAAAAAATCAAAGGTGAACTTATTAAAAAAAATAAAAAAATATATATATATATTTTTAATAATTATGTTTTGTAAGGGGAGGGCCACGTTGGGTGCCAATTTGTAAGGGGAGCCCCACGTTGGGTGCCAATTTGTAAGGGGGGAAGGCCCACAGTGGATGCCAACAGGCCCCTTACAAGGAGGAGGGAAGAAGGGGGAGAGAAGGGAGGGAAAATGTGATAGAAGAGAGAAGAGGGGAAATGGGAGAGGGAAAAAATTGGATCTTATGTGGAGAGGGAAAAAAAGGAGTTTAAGGTCTCCACAGGTAAACAGGTGGATATCTTCTTGAAGGGGGAAAATATTACCCGCAGCTGCAGAGAACAACCTGCCTTTCCTCCAGTGGTCCAGCGGAGATGAAGGTTAAATGGGCGCCATGCTATACTCAGGGGTAAAGCAGATTTAGAGACTGGTCAATAAGGATGTAGTTTAAGTTAAATTGAAAGACGGTTGTTTAAAAAGAAAACGTATAATTATAAGTTATAAGAAATATTATATTACTTCTCCACCATGGGAGTCAAAGAAAATGTATAATTATAAGAAATATTATATTACTTCTCCACCATGGGAGTCAAAGAAAATGTATAATTATAAGAAATATTATATTACTTCTCCACCATGGGAGTCAAAGAAAATGTATAATTATAAGAAATATTATATTACTTCTCCACCATGGGAGTCACAAAGGATCCATCCAACATGGAGGATCATCAAAACACGTCTTTACATAAAGAACGCGGAGACAGGATAACACGTCTTTACACAAAGAAGGTTAGCATCTGACTGTCTATATAATGCCAAGTCACCAACCGTCGTCGGAATCCCCTAGACGTTGCCATTCAGTCATGCAACAGCGCCTGGGGTGACTTTGTCATATATATATATAATAAATATACATCCGTTACATCCTCCCCCTCTGACTCCTGAAGAAGTCCCAACGAAGGAGTCAGAAAAAGAGAAAAGCGAAAAACAATATTTAATAATACAAAAAAAAAAAATAATTCATAAAGATTAAAGAAAAGGATATAATAATTCTTAATACTTAACTAAAAAAAATGGATAATACATAAGTTCACAAAAATTTAAGAAAAACACATAATAATCTTAATACTTAATTAAACAATTAATAATATAAAAAAAGTTCACAAAAATCAAAGAAAAATATACAATAATCTTAATAATTAATTAGAGTCACCCTTTCGAGGTCGACCTCTCTTTTTAATTGTTCTAATTGGGTTTATATTATCTAAACAACACGGGGTCAACATAGAAGTATGATAGGTACCTAAAGGGGTATTAGGATCATCTAGTGCTGCCACAGTGTATGATACGGGAGAAACAATTTTTATTATTTTATAGGGCCCATCTCTCTTAGGAGCAAATTTGGCAGTGATGCCTTTTTTCTTATCACTCAAATAATGAGTATTAACCCATACTTTGTCATTTAATTTATAAATAGGACCTTGTTGGTGTTTTTTATCATTGTAATTCTTATTTTTTAATTGCTTAGATTCGATTCTTTCATTTATAAATTTCAAATTATTTGCGAATCTCTTTAGATAAGTGGTGATTTCTGGGACGAAGTTGTCATTGTAAATCACCTGTCCATTTATGTGCTCACCAAAAGGTGTAGGCTCTCCCCCTGCAGTAAAGATATCATTGGATTCGTTCAATAATGGATTCGATTTCTGCTTTTGGGAGACGTTTAACATTTTGTTAGTAATTAAAATATTCGATAAATAATGAATTTTGTGAGGTTCAGAGGCGATAAGTGGTTCCTCTTTCTCAAAGGGGTATTTTAATTTCATTCCATTATTAAAATACCACTGGTTAGAGCAAAGATCAATAATTAATCTTGCCTGTTTTAAAAAATCATTTCCCAATAAGGTTCTGGGGATTTTTTGATTTTGAAAAAACATCAGCCTGGTGGGCACTATTTTATTTTTAATATTTATAGGTAATTCAATTAAATCTACTTGATGCTCTTGGCTAGAGCCATCAGCTAAACTAATAGTTACTGATTTATTATAAAATGTAACGTTTTTATTTTTTAAAATATTATATAATTTTTCACTCCCTATGGAATGAGAGGCACCAGAGTCAGCACATGCCGTACCCGTGGCATCGCCTATTTGAATGGGGAGGAGAGGGAGAAATCCTTTTTGTTCATTTGAAGATATTTTGATAGTATTACTAAAATTAAAAGTAGGATCTACTTTATTAGTTTTTAATTGGGGATTGCAATCAGTGCATTTGGGCTTAATAGTACCTATTTTCCCACATCCATAACATTTTTTTACATTTTTAACAGGTTTCTCCATAGAAACGGTATCAGTGCCACGGGGGGCTACTTTATTTACAATTTTGCCATCCGTATTTCGGAGGTTGTCATAATTTTCAAGTTTTTTTATTAATTCAAGAGGCTTATTTAATGTTTCCCATTCATCTAAAAAGTGCTCACGACATTGTGATGACACGTGAGTTTTTAATTGATTTGTAATAATTAAATCCTTTAATGCCTCGAAGTTATTGATATTCAATTCCTTTATCCATGATTCAAAATGAACCAATAAGCTATGATAGAAATCAGTCCACGTGTGAGTGGGACATTTTTTACTGTTGTAAAATAATTGACGCATCTTTTCTTTAGTGATTTTAAATCTTTGCATCAAAAGGGTTTTAATATAATTAAAATCCATTAAATTTTTATCCGATTCTCTATATAACAACCTTACTAGGTCTAAAGGGAGGGTTGTAGATAAATAAGATACCCAATTTTCTTGAGGTATTTTAAAAAAATTCATCTGTCTTTCAAAGACCATTAAGTATGAATTAATATCATCATTTTTATTAAGTTTTGGGAGGCGATTGGCTAAATCTATTTGGGGAAAGGGGGCTCCTACAGGTGGAGGGTTGTGATGAGGTGAGTTAAGTCTAATTTTTTCTAACTCTAGCCTTTCAACTCTCTGTTCTACAATAGAATTGAGGATACCCTGAGCTATCTCATGATCAAAATCATCATGTGCTAATAAAGCATCTTTAATTTGAATAATTTTCATTGAATTATTAATTTCAATGCCCAATTCATCAGCCAAAACTATTAAATCCTCCTTACGTGCTCTAGTGAGGAAAGCCATTTCTTAACAATAAATTATATACCACAATATACTACTAATTATAATAATTAATTAATTGTATGTAAAAAAACTATAATATAAAAATAAAAATATATAAATTGAATATTAAATTAAATAAATCCTAATAACTAAATAATAAATAAATACAATGAAAGTAAAAATAAAAAATAATAATAATAATAATACAATGTCAATGTAACTGAGAAAGAGAGAAAAAAAAATTCAATTCTCAAACAAAGTATAAATAATAGAAAGAAAAAAAGTTTTTTTTTTGAAAATAAAAAAAAAATCATAGGTTTTAAAACCAAAAGAAAAAAAAATATATATATAAATGTACTTAAGTGTGGTTGTTCCTTAGGGCGAGTGTCACCATATGGTTGATTAATATTCACAAATTATTTGCACTAATATCACTTATTGCCTTCACAGGGGTGGGGAAAACAGGCCTCGACGTTGGGCGTCAATTTGTAAGGGGAGCCCCACGTTGGGCGCCAATTTGTAAGGGGAGGGCCACGTTGGGTGCCAATTTGTAAGGGGAGCCCCACGTTGGGTGCCAATTTGTAAGGGGGGAAGGCCCACAGTGGATGCCAACAGGCCCCTTACAAGGAGGAGGGAAGAAGGGGGAGAGAAGGGAGGGAAAATGTGATAGAAGAGAGAAGAGGGGAAATGGGAGAGGGAAAAAATTGGATCTTATGTGGAGAGGGAAAAAAAGGAGTTTAAGGTCTCCACAGGTAAACAGGTGGATATCTTCTTGAAGGGGGAAAATATTACCCGCAGCTGCAGAGAACAACCTGCCTTTCCTCCAGTGGTCCAGCGGAGATGAAGGTTAAATGGGCGCCATGCTATACTCAGGGGTAAAGCAGATTTAGAGACTGGTCAATAAGGATGTAGTTTAAGTTAAATTGAAAGACGGTTGTTTAAAAAGAAAACGTATAATTATAAGTTATAAGAAATATTATATTACTTCTCCACCATGGGAGTCAAAGAAAATGTATAATTATAAGAAATATTATATTACTTCTCCACCATGGGAGTCAAAGAAAATGTATAATTATAAGAAATATTATATTACTTCTCCACCATGGGAGTCAAAGAAAATGTATAATTATAAGAAATATTATATTACTTCTCCACCATGGGAGTCACAAAGGATCCATCCAACATGGAGGATCATCAAAACACGTCTTTACATAAAGAACGCGGAGACAGGATAACACGTCTTTACACAAAGAAGGTTAGCATCTGACTGTCTATATAATGCCAAGTCACCAACCGTCGTCGGAATCCCCTAGACGTTGCCATTCAGTCATGCAACAGCGCCTGGGGTGACTTTGTCATATATATATATAATAAATATACATCCGTTACAGTTTATAATAAATCAAATATCTAACACCGGGGACAAATGTGACAAGTGATTTTTCAAAAAAATTAAAAACAAAAATAGAATACATAAATAAACTCAGAATTCGAGAAAATGAGTTTAGTTAACTTTGATTCTTAAATTTCGACCCAAATTTTCTCTTTACAAAAGTTAAAAGTTAAGTTTGTACTTATGGGTGGGGGAATCTATATTATTTTATACATTGTACATACATACATACATACATACATACCGAGAAAGAATACATAAATATCTGTATTTATTATATATGAGAGCAGGTCAATAAGTTTGTGACTTTTTGAATGAAACGCAGGTTTTTGGATTTTTCAACGTGTCCTTTGAGCTCTATACACTTCGTCCAATGTTTCTCCAATTTTCTTATCCCTTCCAAAAAATAAGATTTGTCGAGAACATCAAAATAGGTATTTGTTTGTGAGATAATTTCATCGTTTTCCACCGAGCCATTTCTTCAGGTTTAGGAATAAGAAATAGTCACTCGGGGAAAATCCGGAGAATAGGACGGATGAAGGGGCAATTTGTATTCCAATTGATGGATTTTCATGGAAATTCACTTTTTTCCATTTTCTTCTCAAATCACGAAGTAGTCTGCTATTATTGTATTTCAAAAAAAAAAAAAACTAAAAGACCCAGCTCGATCAAATTTAAACAGAAGTCAGCAGTTAGTTTTCTGCTGACAGGAGCAGTGTTGCTATTTTATTTAAGAGACGGGAAATTCAAAAAGTGACGGACTTATTTACTTGCCCTCCTATATATATTAAGAGAAAGCAAAATCAATTTAAAAATGAATATATATATAGAAATATATAAATAACTTTCAGACATTTAGGTATACTCATGCAATTCTTAATGAAAACTTTAAATATTTTTATATCCTAATAATAATTGACGTTTCCTTTATTATATGGTCATGTATTATGGATAAGATGGAAAATGTTGATAAAAATAGAAAAGTATATAGTTGAAGCAAGGTTTTAGAAAATACTAAAAATAAAAACACAAAGAAAATATCTTAAGGAATTATCTGAAATGGCATTTGGGCGTCGGTGATTGGTGTTCGCGTTGATAGGTGGTCATTATATTAAGCTTCAGTGCGTGACCGTGGGCCTATGCACTCACGCACACGCGTGCATTTTGTTCCCCTCCCCCCTCTACTTCACCAATGTGGTCAATTCGGAGTTAATCGTTTTTTATATAGCGCGAAATAGTCCATTTAATATATCATCCAGAAGATTTTCAGGTTAAATAAGGCGTTGATTACAAAGTCACGCAATCCAATCGGATATGTCATTTCAAAATTTTCAGGGTTTTCATTAATACAAAAATAAATTAGAATTATATAAAAATAATTGAGGTAGGTTTGGTTTTGTTTTTAAAAATTTGTGAATAATTACCGTATATTTAAACCAATTTCCCAGTATTGATTTTTTAAAATTATTTTGTTGTTATTTGTTTATACTTGTTTATTCGAATGAAAAGGAATACAGTAGAAAATGCCGGCAATTACGTCAAAACATTTGACAAGAGGACTGTCAATTAGTCTTTGAGGATCTTGGATCACCCTATGCCATTGTGAACAACCTGCTAAAGACTATAATTAAAGCAATCTGACCGCCAGCCACAATCTTTTTTTTTCAAACTCTCCTCTCACCAACTTACTCCTTTCCAATATTTTTGAAGAAAGAAAATATTATAAATATATGTATTAGCATTTAATATTCATCAACCTGTTGGTTAACATTTTAAAACTAATTTTGGAAAAATTTAAAGTATTGGAGTTCCAAAGTTAAATAAACTGGATCGTCTCCAATCGACTATCTCGCAAATTTGTATTGGATTAATTAAGATATATTATATTTAAATTAAATTTAATTAATTATAAATTATAATTAATAAATAATATTTATTAAACCAGCGCGTGTTTGGAACTTTGTTGATGGCACCAAGTCACGTGCTGGCGCGTGATTTGCAATCGTGTTAAAAAATTAATTCCGGTACTTTCAGCGATTCAATCAATTTGTATACAATTTTTAACCATGTGAAAAACTATCAAAAATTTATCTTTATTTTTACGGTCAGTTTAGAGGAGTAAAAATGAAAACGTGGTAGGTAATGGTCGTCTTCCGAATGAGCTACATTTCTTAAAAGTTGAGAGAAAACTACGAATTTTGAATAATATTCGTGTACCAAATTTCATTATTTTAGCTCAAACTGTTTTTCGAAATCTTGACTACCTAAACACATACATTTTTCCTCAACCTTAGCGAAAATGAATCAGTGGTCTTCAAAAGGTATAAAAACATCAAAATCTCGAAATTGAAAATTTTTGTGATTCCAATACTATCTCTGACGAGATAATAAAAATAAATGGTAATTTAATGTTTTTGGATAAAACTTTACCAGTGGATTCCTTTTTTAATTCCAAATAAACTTATGCAATTTTTGCGGGTCGTTTCTAGTTTAAGAGATAAAAATGATTTTAGTTTGCATATAAACCCATTGATATTCTCTTTAGCTAATATGTTTTATTATGACTACCAGAGGGCTCCACTAATTTTCTCTTTTTATAAGTTCGGTTTGGATATAAGAAGATTAAAAAATTAATTAATTAAATAATTTTTCTATATAAAAACAGAACCGAAAACCCCGAAAATTAACAATAAGTGAATAATTAGTGAATTAGTCAATTATTTCTTAATTTCATCCTATTTCGAGGTCCATAATAAGCTAATCTGGCAAAATTCAATCCTTTTTATCTCAAACTAGAAGCGACCCGCAAAAATTGCAGAAGAAAAGTTTATTTTTAATTAAAAAAGGAACCTACTGGTAAAGTTTTATCCAAAAACATGTCCTAATAACTCGATTGAATAATTACAAATAAATAATTGAATATCGTAAAATTAATATTAGTAATTAATCCTTAAGTCAGCGATTTCCAATCTGTGGGGCGCGAGAATGTTGCAAGGGGGGGGGGGGGTGCGAAGATATTAGAACCAATTTCAAGTGCTCGCATACTTTTGAAAATTTTCAATTTTTTTCAGTATGGTTCTAAAAAAAAGGTCAGATAATTTTGAGATGCTCTGAACCATGGCCCACCCCTAGTTAAATTATTTCAGAAATGTGCCCAACTATTGAAAAAGGAAATTAGAATACAAAAATTAAGGGGGCGCAAGAATTTTTTTTAGAAAAGGGGGGGGGAGGCGCCGGTACAGAAAGGTTGGGAACCACTGCCTTAAGTATAAATATTCAAAATTAAAAATATTTACAAGATAATATACAAATAAATAAATAATGGTTGAAGTATGCAAATTGAAAAAAAAATCTTTTCAAAATTTAATTCATATTCTTTAGATTAAAGATTAGAATGTGTCCTGATGTATTTGCTACCATATTTTACCTGTCCACCATTTGCTTATCTTCCTTTCTTATTTAAACTCCCTTAGAAAAACAACAACCGTTTATCTTAAGAAGCCAAACAAGCAGAGAACTTGACATCTCCAATAGATCTTCCATCTATTTTTTTTTTTTAATTAAAACTAACGAATGTAAAATAAATAAAAAAAAAACTGATGAAATTAAATATATATAAATAACGTATAAATGTTTATAAGAGGAAAGATATTTAAAAATTTACATATGTGATTAATTTTGTTTAATTAATGGAAATCTATATTGTATCAAATGAATAATATATAAGGTTCAATTTTTAAAAAGATAAACCGGTTTAACTATTCACCTTGATAATAGGGTAGGTTACATCTATAAATAATGCAACACAAACATTTTAAAAAAAGCCTTAAAAAGTTTATCAGCCAATTTCTGATATAGATATGGATATGAATTTTTTATTCCAATTTTTAAGAAAACTATTAAGAAAATATTTATCCATAATTAAAGTAGAAAAAATTAAATTTGTTATAAAAAAAAAGCAGTGACCAGGAACAGAACCGACAGACGATTTGAAATAAATTAATTTCCAAATATATATATATAAAAAGTATCAAAAAAAGTATTTTAAAAACTTGAATTAAAATTACTAAATTATATTGGTTTATATTTTTAGTTTAATTATATATATATACTAGCTGCCCCGAGCGCCTTCGGCGCTCTCCGCACCTAGACGGGGGCTCCGCCCCCTGTACCCCCCGAGTAAAAGGTTTTCATCCATTTTGTTTCAATCAGTATATTACATAAAACATTCATTTCTTTTTGTGTTCTTATTTAAAATACATTTTAATTTAATCACTAAATTAATTATATATATTATTATTGTATATGTTATATCTATCTATCTATGTGACTCTAAGGAACTCGAAAGTTCTTGGCCGCAGCAACCACATTTCTCCAAGTGTCCCTATCCTGAGCCCTTGTCCCATCTCTCTTACGTCCCTTCCTACACGTCCTTGGTCTTCCAAGCGGACGTTTTCCAATCCAATATCTTTTTCCTCTCCCATTCTAGCCACGTCCCCTGCCTAACACAGCTTTTTCGCTTTTATAACCCTAACTATTTCTGAAGATGCATAGAGGTCATGCAATTCCTCGATATGCAGTCTCCGCCATTCCCCGGTGACCTCATCTTTCTTTGGCCAATAAATGCTGGAAAGAATACTCTGAATCTACTCTCATCTCCCAGGGTCATAGACCTTGCGTCCCACCCATATAATACAACAGGCAAAATAATTGGTTTATATATTTTAATTTTGATTCCTTTTGATAATAATTTTGATGAGATAAGCCTCTTTACTGCATGATAACAGGCGTTTCCCGATTACAACTTCGATTTAAATTGTTCTCAAATATTATTATCCTTCGTGATTACATTCAATTTTTCTACATATTCAAATTCTACATTTTGTATATAGATTTTGTTACTAAATATTTTTTCTTATCACCATTAATTTCAATCTGAATTAGAAGAAAATTATAAATTACCTCCTCTTCCAGCCCATTTACCTATCCAGGCATCTTAATTTCTTAACACTCCGTTTTTTTAAATTTAAAATAGAAAGAGAGAAATAGTTTTAAATTATATTCGAATTGTCTATTATATTCTATATATGTATCAGTATTTTTTTCTGAATTTAATACAAAGTTGATTTTCAAAATTTTCCATTCGTTATGCATATGATTGATTACATGTGTTAAAATTTAAAAAAATTCAAATATTCTAATTTTTAAATTTATATATAATTTAATATTATTTTTTATTAATATCATATCAAAAAAGAGAATTTATTAAAAATTAAAAATAAAAAAAGAAGCCTATTAATAAAAAAATATAATTGAATACAATAATTTTGATTTAAAACAAATTTTAATTTTAAAAAAATACTCAATATAAAAAAGACATAAATTTAAAACATCTCGTTTATATCATTTGTCTAAAAAACATATTTTAATTAACCAAGAAATCATTTTTGCACTTAAAATATATTTGTAATAATAATTGACACAAAATCAAAAATAATATAATTTAGTTATTTTAATTTACGTTTTGAAAATATTTTTGTATTCATAAAACATTAAAAATAATATATTCTGTTTTTTTAAGCTTTCACTTTCAAATAGAAAAGAAGAAATATTCCAATATATAGAAAGAATAAATAAAAATTAAGTTATATATAATCTAAATGTTTTATTAAATAAATTAAAATGAGAACTTTTAGAATAAATTATTTAATTGAATTGATAACGGAATTTTATAAATTAAACCTCATTTTGATATTTGTTATTGTAAATTTATTCAAAAAATACAAAAATATACACGTTTCGATTGCAGAAGTAGCAAATATCAATATGTGTGGTTTAATTTACAAATAAAATTTATTAATAAAAACAACCACCAATTTAATATAATTGAATTGATATTTGAATATTAGAATTTAAAATAAAAAGTGAAATATTACAATAATTTTTAAATTCTGAGCAAATTTCAAATTATCGCCACCAGCGCCTCTATGAGCTAGTATGGTAACTAAACTATTTTTAATTAATTAGCACTTCCTGGACACACCTTACCAATTAGCGGTTTTATGAAGGAAGTCTGACATGCCCTGAGACCTACTGAATATACATAAAAAATTTCATAAGAATCGGTCCAGCCGTTTCGGAGGAGTATGATTTCAAAGTTTTGTGACACGAGAATTTTATATATAAGATATTTTAAGTGAAATATTTTCCGACAATGAATATAAAATTAATACTTTGTAAACTACCACTTTCGGTTTCCGGATATATACCAAAAGTTGATGAATTCATGCTACTGATGCATTAAGTAAATATACCAAATTGTATCTACACAATGGACAGTCGGACATTCAATTAAAAATACTTTTTCTTTTATCAAAATGCATGATTCGTGGAGATATGCAAAAATCTCTACATGTGAAATTTGGTGTGAAAACAATACCTTCCCTTCCTATCGTCGGTCGGTAAAAATACAAAATACATTTTAAAATGAATTAAAATAATTTTAAATGAGGCTAATGTTTAGTATACATTTAACTAAGTTTTTTCCAAAAAGATAATATTCACATCAATAGGTTATATGCAAAAAATGTCATTTAATGCGATATCTGGAAGTTCCTTAGGTGTGAGTGTTGTATGATCGGTAAAACGGATCCTTACAACATTTATCTTGATTTTCTTGATCGGAGGCGCTACTTTTTATTTCAAGAGTCTTTCCAATTTTGATCCCATTGGGTAAACACTGTCCCTTAGATTCCAGCTAGAGACAGAATCCCTAGTCAGGCCTGATACTTAATTAAAACCGGGATCACGTGGAATATATTATTAGAATAATAAATAGGTAAAATAAAATTTCAAATTATCTCAATTTAAAAAAAAAAACTCTAAATATAAATATTTTAATTAAAAAACCATTAAGTTTCTTATAGAATAGAGTTAGAAAATAATATTATATAATCTTTATACTTATAAATAATAATATATAATGTTATTTATAATTAATCAAAACATTTTAGACAAGGGCAAAATAGATAATCTAAGAAGTGCGGATTAAGAGAGAGAACAAAAAATTGAAATAAATAAAAATGGTTGACTATAGGGAATGGATAAAGAGGCAAATTACCTAGTGAAGCCAAGGTATCTCCTATGTGATCTCCCTCCACAACCTCCCCAGGCTATGCCTCATTTTTCTTTCATCTTCTTAGAGAATTTTTTCTTTACTTTAAAAACTTGTTAATATCGATACTCATTGTTTATATGTCTCAAGGATTTTTTTTGCCAAAATAATAAGTGTAATTATAGATCGGAAAGATCAAAGAAAAAAAAAATGGAGAACGTCTTTTGCTTATTATGAATATATAATTGTCAATCAAAAATAGCTCTCTTGTTAAATATATAATTATAATTAAAATATTAAAAAAAAAAAAGTTTACAACTTGTTGCAATGGATTTTGTTTTTATTTGTTTAAATAATTCTATTAATTATGTTTTTTTTTTATTTCAATCTATTGTATTATAGAAGGAACCGAAAATAGGTATGTAATTATATATCGTTCGATGATGATGATGATAGAGAAAAAATTCTTTAATGTAATAGACTAAGATACATTAAATTATAAATATTCATAAATAATTATAAATAAATAATACTCCTATAAAATTGAGATTGTGAAGAAGAGTATACCTACTTATTATTTAGGTTGGTAAATTGACTAGGGAATTTTTATTAAATTAATTATAGTAAACATTGGTATTTGTTTAAACATTTTCATTATAATAATAATAATTGGTAATTGTTTAAAAACTGGGAAGCTTCAGGGATTTGGATGAAACTTTGCCAGTGGATTTCTTTTTTAATTCCAAAGAAACTTTTATTATGCAATATTTTTCGGTTTACAAGATAAAAATGATTAAAGTTTGTATACAAATCGGGTGGTAATTGGTAATTGTTTACCAACCTTCAGGGATTTGGATTTGTATATAAGAAAATTATTTTTTTAATTTTCATATATCCAAACCGAACTGAAAGAAAAAAGCAAACGAAAATTAGTGAAGCGCTCCGCTGGCCAAATGAATAAAACATGGTAGCTAAATTGAATGTTAATGGATTTATATGCACACTTTAATAATTTCTATCTAGTAAACTAGAAAAGACCGAGATATATTGGAAAAGGAAAGTTTCTTTGGAATTAAAAAAGAAATCCACTGACAAAAGTTCATCCAAATCCCCGAATCTTCCCGGTTTGTAAACAATTACCTTTAAAAACCGAGTAGGTATTTTGATTAAAATTAATTGTATTTTCCAAATACATCTCTTATTTATCTCTTGTAGAAGTTTTTTTATATTCATTCTCTTTGAATCGACTAAATTTTTTAGCACACCAAAATCGTTTTATTTTTTATTTTTTGTACTATTTATTCTTCTATATAAGTATTATTTAAATTTTTTTTTATGAAAATTTAAATAAATCACAAATTCTTGACACAGATAAAATTAATATTCCCCTCCCAAGCTCACTGAAATCAACAAATGAAACAACTGAATCACAAAATATGAAGTTGAAACACCATATAATAATTTAAATTTACCCGAATTAACTCGGGAACATGTAAATTCAATAAAAATACGCCCTTAGTGTTTCAGACCCCTCGCTTTTCCCAAAAAGGAAAACACAAAAAGAGCAAATAGCTGTGAAAAATATTATTTCATATTAATTTTTAATTTTCGATATCCGATATTTTTATATTTATTATTTATTGTATTCTATTTATTTAATATTTATATAAATTATTAGTATTATTAAAGTCGTTATATTTATTTGTTATCTATTTTTAAGCTTTTATTAATATATAGTATATATATATATATATATATAAATAATAATTATGAATAGTTGTAGTAATAGTAATTCGGTTATCCAGTGGAATATAAATGACCTATTTAATAAATTAGAAGAATTGAAATTATTAATTGATAATTATGAGCTATCGATGATCTCTCTTCTAGAGAAATTTTTGACAAATATTTTCAGTTTTGATTCAGCAAACACTACTCAAATATATCTTCATTTCTACATAACATTCGAATACTGAGAAGTCAATTGATTTCATTACGTTTCCTTCCCCCCCCCCTCTCCAATTATGTAAATCTTTGAATTCTAAATAAAATTCATATATTCTCCTCCTCTTCAACATTTGAAAGGTCCATGCCCTTTCAAATAATCCAAATATTCTTAAAACAAATATTTTTGAAATATTCCAAGTCGTTAATATGTACCCTTCAATAAATCAACAAATCTAAATTTATATTGAATATATGAATATAATAATAAATATTATTTATTATAATGAAAAGCATATTTTCTTTATCTTACTCAAATATATTCTTTCATTAAAATTAATGAATTTGAATAGATATAGTTTTAATGAAATTTACCTGAACTAAATTGATTTCGAATCTATTTATTTGATTTCAATCTGAGATTGAAGGTGTTTATGTAGGAGGTTGTGAATGGAGGGAGAAAAATGGCAACTTCGAATCCTATGTTCTGTTGGCAGTTATTCATGACAGGCTGCGAAGTTATTAACGAGCCCGAGGAGCGAGAAGATCAGCAGCCGGCAGTGGCGGCGCGTCAAAGCGAGGCGCGCGAATGGCGATTAATGAGGCGCCGATAGTATGCCGCCAAGGAAATGTATAATTAATATTATCACACCCAGCAGTGAGGACCCACCGAACGATAACGAGATCACAAAAAGAAATGTAAACAAGTCTTGTTAGAAAAATTAACCCTCTTCTCCCCTTTCCAAGTCAACATTCATACCTTAATGAAAAAAAAAAGATTGCTACATGTTAAAAGATGAAATTCATCAAATAAATTTATAATTAAAAAAAAACAAAAAAAAAAACAAGACTTACGATCTAAGGAATTGATTATTTATTATTAGCTAGTAAAATTTGTTTTGATTTTGCTTTTTTTTCGAAATAATTTAAATAAAAATTTTATTAAACTTAAATCGATACATTTTTATTTATTTACTTAGTTTTTATATTAAATCATGAAGCTTATCGAGTTTTATTAAATAAAAAAAGAAAAAAAAAAAAAAAGAGAAAATTTATTCGTAAAGCATAATTAAAAAACAAGTATCAATGCATGCTTATATTAAATTTATAAACTTATAAATTTTCTTGAATAAATTATATTAATTATTTGATTCTCAAACAAATTACTTGTAATTTATGACCAGCATCCGTATAGGCAACCATATCATCAGAACAGCAAAACTTTAAAAAAACACTTTTTAGTTAATTTATCCTTTTGATATTAAAATCAAACACCAGTCAAGAGATTTTGATTTATTTCATGACGGTTTATTTATCAATTTGTAAAAAATAAACTATTATTATTAAAAAAAAAAAAAATTGAAAAATTTTGAAAATAGTTTAATCATTAAAGAGTTACCAATTTTAAAATAGTTTTTTTTTTACAAACAAAAATAAACAAAAAGATTAATCTTTTGTTTAAATTTTGGTGTATTATTTTATTTTGTTAATTTAGATTAAATATAAAGAAAAATTGAAAAGGTTCTATTTATCTTTTGATATCATATAGTTCAAAACACGAAAGCAGATATCAGGGTTGCATAAACTAACGGTGCAAGTCTATTGTTAAATACATTTGTATTTTAGCGGTTATTAATCTTGACTTGGGAGACTTTGGTCCTGTGAATGTCGGTTTGATAATTGTCATCTATCTAAAGATAATACATTCAAAATAGATAGATATTTTTAGTGGGAATATTAACGACTATAAAAACCAAATTTGTCTTTTTAAGGTAAGATTATACCAAAAGAATAATATATAATAAATTAAATGTATGATTGTATATAATTTAAAATAATAAATATTGTCTTTTTAAGGTGAATTTGTCTATAGTTCATTTTTATAGCCAATATCCTCATTATATAAATATACTAGAGTTTCCCCCAACCTTTTTGGACCAAACGCCCACTTCATAATCCTATAAATTTTAACAGATAAAAATTGCATGATAATCCCTAATATAAGGTAGGTACACTTGGTGATACTTAGAGCCATATTGAAAAATCGAGTTTCAGAACCTCAAAATCAAAATCATCTTACCTTTTTGCTATCTCGCCAGAGATAGTATTGCGATCACGAAAATTTTCGATGTTGAGATTTTGATGTTTTTATACGTTTTGAAGGTTCCTGAATCATTTTCACTAAGGTTGAGAAAAATGTCTGTGTGTGTGTGTATATATGTAACCAAGATTACGCAAAAACGGTTTGAGCTAGAATGAGAAATTTGGTACATGGGCATTATTCAAAATTCGTAGTTTACTCTCAACTTTTAAGAAATGTAGCTCAACCGGAAGAGGGTCATTACCTACAACGTTTTGATTTTTTTTCTTCTAAAGTGATCGTAAAAATAAAGATATATGTTTGATAATTTTTCACATGATTAAGAATTGTATAAAACTGCTATATATAGAATTTCAGAGACACTCCAGATTTTTTTTAGAACCATATTGAAAAAAATTTGAAAAAAACGGAAATGTTTAAAAGCCTGATCGCAAAATCATCTTATCTTTTTTTAGAATTGAAAATTATTTCGCCCCTCAAAAGCGTATAGTCAAATAAATTGCCCCCTTTAAGATGTCGATCGCCCCGGTTGAAAATCACTAATATATACACATACAGTAGTCTTCAATAAATACATTCTTTTAATCATACTTTCCCAGAAGAAGATTTGGGATCAGTTTTTCTCCTATCACAGGACAGCTCCAACTTTTTAATTTAGTGTCATTTTTATAATGAAATAAAGAATTTTATTTTTAAAAAATTGTAAATCTATTCTGTGTTGTAAATTTTAAATCATTATCAATATTGCTTTCCTTGAAAATACATTTTAAAAGTGAAAAAGCAGAAAAATCTTGATTGATTGATTATCTATTGTATTCTTAATTGAAATAAATATGTGCAAAGAGATGGAAAATTATCTCAAATAAAGTAAGATATTGACCGTCATAAATTTACTTTAATAATCAATTGATTGTGTAATGTGATTTTTATTTTATAAATAATATTTAATCATAATTTCTAAAGGAAATTAACAAATTGATAAAGATTTTAATCACTTCAATGATTAAACATAGATTGAAATTAAATTTATTGTAATAATATAATAATTAGAAAAAAAATTGAAAGTTGACCTGAAAAAAAAAAAAAATTATTTTCAACTATTTGTTGAAAATTGTTTTTAATTAGAATTCTAGTTTGTAATGTATTATAATCATATAGAACAAGACCTTATCTTATCTAAAATATATCGAGGAATATATATATATATATATATATAATAGATATATACTAAATATATATATATATATATTTAAATTTCTTTAAATTTTGAATGGATTACTGATAGATTTAGAAGATTTACCTGTAAAAATGTATGTTTATATATATACGAGTAGATCAGCGGTTGGGGAACTTTTTTAATCATTACCCCAAAATATTTTTATGTAAGTTGATATTACCCCATGGTGAAGAGAAAAAAAAAATAAAACGAAATCGCCTCTTTTTAGCATCTTTTTTATTATAGGCCCCCATGATAATTTTGAAAACAAAACAATAACTAAAAATTTAATTTGCAAAAATAGTAACAGGTTTATAAAATAGCAAATTAAAAATATATACTTTTTACTCAAAAAAGTTTCATTTTTACCCCATTTGGGGTAATTTACCCAGGTTCTCTGACCGCTGGAGTAGATGAACATAATAGCGACTATATGACTTATTCAAATTTGAAATGTGATTGAAAACAATTGATTGGAACAAATTGCCCTTACAGTAATTCTAAAGTGATACCAAATGAATGTAAACTATTTTATCTCTCGAAACAATTTTTTTTCTCATGATTTTATCTAACTGAGATATTAATAATTTGAGATATATAATCAATCTCCATAATTGAAAAAAAAAAAAATTATCAATATTATGAAAATATATTTTCCTCTAAGAATTTATATTTAATATATATATATAATCATCTTTCTGATTCAATGATAATAAATTCGAAAATTATTTCTGGTGTAAATACACACCCTAATTAATTTTGTTGATTAATTAATGATTAAATCTCATTATTTGTTTATATTTAATAAATGATTAAGATATATATTTTTAATTAAAAATACATAAAGACAAAAAAAACAAACAAACTAATAACTAAAAAGATAAAAGTGATATATTGAATATTTTTCCCTGAAATATATACTGAAAGAGTTAGATTGTTGTCTTGGAAATGAAATGAAAGCGACCAAGAGAGAGAAAAAGAAAAGGATATGCGTTGTCTGGCCCCGGCGGGATTCCAAACTCATTACCATACTATAACTAGAGATCTTCTCCTCCGAGTGTACAGCCATGTTTATGTGGCTATTTGGATGATGCATTGGTGTGCATGTGTGTGTGTGTGTGTTGGTGCGTGCCTATCCCTTGTGCCTCGTTAAAATTTCTTATGGTTTTACCAGGAGCAAGCAAGCAAGAGTCTGAAAGGACTGAAAGCCTCGAGCGCTTCAGTCGCCCTCTCTGCTCCGCCCAAAACGTGTTCCAGAACCACCAAAGGCATAGGGGACACCCTTCTTTGAATATACAAATGAGAATTAACTATGTATTTATATAAATTCATGTTAGTCCTGAAGATCTTGCCATTATTTTAAAAATTCAAGGAGACTAAAACAAAACACAAATAACAAAGGAAATTCTAGAGGGATCAGCTAAAAACAATCCCATTTAAGTAAAAATATATTTATTTTTAAAACATGAAAGAGAGGAGTAATATTAATATTATTATTATTATTATTATGGTAATTGTTTAGTCTAACGGATGTATGATGGATTTGGATAAAACTTTAACATTAGATTCCTTTTTTGATTGAAAACAAACTTTCCTTAAGCAGTATGTGGCGGTCCCTTCTAGTTTACAAGATAACAATTATTAAAGTTTGCATATAAATCCATTTTCATTCTATTTAGCTACCATGTTTTATTATTTGACTACCAGAGGGCTTCACTAATTTTTTGTTTTTATAAGTTCGGTTTGGATATAGGAGAATTATTTAATTATTTTTTATATACCGATCGACGATAGTAAGGGAGGTATTGTTTAATCTTCTTATATCCAAACCAAACTTATAAAAACAGAAAATTAGTGAATAATTAGTGAATTAGTCAATAAGACATTATTAAATGGCTGGTCATTCATAACTAGTTTATATGCAAACTTTAATAATTTTTAATTCGTATATTAGAAGCGACCGCCACATACTGCTTAAGAAAAGTTTGTTTGGAATCAAAAAAAAGGAATCTACTGGTAAAGTTTTATCAAAATCCATCATACATCGGTTAGATTAAACAATTACCATTATTATTTTTATTTATGATACAACTTTCAGAAAATAACATAAGATATGAAAAGTCATGGAATGTTATAATGATTTAAATAAGATAGTAGTAAGGTGAGGTAAGTAAATAAGATTATAAATTTTATTTAATCAAATTTTGTATTTTTGTTATTTTAATGAAGTACTTTCTAGTATATGCCTACAACACTATATTCAATGAATGAAAATGTTTACTAATATTTAAAATGCTATAAACACTTGATTTCTTTTGTTTAAAAAAAAATAAAAAAACTTTGCAAACAGTATTAAGCGAGTAACTTAAATTGTTTTTAACATCAGTTTAAATAAGTTCAAATAAAATTACAAAGTATGTATGCTGAAGAAAGGACATATTACGGGTGGCTTTAAGATTTCGTTTTTTTTTTTTACAAGAATGAGTGAAGAAAGAAAGAAAAACTAACGACTAGTTCAATTCGAAGTGGTTTCGAACATTTCAGATAGTAGATTTGTAAACAGTTTGACATATGCCTTAACACTTGAACTTTTATTTTTATACCGCTGGAAAAATTTTTTCAAAAATCTTAATAAAATATTTCAATAAATTTATGGGATATTATTTAAAATATGAACTTCATCAGAATCGATAATGTTATTTTGCCATAAATGGAAAAATATTTTATATAATTAACATTTGGGAAAATATTAAATAAATAAATCATATATATATATATATATATATATATATATTTATTAGTATTTTTGTTAGAAAAGGTTATAGTTATCGTCAATAACAGAAGTAAAATTATTATAGAATGGTAAGCAAAACGTTTTTGAAAATAATCTCCTCTAGACAAGAATTTCTCAACTTTTTGGATATTAAGGGGCGAGAACATAAATATGTAATTACAATTCTTCTGGGCTACATGATTTATAACTTATAAATAGTTGATTTCATGGTTCAGAGCCTTCAATGAAAGAAGAACATTTTTATTATAAATGACATTAAATGGTCTTAATATAGAATAAGAAAAATTAACAAATAATAAAACATTAACATTTTTAGACCAGGGATCGCCAGGGGTCTATTTAACAACAGTAGGGGCCGATCTGACTCAAGGGGTCGAATGGGACTCGAAGGAAAAACAGTTCTTAATAGTCAAATCACACATACTTAACTGGGTATGTAAAATTTCAATTTTTTTTATAATTGACTTAATATCCTTTTCTTTATAGAAAATAAAATAATAAATGTATATATATTTATTCAGGTGAAAAGAAGTAAAAAATCTGTAGCTAGTTTACTTATTGTTTCTGATTTATCTTATCTTTCTGATCTTATTATACTAGCAAAAATTATATATATTTGTATTTTTGAAATTCACACCATAGATAATTTTTATAAAGAAAAATCGATCCGTATTGGTTTCAACCTCGGGAAAAATCATCTTTGTTTGTTTTTGCTTAATTTAAAATAGGAATTTTAATAATAAAAATAAAAATGGCGCCAGGCAACCTTAATACAAAATATTATAAACAAAATAAAATTTATTTTAATAATATTTTGTAATCAAATTATGAAATATATAATATGTTATATCCACAGACCATACTTTTCTGTCTTTCAGTGCATTAATACGTACGTTTAAGAGCTGTATGTTATATGACTATTTTTTTTAATTTATATTCTTTTAAATTATTTGAAATGTTTAATATATTTTTTCGGTTATTTATTTTAAATAATAATCTTAATCTTAAAGTTCATAAGGAATATTTTTTTTAAATTACCGAGCCGAGGCTCGATGAACGAGGTGCTTAAATATTAAGGTCAATAGATAGTTTTATTTTAATTACCTGAAAATTACCTTTATGGGGGTCGATGGAGATTTCGAAAAATTATTTAGGGGTTGTTGAGCAAAAGTTTGGCAACCCTTAGACAAAAAAAAAATATAAACAAGACCGGCCGTTATATTTATAGATCAAATTTTATATTCCTTATAATTCATAATATATTAGATCTTTTTATTCACAATTGAAGTGTATTGATTGAGTTGGAATATAATAAATTTTATACAAAATATTTAACAGAAAGTTTCTAAAAAAAAAAAGTTACAATGTGATTGTTATTTGTTAGTGGGCTTAACTTGTACCGATCCAAAGATATCGGTTTTCGGCTCGTTTGGCTGACGTCAGAAACGTGTTTTGATTGATTTGAAATTCCATTTTGACGCGTCTTCAATCAACAAACACATAGCATTTCTACTACAAATGCAATTTTGTATATATATATATATATATATATAGTGTCTAATGATTGTAGAAGAATCGAACTATTAAAGTTTTCAAATAAATTCATAATCATTTAATATAGAAAAAGTAAGAAAATGGATTGTAATTTCAGAGCTGAATATTTTCTGACTATATAAATTCAATATTTCCGATTATCATTTTCGTTAGAATTATTTTCTTTGGATAATATTCATTCTAGGTTCTTCAGGGGTCGTAGTTGATTATAATTAATATTAATTCTAAACATACAATTATAATATTATTTGTATATTGGAGACTAAAGGGAGTTCACCAATTTCAAAGGATGCTTTGTTCTCCTATTCGATTCTTGTAGTAATTTTATTTATAAAAAAGAAATATCTATTTTCGAATTGCTTTGCGGTTAACCAATCTAAAGCGAAGGAATAGGAGACGAATGATAGAATAAAATATAAATGTAAAAAAACAAAAAAAAAACAACAACAGATAATAAGAGAAAGAAAAAAGCGTGAATCATTCAGGCGAAACATGGACCGAGTAGGTAGCCAATGCTCAATTTGAAGTTAAGGGCATCCTTGTTGCTTGAAGAAACAGAAGCAACCAAAGATCTCTTCTACGAGGAATTTTACCATTTCCAGTGATTATCTTAGTTTACGAAGAAGAATTCCTTGGCTTAACGACCATTAAAAAAAAGCTTTTCTTTCTTTTTATCCGAGAATGATTGTGCTAGTCATGCATTTCGATTGACAAAAACAACTCATTTTTCATGTGAACAAACTTTTTAAGAGCTTTAAAAGGAAATATTTTACCATATTATATTTATTGTATACAATATTTTTGAGAAAAATAATTACTAGATCGAAAGGACACTTAAAATATACAAATATCATTATAATTATTAAAAAATTTGGTCCCAAATGGTTTAATATTGTATTATATATTATTTATATAAAATATATATAATTAAAATTTATTTGTAGTTAAAAATATATTGTATATAATAATTATTATATTTATTTTATTTATATATCTGTTTACATTTCAAATAACATATTTTGCGAAGGCAGAGACTCTTTTGCAAGGCATGACTCCGTTGAAAATCTTTTTTTAGACTTGTTTTTGTTGAACTCTTCATAATTTTAACTTTTAAAAACTAATATATATTTGATTTATCTAATCTTATACTTTCAAAAATTGTATAAATATACCTATTAGGTTGTTCTGAAAGTAATTTTGTTTTATTTGCCAGAAGATTTAATTATATTTTTACGAACACAACTTCACAGCATAATCATTATATGTTTGGAGAGCTGGTATAACAATCAAATTGAATCTACGCAGTAGTTTTATGGTTGGTGCCCTTTTGAAAAGGAGAGCAATTTCGTCATATGTTACTTTTTTCTTATAGAAAAGGTAAAAATGCTGTTCAATCGAGAAAGAAATTAACGAATGTGTATGGAGAAAATGTTTTGACAGTACATTAGTGTCAGAACTGGTTTGCAAAATTTAGATCGGGCAATTTTGTTGTCGAAGATGCACCACGTACTAGAAGACCGGCTGAAGCTGATAAAGACACGATAAAGGCATAAGTTGATTTTTTGGACGGTAAAACTTTTATTTCAAATGAAGAGGTTAAAAATTATCTGGATCAATTGTTTGCCAGCAAATATTAATCGATTATACAAAAATTTCTTTCAGTCTTACAAAAAAAAAACGAAATTACTTTCTAAACAACCTCATATGTATACAAATAAATTTCTGATTTGGATTATAAATTATAAAATAAATCCAATAATTTAAATATTTCCTATTAGAATTAATTAATAACAGAGATCTACTATATATATATAAGAGTAAATAATAAAGAAAATAAACTATATAGAATTTGAAATTTAAAAACAAATGATCACTTATTTTTAATTTTTATTATATTTTGAATATATATATATATATATATTTTTGGGAAAAGAAAAGAAAAGCAAAGAAAACTAATTTTTATTTTAATATGAAAATAAAAAAAAATGTTATTTTCTTTTAGGCAGCTGGACAGAACGAAGTAGTTTGAAAAGCTTGGAAAAAAGCCCATAGAGCAGATTGTAACCTTAAGAGAGATGAAGCAATCCACCTGCATCCACCTGGAGGCAAGACGAGGCCAAAAGCCTTTGTCCGTGGCAACCTTTCGCCATCTCTTTCGCACCTAACTATTCAGTCAATCGCTCTGTCTCTTTCTCACTTCTGCATTGCTTGCCTGCTTGGCTGCCTCGTTAGCGCGTTTCACGTCCAATTTCCTCCTCCAAGCTCGGAGAGGTCGCCAAGCACGCTTTCCACAGCCACACGCCCCCAACACTTCATAAAAAATAAAATTTATCATATGTTCCAATTGGAGAAATAAAAACTGACAGGTACTCCCAAGGTGGTTCAAATATATTAGATGAATTTATTGAAACTGATATCGATTGGTTAATAATCACCCAAATAGGAAAATTATAGCTAACAAAAGATTTTCTAGAATACTGGATAAGGATTAAAAATTCAAATTTTCTTGTTTTAAATTTCTATTAGTGATGACTTCTAATAAATTCACTCTTGTAATTAATGATATTTTATAATTTCAAAAAAAAATTAGATAATAAAGTGTATTAAAAATAATGGAAATTAATAAGAAAATATTTTATTTTCATTTAAACATTAAAACATTATATATTTGTATTTTTGAAATTCACACCATGGATAATTTTTATAAAGAAAAATCGATCTGTATTGTGTGGTTTCAGCCTCAGAAAAACTAATCTTTGTTTGTTTTTGCCGGGCAACCTTAATACAAAATATTATAAATAAAATAGAATTTATTTTAATAATACATTGTAATCACAAATTACGGAATGTATATTATGTTATATCCATAGGCCATACTTTTTTGTCTTTCGGTGCATTACTATGTTACAGCTCGCGAAGGATTTTTTTTTGAAATTCACACCATAGATTGGTATTGGTTTCAACCTCGGGAAAAATCATCTTTGTTTGTTTTTGCTTAATTTAAAATAGGAATTTAATAATAAAAAAAATGGCGCCTTAATATAAAATATTATAAACAAAATAAAATTTATTTTAATAATATTTTGTAATCAAATTATGAAATATATATGAAATATATAATATGTTATATCAACAGACCATACTTTTCTGTCTTTCGGTGCATTAATACGTTTAAGGGCTGTATGTTTTATGACTATTTTTTTTTTAAATTTATGTTCTTTTAAATTATTTGAAATTGTTTCATATATTTTGTCGTTTATTTATTTTAATTATTAATCTTAATCTTAAATATTCATAGTTCATAAGGAATAACTTTTTTAAAGTACCGAGCCGCGGCTCGGTGAACCAGATATTTCTTATATTTATGATCTTTAAATATTTATCTTTATATATAATACAACAAAAGGATTGAGATTTCTTGATAATAAATAAGATTTAACTTATCTGTATTTAAATAAATATTTTAATATCTAATGATTAGCAGAGATTATGATTTTAGAAACTTTAAATCAGACTAAGGATGGTAAATTTTAGTATAATATTTAAATAAATAAATAAATATGAATACAATAAAAAATACTAGGTATATTTTAAATCAAATGTTCATTATTTCAAATAGATATAAATTATTTCAACACGTGCGTACCGAAGTATTAGATTAAAATAAATAAAAAAAATTTAAAATTAATTTTTTTCCACCTGTCAGAAAAAGATATTAAAAATATTATTTATATTAGTAAATTAGAATTTATAAAATAAAATTATTATATTAACAAAATAATTATTTTTTATTATATTAGATTAAGGAAAATATGTTAAATAAGATAATTTTGATATATTAGAATAATTTACTATATGTTTAAATTTTTTAGTACAAAAGATATTTAAACATTTAACTTAATTTTTTTTTTGTCAGAATCGAAATAAAAAAAAATGATACCTGTTTCCTTTTCAAGATAGTCCTTATATCAATCTCAGAAGACAATTATTCAATTATAAGATATTTTATCGAATTATACAAGTGAGTGGAAAATCGGTTTAATTGGCATAATCGCATTCCAATTTTAATAGTCAAGATTATGTTCATGTCTATTAAGATGATTCGCATACCCAAAATAGACAAAATAATTTCATCTTCATTTTAATCGACATCATAAATAAAAAAAAAAGGAAAAAGTAAAATTAACTAAATTCCTCACTCATTAGATTGTTTATTTAGTAATTAATACACATTCTTATCGAGTAAGATTTTACTTAATAACTATACTTGTTTATACTGGTATTAACATAAAAAAGTTGTTCTATATAAAAGAACATTTAGTCAATTCGGTTAATGAAATTTTTAGTTCCAAATATAATTACAATTTCGGTCATGAACTAGAAATTTAAATTTCCTCTTCAATTCAATTGATTAAAGCTGTAAAGGATTCATTATAATGTAATATAATAAAAAAAAACATTTTTGTAGTTTTTTAAACATTTTATATTAAAAATAAAGAAATAAAAATTTAGCGAGAATTAATTTTCATTTATTTTTTCTTTTAAATTTACAAAACGTACAATTTTTTTTGTTTAGAACAGAGGTTCTCAAACTGTGGTACATAAACCACCTATGACCATATTTTGAAAACACAAAATCAGGACATTTTACCTTTTTTTAGAAGCAAATTGAAAAATTTTTGAAAAAGAGTGCGAAATGTCCTAAATAATTCAAAAAACGGGACAGATATCAAAAAGCAGGACAGTTAGGAGGACACTTACAAATGGAGGACTGACCTCCCTAATTGAGGACGGTTGGTCACCTTACCTATGGTAACTTATAACATGACGGTGGTACTTCTAGTAAAGTTACTTTTAGTAATGGAATAATTTTAGTATTAGTAATTTTGCTCCCTGAACTTTTTGATATAAGTTTGTGTGGTACCAACTTCAAAAAATTCTGGTTAAGAAGATATATTATTTAATTTTAGTTTCTTTAATGTTTATCGAATATATATATATATATATATATATATATATATCTTTAATAATAATTTCCGTCGTATGTATGTATGTGATGTGAAGTTAGTTACAAATTGTCAAAATTAATTTAATTTGTAACTAACTTCATTTTTTTTAAATTTTGTTTTTTTAAATTAAATAAGTGTCAAATAAAAAAAAAAAAATAAAAAAATTATTACGCTGATTTGAATAAATTTAATAATTTTATATTTAAAAATTATGTTGTTTTGTAAGTATTTGAAACAAAATTTGGTATAAATTATTAATATTACTTTGCTTAATAGAATAATATTCGTTAAATATTTAAATTTATAAAAAATGGATCCAAATGAGAAAAGATTGAAACGTTCAGAGTATATTTGTGAATCCAGGAGAAGAAACCTGTTGTTACTAAAAAATGATCATTGGTATACGAAAAATATTGTTATCAAAGAACAATTTAATTAATTGCTACAAACCACGATAAATTAAGTTTAAACTGAAATTACAAACACCGTTTGCAACGGGTTCGCCTAGTATATATATATATATATATATATATAATACTCCAGTGTTATAGTATTTTTAGTGAAATACCCATTGGAATTTTTATTAATATATCAAGTTTACTTAATTATAAAAATATATGTTAAAATGAAGTATATATATATATATTAAAAAATAAATTTAAATTCTTTTAAAAAAAAATGTTAAAAAGTAGACTTGTTTATTTATTTATTGCTTTCGTTTCATTGATATTTTAAAACTCCGGCAAGTTTTGTATATTAATCAAGCTTAATAAGAGGGAAAATATATAACAGTGGCTTTAATCATGAGTCATAAAAGAAAATCGCCGCAGGAATATTGATTTAATTTTAAATTGAAATTCACCTTTGGCTAGAATGAGACCAATTGAATTGAAGACGATATTTTTCGAAGCCATTCTCTTTTTCGGTTGATTTTTGTTTTGTTTGCTAATTCATCGAATCCGTTCAAACAAGAGCCGCAGCTTGCCAAGGAACTCCATTAATATTCGCTGAGTCTTGTGCCATTGTGCTGGAGAGCACAAACTGTTTGTCTATGGCCTTCAGGACGAAATACATGACATGTCCTTACCATGGCAATCCAATCTGTGTCCCAGCCGAGCTTTGACATCAAAAAGAACTTTGAATAGATTGGAAGAAAGGGGCCTGGACCTAAGGTAGGATTTCAAACAGACTTCAAACAGCCTTGTGAAAATTTTCATCTCACTCAAATAATCAATAGACATACAATTTTTAATAATATGTAGTATTCATTTTCATTATATTCTTTCTAAAAATTATTGGAATAGTGAACAATCAAATGAGTATTATAACAAAAACTTAACTTTTAATCTAAAATTTCAACTATTGTCTTTTGAATTTGATCATATGTAGAACATATAAATATCTCTAAAAATACAAGACTTTTATACAAATGAATTAAATTAATCACCATTTTTTATAATCTATTATTATTATTAATAAAACATTTCCTTACGATATTATATAAAATCTCATATCTTATCTTATTATGCTAGCTAAAATTGTATATATCTATCTATATATCTATATATCTATTTATCTATAACCATTGGTTCTCAAAAACCGCTCTAACGATTTTTTTCAAATTCACACTAGATATAGTATTTATAAAGAAAAATTGAGTTTTATTGATCACATCTCTTGAAACATACAGCTTCATTATTAATTTCTTAATTGAAAATTATATATGGAAAACGTCAAAATTGGCTTCCATTTTTATTTTTTAACTGAAATTGTATTAATATTTTTTTTTATTTAAAATATTTTAAAATAAAATAAATTTCGAAATAAAATTAAAAATATTTATTTTTAATAAAATATATATAGATATTTATTAATCTCTCTCAAAAAAAAAAAAAAAATAAAAAACATCAAATACTGCTAAGACAGTAAAAAAAATGACAATTTTTCATCTAAATATATATAGTCCAGAGGCTAGAGAGATGTTTTAACGAGTGGATTTCGTCGGTTCGAAACTCGCCGGGTGAATCGTTATTTAAAAATGAAAATAATGATTTTGTTATTTTTTTTTCTTTTTATCTATTGTTTACTTTTTAATAAATTACTATTCTATATTTATTTATTCATTGTTCTTTTATTAATTAAGTTTTAGATAGTTTTATAATTTTTAATATTTTTTCAATAAAATATTATTTAATATATTTATTAATATTATTTTATTTATTATTATTGAGTACCCGAAGTTCCATTCATTTTAATCAGATTGATGCAATGATGCAACAGTTAATAATTGTAATATTGTAATAAATTTCTATCTTGAAAATTGTTACATATCATTCAGGATATTTTAAAAACAATTTCTTTCTTTAATTAATATTCATTTTTTCTATAAGTCAGATATATTTCCAAATATTAAATAATTTTTGAAGTGAAAACTTCTTTAGCGGCGTTGAGCACTTTTGCGGGATGGGGAAAAAGTATAGAACTCGCGTGATCGTGACCAACACCATGAAGCTAGCACATTACGTCTGCTTTCAAATTTCTTATAACAGAGCGCGAAATTTGAATTGTCATTAGAACTGTTTTATAAATTATCTCTAACATATAAATATATATTTATTATGTAAAGTTCATTTCATATATAATCAAAATTATACGAAATGAACTTCACATAATAAATATATATTTTATGTTAGAGATAAGAATTATAAAACAGTTCGTATTGCAATATTTTAAACAAAGTTGTGTATTTATATATATATAAATATAAGTTACAAATTTGTTTAAAATATATGTTTAAAATAATATATAAGTTATATATATATACATGCATATGAAATTCATCTTTCTCGTGAAATAGCGCGAATTTCGTCTGTTTTAAAATTTCTTACGCAGAAGTTTTCACTTCTGTCGGCCAGTCCCACGACTGCCAATTTTGCTTTTTTAATTCCGAAAAGCTGCAAAGCACGTTTTTTTGTCTTTAGTTTGTTTTATAACCACTTGGGGCGCTAAACAGTTTTTCAAAAAAACACTATAGAAAAAAAATATATGTACCTATATATTATATATTTATGTATTATTGAGGAGCACAAGTTCATTAATTTTAATCAGATTGATGCAAATGTGTAACATTTAATAATTGTAATAAATAATTAAAGAATTGTGTATCAATATTTTTTAAAGGGTAGAGCGAGAGCTCGGTGTCCCAGGTATTAATATTACCAGCCAAATCCAATAATAATGAATCATTTTTTTTAACTTAAGTACCGAGCCGAGGCTCGGGGTCCCGGTACTTAAAATTAAACGACTATATATATATATATATATATATACTGATGGGATTTTTACATTTTATAAGTACCAAAACGGTATATTTTTCTATCTAATTATATGTTGTAGGCAAATGACAGTTTTAGGAAAATAGCATTTGCCTAGACAAAAGCCATTTGGCTAAATCTTTGTTGGACAAATAGCTTTAACTATTATTTCATTTCAAATTGACTAGGTAAATTCAGAAAATATCGGACATTTATTCGACCGATGACAGATGAACATGATCGTATTCGTCTGCCTTCCTTGCATTCCGTTCTTATAGTAAAAGGACCAAACCTGGGAGAAAAAAGGTGGAAGAGAAGAAACAAAAAATACCCAAATATTTTTTATTTTCCAAAAAATCTTTTAATCAATTAAAACAATTTAATAAGGAAACACATATTTTTTTAAAAAAGATATACTTTGGTTGATAAAATTTTTTTTTGAATAATTTTGTAATTGACAATAAAGCTATTTGCCTAACAAAGATTTAGCCAAATGGCTTTTGTCTAGGCCAGGCCTAGCCAACCCAAATGACTACATGGGCCACTTTGATTAGGAGCAATGCTACAGGGGCCGAATTTTAGGGAAACGTGCTTTTAGAAATGTAAAAGAAATAAAACACGTAATTTACGAATAAACTCACTATTGTTTCAATTAAATTTGGAGTCCTATCTAAAGTGAAATTTGATTTTCTTTATTAATTAATTATAATTATTTCAATTATATTCTCTGTTTTTGAATATACAAACTAGAAATGAAAGTTACAAAAGAAATATAAAGTTAACTGGCGGACCACACCATTTTTCCACGGTGGGCCGAATGCGGCCCGAGGGGCGCGAGTTGACCAGACCTGGTCTAGGCAAATGCTATTTTCCTAGTCAAATTGAAATGAAATAATAGTTGAAGCTATTTGGTCAGGCAAATGTTATTTTCCTAAAATTGCCATTTACAAAAAGAAAAGAAATATATATATTAGAGTTTCCGGACTAAAATATTTAATTGAAGATCACCAGTTTTTTTTTTAAAGGGTTACAATTTAGGCGGTTTCCATATTATTAAAATTCCACCCTTCCTTGATAAGGTATAAAGAAAAGTTTTTATAATATACTACTACCTATGCTCTACAAAAAAATTTTACCATTAAATCTACTATAGTGATTTTATTTCATTCCAGTTTAATTGTTTATATTTGAAGACACATTTCTTATATAGATTGCTCTCGTCTTTAGAAATGTGACGAACTTTTATTGACATCTGTCATTGGAATAATAGATAAGTTAGGGTGTATATAAACAAAAAGAAAAGCGAACAAATGCGCATAAATAAAGAAAAATGTGGTGCCCCCATGACGGACCCTACCTGATTTCTCTCTATTGTTCATGTTTAAACTAGAAGAATTCTTTTATTGTTACCTTGGTGAAATTATTTTTATTTTAACAAAAATAATCAAATAAAAATTTCCAAGTTTCCTTTAGTAAAGGTAAACATTTGACTTGATACAAAAACCAGATGAATAGAATAAATAAAGGACATGAATGACAGAGATTTAATATATACTTAATTAATCTACATGTTGATATAAACGATTTCAATTCTAAAGATAACAAACATGTCATTGTTTCTTATTTAATGAAACGTTAAATAACCCAAGTATATTCCAATTAAAAAGTAATCAAATGAAAATATAGTTTTGGAGGAATTAGTTTTAGTAGGGACAATTTCTACTACTTATACATACTAAGATATTGTATAATAGTATAAGATATTGCACAATAGTAAATATAACAAGATAACTTAATAAAAAAAAAAAGGTTAGTTAAAAATGCTCTCCTCTATATTATAATTTTTTACATTACATTTTCACTAAGGTTGAGAAAAATGTATATATATATATATATATATATATATATATATATATATATATATATATATATGTGTGTGTGTGTGTGTGTGTGTGTGTGTGTGTGTGTAGACAAGATTACGCAAAAACGGTTTGAGCTAGAATATTGAAATTTGGTATAAGAGCATTATTCAAAATTCGTAGTTTTCTATTAACTTTTAAGAAATGTAGCTCAACCGGAAGAGGGTCACAACGTTTTTTTTTCCTCGAAAGTGACCGTAAAAATAAAGATATGTTTGATAATTTTTCATATAATTAAAGATTGTATAAAACTGCTATATATAGAATTTCAGCTTGATCGAATCGCTGAAAGTACGAGAATTAATTTTTTAACTCTGCAAATCACGCGCCAACACGTGACGTAGTACCATCAACAAAGAGCCAAACGTGCGCTGTTTTAATAAATATTAATTAAATAATTAATTTATAATTAATTAAATTTAATTTAAATATAATATATGTTATTTAATCCAATTCAAATTAGCAAAATAGTCGAGTGGAGACACTCCAGCTTATTTGTTTTTCCTCAAAATTTTAGCAATAAAATATAGGCCAGTGCTCTCGCCTTCAGCTCAATTTTGTTTCTATTTAACAAAATGTTTTTATATTTAATTGATTTCTTCTAATTGCAATGTTCTATCTTTCATCGACAGAAATAAAATGATAATAAAATTGAACTATATTAGATAAAAAGCATAAAATTTGCGGGTTCTTTTACTTAAAATAAAATAAAAGGTTAATTCTATTATTTATAGAAGATTTATTAAAAGACTCAGGATATACCTATTATAATTCATATCCTGATTAACAAAAAAGCGGTTTTTCTATTTAAGAGAAAAAAGGGGCTAAACATGCGCTGTTTTAATAAATATTATTTATTAAAATTTATAATTTATAATTAATTAAATTTAATTTAAATATAATATATTATGTTATTTAATCCAATTCAAATTGCGAGATCGTCGAGTGGAGACACTCCAGCTTATTTTTATTTCTATATGTGATATGATAACAAGAAGAGGAGTTTAATCCAATAATATAGCTAAAGACTGGAATGTAAAGAAATGAATATATTAAAAAAAAAAAATGAAAATTATTCAAGTCCCTGAAGGTAAAGACTTTCGGATGAATAAAATCTTGGAAAAAGAGTTAATATTCACTGTAAAAGAACTAAGAAATGAATCTATGCTGGGATTTTGTTTGATTTCCAGTTTAACAAGACTCGGCTGTAGCTACGTTCTAATAAGAATCTGTTTAGTGTGAGCAAGAGGGAGGTAGAAAAGACTTGGAAGGATGAAAGAGAGAGAGAGAGTTCTTTTTCTTTTTGAGGGCGGCCATGTTGCCAGCGTGTGTGCCCATGAAGGAGAGGTAAAGCGACAACAGCGGAAGCCAGGAGGACCTGGAGCATCTCCTCTCTCATGCCCCTCTTCACCAAAACAGTACTCCAATTACTAGTGCTATACGTGATTTAATTGCTCACCCATTTGTTTAGATTATGATACATATCATTTATTTGTTGGAGCGGTTAATAGGCATAATTAATTACTTCATCATGATTTCCGGGGTTTATAATAGGATTTGACATGAGGAATTCAAATTCATTTACAAAGAATTTAAACAATTCGCTCCTTTTTTTACATTTCTGTTAAAGAATCACTTCAAAAGATATAAATCTTAGCCATAATTATAAAGGGATGATTACTAAATAATGAAGACAAATGAAAAAAAAATTAAATAGATAGACATATAAATAAATATGTCAAACAAAACCAGCATTTTTCTGTTTTATAATTATTTAAGAATTTTTACATTTATAAAAAAATAGTAGAAATTAAAATTACATAATATCTAAGTATATCTAATTTAATTAAAAATTATTAACATTCAGATATATAAAGTAGGATTTTTTTGGGAAGATTAATCATTTTTATTTGAAATAGAGTTATTTATTTATTTAATAATTCTATGGAAAATTTATGATATGAAAAAAATATTTCATAATAATTGAAATCTACATTTTCATATAATCATACAAAAATATTTATTATTTATGTCAATGGATGGATGATAAGGTGTTTGTGTTTGTTGTCTATATCAAGGCGATTAGAATGCATTTTTTTCTTAAGAATCATTAATACAATAAATTTTATTAATATTTAATGTCATGGGTTAATATACGAGGTCTATTTTAAAGAAAAAGTGAAATTTTAATTTTCACGGGCTGTGTACACATATGTCTCTCATCAGCCATTTTGGATTAGTAGTTTGTTTTTGACAACTGAAAACGTTAATCACATTTTGTGTGTTCTTCAACTTTTTTCTATTCCCAAAACTGAAGAGACCAATGAATGGAAAGCGTTTTGCCACATTTGATGAGATAAAGTCGGAATCAAAGGCCGAGCTAATAGCCATACCGAAAAGTACATTTTAGAAGTGATTCAACGATTGGAAGAAGCATTATATCCAAAATGGATATTGATGAATAAATATTGATGAATAAATAATAAATACTTTTCGAAATAATTCAAAATTCACCTTTTCATTTGAACAGATCAAGTACAACTCTTTGCATATTTACAATGATAACAAACATTAAACATAAAACTAATTTCAAAATAACTTATTTCAGGTGCTTATCTAACTACAAAAGATAATAAGATAAAATAACTGAAAATGTAAACAATGTGCCCAAAACATGTCTGTTTCTTGTTTTTATAAAAGATTTAATGCTTATAAATAATTTTACTAATAAATAATCGTAATCTCAATCATGAATCAAGTTAAAACATTTTACAATCCTGTTTCTTTATAACGATGTCAAATATATTGTTCTTAAATTTGTAAATTGTTTTATTAGTTAGAAAAATATGAAGTTTCTCATTATAACAAAACAAGTCTGCTATAAAGAGTGTATTGAATAGCGAATGGAAAGGTATTATTATTTTATGCAACTTTTATCATTTATTTTAGTGTCATTAAAAATTAGTTAATTTGAAATTAATATTTTGTGTTTATTTTTTTTATATTTTATTATATACTCAATATTTCATGGGGGAAATTAAATTTTCTTTGGCAGTAATAAAAATTGTATTTAAAAATTTTTATTCGTGACATAATTAATAATTCATTTCTTTTTTACGAAAAAATATATACATACATTTATTTAAACTCCTAGTTAATTATTTTTGGAAAAATCTTATTATAAGAAGTTTATTGTGCGTATAATAGGACATTTTATTTTCAGAAAGCAAAAAAAACCGGTCTATCTTGTCATTTGAAGTCATTAAAAAACTAACTTAAAGGCATGTACTTGAAACATATCACCACTATGCCATCAAAATGAACTTAATTTAATCATATTATTTATTTCATTATATATTCAAAAAGTATATTTAGACATATTCTTTTTCAGGTTTTTAGCTAAGTGTATATTAACAAAAAAATAATTGAGAGTGTTGTTATGGCATAGAATCTAAAGAAGAACATATAGAAGAATTAAAAAGCTTAAAATAAATAAAAATTTTATCCGAAATGAAAATAATTAATTACTTATTTCTAATTTTTTTTTTTGTTCAATTTTCTTTATTTTTATCAGAATATTCTCAAGAAAAAAGGGGACATAAAGTTAATTTTAATTAAATATTTGACTAAATGTAGTCTAATTAAATTTGCATAAATTATAATCGTTTAATTGTAAACAAATTCTGCTATCCTGGTAAATTTAAACAGGTGTTTTCTGAGGGGAACTCTAAAAGGGTTAAACCCCTATAACAAAACATTCCCCAAAGTGCACCTGTACCTAAATATTAATTTTTTACATATCAAAATTAGTCGCCTATTTATTAATATGAGCATAATAAATTCAGCATATATTCAGTATTAATATACGAGATCTATTCAAAAGAAAAGGTGAATTTTGAATTTTCTCGGGGTGTATACATTCGATTATCGAAATTGTTTTTGGAACACATATGTTTCCTCATAAAATATGTTGACATTATCAGGCCTTTTGGATTAGTAGTTTTGGCCAAAAACAACATCGTAATCATGCCTCATTCACCAGATTTGGTCCCCTCCACTTTTTCTTATTGAATGAAAGAAGCGCTGGCATAAGTACATTATATCTGAGGGAAATTACTTTGAAGGTGATAAAATGGATATTGACAAATACTTTTCGAAATAATTCTATTGAGCAGACCAGGTTTAATTAAAATGACAAATTTTATATAAGTATCAATTTGTTTGCGACATATTTAAAACATTTTATTTCTAATATCTAAAAATAAAATTGCGAGATTATTTTTTAATATTTTTTTTTAAACTTATATTTCATTCAATCTTGTAAATTTTGTTTTACTTAATAAGAAAGACAACTTTGTATATACTTAAATATGTTTAATGGCTCAGAAACAAATCGAAGTGTTGCTAGTTTGTGTGACATGTTTAATCGTTAATGGACTGTTTATAAATCACTCCTTGAATCCTTTATTCTTTATTGTACATAAACAAGACTTGGAAAAATAACTATTTCTATAAAAAGATATTATTTAGGAATGCCTAAATAATATAATAACTATAATAAGAATAACTAAAAAAAAATAATTTTATATTAAAACATTTTAATTATATTTATAGATTTAAAAAACAAACAAAATTATTAAATACTTTGTTATAATTGTATGGTCAATTTTATTGAAGTTCTTTTCATCTATTTACAACTTCAAAGAAAAAGTGAAGACTTGAGAGCAGATTTAATGAACATGCTGTTTTAAGGTGATTGGAATTCTTGAATTATTTTTAGAAAAAGTAAATATCATAACTTTCCTATTCAGTGTTTTTCATATGCTGGAATCATATTATCGATAATGTGCATATATATATTATAAATTATAATATAAAATTAATGGAAAAATATTATATATTTGGTTTGTTTTTAAAATTTATCTGAATGTTATTTTAATAAAGAATAAATTTTATCTTTTTACATTCAAAATTTAAGATTGTTCGCCTCGATCATACCCCAAAGATATTCTATACATAAAATAAACTGACAGTATAAGCAACCCAGGCGATTAAGAAATAAACAGATGTCTGGCGCCGTACAAATCCAAACGCCATCAAACATATGTACTCAAGTAGAAATAATAAAAGATTTACAAACAAATATATATATATATATATATATATATATGTAAATATATATAATCAGTGGTAATTGTCTATTCGATTAAGAAAAATTGAACATTAGTTTAAATAGATTAAAAATACATAATTTATTTCCTCAATAAAAATTTGTGAATTGACATTAAATCAAAACAACAAATTTATATGCATAATCTTCAAGTTAATATTCTATGAGTGTCAAAGATAAAAAACAAACAAAAATCAATTGATTGTGCCTGACTAAAGTATCAATTGTTATGATTATATTTCAATTAAAATCGTATTTAATAATAAAAGAAGAAATTAAAATTATTCTCAATTATGTCAACATTAATTTTTAATTTATAATTTAATATATTTCTAAAATATTTTTAAAAAAAATGATAAAATTGTCTTAATAAATATAAAATAAATAATCAGAATGAAAGATTAACTTAAATCTTTATAAGTCAAGGTAACATAAAAAATATGATTTTTTTTATTATTAATAATATAGAGAATAGTGTGTTAATGAAAAAAAAAGAATTTATAATAATTTTATATCAATTTTTAAAAAAATTTATTCTTTACTTTCAAAGTAATTTTTTTCGATTGCTCCTGGAAAGAAGTTTCTAACTAATAATTATATTAAAATTAATCCTTACCTTGGTAACTGGTATGAGGAAAAATTAAACAGAGTAAGGCCACAATCATCCCTCGACAACGCGATGAACATGTTTCCGTCATCTTCCTCGGCCAAGGTGGATGACTGGTGCTCCAAGACTAGCATCAAATACACTTCAATACAGTAGAAAAGAAAAGAAGGTTCTAATCAATCAGATTGAAAGAAAATTGAATAGGTTCACATAAACATTTCATAATCACATATTGAAAGATCAACTGCTCTAATTATAAAAAGATCCTTTAATTGTCTATCAAAGAATTAACATCCAATTGGTATAATATGGTTTTAGTCAACAACAGCAATGGAATGTTTCTTGTATATCTGTTTATAATGCTCTGTTCAGATTGAAAGTACTTTATCTCTCAAGATTTACGCAAGAGGCGCTCAAATAGAGAGGCGTGGCTTAATGGGCGCTATGTATAAATTTGATCTGTAATTTTTATAGGCTTTTCAAATATCTATTTAATTTAAATATTAAATCATTTATATTTTTAATGTAATTAATTAATAATTTAATAATTTAAACATAATTGCTATACTATAATATTATTTATGTAAAAACTAAATAAATATATATTTTAATAAAATACTACATAAAAAAATAATTACAAAAATAATTAAAAAATTAAAATTTATTTTATAAACAATAAAAGCCTAGAGAAATTTTAAATATATTATTTTTATTAGTTAAATAAATGAAAATTATAATATGAAAAAAAATACTTTCGATTTATAAAAAAGCCTAATTATATGTATAATTTAATAAATCTATAGGTAATATATATTCATGAAAAATCTAATATATTATCTTTATAATTAATTTCTAATTTAAATAAAATATTTCTTTTTAAAATAAATACTCTATAATTTGTATTAAATGTAGGGTAGTCAAGATGCTGACCCCTATTGATTATTAATATAACTTTATTTTAAGCGGGAATCATTTTTAAATTCAATTTAAATTTTGATAAATTAAACTTTAATTTAATAATAATATACTGAATTATATTAAATTAATTTTAATTAATTATATATAATCCAAAATTAAACATATAATTATGTACATTAGAATAAGTGAAAAGTAAATAGATTTATCTTATCTAATAATATGAGAGGTAAAAACAGAAGGTGGTAGAATAATAAATGTGTACTATCAATATTTTCTAGCAAAAGTATTAAAAAGCAATAATGAATGTCTTTTAATAAGTTTTACAATCAGTACGTTTTGATTGATATAAACAAATGTTTATTTTCTAGTAATCTTTTTTTATTTTTTAATTAATATTATACTAATATGCGGCAGTAAGCTATTATTCTGGAATAATTGGGTAAATTAATACAATAAAAAATACATTTTGTTATCAATTTTTATTTTTTGAATTTTTTGTTTATATATTTCATTATCTTCGTCATTTTAATAAAACTAAACCAGCGACCTCTGAAATATAAAAAAACAAACAAATTAGTACTTTAATCATAATAAATTTAATTCAATTAATATTTATTATAAATAAATAATATTTATTACTTCAAATACAAATATAAATGTTCTTTGAACAAAAATATATACCTTAAATAGTAAAAAATAATAATTTTAATATATAAAATTTAAATATTGATTAGAAATTTCTGAACTAAATTTGTAAAAAATATAGTATATTATAAGTATTTATAAATAGCCATATTAGAATGCGCATCGAATAAAAACATAATATTAGACATAATAATTAATATGATTATCAGATATACTGCTTTATCTTAATAAAAATATTTGAATAAAATAGTATTTACTTTAGAATGCATTTCCAATAAAGATTAGGAAAAATATAATATTTGATTAAATATAAAATCCGACTTTCCTGTCTTTGATTAAAAGGAAAGGTTTCTGTAGGTTCTCGATAGTAATTAAATTCTGATAACATCATAGTTTTATTAGAAGTAACGATTGGACAAGCCGTGTACCCATCATAATGCTTAGGTCTCTTATTTTTTAAATTCATTTCATTCATTAAAGCAATATAAACAGTTTCCATTTGATGGACTATAAAAAATGTTTTATTATAAAAAATTGTGTAGATTAAATGAACTCGTATTTATGTACCATAATTGATTCACATACCTGAAGCTGCTAATGTTTTACAAGTGGGAATATTTAGACAATCACCAAGACCATAAATATTTCTAAATTTTTTATGTCGAAGACTAAATTTATCCACATTTAAAAAACCTGTGGGATCTGCCAAAGGACTTAATTGAAGTTCAACAGGAGCATACTGGTGGGGTGTAAAATGTAAGAGTGAATACTAAAAATAGTAATAAAAAAAAATGAAAAAAAACGAATTTAAATTATTTAAATTTATTAATTAATTTATATAATAGAATGATGAGTGATTTTAATTACCACAGTGGTGATTAAGTTATCAATGGAATCAAAGAAAAGTACAATGAGGCAGTGATAAATAAAAATGGAGAGTTACTAAATTTCTAATGTATTAACCAGTTATCAATTTATTACATAATATATATTCAAACAAGTAAATCCATAAAACAGCTTGATGTATAAAAGTGGTCATCAATCAATTATTAGATATGTTCTTACAAACAAAAACAATTAATCCTAGAGCTGATTATGAAAAGAAAAAGATATAGCTCTGCCACACACGCACAATAAAAACTTGTGATAGCAAAAAAAAGAAGTGTATTGCACTCCAATTCAAATTTAATAGTCTTTCCAATATTATCCACTCAAGAAGGTTCAAAGAGAAGATTGTCTGAAAAACTTAGTGTTTCAGTTAATACACAATATAGGTCATGCATTTTAAATGCAGTACACGAGGCATTGGAAGGCCTGATTTATTCCAGAAATGAAAAAAGAGAAAATCATCTCTTGTGAATTTTTTTTTTTATATTCATAAGAAAGCCCGTCATAACAAAATAACTAATCAAATCAAAATATAAAATTTATTTAAAATGCACAAAAATGGAGAATGTTGTAAAAATACAGACGAACATATCTGAATATCTGAAAATACGGATATTCTTCAGAATCTTTTATACGATCTCAACGGAATGTCAACTTCTCTAAATGTGAAAATCGTAGTAGAAAAATATTAATCTTTCTTTGAAAGGTCATTAATAAAATAAATATAGAACAAGTTTCCAATTTATCTAACTAGGGAGTTTAAGGGAGAAAAAATGGCCAAATAACTTTAGTATACAGTTATGTTTATATTAAGATATCGCGAAATCAATTGATTTCAGAAAGATCCAAGTCTACATTTTATTTTTGAGTTAGTCGCATATCAGATTAAAATGGGTGATTGATGGTTTTAGTGCATTAAAGATACTAAAATCATACCATAATACCCGATTAATCAAAGTGAAAATAACACTCGAAACTAATTTCCAGATTTAGAATGTTTAAAATTATATTATAAAATTATAAAATTAAACTAACTTCTAATTCGATTACATCAGGAAGATCTAATTCACAACAGTGGTTAAATTTTACTAATTTCCTTTGACTATCTATTTGAGATACATCACAATTAGTAAAAATAGATATTTCCCTTTTTTTAAATATTCTTTGAAGTTCATTCAAATAATAAGGAATAGCATAGAGATACGATGCTGCCGTGAAATACATTACATTCACATCTTTTCTTAATCCTTTCTAAAAAGTAAAAAAATAATTTATAATTTTAATCTATAGGGCTTTTTAAAAAAAAATATTTTCATTTAATTTGGCATTATTAGGGAAATTTGAAAAAGGAAATGTATATTTATTTGAAAGAATTTAATCAAATTTAAATAGATATAATTTGATTTGTTACTTACTTACTCTTTGAAAATAATCTTCTGCTATAAGTACCATTTTGATTGGTGCTGACGGACATTTAATTTTTGATCTTGGAGACGTAAATATAACATTACCTTGTTTCACTGCTTGAATATTTGGAAATACATTAACAACCAATTTTGGATCATACATTGAACAAACTCCACTGTTTGGATTAGCTAATGCTTCTTTCATATTTGGAACCTTTAATTACAAATTAAATTAAATAATAAACTATTCATTTGAATTGTATAAAATGAAGTTAAAATAATTTTTAATTTCAAATATTTTTTAATTACTAAGTTAATTGAAGTTTTGTTGTACAATTTAACAAAAATAACAGTATGAATATTTTCTATTCATAAAAAAAAAAGATGAAATATATAAAACAAACAAACCACACTGTAGTCGATAGTAACCCCAATAGCAATGATTAAAAATTCATAAAATATTTCTTTAGAATTGTTAATAATAAGTTTGTTCTTATCCGGATGAAAAGCAGTTACTTTTTCCTGGATCCAGTTGCAATTTTTTGGTATCACTTCATAAGTTTTATGCCAAATTGTCCTATCGAATTGTGTTAAACCTCCAGCGACCATTGTAAATCCTGGTTGATAGTAATGAAACTGACGGTATAAAAAAAGGAATAAAATTGCTTAAAAGTTAAACTAAAAAGATTATGTAAATAATGACTTGAAAAATATTTTGAGGAAGAAGTTTAATGTTTCACGGAACAATTTTTAAAGCTGCTTGCTTTTGCAGAACGAATTAACTTAAAGTGATTGAGATTACCGATTACTTCAAATTAAGCGTTGGAGTTAAATTAATAAAAAACAAAATAGGAATTTGTTTTTCGAATCTACCTCAGATGGTTCGATGATTAAAATTTCGAAAGGCCTCAATTTGTTTATGAATTTTGCAGCAAAGCTGATTCCAGCTGAACCTCCTCCGACAATAACCAATTTGTAACTTAAATAAATATTTATAAAATATATATATAATAAGAAAAAAACGAGATAAATAATCAAAATCAGTGGGTTACCTTTGCCGGGATGCTGTGCAATACCATTTTAGACCTATAGGTTTCACCTTTAAAATTATTCTTTTCATTATCATACATTATACAGAATGATATTCTATTATCATACATCATACATAATCTAGGAAATGTTTATTTATTGAATAATTATTTTTTATTTTTTATTTTTTTTTTTATATCTAGAATTAAAATAAAAGATCTCTAAAGAAAAGAAAAACAAATTTAAAAATAGTTTCTATGGGGATCTTGTTTATTTATTTAATTAATTTAATAAATTATATCTATATATCTTAAGATTAAAGTAAATATATTATTTTAAAATGAATTATTATTAATTAGAAAATTATTATAAATGAAAATATGAAAAAAATAATATATAAAAATATTACTTATATTAAGATACATATATTTTTTAAAGGCCAATGTGTTAACTATAAATCTACCACTTCCCTCATTCACTTGTTCATATGATATTTTATAGATTCTAGTATAGGTAGGTAAGTATTTACATATTATAAATAAATGCAAAAATAAGTTGTGACTGGTTATGAAAAATTGTTTTTTTTTTTTGAATAAATTAAATATTAACTTTAGACTTATAATTTTCAGACAGAAAATTTACAAAGACGCTCTTAAATTGTTTTTAACTTGAAAATCACAACATTAAAATGAATATATTATGAAACATGTTTTTTTAATTTTAAAAAGAAAATTCATAGAAATATCTACATTAATTTTCTTAAAACAGCTTATTAGAAGTGATTTAAAAATTGTAAAAATAAAATCATATTACTTTGGTGGGAGGGTTAAGCATCAGTATACCTATTATAATTACATTAAATTATTATATAATGAGTGGAAAAGAAAATATGAGTAAACATGTTTAAAATGACCTGTTGCATATTAAATAGAATACAAAATTTATTATTTATCTTTACTAAAATTGTTAAATGTTTATATATATAGACACACGAGGTCTGTTCAAAAAAAAGATGAATTTTGAATTTTCGTGAGCTGTGTATATTCGATTATCGAAAATTTTTTTTTGTTATGTTGGTACACATAGGTTTATCATATGCTGACATTATCAGCCATTTTGAATTAGTAGTTTGTTTTTGACAACTGAAAAAGTTAGTCACGCTTTTGTGTGTTCTTCGAGTTTTGACTTTAAAACTTGGTAAAAGCACTTCGAAAAAGCACGCCAAGTTCGATCAAATGTGAAGGTTTTGTTCAGTGTTTTCTTCGATTACAATGGCGTGGTGCATCATGAGTTCTTGCTAACTGGTCGTACAACAGTATTAACAAATAAGGAATACCACAAGGAAGTTATACAACGTTTGCGTGAAGCAATATGACTGAAACGATCGGAATTGTGGATAACAAATCATGGATTCTGCATCACGATAATGCACCAGCTCACACATCATTGGTTGTTCGTGATTTGTTAGCCACAATCATGCCTCAATCACCGAATTCACCAGATTTGGTTCCCTGCGACTTTTTCCTTTTCCTAAAACAGAAGAGACCAATGAAAGGAAAGCATTTTTCCACAATTGATGAGATTAAGTCGGAATCGAAGAACGAACTGATGGTCATATCGAAAAGCGCATTTCAGAAGTGCTTCGACGATTGGAAATAGCACTGGCATATGTGCATTATTTCTGAGGAGAATTTCTTTGAAGGGGACAAGAGGGATATTGATGAATAAATAAATACTTTTCGAAATAATTCAAAATTCAGCTATTATTTTGAACAAACCTCGTACAAAATTTATTATTTACCTTTACTAAAATTGTTATATCTATCTATCTATCTACCTATCTAGATATATATATATATATATATTTATTAATATATATACACAAAATATATATATTTAAAATTCATAAATGTTAATTAATTCCTTGTTAATTTTTATTTCTTTCTGTATATTTCACAAAATGAATTAATAAAAATAATAATACCTTGCATTTGACTTGATATATTATTTGAACATGTGCTTAATTAAAAATGGTTGGTTGGGTCATTTTGCAAGTCGTGATTCAATTCACCAACGATCCAACAATGCCTAAAGCAGTCATCTATATTATGTATCGGACTCACCCATCCACCCACCACTCATAGTTAATAATATTATTATTTTATTTTGTTTAATGGCGTACATTGCTATAATAATATAATTTTATAATTCCATATATAGAGAAAATATAAAATATATTCACTTTCTTTCCTAAAAATTAATATAATAGATGATATACCATATATATGTTCGAGTAAGTAACTATTTTCTTCGCCACTTTCGATCCTTTATTATTAAGACGAAATGAGGTCTCCTCTTTCGCACCTGACCTACCGTCATAAGGAAAACAAGGTAAAAGCATGACTCAAGAAAGAGGGAGGGGATCTTTGAAGAGGCGGCGGCGTGAAAGCCTCAACTGCGCCTTCATTTGACGTTTCGCCGTTTTCTTATTGCCATCGCGAGAATTGTGTCTATCGCGGACTCGATTTAATTGTCAAGAATAACAATGAATCGTGAGGACAAGTGACCCTATTTTTTTTAAGACATGTGTTTGAATGGTTACTGTGTACCTGATTTGATTGATTTGTTGACACGTTAATCTAAGTTTATCTACAATGTACAAAGTCTGCTTGTATTTACTCATCGGATTATTAATACTCAACTTATCAGGTAAAATAAAATTCAAAATCATTTGAAAGGAATATTCTTTAAAATATTATTTAATAGGACATATTCCTATTTCTTGCATGAATTAATATATTATATGAATTTCAAAAAAAAAAAAAACAATTATGAATTAATTATTGATGTAATTTTTATTTATATATTCTTTATAATAATTTTGAAAAATAATTCTCTTCTACTATATGAGATTGATATTAAGTACTCTTTTAATTATACTTGTTATTTTTTAATAAAAATACTAATAAAAAATTTATTTATTTTTCTCATTAATAAAATGATATAATAACTATATATATATATATGCAGTGCCACCCCCCCCCCAAACATTGTGCAATAAATAAATTTAAAAGTGATTAGTTTTGTAACTGAGAACCAAAAAGAATAAAAAAACATCTTTAAATTACGTATAAGTATACTCTAAACGTTATGAATAAATAAATAATTTATTTTGTCAAAATTTTATCTCCCCTCCCCGCAATATAATTGATCACGCTAATGTATGTATATATATATATATAGTTGTATATAGTTATTATAATTATATATAAAAATAAAATCTCATTTGAAAGGAATATTCTTTAAAATTTTATTTAATAGGACATATTCGTATTTCTTGCAGGAATTGATATATTATATGAATTACAAAAAAAAAAAAACAATTATGAATTAATTATTGATGTAATTTTTATTTATATATTCTTTATAATAATTTTGAAAAATAATTCTCTTCTACTATATGAAATAGTTATATATATTTATTATAAATTTTATAAAATTTCAAAATATATATATTGCAAAATTCTTAGAGTTCTTATAAATTAAACTAAAGTCATCCCTCTCCCCTCTCTCCTCGAAAAAAATGTATATTTGAAAATTTATTTTTTTTCATTTGATTAAAATTAATAATAGTTATTTTATATATTTATCAAACAATATTTAAGTAATTTTATTTAAAATTTTTTTTTTTTTTGATAATTGTTTATTATTGAGACTATTCCTCATTATCTTACCTCATAGGAAACTCATTTAAAAATTGTTTGTTTTTTCATTTTCTTTTTAATTATTAAACATTTTTTTTTTTATTAAATTATGTAGATATTCTATCGTTATTTGATATTTGTAAAAATTTTTTCTCAAATTATCATTGTTTGTAAGAAAAACTGAGAAGGTCAGATGATCATCTAAAAAAAGATACATATCTACAGATCCGATTGTATTCGAATATAAAAAAAAATATTTTTAATAATTTAAAAAAATATGAATGTACAATTTTCAAACATCCTTAAAATTTTTAATATTTATGAAAACATCTATTTCTTATTTTAATTATAAATGTTTGTATTTATTTTGAATTTGTTTTAACTCATTCAATACTGTAGGGAGATATTGTCCCAGAGAATTTCTAATTTATACTAAAATAATTTAAATGCTTACAAATGCATTGGGATTTGGGATTTCAGTTATGTACGGTCATAGGCTAGTAAATAAGCCCAAAACTATCTTCTTTTTTTCTTTTTTATAATATTTTGTCATTCTAGATGTTACTAGTAAACCGTATACACGCGTCATGCTTATTACTACCTGTGTTTTTATTTGTTCTGTGCTCGGAATTACCAAGGATTTATTTTATATTACTTATTTAGTGTGCAGCAATAGTTTTTTTCAGTTTTTTAGTTCCAAAAATAATAATGGGATAATTATATGTCCCAATAGTGTTAATTATTAGGATATTATTTTTCCCATCAGTATTGACTAACCGATATATTCAAAAAAGTAAGCTATTTTTTATTTTATTTTACTTATTTAGTGTGCAGCAATAGTTTTTTTCAGTTTTTTAGTTCCAAAAATAATAATGGGATAATTATATGTCCCAATAGTGTTAATTATTGGGATATTATTTTTCCCATCAGTATTGACTAACCGATATATTCAAAAAAGTAAGCTATTTTTTATTTTATTTTACTTATTTAGTGTGCAGCAATAGTTTTTATCACTTTTTTATTTCCAAAAATAAAAATTGGACTTATATGTCCTAATAGTGTTAATTATTGGGATATTATGTTCCTTCAGTATTGAATAATCGATATATTCAAAAATAAGCTGGAGTGTCTCCACTCGACTATCTCGCAATTTGTTAAAAAATTAAAATCATTTTTAATTTTAATCATTTTTATAAATTAAATTAAATTGAATAATTTGATTAGATAAAGATAAGAATAACAACCTCAAAAAATTACTTTCTACCCCTCCTTTTAAAAGTAGATACGATAAAATGGATTAATTTTATTCAAAATATTTATTCTAAGAAAAAAAGAGAAACTAAAATAATATAGGTATTTATTATATTTTCCAAAATAAATATTCAATTCAACAATTTCACAGATATTGTGACATTTAATGTTAATATTTAGTTAAGAATATACTTAAATATTATTTTTTTTAATAAGAGTATTATTATTTCAAAAGTTAAATTGTATTTTTATTATATTAATAAATATTACAAATTTCGAGTATCAGAATCATCTTACTTTTTTTTTAGAACCATATTGAAAAAAAGCGGAAATGTTTAAAAGCCTGATCGCAAAATCATCTTACCTTTTTTGAGAGTTGAAAATGATTTCGCCCCCCAAAAATAACTATCGCCCCCCAAAAGATTATAGTCAAATAATAGCCCCCTTTAAGATGTCGATCGCCCCCCAAGGGGCGATATCGTCCAGGTTGAAAATCACTAATTTAAATAATTATATTATATAATACTTGATCTATTGTAGTATATTTTTTTATATTAAAAAATAAGTAAATATCTACTTAAATAAAAACAATTTCAAATTATAACTACGTTAATACAAATTTGTTAATTGTTATGTTTTTAATGATTTTATTTTGATTTTATTTGAATTATTGATTTGAATAGATCGTTGATGCATGTAAATCCTTTCCAAATGATGAATTCATTTTGACTTGATAAACAATTTGGTTGTTTGAAGAAGAGTTTCACTCTTTTTTTTTTCTCTCTCGGATGACGATTCTATCATCTGTACTCTCGCTTTCTGTCACGTGTGCCGGTGGGATGCTTGACTGCCCACGTGCTTTCCAAGTTGAGCTTGCAAAGCAGGTACCCATGCATACATTTTCTCCTCCCCCCCCCCCCGCAACCCTTCACAATCATATCTCCAAATATACATTTATAAAGAAGAATTATAATCTCCAGATCTTGTTAAAGATTTCGCTGTTGTTGATGCCTAATGACTAGTAATATAATAGAAAGTTTTCTTTTCCTTCCTTCCACCTAATTATCCCCTAAAATTGCTGCTCTATTTTGTTGATTGTTTTACAAACATTAACCATGTAGAATTTAGATCAATTGAAAAAAAAATCAATCAATATTCTATAACTATAATATATTATTATAACATTATTTATTAATGTTTTATAATTTTTTTTCTTTAATTATAAACTAATTTTATTTATATTTTTATTTTTTCTCCCAGTAGAAAATAATTTCAATCAAACTATGTAAATTACTAATATTTTTAAATATATTTGTAGATTCAGATTTTTTTTTATTTTCATATTTAGTAAAAATATATTATTAGCTAAAAAATATAGTTTTATTCTAAAATTAATAATTACTCTCCTTATTTTATAAAAACTGCAATTTGTCAAGAATTAATATATTTAATAAAATATATTATAAAATGTCAAGAAAGATAGTATTTAATTTTATAAGTAAAGAAATTATTTTGTATATAAATATAGTTTAAGAAATTGAGCTTAAACTACATACTAAAAAGTTATTGTTTACTTTAATTATAATTATAAAATGAATTTTTTCCTTTAGATCTTGGGAGGTCCAAAGTGAGATTTTTTTTATTTAACACGAAATGACCACCAAATTCTTCTCGAAAAGATTTAGAAACAACATAAAAAGGAAATAAGAGTTGGACAAAGAAAACATGAAAACACAATAGATGGGGTTCCAGGGTAAAGGAAAAAGAATATTTCTAAACAAAAGGAAATCGAAGAAGGGGAAATTGAAGAAAGCAAAAATAAATAGAAAAAATTCCAATGAATAACCTAAAACAATCACAACTCTCCTTTTAGTGGGACAATATTTATTTTTTCATTTTTATATTATAGATGTCATATTGTATTCGTATATTGAAAAGTTTGTTTTATAAAATATACATATTTTATCATTCTTTTTACTTTTAATTTTTAATTCGAACTAAGTTTTAATATTGATATGAAAACATTTAGATCTGCCCCTGGTGTCTTCACATTTAACTCCACCTATAATATTATAGTACGTCATTGGGCTGACCTGACATCACCCTGCTTAATCCTTTAGTCCTAATCTTCTTCACTATCTAATAAATTTCAGCCCTCTTACATTATTCTCTAATTAAATATATTTTTATCTTTTTATTTATTTTTATGATTATATAAAATTTTTATTATTTAAATTTATATAGGTATCTTATATAATAAAAAGGCGATGGGCAAGGCATGTGGCTAGAATGGGAGAGGAAAGAAAGGCAAAATATATTTTGGTGGGGAGACCGATTGGGAAACGTCCACCAAGTGGGTGGTCAATGTAAGAAGGGACGTGAGAGGGTAGGAGTTGGATGGTTGTGACTCAGGATAGGGATACAAGAATAAATGTGGTTGCTGCAGGCAAGAACTTTCGAGTTTCGTAATCACAGAGATAGATAGGTAGATATAATAAATAAGCTACTAATGAGATAGTTACCTTTTTCAATTTCATTAATTTGAATTAAACTCTTGGATATTGGGACCAAGTCTTAATCCTTTAATTGCTCACCACCTCAAGAAAATACAAAATAAGATTATCTATAACATATATTCTCAAATTGTGGTACATGAATCACCGGGAGAATCTTAAAACCAGACAATGGTACCTGCAGTACAGTTACTTTTAGAAACTAAATTATTTTATTGGTACCTGAACTTTTTTATGGAAGTTTCTGCAGTACCAACTTAAAAAAGTTTGAATAACACTGATCTATAATATTTTTTGAATTCTACTATGTTTTAAAATAAAGCAACTTTCATAACTTTGTTTTTGTAGAATTATGTATTTTAATGGAAATTTCTTGGAGAAATGTGGATGTGGACAAGAACTTTCGAGTTCGGTAGAGCCACAGAGGTAGATACGTAGAAGAGAGAATTATTTATTTTATTGTAGTGAAATTTTGATATATATATATATATATATATATATTATATACCATCGCTCACTTTAGCAATAGAATAAATTCGTAAAATTTATTACATCTCTTAACAAAATGCCGCCCTTCAGATTTGCCCCCCTCACCAGACAAATAACTTTTTTGCCGCCCTCTAAAGAGGGCCCTGATTTATTCACATAATGCATTAAATAGCATATCAATGAGTATATAATATAATATAAAGTTTTATAATTTTTTATAATTTTATATAATTGAATACTTTAATTTAACTTATTATGTCCCTAGAATATTAGGAAAATGTATACTTATTTCTCATTTATAATATCTTAAGAAGTTAAGTTGTATTTTCATAAATAATTCTATTTTTTGAAAGAAAATATAAATTCATAAATTTATATTAAGATGAAAATTTGTAAAATACTTAATTATTTCTTCAAAGAGGCATGAGAGGGGCAAATTTTGCATTTTTTAGAAAATTACTAACACCCACCATCCACTTCTCTTCTATACCAGTTGTAAATATCTTTCGTTTAGCCACTCATTATACAATGAAAAATTTTAAAGAATGTGAAAGGAATTATTCTAATATACGTTATTATTTTTCTTTAGATCCAATCATAAGGGGCAAGGGGCAAGTTAGCATTGACCTTATACATAAAATATTCACTTTGTATTTAGAACGAAAGTAAAATTGTGAAAAATATCTTTGATAGATTGGCAATTGTATTATTTACAAAAAAATTATTATTATGTTTTTATTCCTAAACAAAATCTTTAAAGGAATAAAATTAAATAGTATTGATTAATGATAACCAACTAATTATGTCTAATATAAGAATTAAGTATATTTATGATAACTAAAAACAAATGAATTGAAATATTATTATTATTAACATCCATCAATGAGAGATAACAAATAATAATAATAATAATAATATATACATTGAAATCGAGTGATTCTCAAAACAATTATTTCATTATTCAGGTGCATTTATTTAATTATCAAGAATATGTAAAAATATGAATATTAAAATTTATTCGAATATTGTTCTTTTTTTACTAATTATTATTTGTCCTCGAGTGGTTATCATTCGAGGCGATCAATTCACTTTCCTTTCCCTTCTAAAAAGGATGTCGCTGTTTTCTTAATGAGTCAGTCACTCGAAGGTATATTTATATTTACATTTCATATTTTCATTTCTATTCTTTATATCAATTAATCATTCATTAATATTAAAAATTTCAAATCATTAAATGAATATTATAATTCAATTTTCTGAATAAAAAAAAAACAAACAAAACAAAATATACGAGGACAGTTCAAAAGAAAAGGTGAATTTTAAATTTTCGCGGGCTGTATACATTCGATTATCGAAATTTTTTGTTATGTTGGTACAAATGTTTCTCATATGTTGACATTATCAGCCATTTTGGATTAGTATGTTTTTGACAACTGAAAGAGTTAGTCACGTTTTTTTTTAACAGACCTAGTATATCCCTACTTCTACAAAATCATATTTTTAAAGCAATATAAATTTGTTTAACCGTTTGGCAGCTATCTATGAAAATGCTAATTCATTCCAAAACCGCTAAAGGAAATTTTGGTATAAAATAAATAAAAAATATATATCTACTTAATACTTTATAACTTCTCCAATTTTACATCGATTTACATAAAACTTTTAACATTTTGTAGATAAAGAATTAATGGAAACAACTGTTGAAGGCAATTAAATGATATACAAGTAGTATGTTATAAAAAAAAAATGGAAAGCCAAATAAAAATTAAAAAAAAAAGTTTAACATTTATGTTTTGCTGCGCAAATTCCATGTAACCCCTTCTTGCAACGGCAACAGATAAGATTGGAACGTTTTATTCCAGTCCTCCTATTACTGCAGACCGCACACTGCCGTAAATTGCGTCCAGGTAGTTTTTCCAAAGCAAATTTTGGGCTTGAAGTTGATGCTTCATTTTCCATATTTCTAAAGGTCATCCATTCTTCTTCGATTTGTCCAATAATAGCGGATGTGAATTGCAGCCGGGACATTTTTTTTTCTGTGGTTAGATTTGTATAGAATATAGCCCAGGGGTAGCCAACCCGCGGGCCGCATGTAGCCCGCCGTAAACATTTTTGCGGCCCGCGAGATTCATCACACTTTTCTATTCTGCGCCCTCATGAAACAAATATCGCACTAGTGAAATAAATATGATTTCATTTTTTTTATTTCGTTGTTTCTTTTTTAATTTTTAGTATTATATATTTTTTACAATGTGCATTCAGTATCATCATTATTATTATATTATATATGTTTATATGTAAAAATAATAGTAAACATAATAAAAATTCATTATTTTTCAATTTGTCACACCAAACAATATCTATAATGGGTCTAAATCTAATATGGGTATGTATAATTTTATATGCGGCCCGCGAAGTTATGATGCATTTCCAAAGTGGCCCGCAAGATCATTTGGGATGGCCACCTCTGATATAGCCATTCAACACCATCCTTCCAAAAATAAATGATAACCTTTATGTAGATAATTTCCAACTGACAATAACTTTTCTACCACTGAAAATCCTAGTCCGTCTTTTTTTATTATATCCCTGTCTTCTGCATTATTGGCTCCTTTGTAACAGAAAAATCCTAAGCAGTATTTTGTTATTGAGTCGCACAACATCCAGAATTTTATTCCCCAGTTATGATGTTTTTTACTGGGAAGATACTGCTTTATTGATGAATCGCAGTGTGTACCATCCAGTGATTCATCAATAGATAGTTGTTGATGTGGTACATAATGCTGGTGAAAAACTGTATTAGCGTGTTTGACAAGCATTGTAAAATAATGTTTTTGTTGGTGGAATGGGTATGAATGTTAGATCTTCCGTTTCTGAAGAAGAAGAAGAAGAAGACGATTCTGAAGATTTACTTTCCACTCTCAATCTTTTCTTTCTATGACCAACTACACTATCGTCATCACTGCTTACATCAATCGTGTCCAAAGATTCATTCTCAGATGTGAAATTAGAACTCAATTCAGAGTCCGAAATATTATCATCACTCGACATGGCTACGTTTTTCAATGCGAAAAAAAAATATAAAAAAAAATATTTATAAAATAAAAACTGATGTATCGTACTCTTCAGGCTTGAGAAAGAACACTTTTATTTAAAAAACACACGAGCGGCAAGAAACAACCTCCCACGGCGACCGACAAACTGGCACTAAAATGACAGCGCTACCGCGCCGCGTAGCTATATTGGAGACGATATATCGAAGCGCGACGGCGCTGCGTAGCGGCCAAACGGTTAATTATAATATAAAAATGAATAATTAAATATAAATATTAATTAATATATATATATAAATAAATATAAAAAATTATTTACCAGTATTAATATTTAAATTGAAATATTTTACTTCACAATGGCTATTTATTTGCCAATTTATATTTATTAATAGTATATAGTGGAACTATTCTATAAATTTTATTATCAACGACATTCATCTAGTAAAATACCGCTAGAAATGAATATTAAACTAAATAAGATCATTATCCTTTCCACAGGTTAAGAATCAAGAGGAAGTTGCCAGCTGAGTTGTAATATTACTAAATAGTAATGCACTGTATAATTATGATAACAAGCGGAAGGAATTAAAATTTTCATTTCTATCAATTTAATTGTATTTTATTATGAAACAAAATTATAAAATATAATGAAACAAATTTAAATTATTATTAATATTTATATAAATTGATATAGATTAATATTCATTAAAATTAATTTATAAAAATAATATTTGTCTATAATTGATTTTTAATCTTATTTCAAAATTTTTTTTATTTTATTTTTTAATAATATTAGGAGAAATAGTTAAGGTGATCCCTCATTATACTCCCTCCATCATTGCCTATTTATATTTTAAAAAATTTTTAATTAAAAAATAAAAATTATATTGACCTATTTTTAATTTTATTAATATTGAATTGATAGAATAAATAAAAATAATTTATAAACTATAAGAATAACATTAGAACAAAAATACCGAAAAATCAGAATCATTAGAAATCATCAAATTACACAGGATTAATGATAGTATACTTTTTAATCTATACCTATTCACCCATTCTAATTAAAATTTTTAAAATTTATTTTGAAATTTTTTAAATGAGTAATTTCTCTTTATGAAATTACTTAACTCAGCATATTCTTTATCGATATTAATACAAAAGAAATGATCATAATCAAAAGAAGGTAGAAAAAATAAATGTTTCAGATTGGTGACTAAATCATTGAAGCCTAAAGTTGATATCATAAAATTTTTTGATATAAATACATTCGAAATTTTAATAATCCATCAACATCAACGAAATAATAAAAACTTTCTAGTTTTAATAATATTATTCTATTTTGATTTAGATTTTATTTAAATAATAAATATTTAAATGAAATTTTCTAAATTATTGTATTTAAATATCATTATTATTTATATTATATAATTTAAAAAAAATATATGTTTTATGAGAATTCTAATTTAATGAATATTTTCATAGAGAATGAATGGAAATGTTGAATTATGAAACGTTTATTTAAATCTAAATAATATACATATATTCAATACACCTACTGTTAAAGATAAAAATAAAGATCAATTTAAATTTGATTAATAAGAAAATTAAATAAATATCAAACATTCATTACAAAAATGGAGGACATATCAATTATTAATCAATTAATTATTATAAATTTGATCTCGAATCTCATGAATCACATCAAAATAATTAAAAATTGCATATAAAATACAATACAATAAAATTTAATAAACACAAGACTTTTTTACATGATTAAATATTTAATCTTAAGGTAAAAAAAAGAATAAATAAACCTGATAAATACAAATTTATATTTTATTTTAAATAGATTAAAATAAATAGATATTAAAAAACATTTAAAATGTTATGTAAAATTTATTTACAAAATTAAATTAATTAAATTAATATGAAGAATGGTAATTGTTTTTAGAATTTTGTAATGATAAATTATCTAAATGGGATTGATAGAATGACATGCAATGGAACATCCGGTAATAATAAATATATGTATAGTGGTACTATAAATTCAAATGATAAGTCAGAACGTAGATTAAATTAAAATTAAAAATTAAATTAATCAATCAATGAAAATCACTTGAAAATAATATTTCATTTCTTTAACATGGCTCATCTTTGAATTTTATATATATATATGTATGTATACTAACAGTAGAAAAGAAAAAAAAAGTGGAGGCCAAGCGTGACGTCAGGTCACCCGGAGACTAGAATGATTAAGAGGACATTCTCTGGGAAATCGACTTATCTACCTGCAACGTATAAACAGCTCCAAATAAGAGAAAATCGCCTAGAAAGTTTCTATTCTGTGATCGTTCAAATGCATCTTAAAATTTCATTCACATTCCATTTATTTTTGATTCTTATTCTATCCTCGTTTGAAGGGATTCTTTTTGAAAAGTTTCAATAGTATTTGTAAAATTTATTTTTCTATAGAATCATCTCTAATGATAAATTTATATTTTAAAATTTATAATTACTTTTCGTGTTTGTTTTTACTTTTTAATTATATATCCGTAGAAGCGTAATTATGAATTAAAAATATATATAATAAATAGTATTCTTGAAAGGTATTTTTATATTAATTGAAATACTAAATTATTAGGTAGAGTGAAAATTGGACCAATTAATATTTAAAAAAATTAAATTTAATATGGTTGAAGTATTCTTTATAAAAAATAATCAAGATATACTTACTATGAATAGATAAAATTATTATCTTTAAGTAATATTTACACGATATTAGAGAAAGGTATTATATAATATTATTATAATAGACATTATAATTGAATATGATTAATTATTTCTATTTTTGTCTTATTTAGACATATTTTTTTATTTTTCCATATGAAGAACAATTCCCTTTTCTATTATTACTACTTCTACTCAGAACGCCTTCGTTGTTTTTCGCACCTAGACAAGCGTCTCTGCCCCCCTGTACCCCTTTAGCGTTAATATATAATCGAAATATTTTGTATATTTTGATATATTTTTAAATATTAATCTTTATATTAAACAAGTAAAATAATTATTAAAAAAAAAAACAAAAAGATTTTTATAAATGTAAACTTAAAGAGGATATATTGATATATAAACAAACCGGAAACTCCATTGTAATTAAAAAACAAAAACAAATTCACAAAATATTATAAATTAAAAAACAAAAATAAATTAACGGATAACATTTTTATGATGAAATGATTACCGATTTGGTAAGAATCCATAGAGATATTAGAAGATAGGCATTTCCCACATATAATTGAGAAATGAAGATTGATATATATTTTAAAAAATTAATTTATGAGTTTTTGGTTTATATTTTGATAAAATTTATAGAATATAATTTCATAATAATCGGTCCAGCCAATTTAGAATCTATACCCTACAATTTCTCGAACAGACAGACATAAAAAATTCTAAACTCATATTTTCTCCAGGTTAATTCTGAGCAATTTGCAGACAAATATATATACATATATTCCTCACCCATTTCAACTTCATTTTTCGCACAACTTGATCGATTTAATGTTTTTATGAATGACATGTAATTGCTCGTTAGACTTACAATTACAAAAATAAAAATTAACTATTAAAAAAAAAAAAAATTTTAATCCATCGACTATAAAAACTCTGGGTAATGATATTCAATAGAAATGCTCTAAATAATTGAAAAATAATAACTATATTTATTTCTTGAATACAATTTATTACTATCATATTTATATTTCAAAAAAAAATTTGAATCAACGATAGTTAATTTAATTAATTAAATGATATCATTCTTTTTTTTTGTTAAGAGTAATTTCAAAATCATTTATCCATTTTCAAATAATATTTTGAAAAAATATTTAACAAAAAATCAAATAAAATAAAATAAAAAAAAAAATCACAAAATTAAATTATGCATTCAAGTTGAGGTTTTGCGAACATTGAATCATTTTCGTTATTAAAGTCATCTAATTATACCTTTTTATATAACTAAATTTTATTTTGTTTTTCGTATTTTTTTTTTTATGTGAGTTATTAAAAGTGCGGGAGTGATTTTAGAAACAAACACCTTCTCGGCTGGTTTGCTTACTTGTGAATTCAACCGAAACGGCGGATTCGTCCAGAGGATTCATTCAAGCGTCAATGACGCCAATATGATGCAATTTTTTTTTTCTTATTTTTGTCTTCATTTAATCTCATCCTTTTTCATTGAGAGATTCGTTCAAGAAAACAGTTCCGATTTCATGAAAAGAAAAAGCAATTGAAATCTTAATTTTACCTTTTTTTATTAATTTCAGTGTACAATTGTTAATATAACTATCATCATCCATCATTTTCATCGTTAAAAATCCTATGACATAATTCGAAAAATTTTTATTTTTTTTTTTACTTTCATTTATTTATATATGCTCTATTCAGTAAAACTTGCATATGAATTTAAAGAAATATAAGGTAAAAGTAAAGTAATTGACCCAAATTTCAAAATTTCCACAGAAATCCAATTTGTGATCTAATATATATCTAAATATAAAAAAAATTAGCTGGAGTGTCTCCACTCGACTATCTCGCAATTTGAATTGGATTAAATAACATAATATATTATATTTAAATTAAATTTAATTAATTATAAATTATAAATAATAAATATTAAACCAGCGCATGTTTGGCTTTTTGTTGATGGCACCACGTCACATGTTGGCGCGTGAGAATTGCAGTGTTAAAAAATTAATTCTGGTAATTTCAGCGAATCAATCAAGCTGAAATTCTATATATAGCAGTTTTATACAATCTTTAATCATGTGAAAAATTATCAAACATATATCTTTATTTTTACGGTCACTTTAGAGAAAAAAAATCAAAACGTTGTAGGTAATGACCCTCTTCCGGTTGAGCTACATTTCTCAAAAGTTGATAGAAAACTACGAATTTTGAATAATGCTCATGTACCAAATTTCATCATTCTAGCTCAAACCGTTTTTGCGTAATCTTGTCTACATACACACACACACACACACACAGACATTTTTCTCAACCTTAGTGAAAATGATTCAGGAACCTTCAAAACGTATAAAAACATCAAAATCTCAACATCGAAAATTTTCGTGATCGCAATACTATCTCTGGCGAGATAGTAAAAAAGACCCATAGGCAGCATTAATATAACATTTAAATATAAAATATTATAATATTGATTTAATTTTGAAGTGCACTTTTGCATTAAGTATCTTTATAATAATATTAAAGTTGAAATTATGTATACATTTGTTATAATAATTTATGAATTTATTAAGAAATAAAATTCACAAATTTATAAATTTGATATAAATGATAAATAATTATAGATAATTAATAAATTTTATATGATATAAAAAAAATTTATTTATTTAAATTTTAAATTTAATTATTATATGAAGTGTTTGAATTAATTAGTATTTTGTAAAAAAAAAAATATTAAAATGAAAATAATGTAATATTGTGAACCAATGAGAAAAGCTATAAATAAATAAATATAGTATATGAATTAAGAACAAATTCAAAAAATATCATAAATATATTAGTTGATAATTATTTATTTGAAAATAACATGCCATGATGTAAAGAAAATTTATTATATTAATATATATATATATATATATATAAACCCTCTGAGATTTTTGTACCTCCTACCTTTGAAGGATCAAGGGAGGAGGAATAATAAGGGAATGGATGGAAAGGAGTCAACGGCTAAAAGGCATGATTCCTCTAGGTCTAGGTAGAAGAATCATGAGCTCACGTGAGGGCAGGGACGCTACTCCCTGAAGTAGAAATCTTTTCTATTGGTATTTTAGAAAAGAATCTACCCGTTACCCATCAATCATGTTTTTATGTATTAAAAATAATTCTAACTTTTATTATATTTTTTCAATGCCGTCATTTTCCATCTTGTAATTAAATATTTTTTTGAAATTATAAAAAAAAAACGCCTATCAAGTCGGTTATATCAATGACGTGTCCTATGATCAGTAGAACGGGTCCTCAACCTTTACCTTGATTTTCTTGATCGGAGGCGCTACTTTTTATCAAGTAGCTTCCCAATATTGATCCCGGAGGCTGGGTTGACTCTGTCTCATAGACTCCAGCTAGAGAAATTCCCTTGCCAGGCCTGGGACTTGAACCCTGGACCACAGCGAGGCTAGCCTCTCACCCTGTGGCGCCTTCATTTATTTTATATTATTAATATAATTTATATTAATTACTTCAATTGAATATTATTAATGCTTATTTATTTTTAATAATTAATTATTAATTAATAAGTATATTTATATATATTTTCTATTTTATATGTTAAATGAACTTAGTAGAGTAATTATATTCCATCTCGTAAGTTGTATATTTATTATTTGCCTGAGTTACGCTTTCTAGATTAAATTTTTTACCAACTGGTCAGAGCGCCTTCGGCGCTCTTCACAGCTGGACGGGGGCTCCGCCCCCTGTACCCCCGAGTGGTACATCGTATTTGGTTAAAAGTAGTAAAAGGTTTTCATCCATTTTGTTTCAATCATTATATTACATAAAACATTCATTTCTTTTTGTGTTCTTATTTAAAATATATTTTGATTTAATCAGTAAATTAATTATATATATTATTATTGTATATGTTATATCTATCTATTTATATAGCTCAAAAATACTCGAAAGTTCTTGGCCACATTTCTCCAAATGTCCCTATCCTGAGCCCTTGTTCTATCTCTCTTACGTCCCTTCCTATGCGTCCATGGTCTTGATTCCCTTTGATAATAATTTTATATATACAATATATTATATGTATATTATGTATAATTTTTATTATATTTATAATTTAATTTTTTTAATATATTGGCCTTTTTAAATAAACACTGAACACATTTTCAAGATTATATGATTAAATAATTTTAATTTTGATCTCATAATTGGATTTTCATTTTCAAGTAAGTAAGATGGATGGAATCACAATATATGAAGGGACATTTACAATAATAATATATAATTAATTTACTGATTAAATTAAAAAATATTTAAAGTAAGAACACAAAAACACACAAATAAATGTTTTATCTAATATACTGATTGAATATTTAGTATATAATATTACAATTATAATTTTTTTACTCTCTACTGACTGTTCATTTCATAACTGAAAATAGTGTCGAATAGAAATAGACGATATTACTTGGATTAATCTTATTATGCTAGCTAAAATTGTTTGTTTGATTATTGAGGACCCCAGATCCATTCATTTTAATCAGATTGATGCAATGATGCAACATTTAATAATTGTAAAAAAAAATTAAAGAATTGTATATCAATATTTTTTAATTCAAACTCAATAATAATGAATTATTTTTTTAAACTTATGTACCGAGCCAAGCCTCGGGGTCCCGGTCGTCCAATTGAATATTTAGTATATAATATTTTATAATATTTACCGGAGTATAATAAATTGATAACGTCATTTAATTCTCCTATATATCGAAACGAATATAAAGATAAATCTTCTACTAAACATTGTGAAAAAAAATCAAATATATGAATATAATATAAATATTTTTAATTTTATTTTAAGAATAGATATGTATATATCTCACAGGCGGTGGTTGTGACGTCACATATATACATTTAAATTTAGAAGAAAAAAACTAATAAAGATGTAGTTTTCGTGAGATGTGATCAATAAAACTCAATTTTTCTTTATAAATACTATCTCTGGTGTGAATTTCAAAAAAATCGTTAGAGCGGTTTTTGAGAACAATGAAACAAACAGAGAAACAGAGAAACAAACAAACAATTTTTACTCTCATAAGAAGATAAGATTTAATTATTATGTTTATTTTGATCGTTTATTTATTAATGATATATATAGATATATCTGATTTATTTTTATTTAGGATATATTATTTTATTAAGGGTTTAGTTAAGGAGAGAGACAGAAAGGAATGATAGAAGGAAGGTGCATCCATTCAATGGGATGCATGGCATGGCGCGCGCAAGTCAAGAGGCGCAGTTGCACCGCCGGTCGATAGGCAGCTGCGCCAATGAACAAGGATAGCTTATTAATGAATACCATGCGTGGGACAAGGAGAGTAGGATGTTCTACTCCTGGCTACTCCTGGCTGCCTGGTCGGTTGCGAGCGGAAAGAGACCTCGCGCGCAAGCATCCGTTTAAGTGGCTCTGAGCATGAGCAACGCAAATCAAACAGGCAGACAGACACGCACTTTGCTGTTGCGTCGTTGTTGCTCGGGACCACGGGATGACAGGATGACAAAAATAACTCCACCATTCATGCACTCACTCACTCACAAACACACAAACACCCCTTGAAGATTTCACATTCGAAAAAGAGAAACGACAAAAATCCATTTAGAATTGTTATCTTGAGATGTAATCTTACATCTTCAACCTACCTACTTATGTATGACAACAACAAATTCTTCTTTTTTTTACTTTCTATTTAAACCACAACTAATGAATATATATATTTCTTTTAATTGAATTATCAATTTATACAAAGACAAAAAAACAAAACAAAAAAGAAATTCGACAGTATATGATTTAGAATTAATTATATATTACCAGTGGTGTCGAGCCGGGGGGGGGCGTGCCCCCCCCCCCCAAACATTGTACAAAAAAATAAATTTAAAAGTGATTAGTTTTGTAACTGAGAACCCAAAAGAATAAAAAGCATCTTTAAATTACGTATAAGAATAGTCTAAACGTTATGAATAAATAAATAATTTATTTTGTTTGGGGGGAGACCCCCGGACCACCCCGTGACCCCCAACATAATAGAACATAATAGATCACGCTACGCCACTAAATATAACTATATAATATATAATTTATATTTAAAGAATTTCTAAACATATTTATAAATATTAATTCGATTTATATTTTATGTATTTTATATTTTTTGTTTTTTGTTTTTTGAGAAAGAGAAATATTTTTTATTTTTCAAGTTCTGCGATTATATAAATCGTTTTGAATTTACTGATCATAATACAAAAACCATGAATGGGAATTTGGTTATATTTTTTTATTTTGTATGTATGTTTGAGAGTGTATGTAGGTAACGTGCCTATATGTTGGGAAAATAATTGTGCTCCAATCAATTCAATATCTCAAATAATTTTAAATAATTTTAATTAAAAATATTAAATAATAAATATATGGGTATATCATATTTTTTCAAAAAATAGAAAAATAAAAGAACAATTAAAAAAATTTATACTATATAGAAAATATAGATAAATTTAATAACATTTTTGTGTATCTGAATTCATTTTTTTCTACAAAAAAAAGATGCGGTTAATTAAAACACTAAAATGTGCCTTAACCATTTATTTAGTTACATTTTTTAAACATTTCAATATATGTACAAAATTGAAGGAGTGAGGAGTTCTTTGGAATATATCCTCCAAGTTATATAAAAAAAAATATTTATATATATATATATTATATCTATATTATTTAAATGAATAGTTGAAGAGGTCTCAGTCAGTTATTTTAAAATAAATAAAATTTTAAGATTTATCCTAACGGTTTAGTAATAAAAAGTTCTGGTTTTCTTTTGGTCATTGAAGATCTTATGATGCGTTTAATTATTTTTTCAACGAACTATAACTGCTTTGCCAAATAAATGGAATATATATGATATTTACATATTATTAAATTAAACATAGTTGGACTCGAAAATTTGTTGTTAACTATTATATAATGTTTTTCTTTTTAATGGGATAAATTATTATTGCATGTATGTTTAAAAAATAGTCATGCCCCTCAAGTTGTCTCATCTAATTACCTCTTTATATATATCAACATATCTATCTTACATTCTAACAAACATATTAAATTATATTACATATTTAATATAAAAAATTAAATTTCTATTTATTTATTTATTTATTAAATGAGCGTGAAAAACTTTATAGATAAAGAATGGTTTCTTATTAGCAAAATAATTTATAATAAAACAGGACTGGCCAACCCGCGGCCCTCGGGCCGCATGCGGCCCACCGTGAAAAATTGTGCGGCCCGCCAGTTATAACTTTATATTTCTTTTGTAACTTTCATTTCTCGTCTGTATATTCAAATATAATATTAATTAATTCTTTTATTTACAATTTTTAAACTTCATATTTGATTCCATAAAAAGGAAGAAAAGAGTTAGAAATAATAGTAATTAATAAAGAAAATATTTTTTTATTTTAAATTGTTATTATTATTTTTATTTAAAAAAAAGAAGCCTAAAAATAATAAATAAAAACATTAAACATTAAGTATCAAGAAAGTATTACAAGTGTTTTTTAATACATTGTTGCACATTTCCCTAAAATGCGGCCCCCTAATCAAAGAGGCCCAGAGTCATTTGGGTTGGCCAGGGCTGTAATAAAATAATATTATATATACTTTCAAAAATAATATATATAAGTGAATAATCAAAATATTTAAATAAATTTTACCTAATCACATAATATTTTTAGTTCATTTTCATCATTCTAGGAAAAATTCACAATAAATACATTAATTAATGTTAGTAAAAATTTTAAATTTTTTTCTTTCATTGATTACGGTCAAATTTTAATTAAATTATAATAATGACAAGGCATTCTCGAAGGTTATGCAATAAAATTATGAAGAAATAAATTTTGCATGAAATTGCCAGATAAATATATTTTTTTTTCCTTAGAAATTGAAAGTCATTTTTTTCTTATTTTGCTTCTATTTTAAAAATTCTAACAGACTATTAGTGAATAATTAAGAACAATTATCCTTCATTAGTAATGATAAATATTTTAATCCCTTATTTTATTAAAATAGAACATTTTCCACTCTTAAATTCAAATAATTTCAATCAATTCATAAAAAAAAAAATTTAGTTGTTAAAATTCGAAAATTCATAAATTTTCATTTAAAGCGTTTCTTAAGTTAGTTTTCGTAGTGATTATCTTTAAATTTCAATTTCATTCATAAATTCCCTCCCCTTTGAAGGCGGAGCTCTCAGCTGTTCATGTTGGGGGTGTGTCAGCCCCAGTCCCTTTAGGCTGGCAACCACCCCTTCGTCATCGACCCTTTATTCACCAACAGGGAGAGGGTGAAGGGCCTTTTACTCCTAGACGATGTTATTCGCCTGGTAAAATGTCTCGTAGAAGGAGCCCAGATCACGCTTTCTGGCCCTTCAAGCCCTTTTGTCCATGCGTGACGATTGTCCATTTATCTTGAGTAGGGCCAAAAGGGCCTCCTTGATCTTGAACATTCTGCCACGCGTGCATTTTCCCAATAAAATTGCTTCTGTAATGTTTCCGTGATTGCTTTAGAGCCCTTCATCGACCTTTGCGTTGTTTTGACTAGTAAGAAGCGGTATTTTTAAATTATTTGTATTCGGGTGATTTAAATTAATATCAATCAATTCGAAATAATTAGAATTTCATTAATAATTGGAATTTATAAATTTAATTCATTGAAAACGGAAATAAATTTTAATTATATATTTGATCACAATGTTGGAAAAAATAAAATAGCATGTACTATATTAATTTATGTAGTTATAAGGAAAAATAATTTAGACGAGAGATAACTTCCAAACCTCTAACTTAATGAATATCAAAGAAATTCAAGAAAAATACTATTTATAATTGTTTATATAATTTATTATAAAATAAATATAATTTTATATCAATTTAAGTACATCTAACGACAAATCTCAAGACAGCATAGCTAAATTAAATCTTATTGAAATTCAATACATAGAAGTTAGTTTGGTTGCATAAACGAACGGCGTCGGAATCTTTTAAAATATCCTTTAAAATAATTAATTTAATAAGGTGTTTATACATATTTATATTGAAACATTATATAGGTATTTAGCCTTTTTTAAATTATTTACTAGTTTTAAAACAGCTATTCATTTTTTTTTTTAATCTAAATATTTTTATTTTTTTAAAATAAATTTAATTTTTATTTTATATTTTAATTAATTAATAAAAGAACAATATTTTAATAAAAATATATTTAAAATACTAATTAAATATAAATATCTATTTATATTTATTATAGATTTTACAATTTTTTGATAAATTATACATAACATATTTTTTTAAATAAATAAATAAATAATAAATAAATTTAAAGTATTGTTCAAATGTAAATTTTATATAAATATGGAATATATTGTAAAGATTCAAATTGAAAAAATATTTAAATTTAGTTTCTAAATTCTAATAAATAGTAAGGTGGTGCCATCTAGTGGTCGTATCTCTTCTGGCTGGTCTGGTTGCCTGATCGCTTGGCCTCTCTGGGCGGCCGGGTTGACGGCCACGCCTCTGCCCCTCCAAGGGCCCAGGGCCACAAACACTCCTCACTGCTTCTGGTTACCGAGTAACGGGCCCGCCCGGCCGCGAGCCGCCAGGCTCCGCCGCCGGCTCCATGAGGGGGTTCATCTCATTCCTTCGCGCTCACTCAGTCTACTCTGCTCCTCTTTAACTCGATTTGATTTACATTAACAACATCGCCTGCCTAAATATAAATATTATTACTTCGGCCATGAAAGAAACGAATGTATTCCACCCACATACACTTGAATACAAACAAATTCAAATAAATTTTTTTCTATTGAAAGAAAAATAAATTAACAAAAAATATTTTGGAATTTTTTTATAAATAAAAAAAAAAAAAAAAATAAAAATTAATTTACTTAATTAATTAAAAAAATCATTGATTTTTTACACTTTACATTTTTCTTATAAATTAATTCAATAAAATAATGAAATTATTATTAATTAGAAATATGATTTAATTTGTTTGTTATTTATTATGTAGTATTGAATTAATTTTATTTGACTGTAGAATTTAAATAGACATACATTGGTTATTTTTTTTATAAATATTTAAAATTTTTTCAATATGGTTCTAAAAAAAAATCAATCAAAAAAAGGTCAAATGTTTTTTGTGATCAGAATTTTAAACATTTCCGACTATTATTCGAAATAAATCATCATTTAGCAATATTCTATTTCTTGTATTTAATTTCATTTTCCATCATTCTACAATCTCTTGAAATTTAAAACATTTACTTTTAATAAACCGAAAATTATTTTCGATTATTCTATTTATCATGGGCTAATTATAAAATTTGTATATTATTTAAAAGTTTATATTTATATTAAATAAATATTAAATAAATGTATATACTTATGTGTTTTTTTTCTAAAGTTTATAAATATAAATATACTCTAGTACAGCGATCGGGGAACCGGGGTAAATTACCCCAAATGGGGTAAAAATGAAATTTTTGGGGGTAAAAATGAAACTTTTATGAGTAAAAAGTATATATTTTTAATTTGATATTTTATAAATCTGTTAGTATTTTTACAAATTAAATTTTTAGTTATTGTTTTCTTTTCAAAATTATCATGAGGGGGCTATAATAGGAAAGATGCTAAAAAGAGGCGATTTCGTTGTTTTTTACTCTTCCCCAAGGGGTAATATCAACTTACACAATAATATTTTGGGGTAATGATTAAAAAAGTTCTTTGACCGCTGCTCTAGTACATTCCAAATTATCCTCAAATACGATAAAATGATAGTAATTAGGATTAAGTACAATAGATGGGGGAATTAGATCAATGAAATAAATAAATAAATAAATACAATTTTTACCCCTTAAAACGCCTATTCAAGAGCACAATTTTCTAAAGATTTCACTTTAAGTTTAAAATTCCAAAATAATTCATTAATAAAAAAATACTGAACATTTCATACTTGGATGGGGATTTTAGTTTAGTTATTTATTTTATTAATTTATATTATATATATATATGGTATGTGTGTGTATATATATATATATATATATAATAGTAATATTTATTAAATAAAGTAATAAAGATAAAATAAACGATGTGTATATGTGGAAGTTTATTGGTTGGTTGGTTGGTTGATGGCGGTAAGAAAGATTGAGTTGAGGGAGGCCAGGAGAGAACGAGAAAACCTCCTCAGTAATTCTGAACTCCGGGTGGAGAAGCCGGGTGAAGGCGGACCGGGGCTGAGAGGCCCAGCCTTTCGCGGACCCGGAGGCGGTGGGGACCGGCCAGTCCTGGCAACTGACGGGCGGACGCCCGCCTGCAGACACGCCCTCCAACCCTATCGTCGGCGCCGACACCACCCGCCTTTTCGCCACTCTGTCTGCGACTCTCCCCCAAATTATTCCATTAATAAACAACAACATCATAGAAGTTCATGGAAATGAAACCTAATTTCTAATATAGAAACCAAAAATCAATCTACAGGAGGGGGACGACGATATTATCTTTGTCTCTCTCTCTCTATATATATATTCATATATATGTATATAAATATATATCAGTGGCTCAACCAGGATATGATCCTGGGGGGGGGGGGGGGGGTGTTGACTAGCCTCTCCACCTTCCTTTGTCGGGTGTCCCCCCGGGCTCTCTCAAAGACAAATTTTCATTAAGATTTTTTTTTAAATTTAAATATTTAAAAAAGTTTTGTAAATGAAACATTGATTTTACAAAATCTGGTAAAAAAATTTAATTTTTGTATTTTACTTACTCGTATTTTGAGAAAGAAAATATTTTTTTGCAGCTATTAGTCTACTAGATATCATTTTAGCTTTCCTCATGGATAGCTTATACGTTGGTCGGAAAATTTTGAAAATTTTTGCTCCGAGATTTTTTGAGATCTTCACTTTTCAGACGGTTCGGAATCCAAAACTGCAAAAATAATTTTTTGACCGTTCGTTACCCAGATTACGTCTAAACGAAATGAGATATTGTCTTGATATTTGATATTTAAATGTTTTTTTTGGAATGATGGGCGGGGATTGGATTGTTTTTGGGCAAGATCGGACCATAAGTAAGGGTAGTTTAAAGAGGTAACAAAGGACATTTGATTGATTTTCTCAATAAATACCGATTTTTATAAGCATTATCATACTATCATATTAAATTTATAGAAAATCGAATTTACTAAAAATTTAATTATATTCATTTTTACCTAAACTTAATAATAAAGGAGTTATTTACTATAAAAAACCACTTTAAGATGTCGAAAGCTGTAGTGGCAGGATATTTTGAAAAAATTAAACTTAAGAAAATTTAGAAAAAAAAAATAGATTTTATGTGAGAGAACAGAAGCTCCAGAACACCCCCCCCCCCACTAGGTTTTTATTTTATATAGCCATTTCCTAGACAAAGAAAAAAAAATAATAATTAATTTACACTTTGAAATTGTAATATTAAATATAGTTAATAGCGTAATAATAAAAAAGAAACATTGTATAGATAATTACGTCCTTGGAGTCACCAATTAGCTGTAAGAAAAAGTCATGTAATCCCTTTTATATGTTATGGGAAAAAAAACATATTTGTATATTTTGGCTAATAAACATAATTTTTAAACTATAAACTAAACTAACCCCCCCCCCACCCCCACCCCACATTGCCTCTTCCCTGGCTACGTGAAAAAACGAAATTCGATTTTAATATATATAAACAAAAAAATAAAAATTTCAGTTTTTAGATCAACTATTTCTTTAATGTCTTCTTCGCTTTTCCTATTAACACAATCTGTGGTTTCTGAAAGTCCAGCTTCACTATCTAATTCTTAAATGGAAAAGTATTTAAGAATTAATTCACTAATTAAAAAAAAAATTCAAATCTTACCTTCTTTCTTATTTTGAAAAAAATCTGTAATTAGTCTTCGCTTAACTTCGCTTCATAATTTTTATGAAATTAGCAATTAATGTATTAATAATAAAACATATTTAGAATTTGAATAATATTTTAATTAATATATATTTAGATAATGGTCAAATTTCACAATCATCTAGTAATCTTATATTAAGTCTTTTTTATGATTTAATAAAATAATTTTTTTTTATTTCTTATATTAAATTCTTTACGAAAAAATAAGCAATTTTTATTTTTGACATTTTTTTAAAATAAAATACACTAAGTTTTACTTTAAGAATTTTTTTTTTTTAATAAAAAGGAATATATTTTTTCTTTTCTATTTGTAATATACTACATTATGTACTGTACATAATGTTATATAATATATAGCAATTTGAATTTTTTTTCTCTCCTGGGGGGGGGGGGGTAAAACCCTAAACCCCCCCCTGGTTGCGCCACTGTATATATTATTTATATAAGGGTACATCACAAAAGAATATTTCTTTGATTCATTCCCTATAAACTGATGCAATAATATTTTTTTATAAAATTAGAAAATTATTAGAAATCTATGAAATATTTATTTATGAAAAATCAATATTCAAATATACTAATAAATAAATTGTAACACAAATTAATATAAATTTTTAAAAGGTTGAAAATTTAGAAATTAAAACGGTTATTATTTAGAAAACGAGAAGCTTCAGAGATTTGGATCAAACTTTGCCAGTGGATTCCTTTATTAATTCCAAAAAAAACTATTTTTTTTAAATATTTTTCGGCCGCTTCTAGTTTTCGAGATAAAAATTATTAAAGTTTGCATATAAACTAGTAGCAGTCATTTAATAATGTTTTATTGACTAATTCACTAATTATTCACTAATTTTCGGGTTTTTTTTTGGGTTTGGATATATATAGAAAAATTGTTATTCTTAACTTTTAACGAAAAAAAAAATAAAATGATTTTATGTTTTAGTTGGATTAAATGTGACAACACAAGCACCTACAAGAGTTTTGCTTCCTGGTGATTCCATAAAAATGCCAGCTGAAGGAGGTAATTTCTATAATTATTATTATTATTATTATATCCAAAATTAGGTATATATACTGAATTATTATTGTTCTTTTCCTTTTGAAAATTCTTAATCATTTAAAAAATATCTAATTTAAAAAAAAACAAACAAAAAACACGGTGGTCTTTTTAAATCTTTTCACATTTGTGGAATAAATAATTTAAAATTTCAATTTAAAATTTCCCTTTTTGATAAATAAATTAGTTACCAAGACAGAATATAAGAAAATATGGATAAAATAATAGATTTAAAAAATTTATTATTTGTCTATAGATATGATGAAATAAATAGGAAATAGAATTTTCGTTCAAAAAGATTTCAATTACAATTTGAAAAATAAAAAATTGACCATTTAAACATTAATCTTACTCAATGAATAAAGCAATTCAATGTTTATGATCTTAACTTGAATATATTTCAAAACTTATTTAAAATAAGTAAAATAATTGGATTGACAAGTGATTTTGATTTCTGTTTTAGCAATAGGCACCTGGCGGGAGATCTCTCTAGTCAATCGACCAGACAACGGTCCACGTTATCTTGCTGAAAGAGGGGGTCGAAGTGTTAATAATGGGGCAGTGTCATCTTTTGAAACAACCACCAAGACACTTTTAATTTCAACACTCTCCACAATATTTTTAATTATTTAAAAAGAATTATTTTTAAGCAAATACCAAATTAACGATTTTATCAAATACATCCTTTCATTTCTAATAAATTCTTCAATGGAAACATAGAATGCTAATTAACATAAAGAGTTAAATAGAAAAATATAGTTACAATAATACAATGCTCTTTTAATTTGATTTTTTTTTAATATCTTAAACATATTGATAGGCAAAATACAAAATAGAAAATTTTTCTACTAATTCTAGATGTTTTAGTTGATAATAATAAATAAGATTAAAAAAATATTTGGTAAAGTTTTAATTTCATTTTCATTACATTTCATGTTTAATTTAAAATAAACATCTGCTTAAAACTTAACAAATGTTTGTATAAGCTTATGGTGATAAGAATTCATCGTATATACCAATATTTTATACTTTAGTTTAAATACTTAATAAAAATTTTATAATTCATATAATTGGGAATCCCTCAATTCAGTCAAAAAAGTTCTCTTAAGGCAAAATATAAGGGTTGTTATTTAAAAAAAAATTAATCAGTATTAATCAAGACAACTAATAATATTAATACTCCTTATTTGTTCTGTTTATGTTTTTGTTTGTTTTGTTATCGATAATTTACCTACATGTGTGAGATTTATAATCTTATTTGAATATATTGTATCAAAAATGGGTATTATTTATAAATCATTTAATTATGAATTGCTTTATTGAACTCAATTTTTGCAAAATTTCAAAATATAAATATATGTAATTATCTAATAATCGAATTAATTAATATTTTAATTGATTATAAATAGATTTGTATATATCTATATGCATATTTATAAAATTCATATCTTTTTAATATGTTAAAAAATGTATATAGTAAAAAGATTTTGTTTGATTTAATACTTAATTTAAAATTTGTTAATAAAAATAAAAGCAATATTAATTCTCATAAGATTAAATATAATTATAATGTTATAAGATACTGTTTTAAAAATATAAAGTCATGCTAATTAAGCACTCCAAAAATAGATTTAAGTTTCTATATTTTATAAAATAATCAAAATAATTAATTGAGATATTCTATTAAATTTCTATTAAATGATTGTTTTAAATTAGAATCTTTGTTTCTTAGTCATATAATTTTAAACTTTGTACCTGGCAATTTACTATATTAAAATACTAGGAATAGCTTTCAAATTGTTTATTATAAATAAAAATAATATATTCACAAAGAAAAATGTTTTTATTTAAATATCTTCTCAGTGGGAGTTTTTTTTTAATTCTAAAGTGTGTGTGTGTGTGTGTGTGTTAAATAAATATTTTAATATATGAAAATCTACCTATGTGAAAAAAATAACTTTAAATGAAAAACTTTTCATTATTTAGGTATATTTATTTTTATATTTAGTTTAATTTAATGCTAATGATTTGAATAAACATATATAAACTGTATTCATTAATTATAAAATTAATATATATCTATGTGTTTAATAATTAATTCTTTTAAAATTTTTCTAACATTTGTTGTTTTTTTTAAATTTGCCACTCTTACTTTTATCGTGATAGTTATAATATTGATTAAGAGATGGCGCTATAGACCTCTCCGAGAACTCTAAACTAAAGTAATTAAATACGCTCAATACGCTTTATATTATCGAACAAAATACATTGGAAAGAACTAAAATACAAATATTTTGTAAACAAATACGCACATTTATTATTATATCTATATTATTATTAATTTAGAAAAATAGCAAATTAAAGTTATTAATTGATTATATTTCTAGATAATTTATTTTATTATATATTTAATTTAAATTAAATGGCTCAGAATTTAAATAATTTTTAATTAATTTTTTAAAAGTAAAAGTGTTTTTAGTGTTATATTTTTTTGTTACATCTATTATATGTCGTTTCAAAAATATATGTAATATACTCAATCATTTGATTTTTTTCGAAATAACACAAAATGTTTAATTTTAATTATTTATTTCAAAAAATATATATATTGATTATTATAATTTATTTTCTAAATTGCTTATTTTTTAAATAAATAAAAATGATTACAAAACAATGATTTTGATGGACTATATAATAAATATAAATAAAATCGTAGAGATTTCCATTATAACTGTATTATTATTTGAAGAGAGAGGATATAATTTCAGCAATCCTCCACTCAGAAGACATATTTTTTAACTAATAAATTCTTAAATAATAATTAATAAAAAGTTAAAATTATACAAAAATATTACATTGATTACGTTATTTAAATATATTCCTTTTGAGATTAAAATGAAATATTTATATTAAAATATGAATTCACCCAAAAAAATAACATTTTCTCTGAAATAAAAAAATCATAGTTTCATTTAATAAATGAAAATATTATAAACATTTTTAGGTTGAATTTCTCAGAGAGGTAGGGAGGTCATATAGGCGACAACTTTTATTCCAAATGTTCTCTCCCTACCTGTGACGTCATGAAGGGCTGGGTGACGTTTCAATTAAGGAAAAACTAATGAAGATGATTTTTCCCAGAGATGTGATGAATAAAACTCTATTTTTCTTTATAAATGCTATCTTTGGTGTGAATTTCAAAAAATTCGATCGAGCGGTTTTTGGGAACCCATTTACAAATATATATATATATACATACATACAATTTTAGCTAGCATACTAAGATTAGATTTTAACAATATATCGATATTAATTTAAAATCTTAATTTATATATATATTGATTATGGTTATCTTCATTTAAGGAGATACCACGTTAGCAATTCTTCATTTCCTTTAGGTTCTCTTTTAAATGAGCCTTATCAATGAATTCATCTCCAATTATGATGAGAAGTTTTTTTTATTAAAATATCTAAAAAAAATCTTGTTGCTTCAAGAAAAATAAGAATCAATCGGAAATTCCAGAACACTACTTTTTTTACATATCGAAAATATTTATTACTGATTTCAACAAGCACCGCCGATGGGCTAAATTACATTTAAATTTTAAGATATAATTGTATAAATGTTTGTAAAACATTGCTATAGTTGGGTTACTTGAACTGAATTGAACTGAAAATTGATGATTAAAAATTTTCTATTAATATACATACTAAATTTTTCTTTTCATCTCATAATCAATAGTTATTTCTTGATATCAGCGAAGATGATTTTGAGCTAATTTAATGGTCAATGACATAAACAGCAAAATTGCATTAAGTGAATTTAAAAATAAAAATGAATTAAATTATACTAGCTGCTCCGAGCGCCTCCGCCCCCTGTACCCTGATACATAGTATTTGGTTGAAAGTCTGTATGTAAAAGGTTTTCATCCATTTTGTTTCAATCAGTATAAGTAGATAAGACATGTATTTGTTTTCTTGTAAAATATATTTTAATTTAATCAGTAAATTAATTATATATTATTATTGTATTTATATAACTCTGTGTCTCTACAGTTTTCGAAAGTTCTTAGCCGCACCATCCACATTTCTCTAAGCGTTCCTATCCTGAGCTACAACCAAATCCTACCCTGTCCCATCTCTCCCATGTCCCTTCCTTCATTGTCCACCCACCTTGGTCCTTGGTCTTCCACCGGATGTTTCCCAATCGGTTTCTTCCAATTTCTAGTTTCTTCAATTCCAACCACGTCCCCTTCCCATCCCAGCCTTCTTGATTTTATAACCTTAACTATATCTGGACATTATTTCTCGTTATGCCATCTCCGCCATCCCCCTGTGACCTCATCTTCTTTTGGCCTATAAATGCTGCGAACAATATTAATCTCACAAATACTCTAAATCTACTCTCGTCTCCCAGAGTCATCGATAGGGTGACCAAACGTCCCGTCTTTAGGTGCTCTGTCCCAAAAATGTCTTCGGGATACCCTACTGTCCCGATTTTCTAATATTTAGGACATTTCGTAATTTTTTTTTCAAAATTTTTTCAATTTAGTTCTAAAAAAAAGGTATACCGTTTGTCCCGGTTTGGTGTTTTCGAAATATGGTCACCCTAGTCATCGATCAACATGAAAAATAATTGTTTTATATATTTTAATTTTGATCTTCTTTGATGAGATAAGCCCTTTTACTGCATAATAACAGGCGTTACTCAATTACAACGTCGATTTAAATTCTTCTCGAATATTATTATCCTTCGTGATTAGAGATCTTAAGTATTTAAATATTTATACTTTTTCAAATTCTACATTTTGTATGTTAATTGTATGTAAGTCGTATCCGTATCATAATTCTTGAATTTTTTTGTTTAATTACATTTCGGTTTATTTTTCCCCAATTTCTCTAATCATATGTCTCCTCTTCCAGTCCAATTCATTCAGGAATTTAAATTTCTTAATTTGGCTAGAACACTCCATTTTTTAAAATTTTAAATAGAGGGAGAGAGAGAGGTTCTAATTATATATATATCTGTTTCTATGACAGCAAAAAAGTAAACAAATTACATACAAACAAACACTCTCCTTTATATATATTTCTGGAAAATGGAACACCCGCAGCTCAGGAGTTACCTAAGATTCTAATTTCTTTTTTATTTTTCATCTCATTTGAGGTACCCTTCACCTCAGAAAAATTTGGTTACCTTACTCCTTGTAGTTTGGGCTCTGGAGTTTTTTGCGTACGGACAGACACTATCGTATTAAATATATAGATTGTATAAACATGTACAATAAGTTCGCGGCATATCTATTCGTCAATATCATTGGAAAAATACAAGATATGGTATTGGAAGACCGTCGATTGACTGAAAAAGATTTAAAAGAGGCTTTAGGCATTTCATTGGGAACAGTGAGCAATATTTTGAGTGTTAATTTGGGTTTCAAAAAACTATGTTTAAAATAGGTGCCACAATAACCATTGCAAAAATAAAAGAATTGATGTACGAATTGTTGCAACATCCAGTCTATTCGCCAGATTTAGCTATCTCCGACTTCTGGCTCTTCCCCCACACCTCAAACAATATCTTCATGGAAAACGATTTTCTTTATACGAAGAAATGGAGGGATATTTTGCAGAGCTGCCGGAAAACCACTACAGTCAAGGGATCCATAAATTAGAAGACGGTTGGAATAAGTATATTGAAGTAACTCCGCTGAAAAATAGTCATTTTTACAAATAAAAATTGGTTTCTTCATTTCCGTTCCGTGAACAACCTATTGCATTATATTATACGAGGGTAGCACTGACTTTTTGAATGAAACACAGGGTTTTGGATAAAAAATTAGTTTATTTTTCATTGCAGTTTGCTTTGGGCTATATACACTTCGTCAAACGTTTCTCCAATTTTTTATCCCTTCCGAAAAATAAAATTTGTCGAGGACATCAAAATAAGTATTTGTTTGTGAGGGAGTCAAATGTCTTTCCTTCGAGCCATTTCTTCAGGTTTGGAAACGAGAAATAGTCACTAGGGGCTAAATCCGGAGAAGGACGAATGAGGCAGTCTGCTATTAATGGATGTCAAACAAAAACTAAAACACCCAGATGATTGAAATTTCGACAGGAGTCAGCTGATGGTTGCCTGATGACAGGAGCAGTTGCCATTTCATTTTAAAAGACTGGAAATTAACAAAAAGTCACAGGCTTATTGACCTGGTCTCGAATTTATTATATTATTATAGTACATTTTTTATATAAATTTGCTAATTTGGGAACAATGAGTTCCCTTTATTTAATTTTATAATTAAACAATAAAAAATATTACCAATATTTTTACAATTTAATTAAGTACCTATACATATCGTATTAATTTCCACTTCCTTCCACTATTGCTAACATGATCTTAATGTGTGCTTTTATAAATAGATTGTGTCAATTAAAGCAGGGGGAGGAGTCAGTCTAATTTCCATCTCTACTACATTGAGGAAATGAAATGAACAATGAGTTCCCTCTATTTAATAGTTTTTATTTTTATTTTATTTTTTTGTTTTTACATCTGCTTTTAAAATAAATGTTTAATTCAACTGTCCTGTCGCCATTAATTTTTTATCATTTTACTTTTTCCAGTATTTAGATAAACAAATTTTTTTAATTTAAATAATAATAATAAAATAATAATAATTATTAAATAAATAATACTGTATTAACTTTATTGTATGTTTCAAATGTTTTAAAATCAAAATATAAGTTTTTATTCTGTAAAAATATTCTTTGAAATAATATCCTGCTTTTAAATTTTCATTTTTATAAAGATTTTATAAAAATATTTTTTCTACAAATTTGTTAAATTTTCTTTTAAATTAGATACATTTTTTCTACTATTTTATTATCTTTTTCAACTTTTGTAAGAAAGTTTAGATAATTACACAATTCTAAATGCCAATAACGATGTGATATCACAAGAGAATTTATTAGGTGGTTTAAAAATACTATAAACACTTTGAATATTTAGTTGTTTTATGTTTAAATATAGTATATTTTATGTAACAAATTTTGAATATTTGGTAATTTTTTATTAAGTCTTTTTAAAAGTTTCTTTGTGTCCACTTGACTAAACTATAAGTACCTGGGCCGTTTGGTACTTTAAAAAAAATTCCTTATGAACTATGAATATTTAAGATTATGATTATTATTTAAAATAAATAAACGACAAAATATATGAAACAATTTCAAATAATTTAAAAAAAACATAAATTAAAAAAAAAATACCCATAAAAGATACAACCCTTAAACTTACATATTAATGCACTGAAAGACAGAAAAGTATGGCCTGTGAATATAACATACTATATATTTCGTAATTTGATTACAAAATATTATTAAAATAAATATATATTTTTAATTTTATTTTATTTCTAATATTTTGTATTTAAGGAAGTGCTGTCCGGTGTTTCCCGCCGCTATTTTTTTGATTATTAAAATTCCTATTTTAAATTAAGAAAAACCTAACAAAGATGATTTTTCCCGAGGCTGAAACCAATACAGATTGATATTTCTTTATAAAAAATATCTATTTTGTGAATTTCAAAAAAATCCTTCGAGCGGTTTAATATTTCAATATATTCAGTGGTGTATTGGGAGGGGAACGCGGTGGAACGACGTTCCCTTACCTTTTTTCAGAACCGGAACGCAAATGATAAAAATGTGTGAGATCATATTTGGGAGTTTTTATAGTACGCCATAAGTGTACTACATAATAATAATATCTTTCTGATTTTCATCTTTTTTTAAATTTCTTATTTGTGTTCGTTAATATTTTGAATAATAAGAATAAGAAAAAATAAAAACTTATATGGAAAAAAAAAGTTTGCCGAAAATAGGACTTTTTTTGCTCCCACTATGAGTTTCCTTACTACTTATTTTACCAATACATCACTGAATATATTAGATATATATATATATACAATTTTTGCTAGTATAATAAGATAAGATAAATATTTTATTGCTATTAAAATCATTAATCGTTAATACAATTGATGATCGATAATGACCTTTAATATATTTATTAATTTCTTAACAAGCAAAACCAAATGGAATATTAAGCAGCCAAGAAAGGCCTCGATTGATGGCCTTTTGTTTGAAACTCAATTAAAAAAAAATTCATTATTATTATTTTTTCGATTTATTTTTTATAATGTTAAATAAAATTGAATTCAACTTCACGATGCTATTAATATTTAATGATCTAATAAAATGGCTTCCCAAGTCCAATTCTTATATATACAGAAGAAGAAGTTAATTTTTTTCTTTTTTTTTTATAACGAATGCATATTTTAATTACTTGAGATGAAAATAGATCAGCCTAAGGGATTTCAATTTGAATGACATGTAATAATAAATCAATGGTAGTTAAAAAATGAACTCGGCCTCAAAGACAAAGTGATTGCTCTCCCACTCCCTTCAAAGGGGTTACAATCCTGTATTTAAATTGTTTACCATCTTCTGATGATTTAAAAATAATAATTAAATTCCGATTAGGTGGCTGAAGATAGAGGAATGGTAGTTCAGTAGCCGACCATCTGTTTCGGCTCCCGGATAAAATTAAAAAAGGACCAACCCCGTGGCTGCGTCTGAGGGATGAACCCATTACAAGTTGAAAGGGTCGTTTCACTTGGAGTTGGGGGTTAATCTAGGATGTCTTTTAATCTGTCAATCTCCAAGTATCATTTTCCATGACACATTCCTTTTAAACAAAACTCATCCCGTAGTATAATGAGTCTCATTAGGACACTCGCTCATCAGCAATCAACGCTAACACATTAATTCTTCTTTTTTTTTTATTTTAAATTAAACTTGATAAATAAATAGATACATCATTAATGAATAAATTATTTATGCTTGAATATTTAATAACCTAAACTAATTATTATTTTTTTTTGATTATTTAATTAGGATTTTTAATTGTAGAATAATTAATAGAAATGAATTTTTAAACATTTGAATTTAAGACTATGAAATAGAAGTAGACAAACAAAACCAATAAGAATTTAATTTAAAATAAAAAAATTATAAAAAAAAAACTTTTTAAAAACACGTTTTTATTGAAATGCAGTAAAAAGGAGAAAATAATTTCATCATACACACACCACACACCACGATTACCTTACAATTAATCATATCTAAAAATTGAAATATGCATAGAAAGGAAAAGAATACGAAGGACATTTCATTATATATCCACAAACACTTTTCTGTTTTTTTTTCCTTTTCCACTATAATTGAAAACTATATCTATTTGAAGTAGAATTTACGTTTTTCCTTGCATGTTTTCATTTTTTAGATATGATTAATTGTAAGGAAATCGTGGTGTGTGGTGAAATTATTTTCTCCTTTTTACTGCATTTCAATAAAAGCATGTTTTTAAAAAGTTTTTTTTATATTTTTTTTATTTCCTAATTTTTAGTCTTCAAGGTTTATGATTTCAGGTTATAGTGTGAATGTTGAAAGAATCTAATTCAGGTCGATTCTTCACCTCAAAATATTATATAATAAATCGGTGGTATAGGGCAGGGGTCGGCAGACTTAACAATTAGATGAGCCAAATATCAAGTTCATATATTTTCCTTCAGAGAGCCGCAACTTAAACTTAAATGTTTCAGAGCATCACAAAATCATCTGACCTTTTAGTTTTTTTTAGAACCATATTCAAAAAAATTGAGTTTTCAGGCATTGAGTGAATTGTAAGAAGAGCCAGATAATCCTGTGCCAAGAGCCGCGGTCTGCCGACCCCTGGTATAGGGGACTGATTATTATTATTATTATTATTATTATTATTAGATTATTGGTTTATATATACATTTATCTTTTCAAAAACAATATCGCCATTACTTTGATATTCATTTAAATTAAAAAATATCTTATTTTTACAAAATAATTAAATATGATTTAAATTAATTTAATTAAAATGAGTTACGACGGCAGGCACGTGACTTTTTTTGAATGAAACCCAGGTTTTTGGATAAAAAATTAAATTATTTTATATTATATTATTAAATATTTTTAATTTTATTTCGAAATTAAATAAAAAACTTTAAAATATTTTAAATATAAAAAAATATTAATACATTTTCAATTAAAAAGAATGGCAAGGATAAATATGGATGACTTAGTGACATCATATAAATTTAAATTAAGAAAAAACTAATGAAGATTATTTTTCTCCAAGATGAAACCAATACAGATCGATTTGTCTTTATAAATATTATCTATGGTGTGAATTTCAAAAAAATCCCTCGAGCGGTTAATTAATAAATTAATTCAGAAATATACAAATATATATATACAATTTTTGATAGTATAATAAGATAAGATATATAAAATCATTTATTTCATTACACTAAATTCATTTAAAATCATAATTAAAGAGTATCTAATTTTTCTAAAATAACTAAAATAAATATGATCTAACAATTAATTAAAATCATCCATTTTAGAATATATAAATTAATTTAAATGAAATTTCATTATTAAAAATTAAAATAAAAATTTAAATTATAAGTGCAATAATTACTATTTTTGTATTCATTGTCAAGTATGTTATGTCCTATTATCCAGCCTGAAGTAAACTTCGGATTCATTTTGAATAGAATCAATAATATATAATTCGATATTTGGCAATGATATATTCCCCCAATATTCTGAAATTAAATAAAATATATTAAAAAGAATAATATTATAGAAAATTTAATGGTTAAAAGTAATATATTAAAATGAAAAACAATTTAAAATGTCATAGTGAAGTAGTTAGATCAAAAATCATTACTTAGAGGATATTTGGACTATATTTTTTCTAATAAATAAAATATAAAATGAATAGATACAAACTCATCGAAGCATAAAGTATTTTTAATCAAAGTAAAAGTTAATGCATTTATTCTGGTGGAGTTATATTTTAATTTTAATTCTAATTAGTTTTTGTTCTCCATAACAATTTCCCTTTCTTTATCTTTGTTCATGGAATTAAACATAAAAATGTTCCAGATGAATAACCAGCGAAATGAAGAGAAAAGATATATATGTGTGTGTGTGTGTGTTTGGAAGGGAGGTGGGAGAGTTTGGCTACGAGTCATTTCCGCCCTAAACTTGCCGACATGAGTGAAGTGCTGCATGTGGATTTGAAAGAGATAGAGGAGTATATACATAAGGAAGGATGAGAAAGAATCAAAGAGGAGCAGTGCACCTGCAAGTGGTTTAATTGGTCAACTTCCAAAGGGGGAGCGGCCCTTCGCTATTGAAAAGACGGGTAGCTAAAAAGAGTGGTTGCCAAGGAAAAGATACGAGGATGATTCAACGTTTCGTCTCCTTCTTTTATTTATTTAGACAGAAAAATGGGGATTATTTTTAGATTTAGTTCATTTAACTTAATCGGCTTTTATTCCAATTACCGCATAAAAAATAAAAAAAGATGACATCACCTTTTTAAGGACAATTTTTTTTTTGACATTATTTATTTATTAATTATAATCCTTATAATTAAAGATTTAAATATTATTTTAACGTTTAACGAAGAAATTTAAAAAATTCATATTATTTACAAGGGTGGGGTGAAAAGTTTCCGGCCTGACCAAGAAAAACGATGTTTTTAAATTTTTTTTTTGCTTCAACATATTCTCCATCAACACTGATACAACTCATAACGGTGCTCTAATTTAGTTAATTAATTGAATTAATTAATTAATTAAATTTAATTTAAGTATCATCAACAGTTATGAATCGACGCAAAAATTCGTTTGGATTACGCCTACAGTGCCAAATTGTCGGTAGCAATGGTTTTTCAAAGTAGTTTTTGGTCAAACGCGGCACCCACCTTGCAAACAGCTTTCTATGTTCAAATGGTTGTTCAAAATATTTCGCACACGTTCAGCTGACATCGTACAGGTCTCAGCTATCTTGAATGTTGAAAAATAAAGCAAAAAAAAAATTTAAAAACATCGCTTTTCTTGGTCAGGCCGGTAACTTTTCACCCCACCCTCGTATATATTTTAGTAGATATAAAAAATTGATTTAAATTTAAAAATGAATGAAAAACACGGCTTGAATGCTAAAATTTAAATTAAATTGTAAAAAATGTTCATCAACATTCAATGTGCTCTCTAGGAAATACTAGATACTAAAATAATCATAAATATATTTCATTTAAATTTGAATTTTGACTTTAAAGTTCAAATCATGATTCTACTTTCAATATATAAATTAAAAAAATTGAATAAATAATAAATGAGATAAATCAAGGGCAGATAAAAATATGACAAGACATATACTATACATGGGTGAAATATACCTAATACTGAATACATTAAGTGATAAGCTCAAGAACCATTCTTCTCTCAGTTAAAGAATTTTGTGATTTGAATCAAAAAATCTATTTTCGAACTTGTAATTAAGCAATGTCGTTTGTTCGATTATTCCAATAACAAAAAGAGAGTATTTTGAATTGTCCCTAATAAATTTATATACATATATATATTTTTGATTTAAGTATTATTGATTGGGAATCATATAAAAGACCCGCATCCCCTTCAACACACTGAAGAACATCTTAACAAATCTGTTCAAATACAAAGGACATACTATTATATATTGTAGATTATATTTAGATTAGAAGTATGGGTAAAATGTTGAAGAAGACAAGGTTCGTGTTTATGCATTGACATCATTTTCGTTTTTGTCATATAAGGTTCTACACACACATGTATGATAATAATTTGAGTATAAAGTACAAGCAAAAAATTGATTAAAATATTTGTTGAAATATTTAAACATTTAAATTTTCAACTGAATTAAATATCTCTAGAATTGTTAATTATTTGAATAATTTAATTAATTAATTAAACATTATCTTGACCTGAAGAATCCGAATATGACTTTAAAATTTTATTTATTGTAATTTATAAACTCAAAATTGGCTAAACCAATTACAATGAAATTTTACGAGGATATTCTTAAATACCCTTCTTTGACATAGGCTATAAATTTTATCGATATCTAATCAAAAAATAGAGAAATTTATTTTTTTAAAAACTTGCATTACCCATTTTATTTTCTATTATTTATATTATTTCTTTTTTAATTTATAATAATAATATCAAATTTACATTTATTTATTTTAATTAAATTTTTATTTTAATTATCATTCACAACTTCTAAGATTCAATAGATTGATAAAAACTTTTTTTAAATTTTCATTTTAATGGAAATAGTTTGTATAATTCGAATTTGTAAAGGGGACTCTGGATGCATAGGATTGTAGTTGCAGAAGTCAGTGCGTTGTAGTTCAATTCGACAACTTGAGAATCCTCTGACGACATGTAAATGAATAAACAAATATTCTAGCAATTTTCAGGCTGGATTATTAAAATATACCTGTATAAGTGTATATAAGTGGCTAGAATGGGTGAGGAAAGACTTGTCTGTGAAGAAAATATTTGGGAAGTAAACGCATGGGAGATGTTGAAAGTACGGATATGAGTGAGTTAGTTGCGAGAGAATAGAAGTTGTACGGAGTTGGGACAATTCATTTGAATTTCGTATGTTCTCAGTAATAGATCAATAGATAGATACATTTCTTTTATGAGAGAAAAACAACAAATAAAATAAAATTAAAGCTAATGCAATCTGACCTTCAACATAATAATTTTGTATCACTTCGGGGGTACAGGGGGAAGATATCCCCCGTTTAGATGCTAAGAGCGACGAAGGGGGTTTGAACTATTAATTATTTTATAAAATTGTAATGTGTATATTTTGTATGTATTCATAATAGGTACTATATAATTAAAATATATATATTAAAAATTATTTTTTCGATTTTTTTTATCCAGGTCTTAAGCAATACTATCTACAATATATGGTAGTAAGTATGCCCTTTGTATTTAAACAAAATTGTGGTTCCTTCTTCTTGTTAAGATGTTGAGGGTTGAGGGAGATGCGGGTCTTTAAATAATTCCCAATCAATAAAGCTTAAACCAATTTATGTGAATTTCTAAAGAAAGATTGAATTGGAACCACTTACTTATTGGTTATTGGAAATAATCGAACAATAACAAACGATATCTGATTTTGCATAATGCCATTTCTGAAGGGATGTTTTCTCATTCAATTGAAAAAAAAAACATTTTACCAGTATATGCCTCATATCTCCCCAATGAAGCAAAAAAAGCCTTTATTCATTTTACAAAATAAAATTAAATAAATGATGTGTATTCTTATATAAAGCTGGGATTAAAAGAATTAATTCTAAAAATGTATACCTACTTTAAATGAAAAAAAATAAATATATGATTATTAAATGTTTGGACAAATCTTTTAATATTTTTTACCGACCGACGATAGTAAGGGAGGTATTGTTTTCACACCAAATTTCACATGTGGAGATTTTTACATATCTCCACGAATCATGCATTTTCTTAACAGAAAAAAGTATTTTTAGCATGATGTCTGTCCGTCCGTCTGTCCGTCTGTCCGTCCGTATAGATGTGTACAGCCTGAACGGCTTAACGGATTTTGATGAAATTTGGTATATTTACTTAATGCATCAGTGGGATGAATTGATCAACTTTTGGTGCAAATCCGGAAACCGGAAGTGGTAGTATTAGCGATCGACGATAAGAAGGGAAGGGTTATTTTCGCACCAAATTTCACATAAGGAGATTTTTTACATATCACCACGAATGTATTGGTTTTATCCTCGGGAAAAATCATCTTCATTATGTTTTTCTTAATTTAAAATTATATGAGGTCACCCAGCCCTTCATGACGTCACAGCCTCGGGTAACGCCGGCAACCGCCGGCAACCGGAAGTGGTAGTATTAGCGATCGACGATAGGAAGGGAAGGGTTATTTTCACACCAAATTTCACATGAGGAGATTTTTTACATATGCACTTTGTATTGGTTTTATCCTCGAGAAAAATCATATTTATTAGTTTTTTCTTGATTTAAAATTATATGACGTCACCCAGCCCTTCATGACGTCACAGCCTCGGGTAACACCGGCAACGCCGGCTACTTCAGCTATATATTATAAATAAAATAAAATTAAAAATATTTATGTTATATCCATATCTGTTTTTACATTAATAGATATATTAAAATTATTTGAAATTGTTTCTGTAGCTGCTAATTAATTTATTTATTACATTAATAGATATATTAAAATTATTTGAAATTGTTTCTGTAGCTGGAAATTAATTTATTTCAAACCGTCGGTCGGTTCGGACTTGGCCACAGGTCAACTTATTTTACAATATCTTACTTGTATATAAATAATTCATTTATAAAATAAATTTATAATAGAGTGGATACTCGGATGTCGTCGTTAATTCGTTCTAGAAAAACCAACGACAAACAAATTTAATTTTCTCATTTTTTTCTCAACTAAAAACCAAGTAATCCGTTCCAAAACCCCCAATATCACTCAAATATACGCTAATTTCACCATGCTTTTAATAATATTATTGCTAAATTATAATAAATAAAGTTAAATTACAATATTAATAAAAGAAATAGTAGTAAAGCTCGACCGATGAATTGCTTCATATTCAACGAAAAACGTTGGGCGCATTTAGTATAATTTATTTATATGAACAATCGAGTCAAATTTTATTTATTCCATCTATACTATCTGAGGGGAAGAAACCCCTCCTCATTGGCGATACAGCTGATTAACAAGAAATCATCATTAATTTTAATTCTATGAAATATTTTTAAATACGTTCAAAATGAAAATCTATCCTGAAATCAATATTTATGTTTCAAAATCCGTTGAAAAAAAAATGATTCGGAGCAATACAAAAGGAGTTAGTTAGTAAAAGTAATTAATTGCTAATTAATTACAATTAATTATTATAATTCAATTATATTTCTTCTATACCTTCTAGGGATCCATTGAAATATCTATAAAAATTTTCAAAAGTCTATCTCAATAAAAAGTCGATGAAAATTCGATTTCAAATTGTCAAAAGAGCGAACAGACAGACAGAGAGACACACGCCAAGTGAAGTTAAGAAAAACGTTATAAAATTAACAGATCTATAAAAAAAAACGAGAATATTTAATAAAATTAATAGGGTAATTCGAAAATTTTTAAATCGATGAATTTTTCTCCCTGAAGCGGGTGAAGTTGGTTGCATGGCATCAGAGACATTAATTATGAAAGCCCCTGGGCATATTGTCTGTTTGATCTCTGTCGTCGCTCACCCCAAGACAAGAAGGGTGCCTGAAGTAACAACCATCCATTTAGAGTGGTCGAGGCCACCCCAGCGAATGTTATCAAGAGATATTAATTGATAATGATAAGATATGATAAAACATCGTAAATATAAACAACGTATCAACCATTGACAAAAAGTGATAGAAGATGATTCCAAGAAATAAATAAAACAAAAACGAGGGTTTTTCTGTTTATTTTACTACACAAAAATGTCACATTTAATAATAAATAAAGAATTTAATCAATTGTACCAATTCAAAAAATATCTATTCCTATTTTCAATCGTCACATTCAAGTTTTATTTCCTTATTTATTTAATGATTTCATATTATTTTCTTATATTTATTCAATGACTGACACAAATCAATAAAATATTTTTCTATTTTAATATCCATTCTACTAAAAGATTAGTAAAAATAAGCTGGAGTGTCTCCACACCACTCGCAATTTGAATTGGATTAAATAACTTATATTATATTTAAATTAAATTTAATTAATTATAAATTATAAATTAAAATTAATAAATAATATTTATTAAACCAGCGCATGTTTGGCTCTTTGTTGATGACACCACGTCACGTGTTGGCGCGTGATTTGCAGTGTTAAAAAATTAATTCCGCTATGTGGCGGTCGCTTCTAGTTTACGAGATAAAAATTATTAAAGTTTGCATATAAATCCATCGATATTCTATTTAGCTACCATATTTTATTATTTGACCACCAGAGGACGCCACTAATTTTCAGTTTTTTCTAAGTTTGGTTTGGATATAAGAAGATTAAAAATTAATTAATTAAATAATTTTCCTATATCCAAACCGAACTTATAAAAACCGAAAATTAGTGAATTAGTCAATAAAACATTATTAAATGAGTGGTCATTCATAACTAGTTTATATGTAAACTTTAATAATTTGTATCTTATAAACTAGAAGCGAGTGTCACATACTGCTTAAGGAAAGTTTGTTTGGAATCAAAAAAGCAATCTACTGGTAAAGTTTTATCAAAATCCATCATACATCGGTTAGACTAAACAATTGTCAAAAAATTTAACAATTTATCAAATTTGAACAAATTATGAAGCAAAACATGAATACATGAAATAAAATAATATTTATACAATAATATTATTAAAATATATTTTAGCTTTTATAATAATAATGAAAAAATGAAACATTTGAAAAATTTTAATTTAATAAATAAAATTAAAAATCCATTACATTGCCGATACATAAAATAAATAACCTTTTCTAATTCTCTAAATTTAAATTATAATTCCAGAAATATATAGATAGATTATGTCACTTTGATCTAATAGAGGGAGATTTATCAGCACTATAAGAGTATATTACTCATTATTATTAAAATAAACTAGCTTCTCAGAGCGTTTTCGGCGCTCTTCGCACCTAAACAGGGGGCACTGCTCAATTTTATTTTGAAAGGTAGCTTTCGATTACTTAGACACACAGATCATATCGAAATTTTTTTCAAGTTTCAAATGCACCTAGCGGTACAATCATTTAACGATTGGTTCAGTATTTTCAGCAACAAGGGGCTGTCAGTGATCTTCCACGTGCTGTAAGACCTCGTGCAGTTCGAAATTATGTGAACATTGCTCGGGTGCAAGCAAGAGAGAATTAAGGAAAACTCCGAAACTTCCACCAGGCAACGTTCTCAGCAGTTGGCGATGTCTAGGCGGTCTTTGGAAAAAATTTTGTACGAGTTACACCTTTTCCCATATGAAATTCAATTGGTTCACGAGTAAAACCATTCAATTTTTGGCGATCTAATAATATCGGGTTTTTCTGATTTTAACTGGCTACTACGTTCGCCCGATTTAAAGGCTCTCGATTTTTTAAGGTGCTACATGTAGGGTTTATTATAGAAGGAACTAGGCTGTTATATATATATCTGAATACTTGATTTAATATTTTCTTGAATTATTATTTTCTTTTTGTTATTATCTGTATTTGATTACAGATACTTATTATTATTTATTATTACTAAGTATTATTTATTTATTTTTTTATTTTTGAAATATTGATGTACTAGTTATACTATTTTAATTACTTTTTGATTATCTATCTATCTCTGTGACTCTACGGAACTTGAAAGTTCTTAGCGGCAGCAACCACATTTCTCTGTCCCTATTCTGAGCCACAACCCTCCAATCCCTATTCTCTCCCATCTCTCTCACGTCCCTTCCTACATTATCCACCCACCGCATCCTTGGTCTTCCCAGCGGGGGTTTCCCACTGGGTCTCCCCACCAATATATTTTTCGCTATTCTATCTTCTCCCATTGTAGCCACGTGTCCTGCTCTCTGCAGCCTTCTCGATTTTATAATTCTAACTATAACTGGAGATGCATAGAGGTCATGCAATTCCTCGTTATGCAATCTCCGCCATTCCCCGGTGACCTCATCTTTCTTTGGCCCATAAATGCGCTTCGCAGAATCCTATTCTCAATTACTCTAAATCTACTCTCGTCACCCAATATCATAGACCATGCCTCACACCCATATAATACAACCGGTAAAATAATTGTTTTATATATTTTAATTTTTATCCCCTTCGATAATAATTTTGACGCGATAAGCTCCTTTACGGCATGCATGATAACAGGCGCTTTCCGATTGTAACCTCGCTTTAAACTCTTCTCGAATATTATTCTTTCGTTATTACAGAACCCAAGTATTTAAATTTTTCTACATTTTCGAATTCTATATCTTGTATATTATGATTTTGTCTGTTAATACTATTCCTCTCTGTTACTTTTTACTTTTTGATTACTTTTATTAAATTTAATATTAATAAAAATAATAATAATAAATATATAATATGATGATATTTATAATAATTTCTTTTTTGTATTTATATTTGGAATATTAATGAATCTTGAAATAAGTGAATTCGATCATGGCGATCATCTGACCATAATTAATAACTTCACCTTTAAATGATGATTTTAATAAACTTTTAAATCTTTGGAAACTATTATAATTTATTTTCTTAAAATTTCTTTTTTTTCAAAAAAAAAAATATTTTTTTATAAATACATAAAATCAAGTGAAATAAAATAAAAATAAAAAACAAAACAAATCACCCCTTTGGTGCCCTTTTTTATTATTTAACGACTTGTTCAATTAAAATAGAGACCCTTCATTTCAATGCACATGTTTCTGGGGTGAATGCATTTGAACCCCTAATATCTTGGTCTAGACTTCCTAAATCCTTAAGACCTGTTGCTTTTTTTTCTTAGCTGGTGCACGTGTAGAAGACGAAGGGTGTCGACCATGTGACCACATGCCCATGTGTTGTCTGTCTCCCCTAGGACCTAAACGACGGATCATTTGCACCCTCTCTTGAAGTTTTTTTTCCGCTTTACTAATCAGAGTTCACTCTTTATTAAAAGCCGGGTGTGGAGATTTTAAATTTAAATACTCGGAAAGGTTTTACATTTTCACTTTACAGACTTTATTTATTTTGAATGAAATTTTTAGTTCATGAATATTGAGGAAGTTATAAGGTTAATCATATCAGCAAGGTGGGAAGCGAGTTGATATACCCCAATAATGTTTTTTTGAAATAATAAACAATGACATTTTAAAATTTTTTGTTGTTTTTAGTTTTATTCAAAATTAGCTGGAGTGTCTCCACTCGACTATCTCGCAATTTGAATTGGATTAAATAACATAATATATTATATTTAAATTAAATTTAATTAATTATAAATTATAAATAATAAATAATAAATATTAAACCAGCGCATGTTTGGCTTTTTGTTGATGGCACCACGTCACGTGTTGACGCGTGAGATTTTCAGTGTTAAAAAATTAATTCTGGTAATTTCAGCGAATCAATCAAGCTGAAATTCTATATATAGCAGTTTTATATAATTATTAATCATGTGAAAAATTATCAAACATATATCTTTATTTTTACGGTCACTTTAGAGGAAAAAAAATCAAAACGTTGTAGGTAATGACCCTCTTCCGGTTGAGCTACATTTCTCAAAAGTTGATAGAAAACTATGAATTTTGAATAATGTCCATGTACCAAATTTCATCATTCTAGCTCAAACCGTTTTTGCGTAATCTTGCCTACATACATACACACATACACACATACACACATACACACACACATACACACACACAGACATTTTTCTCAACCTTAGTGAAAATGATTCAGGAACCTTCAAAACGTATAAAAACATCAAAATCTCAACATCGAAAATTTTCATGATCGCAATACTATCTCTGGCGAGATAGTAAAAAAGGTAAAATAATTAATTGGTATAATTATAATCATTCTCGAGAAATTAACGACACTTTGTTTTGTTTTGTGAACCTCATTCTTCTCTTTAAATATTTATTATTCTTGCTTTTTTTTTGAAGATTGTTGTTGTCAGTACCAGTAATTAAATATTTGAAGAATTATTGACTACGCTTTTAGTTTTATATCTCTAAATGTATTTTCAAATGAACTTCGGTGTAAACTTTACAAATAGTGAATTCATTAAATTTTTAAATATATTTAAATTTTATAAAAAGGAAAAGGGGTTTTGCATGCTAACTTTGGGTGTTGATGGAGGGAGGGAGTGATAATGTGATAATGAGTTAGAAGAAATCCCGCCCTCTTTTCATTTTCTTTTTCTATCTTATAATCACTCTCACCCTTTAACTTCTTAAGTTAGACCCTAATTTAAAATTTTTGAACTTATTTACATGTGTTTTTTTCTTATTTTAATTTTGAGTTATATTTTTATTTCCAGATTTGGTTTAGTCTGTTTTTTAAGTTAATTATTATCATTATTTTATTATCAAAGGGAATCAAATTAAAATAAATAAAACAATTATTTTTCCGGGTGTAATATATGGGCGTGAGGCATGGTCTATGACCCTGGGGGACGAGAGTAAATTTAGAGTATTTGAGAGTAGGATTCTTCACAGCATTTATGGGCAAAAGAAAGATGAGGTCACCGGGAGATAGCGGAGACTGCATAACAAGAAATTGCATGACCTCTATGCTTCTCGAGACATAGTTAGTGTTATAAAATCGAGAAGGCTGCGATGGACAGGGCACGTGGCTAGAATGGGAAAGGAAGGAATGGCGAAAAATATATTGATGAGGAGGCCGATTGGGAAACGTCCACTGGGAAGACTAAGGACGCGGTGGGTGGACAATGTAGGAAAGGAGGTGAGAGAGATGGGAGAGAGTAGGAGTAGGAGTGGTTGTGGCACAGGATAGGGACACTTGGAGAAATGTGGTTGCTGCGACCAAGAAGTTTCGAGTTCCGCAGAGCCAAGAGATAGATAGATAGATTATTATTATTATTAATTTATTTTTTTCTTGTTTTATTGAATTTATTACCTATTTTATTTAGATATCTATTTTTATAATAAAAAATATATTCGTAATTTTTAGTTAATTTCTAATCCTTAAATATATAAGATTAATTTAGGAGAGTTCAAAAATATTATAATTAGACATTCTTTAAATTTAAAACAGTTTAATTAAAAGTGTATGTAAAATATGAATTAATAAAGTTGTTTTTAGTTTGTGATATTCCTTGAATAATATCGAAAGTGATTCATAAAAGGCGTAAATACTTTCTTATTAATTGCCACTTTGAGCTTTTCTTACTTTGACACAAATTTATTAAATATTTGTAATTCAAATGTTTATGTGACTAAAGTAGTTGATATTTTGGAAGTTTATTTAAAATTTAACAGTAGTGTATTCTCGTGTAAGTAATATTTTTTTAAAGACCAGTATATATCGATTCAAATATACAATTGCATTTGTAATTGTTTTGAATAGATTTGATTTTGGTAAGTGTTTATGTACTCTATTTAAATGGTCGCTCTAAATTAGTGGTTTCCAAATTAGCCCTCATCAAGCTACTTACATTAGTAAACAATTAAAAAAATTTAATATAAAAAATTATGCATGGGGCAACATTTTAAGTTTTTAATAAGCTCTGGTAGTGCAAGATGCAATTCACAAAATAAATATATGAATCTTTATCTCTTTAAGAAAATGACAATTTCAATTCTGACAAACCAAAAAAATTGATAATTTAATATAAATTAATCTAAAATTCTAAAATTTATGTTATGCACTATAAGTTATTTATAGTTTTAAGGAGAAGTTGATATAAATTTATATTTTTAACAGAAAAAGAAAGGAAGTGGAATGATCCAAAATGATTCTTAAAACATATTTTAATTTTACTTTCTTATCGTAATAATGCATTTTTAATTATTTTACGATAATTAACGTTATGTATGCGTGTGTATAAATTGGTGAGTGATTGAATTCTCTAATTTCTAACATCTTATGTCCAATTGAATTAAAAAGAATCGAATTTTAAAAAATGAATACTTTTTTAGGTCGTTAATTGATTTTTAAGAATAAGTGAAATATATTAATAAATCAATAATTCAATTTGATATTTTTTTTGTATTTTTATTGGAATTAAATAAATAAATCCTAAATACATACATAAATCAATTTTTATTTGTTCAAACATGTTTTTCTTTTTCCTATCTAGCAAAAGAGTTGGGGTTAGTTTGGGGAAGATCGAAGTTCATGAGAAAATTTCCTCCCTCCACGCCAAATTGATTGGGAAAGCCGTCAACCTGAAAGGGCGATTTGCTGCTGGTGGCTTCAATAAGCATTTATTTCTACTATGCTTGGGGGAAATGGAGGGTGCGATAGGGCAAGGGGGAGGCGGCGATCCCACGCTTTGCATCGCGTGACGCTTTTCTAGGGCACACCGACGCACACAGACAATCGCCCTTTGCCGATTACCTTTTCACATTAAAACGTCTCCAATTACAGGGCAATTATAAGATTGCATAGGTCGAATTTTCGGCAATTTTGACCTTTGAAATTTTACATGATTATTAAGAGAAAAGCAAAAAAAAAGATATAAAAAAATAAATTGAAAGGTCTTTTTCTTTTTATTATTGAACATTTTCAAATTTTATTCATTAATTATTATTTTCAAGTTTTTTATTTTATTGGAAGTTTGAATTAATTTTAAAGATTTTTTATGAAGAAATTTAATGTTTAACATTAATGATATTAAGTAAATTTCACTTGTCAGAATAATATTGTAATATTCTTTGCACTTTAACAAAATATAATTAATGAAAATCACGTGATTAGAAGTTAACAATGAAGTTTTTCGAATTTAAATTTAATTTTTAAATTTAATTAATTTAATTTAATTGAAATTCTAAATTCTTAAAACTAATAAGTTTTTTTTATTAAAACACACAAACATTTAGCATTAAATATTTTATATTTTACATTTTTTTTATACCTATATCATATTAATTATAAGTACCAAATACTATATCAAAGTGAATTGGTTTTCCTTTTAAATCTCAAATGTGAAACATTTTAAAATTTAGCTTCTGGTTTTATGTTCTCGTAAATTTATTATATTCTAGCCATTTTAGATAAGTTTATTTTTCAGTTTATTATAAGAGGAACATCCGCTGAAGCAGCACTTGAGAGAAGACCTCTTCAATCTCTTCTACTCTTATTATTTTATCTGAAAAATTGTTTTGTATTCTCTACTTTCTCACAGAAAAATGTTCATAATTGTCAATCTTTTGAATTTTAAATTTTTGTCAAATTATATTATTTATTTATTTTAAATTAATTAATTACAAGATTCCTTAAATATTATTATTATTTAATTCAATTATTACGATAGTATTGTGATCACGAAAATTGTTGATGTCGAGATTTTGAGGATTTGATACGTTTTGAAGAACCCTGAGTCATTTTCACTAAGGTTAAGAAAAATGTTTGTGTATGTGTGTGTGTGTGTGTATGTAGACAAGATTACGGAAAAATGGTTTGAGCTAGAATACTGAAATTTGGTACATGGACATTATTAATAAGTTGACCTGTGGCCAGGTCCGAACCGACCGACGGTTTGAAGTAAATTAATTTCCAGCTACAGAAACAATTTCAAATAATTTTAATATATCTATTAATGTAATAAAAAACAGATATGGATAAAACATAAATATTTTTAATTTTATTTTATTTATAATATATAGCTGGAGTAGCCGGCGTTACCCGAGGCTGTGACGTCATGAAGGGCTGGGTGACGTCATATAATTTTAAATTAAGAAAAACATAATGAAGATGATTTTTCCCGAGGATAAAACCAATACATTCGTGGTGATATGTAAAAAAATCTCCTTATGTGAAATTTGGTGCGAAAATAACCCTTCCCTTCTTATCGTCTATCGCTAATACTACCACTTCCGGTTTCCGGATTTGTACCAAAAGTTGATCAATTCATCCCACTGATGCATTAAGTAAAGATACCAAATTTCATCAAAATCGGTTGAGCCGTTCAGGCTGTACACATTTATACGGACAGACGGAAGGACGGACGGACTCACGGACAGACATCATGCTAAAAATACTTTTTTCTGTTAAGAAAATTCATGATTCGTGGTGATATATAAAAAAATCTCCTCATGTGAAATTTGGTGTGAAAATAACCCTTCCCTTCCTATCGTCGATCGCTAATACTACCACTTCCGGTTTCTGGATTTGCACCAAAAGTTGATCAATTCATCCCACTGATGCATTAAGTAAATATACCAAATTTCATCAAAATCGGTTGAGCCGTTCAGGCTGTACACATCTATACGGACGGACGGACGGACGGACGGACCACTTCCGGTTTCCGGATTTGCACCAAAAGTTGATCAATTCACCCCACTGATGCATTAAGTAAATATACCAAATTTCATCAAAATCGGTTGAGCCGTTCAGGCTGTACACATCTATACGGACGGACGGACGGACGGACGGACCACTTCCGGTTTCCGGATTTGCACCAAAAGTTGATCAATTCACCCCACTGATGCATTAAGTAAATATACCAAATTTCATCAAAATCGGTTGAGCCGTTCAGGCTGTACACATCTATACGGACGGACGGACGGACGGACGGACGGACGGACGGACGGACGGACAGACATCATGCTAAAAATACTTTTTTCTGTTAAGAAAATGCATGATTCGTGGAGATATGTAAAAATCTCCCCATGTGAAATTTGGTGTGAAAACAATACCTCCCTTACTATCGTCGGTCGGTAAAAATTTGTAGTTTTCTATCAACTTTTTAAAAAATGTAGCTCATTCAGAAGAAGACCATTACTTACCTACCACGTTTTCAATATTTTCCTCTAAACTGACCGTAAAAATAAAGATATATGTTTGATAGTTTTTCAAATGATTAAAAACTGAATAAAACTTATAGAATTTCAGCTTGACTGAATCACTGAAATTTTTTAACACGACTGCAAATAACGCGCCAGCACGTGACGTGGTGCCATCAACAAAGAGCCAAACACGCACTGATTTAATATATATTAATTAAATTTAATTTAAATATAATATCTGTTAATTAATCCAATTCAAATTTGCGAGATAGTCGAGTGGAGACAATGCAGATTTTTTTTAACTAGAGTTATTATTTTAAAAAAGTCATTCAATATTAATAGATAGAGATGAAAAATCTGTATATATATATTTTTTTAATCTTCATACCCGCATATATTATCATGGATTATTTATTGATACAAAGCACCTCTTAAGGGCTTTTTCAAGCTCATTTATGCAAACTGATGCTTTATTTTTTAGCCTCTTGCCTCTTTTTATTCTCCCTCCTCCACCTCCTGAAAGCGTGATTGAATTTGTTTTCAAATTATTTATTATTTTCCATTCGTTGTTACTCTCCGATGACAATTTCTTTTGAATAAAGAGATTTTTGGTTAATAATGCAAATAAGTACGAGTCAAGATGAATGAACGACCCTCTCTTTCCTTGCCCTGACTCATGTCCGCGTGTCATCCACGTGGCGATCCCGCGGGAACTCCTGGCACACGTTACCTCCTCCCCGCACGTGTCCTGGTGACCCAATGACTCACATCAGCAGGGAACAAAGCGCTCCCATCGTGGGAAACTGGTGCCCAAAAACTTTGAATCGATCCATTTGCACTTTAAGCCTTCCCCACGCATTCAATTCTTGAGTTGGTTTTTGGTTTTTCCCATTCTCTAAGTGAATATGTAAGGTATACTTCATTCATAGCAATGAAAATAAATTATTTTTTTTTTCCTTTGATGTATAAAATTCAAAATTTCATAGATAAGTTAGATAACAGACAATTTCTGATTGTATGATATATTAAGTGTATTATAAATTATGGAAAATTTAGTGGTGAACTTTTGAAAAGCTATTTTACTCAGTCAGACATAATAAATCTTTGAACAAATTATAGGTTTCCCAAACGTTAGAGATAATAGTACACATGATGGATTAAAAAAAATAACAAATTGTAATGTGTAATTCAAGTTAGATAATCTATTTCTAATTTATTTCGATTTATAGTTTGTCTTCAAAATTAACTATAATTCTAGATATAATTTAGCTTATTATAGTAAGTGTATTTGAAAATGTAGAAAAATTTAAATACTTGGGTTCTGTAATAACGAAAGATAATAATATTCGAGAAGGGTTTAAAGCGAGGTTACAATCGGGAAGCGCCTGTTATGCCGTAAAGGGGCTTATCGCGTCTAAATTATTAACAAAGGGGATAAAAATTAAAATATATAAAATAATTATTTTACCGGTTATATTATATGGGTGTGAGGCATGGAAGACCAAGGAAAGGATGTGAGAGAGATGGGATAGTATAGAGACTGGAAGGTTGTGGCTCAGAAAAGGAAACTTGGAGGGGTGTGGTTGCTGCGGCCAAGAACTTTCGAGTTCCGTAGAGCCACAGTGATAGATAGACAGATAGTAAGTATATTTCAACATTACAAAAACTGGTTAAGTATAAAGTGATAATATTTGAAAACATTTATTAAAATGATACCCATGTTACCAAAAATAACTTTTGATAAGATATTAGAAAAAAATTATAATGACTTACCTTAATTATATACCTGGTAGTCTAATCTTTGAATAAATATCGATAATTTCACAATTTTTTTAATTGACTACGGAATCAATGCTCATTTTAAGCAATTTACCAATTATTTGCTAATTTATTATATGATTAGAAGTTTTTATAAACTTGGTGAGGTTTTTGCCCTCAAACTGAAGTTCAGTAGTTCACCATTTTACCAATAATTCATATAGTTGAACGAAATTCAATAATAAATAATTATAAAGACTAATTATAAAATAGGATTATAATTAGATCCCAATGCTTAAAATAACAATAATAATAAAAAAATGTATTATAATATTAGTAGATGATTAAAGTTTAGTATTTTTAATAGTGAATTAGAAACATTTTATAAAATTATATATATATATATATATATATATGATGGGATTAAAGTTTAATAAATGGTAGAAGATAATAATAATAGAAGAATAAATATTTAAATTAAGGGCAATTTCTATCAATAGAACATGCATATTAATACAAACCAGATTCAAGTGGAGAGACTAAGTGACTTATTATTATTGTTGGAGGGATTAGTGACATCAAAATTATCTCTTATTCTTTTTAATACATATTAGCTATCACTAGACTTTTTTTTTATTATTTATTCGAATATTTATGAATATTATATATTTAAGTGTATCATTAACAAAAACATGTATGAGTAATATGAATATGTGATGAATGGAAAGGCGATTTTGAAAAAATATATCTCTCAGCAATGACTAGCTGCAATTTACTAAGAGGGGAAAAATCCTCAATCTAATATATTTATATATACGAGATCTGTTCAAAATAAATGGTGAATTTTGAATTTTTTACGGCTGTGTGCATTCGATTATCGAAATTTTTTTTTGTTATGTTGGTAAAAATATATGCCATTCGGCGATTCTACTTTGTCTCAAAAAAATATTTATAAGTGGTTCAAAGAGACACCAAGTTTGATCAAATGTGAAACTTTTGTCAGTTTTCATCGATCATAATGGCGTGCTGCATCATGAGGTCTTGCCAACGTTTGCTTGAAGCAATGCTCAAACGATCGGGATTGTGTAAAAACAAATCATGGATAATGCACCAGCTCACACATCATTGCTTGTTCGTGATTTTTGGTCAAAAACAACACCGTAATCATGCTTCAACCACCGTATTCACCAGATTTAGTTCCCTGCGACTTTTACCTATTCCCAAAACTGAAAGGACCAATAAAAGGAAAGCGTTTTGCCACCATCGTTGAGATAAAGTAGAAATCGAAGAACTAGCTGATGACCATACGGAAAAGCGCATTTCAGAAGTGCTTCGACGATTGGAAGAAACGCTGGCATAAGTGCATTATATCTGAGGGGAATAACTTTGAAGGGGACACAAAATGAATATTGACAAATAAATAAATACTTTTCGAAATAATTGAAAAAATTCACCTTTTCTTTTAAACAAACCTCATATTTCCTAATGTAATGTTTTTCATAATATAACGGGACATTAAGACAAATTTCGCGGAGCATCGATTAAGAAGTTGTGGACGAGAGAAAGAAATATACAAGTACTTTTTTGTAATTTTCGAATGATGTAATAATACTTGTCTTAAATATTGACCGTGTCTATCATTTATAAATTAAATGATAGTGAAATTTAAAAGCAGTACCTTTTGTACATCCTACGAAAGGATAGCGCCTATCAAGTTCATTGCCGCCTAAGAGGAGTAAAGGAGTTCTATGATCAGTAGAACGGATCCTCTCAACCTTTATCTTGATTTTCTTGATAGGATGTACTACTTTTTAATTCAAGTAGATTACCAATTTTGAACTTAAAATCAATATCACAATCGCTTATTATCGGACTTTCCAATAAATATAAAAATAAACTTTTTTCAAATATTATTTCTTTCTATTTTAACAAATTATCACAGTCATTAATTATTTTAATTGAAAAATTTTGATAGTTATTGCATGAATAGAAGAAAAATTGAAAAAAAAAATTCTTTTGACTTTTATTTTATTGTCTATGAAAAGTAAAGATTTTTTTTTTTAAATTTTCGATGAATAACTTTTATAAACCCTTAATTTATATCTGAAATTGAGAAGCAGCATCAAATTAGACATGAAAAAAGGATAGAATTTCCTTCGTGAGGATGCATAGTCAAACCCAGCATGCGGTGAATTCAAAAGGTGAGGGATGAAAAACGGATCCCTCAGCGGGTGCGCCAAGGTAAATAAAACCTCCGACTCAACTGGAGAATTGGGGACAAATAAATAAATCATATTTAGGCCTGATGGACTGGCTTCTTACTTGATCGCTCAAATAAATATCATCTTCAAGTTTGTTTAGACAACATTAATAGTATTGAAATAATCCTAAACAAAGCGTCTTTCATTGGACAATTCTTGACCTATTATCGATTGAGACAAAAGAATTAATGATATTAATTGATTTATAATAAATAAAGTTAGTATGGATGACTAGAAAGATTAGAAATTCAATTACGATTTGAGAGAGAATATAAAAATATTGTTATTATATTTTCAAATAATTTTAAGGGTGAAAACAAAGTAAATTGTTGACAATCAACATAACTGGTAAATAATAATAATAATAGTAATAATCAACACATATTATTAATATCACATTATCCATTACAATAATTTATAAGAAATCCTAAATTTCCTTAATTAAAATAAAAACTTATTATTCAAAAAAACTTTCAAGAGTCTATCTCAATAAAAAGTCGATGAAAAATTTATTTCAATTTGTCAAAAGAGCGAACAGACACCGGGACAGACAGACGACAAGTGAAGTTGAGAAAAAAACGTTATAAAAACATTATAATTATAATAATAAGTTTATTATTATTACTATTACTACTGTTGTTGTATTTGAATTGCAATCTTTTAGCATAAATTTTTAACATTTTTTTGTTTTTATGCAAATATTTTATTGAAGAAATGTTACTGAACATTTTGTTTTAATGTCCCACACCAGATTATTACCTTCTCACCATAGATAGTATTGCGATCACGAAAATTTTCGAGGTCAAGATTTTGATGTTTTTTTACGTTTTGAATGTTCCTGAATAATTTTCACTAAGGTTGAGAAAAATGTTTGTGTATGTGTGTGTGTAGACAAGATTACGCAAAAACGGTTGGAGCTAGAATCATGAAATTTTGTATACGGTCATTATTCAAAATTCGTAGTTTTGTATCAATTTTTGAGAAATGTAGCTCAATCGGATGAGGGTCCTTACCTACCACGTTTTGATTTTTTTTCCTCTAAACTGACCCTAAAAATAGATGTTTGATAGTTTTTCACATGATTAAAAATTGAATTAAACTACTATATATGGAATTTCAGCTTGATTGAATCGCTGAAAGTACCGGAATTAATTTTTTAACACTGCAAATCACGCGCCAGCACGTGACGTGGTGCCATCAACAAAGAGCCAAACACGCGCTGGTTTATTAAATATTATTTATTCATTTTAATTTATAAATTATAATTTTAATTAAATTTAATTTAAATATAATATATGTGTTAATTAATCTAATTCAAATTTGCGAGATAGCCGAGTGGAGACATTTCAGATTTTTTTTTATTTAAAATATCCTTAAAAAAATATAAATTTTAAAAATTTATTCCCTAAATAAAAACCTAAGAGTATTTTCTTACCTCATAATGTTTTTTTATTGGTTTTTAGTTTATGCAATTTATTATACCAAATTTCATTATTCTAGCTTCAAACCGTTTTTGCGTAATCTTGTCTACATACACATACACACACATTTTTCTCAACCTAAGTGAAAATGACTCAGGGACCTTCAAAACGTATAAAAACATCAAAATCTCAAAATCGAAAATTTTCATGATCGCAATACTATCTCTGGCGAGATAGTAATAAGTTGACCTGTGGCCAGGTCCGAACCGACCAACGGTTTGAAATAAATTAATTTCCAGCTACAGAAACAATTTCAAATAATTTTAATATATCTATTAATGTAATAAAATACAGATATGGATACATAAATAATAAATATAAACATTTTTAATTTTATTTTATTTATAATATATATGCAAGACCAGGCTGTGACGTCATGAATGGCTGGATGACGTCATATAATTTTAAATCAAGAAAAAACTAATAAATATGATTTTTCTCGAGGATAAAACCAATACAAAATGCATGATTCGTGGTGATATATAAAAAAATCTCCTTTGGTGTGAAAATAACCCTTTCCTTCCTATCGTCGATCGCTAATACTACCACTTCCGGTTTCCGGAATTGCACCAAAAGTTGATCAATTCATCCCACTGATGCATTAAGTAAATATAACAAATTTCATCAAAATCGGTTGAGCCGTTCAGGCTGTACACATCTATACGGACGGACGGACAGAGGAACGGACAGACGGACGGACAGACGGACGGACAGACGGACAGACGGACAGACGGACGGACAGACATCATGCTAAAAATACTTTTTTCTGTTTAGAAAATGCATGATTCGTGGAGATATGTAAAAATCTCCACATGTGAAATTTGGTGTGAAAACAATACCTCCCTTACTATTGACAGTCGGTAAAAATGTAAAATATTGATGTTTTAGTTTTAGAATATTCAAGTGTCAAATTAAAGTATTATTTTTTAATCCTGAATGTGAACAAATTATGTCTATCACAATACATACCTATCTATATATGTTTATTCACTAGTATGCAGCTTCCATGTTCATTCCCTATCGCTCCCCTCCCCCCTCAAACGAGGTTTATTCAATGTGATACGACGAATGCAATTTAATAAGGAAATACTTATTATTTGATTATTAAATATTCTATTCGCGTTCTTTTTAATGAACATACACGTTTTTTTTAGGAAAATATTCGAAGAAAAAAAATATAATATACTATACATAACATATATGTACCATATATAAAATTTCAATTAATTATCTAAAGTTTTTAAATATTATAATTTGTATTTTAATTATTCAAAGTTATAATAATTGTCCTATACATGTAATTATTTATTTTAAAAAATTATTGAATTATAATTAAGAAGAATTACTAAAAGAATTTATCATGTATTAAAAAAATATAAATAAGGAACTAAGTTAAATATTATATTATAAAAACAAAATTTCTCTGGATTTTTTTTAATAAGAACAATTAATTTAACAAGATTATTTTTTTTATTAAATTTTAAAAAGAAATAAATTCGTTCACGGTTTCGAATCCAGTTGATTTTTTTTATACGTAAATACATTATAATATATTTATATCCATGTTCATGTACGTATCGGTATATATTAAAAGGGATGACAATTTTTTTAAATTTTAATCATAAACTTTTTTCAATCTTGTTTTTTTTTATAAAAACAAATTGAATTATTCTTAATATATATATCAAAACGATTTTATATTATATTTAATTAAAATAAAAAACTAATTTTCTAGAGACGAGCGAAATGCGCATAAAGTAATTAATCAATTAGTTTTTACCTCAGAGAGTGTTTAAATGAAAATAATTATTATTTGGAGTTCATATTTATTTATAAAGTTTAGTTCTAATATTACAAAAATATAATAAAATCTTTCAATGAGTATTTACCCCCGAATAATTTTATAATAAAAATTTTAAAAATTAGAAAAAACTTTCAAATTTCTTTTATTCTTTTGTAATACCTATATTTATTTATAAATTAAACATTTGTGGGGTTGCTAATTCAATTTTTCCACTTCTCTATTTCATTTGAAAAAAAGAGAACTAAAATTGTTTGAGGGCAGGAGATGAATAAGAAATTATTTTTTTGACACTCTTTAAAATTTCAATTTTTAGAGGGATCCTCATAAACCAATGAAAACTTCCCTTAATCTGCTTATTCACAAATTCATTTTTTTGAGTTAAATACGTAAAGACAATATTGTCAGAATGATTAATGTAAATTCATTTTTGAAAGGTGATTTAAGATTCAAGGAATAAATCCCCAAATCAAATGCCAATGAACCTCCCAGATGGGGAGGGAGAAAGGGAAAGAGAGGGAGATGAATTTCTTTACTTAGGAACGAATAACATTAATAATTCAAATAAACAAATTAGCTACAAACGATTCAAGCAATTTCCATGAACATTATTTGTTTAAAAAAAAAAGAATGACCAGTCCATTCCATCCTCAATGCAAACCTTTAAGAAAGATTACAAATTATATTCGTGTGAAGTATATACCTACCAGTATTATAATCCTATGACAGATTTGCCAATGTTTATTTTCCATTTTATTTATTAATGTATTATAACATAAGAATTTATTTTCAGGTGATAAACGTTTTCATTTATTCAGTTTAAAATAAAAAAAAAAACTTGCACACAGATATTATTTTTAATATAAATAAAATTTATTAGATAAAACTTGTGAATAATTAGCATAGCGAATATTAAAAAAAAAATCACTTATGAAAATGAAATATTAGAATAATTTATAAATCTTCTAAATTAGCACTCGGTTTAAATAATTATTTAATTTATAGTCAAATGTCAAATGAATCAAATAAAAAATTAAAATGTATATAAAATATATTTAATTGAAGTATGTAGGTAACTTTTAATTCGTTTGTTCAAGAGGTATGTTATTTATTTATATATATATATATTTTCAAATTTAAAATCTAAATAGAAAATTCATTATCTTTATATATATAAGATTTCCGTCGTATGTATGGTATGTATGTCATGTCTGTAACCACTATGAAGTTAGTTACAAACAAATTGTCAAAATTAATTTAATTTGGTACTAACTTCATATTTTTAAAATTTTGTTTTGTCAAGTAAAAAAAAAATAAAAAAATAATTACGACGTTTTGAATAAAGTTAATAATTTTTATATTTAAACATTGTGTTGTTTCGTATGAAACAAAATTTCCTATAAATTATTATTATTAATCAATCTCCTGCCTCTAGAAGCCGCCTGTCAACCGGGAACGACTAGTTCAGTGGCGTACCTAAGGGGGGGCGGTGGGTGCGGTCCGCACCGGGGGGCACTTATCTTGGGGCGGCATTTTTTATATTTAGTTATAGTTGTAAAAAGCAATTTATTCACATTTCATATTTATTTCTTTTCTTTCTTGAATAATAAATGATTATTATGATTATTACAAGTTTACTATTTGATTTATATAAATTATGAACAACTATATGATTTCGAATATTATTCCTCGGTGTATATAAATGCATTTTAGTGTAAATTTTGAATTCTAATTCCAAGAACAGGATAATAATTTTATTTTATTGTATTCATTAAAATTCGTTGAATTCGTAAACGCATCTTTAAGATTTTGTTCGGCAAAATTATCTTCGTTCTACAATGATTCAATTAAGACTACAAAATCTTGCAATATTGTCGATAGAACAAGAAATTCAAATAATATAAATTTTGAGAGCATTATACACGATTTTTCTAGTATGAAAGCTAGAAGAGTAAATATTATATAAATATGTTTACGAGTGCATACAAATATGTGTGAAAAAATTTACTCTGGGTATTAATTAATATTGATTAAATAACTTAATAATTTATTTATGTGTATTAATTTATAAAAACCACTATTTGATTGACTTATAATAGAAAGGGCGGCAAACTGGAGACCGCCCCGGGCGGCAAAAGTTCTAGGTACGCCACTGGGCTAGTTATAATATTAAACTTCAAAATTATAAAATTTCTATTTTATATAAAATTAATTATTTTTTTAAATCTCATCTTCACAATAAAAAAGAGCTCTAATCTAATTCTATAAAACCATTTTATTTTGATTGGTAAGTTTTTTTTTATCGGTATTTATTTGATTTTTAAAAACAAATTTAAAATATTATTTATTTATTTATTATTCTTGTTTAAATATTTCTTCTACTATTTCATCATCTCCATATCGGATATATTTATTTTGATATCCTCCCCACCGAGTGAGTTTAGAAGAGGAAAAAAAAAAGGGCTATCGTTAGACTTTTGAGGGGCGAGATGAGAATATGCAATTTATGGTGGCAGCCTCCCCTTGGGCCGTATTTGGTGCTGCAACTTGCAGCGTCTGGCCGGCTTTTGTCATGCTAATAACGTCCATTAATAGAGGTGTATCATGCATGGACACAGCCAGACGGCCAGACCAAATTGAGAACAAGAGAATGGAAACCTGTTGAAAACTTCTTTGAATTCCATTTGATTCATACATACCATGAAAGGAATAAATTTTCATCTTTTTTTTTCTCTAATGAATTCCTAAAATTGAATATTTATTATTGATACTTATGGAATGTAATATCCAATGATATTTTATTCGAATGACTATATCATTGGTTCTCACATTGCAACAGCTTATAGAAATTAAAAGAAAAAGAAAATAAAAGTGATAAATAATATAAATATATAAATATAATCTGGTTATATAATAATTAGAATAGGCGAGAAGTATTCAATTTTAACCATTAAATAAATAAATAAATATAAGGATTAGAGGAAGGTATAATTTAGTATATTTAGTAAAAACTAAATTTGGACTTCATATTTTATGTTATTTTGAAACAGATGGCTTCTGACTCACACTAATGTCTAATTGAGTTTGATTGTAAAGTGTAATAAAGAGTAAACCCTTTTTTTGTGGAGAAACCTGCTTTTTATGATTTGATTATTTTGAACAAAATATAAGTTCATGTCTTATAGTCTGGATTTAATGAAAAAAGAGTGAAAGTCATTCAAGGAGGAAAATGTGAAGAAAATCACCAAAGTTAAAAAGGAGAAATTTAGCTATTAGATCTATAAATGAGAATAAATGTCACACCAATAATAAATATAATAATTCCAAAAATCTGATGCGGTCTTTATACAATTTCATATATCAATATATTTTTTTTATCTTTTTACTATCTCGTAAGAGATAGTATTGCGATCACGAAAATTTTCGATGTTGAGATTTTGATGTTTTTATACGTTTTGAAGGTTCCTGAATCATTTTCACTAAGGTTGAGAAAAATGTCTGTGTGCGTGTGTGTATGTATGTAGACAAGATTACGCAAAAACGGTTTGAGCTAGAATGATGAAATTTGGTACATGGACATTATTCAAAATTCATAGTTTTCTATCAACTTTTGAGAAATGTAGCTCAACCGGAAGAGGGTCATTACCTACAACGTTTTGATTTTTTTTCCTCTAAAGTGACCGTAAAAATAAAAATATATGTTTGATAATTTTTCACATGATTAATAATTGTATAAAACTGCTATATATAGAATTTCAGCTTGATTGAATTGCTGAAAGTACCAGAATTAATTTTTTAATACTGCAAATCTCACGCGCCAACACGTGCCATGGTGCCATCAATAAAAAGCCAAACATGCGCTGGTTTAATATTTATTATTTATAATTTATAATTAATTAAATTTAATTTAAATATAATATATTATGTTATTTAATCCAATTCAAATTTGCGAGATAGTCGAGTGGAGACACTCCAGCTTATTTTACAATTTTCTCCAGATATTAATGATCAATTTGGTTCATATTTTAGATTTATAAATCATTTATTACTATTAACAATTTTCTAAAATTAAAAAAAAAAAAAAAAAATTAGAGATCCTTTATTGAAAGTATTTTGAAAATTCTGCATTTAAGTTCTCTTAAAGTACTTCAAAGAGTATTTCTTTTTTATATTTAAGTTAATGATATTTTACATTTTTGGAGTGAATTTTAAAAAATATTTAAATCTGTTATTTAGAAAACTGAATTAAAATATCAAATTAATGGTGTAAAGTGGCAATTTCGGTTAACGAATTTTATCAAAAATGTTACATCCCATAACAGTGAAAGAAAGATAACAGTAAAGTTTTTAAAAACTTTTGTCAATTAATCTATCAATCTATCTCTTTGGCTTTACGGAACTCGAAAGTTCTTGGCCAAATTTCAACCAAATTTCTCCAAGTGTCCAAATCCTGAGCTACAACCATTCAACCCCTTGCCCTCTCCCATCTCTCTCACGTCCCTTCCTCCATTATCCACCCATTGTGTCCTTGGTCTTCCAAGCGGGCATTTCCCAAACGGTCTCCCCAACAATATATTTTTAGCCATTCTTTCCTCACCCATTCTAGCCACGTACCCTGTAGATGCATAGAGATCATGCAATTCCTCGTTATGCAGTCTCCGTAATTCCTCGATTACCTCATCTTTCTTTGGCCCATAAATACTGCGAAGAATCCTATTCTCAATTACTATAAATAGGTAAATACATGCATGTCTTAAATATGTAAATAATTTCAAACTCGAAAACATTTCGTTTTTGAATTTTGCTATGTTTATAGACACTAAAACAGACAGATAGACAAACACACATATTATGTTTCAGGATTTTAAAACATATATTTCCGTTAAAAACTCGAATCCGAATTTTTGATAATTTGTAATAAATTTCCCTTCCTATATATATGTAAAATATATATATATTTAAGAGTTAGTAAAATTAGCTGGAGTGTCTCCACTCGACTATATAGCAATTTGAATTGGATTAAATTACATATAATTATTATATTTAAATTAAATTTAATTAATTATAAATTAAAATTAATAAATAATATTTATAAAACCAGCGCATGTTTGGCTCTTTGTTGATGGCACCACGTCACGTGTTGGCGCGTGAGATTTGCAGTTTTAAAAAATTAATTCTGGTACTTTTAGTGATTCAATCAAGCTGAAATTCTATATATAGCAGTTTTATACAATTTTTAATCATTTGAAAAATTATCAAACATATATCTTTATTTTTACGGTCACTTTAGAGGAAAAAAAATCAAAACGTTGTAGGTAATGACCCTCTTCCGGTTGAGCTACATTTCTTAAAAGGTGATAGAAAACTACGAATTTTGACTTATACCAAATTCCATGATTCTAACTCAACTTTTGAGTAATCTTGTATACATACATTCACACACACACACACACACACACATAAACACAGACATTTTTCTCAACCTTAGTGAAAATGACTCAGGGACCTTCAAAACGTATAAAAACATCAAAATCTCAAGATCGATAATTTTCGTGATCGCGAGATAGTAAAAATAAGTTATATATACATTTTTACTTTCCCGCATACTTCGTATAAGGGAAGTATTGGAATCGTCAAAAATTTCGACTTCGAGATTTCAATAGATCTTGACGTTTTAGACCTCCCTGAGTCGGAAAATACCATTTTTCGAATTATGTCTGTGTGTGTGTATGTATGTATGTATGTATGTATGTATGTATGTATGTATGTATGTATGTATGTATGTAATGTCTGTAAGCAAATTTACTCAAAAACTAATCAAGCTAGGACTTCGAAATTTGGTACACCGATATTATTCACAGTTTGTAGATTTCTATCAAAATTTCGTCTAAATCGGTTAACCGGAAGTGGTACTTTACCTACACTGGTTGCGTTTACCTTTCAAGTAAAGTACCAGTTTGCTTCGAGATATTTGCTTCATATTTTGTATATAGATTTAAAAATATGAAAAAAATTGAGATACCAAATTTCATCATGATCTGACTACCGGAAGTGACATTTTACCTATACAAGTAGCGTTTCTTTTTTACCGCCCGACGATAGTAAGGGAGGTATTGTTTTCACACCAAATTTCACCTATGGATATTTTTAGGTACGTATCTCCACGAATCATGCATTTTCTTAACAGAAAAAAGTATTTTTAGCATGATGTCTGTCCGTCTGTCCGTCCGTCCGTATAGATGTGTACAGCCTGAACGGCTCAACGGATTTTGATGAAATTTGGTATATTTACTTAATACATCAGTAGGATGAATTGATCAACTTTTGGTGCAAATCCGGAAACCGGAAGTGCTAGTATTACCGATCGAAGAGAGGAAGTGAAGGGTTATTTTCATATCAAATTTCACGTGAGGACATATCTCCACGTGTTATGCACTTTGTATTGGTTTTATCCTCGAGAAAAATCATCTTCATTAGTTTTTTCTTAATTTAAAATTGTATGACGTCACCCAGCACTTCATGACGTCACAGCCAGCCCTTATATATTATAAATAAAATAAAATTAAAAATATTTATATTATATCCATATCTGTTTTTTTTTACATTTAAAATATCAGTTAACCGGAAGTAGCACTTTATTACATTCTAAATATTCATTCACAACTCTTTATACCTATTTATATGCGGGAAAGTCTAGGGGAGGACACTCCCGCTTATTATTGGAATATGTTTATTTTGTGTTCCGGATTATTTTTTTTTTTCGTGTTTAATTGGATGAGTTGAATAACATTAAAAAGTTGACGCTTCCTAATGAGCTAATCTGGTGAAGACAGTATCAGGTGCCAAGGTCAAGACTGGCTGGGAGGCCGCATTTGCAATGGGCAGCGCCTTTGTCTCGGGGCCTCGCATTGGTAGGCGCGACCACCCTTTAGTCACCTAATTGGGAATATTTTAAGCAAATCATGCCGTTCGTTTATCCCCTTATTTAATTTATTATTTAATAGCTTTTTGACGAATCCTAAACAGTCATTCTATCTTTGTTTGGATTTCTTAAGCCATTTGAAATGTTCATTTAATGATGGAATTAAAATAGTGAACATAACTAGAAAATAGACATAAAATTAAACTTCTATAAAATGCAATCTAAGAGGCAAAATATTATATTATTAGTGGTTATTTTACGATCCAATATCTATTAAAAATTCATACTTTATTCATAATATTAATTAAAATATATAAAAATTAAATTGAAATAAGGATAGTTTAATTTTACTCATAATTTAATTAACTATAAAGTATTCATTCCATTCGAAGAGAAGTAAGATTAATTTGATTTTTATTAGAAAATAAATGAAATACTATAATAATAAAAGATTAAAATTATTAAACACTTAAATTTAAGAAACTTGGTTAATTGGTAATTCGATAATATTTTATGTTTTATTTAAATGAAATTTAGCTCTCTTTCTATTTCAATTGCCATCAAGGTATATGTACATATATACCAGTTTTAATATGATTATTTATATGACAATATGTTGCCACAAATGTCAGTCAGCTGCTATCGTTAGCATCGCGAGATCCTATAGTTGGCAAAAAATCGATTTCTAGTATATAAGATACAATAAATTTTCTCGATCGCCTTATTTGTAAAAATAAAAAAAAAAAAATAAAATAGAAATGTGATTCATTAGATATTCCCCACTCGAATTTCCATCCAAATTCATATTGCCATAAAAACTTATCATATATGGCCATATTTGCTCATTTCCATATTTGATACGCGACATTTCTATTTTTGAAAATGTCCAACGTGGAAAAACAAGACAAGAACATCGAAGAAATTTCTTGATTAAACATTCAATAGAAGTTCTGTTAATTAATACCAGAAGAGAAGATTCTGTTTTTTAAGTCAAAAAACATTTTTTATTTATTTAAATTTTCTTTTTACTTTGGTTGTTTTGATTTGAAATATTTATTTATTTCAAAATTAATCGTTATTTTTAATTTTGCAATATTTAATAAAATAATAATATTATTCATTTATTTGACCTAATGCAGTGGTTCTCAACCTTTTTATTATCACGTTTTACTTAACTTGTATTCTTGTCTGTGTGTATGCGTCAAATCTTGCAATCGATTTTTCGACGACTTCCAATCATCGGATTTTCTTGAAACTTCACCAACAGCTTTGCTCTCGATGACAATACAATTTTATCATTTCTATGAGCTTCTAATTGCTACAATTTGAATGAAATAATCCAAAATTATTCCTATATATAAAAATTCAAAATGTCGGATGTAAACAAAAAAAATGTAAACAAAAAAACATAAAATCCCCAACTTTATAAATATAAATATTTAGTACACATTCATTTCTTAAATTATACTTCATAAATTTAATTAATATGAGTAAACTAAAATCGATTGCAAAATTTGAAGACTAAAAAGTAGAAAATAATACTTTATAAAAAAAGAATTTTAAAAAACCACGTTTTACTAACGGACTAAAAAGGAGAAAATATTTTTTTTTCAGAAAATCCATACTGACATTACATACAAGAGATCTGATTTGAATCAAACTGTCCATAACGTAAAACGTGGGGCGCAAATATGTCTAAAATATCCTGCTTCTAATAAAAATATAGAAAATATATAAATCTCAAAATAAACATTAAAACCACGCATAATATAATTTGACGAATGAATATTGATCTTTATCAAAAATATTAAATTTAATGCTCGAAAGAATTTAAATTACAAAAAATCTATTGGACTACTAATATTATTCCCTTTTACAAGTGGTCTGATAAAAAATTTGATATTTGAAAAGTTTGATAGTATAAGTTAGTATCTTAAACAATTTTTAAATATATTAAATATACGATAAATTTTCTAATGATTAACTAATAATATTCCCTTTTACAAAAAGTCTGTTAAATACTTAATAGGTAATATTTATAAAAATTATATCACGAAACTTATCCTATCGTATTACTAATAATATTCCCTTCTACAAGAATTTTGGTGAAAACTTAAGCCTTTAAAAATTTCAACGATTGATGCTAAATAAAAATTAATAAAGGAAATCATATTTGAATAGAAAAATTATTATTTGTTGCGCCCCACGTTTTACGTTATGGACAGTTTGATTCAAATCAGATCTCTTGTATGTAATGTCAGTATGGATTTTCTGAAAAAAATTATTTTCTCCTTTTTAGTCCGTTTGTAAAACGTGGTTTTTTAAAATTCTTTTTTTATAAAGTATTATTTTTATACGATTTGAAGGTCCCTGAATCATTTTCACTAAGGTTGAAAAAAATGTTTGTCTGGCAGTGTGTATGTAGACAAGCCTACGCAAAAACGGTTTGAGTTAGAATAATGTAATTTTGTACACAAGCATTAATCAAAATTTGTAGTTTTCTACAACTTTTGAGAAATGTAGCTCAACCGGAAGAGGGTCATTACCTACAACGTTTTGATTTTTTTTCTTCTAAACTGACGGTAAAAATAAAGATACATGTTTGATAGTTTTTCGAATGATTAAAGATTGTATAAAACTGCTATATATAAAATTTCAGCTTGATTGAATCGCTGAAAGTACCGGAATTAATTTTTTAACACTGAAAATCACGCGCCAACACGTGACATGGTGCCATCAACAAAGAGCCAAACATGCGCTGGTTTTATAAATATTATTTATTAATTTTAATTTCTAATTATTTAAATTTAATTTAAATTAATATATTATGTTATTTAATCCAATTCAAATTGCGAGATAGTCGAATGGAGACACTCCAGATTTTTTTTTATATCACTATTAACAATGTGAAATTTACCTCCAAAGGTAAATGTAACATTTATTAAAGAGACTAAAATCTTCTTTATATTAATGATAATTTTGTTTGACGCCAATGGAAAGGATTTAATCTAAATCTTTTGAAATTTCAATTTAAGTGCTCTCTAATCTAATTATCTTTTACCGAGATTAAATTAACTTATAATTGTTAATTTTAATTTAAATCATTTCATCATTATAGACAGAATAATAAAAAGTTAGATATTCAGGTTAATATTAAAAATTATATTTTAAAATTATATATAAAAAGGGCTTTATTTGAAGAGAGCTAATTTAGATAGTCCCCCTCTTAGGGAGCTCTGCTTTTGTTACTAGTTTGTTTCCTTTTATTAAAATAATATAATTATTTTGGGTGGCTATAAATTCGATTATCATATTAAAAACTAATAATCAAAAAAATGAAAAATTTCAATCAAACCTTACATTAAATGAATTAAAAATAATTTATAATAATTGTTATGGGTAGATATACATAATTATCAAAATCCAATTAAACCTAATTGCTCTTGTTCATTATAATTTCTATTTGAATTTTTTGGTAGACGCCTCTTCTCCGTGCATCACTTTTTCTTTTTTTTCTCAGGTCCTAAGATTTTCAGAGTTTGTCGCACTAACAACTGATTTTTAACTAGATAAAAAAATGTTTTCCTTATTTGGATTTTTTTTTTAATTTATTTGATCTGGTTGGATATAAATTACACACTTTATACAATAAATGTGTATTGATAAATTAACAAATAATATATTGTATATATCGAAATAATAAAAATAAATAAATCAAATACTATATATTATTTAATTGGATGAGATCCGTTATCGTTCGATTACCTATATATACCTATATATTTTGATTTATCAATTTAAATAAAATATTTTGTAACTGTTCGAGATATTTTATATTTAAATATTATAAATAATTAATTATTTTAGATAACTTGTAATAAGAATTTAGAGTTTATTTTTATTTTATTACTATCTCGCCAGATAGTATTGTGATCACGAAAATTTTCGATTTTGATTTTGATCATTTTGATGTTTTTATACGTTTTGAAGGTTTCTGAATCATTTTCACTAAGGTTGAGAGGTTGTCTGTATGAGTATGTATGTGTGTATGTGTGTGAATGTATGTAGACAAGATTACGCAAAAACGTTTTGAGCTAGAATCATGAAATTTGGTACATGGGCATTATTCAAAATTCGTAGTTTTTTTATCAACTTTTGAGAAATGTAGCTCAACCGGAAGAGGGTCATTACCTACCACGTTTTGATTGTTTTTCCTATAAACTGACGGTAAAAATAAAGATATATGTTTAATAGTTTTTCACATGATTAAAAATTGTATAAAACTGCTCTATATAGAATTTCAGCTTGATTAAAACGCTAAAAGTACCGGAATTAATTTTTTAACACTGCAAATCACGCACCAGTACGTGTCGTGGTCGTTTTTTCTCAACCTTAGTGAAAATTATTCAGCAACCTTCAAAACGTATAAAAACATCAAAATCTCAACATCGAAAATTTTCGTGATCGTAATACTATCTCTGGCAAGATAGTAAAAATCGATGAACATATAGATATAGTCAAAAAGAAAAAAGTAAAAAGCAATAAGTTGACCTGTGGCCAGGTCCGAACCGACCGACGGTTTGAAGTAAATTAATTTCCAACTACAGAAACAATTTCAAATAATTTAAATGTATCTATTAATGCAATAAAAAACAGATATGGATATAACATAAATATTTTTAATTTGATTATATTTATGATATATAAGTAGTAGCTGGCTGTGACGTCATGAAGGTCTGGGTGACGTCATAAAATTTAAAATTAAGAAAAAACTAACGAAGATGATTTTTCCCGAGGATAAAACCAATACAAAATGCATGATTCGTGGAGATATGTAAAAAATCTCCACATGTGAAATTTGGTGTGAGAACAATAACAATACTATCGTCGGTCGGTAAAAATTGAATAATATTGGGTTTATTCACGGATGATATTATTATTTATGTAAACCGAGACATTTTTTATCTCCTAGAGAATTTTTGCGGAGACACTGGGACAGAATACATATAAGAATAAGGAAAATGATCATATGGGATTTGTAAGTCGGCTAAAGAATAAGAATATTTGATCTATCAAATTTAACAAAAATTTTAGATCTAATTTTATTTATTTATTTAAAATAAGTTGTACCACATGTTTATAATTAACAAAAATTATACATTAAGTTAATTTTTTAAATAAGCTTAACTATATATATTTTATTTCTTTCCAAATATGATTTATCAGTACAATGATAAGAAAAAAATTTGATAATTTATTAATATTAAATTATTATTGAGTATAGATATATTCGATTACAATATATGTATATTCATATGAAATAATTGCCATAATAAAAAAAATAAAATATTTTTATATTTGGTAAGTTAAAAAGAAATAATAATGAATAATACTTTATATAAAAAAAAAACTTTTTTAAAAAACCACGTTTTTAACGCACTAAAAAGAAGAAAATAATTTTTCTGAAACCCCATAGGTACTGACATTACAAACAAGAGATATGATTTGAAGAAAATTTTCTATAACGTAAAACGTGGGGCGCAACTATGGCTAAAATATTCTGTATCGTATAAAAATTTATAAATAAATGTTATTAGGTACAAATTAATAGGATAAATGAATTCATATTTTAATTAGCTTCAAAAAGTAAAGCTTATAACTTATCGAAATTTTTAAAAGAGGTAAATTTAATTTATGAAAAGATTACCTTTAGATTACTAATAATATTCACTTTTAAAAAATTCTGATAAAAAATGACATCCTAACAATATTCTGGTAAATAATATAAGAAATTTAACTTGAAGAAATCTAAAACTAAATTTTGCTACTGCAAAACTTCTAGCAAATATTTAATATTTATGTTAATAAAATTTCTAAAGTGTAAATTGAAGATGTTTATTTAATATTAAGGAATTAATTTTCCAAAAAAAATTTACATTAATAAAAGTATTCTGTTGGATTACTAATAATATTCCCTTTTACAAAAAGTCTGGTAAAAAATATAAAACTTAAAATATAAATCCATGGATATTGAAATAAATTAATCAAAGAAATTATATTGCATTTAAAAAATTTATTATTATTTGCGCCCCACGTTTTACGTTATAGAAAATTTTCTTCAAATCATATCTCTTGTTTGTAATGTCAGTACCTATGGGGTTTCAGAAAAATTATTTTCTTCTTTTTAGTGCGTTAAAAACGTGGTTTTTTAAAAAAGTTTTTTTTTTATATAAAGTATTATTTTCTACTTTTTAGTCTTCATATATTGCAATCGATTTCACTTGACCTATACTACTTTTAAGTTTTTTGATTGACTTTAATAGTCATGAAATACTATTATCCTGAAAGTAATAAATTTAAATTGAATTATAAAGAGAAATTTTTAAATTTGTCATATTTTAATTCTTTATTGCCTAAAACTCATCATAAATTTAAATTTTGTTTTCTAAATTACAGTACAAAACATTAATATACCTTCTTTCAAATTTATTTACATTTTAAATATTATACATATTATATTATTCTTTTAACGGGTTTTTAACGGTTTTTTTCAAATTTAAATATTTACACTTTTTGTTTTGATTTTCCCATACAAAATTATATTCATTAATTATGCTCTAATTAAACACTTGCAAGCTACGAATTATTATTGTATTATTGTATTGTCATCCAGAATACATTACTCTGAAAAGTTTCAGAGCGATTGGATGACTGGAAGTGGTCGAAATTTCGATTGCAAGATTTGACCCGAACAGATAAATAAACAAACAAACAAACAAGAAAGCAAGCTAAGAAAAACGTGGTAAAATACACTCAGTTAGCAAGAGTGCTAATGATGACTTGGTGAGATGCAGAGAGCAAATGATAGCTGAAAGAAATTGAGGGTGGCGTTTAAGTCGAAAAAAGGTGTGTCGAAACAGGCAACCAATCAGAAGACCCGTTAAGTAAAAATAAGAAGAGGGGAGTTTGAACCTTTTTTCTACCTCCCTATTATATTTTTTCAATATTTTGATTTTATTAATTTTTTATCTCTCTTTGTAAAGACGAAATTATAACTTTAAAATGATTTTAAATGTAATCAATCAAAAGTCAGAAATTATAATTTAAAAAAATCAAAATTCTTCATAAAAAAAAAATGGCTTTTTATTTTTTCTAATACATTTACCGTGTATATAATATATAGAGATTCTTTATTTCATTAGATTGAATATTATTTATTAGTAATTCATTTAATAAATATCTAATCGTTATTTGAAATTTATTTAATTATTATTTTAGAATTTATGATGCTTAATCCAAATTTAATTCGCAGCATGGAACATACGATCAGGACTGTCATTTAGTTGGAGGGGAGCGACCTGAACATTTTTTCAAACTTCTTATTTAAACGGATTTTAATATTTTGATTATTATTATTAATTAATGTATTATATTTGCATCCCGTCTCGTTTTTGTATTAGATATTGTATCAATATTTTTTATATTTAAAATATTTTAAAATTTTTTAATTAATTTCGAAAGAAAATTAAAAATATATTTATACAATTTTTGCTAGTATAATAAAATAAGATCTAATGAAATATATTTATTTTTATCGTCAATTCACAATGTGTCATTTATTATATTATTAATTTGTGAAATGATTACAAATTTTATGTAAAATCCATTCTCTATTCGTTTAGATCAAAAATAATATATTTAATATTTAATATATTGAATATATTTAATACATACTAGAATCAACTCTTGAATATTTTTTTAAACAAGCGGACTATGGACATCTGTATTATTTATTTTTAATGTTTTGACAAAGTCCCTTTTGTTGTTTTCTTCTTTTGTATTATGTATTGAGAAAGGTAAGTTTTGGAAAGGGCCTTTTGTTGTATTATTATTGTTTCTCCTTTTTAAGTTAACAAAATACAAATATTCATTAATTATGCTCTAATTAAACACTTGCAAGCTACGAATGTGTTATTTTATTGTATTGTCATCCAGAATACATAACTCTGAAAAGTTTCAGAGCGATTGGATGACTGGAAGTGGTCGAAATTTCGATTGCAAGATTTGACGCGAACAGATAAACAAGAAAGCAAGCTAAGAAAAACGTGGTAAAAAGAGTTATATTTTTACAATATATAATAATATGACTTTTTTTTGTGATGTTTGCATTTTAATTTTAAATTGAGAAATTATAATAAGAATTAATTCTACCTATATAGTAAAATATTTAAAATATATCAAAGTTTAAATTATGAAATTGAATATTTCAAAATGAAAATAAATAGTTAAAGAAAATAATCGCGATATTCAATTATTTTTTTATTATTAATTAAATTAAAAAAAAAACAATTGAATATTTAATAGAGCCTCCTCCTTTCCCCATAAATTAGCCCTTCCAAGCCTCGCCTTCCGAAATTTAGAAAAAGTAATAATAAAGAAAGTTTGCCTTAAAAAAAAGATTAAAAAAATAAGGCGTTTGGTCTGTAGCCTCTTTGAATCAGCTGAGAGTGCCTTTGATTTTTTGGATTTCGAAATGAAATCGCGACATTCGGGGCAACCTGAAATAAAGCCTACCTAGTAAGGGAGTGCATAGCCTCCATCAATAGGCATGGAAGGCCCATGCTAATCGAAAAAGCCCTGCGCTCAAAAGGTAACCAACAATTTGTTCCTGTTCAGGCTAATCCCATTTCGGAACTGTGCTGAATTACCTTCCCGAATTTCCGTTCATCCAATCCACCGCAAATACACTCTCAGTAATACAAAATGGCACAATTCAGACCTCACATGCAATTCATACAATCCAACCCTTAAATAATGGCATTTGTTTTATCCACCCACATTTTATTTATTTATTAATTCTAATCTAATCTATGAATTAGTATGAAGAGAACATGCATGGATGTAGGAGGCAACCACCTGAAAATTCCTAACAACTATATATATATATATATCAAAAAATAGCCACCCTCCCAGTATAACGCATCGAAACCTACTAATTCTAAAAATACCTTTGTCTCTTCTGCCTCCTTTATCAATGCTTCTTCTTGAAAGATGTACTCTGAAATTCCCTAATCTCACTAAATTCTGTCATATAATTTAATATATTTCTCTATAATCTCCTAATGAATATTATCAAAAGCAAAAAATCATTGTAATTTAATTATATTTTCTATATTATATTAAACTTTACTTTAAATATTATATTTACATTTTCTATTTTAAAGTGCGCCATGCTAAATAAATAACGATTATTACTTACATTTGGAGAACTGTATTTCAATCATTTCATCGTCATGAAGGATGGAGAAGATAATCAAGAATTCAAATCAACATTCAGTAGCAGGAACGAAGATTGAAACATGAAATTTAAGAAAAAAATAACTTATTAGTTTATAAACAATAAATTTAAATTGAATTAAAAATAAAATTAATAATAAATACTGACCTCGGGGTTAATAAAGGGTTGATATTTCTCGCAAATTAAACTCGAAGAACAGCTCGTAGACTTGATCTATCCATCACTCTCGCCTCGATAAATTAAAAAATAATTAAGATTAGATATTTATAGTATATACAGGAAATAAAAAATAAGATATAAATAAATAAATAATATTAATAGGATTAAAAAAGTGTATAGATTTTTAAAAATATTATCTTATTTCTGTAATATTAAAATACTCAAATTATTTTACATCCTATATAGAACCATGATTATAATAAGTTATAATATGCAATTAATAAACATATAATAAACATATCTTAGAAAACATCAGAAAACTAATTATGATTATATTATTAATTTCACGAAGATTTTATTCTGTTTAATTGATATATAGGTAATAGAAATATTATTCATTTTTCAAAAATGTTTCAATAATATGAAATTGACAAAACAATATTCATATGAGATTTGAAAGGAACGGTGTGAGCGATAATGAGATTAGAAAAAATATATAGAATATTTAAAATTATATATTCCTATATGAATATAAGAAATTTATATTTTTTTGTTTTATAATTATATTATATGAATTTTGAAAATAATCAGTACATCTTCATATTTTTTAAATAAATAAGTTTTAATAGGTTTAATAAATATATTGAAATTTAAAAAATATTTCAATAAATATATTTAAAGAAAAATAAAATTTTGTATATGATTTTTTAATTTTTAAATAATTTTAATTTAACTTTTGATAAAATTTAATTAATGAGATCTGATGGAATATTTAAGATTAATTCTTTTCAAAGATTTGAATTAAAAATTTATAAATTTATTTGGGTATATGAATAAAAAATTATAAAAATGCACTTTATAAAATTTAATTTTTATTTAAATATTTTTTTTTAAAAGTTCACTAATCTTCCTTTTAATTAATAAAAATAAATAATAAAATTACAATTAGTTCTTGATTAGCGACTGATTAAGGGATGATTTCAGTGGAGAGGGCGTCCAGTGTCTCACACTACGCAGGGAAGGGGAAGGGGAACTGACTGCGTACGAGTCGCCCTCCTGCATGAGGAGGTCAGTTCAGGCGGCGGAGGGGCATGGAGAGGGGCGAGCGGGGAATGCAGAAGTGAGCGCTCTACTCCAAATTATATCAAATAAAATACATATTAAAATAAAATAAAATAAACAAATATTAATTTTTAAAATTAGTGGTGTTTTAGAATAAATCTTAAATCGAATCAATAAGTTTAATTCTATTAAATCAATAAGCTTAATTTTATTCAAAGATCTTAATGAAAATTTAAAAAAAAAATTATAAATATATCAGTAAGAAGTTCATTCATGAAATTATCATATTTTGAAAAAAAAAACAAACAAGGAGGTGGCGTATTAATGTAAATGGTTCAATTTAAATTGAAAATTGATTGCTGAATGTGATATAATTTTAATTTAATGTAAATATATTTCATAAAAAAGAGGGTAAATGGTAAGAATTGTTCTTATCTTGGTTGGGATACGGTATAGTAAATCTACATGTCATTTCGGAGATATCGATGAGTTATGCTTTTCTTTGCTGTGTTCTTAGCATATTACGTTAAACAATTCTTTTCTAGTATGAATTTCTATTTTAATTCTAAAACCAGGCTGTGACGTCATGAATTGCTGGATGACGTCATATAATTTTAAATCAAGAAAAAACTAATAAATATGATTTTTCTCGAGGATAAAACCAATACAAAGTGCATGATTCGTGGTGATATGTAAAAAATCTCCACATGTGAAATTTGGTGTGAAAACAATACCTCCCTTACTATCGTCGGTCGGTAAAAATTGAAAAAACAAAATATAAATCAAGAAAAAATTGAAAAAAAGTAAAAAATCGAGTGATGGGTGACTTTCTTCCTTTAAGTTAATTTAATTTTTAAATTAAAATAAGTTGACCTGTGGCCAGGTCCGAACCGACCGACTGTTTGAAATAAATTAATTTCCAGCTAGAGAAACAATTTCAAATAATTTTAATATATCTATTAATGTAAAAACAGATATGGATATAACATAAATATTTTTAATTTTATTTTATTTATAATATATATGTAAGACCAGACTGTGACGTCATGAATGGCTGGATGACGTCATATAATTTTAAATCAAGAAAAAACTAATAAATATGATTTTTCTCGAGGATAAAACCAATACAAAGTGTATGATTCGTGGTGATATATAAAAAAATCTCCTTTGGTGTGAAAATAACCCTTTCCTTCCTATCGTCGATCGCTAATACTACCACTTCCGGTTTCCGGAATTGCACCAAAAGTTGATCAATTCATCCCACTGATGCATTAAATAAATATACCAAATTTCATCAAAATCGGTTGAGCCGTTCAGGCTGTACACATCTATACGGACGGACGGACAGACATCATGCTAAAAATACTTTTTTCTGTTTAGAAAATGCATGATTCGTGGAGATATGTAAAAATCTCCACATGTGAAATTTGGTGTGTAAACAATACCTCCCTTACTATCGTCGGTCGGTAAAAAAAGAATATAAAATTATATATATTTGTTTAATTTATTTAAATAAATCATAATTAATGTAAAAATATGAAATAAGTACGTATATTTAAAAAGGAAAAAACAAGCTATAATTTATTTATGATTCTAATTCTAATATACTTTTAATGTAAATTGTTACATTAATATTTACATTTTATTATTTACATATAGGTATCTATATGAATGAATTCTTTGGATAGTTTTTTTTTGTTTATTTTCATCTATTTCTTCATTTCCATAAAATATAAATAAATATTTAAATAAAAATTAATTTATAAATGATACTATTGTTTCGAAAACATTAAAATGCATATTTATATTCTTAGAATGAAGGGAAGAAAAATCAAAAACAAAAAAAAACCTTCTCCATTTTTGAAATGGATATTTAATTTGAAATTTTGATTTAACAATTATATATCTATATTTTTTTATATTCCTCCAAGAAAAATCCCTCCTTTTTTTATATTGTTTTTATTTTCTTTAAAACACTTCATTTATTCATTTTATTCCAACCGATCTGCTGTTTTCTTCTTTTTTATTTCTTTTATATATCTTGCAATTTATTCTTCCTCTCTTTTAAAGTATTATTCAATTTTTTTTTCTTCTTTCGCCATCTTCTTTCTTCTAAACATTCTATTCCTTTGTCTTTATGCAGAGTCATCAACTATAACATATTCCTAAACTATGTAGATCATTTTGAGCCTTGTTTTGAAATGTTATTAATACTATTCTCCAATAATTTATTGCCTTTTTCTGTCTTTTTGTAATATTTTCATCAATTTTTTTAAAATTATCTTTTACCCTCTAATTACATAAAAAATACATCCCTTACAAAGCTTATAATAATTAATTACTAGCTTTTCAGACGCCTTCGGGACTCTACGCACTTGGATAGGAGGCTCTGCCCCCTGTATCCCCGAAGTAATGCATAGTATTTGTTAAAAACTCTGTATGCAAAATTCATTCATTTTAATTCAATTAATTCAAATTCAATATTTAATTCAATCAGTATATTAAAACACTCCTATCATTTTGCGTTCTTATTTAAAAAATCGAGAGTGTCTCCACTAGACAATCTCGCAAATTTGAATTGGATTAATTAATATATATTAGATATATTTAAATTAAATTTAATTAATTAAATTATAAATTAAAATTAATAAATAATATTTATTAAACCAGCGCGTGTTTGGCTCTTTGTTGATGACACCACGTCAATTGCTGGTGCGTGATTGGCAGTCATGTTAGATAAAAAATATAAAAAAATAATTCCGGTACTTTCAGAGATTCAATCAAGCTGAAATTCTATATAGAGCAGTTTTATACAATTTTTAATCCAGTGAAAAACTATCAAACATATATCTTTATTATCGACCGACGATAGTAAGGGAGGTATTGTTTTCACACCAAATTTCACATGTGGAGATTTTTACATATCTCCACGAATCATGCATTTTCTTAACAGAAAAAAGTATTTTTAGCATGATGTCTGTCCGTCTGTCCGTCTGTCCGTCCGTCTGTCCGTCCGTATAGATGTGTACAGGCTGAACGGCTTAACGGATTTTGATGAAATTTGGTATATTTACTCAATACATCAGTGGGATGAATTGATCAACTTTTGGTGCAAATCCGGAAACCGGAAGTGGTAGTATTAGCGATCGACGATAAGAAGGGAAGGGTTATTTTCGCACCAAATTTCATATAAGGAGATTTTTTTACATATCACCACGAATGTATTGGTTTTATCCTCGGGAAAAATCATCTTCATTATGTTTTTCTTAATTTAAAATTATATGACGCCACCCAGCCCTTCATGACGTCACAGCCTCGGGTAACGCCGGCTACTTCAGCTATATATTATAAATAAAATAAAATTAAAAATATTTATGTTATATCCATATCTGTTTTTTATTACATTAATAGATATATTAAAATTATTTGAAATTGTTTGTGTAGCTGAAAATTAATTTATTTCAAACCGTCGGTCGGTTCGGACCTGGCCACAGGTCAACTTATTTTTAAGGGCAGTTTATGGTAGAGGGAAACAAATGAAAACATGGTAGGTTCCGAATGAGCTTCTTTTCTCAAAAGTTGATAGAAAACCACGAATTTTGAATAATGCCGGTCTACCAAATTTAGCTAATAGGATATTTTCTTTTATTCGAATTTCAAATGAATATTTCTGAATAGATGTCTTCAGATTGATATCATCATTGATATTATCTTAGTTAAATAAAAAATATTTAATAAAATTAAATAAAATAGTGTAAAAAACTTCTTTTTAGTGATATTTACAACGAATACAAAGTAACAAAACATTTTAAGAAGTAAATAATTCTATAAAAGATAGAAATTGCCTGAAAGAAGCTGATGCTGGTGGAATGTGATTGTTTTCTACAGCCAAAAACTTGAAAAAAATGCTAAATTATTTATTTATTGTCTCTTTGATTATTTATAGTATTTACCACAATATATATACTTATATACGGTGATATATTGGTAAAATAATAAGTAAGGGAATGCATAGTGGGAGCAAAAAAAGTCCTATTTTCAGTAAACTAGTTTTTATTTTTTCTTATTCTTACTATACAAAGTATTAACGAACACAAAAAAGAAATTCTAATAGTAGATTTAAGTGGGAGTTGTCGGGACATGAAAAGTACTGGAACTCGTTCCGGTTCTGAAAAAAGTTGAGGGAACGTCGTTCCCCCGTGTTCCTCTCCCAATACACCACTGCTTATATATATTCACAATTAATTATTTTCAAAAGCCAATGAACAATTTCTTTAAATTTAAAATATTATTTTTAAATAAATAATCATCATTTCTTATTTGAATAAAAAAAGGACGATAATTATTATTTTTCTATTATACCTAAGTAGATATATAAATATCCATTTTTTTCATATTAAGTTAAAAAATAAAAAATAAATGAAAAAAGATGGATTTTATGAAAGGAATATTTGATGAGTAGATACATGAAAAAATCTTAATCATACTTTAAACATTTGTCTACCATAAAAGTTTCTGATAACATTTTTCATCTAACAAATTTCGATAAGTGGAAAGCCAAAATCGGACATTTGCCATGTTTGAGATTCTTTTCAAAAAAAGAGAGAGAAGTGAATGGTATAAAACAAATCAAATATTAATTTTCTAATAATTCTCAAGAGATTGATTTAAAAATAGATACCTCAAGGAAATATTTTTTTTTTTTATTTTGTTTTATATATAAGTATATATATACTCTAAGACAGTGATTCTCAACCTTTTTTTTTACCGCGGCTCACTTTTAACGGTTTAAAAATTTGGCGGCACACAAAGAAAAAGATAAGTGTAAAAGTTTACCATAATGAAAAAAGTGGCCCCAAAAACGGTTTACCTTTTTTTTTTTTTAAGAACCAAATTTAGAAAAAATGTCGAAAATGTTTAAGAGCCTAGATAATCTCGCGGCACACTGGTTAATAATCACAAGAGTTCTTCAAAGAGGATAAAAATAAAAAAATCTGGAGTGTCTCCACTCGACTATCTCGCAAATTTGAATTAGATTAATTAACATATATATATTTAAGTTAAATTTAATTAATTATACAAATTATAAATTAAATATAATTGAATTGGATTAATTAATTAATTTTTAAAAAAATTGCCTTATTAGTATTGTTATTCAATTAAATTAATTAATGAACATATATTAAATTTAAATTTAAAATCTTTACCTTCATTTTTAAGTCAAGATTAATTAATTAATTTTCGTGATCCCAATACTATCTCTGGCGAGATAGTAAAAAGATGGTAAATTGTTATATTATCCAAAAGATTGATTTTGGGCTTTCCTAAATTTTAGTTAAATATAAAATCCATTCTAAATGATTACATTGCGATTGTTTTGTTGTTGTTTTTTTGTTTTATTTATTATTTTATTTTTTGGTTCGTTGCTTTGAATTTCTTTTGTGAAGTTAGTGAATGTGCTCGTTTGGATACCAATAAGAGAAGCAGAAAAAGTCCGAAGAGGGAAATTGCAATTCTATCCATGCTGGTCGGTCGGTGCTTTGTCCCACGTGCCTCCACGCGCCACCCGGTCGTCCCTCTCGCGCACCGCGAAGACAACCCAACCAAAGTTAATTGCTCGCCTAGTCCTCCAATTTGGTAAGCTCTCCCTTATTTGGATACGCGTTTTCTTGGACAAAATAGGCTCGAAGAGGTCCTTGCCTTCAGGAGCCACGCTGCTTGAATAAACGAAATTTTGTTGCTGTCTTCCTTTCACGACTCTTGATCGATAATAATAATTATAATTTTATTTTCAATATCACATAAAAGCAATCCAAATATTAATTATTAATTATTTTTTATAAATTTTTAAATTTAATTAATTATTATTTACATTTTTAGATTATATATTTTATAGATATTAAAAAAAATTATTCACTTTTTTTTTTTTTTTTTTTTTTCAAAAAAGATGTAATATTAATTTACACTTTAAGGGTTGTTTAAAGAACAAGATAATAACAATTTATGATTATATTACAATATATTTGTTTTAGTATATCTATAAATATTTATAATTCTTATAAATTATTTTTATTAATAAGATAGTAAATAATTTAAAGTAAAAAAATCTGGAGTGTCTCCACTCGACTATCTCGCAAATTTGAATTGGATTAAATAACATATATCAATTTAAATTAAATTAAATTAATTAAATTATAAATTAAAATTAATAAATAATATTTATTAAACCAGCGCATGTTTGGCTCTTTGTTGATGACACCATGTCACGTGTTGGCGCGTGAGATTTGCAGCGTTAAAAAATTAATTCTGGTACTTTCAGAGATTCAATCAAGCTGAAATTCTACATATAGCAGTTTTATACAATTATTAATCATGCGAAAAATTATCAAACATATATCTTTATTTTTACAGTCACTTTAGAGGAAAAAAATCAAAACGTGGTAGGTAATGACCCTCTTCGTATAAAAACATCAAAATCTCAACATCGAAAATTTTCGTGATTGCAAATACTATCTCTGGATAGTAAAAAATGATAGTAGTATAGACTAGTAATGCAAATAAAAAATTATATACCTATAATTACTTAAAGAGTAATAAGGAATATAACATAAGACAATCCCTCAATTATGATAATATGAATTTAAAAATTATATTATTTTTTTACCCTTATATGTATCCTTTATATATTATGGGGAAAAATTGTATTCAATCAAAAATTCGAATTTGAGTTTTCTATGGGAATCTTTAGTTTTTACTTTACTATCTCGCCAGAATAGTAATAATAAAGATATATGGTTGATAGTTTTTCACATAATGAAAAATTGTATATAACTGCTATATATAGAATTTTAGCTTCATTGAATCGCTGAAAGTACCGGAATTAATTTTGCGCCAGCACGTAACGTGGTGCCATCAGCAAAGAGCCAAACACGCGCTGGTTTATTAAATAATATTTATTAATTTTAATTTATAAATTATAATTTTCATTAAATTTAATTTAAATATAATATATGTGTTAATTAATCCAATCCAAATTTGCGAGATAGCCGAGTGGAGACACTCCAGATTTTTTAATCTTGATTTTGTACTTTTTTTATTTTTACTCGAATTTTAATAAATGTTATTGAAAAATATTGATAAATAAGAAATAAATAAACAAAAACGTTATTAAATAAATAAATAGAAGAATATTTTATTATATTAATCGCAACACCCTTTAGTTTATTAATCTATAAAAAAAAATAGAGAAAAATAAAGGGATCATTTCGAAAGACATATAACAGTATAAAATTTTCGTAACAAATATTCGCTTTATTATTATTATTATCTACTCTATCATCATATCTACATTGCCTGTACTATTGTCGGTTGGTGCTTCAATTGGTAATACTGATATTAATGGCTTGTGATAACTAAAATAATATATATATGTTCGTGATTCGATATTTTCTATATAACGTGTAAAAACAGCATCTATTGTAGTTCCAGATTTTGTTGTTGATTCCTTGGGATCGTTATTTATAAGCAGACCAAATGTTTCTCGAAGAAAGTTGATCAACGGCAACGAATCATCTCAGATCCAAAATTTACATTAAAATCTCCCCCGAGAATTAGAGGGATTTTATCTTCGCCTCGTTCAAGTGCATTAGCACCTGTGTGGCTATAAACCAGTAGTGAACGGTGTATGAAATAAATAATATCGTCTAAATTTTGGTCGTTATTTTTTTTCGGCATAGTGAAATCTGTGGAGTAGAGAAAAGCAGTTTTAAATGCAATAATAATTTTAAATTGATTTAGTAGTGTTAAAGTAATGTTGAGATTCGGATAAATAACGTGAATGGTCATCGACGCACATAACTGTATGTGTTGGCGTGTGAATCGCCGACCATGTTCACACACACAATTACATGCGTCGGTATGCGTGCACGCTGTATATTTGACTTGAGAATTTTAATTATTTCACGATATATATCTTATCTTATTATGCTAGCTAAAATTGTATATATCTATCTATTTATCTATAACCATTGGTTCTCAAAAACCGCTCTAACGATTTTTTTCAAATTCACACTAGATATAGTATTTATAAAGAAAAATTGAGTTTTATTGATTACATCTCTTGAAACTTACAGCTTCATTATTAATTTCTTAATTGAAAATTATATATGGGTGACGTAAATGGCATCCATTTTGAAATTTTACTCCCGCCTTTTTTTAATTTTGTATTAATATTTTTTTTATATTTAAAATATTTTAAAATTTATTATTTAATTTCGAAATAAAATTAAAAATATTTATTTTTAATAAAATATATATATATATTTATTAATCCCGCTTTTTTTTAAATGATATTGTATTAACATTTTTTTATATTTAAAATATTTTAAAATTCATTATTTAATTTCGAAATTTTATATTTAAAATATTTTAAAATTTATTATTTAATTTCGAAATAAAATTAAAAATATTTATTTTTTAATAAAATATATATATATATTTATTAATCCCGCTTTTTTTTAAATGATATTGTATTAACATTTTTTTATATTTAAAATATTTTAAAATTCATTATTTAATTTCGAAATTTTATATTTAAAATATTTTAAAATTTATTATTTAATTTCGAAATAAAATTAAAAATATTTATTTTTAATAAAATATATATATATATTTATTAATCCCGCTTTTTTTTTAAATGATATTGTATTAACATTTTTTTATATTTAAAATATTTTAAAATTCATTATTTAATTTCGAAATAAAATTAAAAATATTTATTTTTAATAAAATATATATATATTTATTAATCTCTCTCAAAAAATATGAAATACGTTTAATATTAAAAATAAATAAATATACATATGAAATTTGTTATTTTTTAATATTAAAAAATATTTAATTTGAGATTAATTATATAAAAAATTTTAAAAAATTCAAAAAAACTTAGCTATAATATTTGACATATGATAAGGTTAATTACAATTTTTTAATAGACATCCTTAATAAATAGAAAAATAATAATTTTTAAATAATATAAATAATATTTAATTATAATCTAATCAAAGAAAATAAAAGTTTGAATCTATTTGATAGTTGATCTTTTTACATATAATTAATCTCAAATTAAATATTTTTTAATATTAAAAAAAAATAACAAATTTCATATGTATATTTATTTTTATAAATGTTTAGGCAAATTTTGAAATTAATATATATTTAAATTCAAATTGTATTTAATTGCGATATCTACTGGACAAGGTGGAGATCTCGCCCTCTTTTGATCATAAGTCATACTAATTTTTATTCTTTGACCCAGTAGAAGCTGAGAAATATTATTCCGGGTCAACGTACTCGCGCGCATGCGCACCATGGACTTTGGACCTAGCGTAACGTAACGCGTTACGAAATTTCAATTTTTCAATTCACTCTCCATTCTCAACCAAATGTCAGGACGCCGCTAAAGAAGTTTCACTTCAAAAATTTGGAAAAATATCAAAATTTTAAATAATACGCGTGTAAATATCTTTACATAATGTAAATTTTGAATTTAAATTCCTCATTAATGATTATGTTTTGTATTTAAAATGAATAAATGAATGAATAATAAATAAAATTCTATAATACTAATAAAATAAAACAACCGAATTGGATTATATAATTAATGTTAACTTTTAAACAAATTAAATAATGTAATTTTCTTCAATTTGGTGTAATGTATGATAATATAGTGTAAATTGCATGACCTCTATATATTTTCAAATATAATTATGAAGGATCATAAAATCCAGTAGATTGCGATGATGTGAGAGAAAAACTGGTAGAAACTTCAAAAACCTTTTGGGAAGTGGGTTGGGGAGACAATGTCAGGATCGTCAGGTAATGAGGAAGTTGGGAGAGAATGGGATTTGGATGGGGGTGCTCAGATGTTTGGAGAGTGTACTTGCTGCGGCCATATAACACTGGAAATTATTATTACTAATAACACTTATCAAACAGTTATTAACAGTGAAAGAAAGATAACAGTAAAGTTTTTAAAAACTTTTGTCAATCAACCTATCAATCTATCTCTGTGGCTCTACGGAACTCGAAAGTTCTTGGCCGCAGCAACCACATTTCTCCAAGTGTCCCTATCCTGAACTACAACCATCCACCCCTACCCTCTCCCATCTCTCTTCCCACATTATCCACCCTCCGTGTTTGTCTTCCAAGCGGAAGTTTCCCAATCGATCTCCCTACCAATATATTTTTTGCCATTCTTTCTTCTCCCATTCTAGCCACGTGCCCTTTCCATCTCAGCCTTCTTGATTTTATAACCCTAACTATATCTGGAGATGCATAGAGGTCATGCAATTCCTCGTTATGCAGTCTCCGCCATTCCCCGGTGACCTCATCTTTCTTTGCCCCATAAATCCTATTCTCAAATACTCTAAAGCTACTCTCGCCTCCGATGGTCATAGACCATACCTCACACCCATATAATACAACCGAAAAAATAATAGTTTTATATTTTAGTCAATCAATCATAACAATTTATTCTTTCAGAAATCCAGTGCTAAAAATTATTTTTAATATTAAAGAATAATTAAATTTTTTTGTAATTAATTAGAAAAATCATCTTCCTCACGTTATATTATATATTTTAACAAATTTCATAGAATTATTATTAATAATAAATTTCAAGCTAGTAATGAAATAAATGGTTATTTTGCATTTGCTATAGAATAGGAGGAACAAAAAAAAATAGGACGAAGAAGGAGAAAAAAAGCAGAACAATCGATTCGATTGGGGGAAGAAAAGTGGAGAGTTATTGAGTTGACGAAAAATAAAGATTCTTCCTTAGTTATTGTCTTTGCAACAATAAATTTTCTAGTTTGTCACATAAATCGATAAATTAAAGTTAAAACCTATTTTGAACATAAAACTTTTCACAAATTTTTCTTTTAAAAACCCTTCAAGGTAAATGATCTCGAAAGATTGTTTTAAAATATGCAATTTTTTTTTGATAATTTCTTTCAAATTAAATTAAATAATTAAGTTTGATTTTAAAATTAGTATTATGTTAATTTTTTTTAGGGATTCAATGTAGTACAAAATACAATATCCTGATTATTTCAAGGCGACATCGGCGTATGATATTTTAATTAATATACCTTTTATAGTTTTTTTCCCATCCCAACTGTAAAAATTTTTATTAAATTTAAAATTTAAACTCATATTATTGGTGCAAAATTTGGGGAAAAAATGGAGAACCGAAAAGATAAGTGCTCGAAAGTTAAATTCCATATTTTAGATATGAGATGTAAATTTTTATCAAAATCAAGAGTTTTTTATTTTGAAGTACTTTTAAAATGATTGAAAATTTTCGAATTTCTAAAAAGCTTCTTATAAAGTAGCTTTATTATTTTTTTTATTTTAGATAACTAGCAGGCATTCTCATATTTTAACAGTAGTAATTCTTTTTTCTTTTCTTTTATAAATATCAAGTATATTTAATATAAATTTATTCAAAATTACAAAAACCTTAATATATAATAAATAATATATAATATTATAGAATCTTCGAAATCTTTATTTTTGATTGAATACATTATTAATACAAATAAAAAACACTTGAAAATCTAACTTTAAATAGATATTTAAATAGAAATATTATTGATAATCTTTTATTTATTGTAATCACAAAGGAAAAACGTGAAAATTTAATACAATTATTATGTTAATAAAATATTTATGGAAATTTTAATTGATTTAAATATATTCTTTGCTAATAAAATATAATAAAATCCCAAACAATAATATTTAGTACCTGGTTCACCAAGCCACCGGCTCGGCCATTAAAAAAATGATTCCGTATTATCGGGTTTAGCTGGTAATATTAATACCTTGTTCACCGAGCCGCCGTTCAAATAATTTAAAAGAACCTAAATTAAAAAAAATAGTTATAAAGCAAACACCCCTTAAACGTACGTATTAATGCACTGAAAGACAGAAAAGTATGGCCTGTGGATATAACATAATATATAAATTTTATATTATATTTTATTTATATTTATAATATTTTGTATACGGTCTGACGTAGTTACTGACGTCATTTAAATTTCCTATTTTTAAATTAAGAAAAAACTAATAAAGATGATTTTTCACGAGGCTGAAACCAATATAGATCGATTTTTCTTTATAAAAATTATCTATGGTGTGAATTTCAAAAAAATCTTTCGAGCGGTTTAATATTTCAAAAATATATATATACAGTTTTTGCTAGAATAATAAGATAAGATAAATATAATTTCCGTCTTATGTATGTATGTATGTGAAATCTGAAACATTATGAAGTTAGTTACATATTGAGTTTAACATCATTTGCAATGGGTTTGTCTAGTTGTCTAGTATAATAATAATAATCATAAATCTAAAATATGAATCGATCATTAACATCAGAGTAGAAAATTACAAAAAAAAAGAAAAAAAAATGTTTACCAAGTAGGATGGGAAGGAAAAGTTGTAAATATTTTTTCTATCATTTAATAATACGATAATTTCCAATAATAAGTAAGTAATAAACAATTATGGTGAGTTTCCCTTATAAAGAAATCAAAAGAGTTGTCTCTGGTTAATTAAGAATACCCTTTTTGGAGATTAGACGGCATTTTCAATGCATGGGCCGCTTCCCCTTTCGATCAGCCCCCATCCATCCATTCGGAATGCGATGCACATTCAACGCCTCCCTTCCTCCCCCTTCCCCCTCCACTCAATTCTTGTTTCGTTCTTTGTTTCGATTGTATTATAATATTATTACCTTCTGACTTGTGCTACACGCATTTCCTTTTTATTATTAATACAAGCATTGTATTTTTGTTGATTTATTTTCAGTATCTGTTTACGAGTGTACCTTGATTTAGTGACACGTGTTCAGTGAAAGGAGAAAATCGAAATCTCGGAAATGGAAGGATTTATCTATTATAAAGCTAGTCCGACCATTTTATATACATTTCAATCTTAGCTTAAGTTTGATTGGAATGTAAAATAGATGGAAATTAAAATGTTATTCATACCGAAAATTGTCCTAAGAAGTTAAGGTTAAGAATAAAAAAAATCTGGTCTTTGTTTTTATTGTGGTTATCGTCGTCATTCGTGAAATAACATTCTTTTTATTCTTTATGATGATTATTATGGAGTCTTAATTTGACATTGAAGTGCGTGCTTCCAAGCGAGCGAATAAATAATAATAACAACTAATAACTAAAGAAATTATTATTATCAATCATTGACGAATTACCATCGACTCCTCGTACTCGTTTCTTTCATTTTGATTTGAAATATATATATATATATATGAATCTTCTTTCAATTCGATTGCCGGGGATGACTCTTCGTTTCTTGGTTGTAACATTCTCAATAATTATTCTCTCCTATGAAATATTTGATTCCTTTCCATCTTATATTATATTTAAGAAGACAAATCTTGTGTTAGCATTATTTGATTTATTTTTATGTTAATTAAATTGTCCAGGTAAACCAGGAGGTCGTCTTGAACAACTTGTATCATTTGGTTGAAATGTAAACAACAGTACTAAATATTGTTTCGAACATGTCCAATTTCGTACCAAATAAAGTGTTTTTGCGTGTTCTTCTTCATTATTTTAATAAGAAGAAAAGTGCAGCCGAATGTTAGTGGATGTTTACAGCGAGTATGCTCCATATGAACAATCGTGTCGTGTTTAAAAGTGGTGATTTTGAGCTCGAAGGCAAGGAACGGTCGGAAAATTTGAAGACAAAGAATTGGAATCAGTACTCAATGTAGACCAATGCCAAACGCTTCAGGAGTGGGGAGTGGATGAGTCGACAGTCAGTAAACGCCTAAAAACCATTCAAAAGCAAAGAAACTGGGTTCCATACTGGTTGAAGTCACGCAAAACCAATGAAAACCTACCTAGAAACACTGAAATGGGAAGTCTTATCCCACCCGCCGTATTCTCCAGACATTTCCCCTTCGGACTATTACTTGTTCAAGTCGAGAACACATGGTCTGTCCCAGCAGAATTTCAAGTCCTGGTCAGTTCAAGAGGTCGAAGCTAGCTAAGTTCATTTGGATTTAAGAATAAATAAATATAAACCACAATTATTCTCAGAGAGCTAGCCATTTATTCCAAAAGGCAATAATTATAAAAAAAAAATTGAGAAGCCAAATATATAAATTTAGTGATGAAAATTAAATATTGCCATAATTATTCAAATATCTAGTTCTTCTAATTCTTCAAATTCAATTTATGGTTTAATGAATTCCAAGATTCTATGAATCACGATTGTAAAATAACCAGAAATGAACCTTGAGGCACATCTACTATGCCTCAGGACCCCAGACTATTAAAGGGTCCAACGATGACATTATTTTTAAAATATTTATGTTAATACTTCACAATTTTTATAATATATGTATATTTCATAAAATCCTAAACTTATTGTTTAAGCTTGGTGGTATAATATTAGATTAATTAGTTATTTAATAAAGTGCTTTTTTATATGAAAGTGAAAAACTGTGGTCAGGCATAGAATCGACGAAAATCGATGAAAATAATTAAAAAATAATAATAAAATAGGAATTTTAAAAATAAAAAAATAAAATAAATAGCGCCGGGCAACGCCGGACAGCGCTTCCTTAAATACAAAATATTATAAATAAAAAAAAAATTAAAAATATTTATGTTATATCAACAGGCCATACTTTTCTGTCTTTCAGTGCATTAATACGTTCGTTTAAGTGGTGTATGTTTTATGACTATTTTTTTAAAATTTATTTTCTTTTAAATTATTTGAAATTGTTTCATATATTTTGTCCTTTATTTATTTTAAATAATAATCGTAATCTTACATATTCATAGTTCATAAGGAATAATTATTTAAAAGTTCCGAGCGGCGGCTCGGTGAACCGGATATTATATATAAAGTATCAAAAAAAAATATTTTTAAAACTTGAATTAAAATGACTAAATGATAATATCTTGGTTTTTATTTTATAATTACTCAATTATTAATTTTTACTATATTTTAACTCAAATATTTTGGACAATGAATATGAAATTAATACTTTTTAAACTACCACTTCCGGTTTCAGGATATACGCCCAAAGTTGATGAATTCATGCTACTGATGCATTAAGTAAGTATATCAAATTTTATCAAAATCCGTTGAGCTCTTCAAGCTTTACACGTATCAAAACAAATATTTTTAAAACTTGAATTAAAATGACTAATTTACTATATATTATCTTGGTTTTTATTTTTAGTTTAATTACTCATTTTTTTACTACTATATTTTAAGTGAAATAATTTCCGACAATGAATATAAAATTAATACCTTGCAAACTACCACTTCCGGTTTCCGGATATACACCAAAAGTTGATGAATTCATGCTACTGATGCATTAAGTAACTATACAAAATTTTATCAAAATCCATTGGGCCGTTCAAGCTGTACACGTCTATACTGACACACAACGGACAGACATCATGCTAAAAATACTTTTTTCTGTTAAGAAAATGCATGATTCGTGGAGATATGTAAAAATCTCCACATGTGAAATTTGGTGTGAAAACAATTCCTACCTTACTATCGTCGGTCGGTAAAAACTTACCTATTTTTATTATTTTATAAGTTTTCTATTTAATTGGTATTCCTTTTTTTTGGACTTTTTATAAAAAAAAATTAATTACAGATTAATTTATTTTTATTATTTAATTTTTTCAAAGAATTAACCTTCTATTAATTGATTGGGCGATTTTTTTATAAACTGATTCTATCATATTAAAAAAAAATTATTTTAAAAGAAAAAAAAGCAATTTAAATGAGATACTATTAATCCACTGACTGAATGAAAAAAAAAATTAATTAGTTTTCGAGGGGTATTGGAAAGGAACATGATGTGCTTGTTTGCTAGGAAGTGTTTTCCTTTTTTTTGCATAAAGCTATTGAAAACATTCCTGAAAGATTTTTTTATCATCCTCGCATGGTTCAACGCCTATCCTTGTTTTGCTTTTAGTACTTTTAAAGCAAAATTTCTTTCGATGCGACAACAACTAATTATTACCTCTTTCTCTGCTCTCTTTTTACTATCTCCCCAGCGATCACGAAAATTTTCGATATTGAGATTTTGATGTTTTTATACGTTTTGAAGGTTCCTGAATCATTTTCACTAAGGTTGAGAAAAATGTCTATGTGTGTGTGTATGTAACCAAGATTACGCACAAACGGTTTGAGCTAGAATGATGAAATTTGGTACATGGACATTATTCAAAATTCATAGTTTTCTATCAACTTTTGAGAAATGTAGCTCAACCGGAAGAGGGTCATTACCTACAACGTTTTGATTTTTTTTCTTCTAAGCTGACGGTAAAAATAAAGATACATGTTGGATAGTTTTTCACATGATTAAAAATTGTATAAAACTGCTATATATAAAATTTCAGCTTGATTGAATCGCTGAAAATACCGGAATTAATTTTTTAACACAAAAAATCACGCGCCAACACGTGATATGGTGCCATCAACAAAGAGCCAAACATGCGCTGGTTTAATCAATATTATTTATTAATTTTAATTTCTAATTTCTAATTATTTAAATTTAATTTAAATTAATATATTATGCTATTTAATCCAATTCAACTTTGCGAGATAGTCGAGTGGAGACACTCCAGATTTTTTTTCTTCACCTACCAACAACATACCAATAAATATACATACATTTCTACTTCTCTTTTGCATAAATCGATCTCATATAATGTATATATTTATAATCTATGAATATATTTCGTTTATCACCAGAAGAATCGAACCCCTTGAGGCTGACAACGTCCTTTCTCAGGATGTGTTCATTTAATTAATCATCACAAAAAACAAATTACTACATTCACAATCAAAAAAAAAAAGTAGAAAAAATAAGAATAAGAAGAATACAATCAAAATATAAAAAACACCCTTTATTATATCTTTTTTTTTAATTTAAATATAATTTAAAAAAAGGACAGAGTTTTTAATTTTTGTAATTTATTCAGAAATAATAATATTTTCATAAAGTTTGTTTTTTTAAAAAAAAAAATATTTTTCAAATCAATTTTGAATATTACAAATGTTAACAAACAAAAATTAACATAAATTAACCATCTCTCTATAATTTATTAATATTAATTATAATAAGAAAATAATTATATGAATTCACTGAAATTATTTGAAAAGTTAATGTTTTTACTAACTTTCCAGAGATATTTTTCTCAACATTAGTGAAAATGAGTCAAAAAGTAAAAAAACATCAAAATCTTGACATCGAAAATTTTCGTGATCGCAATACTATCTCTGGAAAGTTGTGTGTGTATGTAGACAAGATTACCTAAAAACGGTTTGAGCTAGAATAATGAAATTTGCTACACGGGCATTATTCAAAATTCGTAGTTTTCTATCAACAACATTTTTTTTATTTCTATTTTTTTTTTTTAATATTTTGGAAAGAAGAATAATTTCTAATTCCCACAGTCAATTTTTTTTATAAATTTTCTTTTTTAATTATCAAGTATATTTTACAATTCTTAATACAAATTAATTTAAAATTACAAAACACACATGTATGGCAGTGATTCTCAACCACTTTTATGTGCCGCGAGATTATCAACATGTGACGTCAAATTATTACAAATGTAAAGAGGCTCTTAAACATTTCTGACTTTTTTCTAAATTTTCTCAATTTGGTTCTAAAAAAAAAATTAAACCGTTTGTGACTCCTCTTTTTTTCACAATATGGTAAACTTTTATACTTATCTTTTTCTTTGTGTGCCGCCAAATTTTTAAACCGTTAAAAGTGTGCCGCGGTAAAAAAAAAGGTTGAGAATCACTGATGTGTGTGTTTAACATATACCTATATTATAGAAACTTTCGACATTTTTGGTTGTAGTATAATGTTAATAGAAATATAAAACACTTGAATATTAAAATTTTTAATAGATTTTTAAATAGTAATGTTGATGATAATCTTTTATTAAGTTTAATCATTGAAAAATGTTAATATTTTATTCAAATATTAGTTAAATTTTACTTAACACAAAAATAACCTTTGTTAATAAAATGAATTAAAATACCAGATAATAATCTATAATAATAATAATGATAATAAGTTTAATTTTTATTAACATATATAAAAAAAACATCGACAGGGTGATAAAAAGTGAATAAAAAACATGTTTAAACTATTCTTTGTCTAGTTTTACATTAATCTGTTTAAATGACATGTTTGAATTGGCTAGAATATTGTAGTTTCTAAAAAAATTTCAAAGACTAAATATACTAATAAAATATAATTACATTATATGAATTATTAAGTTTTTAAATATGAATACATGATAATGTGAATCAACACTGTTTTATCTATAAGTATCCATATTTCATAATATAATAGTTATTTATTAATGAGTTTTTGTTATTTACTTGTATAAATACATATATTTTAGTGATAAATGAGTCATAACTTTATTTCTCTCGTGAATAAACGAACACTAGAATAAATAAGTAATATAAAAAAATTACTTAAAATTGCTAAAACTCTATTTAAAGTATTAACACTTATTTGGAAATCAAAAAAAATTAATTTCTGCTTCGACAACGTCCAATCCGAAGCCATGTAAAGACAACGCTCAACTTGTTGCAATTCCAAGACAAATTTAAATCCTGCCAAAAATCTAAATCAACCAATTAATTAAATTTAATTAATAATTCATATTTGTATTAACATCAAGTGTCATTCACTAAATGATGAGTATGATAAAAATTTGAACAAACGAAATATATAATTATATAAAGTACCTAGTTCACCGAATCGCCTCTCGGTACTTGACGAAAATTATTCCTTATGAACTATGAATATTTAAGATTAAGATTATTATTTTTAAAATAAATAAACGACAAAATATATGAAACAATTTCAAATAATTTAAAATAACATAAATTAAAATAAAAATAGTCATAAAACATACAGCCCTTAAACGTACGTATTAATACACTGAAAGACAGAAAAGTATGGCATGTGGATATAACATAATATATATTTAGTAATTTAATTACAAAATATTATTAAAATAAATCTTTTTAAATTTATTTTATTTATATTTATAATATTTTGTATTAAAGGAAGCGTTGTGTGTGTCCGGTGTTGTCCGGCGCTATATTTTTATTATTAAAATTCTTATTTTAAATTAAGAAAAAACTAACAAAGATGATTTTTACCGAGGCTGAAACCAATACAGATCGAGTTTTCTTTATAAAAATTATCTATGGTATGTATTTCAAAGAAAGCCTTCGCGCGCGAGCGATTTAATATCTCAAAAATATAAATATATATTCAATTTTGGCTAGTATAATAAGATAAGATAAGATATATAATATATACAAAGAGAGTGTGTGAATAGTTAATAAAAAATCTCAAAAACGTTCAAAATATTATATGGTAAAAGATGTAGATTGGCCAATTTTTTCTAAAAACATTATTTTTAATTTTATATATTCAAACAAACAAAATTCTATACAAAACCTATATAAGTGAAACAAAAAAAAGCATATCGTGCAGGTGATTGGTTAAAAATAAAAATTCTACATCTATTAAAATGAAATTTTAAGCACTTAGACATTTAAGATATTTAGATACTTAATTATGATGATCGAATTTATGATTTCTTCTTAAATGTTAATTTCTATGAAATATGTATAATCATTCATCGAAACATAAACGTTTGAAAATATTCTAAATTATGGAATCTAGATAATAATTTTACAAAGAATATTGTTTCAAGAGTGTAACAAAGATAATTTTTCGATTGATCAACCTTTTTCTATATCAATTATTCTTCTCTGGATGGAGTGCATTGAAATTACTTATCTCTTTTTTTGCCTCGTTGGTTTTATTGTAAAGGCATTTGTGGTGCAGCACGTGATTTGCCTGTGGCTAAAGTTCTTCTCCCTCTCTCGTCAGCCATATACATATATATATAATGTTCTATTGTATATAGGTGTAGGTGTGTTCTTACTTAAGGCATCTGAGCTCAACTTGAACAGCTCTCTTCAAAGCAGCGACCTGAAGAGATTTTTATTTTTATTTTTTTTTTTTATTATTAAGTATAATAAATGAGTTAATATGTTTTTTTATATAAAATATATTCAGAGAATTAATTTAATATTATTAAATAATAAGTTGACCTGTGGCCTGGCGCAGAACTGACCGACAGTTTGAAGTAAATTAATTTCCAACCTCAGAAACAATTTCAAATAATTTTAATATATCTATTAATGCAATAAAAAACAGATATGGATAGAACATAAATATTTTTAATTTTATTTTATTTATAATATATGAGCTCGCTGTGACGTCATGAAGTGCTGGGTGACGTCATATAATATGTACATATGTCCACATATATTTATATAAATATATATATACCAGGTTTAAAAGTATGAAACCGGAATTTTTTTGTAAAAATTGCACGTCTGTTATTTGAAAATTATAAAAAATATTTTATTCAAAATAGTCTCCATTGGAATTTATACATTTTCCCCACCTCTTCGGCAGGTTCTAAATGTCACGCCAAAAAAACAATTCTTCCTTTGAAGTGAACCAGTTGTCGAGCCATTTTCGTACATTTTCATACGAATCGAAGTGTTGTTCGAAGAGTACATCTCCCGATGATGCGAATAGACGGAACCAAGTCTGGAGAATAAGCAGCATGCGTTAATGCTTCCCAAGAACGCCTCGATCGTAACCGTGATCCGTTTTGCTGTGAGTGAGGGGGTATTATCATCAAGCAAAATCACTTTTGCATATTCCGGTTATTTTTCACGTATTGCTCTATTCAAATCGATCATTTGTTGTTGGTAGCGATCAGGGTTAACGATTTCGCCAGGTTTTAGTAGCTCATACTACATATATTATACCCCTTTTTTGGTGGCTTCCCACGCTCCTCGTTTCTCTCACACCAAAATCACCACTTTCACATATTCAAAACCACTCAAAGCATTGAGCTTTGCCAGGAACATGTTCACCGTATGCTTCGACAAGCATTCTATGCGATTCTGCAGCAGTTTTCTTCAAATGATAGCAAAAAAACAATGCTGTCCGCAAATCATAGTTAGTAGGCACAAAACTCGACATGTTGGAGGTTATAGAAAAATATACCGGTGTATGAAACTTAGGTTATTGTATGTTGACAAACTTCGCCAGCTGTTAGAGGGAAAAGATGGCCGTACAGAAGAGGTCCTACGGTTTTTAAACTGATAGCGAGCACCATCTATAGGGAAATTCCGGTTTGATACTTCTACACCTATATATATATATGTAATATATTTTCATATATTCGCTCTGACCCTTTAAGCTGGAGACTTTTGATTCCGGGGTTGGCAATAGTGTTTTGGGAGATTGTTTAAATAAATTGTCAAATGTGTTCAAATAAATCGCCAAGTACTTTAATAGATTTGTAACATATAAATATAAGTGATAATAGACTTTAAGAAACTAATTTATAATGTGGTTTTCTTTATTTGAATATTAAGGGTGACTTAAAGACTTATTTGTTCCTAAAAAACATTTTATTAAAATAAATAACAAATTAAAAATACAAACACACAATCATTACAACTAATTATAATTACCTAAAAAACAAATTAGTTTCTTCTGTCTACATCTACGAAATGGAGAACTTGAAAATAATTATTCATCTAGCAAAAGAAAAGAGAAACAAGGTCCTTACAACATTAGTAAAAACAATTGGAAATATTTCCGAAGAAAATACTTATCTCATTCCAGAAGAATTTCAAGATGAAAAATTTCATAAAGAATTATTTTCTATAATTACTGTGAAAAACTGCTGTAAAAGCTTAAAAAAACAAGGTCAGTTTATAAACCTAAAATTAACTTTACCTCCAGATATGGTTCCAATATATACAGATGAGGATAAAAACTTTGTATTTCAAGATAATTACCTTCAAGAAATTTCACTATCAAAGTCATGTAGTAAAGGAGATTTGGACCTAAATGAACTGTTAAAAATTGCACAAGGAATATCTTTTTCGAGAGAAACAAAACAGATTGATGTAGCTCAAATTCAAAAATTATTTGTTTTAGAGAAATTCACAGGAAAACAAAATTCAACCTATTGGATGGAAACTTTTGAAAAGGAATGTGCACGACAACAGATTACAGAAGATGAGACAAAAGTAGAAATCCTACGATTATTTTTAGAAGCAAATGCCATCGATTGGTACAGTGCTACATTGCAAAAATTAACGATCCAGGAAGAATGGTCAGTTTGGAAAAATAATTTTTTAAAAATATATGCTGACAAAGATTGGAGTAATGAGAGATACGCATATCATTTTAAATATATTAATGGACCTATAATGGATTATGCATTAAAAAAAGAGAAGCTACTTTTAGAAACAGAACCGGAAATGACAGAGAAATCGAGAATAAACCATATAGTTATTGGTCTCCCTTTACACATTCAAGACAGATTGGATAAAGAAGAAATTAAAAATATAGAAAAACTGATGAATCAATTAAAAAGATTCAATATTACTAAAGATAATAATCTTGCTTCAAGTAAAATACCTTATAGACAAGAATATAATGTTTATAAAGAGGAGAGAAGAAAAACAGAAATAAAAAAGCCATGCCAAATTTGCGAACGATTAGGTATGATGGGAAGATTTCACCCAATGGCTTTATGTCGAAACAAATCAGATAGAAATCTAGAAACTAGGAATAGAACTAAATTGAATGAAGTAAATAATGTTAACATAGAAGAAGAACAAGATCAAAAAAACGAGATTACACACCACTAATTCGACTAAATGTCATCCTTAATAAAAACAAAGAAGTTGAAGAAATATATGACAGTGGATCGAATATAACTCTAATTAATTCAAAAATAATACAAGAAATTGGAGATGGAATAATCGAGAAAAATGAGCAAATTTTTAAGACGATTAGTGGTGTGCAAAAGAGCTATAAAAAAGTGAAATTATTATTAAAGATTCATAAAATAGAAAAAGAAGTAGAAGCCCATATAGTAAAAAATGATAATTTTTCGTATGATATCCTTCTAGGATTAGATGTTATAAAGAAATTTCATTTGATTCAAAATGATGATTTAAAAATTTTTCAAAAAGTAAATGAAGAGAAAATTGAAAATGTTTCAAATAGAACAAAAATGCCTTATCCAGATGGGAATAAGAGTATTAATTTCACACAAACTAATGATAAATTAAATCATTTAGACGTGATAAAAGCTGAACGCTTACGAAGATTAATTGAAGAAAATTCCCAATATTTTGCGAAGAGTAAGTATGATGTTGGAGAAATTCAAAACCACGAAGCCCATTTGAAATTAACAGAGAACAAATACATCTCAAGAAAACCATACAGGTGTTCTATACAAGATGAAAAAGAAATAGAGAATCAAATTTCTGGGCTCTTGGAAAGGGGATTAATAGAAGAGTCTAATTCTCCTTTCGCAGCTCCTGTAACTCTAGCGTTTAAAAAAGAAGATGGGAAACGCACTCGTTTGTGTATAGACTTCCGTGAGCTTAACAAGATTTTAGTACCTGAGTCCCAACCATTTCCGCGGATTGAAGATATTATAGTTAAATCAAGAAACTGCAAATGGTATTCCGTTTTAGACATCAATTCTGCATTTTGGTCGGTACCAGTAAGAAAAAAAGACCGATATAAAACTGCCTTTGTTACTCAAAGCGGCCATTACCAATGGACACGCCTCCCATTCGGGTTAAAAATCTCACCAGCAGTATTTCAACGAGTATTAGCCAATGCAATCCGACGAAATGGTCTGCAAGATTTCTGTGTAAACTACATTGACGATGTCTTGATATTTTCTAGAAATTTTGAAGATCATTTAAACCATATAAAAAAAGTTATTCTGGCAATTAAACAAGAGGGTTTTTTGCTGAAAATGTCAAAATGTGAATTTGCTCAAAGCTCAGTAAAATATTTAGGACATATTCTTGGAAACAACACAGTAAGGCCTCATCATGACAATGTAAAATCCATTAAAGAATTTCCAACACCACAAAATAAGAAAAACGTAAGACAATTCTTGGGAAAAATTAATTTTTATCACAAATATATACCAAACAGTACAAAATTATTAGAACCTCTACATTCACTTCTAAGAGCCAATTCATCATTTAAATGGACAAAAGACCATGACCATACATTTATGCAGATAAAAGAACTATTATGCAATAGTCCAATTTTGGCAATTTTTGATCCAGATCGACCCACATTCATATTTACAGATGCAAGTGGTCTTGGGATAGGAGCTATCTTAAAACAGACTCAAGACGATGGAGAGCTACACCCGGTAGCTTATTTTTCAAAAAAATTATCAACAGCACAAAAGAAGAAGAAAGCTATTTATTTGGAGTGCTTTGCTATTAAAGAGGCATTAAGATATTGGCAACATTGGCTCCTAGGACTCAAATTCACCATTATTACTGATCACAAACCTCTTGAAAATTTAAAAATTAAATCTCGTACAGATGAAGAGTTGGGAGATTTAGTTTATTATTTATCTCAATATGAATTCAAAATTCGATATTCACCAGGGAAAACAAATCAAGAAGCAGATGCACTCTCTAGAAATCCTGTATTGGAGTGCTTTGAAAATATAGATGATGTCCTACAATTAGTAAATTTAGTTTCAATTATGGAACTCAACAAGGACCAAGAAGATAATGAAGAAAGATTTTTAAAAATAAAAAATACAATAAAAAAAGGCAATCTCATTTATAAACGTGTAAGAAATAAAGAAAGGATTATTATTTCGAAAGTTTTCGGTCTTGATCTTATAAAGAAAATTCATTTAGAGTATGGCCATATTGGATCTAATCATATAGCTTCAAAAATCCGTCCTTTCTATTACTTTAAAGGAATGGATACATTAATAAAGCAATTTTGTGATAGATGTGACATATGTAAAAAGAATAAGTCACGAAGGCGTCGAAAATTAGGTGTGTTGTCACAAATGGGTCCTGCAACTAAACCCTTTGAAATAATGTCTCTAGACACAATAGGAGGATTTGGTGGAAATCGATCTCAAAAGAAGTATTTACATCTTTTGGTTGACCATTTCAGCCGTTACGCTTTTGTTCATCCATCATCTACTCAGAAAGCCAACGACTTCATAAAAATTTTATCACCTATTTTACAAAAAAATAAAATAGATATTCTATTAACAGACCAATACCCTAGCATAAATTCAGAGGAATTGAAAAAATTTCTACATAAAAATGGCACGAAGCTAATTTTTACCGCAACGGATTGTCCATTTTCTAATGGGTTAAATGAGCGTCTAAATCAAACCCTTGTAAACCGTATTCGTTGTAAAATTCAAGAAAATTTGAAAAGATCATGGTCAACTATTGCTATTGAATGTACAGAGGAATATAATCAAACCACCCATAGTGTTACGAAATTTTCTCCAGCCTATCTGATGAATGGAAAAGAAAAAACTATTTTACCTGAGGAGCTTCAAACGAACAAGAATTTAAAAGAGGACAGAACTAAAGCTTTCTTAAACTCGCAGAAATATCACAATAGGAATAAATCAAGAATCGATAAAACAAGAAGAGATTATAAATTTAAAAGAAACGATTTGGTATATGTCGAAAGGGGTAATAATTTGAATAGGACTAAGCTCGAGCAAATAAGATCAGGTCCTTTCAGAATTTTAAGTAAAATTTCTAATACAATATATGAAGTAGATAGTGGAAAAAGAAAATGTTCACCTAACTTGTATCATATTAATAAATTACTTCCATATTGAAAATAATTTCTTATGTCAATTCAAGGAATTGACTTTTAAGGGAGGGAGATGTAATATATTTTCATATATTCGCTCTGACCCTTTAAGCTGGAGACTTTTGATTCCGGGGTTGGCAATAGTGTTTTGGGAGATTGTTTAAATAAATTGTCAAATGTGTTCAAATAAATCGCCAAGTACTTTAATAGATTTGTAACATATAAATATAAGTGATAATAGACTTTAAGAAACTAATTTGTTTTTTAGGTAATTATAATTAGTTGTAATGATTGTGTGTTTGTATTTTTAATTTGTTATTTATTTTAATAAAATGTTTTTTAGGAACAAATAAGTCTTTAAGTCACCCTTAATATTCAAATAAAGAAAACCACATTATATATATATATATATATATGAATGTATTAACAAAATATATGAATGTATTAACAAAAAAATTATCTTATTATATCATTGAAAAAAAAACTCATTCTGTAACTTAATTTGTGTTCAAGAATCTCGAATGCAAATTTTGACTTTTGAACATTGATATTTTATTATAAAAAAAATGTTAATTAATTGTATACATACATATAACCGGACTTTGATTTCAATCACTGAATGCTAATCGACTTGAAAATTCAATTCCAAAACAAAAACTGATTTCCTCTTCCATTAACTATCAATCTTATTTTAAAAATTGTTTTTGAAAGAAATATACCTATAGGTATTTAATTTATAAAATATATATTATAATTGTACAATGTAAATAATTAATTCTAAAGAGAATAAATTAAATAAATATATTAAAAATATTATAAATATTCCACAATATTAAATTTGTTATATTTGACGAAATATTCTCATCTTCATTAGAAATAAAGATAAATTCAATAGTTTTGTGTCACTGTATTTAATAATAAAAAATCAGATTGCTCAAGAAAAAAAAATATTAAAATTTTCCTGTTATCCAATTTTTTTTCAACTCGAACCAGTTTTTAACTGATCTGATTTAATCAATAATTATTAGCCAAAATGCTTGAATCATGATTTAAAAACTTGTTCACATTCGAATTTTATTTTTTATTTCTTGATATGTGAACTTCAATATTGACGATTTATATTAATTTATTATTATTCATTAGTTATTTTTTTATTTTTTATTTTAAAAATTCTAATTCAAAAAAAAAATAGTTTTCAACTACCTTTTACTACTATCTTTTGTTAAAAATAGATTATTAATATAGAAATATATCATCATCATCAGTGGCGTACCTAGAACTTTTGCCGCCCGGGGCGATCTCCAGTTTGCCGCCCTTTTTATTATAAGTCAATCAAATAGTGGTATTTATAAATTAATGCACATAAATAAATTATTAAGTTATTTAATCAATATTAATTAATACACAGAATAAATTTTTTTACACATATTTGTATGCACTCGTAAACATATTTATATCATCTTCTAGCTTTCATACTAGAAAAATCGTGTATAATGCTCTCACAATTTATATTATTTGTAATTTCTTGTTCTATTGACAATATTGCAAGATTTTGTAGTCTTAATTGACTCATTGTAGAACAAAGATAATTTTGCCGAACAAAATCTTAAAGATGCGTTTACGAATTCATCTAATTTTAATGAATACAATAAAATAAAATTATTATCCTGTTCTTGGAATTATAATTCAAAATTTACACTAAAATGCATTTATTTACACCGAGGAATAATATTCGAAATCATATAGTTAATCATAATTTATATAAATCAAATAATAAACTTATAATAATCATAATAATCATTTATTATTCAAGAAAGAAAAAAAATAAATATGAAATGAATACGTTGCTTTTTACAACTATAACTAAATATAAAAAATGCCGCCCCAAGATAAGTGCCGCCCGGTGCGGACCGCACCCCCTAGGTACGCCACTGATCATCATCAAATATGAACAAAAGCTTCTAAAACATCAATTAATAATTTTATATTAATTTTTATTGTAATTAATTTAATAAAATGGAAAAGAAAAATTGAAAGGATATGTGTTAGGAAAAGTAATTACAATAAAGTTGTAAATCTGCATGAAGAGGTTAAATATTTAGGAGTAATTTTAAATATTTTTCAGAATTTGATATTTTGAGATGGAAATCAGTATTTATAGTAAATTTTCGAAAAGAATTTAATTTAAGGTTGAATTCGGATAATGCCTGTTATTAAGGAAAATGACGCCCATTTCTTCCAAATTAATATCTAATCAAAATTCTAATATTTTAAAACCATTATTTTGCTAGTTGTATTGTATGGGTGGTAGGAGTGGTCTATGTGTCTATGACATTGAAGTACACAAAAATAGATTTAGAGTATTTAAAATAGGATTCATCAATTACCCACTTCATTAACATATAATAAAATCATGTGTTTAAATTTTAATAATAAATTTAGGTAAGTATTCCTATAATCAAATGACTTTTAAGTAATTATTTTTGTTTTACGTTATGAATTAAATTTTTTTTTTTTAATGATTACATTCAATCATTTTATTTTAAGATATTTTAATATTAAAAATAAATAAAGTTTTAAGTAATTAATTTAAAATGAAATTAATTTAAAATATATTTTTATTAATAATTTATTCATTAACTAGAAAATATAAATAAAAATTCAAAGTTTATTTTTAAAATTCTAAGAATAAAAAACTAACATATTTATTTATTTATTTATACAGTGTTAAAGAATTTATCAATTTTTATGCCTACTCATATATAAATATTTTATACAATCATTCTATTATAAATTCTAATTTAAATCGAATATAACACAATGGAGAAGGAATTGAATTATGTTCCAAAAAAAATTAAATAGAATTATGTTTTTTGTATTAATAAGCGGGAGTGTCCTCCCCTAGACTTTCCCGCATATAAATAGGTATAAAGAGTTGTGAATGAATATTTAGAATGTGTAAACTTGGTATTGATAAAGAGCCAGTTCGTATTAGTTTATTGGTGTCAAATTTGATATTTGGTAACATTTATATATATATATATATAGAATAAAGTGCTACTTCCGGTTAACTGATATTTTAAATGTAAAAAAAACAGATATGGATATAATATAAATATTTTTAATTTTATTTTATTTATAATATATAAGGGCTGGCTGTGACGTCATGAAGTGCTGGGTGACGTCATATAATTTTAAATTAAGAAAAAACTAATGAAGATGATTTTTCTCGAGGATAAAACCAATACAAAGTGCATAACATAAGTGGAGATATGTCCTCACGTGAAATATGATATGAAAATAACCATTCACTTCCTCACTTCGATCGGCATTACTAGCACTTCCGGTTTCCGGATTTGCACCAAAAGTTGATCAATTCATCCTACTGATGTATTAAGTAAATATACCAAATTTCATCAAAATTCGTTGAGCCTTTCAGGCTGTACACATCTATACGGACGGACGGACAGACTTCATGCTAAAAATACTTTTTTACCGACCGACGATAGTAAGGGAGGTATTGTTTTCACACCAAATTTCACATGTGGAGATTTTTACATATCTCCACGAATCATGCATTTTCTAAACAGAAAAAAGTATTTTTAGCATGATGTCTGTCCGTCTGTCCGTCCGTCTGTCCGTCCGTATAGATGTGTACAGCCTGAACGGCTCAACCGATTTTGATGAAATTTGGTATATTTACTTAATGCATCAGTGGGATGAATTGATCAACTTTTGGTGCAATTCGGGAAACCGGAAGTGGTAGTATTAGCGATCGACGATAGAAAGGGAAGGGTTATTTTCACACCAAAGGAGATTTTTTTATATATCACCACGAATCATGCATTTTGTATTGGTTTTATCCTCGAAAAAAATCATATTTATTAGTTTTTTCTTGATTTAAAATTATATGACGTCATCCAGCCATGCATGACGTCACAGCCTGGTCTTGCATATATATTATAAATAAAATAAAATTAAAAATGTTTATATTTATTATTTATGTATCCATATCTGTTTTTTATTACATTAATAGATATATGAAAATTATTTGAAATTGTTTCTGTAGCTGGAAATTAATTTATTTCAAACCGTCGGTCGGTTCGGACCTGGCCACAGGTCAACTTATTCTGTTAAGAAAATGCATGATTCGTGGAGATACGTACCTAAAAATATCCATAGGTGAAATTTGGTGTGAAAACAATACCTCCCTTACTATCGTCGGTCGGTAAAAAAGAAACGCTACTTGTATAGGTAAAATGTCACTTCCGGTAGTCAGATCATGATGAAATTTGGTATCTCAATTTTTTTCATATTTACCGACCGACGATAGTAAGGGAGGTATTGTTTTCACACCAAATTTCACATGTGGAGATTTTTACATATCTCCACGAATCATGCATTTTCTTAACAGAAAAAAGTATTTTTAGCATGATGTCTGTCCGTCCGTCTGTCCGTCCGTATAGATGTGTACAGCCTGAACGACTTAACGGATTTTGATGAAATTTGGTATATTTACTTAATGCATCAGTGGGATGAATTGATCAACTTTTGGTGCAAATCCGGAAACCGGAAGTGGTAGTATTAGCGATCGACGATAAGAAGGGAAGGGTTATTTTCGCACCAAATTTCACATAAGGAGATTTTTTTACATATCACCACGAATGTATTGGTTTTATCCTCGGGAAAAATCATCTTCATTATGTTTTTCTTAATTTAAAATTATATGACGTCACCCAGCCCTTCATGACGTCACAGCCTCGGGTAACGCCGGCAACGCCGGCTACTTCAGCTATATATTATAAATAAAATAAAATTAAAAATATTTATGTTATATCCATATCTGTTTTTTATTACATTAATAGATATATTAAAATTATTTGAAATTGTTTCTGTAGCTGGAAATTAATTTATTTCAAACCGTCGGTCGGTTCGGACCTGGCCACAGGTCAACTTATTTTAAATCTATATACAAAATTTGAAGCAAATATCTCGAAGCAAATTGGTACTTTACTTGAAAGGTAATCACAACCAGTGTAGGTAAAGTACCACTTCCGGTTAACCGATTTTGACGAAATTTTGATAGAAATCTACAAACTGTGAATAATATGGGTGTACCAAATTTCGAAGTCCTAGCTTGATTAGTTTTTGAGTAAATTTGCTTACAGACATTACATACATACATACATACATACATACATACACACACACAGACATAATTCGAAAAATGGTATTTTCCGACTCAGGGAGGTCTAAAACGTCAAGATCTATCGAAATCTCGAAGTCGAAATTTTTGACGATTCCAATACTTCCCTTATACGAAGTATGCGGGAAAGTAAAAAGTATTAAAAAAAAATAAAAAAAACATCTGATGAAATATGTAGTAATGGAAATTAAAATTTATTTATTGTTAATGTGTATTTGAATATATACTCCGAGATGAAATTAATTAATATCATTTCACCTGTCAATATCAGTGTTGCCAATTTTCAATAATTAATAGCAGCCCTCGTATGAATAATTAAAATTTTAGAAATTTGTAATCAATAGTAAACATGTTCAAATAAACTGGGGCGTACAAACGTCCCTTTTTTAGGTGCTCTGACCCGGCGTCCCGAAAAATGCTTTGGGGACAGCCTATTGTCCCGTTTTTTTTAAATATTTAGGACATTTCGTACTTTTTTTCAAAATTTTTTCAATTTGAGTCTAAAAAAAAAAAAAGAAAATCGTTTGTCCCGGTTTGGTGTTTTCGAAATATGGTCACCTAAAATATAGATTTTTAGGAATAATTTTTTTAAAAGGGTTAGGATTTTTTACATTACAAATATAAATTGGATTATTTGAATGTTGATCTAAAATATTTATATTACACCTATACATAAGTTATAAAAATTGTTATAAATTGATTTTTGAATTTGATTAAAGAAAGTGGATCAATATTAAAAATAATAGTAATAAATAGTTTGAGCAAAGATTGACAATAAAATTATATTTTGATTTGTATCTTTTAGTATGTGGCCTGTTTAGAAAATTAAAATAAAATAAAAATAAAACACCTTTTAATGATATTGATTTTTAATTATGCAAATGTATTTAATAAAATAAATTACTTAATTAATAAATATTTTAACAAATTTTTATAACCAATCTAATAATTAACTAATTAATTAATTAACGATTACGAATTATGGTCACATAAAAATTATTATTTTTAAAATTTATAAATCCGTTTCAGATTATGTTGAATATTTTTAAAGATTTAATTTGAAATTTTTTAAAATAAATAAATAAATTTTAGAAATTTAATTTAATCTTAGATGAATAATTAATCAATTAATTACAGTAATCAACATTTAAATGTATTTGCAATTATTGTACAAAAGAGCTTTTTATATTTTCTACTTATACTCTTATACAAAAGTGTAAAAACTTATTTGCGCCTTATACCTCTAACAAGGAGATGTCAAGAATTGTAAAATCGCTTTTTAAATGTGTCATAGTTCATTCGATAGAATAGGTTTAGGAATGAAAATGTATAATGGGGTTGGAGTAAATGGGCCCTAGTTTTCGCTAAAATTGCAGGTAAAGTTTCACTTTTCGCGGACGTTATAGTTTACTATCCTTTTTTACAAATAAAAACTGTGAAGCGTGATGTTTAAACAGGTAATGTTTATTAATTGACATAATTATTAGTTTAATTTGCCTTTTAAAATAATATAAATTAAAAAATTTATAGGCAGCGGAGGCAAAAACATGAACGTAAGCCTTTGCCTTTTTAACACGCTTCACAATTTTTATTTGTAAAATAAGGATAGTTAACTAACGTCCGCGAAAAGTGAAACTTTACCTGCGACTTTTGCGAAAACTAGGGCCCATTCACTCAAACCCCTTTACACATTTTCATTCCTCAACCTGTCCTATTGAATGAACTATGACTCATTTAAAAAGCGATTTTACAATTCTTGCCATCTTGTAAGTTCATTATTATCTACAAAATATATAAGATAAGGTAAACGTACCAGTGGTGGGCCATGTTAAGAGAAATTTTCATTAAAAACACTATTATTCTGTAATAAACGTGAGAATAACAACAAAACATGTATGTGTACAACTGTTTTTAATTATCACTACAACACAAACATTCGGTTAATGTATGTTTAAATATTTTTTTTTAATTTTTTTCAAAACGTATTTTTTGTTCTAGTTGTGGTCCATCTGAAAATCAAAAGTTTCAGTAGTGGGTCACTTTTTGATCCAGTAATGGACCATTAACCTAAAATGGGTTTAAAATAAATAAATGGAATAAAATGCACTAAGGATTGGTTTTATTAATATTTTTTATAATTTCTCATAATTTTTTATAATTTATTTTAATTATTCTTTATATTTACAATTCTTATCCATTTGAACGCGCGGTTTTTAAACAAGAAAGAAGGTCAGTTAATGCAATCGAAAAGAGAAAGATAATGGCATTAATATAATTTAAAAAATATATTGGAAATTTTAGTAATATTAATTTAATATAATTATAATTATTCTTACTAATAAATAATAAATATCTTTTATTAAATTTTATTATTAAGTAATAAGATATTTAAATATTATAAGTTATTGCTGATTTTTAATTTCATAAAATAAAATTATAAATTTAATAATGTTTATAAATTGGGAATTAACCTATTTACACAATTTATTATCAGCATAAAATTTAGATATCAAAAGGAATCTAATGAAAATATAATTTAAGTTGTAAAGAATTAGTTATTGACCATGGGTTGTCTCAGTATTTTTCAAGTCCACTACTAAATAAAATTGTTCTAGACATTTAAAACAAAAAAATTTTGTATACATCACATTTATTTTAATAAAAAAAAACAATTTTAATTAAAAAAAATTTTAATCGTATTTTTTAGTAATGGGCCAGCCCGGTCCACTTCTGAAAAAATGAGATATTTGTTTCAGTAAATGACCACCCCCTTAATAATATTTAATCACCACATAAATTAAATATTTCAAATTGATTAATAAAATTTGTAGTATCAACAATTGAATTGAATTTTTATTATTAAATAAAACATAATATATTGAAAATAAAGTGAAGCGCGTTTTACATAAAAAACTAACATTAAAATTCAAGAACGCTTACCTCGTGTTTTAAAAAATTCATAATTATAATATAAATGCAGCGATTGATCTCTGTTTCATTGTTAAGCAATCCGGAAGAGGCTCTTCTTGATATTATCGATATCTCGAGTTTAATTTGAAATTAAAAAGCTTATTTTGATCAAAAATCTATCAAATGGTCCATTACTGATACATTTACCTTACGATTTATCTAATTAGTTAATTATTATTAATTTATAAATAAATGGTTAACAAAAGACTAAACAAATTAAATTTCTTATTTCAATCATTATTTATTAATATGATTTATTAAATATTATAATTAAAATTTTTTCCAATTAGATGATTCCACCTCAATTTTTTCCAAAATGTCATGCTATCTTTATTAACTTCATGCATGAAGCTCATAAAATTTAAATTCAAATTGGTAAGCAAATGATGGTATACTCTGTTTAAAATTTCAATTTTAATTGAAAATTGATTGGTTGCGACAATCGCATTTGCGGAGTCACTGCCAATGAATCATGGTGTATGTTTTTTTTATTTTTTCTATTCTTTTTTTTTTCTTTTCTATTCTGTTGGACAGTGAAAAGAATGGGTTAAGAAAGACGAGGGCCCCGCCCGAGCGCAACGCTCGAGTTGATGCACTTATCCAGATCGAGAGGCATTGTGTCTCCTCGAAAAGGCATTAGCATATTCGGAGGTGGGCGTGGCGTTCTTCCTTGTGGTCCTCGAATCTCGGGGCCAACCACCAACGCCGGTAATCAATTTCATAAAACTCCCCTGAGCAATGAATTCATTAAAATATATGGTAGAATTCAATTCCAATGGAGCCATGAAACATATGGTCAATGCCATTAGATGGAATGTCACTTTTTTATATCAAGGCCACATTTGAAATAGATATTATATCAGCCTTGGCCTTGGTGCCATGTCAAAGTCAACATAGATTTAATCAAACGGAACGCTCGGTACGCAACACCCGAATTTTTCAAAACTTATTACCCATCTGGTGGTCAATTGGTTAATTGATCTTAAAAATCTTCCAATCCAAGAAATCATTATACTAAAGAATTATGATAAATCATCGATATTTGAATATGTAAAGATTAAGATAATTTAGCAATAACAAAATTATCATTAACATAATGAAAAATCATATGATATCTATGTATTTCCAAATATAGGGTAGTTGAAAAAGTCTTTTCGTATTTCTAATCATGTAGTACCCACACATCAAGCTTCTTTTTGAAGCCAACCTTTTTTAAATGGTTCAAAACCGTTTGATGAATGTTTAGTTCCTTGGCAATGTCATGGCTGCTTATGTGACGGTCCTTGTCAATCTTTTCCATAATTTCATCGACTTTTTCAACGATAGGTCGACCAGAACGAGGTGCATCTTTCACATCGAAATTTCCAGAACGAAAGCGAGCGAAACATTATTGGGCTACACGAACTGATATAGCATCGTCTCCGTGAACTTAACAAATTTCATTGGCGGCTTACGTGGCCTTCTTCCCTTTTTTATACAAAAATTTCAAAATATAGCGAATTTCTTCATTATTTTCACTCATTTTTGAAAAGCTGTAACTTTTGTTCAGCTTCACCAAATTTAATTTTCTTTAAGGTTAAATGAAGCTTGAAATTTCACCTTTCTAACACTATATGGTATGACACAATGTGATTGGTAGCACTGGAGATATACGATTCCAACGACATCTATGGACAAAATACGAAAAGACTTTTTCGACCACCCATTATATGGTAAATTATCGGTTGCGAGACTCACGTGGTTTAAATGAGTAAGAGGGGAAATATGGAAACCAATTGGGAAACGATTGGCTGACAATATAAAGTAATAAGTAAATTGGGAATAGGTTAAAGTATACAGTCGTTGGCCCCGAGGCAGTCTTTGGAATGAACGGAATGAATGAATTTAATCAATATTGTTTTATATTTTTGGAATAATTGAAAAAAAAAATCATTCTTTATATTATATTTTAGTTCTTATATATATTTAATTTTATTTTTATTGTATTGTTCTCATTGCATAAATTAACAGTCAATCGAAAATGAATTATCAGAACCTTAAAATTTAAACTAATACCAAAATCAGATGATACATATTTATTTCTTTATATAATGAATTTTATATAGGGTAAAGTATACAGTCGTTGGCCCCGAGGCAGTCATTGGCCCCCTATCACTAAAACACAAATAATAAGAGATTTTTATTTGAAAAATTGCGCTATTAACTATGGTTATGTAATCGTTGGTTGTATGGTTGTATAATCACTATAGAATACCTAGGCCAATAACTACAATAGGAGGCCAATAACTGTATTTTTAGGATTTTTTTTTTTAGAAAAAGTGCTTATTGAAAATGTCATGAGAAAATTATTTTATTTTATTCATCAAAATGCTCATAGTATCTATGTTCTGTAAACCTAATTTGACACAGATTGTTCCGCAATTTGCCCAGATATGCATTAAAGACTGCTAGGAATTGCTTTAGGGAGCCAACGACTGTATGCTTTACCCTACATAGGAAAAGGATGAAGAAAGCTCAGGATTGAGACAGTAATGTGGTTACCGTATTGACCAGAATCAAATAGATTCCTAATTTTATTTGATTTCAACCCCTTATTATTCATTTTCAATGAAAGCATTTCTCAATTAAATAATATAAAATTTTTATGTAACATTTTATTGAACCTATTACGATCAAAGTCTATTTCAGTCATTTTTTGTTGTTTTTTGTGTATCTTCATTAATTTCATTTTTAAATTTTAAATTTTTATAAACATAATGAGATTTGAACTCTCATTCTTAAGTAACAAACCATTGCTTCACCCTCCAATTATATTTATCTGTAAAATTTAAAAAAAAAAAAATTGGTACCTAAATATATAATAAAAATGATGATTTTCTATTAATTATATTTACTAATTTTTCATGTTCCCTTTAGAAACCTTAGCTTAGAGTGGGAAACTTCGTCCTTTGTATCCCTTCTCTTTAGTTAATAATAAAAAAAAAAAAACCCTCTGACATTTGTACTTACAACGCAATGACAAGTCAGTCAGTTATAACAATTAGGTGTCCTATATTCAATAGAACTGGTCCTATCAAACTTTACCTTGATTTTCTTGATATTTATTATTTAATTTTTATTATTATTATTAACGCGATTATTAAGAGTATTATTTATACAAATCAAATATATATATTATTATTATTATCAGATTTATACGGGATATAATCACGGATTTTTGTGAGATTGTTTTCTCGACGTTTCGGCACCCATTTTGTTGCTATTTTCAAGAGGTTATTTTAGGGAATTATTTGGGATTCTGGGTCTTCGTCTGTCTGACTTAGTGTCGATATTGGGATTTTGGGATGATATATATGTATAATACTAATTAGTATATTATAAAATTTATTTAAATTTAAATTTATTTTATAATTAAGTGTTTTCTAATTTGGAGAATTAGTGGTATATATCTATATAAGATTCTCAATACGCATAAAAATATCTTTTTGAAAACTAGAAAAAGAGAAATGTAATAAATGATATATCTCTAAATATCTTATTAAGTAATATTTGATCCTTTCATTTCTTATTTAAATTATCTGAAATAGCATCCCTTAATTATAAATTATATAATAAAATAAAAAAACTATTAATTAGAAAAATCTCAATTAAAATTCAAAAAAGACAGTGCCATTCTTATGGACTATAAACCAATTAGCGTCTTAGGGTATATTAAAATTCTTAAATATGATTTTCTAATATTTAACAAACTTAATTTAACTTATTTAACTTACATTTCATTTTTAGTTTAAGTATATTTAAAAATTCCTTATCTTTACTTTGGTGGCGCCCCTAAAGTTACGGCGCCCTTGGACTATAGCTCTAACAGTATGGCCCTGAAAAGAGATAGTAATGGATTAAATAAAATATAATATAAAGAAATAATCATTTTTCTTATCATTCATTGGCCAATTATATATTTATTTTTTTTTGTTTTGTTATTAAAAAGTGTTATTATTCGAAATTATATATTTAACCACCACTCGTAAATTTATAACAATAATAGATGCATTAAAAATGATTACCAAAGCTTTTGTGGTATAATTAATGGGGGCACGTGTTCTTTTATCCTTTTAAAAATTCTTTCTATAGAATAGTGGTCGCTTTTTACATTATGAATACAATACAACACATGAATTTGAAGAATAATCTAGGAGAATAAAGCAAAAGCTTCGTGGGTTATTTTTACAAATATAGAATATCACTTTTTATATAGAAGGCCTGTGGATTTATATATATAACATATTATATATTTCGTAATTTGATTCTATTTATATTTATAATATTTTGTATTTAATGAAGCGCTGTCTGACGTAGTTGCTGACTTTATATAAATTCCCTATTTTAAATTAAGAAAAAAATAATAAAGTTGATTTTTCCCTGGGCTGAAACCAATACAGATCGATTTTTCTTTATAAAAATTATCTATAGTGTGAATTTCAAAAAAATCCTTCGAGCGATTTAAATACAAATATATATATATATATATATACTATTTTTGCTAGTATAATAAGATAAGAAAGATAAGATATATTTCACTTGTATAAATTTTCAATCGTTAATAAAATACTTTTTATTCATTTACTCAAGTTCAAATAAAAATTTTTAAAACTAGTAGTGAATCTTAATACAGTTTTTTCAACTACTAATTCATTAATTTTAGCTTTATATGGGAAAAAAAAATTATTTTATATAAGTTATTTTGCAGAATATAAATTTGTCTTGAAATGGCAAAGAAAATTCATGCCTTCTGATCGAATATCGTTGAAGCATAAAATTGTTTTATTTGATTTTGAAAAATTTTTAATATTTTAAATTGATTTTTAGAAGATTTATGTATGAATTACTTTCAATTTTATAAATTTATTATTAACCCTGGAGGTGCGGGAATGTATTTTTGGAGGTGCAGGAGAAGCCCAGCTTACCATAAAAATTATTAAATATCATTTATTATATAAATTTCAAACCATCAAAAATTAAACTAAAAAAAATTAAAACACTTTTTTTTCAATGGGGTGGGGAGGTATATTTTCAGATTGCTACAAAGGTTAAAAAACACTGTGTGTGATATATATATATTATTTGTTTCATTATTAGATCAGAAATACTAGTATAAATATCCACTAAAAAATGTTTCTAAGAATTTATTAAATATATTAATTCATTATTTTATCTATCTATCTATCTTTGTAGCTCTTCGGAACTCGAAAGTTCTTGGCCAGAGCAACCACATATCTCCAAGTACACCTATCCTGAGTCACAACCATCCAACTACTACTCTTTCCCATCTCTCTCATCTACCGCGTCGTTGGTCCACTAAGCGGACGTTTCCCAATCGGTCTCCCCACCAATATATTTTTCGACATTCTTTCCTCTCCCATTCTAGCCACGTGCCCTGCCCATCGAAGCCTCCTCGATTTTATAACCTTAACTATATCTGGGGATTAGGGGGTTATTCCCGGGAATTCCCGGGAAAACCACTCAGTTTTATTTCCCGTTTCCCAGGAGGAAACGAAACATTTCCCGGGAAAACAAAACAAATTATTTTTCATGCTGATTGTGATGCTGATACCTAAATCTTTAATTATTAACTGAAATAATCGTATTAAATATAAAATACAAGTGCACATACATCCATTTGTCTTTTGTTATAATTTTCTTTCCTTTTCTTTTTTTCTCTCTCTTTAATTTTTCTTTATAATTTCTCTATTTTTTGAGTTTTTTTTACAGTGAACTCTGGCAGACGGCATTTGTCATTGCCAAATTATTTTGTATTTAACTTTTTTTTGTATATATATATACTTAAAATTATATACTTAAAATTCGATTTCACAAGCTTGGGTCTGTTTTAATTGCCCTACCTGACACCTTGGTAAAGGTTCTATATAAAATAGTTATTGAATAGGTAACAATAATAAAATACACTATTGCACTTGACCATTTGGAAAGAATAATTTTCCTTACACCCTTCAAATTAACCCCTCTCCATCACCTGCCCCTTAACTTAAATTAATATAAATAATCTGTCTTTGAGAGCGAGTAAGGTAAAGACCTAATTATATTTTTTTAATAAATAAATATTATTATTTATTTATTCAAGAAATATATATACAATCATTCTGTATGTTATTTCAGTCCACCTTTCTGGGTGGTGACAAAAAAATAGCAAAATCATCCAAAAAGCAAACAAAAACAAAAAAAAAAACGATCATAAATGTCTTTAATTGAGGGCACACATAATCACAGACTCAGTTTCAGTTTTCCATCTTTTTAGATATATACAGTAAAGAAAAACCAAAATAAGAAAAACAAAATACAAAAATAATGCCAAAAAAAAAAATAAATCGAAAATAAATCGAAAAAAATACAAAGAAACAAAATAAAAAATAAAAAGGAATAACTAATAGTTACTCCTCTAATAGGAAGTATCTCAGTTTTAGGCGACATTTCCCTTGATTGCCTCTCGTTTGTAAAATGTTATTTTCTAAACAAGTAAAAGAAAATAATTATGTTTATGTTATATGTTGATGATTATATATTATATCTTTCTGAATTTTTTTTTATTTTTGAATTTAATTTATTTTATTTTTTTGCAAAAACAACATTTATTTAACTTTTTCGTAAAACTTTTACAATTTCCACCTCAAATTTAGTATTTTTTATAATTTCCCGGGATTCTCGGGAATGAAAATACTCCGGGAAAAGTAACCCTCTACTGGAGATGATTAATTTATTAATATATAATTAATTCAACATAATAATAATAATAATAATTTATTTATATTATCATAAATAAGTGTTTGGTCACAATTTGGATGGTTAATCTTTAGCTATAATTAAAGATGATGTCACGATATCATTCGGTTATTGTTCTGAATCGATTACCATCTCATGACTTTTAAATTATCGTATCGCCCAACAGTCTAAATAATCAATTTTCTTGGTGGTTAGAAAAATTTTGGGAGGCGTGAAGTAGGAATGCCTATAGCAAGGGTTGGGAAAAAAAGAGAGAGAGCCACCCCCTTAAAGGAGTGGACATTCCACTTTTGACAAATGATCGAGCTTCTCCTCACACTGAATTGAATTCCGTCATCATTCGATTTGACTGGAAGGAGAATTCAATACAATCGCATAAATAAAATAAATGATTCAATGGAAACGATTATTTATATACTAACAGAAGAATTGGATTAGAATATTTTAAAAGAATTGATGAGCTGAATAATTATTCCTATGAATGATATATAACATCAAGTCTATTAGAAACATTACAATAAGATATATTGACAGTTAATTTTCTTTTCCCCTTTATGATTAATTATAATAAAAGTATATACATATGAAGAATCAATTTAATAAAAAAATAAAATTATCATAAGATACAACCAATATTTATTTCAAATAAAAAGTGAATAAATAATAAATTCAAATCATTAATTTAAAAATTTTTTATAACAATAAATCGTTATATATATATATATATATATTTACATTTAATAATAATAATTTAAATGAATTGAGAATGTATATACAAGGTTTGTTCAAAAGAAAAGGTGAATTTTGAATGATTTCGAAAAGTATTTATTTATTCATGAAAACATTTACATATCTGTACCAACATAACAAAAAAAACAAACAACAATTTCGATAATCAAATGTATACAGCTCGGGAAAAATCAAAATTCACCTTTTCTTTTGAACAGACTTTGCATCTACCCCTTATAGCAGTGATTCTCAACCACTGTGCCGCGGCACTTTTGTGTGCCTCGAGATTTTCAAAATGTGCCGCCAAATTTTACAAATGTAAAGTTCAAATTAAGAAAAAGTAAATACTTATTTATTTTATATATATGTAAAATTTAAAGGTAAAATGTTCTTGCGATCAGGCTCTTAAACATTTTCGACTTTTTTCAATATGGTAAATAAGTAAACTTTTACACTTATCTTTTCCTTTGTGTACCGCCAAAATTTTAAACCGTAAAAAGTGTGCCGCGGTAAAAAAAAAGGTTGAGAATCACTACCTTATAATCTCAGATAAAATATACATTAATAATCAATAAATTAAATTTAATATTTTTTATAAGTTGATAGATATCATATGACTTATAAAAACCTATTATAATATTCCTTATAGATTTAAATACCTGATTATATTTTCAATTCAACCCCCACCCACCCCAAAATCTATTATTCACAGATAATATAAGTTTTTATTTAATTTAATATTCTAAACCAGTGGTTCTTAAACTGTGGTCCGCGGACCCCTGGGGGTCCGCGAAGCCTTTACTGGGGGTCCGCGGTCCTCGGAAAAAAATCATCGTAAAAATATATACATATATAAATATTTAAAGTTCATTGTTTAACTATATCCTCCTAGAGAATTACGGCTATAATTTAATACTATTAATAATACTATTTTATTTTATTAAATTGATAATTATATCAATTAATTTTTTGTGAATAAATAAACATATATAAAAAACTATATATAAAATTTGAATTTTCATCCATTCATTCATTTAAAATCATTTTTCGATTGTTCCTTTAAAATAACCCCTCTTAGGGGCTCGGAAGGGGAGGCCATATAAGGGAATTTTCTTTCACTTCGTTATTGGGGAAAACCAGGGGATGGGACAGTCTTACCCGGAAAAACCCAAATTGTCAGCGTCCACTCTGGGGTTTTAAACAGTTTTAAAGCAAATGTTAATTATAAGTTCATTTCTCAACGAGTTGTATCTTTAAATTATTTTTATTAATTTAATTAATTATAATTAAATTATAGCTAATAATAGTTTATTATAGCTAATAATTTTTTTAATTTTTAGTGTAATTTGCATGATCATTATTTATATAAAAACACTAAACACATTTTGCAATTTCCCAGAAAGGCTGTTTTTGAGATGTAAGTATAAGTTAGTTTTATGAATAAAAAATATTTATTTTAATAATATTTTAGAATCAAATTACGAAATTAATAATATTTTAGAATCATATTACGAAATATATTTATTATATAAATTAATATTCATTTAAAATGATATTAAATCATTTATTTAAAATGATTTAAAACATTTATTAAAATGATTTAAAACATTCATTTAAAATCATATTAAAACATAGCTAGTAAATAATAATTCGTTATATTTATATTATATTTATATTATTGTAGTTCAATGTTAATAAATTACTCCATAAAATGGATCGTTGGCTACAAACTGGTTCAACACAGAAACGGAAAGAATCAGATGATGAGGCATCAACAGCAAACTCTACCAAGAAACGCAAAACTAGAAAATATTCGGATGATTATTTATCATTTGGATTTACTTATATTTGCAACAATGATGTGGAAAGACCAGTCTGCGTTCTATGTCAGGAAAGTTTATCCAATGAAAGTATGAAACCTGCTAATCTCAGACGTCATTTACAAACAAAGCACAGCGAGCATGTTAGTAAGTCTATCGAATTTTTTAAAATGAAAAAAGAAGAACTTAATTCAAGTCAGAAATTGATGGTAAAGACGGGATCTGGTGGTATGAGTAAGAAAGCAGTAATGGCTTCATATGAAGTAGCTCTACTTATTGCTAAAGCAGGAAAGCCGCATAATATAGCAGAGCAATTAATTCTTCCTGCTACAAAAGTAATTACAAATATAATGTTAGGAACTAAAGCAGCAAACGATATAAATTTGATTTCATTATCAAATGATACGGTTAAGAATAGGATTGAAGACATGTCATGTAATATAAAAGAAGAATTAATATCGAGTGTGCGCAAAAGTCACTATTACTCATTACAATTGGATGAAAGTACTGATGTCACTAATAATGCCAATTTGTTAGCTTTCATTAGATATGAGTTTGAATATCAAATACAAGAAGATGTATTGTTTTGTGATTCACTACCTTCACGAACGACAGCTAATGACATATTTAACAGTTTGAATAATTTTATAACCGAAAATGAAATAGAGTGGCCAAAATGTGTTGGAATTTGCACTGATGGTGCTCGTTCAATGTCAGGTACAAGAACTGGATTGATTGCTCTTATTAAAAATGTTGCGCCTCAGGTTGTTTGGAATCATTGCTGCATTCACAGAGAATCATTAGCAGCCAAAAATATGTCACCAGATTTGAAAAGAACATTAGACGAAGTAGTTAAAATTGTCAATTTCATTAAGGCTCGTCCACTTAATTCCAGAGTTTTTAAAATTTTGTGTGAGGAAATGGGTAGTCAACATACACATTTATTATTACATACAGATGTACGTTGGTTGTCCCGCGGGAAAGTACTCATTCGCCTTTTTGAGCTTCGAGATGAAATACGATTGTTTTTAATAGATGCGCATTTTGAACTGACCGAATGTTTCAATGATTTTATCTGGTTAGCTAAGGTGGCTTACTTGACTGATATTTTTACAAAATTGAACGAACTTAATTTGAGCCTGCAAGGTACTGTTGTAAATATATTTAAAGTTGAAGATAAAATAGAAGCAATGATTAAAAAAATCGACTTGTGGTCGAAACGCATCCAGAACGGTGTATATGAGTCTTTTCCAACTCTCAATGATTTCATAGAAAGCTCCAGTGAAAAATTGCTTATTCAAACGCGTCAATTATTTGTTGAACATTTAATTACTTTGAAAAGCAACTTCAGGAAGTATTTTTCTACTCCTGATCCTTGCAATAACTGGATCAGAGATCCATTTAATATGGAAATTACAAATGCTAAACATTTATCTGCACCTGAACAAGATATTCTCGTGGAATTATCATGTGATACAACTTATAAACTAAAATTTAACAAAACTGAATTGAGCAACTTTTGGTTACTTCTCAGGTCAGATTATCCTGCGCTTGCAAATAAAGCACTTCAACACTTGATTCCATTCTGCACAACATATTTATGCGAACAAGCTTTTTCGGTACTATTTTATATTAAGTCTAAATATAGAAACAAATTAAATGTAGAGCCGGATCTTAGATTAAAAGTTTCCAATATTAAGCCAGATATTGAGATTCTTGTTTCAAGAAAACAACTGCATACATCTCATTAAATATGTAAGTTATATTTAATGAGATAGATGCAGTTATTTTTTAAAATATTTCTTATTTAATATTTTCTGAAAAAAATTATAAAATATTTATATGAATTTAATGTAAGTACCCATTATAATTTGTGAGATTTGTTGCTATGACAATGTTTGTATTTTCTTTCTTCAATATTATAATTTCTAATAAAATGTGTTCTACAATATGCAAAAAAATCGTTATTCACCAATCACTGTTAGAAATATTCATCATATATCCTTGTCCTTATGAGATCGTAAGCCAGAAATTAATTAATAAAATGACGTAAAGTACCTAAAGTTGTGATGGGGGTCCGTCAAAAAAAATTTTTTCAAGTGGGGGTCCGTGGAGTACATAAGTTTAAGAACCTATGTTCTAAACCATATCAGTTGATTATTCATATACAATATTTTTAAAAAATATAATTCTATGCATGATTTTATTTTATCTTAAAATGAGTAAAAAAAAATTAATTAAAAATATTTGATCAGCATTGATTCATGGATGTCTGGAGATTTTGAAAATGAAGCAATTTATTTTTGTGTCGACGTATTGTTTTTAGATAGACAAAACAAAAATAAAATTTAATAAAGGCGAAATTTAATATTTATATTTATTTGATCTTGGCAAAACCTTGAAATTGTTTTAAAAGAAATCAAATTTCAACGAAAAGCTATTAATATATAGATTAAATATTAAATCAATAAGGTTTCTATTATAACTCATATTTATATAATAGAATGAATTATATTTTATCGATATTATATTATCAACTAATATAGGAATCTCAGAAATATAAATAAATATAATAACACAAAAGTAAACCTTGTTTTTCCAATTTTATATAAGAGACAAGGGACTCTTGTTTTAGTTTTATATCTTTTTATAGATATTTCAAATTTAATTGATTTTTTATTAAAATAAATATTGGTAATTGTTTATTTTAGCATATGTATAATGGATTTGGATAAAACTTTGGTTCCTTTTTTAATTCCAAAGAAACTTTCTCTATGCAATATTTGCCAGTTTACGAGATAAAAATTATTAGAATTTGCATATAAATCCATTGATATTCTATTTAGCTACCATGTTTTTTATTCATTTGACCAGCAGAGGGCTCCACTAATTCCATGAAATCGAACTTATTTACTTATTTAATCCAATTTATCTGATTTACATCTTAGAGAAATAGCTAAAAGAAATTTTAAAATTAATGACACACACGTCCAAACATGAAACTACCCACAATTTAGATAGGAATAGAAAAGAAATAAATAAATAAAAAATATTTTTATCATTTCTGTGCTATCTAAAATATAAGAAATTAACCTTATATAGTATAACTAACACCTTATACTGCACCTTGAATCGGATAGTGTGACAATTCAAAATTCCGTTTTTTTGGGAAACGCCATTTCAAAGTTTGTTTCCACCAGAATCATCTAACCCATATCAAGCCAATCAAGCTATAAATTATAAATTTCACTTTTTTAAATTTTTGTTTGTGCTATCGTCTGTCCTCGAAGCCTGATTTTTACGCTTTGTATCTAATCAAATGAAGAGACAACTCAGAATTGAGAAATTTTGAATTGTCACACTATCCGATTCAAGGTGTGATATAAACAATAACTCAATAAATAATATATATTATATTTTCTGGAGATATAACAAATTAGATAATTAAATTTTACTTTAATTCAAATACATAATCATATTGGTATATGGTATTGAATATATGAAAATTAAATAAGCTGGAGTGTCTCCACTCGACTATCTCACAAATTTGAATTGGATTAATTAACATAATATATTATATTAAAATTAAATTTAATTAATCATAAATTAAAATTAATAAATAATATTTATTAAACCAGCACGTTTGGCTCTATGTTGATGGCACCACGCCACGTACTGGTGCAGTGTTAAAAAATTAATTCTGGTACTTTCAGCGATTCAATCAAGCTGAAATTCTATATATAGCAGTTTTATACAATTTTTAATCAGGTGAAAAATTATCAAACATATATCTTTATTTTTACGGTCACTTTAGAGAAAAAAAAAATCAAAACGTTGTATGTAATGACCCTCTTCCGGTTGAGCTACATTTCTCAAAAGTTGATAGAAAACTACGAATTTTGAATAATGACCATGTACCAAAGTTCATGATTCTAGCTCAAACCGTTTTTGCGTAATCTTGTCTACACACACACACACACACAGACATTTTTCTCAGCCTTAGTAAAAATGATTCAGGAACCTTCAAAACGTATAACAACATCAAAATCTCAACATCGAAAATTTTCGTGATCGCAATACTATCTCTGGCGAGATAGTAAAAATTAATTAATTAAATAATTTTCACACATATATCCAAACCGAACTTATAAAAACAGAAAATATTAGTGAATAAGAGAATAATTAGTGAATTAGTTAATAAAACACTATTAAATTGCTGCTCACTCATAGCTACATTAATTAATATACAAATTTTAATAATTATTATCTCGTTAATTAGAAGCGACCGACAAATAAGTTTTCTTTCTCATTTATATGAAATCAAAAATGTTGATTTTATTTTTATTTTTCGTATCAATCACTTAAATTTTTATATTAAATTTATTAATTTAAAAAGGTATAGATATCATCTTATTGAGAGAATAGAATTTTTAAACTTAAAACTTATATTCTTATGTCTAAAAGTTAAAACATAACAACTTCCATTTTTCTTGATCTGACATTTTTAAAAGTGATTTACTTTTTAGAAAAAATGAAATATATCAGTAACTGAAAATTACGTATATTGATGGTAATTTTATTATAATAGTTAAAACAAACAAACATGTAAATACTTTATAAAGAAGCCTTAGAATTTGAGAAAACGCTTGTCTTTCAATCTGGCGGATCCTGGTTCAAGTCCCAGGCCTGGCTATATAATTTCTCTCTAACTTGAGACAATGGAGGAGGTGAACCAGTGTACATGATCAAAATTCGGAATCTAGTTTAAAAAAAGTAAATCTCTCCGATCAAGAAAATCAAGATAAAATCTGAGAGGCCATTTTATAGGATGTATCATGTACAAAAGTCAGGGAAATTATGTAAATACTTCATATATTTATTCTGATTATATATTTTATTCAAAAAATTTTAAAATTTATCAGCACATTGATCATTACTAATTTAGTATATTTATTTATTTATCTATTCATAGTTACCAATATGGTTATGTATTTGAATTAAAGTAAAATTTAATTATATACTTTGTTATATCTCCAGAAAATATAATATATATTATTTATTGAATTATTGTAGATATAAGGAGTATAATTATACTATGTATATAATATAAGGTTAATTTCTTATATTTTAGATACCACACAAATGATAAAAATATTTTTTTATTATTTATTTTTTTTCTATGCCTATCTAAATTGTGGGTTGTATCATGTTTGGACTTGTGTGTCATTAATTTTAAAAATTCTTTTAGCTATTTCTCTAAGATGTATATCAGATAAATTGGGTTAAATAAGAAAAGAAGTTCGATTTCATGGAGCGTCTTCAATCCGCTATGAAAGTCCTCCGAAGACATCATTTATTTTAATAAAAAAGCAATCGGTTTTAACTTACTATACTAATGGAAGTCCCATTGAAAAGAGAGAGCGAAAGAGTGAGAGAGAGAGGAGACAGACGATGGGTTTATTTCCCGATTTGTCACGGCCACGGACGCCTTGCTTTCGACATGAGATGCATCGGCACGGATAAGAGACCCACCGGCCCCAGGAAGGGCCCCGACTTCCAGCCAATGAATATAAGAACACCTCGGGATTTATTGAACTCCGCTTCTTTAAAAATGAACTCGGAAACTAACCATTCCTGTTATAGAATTGATATTACCTAACGATTAATAGAATTCAACAGTGGTTATTATTTTGCAAACAAATTTAGAAAAATTTAGAAAATAAAAAATTATATCAACATAAGAGGGCAGGTCAGTAAGTCCGCGACTTTTTGAATGAAATGGTAACACTGCTCCTGTCAGTAGGCAACTATCAGCTGACTCGTGTCGAAATTGGATCCAGCTGGGTCTTTTAGTTTTTTTTTGACATCCATTAATAGCGGATTATCTCGTGATTTGAGAAGAAAAATGGAAAAAATTGAACTTCGTGTGCTGATTGATGTTCAGTCTTGTTTAGCCTCAATATGGAGGAGTTTTTACATCGTTTTTAACCGTTGATGAACCACAACCCACCAGAGACCAAACAGTGGTCAAAACAGTGGGGTTGTCGGGGACAATCGGCACCAAAGATGTCCTCGATAAATCTTATTTTTTGAAAGGAATAAAAGAAATTAGAGAAATGTTGATCGAAGTGATTAGAGCTCAAAGAAGACTACGTTGAAAAATAAAATATTTTTTTTATCCAAAAACCTGTGTTTCATTCAAAAAGTCACGGACTTATTGACCTGCCCTCATATCTTTAGACAATTTTCAGGACTGAAAAAAATGAATTTTTATTATAATTGTCCTTTTTTATAAACATAAAGTTAAATGTAATAAATATTGAAAACTTTTTAGCATGCTATATTTACCTACCATATAATTCAGGTAAAGGTTCAGAGTAAGGGAGATTCTAGAGACCCAACTTAGATGTGTTACTTTTTATTCTATTTTCTTAAAATTTTCATTTTATTTATAATAAAACAAAACAAAAATTTTGAATTTTTTACTATCTCGTCAGAGATAGTATTGCGATCATGAAAATTTTCGATGTTGAGATTTTGATGTTTTTATACGTTTTGAAGGTTCCTGAATCATTTTCACTAAGGTTGAGAAAAATGTCTCTCTCTGTGTGTGTGTGTGTGTGTGTGTGTGTGTGTGTGTGTGTGTGTGTGTGTGTGTGTGTGTGTGTGTGTGTGTGTGTGTGTGTGTGTGTGTGTGTGTGTGTGTGTGTGTGTGTAGGCAAGATTACGCAAAAACGGTTTGAGCTAGAATGATGAAATTTGGTACATGGACATTATTCAAAATTCATAGTTTTCTATCAACTTTTGAGAAATGTAGCTCAACCGGAAGAGGGTCATTACCTACAACGTTTTGATTTTTTTTCCTCTAAAGTGACCGTAAAAATAAAAATATATGTTTGATAATTTTTCACATGATTAATAATTGTATAAAACTGCTATATATAGAATTTCAGCTTGATTGAATTGCTGAAAGTACCAGAATTAATTTTTTAACACTGCAAATTTCACGCGCCAACACGTCCCATGGTGCCATCAATAAAAAGCCAAACATGCGCTGGTTTAATATTTATTATTTATAATTTATAATTAATTAAATTTAATTTAAATATAATATATTATGTTATTTAATCCAATTCAAATTGCGAGATAGTCGAGTGGAGACACTCCAGCTAATTTTTATTTGATTTAGTGCTATTTTTTGTACATTATTATATAATATATATACCCTGATTTTAATTTTATTTATAAAAAAAAAATTAAAAATTTTATTTAACTTTATTATATTTTTTTGAAAAAGCACTTTATTAAAAATATTGAAACATTAAAGGAAACATATTCAATCGTATTTGATTATCCAAAATAATAAAAATATTGAAAAAAAAAACATTATTATAATATTATAAATTTTATTCAGTGAGAGTGATTATGATCTCGAATAACCATTAAAATAAATATGAAACTTGAATCTGGAATTATTCGATTCACTCTCTGTGAAACGTTATAAATATTGATATTATATTCAAGCCTTTTCAACATTTTCATTTTGAAAAAAAAGAAAAAATTAACTCGTTAATGTATTGAACAACAATTTATTTTTATTGAAAATAAAATCATGTAAAAAATGTAAAAATAACCCTCTGCAAGATTATTAGGTTATATATATTCTTTATAGCAATTTTCAAGTTTTCTTAGTATATAACTATACCAACATAATAACTGTTTCATTCAATAAAATAAGTATACTAGTATAATTCTTTCAATTATAATGATTGCTTGACTTAATACGTGATCATTTTACAATCAATAAAAAATTTAATTCATCATTTTCATTCTTCATTTCTACTACTTTAATGAATGATTTTCATTAAATATATATTCTAGAGAGAAAACTTAAGCAAACCTTATAAATAAAAGAAATTATAAGAAAAATTATAAAAAAATATGACTTTAAAATTGTACCTTGAATTGAAAAAAAATAAATTTTAGAAATTAAAACATATATATATATATATATATATATATAAGGTGAATTTTAAATTACTTCGAAAAGTATTTATTTATTCATCAATATCCATTTGGTCCCTTTCAAAGTAATTCCCCTCAGATATAATGCACTTATGCCAGCGCTTCTTCCAATCGTCGAAGCACTTCTGAAATGCGTTTTTCGGTATGGCCATCAGCGATTCGATTCCTACTTTATCTCATCAATGATGGCAAAACGCTTTCCTTTCATTGGTCTCTTCGGTTTTAGAAATAGGAAAAAATTGCAGGGAGTCAAATCTGGTGAATACGGTGGTTGGGGTATGATTACGGTGTTGTTTTTGGCCAAAAAATCACGAACACGTAATGATGTGTGAGCTGGTGCATTATCATGATGCAGAATTTTCCACAATTCATTTGAGACGTATTGGTTCACGCAAATGTTGCATAACTTCCTTGTAGTATTCCTTTATTTTAAGTAAAATATCGAAGAACACACAAAACGTCACTAACTTTTTAAGTTGTTAAAAACAAACTACTAATCTAAAATGGTTGATAATGTCAACATATGAGTAATATATGCGTACCAAAATAACAAAAAAATTTCGATAATCGAATGTAGACAGCCCGTAAAAATTCAAGATTCACCTTTTCTTTTGAACAGACCTCGTATATATATATATATAAATATATATATTATTAATATTGATTAATATATATGTATATATATTAACCTAATATTTTGATAAGGAATGAAAAGTAAGTGAGTTTGAGATCAGATAAAATAGAAGAATCAATTGGCACCGGAGGCAACTTCAAACTATACACTGATCTCCCTCTCTTCTATTAAATGACTACACAAAGTTTTTCTATAAAAATTACGGGTATTCCTGTTATCGGCTGCTGGTTGACTCGGCCAGGCGTTTGTAGCTCGTGCTACGCTAAGCAAAAAAATAGAGCCGGTTACGTCGGCGCACGCCAATCGTTAATTCCATTAAAAATCATTCCTAATTTAACTGAACCGGCTTGAGAGAACAACCAGCTACAGACACCAGCTTTCGTAACACGACCTCCTATAAATACTTCCTAATTTTCTAATCAGATGATTCCCAATTTCACCGTTCAAACTTGTTCTTTGCGATTTAAATATTTAAAAAAAAAAAATTTCTATGAATCATAGCATTCAAAATTATAAATAAAATATATCATATTTAAAGATTTAAATTATAATTTAAAATGATTATTATTATTTTATTTTTTTTTACAATTAATTATTTTTAATTAAAATAACTAAATTAATAAAGAAAAAGAGAAGAAAATTATTTAAACTTAATTTTATTCTTCTTATAAGCTTATTTTTTATTTTTTATTATTTATTGGATTTTTGGATTGAAAATGCTAAATTAATTTATATATACACGTGTTTTGACCATATGTAGAAGAAATATTAGGATATTATCAATCCGGATTCAGGCCAAATCAACCATTAGATCAGATATTTTCATTAAGGCAAATATTAGAAAATAATATAAATATAAAAAAAATTTATAAAATAACATTTTTCCAATGGACTAAAAAGAATAAAATAATTTTTCTATAAGCCTGACAAAGTTTATGGATGAATTACTTCATATTCAACGAAAAAAGTTGGGCGCATTTAGTTTTATTTATTTATATGAACAATCAAGTCAAATTTTTGTAATAATAAAAATTTTATTAAACACATAAACTAACAAATTTTTTTATCATGCAATAAATTTGATAGTTTAAGAGCTAAGAAATTAATCTTTTATTATTTTTCACTGTAATATACTTATATGAAAGTATGTATCAAAATTTAAAAGAATTTTTATTATATTTACATATTATCAATCAAATCCAAAATGGTTGATTATATTAGAATAAATAGTGTTACTTGTTAATTAAGTGTTTTAGTGTGGTATGTATCTTAGTATATATATATATATATATAAATAACAGCTCTATAAAGGAAATTAATTGCATAGAAATCAAATTAAAACTAAAACTTGAATATGAAGCAATTCATCCATAAACTTTGTGAGGCTTATAGAAAAATTATTTTATTCTTTTTAGTCCATTTGAAAAACGTTATTTTATAAATTTTTTTTATATTTATATTATTTTATTCTTTTTAGTGAAATTTTAATTTGATAAATTTATTTAATATAATGAGAAATAGAAAAGATGAAGTTATACGAAAATTCACAAATTGAATAAAAAACAAAAAAATATATTAATCTTCCAAAATTGATTTTATCCATTTATGTTAAGTAAATGTAATTATTGAATAATATTATATTTATAAATAAATATAATTTTTATTAATATGAAATTTTATAAATGTATATATGTATATATATTGTCTTCATAAAAAAAGGTTATTCTATTGTTTTGTTTTCTTTCTATCAGGGACATATATAAAAAAAAAGATCTTTTCTCTATGCTATCTGAGGGGAAGAAACCCCTCCTCATTGGCCATACAACTGATTAATAAGAATTCATCATTAATTTTAATGCTATAAATAATTTTTAAATACGTTCAAAATGAAAATCTATTCTGAAATCAATATTTATGTTTCAGAATCTGTTGAAAAAAAATTAATCGGAGCAATACAAAAGGAGTTAGTTACTAAAAGTAATTAATCGCTAATTAATTATACAATTAATTAATTATAATTCAATTATATTTCTTCTATCCCCTCTAGGGATCGATTGAAATATTTATAAAAATTTTCAAAAGTCTATCTCAATAAAAAGTCGATGAAAAATCGATTTCAATTTGTCAAAAGACCGAACAGACAGAGAGAGAGAGACAGACGCCAAGTGAAGTTAAGAAAAAGGTTATAAAAAACGCGAATTCAATGTTTTGGTTCATCATCTATTCGAAGGCTTTAGCAAAGTATATGTCTCTTTAGGTCGTGGAAAACTGTTACAAAGTTTAATTTTATTGCGAATTCGGTAAGTATGATTCAAATTTGTCTTGAAGGTAATAAAGTAAGTGCAAGATACGGGAATCAATTATCAGAAACTATCGAAATTTGGAATGCTTTAAAACAAGGAGACGCTCTATTACCAATTTTATTTGACTTAGAATTAGATTACGTGATTAGGCAAATTTGGGAGATTTCGAACGAAATCTAATTAGTCAAAAAAAGTCAAGTATTAGGTTACACGGACGATTTAAATATAATAGGAGACTCGATAAATACAATTAAAGATGGGGTAGAAAAATTAACAGACACTGGAAAAGAGGTGGTGCTTGAAATTAATAGTGATAATACAAAATATTTAGTATCAGAGAGGAATAGTATTAACAAAAAAAATCTTAACATACAAAATGTAGAATTTGAAAATGTAGAAAAATTTAAATACTTAGTCATGCAGTAAAGGGGCTTATCATATCATTACATATTATTATCCAAGAGAATCAAAATTAAAATATATAGAACAATTATTTGGCCAGTTGTATTATATGGGTGTGAGGCATAGTCTATGACCCTGGGAGATGAGAGTAGATTTAGAGTATTCTTCGCAGTATTTATGAATGAAAGAAGGATGAGGGAATGGCGGAGACTACGTTACGAAGAATTGCATGACCTCTACGCATCTCCAGACATAGTTATAGTAATAAAATCAAGAATGTTGCGATGGGCCCGACACTTAACAAAAATGGGTGATGATTGATCTAGCGAAAAATATATTTGTGGGTAGATCGATCGGGAAATGTCCGATTAGAAGACCAAGGATTGGTGGGTGGAGAATATGTTAAACATTACTATAAAGATTACATTTACATTTGGAAATTAACAAAATTTATTCCTTTTTTAAAATTTGTCATGCGAAATAAATAATAATGATTACTTACATTTGGTGAGGTGTATGGAGATCATTTCATCATCATCATCATAGAGAAGATAATCAAGAATGCAAATCCACATCCAGTAGTAGGAATGAAGATTGAAACATGAAATAGAACTAAAGAATAATATATTAGATTATAAAATTAAAAAAAAAAAATTTAAATTGAATGAAATATCAAATAATAATAAATACTGACCTCGAAGTTAATAAAGAGTTGATATCGTATTTCTCGAAGATTAGCCTCGAAGAACAACTTGAAGATTTTAATTGATGTACTATCTCACTAGTCTGGATAAATAATAAAATTAGATAATAAATAGAAATATATCAACGGAATGAAAAAAGATAAAAAAATAAATAAATTACATTAATTTGATTCAAAAGATTTATAGATTTTTTAATAATTTTATTTTATTTCTGTAATATTAAATTTATTTTTTAAAATTTAAAAATATTTTAGCAAATAAGTTAATGGAATAATATGAATGATGATTTTAATTTAAAAAAATATTTTAATAATTTAAGTAAAATTAAATTTTATAGATGTTTTTTAAAATATTTGAATAATATTTATTTAATGGATTTTTAAATCGAATCAATAGAATATTTAAAGTAATTTATAGTCAAAGATCTTAATGAAAATTTATATATATATATATGATGGTAGGTTTAATCAAATGGAATATAGACAGATTTGTTTACTAAAAACATTTTATTACATTAGAAAATTAGCAGGAGTGTCTTCACTCGACTATCTCGCAATTTGAATTGGATAAAATAACATATATTATATTTAAATTTAATTTAATTAATTATAAATTATAAATTAAAATTAATAAATAATATTTATTAAACCAGCGCATGTTTGGCTCTTTGTTGATGGAACCATCGAGTGAGATTTGGAGTGTTAAAAAATTAATTCTGGTACTTTCAGCAATTCAACCAAGCTGAAATTCTATATATAGCAGTTTTATACAATTTTTAATCATGTGAAAAACTATCAAACATATATCTTTATTTTTACGGTCACTTTAGAGGAAAAAAAATCAAAATATTGTAGGTAATGACCCTCTTTCGGTTGAGCTACATTTCTCAAAAGTTGATAGAAAACTACGAATTTTGAATAATGACCATGTACCAAATTTCATGGTTCTAGCTCAAACCGTTTTTGCGTAATCTTGTCTACATACATACACACATACACACACAGACATTTTTCTCAACCTTAGTGAAATCATTCAGGAACCTTCAAAACGTATAAAAACATCAAATTCTCAACAGCGAAAATTTTCGTGATTGCAATACTATCTCTGGCGAGATAGTAAAAATGTTAAATATAACATATAATACAATAATATATTCTTACCTAAAAACAAATTGGTTTTTATAGTCAATTCTTATCTTATCTTATTAATAACTAAATAACATAAGAGTACATCCAATGGTTTTCCAATTTTATAAAATCTAATTTACCTAACCTTAACACATAACAATCCCGTCTCATTGTTGTGATACAAACTTAGGAATATTAAAGTAATATAATTAATATTACTTATTTATTAATATTAAATTAACATAATCAATATTATTTATTTATTAATATTAAATTAATATAATTAATATTATTTATTCATCCATATTAATTAATAATATTAATTATTTATAAATAATTCATAATAATAATAAATTGTGATATCAACTTAGAAATATTAAAATAATATAATATAATTATTATTTTACATATAGGTATATATATATAAATATATCAGTAAAAAAGTTAAAAAAATGCATTTTATAATTTTAATATTTATTAAAATATTTTTTTCTATTAATAATTTTAGTTATGTGTTTGAAAAAAATGATTTGGGGTGGGAGGAATATTGGTTCAATTTGATATTAATAATTGTTTAGCGTGTGTGAAATAACTATTATATAAATTGAGTGTAAATACTTATAATAAGAAAAGGGAGTAGAGAGAAATCTTACCTTGATTGGGATGTAGCAGGCCGTCATGTCTTTTGGAAAATATCGTAACGTTTTACTGCATTCTATATGTTCATCATACTTTAAATACTTAAAACAAAAAATAGAAATACACATCACTTACTTACTTCTTTGATAGTATTCAATAGACTGACTGACATTATATATTTCTATAATATTTAAATAATAATAATCCCTTCTTAGAAAAAAATTATTTTTCTAATAATCGGATTTTCTTTTTTTTTTTTTTTTTTTAAAAAAATAATTTAAATGCCAGGGAATTTTACTTGTTATTAGTTTCGTTCTTCGTACCTAAACAAGAGGCCCCCTCTACTTTCCTCAGCGTTAATATATTATCGAATCTTTTTGAATATCTTGATAACTACTTATTCTGTACAAAAATGTTCTACTTTTAAATCTTAAATTTTATAAAAGTAAAATGATTATTAAATAATATTTAGTATATACTATTTGGAATGTATTTGTGATAAAAAAATTTCTTTCATAAAAATTATCTACATGCTTATTTGAGTGGTCTCATACTGTTCCGCATCAGGCTCCAAAATGCTAAAGCCTATACTTCTTCTAATTCTCAACTTTTCAAATATTAAGTATGTATAAATTAATAAGCTGATAAATAAAAATTATTATATATAACTTTACAAACGATTATTGTGGAGCAACAGAACCGATACAAAAATGTGTATTGATGCAGAGGTGTGTTTTCTCCAATGAGTTATTTTCATACAGCAAATTTCGATTTTCCAACAATTTAGCATAAAATTTCTCACACTTAATTAGTTTTTACTATAGTTTGTTAAAAAAGGCACAAAATTGACATTTTTATTAAATCGATGGTACGGTCACTTTTACAATAGTAATATGGATAAATAAACAATTACTTAATATATTTTCGTATATATTAATTAATATATGTATATTTTAAATTAATTTTCATATTCCTATTTAAATAATCAATTTAAAATAGGTATATTATTTGTTATTGATTTTTTAAAGTATTTAATACATAAATTAATTTTACAATATCAAATTTATTCAAATCTATTGTTAAATTTTATTTTATTAAGATATTTTATTATATTTTGAAACCCTTGAAAAAATTTATTTTTTTTAAATATTAATTTGAACATTAAATTTTTTTTAAATAATTGTGAACTAGTGCGTTCATATATGCAATTTTTTCTATTAAAATTAAAAACAAAAATTTTAAAAATTGTATATTCTTAAATTAAATTATGTTATGATTTTCAAATTTAAAAGGTGATTTATTCTTAATATTAGAATTTTTTGAATTCTTATTAAATGAATAATTTCAATTTTTATTAAAGCTTTTGTGGCTGTTTTTATTTATAAGGTAATTTTGTAAATAAAACCACATATTGATATTTTTTATTGTAAATCAGTCGGCACTTTTTTTTTTGTTTTTAATAAGAATAATGAATATTAAGTCGCGACATGTAAGTTTCGAGATCATGCACTTTATCATCAATTGCACACAATCATTAGGTCTTGCATATTTACCTATCATCAAAGCTTTAAACAAATATTCAAATTTTAAAATAATTGTAATTATTAGAATTATTAAATCTATATTATCAATGTTGAAGTTGAATGTTTGTCTCAAGACGGGGTGTTGAGGTCATCGGGCAAGTGGTTGACCTCCGGAGCAGCTGTCGACGAGTCATTCATTCGCCCCGAAGTGCTTGCTCTGATTAATCCTCATCAATCAAACAGAATATAGCTTGAATCACAAGAATAAATTTAGAAATGAGATGCTTCATTTTGTCTTGGAAATTGCCATTAGATTGACCAGAGAAAAAAATTAAATTATCTTTCATCTTTTACAAAGATCGCAATCTCTACCTTTTTTTTAAAAAAAATCCTTCTCAAGTTTCTCATTTCTTCTATATATATTTAAAATTTCGTTTTCAAGAAGAATATTATCAAAATATTAAAATATTAACTATTAAACTTTAACATTTCTTTACGTTTTAAGATCCTAACAATAAATTAATGTGAAAATTAATAAATTATGAAAATTCTATGTACATCAGTGTTTAACAATTTTTATGCCATGCCCCACCAGTAAAAATATCCTCCATGTTTTATAAACATAGTTTTAATATTAAAAAATTATAATTGTTCACCTAAATGATCGGTTGACTTTTGTGACTGTTTATTTTTTTTTTTGTATAACCCACTTGGGAATCACTTTTCTTCATCATTTATTTAATTATTTTTGCTAATAAATTATACAAATTTTTGAACAATATTATCAAATTTGAAGGTTTTGGAAAAAATATTTCATATAAAAAGGATCATCATATTTATTATTAAAAATTAATTAATTTTATTTAGTGAATTTAACTTGAATCTAACTTGAATTTAAGGTTAATTATGAATCTTTTGATTTGATTTAAAAAGTCATTTCAACAATAGATAACCATAAATTCAAAACTTTTTGAACAATCATAATAAAATTTAAAGTGTTATTTAATCTTTTATTTAAAAAAAATCTTATTTTTTTTTATATAATGCTCTTAATTTTACAATTAGATTTCTTAGAAAGTCGTGTGTGTGTATGTATGTTTGTTACTCTTTTATTGAGTAGAAAATATTTTCCAAAAAAAAATTTAAGAGTTATTTATTAATCCAAAAATGATTGAAATGATCACGAAAGTAGTTATATATCTTTATTTATTCATCAAAATCCCATTTTTTACAACAGGTAATTTTCATTAATTAATTTCAATACATATTCAAAACTAAAAAAGAACTAATAAATAAATTGAGACGTCAGAGGGGAGAAATTTCGATGAGACATTTCAATAATAATATGTAAAATAATAAAAAAAAAAAAAATAAAAAAAACTAAAGAGAAAGATGGAAGAAGCCATGAAGGTTCCTTTCCCTTATAGAAAGGTCATCAACCAGCTTCTTCTACCTCATTTAGAATATAATAATCTAATCTACGATACATGATAGGTTTAAGGCAATAATGCCTTCAAGCATGTAATCAACAGCAAATAAGCTTTTCAATGCGGAAAACAGATAAAATGTGTAAATAATAATTCATAGTTGAAGATACTATTTTTATTTTAAATCAAAAACAAATAATACCATATATAATAAAATCATGTATAAATTAAAAAAAATATATAATATAGTATTTAAATAGGGAAGATTAAAATTTTAAATAAAATGTATTGGAAGAGAGATATTAAAAAATTTATTTATTTAAGAAATTTAGTTTTATAATAATAGTCTGTTCAAAAAAAAGTGAATTTAATTATTTTTTTTTTTTTTTGTTATGATGGTACACATATGTTTCTCATAAGGTGATATTATCAGCCATTTTGGATTAGTAGTTTGTTTTTGACAACTGAAAAAGTTAGTCATGTTTTTGTGTGTTCTTCGATTTTTTACTTAAACAAAAAAATCTGTATTGAATTTTGCATTAAAAATGGATTAAAGTGCTCCAACGGCTTAAAATGTTGACTGTGGCATTCGACGAGTCTACTTTGTATCAAAAAAATGTTACAAGTGGTAGAAGCGCTTTAAAAAAGCACGCCAAGTCCGATCAAATCTGAAGGTTTTGCTCTCTGTTTTCTTCGATTAAATTGGCGTGGTATATCATGAGTTCTTGTCAACTATCGTACTTTTAATAAGGAATACTACAAGGAAGTTATGCAACGTTTGCGCGACTTTTTCCTATTCCCAAAACTGAAGAGACCGATGAAAGGAAAGCGTTTTGCCACAATTGATGAGATAAAGTCGGAATCGAAGAACGTGCTGATGGCCATACCGAAAAGCGTATTTCAGAAGTGCTTCTACGATTAGAAGAAGCGCTTGCCTAAGTGCATTATATCTGAGGGGAATTACTTTGAAGGGGACAAAATGGATAATGATGATTAAATAAATACTTTTCGAAATAATTCAAAATTCACCTTTTCTTTTGAACAAACCTAGTAGATTATTTAAGAAAACTAACCAAATTTTGAATAAATGGAAAGAGGTAAGTTTAAAGATATATTAAATTAATTTTAAAAATAAAAATAAGAAAAAAAATTTTATTACCTAACAAAATAAGTAGAATTTTAATTATATAGGTACAATGGGTAAATCACCTTAATAATTTTGATTAAAAAACAAAAAAAAAATTAAATTTGAAAAAAAAATTGATCTTTAGAATAAAAATATACTTTTTTTTTTCTATTATAATTAAAAATTTATTATTATTTCTTTCTTGCTAACTTTTTCTTTAATCGTTTAATTTGAAATTCAGATCAGGTGATTTAAAAGCATCAAGCACAAAGTTTAACTTGTTTTTTTTTTATTTAATTTAGTATAATGAATATTTTATCAATTTGACATGTGTCATGTTGAATGAATATATATCCTTGCTTCCTTCTTGAATTTTTAATAACTAGTTCAGATAAAAATAAAACTGCATTTTAATACTTTTTTTATTGAATATAATAGAAAAGCAGAACGAGCCACCTTGTTTATATCTAATTTAATTGAATTCCTGCAACTTAATTCATTGAATAATGTGTCATTTTTATATTTGTATGTATACCAAAATCTAGAATAGTTACAAGATTTTTGTGTAATTATAATATTGTAATAATAACTTTATAAATTCTAGAGGTCTGGCTTTTTTATTATAAATAGTATTCATAGATAATAATTTATTTTCTGCTAATTTTAAAATATTATAACCAGTGAAATAAGAAGTAAGGGAACGATTAGTGGGACCAAAAAAAAAGTCCTATTTTCAAAAAACTATTTTTTCCATATAAGTTTTTATTTTTTCTTATTCTTACTATACAAAATATTAACGAACACAAAAAAAAGAAATTAGATTTAAGTGGGAGCTGTCGGAACATGAAAAAGTACTGGATAGCGTTCCGGTTCTAAAAAAAGGTAAGGGAACGTCGTTCCCCCGCGTTCCCCTCCCAATACGCCACTGACTATAACTAATATTATCTATTCAATTTTTTATTAATAAATAGATCAATATATTATACAAGGGACGAAGTTTTTTGAGAATCTCATAGAAGGCGCTGGGTTCGGGTCATTTTTTTTTTGAAACACACCATTACATAGTAGGCAATTTTAATTTTATTATTTTTATAACCCATTAAAGCAGTGGGGCGCACTGTTGTAAGGGGGGCACGTATGTATTAGAACAATTATTGTTAAGATTTTTTTTTTAAATTCTATAATAATCTAAAATATGTTTTTACTTAATTGAGTGTGTGTATAATGAGTATGTGAAATGAAATTGGATTATTATAAGGGGGGCGCAAGAATTTTTTTTTTAAAAGGGGGGCGTCGGTTCAGAAAGGTTGGAAACCACTGCATTAAATTATAAAATTGCCGTTTATTTAAAAAAATGGAATAAGTGATAAACTAATTCTATTTGAAAGGTTTATCGGCGAAAGAAACTAAATTGGATCTTCCGCGTTTACTTTCAGAAGAGAATAAATGAAATCTCGTGGTTGAATTTGAGGCTACTTAGGCTATTTTCCCTCCTAATCCCGATGAATTTTTTCATCGATATATAACTGTCGATGAAACATGGATCCACTACAATACGCCAGAGACAAAAGTGCAGTCAAAAAATCGATATTTTGAAGATTTTCCGAAATCAGACTTTTTGAATGGGATAAAAATGTTATAGAAACCGCCTAGTGAAATTTATAGAACTAAAAGGAGATGCTGAAAAATAAAAAAAAATACGGAAAATAGTTTGTTTTTATACCTTTTTCTAAGGACATTTTCAACCTCCCTCTAAGTAAAGTGCCAAGTTGCAAAAATTCTCAAATGAATTATGGTTTGTATTCAGGCGAAATAGGAGTTTGTTTTTAAAGTGTGAATTTCACATACACTCACACACATTAATAAAAATAAAAATTAATAACAAAAAATAATGAACAGATTTTTTATCAATATTTAACTTGTATAATGATTTATTTAAGAATATATAATAACAAAATGTGAAACTACCCTATTAATTAAGTAATAAATTTACATTAATATATATATATTATATATATATATTTGGATTTTGTTAAAATCTCAGGAATAAATCAAGATTGTCAAGTTTTATCTATAATATTATAATAAGTATGCGGGCAGAAAAAAAAAATAGAAAATTTTAGCAAAATTCTCCCTTCCATGTATCTTATAGTTACTCAACTTATTCATTTCCAATCAATAATAATAATAATAAAATTCCGCCCGCATCCTCGGGCATCACCCCTATGCGTGTCAGAGCATTTCGTGTTGCAAAGAAGAAATCCCTCCCCCATTAGCATTAAAGAAAAAAAAAAGGGGCGCAGATGAAGTGGCATTTTTGGGTCATTGTGAATTAGTAGGATATTTGATAAAATTATAGATAGATATTTAAAATTAGAAAAATAACGGGACATAAAAAAAGAAAAAAGAAAAAATTTCAAAACTTTAAAAATTTCTAAAAATTAAAAAAAAAAATTTAAACTATTTTTGGTCCAATAGAAAATCAATTTATTTTATTATTAGCCAAATCGATCTATAATTTGATGGAATGGGATGTGAGAGATTCACAACCCTCTTTTGTTCTCATCAAATAGCAAAATACGTATATTAACAATTCAATGATTTTTTTTGTGAATGTTTTTTTTATATGAGTAAATATGATTGCACTTAATTTAGGTTATTCTAAATATGGCGTTGTATTATAATTTATGTAGCAAATTTTAATTTTTTATGTAAATTATATTATAATTAATATTATTATTAATGTATTCTGATATATACGATATAAAATAATAAGAATAAATATTCCTTTTAAATTTAAAATTAATATAACCATATACACATAATGAATATATATAATATATATAAAACATGATTAAACCATGTACGGAGACAAATCAAGTAATTGGAATAATTATGAGCACATGTGAGAGCAAAAGTACTACACTTCACTACACTATGAATTTAATAAACGTGATTGTTTTTTTTAATTATGTAATAATGTCATCCAGACAGATTTCCATTGGTATAAAAATTATACATTCGATAATGTTAAATAAATTTATATATTGATTTATTTAACGATTAACTATATAATAAGCTCAATGTTGAGATTTTAATATTATTTTTTAAGATATTTTTTTGAGTTAATACTTTGATAATACAAGAGCAGGTCAATAAATCAGTGAATTTTTGAATTTCCCGTCTCTTAATTGAAATGGCAACACTGCTCCTGCCATCAGGCAACTATCAGCTGACTCTTCTTGAAATTTGAACCAGCTGGGTCCTTTAGTTTTTGTTTGATATTCATTAATAGCAGACAACCTTGTGATTTGGAAAGAAATTGGAAAAAAGTGAATTTCCATGAAATACATAAATTGGGATACAAATTGCTCCCTCATTCTCCAGTTTTAGCCTCGAGTGACTATTTCTTGTTTCTAAACCTGAAGAAATAGCAAGGTGGAAGAGATTTGACTCCTAAAATGAAATCATCTCACATACAAATATCTATTTTGATGTCCTTGGTAAATATTATTTTTTAGAAGAGATAATAATATTGGAGAAACGTTGAAGTGTATAGAACTCAAAGGAGACTACAGTGAAAAATAAAATAATTTTTTATCTAAAAACCAGTGTTTCAGTAAAAAAATCAGACTTATTGACCTGCCCTCGCATATATCTTATCTTATTATACTAGCAAAAATAGTATAATTATATATTTGTATTTTTGAAATATTAAACCGCTCGAAAGATTTTTTTAAAATTCACACCATAGATAATTTTTATAAAGAAAAATCGATCTGTATTGGCTTCAGCCTTGGAAATAATCATCTTTGTTAGTTTTTTCTTAATTTAAAATAGAAATTTTAATAATAAAAAAAATGACGCCGGGCAACGACGGACAGCGCTTCCTTAAATACAAAATATTATAAATAAAATAAAATTAAAAACTTTTATTTAAATTTTGTAATCAAATTACGTAATATATATTATTATATTATCCACAGGTCATACTTTTCGGTTTTTCAATCCATTAATTCATAGGTTTAAGGCAGCGGTCGGGGAACTTTTTTAATCATTACCCCAAAATATTTTTGTGTAAGTTGATATTACCCCATGGCTTATAAAATAGCAAATTAAAGATATATTACTTTTTACTCACAAAAGTTTCATTTTTACCCCATTTAGGGTAATTTACCCCGGTTCGCCGACCGCTGGTTTAAAGGGTGTATGTTTTATGACTATTTTTTTTTAATTTATATTCTTTTAATGTTGTTTCATATATTTTGTCGTTTATTTATTTTAAATAAATAAATATTAATCTTAAAAATTCATAGATCATAAAAAATAATTTTTGTAAAGTGAAGCGGCAGGTACTTTATATAATTATATATTTCGTTAGTTCAAATTTTTATCATATTCATCATTTAGAGGATGATACTTGATGTTAATACAAATATGAATTATTAATTAAATTTAATTAATTAATTTTAGATTTACATAAGATATTTAGCAAGATTTAAATTTGTCTTGGAATGAAACATAAATTTTAAATTACGTTTCCATTCAAACACGCCATATTCTAGAATATAAATTAATAAATAAAATAATAGACAATTGATAAGCTGACTATAATAAACTTAATCCTCTTACCCAATCTGACTACGACGTTAATTACTAGATAAATTTAATTAATATTGTATATCTATGGGAAGACATATTTTTCTAAGAAATGTTTTTTGTTGAAAACATTTTTTAGTTTTTCAAAAATATAATATTATATTATATTCAATAATGTAGTTTATAGAGTAGTAAATATTTTTCTCAAATATATATATTTTATTGTACCAGATATTAGTCATCAGGTAAAGCTAGATATAATATTAGTGGTGATTGGTAACAGAAATATAAAGATGAAAATCTGGAGAGTCTCCACTCGACTATCTCGCAAATTAGAATTGGATTAAATAACATATATTAATTTAAATTAAATTAAATTAGTTAAATTATAAATTAAAATTAATAAATAATATTTATTAAACCAGCGCATATTTGGCTCTTTGTTGATGGCATCACGTCACGTGATGGCGCGTGAGATTTTCAGTGTTAAAAAATTAATTCTGGCACTTTCAGCGATTCAATCAAGCTGAAATTCTATATATAGCAGTTTTATATAATTTTTAATCATGTGAAAAATTATCAAACATTTATCTTTATTTTTACCGTCACTTTAGAGGAAAAAAAATGAAACGTGGTAATGACCCTCTTCCGGTTGAGCTACATTTCTCAAAAGTTGATAGACAACTACGAATTTTGAATAATGCCCATGTACCAAATTTCATCATTCTTGGTTACATACACACACACACACACACGCAGACATTTTTTTCAACCTTAGTGAAAATGATTCAGGAACCTTCAAAACGTATAAAAACATCAAAATCTCAACATCGAAAATTTTCGTGATCGCAATACTATTATCTCTGGCGAGATAGTAAAAATGAAAAAGAAAAAAAAAATAAAGAATTTTGCTTGATTTAGATTTGTCTTATAGAATGCAGATGTTAACTTCTTTAGCTAGGAATCAAGTATTAAATGGATTGTTTGTCTGTTGATTGTGCGGGAATGAATCTTGCGCACGTGTTGCCCTTCGCTTTGCTTCTGCTAATTGGTGACATCATTCAGTCAATATCAACGCAATCCTAGTCGTTGGGTAATTATAAAAGCTTACCTCTCGATCACTGTTTATCACAAGGATACTAAGTGTTAAAATTGTTAATTATGTGACATCAATTGTTGTTAATCAAAATTACAATCAATTTTTTTTTATGTTAATTTTATAAGATATCATCAATTTGATACAAAAGTCAAATATTTAATTTAAAAAAAAAAATCTATATATATTACATATTGGATTCTGGGATGTCGTCGTTAATTAATTCCAGAAAAACCGACGACAAGGAAATTGAATTTTTGCATAAGAAATAAATAAAATCCAAGTAATCTGTTCCAAGTCCCCCAAAATGACTCAAATCTGGTTGGTTCCGCATGGAACCTAAATTCAAATTAATTTGAATTACCACCCTTCGACTATGTTTATATATTAATTAAATTAAGTAATTTTAAATGTTAGTAATTATGGAATATATATCGAGAATTTTAAGTTAATTTCATTTATAATTTTAAATATTTATTTTTATTGTAATAAATTAATAAGTTTGATCACCTCCCTCCCTTAACATCCCTAATGAGTGACATTCCCCACCCTTACATATCTCCATAAATAAGTTGACCTGTGGCCAGGTCCGAACCGACCGACTGAACTAAATTAATTTCCAGCTACAGAAACAATTTCAAATAATTTTAATATATCTATTAATGTAATAAAAAACACATATGGATATAATTTAATATATTTCTCTATAATCTCCTAATGAATATTATCAAAAGCAAAAAATCATTGTAATTTAATTATATTTTCTATATTATATTAAACTTTACTTTAAATATTATATTTACATTTTCTATTTTAAAGTGCCCCATGCTAAATAAATAACGATTATTACTTACATTTGGAGAACTGTATTTAAATCATTTCATCGTCATGAAGGATGGAGAAGATAATCAAGAATTCAAATCAACATTCAGTAGCAGGAACGAAGATTGAAACATGAAATTTAAGAAAAAAATAACTTATTAGTTTATAAACAATAAATTTAAATTGAATTAAAAATAAAATTAATAATAAATACTGACCTCGGGGTTAATAAAGGGTTGATATTTCTCGCAAATTAAACTCGAAGAACAGCTCGTAGACTTGAATTGATATCCATCACTCTAGCCTCGATAAAGAAAAAAATAATTAAGATTAGATATTTATATTATATACAGGAAATAAAAAAATAAGATATAAATAAATAAATAATATTAATAGGATTAAAAAAGTGTATAGATTTTTAAAAATATTATCTTATATCTGTAATATTAAAATACTCAAAATATTTTACATTCTATGATATATAGAACCATGATTATAAGTTATAATACACATTTAATAGACATATAATAAAAATATCTTAGAAAACATCAGAAAACTAATTATGATTATATTATTAATTTCACGAAGATTTTATTCTGTTTAATTGATATATAGGTAATAGAAATATTATTCATTTTTCAAAAGTGTTATAATAATATGAAATTGACAAAACAATATTCATATGAGATTTGAAAAGAACGGTGTGAGCGATAATAAGATTAGAAAGAATATATAGAATTTTAAAAATTATATATTCCTAAATGAATATAAGAAATTTATATTTTTTTGATTTATAATTATATTATATGAATTTTGAAAATAATCAGCACATCTTCATATTTTTTATATAAATAAGTTTTAATAGGATTAATATAATTATTGAAATTTAAAAAATATTTCAATAAATATATTTAAAGAAAAATAAAATTTTGTAAGTATATGATTTTTTAATTTTTAAATAATTTTAATTTAACTTTTAATAAAATTTAATTAATGAGATCTGATAGAATATTTAAGATTAATTCTATTCAAAAGATTTGAATGAAAAATTTATAAATTTATTTGGGTATATGAATAAAAAATTATAAAAATACACTTTATAAAATTTAATTTTTATTGAAATATTTTTTTTTAAAGTTGACTAATCTTCCTTTTAATTCATAAAAATAAATAATAAAATTACAATTAATTCTTGATTAGCGACTGATTAAGGGATGATTTCAGTGGAGAGGGCGTCCAGTGTCTCACACTACGCAGGGAAGGGGAACTGACTGCGTACGAGTCGCCCTCCTGCATGAGGAGGTCAGTTCAGGCGGCGGAGTGGCATGGAGAGGGGCGAGCGGGGAGTGCAGAGGTGAGCGCTCTACTGCAAATTATTTCAAATAAAATACATATTAAAATAAAATAAAATAAACAAATATTAATTTTTAAAATTAGTGGTGTTTTAGAATACATCTTAAATCGAATCAATAAATTTAATTCTATTAATTCTATTAAATCAATAAGCTTAATTTTATTCAAAGAACTAAATGAAAATTTAAAAAAAAATTACAAATATATCAGTAAGAAGTTCATTAATGAAATTATCATATTTTGAAAAAAAACAAGGATGTGGCGTATTAATGTAAATGGTTCAATTTAAATTTAAAATTGTTTGTTGAATGTGATATAATTTTAATTTAATGTAAATATATTTCATAAATAAGTTGACCTGTGGCAAGGTCTGAACCGACCGACGGTTTGAAGTAAATTAATTTCCAGCTACAGAAACAATTTCAAATAATTTTAATTTATCTATTAATGTAATAAAAAACAGATATGGATATAACATAAATATTTTTAATTTTATTTTATTTATAATATATATGTAAGACCAGACTGTGAATAGCTGGATTACGTCATATAATTTTAAATTAAGAAAAAACTAATGAAGATAATTTTCCCGAGGATAAAACCAATACAAAATGCATGATTCGTGGTGATATGTAAAAAATCTCCTCATGTGAAATTTCTCTTCCCTTCGTCGATCGCTAATACTACCACTTCCGGTTTCCGGATTTGCACGAAAAGCTGATCAATCCATCATACTAATGCATTAAGTGAATATACCAATTTTCATCATAATCCGTTGAGTCGTTCAAGCTGTACACATCTATACGGACGGACGGACAGACATTATGCTAAAATACTTTTTTCTGTTAAGAAAATGCTTGATTCGTGGAGATATGTAAAAATCTCCACATGTGAAATTGGGTGTGAAAACAATACCTCCCTTACTATCGTCGGTCGGTAAAAAAGGTAAGATGATTTTGCGAAAAGACTTTTAAACATTTCCGCTATTTTTCAATTTTTTTCAAAAGTATACCTACCTTATATTAGGGATTATCATTCAATTTTTATCTGTTAAAATTTATAGTGGAGCGAATTATGAAGCCGGCCTTACGAAGTGGGCGTTTGGTCCAAAAAGGTTGAGAACCACTAAAATAGACAATAGAAAAATCAAAAAGTCATAGAAAATCAATCTCACTGCAGGGTGTTCATTAACCTTAAAAACCCAAGGTTCAATGACTCTTTTGATAAAATTTTCACAAGTCAAAATGAAATTGTATTTCTTAAGCAGCGAGGACTGAAGTATATGACAAGAACTAGGTGTAAATTCCCGACGAAATTTTTGACGAGTACTGAAAGTGACGACATGCAAATGCTACGACTTCCGAGTATCCTTTGTATTTTATCAAGGAAAAAAAAATTGAAATTTATATTATATATAATAATAATAACTTAATACACGTTTCTATATTTTTTAGAATTAAAAAGCAAAAAATAAAATTGTATAGAATCTTCCTGCAAACACTCAGTCTTGTAATAATTTACTCTAATTTACTTTTATTTATATATATATATATATATAATAAATCATCACATACAAAAATAATAAATATTTTTTACTGATAAAATGAAACATACATTCTTTAATTAGGAAGTAATAACACATTTTTAATTAAATTAAGTTATGATAGCCATCAATCAAATTTGTTTTAAGTTTCACTTATCTAAGCGAATCATACTTTCTTCTTTCTTCAGGATTAATGAAGAGTGGGGTCCATGAATATCTTTGATCTTAATCTAATAAACCCAGATTTTGAATTATTTTTATACTTTTTGATTGATTAATATTTTTGATTAATTATCTTCTCATCATTCTGAAAATTATAGAAAAATGTTATTATAAATTACAAAAGAAAATTGCAATTAATTAATACTTTTTTTATAATGAAAATATAAATTTTTTTTTTTTTTTTTTTTTTTTTAATTTTATTTTACAAATCACAATCTAGTTATATACCTTAACTAATAAGTGATATTTATTTAAAGAAAATATATAAAGTTATTCTTTCAAAAACATGCAAACATGAGCAGTTTAATCCATTAGTTCGTGAGGTTTATTCCTTTTTAATCTTCTCGTCTGGTTGGCTACGTCAAGGAGTCGAACGGCCTCAGTGTTTGTATGCCTTTGCAGTCTAATTTGATGAGCTGCTGCAAATCGTTGAATTTCTTCTTTTACTGTCTCGATCTTAAGATCTTGGTGAAGTTCTTCGTTACGAATATACCAAGGGGCATTGACAACGGCCCTTAGTATTTTGTTTTGACATCTTTGGATGATTTGCACATTGCTCTTTGCAGCACAGCCCCAGAGCTGACTACCATAGGTCCACACTGGCTTTAGGACCTGTTTATATAGCAATAATTTGCTATCAATAGACAGGACTGAATGTCGCCCCATTAGCCAATACATTTTTCTATATTTGATATTAATTTCGTCTCTCTTTTTTTTGACATGAGCTTTCCAGCGCAGCCTTGCATCTAATGTCATTCCCAAGTATTTTGCTTCATTGGCATATGGTATGATTTTGTTGTTGAGTATTATCGGCACATAATTTATTCTTCGGTTGGTGAAGTTCACATGTACCGATTTGGTCTCATTTAAACTGATCCTCCATTTTTTTGTCCATTTTTGGACCTTGGTTAAGGAGAGGTTCAGTTTCATTGCCGACTCTTCCGTGTCATCTCCAATTGCCAAAATTGCCGTGTCATCCGCAAACGTTGCGGTGGTATTTCTTTCTATTTCCGGTAGATCAGCTGTATAAAGTAGATACAGCAGTGGACCTAGAACGCTCCCCTGCGGCACCCCAGCCCGGATATGTTTTAATGTAGAGTATGCATCATCTTGGCGTACTCTGAAGAATCTGTCTGATATATAAGACTCTAATATTTCGGCGTACTTTGCTGGGAGCACTTTATAAAGCTTGAGTTTCAGCCCTTCGTGCCAGACTCTATCAAATGCCTGGGTAACATCGAGGAAGACCGCCGAACACACTTTTCTACTTTCCAAGGCATCTTCAATGACCTGTACAAGTCTATGCACTTGTTCAATGGTGGAGTGCTGCCTGCGAAACCCAAATTGGTGATCAGGAATTAACTTTTTTTGTTCTAAAATAATTAATAGTCTTTTTTGAAGAAGCTTCTCGAACAGTTGAAAATATAAATAAATAAAAAAAAACACATTAAAATATATAAATTTTTATTATTTTTTTTTTTTATTAAAATTCCATTAAGCCATGACTTTTACGATCAATTTAATTTGGGACCCCACGCAACGAATGATTGCTTCGAGCACAAACTTGAGGGAAAGTTCATTTATACATACGGACTACATTATCAATTACAAGAAACTCGTGCTATTCACCTGTATTAATGGTTTATTAGTAATTATTATACCATAATAAGAATTGATATTAAATGTGTGGTACAAATTTTATATACTATGAAATAAAATCCCTCTCTCTCTCTAACATTTTCATCATTCCGGTAGATCGATCAAATTGCATACAAATTTCCGTTATATCTTCCATCATTTTATCTTAAAATAATACTTTAATAATACTAAATCCTAATAAAGTTCAATCTTTTCTAATATTATCAATAGTGTAATTTATGTAGGTGCTCTGGTTCAATCGATATTTGACTACTGACCGATCGATAAATCAAATAATAAAAGTCAAATGAGTGTTGGCTGACCAGTATCTCACCATGTTCAAGAGATCGAACTTGAAAGATAATCATTATAATTTATGGGAGGCATTTCTCTTTGGACTGTAAGATCTGGTTCAGTGGGCGCGGTCCAGTCAGACAAAGAGAGACTTCAATGCGCTGAATGCCAGCCAGCCAGCCAGCTAACCAACTCCACCCACCCACACGGACCACTTTCCATCGGATTATCTCCAACTCTCCAAATCATATCAATGCATATGAACTAAGAATCATGCATAATGGGTTTTTTTTTTATTCGAAATCAACTTTTATTTCTCTCCATCTTTTCTATTCAACTCTCAAAGCTTTATCTAATGACTAAATAATATTTCAAGTATCTTTTCAATTCTGAATGTATTTTTCATCATCGACTTTTTAGTTACATATACCTTTTAGTGTTTATAAAATATTGTGTTCTATTCATATTTAATATATATTAAAAATAAATCAATAATAAATTCATTCATTCATCAAGTAATTAATGATTTGTATAAGCGTACATTATAAAAAAAAGAATGATTCTAATCCAAGAAGCTTTAAGAGGTAATGATAAAAAAAGAGGATTAAGATTAAAATGACTAAACAAAATTTTGATCCTTCACTATAATTAATGGATGAATTTGGTCTATAATCAACCATAGATAGTTTTTGAAGAATTCCTATTCAAAAATTGATTAAAAAAAATACCAATATATATAAATAAATTCCAATTAAAATAGATTATTAATAGGTATATTTAATTATTTATGCAAGAAACAACTACTATTAAATAATTTATGAATATTTCATTATAAATCGAGGATGGTATGTGTTGTGAATAAAGTGTTAACAAATTTAATTAAAAATTTTGGTTTTTATATAATAGAAGCTCCACTTATCATAATTCTTCTTGGTAATTAAAGGAATTTAGTCAAACAAAATAGGAGAACCACTATCAAATTTATAAATTTGTCCAAACCAAATCGAATCTTGACTAACATACTAACAACTAAATTCATAAACGTTTCTTGAAATTTTACAAAAATCAAATTTGATTTGAATATGTAATGTAAAGTGTATTTATAACAATCTTGTTATAGTAAATATTTAAATTTATAAAATAATTTTTCAATTTAATTTAAAAAACTATAAAAATTATTAAATTATTTGTAATAAGAGTGCCTAATAAAATCATATTTTAGAATAAAACAACAATAATAATAATAAAATTTGAATCACAATTTATTTTGTATATGTCATATTATAATGTAATATATATATATATATATATATATATATAATCGTTTTCAATCAGATAAGTTCTCATCTATATCTCAGTTGGATTAGTGGATTTTTGAATTCGTGAATTAAAAGTCGTTGATTTTAATTTTTAAGAGATTTGTTTTTTGAAGAAATATAATATTATTATAGTCCTTATCTTGAGGTCAAAGGATCGATTCTCGCAAAGTTCACTTAGTTTTAAGATAAATACCTAATTAATTGAAAATAAATGCAAAAGTTAAATTATAATTTATTAAAACTTGATAAAACCAAAAAATTCTCAAAAAATATACATTATAAATATATAGAAATAGGAAAGATATCATATAATAATCAAATAAAAAGAATATCTATCAAATAATTTTTGACTCTGTTGATGGCACCACCTCACTTGCTGGCGCATGCTTTGCAATGTTAAAAAAAATTAATTCCGGTACTTTCAGCGATTTAATCAAGCTGAAGTTCTATATATAGCAGTTTTAGATAATTTTTAATCATGTGAAAAACTATCAAACATATATCTTTAATTTTTTCTCACTTTAGAGGAAAAGAAATCAAAACGTCGTAGGTAACCCTCTTCTGATTGAGCTACATTTCTCAAAAGTTGATAGACGTAACCGTTTTTGAGTAATCTTGTCTACATATACACAGACATTTTTCTCAACCTTATTAAAAATCACTCATGGACCTTCAAAACGTATAAAAACATCAAAATCTCGACATCGAAAATTTTCATGATCGCAATTCTATTTCTGGCGAGATAGTAAAAATCAATAATTCAATCGTAATTGTTTTCATTTTGATTCAGGTTCCAAATCTAGTCATGAGATAAATCAATTTGAATATTGTTCAATATTTCAATTATCGAGATTGAATTTACACTTCATAGGGCATTAATAAAATATTATTTAAACAAGAGAGAGAGACCATAAATTATTTTTTCAATGTCTCACTAAATTGTATTAATTATTATTAAATATATGATATAATTATTATAAAAATACACCTAATGATATTAAAATAAATAACATATTTTTATTTTTATTTTATAAAATTAATATTTTATTAATAAAATGAAATTTGTACTTATTTTGAAACACCATTTGTTGTTACTTGTATTATTATTATTATTATTATATTGTATTATATGGAGGTGGCTTGGCCGAGAGTGTAGCGTGGCAACCTTCTACACAAGAATTCGGCGTTCGATTCTAACCACGAACGGATTTTTCTAATAAATTAAATTTAACATCAGCGGCCTCCGGCTCCAGGATCTGACAAGCCCTGGTTCTATACAACCCTGCACCAGCAGGACTACCTCAAAAACAAGCAACCATAAGCAACAATTTATCGTGATGAGAATAACTCCAGTTGGTACCCAATCCACCCGTCACCTGGAGGATCCGGATCTTCACGAGCACTCAAAAAGAAGAATAAAAGTTAACACCTAAAGAACATTCATATATGGGTACACTTAACATCAATATCCTTGTATATGGAAGCTTTGCGTGATCCTAGATGGCCCAGACGCAAATAATAATAATAATAATTATTATATATCTATATATATTTTTTGGGTATCTGCAATATATTATACCAATATATTATAGTTATAATATGAGATCTGCATTTAAGTAAAATTATTTCAATTAATAATAATCCCCACTCAACTTGAATTAAAATTTTATTTTTATTTTTATTTTTATTTTATTTATAAAAATTGAAATTTAAATAAAATTTCAACTTATATAGTGAATTAGTTGTTTTAAAATGAATTATTATTATTACTATTATATTATAATACCAATGGAAATTTGTTTACTCTGTAGATGAAAGATTCTAACTGGAATTTCTCGCTTTAAAAAGTCAATCATTCCACCGCAATTGTTTTCAGTTTGATCCAGGTGTGTGCTCCAAATCTTGTGATGAGAATTCTTTCAAATCACGGCAGAGTCCCGTTGCCCGGGCGGTCATCGCCCCCCCTCTCCCCCCGAATCTCTAAACATCTTTTTCGAAGCCATGCAGATTTTTATACTCCAGATGATTTTTAGTTTGAGATCATTGGAAAATATTAACAAAAAAAAAGAAATAAAAAGAAATTTAATCTAATCCGGTATACAATATACACGTATAAAAATTAATTGATAGATAGGAAATAATTTATATAGATATCTTTTCCCCTTTTATCTCGGAATTTCTATATAATAATTTTTCATGTATACAAATAATTTATTATTTTGATAAATTAACCATTTTTTTATTAATGAAGGAATTTTGTAAATAATAGCACAAATTTATATTTTATTACAATTTTATTAACAAACACAAAAATAAATGTGCTGTGGCCAGGCACAGAACCAACCGACCGACGATTTGAAATCAATTAATTTCCAAACATTATATATACATATAAAGTATCAAAAAAAAATATTTTTAAAACTTGAATTAAAATGACTAAATTATATTATCTTGGTTTTTATTCTTAGTTTAATTATTCAATTATTAATTACTACTATATTTTAAGTGAAAAATTTCCGACAATGAATATAAAATTAATACTTTGTAATCTACCACTTCCGATTTCCGGATATGCACCAAAAGTTGATGAATTCATGCTACTAATGCAATAAGTAAATAATAATATATCAAATTTTTTCAAATTCCGTTGAGCCCTTCAAGCTTTACACGTCTATACGAAAACACAACGGACAGACGGACCGACATCATGCTAAAAATATTTTTTTCTATTAACAAAATGCATGATTCGTGGAGATATGTAAAAATCTCCACATGTGAAATTTGGTGTGAAAACAATACCTACCCTTCGCCGGTCGGTAAAAAATGCAATAAAATATAAATATGCAGTATTATTTAATTACAAAATTTCTTTATTAATTTTATTAAAAAACACACACAAAATTGAATTATTACAATTTTATTAAAAAACACAAAAAAAAAAAAAATAAATACAATAAAATATAAATATGTGGTATGGAAGCCAAACCGATTAACTCCAATTTTTTAAATTTTGCTAGTAATGTAATGTAATGTAATGTAATCTGCAACATATGAAGTGAATATTGAACTTGATAATCTTAATATTGGAAAGCAATATACATTTTTCTGTATTGCATAAACCTGAATTTAATACAAACTGTGAACTGTGGGCTTCATTTTCTTAGTTTCTTTAAATGTGGAGTTAATCGGTTTGGCTTCTAAGTGGTTCATTTACAAAATTCCTTTATTAATAAACATAACCACCAAAGTTTTAATAATTAACTATAACTATTTATTTTTTGTATTTATTTTATTAATCCAATTCTTCTGTTCTGTATTTAAAAACCATTCCTCTACCTTTTTTCTACCATCAAATATTCAAATTTAATTTTTATCCAATGAATTATATAAATTAGCTGATGACTACACACATCTTCGGTTATTGTTGTGTACGTCGACCACGATCTTCTCTTTAGAATTCCCTGCTAAATGTTCATGAAAGGAATCATTCACTGTCGTCTATTTTTATTTTATCTTCACCTTGAATTGAATTTTTCGTCTATCAATAAAAAGTAATAACTTTCCAAGGCACGATATTGAAAGATGACTCTGTGTCATTGACTTTAATCTCCTCTGTCTCTCTTCTCTTTCTCTCTCTCTCTCCCACTCTCTTTCTCTTTTTCTCTTAACGTGTGTATGTTAGTTCCTTCTGACATTCATTATCCATTTCTCTCCAGCAAGCGAATCGCATTCCACCTCGGATACACTTTATTCCTTTAATGACAATGAATGATTGAAATAGAATGATAAAACTGACCATTCCAAATTCAAAACAAAAAAAAAACTTACATAATGGTAGGTTAGTTTTTTTTTTTTTATAATGCTAAAAGGGTTACTAAAATTTAAACAAAATTCTACTTTTAAATCTTGAATATGTAGTATTAATTTTAATAGTATAAATTTTAATTAACATTTTAATATACGTTTATGAATGTGGAATGAAAGTTGTAATATTTTTTCAACTTTCCACCAATAAAGATTTCAGATCTTTCTTTTTTTCTGCTTTTTTTTTTAAAAAAAAAATCTGGAGTGTCTCCACTCGACTATCTCGTAAATTTGAATTGGATTAATTATCATATATTATATTTGAATTAAATTAAATTATTTAAATTATAAATTAATATTAATAAATAATATTTATTAAACCAGCGCGTGTTTGGCTCTTTGTTGATGATGCCACGTTACTTGCTGGCGCGTGATTGGCAGTCAATGTGTTAAAAAATATAAAAAATTAATTCTGGCGAGATAGTAAAAATTAAAGAATAATTGTTTATTATTTTCTTTTTAAAATTTATAATTAAATATGTACAATATGTTGAATATGTAAAATTAAGTTAAGTTTAGTTACAATAGAGTATATTAATAAAAAAAAAAATAAGTGAAATTCATTTTTGTTCATTCAATTACTTTATTTCTAATATTATAATATTTTAATATCAAATTTGTGGTAAAATATATTCGATAATTTATATTACAATTAATATTAGAATATTAATTATAGGATACTCATCTAATTTAATTTAATAATTTAATCCATTTTTGATATATAGTAGAATGTATAGATAATAATAATACTAGAATTGATGAAGTTGAGTTGGGCGTGGTTGGAATGGGTGAAGAAAGACTAGGGAGAAGTTTGTTTATGAGGAATCCAATTAGGAAATATACATTTGACAATATAAAGGTGGTATAATATATTAAAATTGGGCAAAGTTTGAATTGGATTGGAGGTAGAAGCTGAAGAATATAAAGTATATAGTTACTACAACGAAGAATAAATAATCAACAGGAACTGAAATATTTCAAGAGCTTTCTCAATCTAAATAAATGTTTAAAATTTTTAATCGCTTTCTATACATATTATATTTCATTATGTTTGAAATTGATTATTGATTTTATTTATGACGAAATTTAAAATCTAAAACAGATACGGCCACTATAATAGTGGTTACCCACCGACGATAGGAAGGGAAGGCATTGTTTTCACACCAAATTTCACATGTGGAGATTTTTTACATATCTCCACGAATCATGCATTTTCTTAACAGAAAAAAGTGTTTTTAGAATGACGTATGTCCGTCCGTCTGTCCGTTGCGTGTCAGTATAGACGTGTATAGCTTGAACGGCCCAATGGATTTTGATAAAATTTGGTATATTTACTTAATGCATCAGTAGCATGAATTCATCAACTTTTAGTGTATATCCGGAAACCGGAAGGGGTAGTTTTCAAGGAATTAATTTTATATTCATTGTCGGAAATTATTTCGCTTAAAATATAGTAGTAAATAAATGAGTAATTAAACTAAAAATAAAAACCAAGATAATATATAGTAAATTAGTCATTTTAATTCAAGTTTTAAAAATATTTTTTTATACTTTATATATATTTAATGTTGTTAGGAAATTAATTTATTTCAATTCGTAGGTCTGTGCCTGGCTACAGCTCATTTTTTTTAATTTTTTACACAATTTTTACAAAATCCTTTTATATTGATTATTTCTTGTTTTTTTTCTATATTTGGAAAATATATTATTATTTAAAAATATTTTTACGGTTTTTAACAGTAATATTTAAATACAATAAATAAAATTCAATTACATTTTTTAAACACCTTTAAATTATAAAAAAATTAGCAAAAATATTGTCAATCTCATCAATTTATTGTCAATAATATTTCGTATATAGATATTTAAATATACATTTATATTTATTAATACCTGTTTTATAATTGGTTAATGCAAATAGAGAGCCATTAGCCATTTACAATGTTGAAGTTCCAGTTCATGGAATGGCAGAGCAAGAATAATTAGATGTTGGAACGTGGCAGCAGTAATGAAATGCCATCAGTTTGTTTGTTTGTTTTTTTAGAATAGAAAAATTAAGAAAATGGAGAATTTGATCTCATATTAGAAATATATATATATAAATATATAGTTAAAAAAAAATAATAATCAACGGTTGAAAGATGGGCAGAAATTAATAAAAAATTATTCTTAAATTTTAAATGAATTTTGTAAATTTGGGAAATGTCACTACAAAGTTTGGACCTCAACTCTCTTTTGTTGGCAAAGAGCAAGTCGGCACATGTCAATTTGGGAATCATTCAAAGATTTTTGGCTGTTCCTTCGGATTAGAAGCCCAAACAGATTCCCCGTTTTTAATATAAATAATTTAAAATAAAATGAATAAATTACGCCCGTTGTATAATTAATATTTAAATTCAAAATATAACAATAACACACAGTTGATTATTTTTTTTACACAAATAAGAGAAACATAACCTTATTTTTTTTTTCTTTTTAATTATCACATTACAATCAGGGATTGGTTGTCAAATTATTATATATAAAATATATAATAAGTAATAATGAACATAAGAATTAAATAGTATAATAGTTGTGATTTAAATGTATGCATTTTCTTTATTTCTTTTATTCTTTATAGATAAATTTCATTATTCGATTGATGTTAATGAGTTAAACTTGTAAACTAATTGTACATTATTTTATCATAAAATAATTCTTTATGCGTATCTTTCAATCTTTTTTAAGTTTGTTTACCTTCCTCCCGTTTGAAAAGATTCTGTTGTTCATCGGACAAAAAGGTGCATTAAAAAATGTCTTGTAAACTAAACAATGACAAATAACACTCGGAATGATATGCTTCTATATTTTTTTTTCTATTGAATTAGGTAGAAAGAGAATAGCCTCTCTATCCTGGTGATGTTTATTATATCACATTCCGCCTACGGTTTGGGGCTGAATGAATGTCAGCATTAAAGCTACGAGATCGAAATATCTGTCAGTCTTCTCAACGCCCTTTGCCTCTCTTTCGAGTGGGCTCTCCTCTCCTTATGCTATTGTAACCACAGTCATGCCATCCTCTTGTTCTCTGGTTTGACACAGAAGTGGACTACGCCCCTCACCAAGTGACACGGTGTGGGGCCCCACCTAAAAGGATTAAATGAAGGAGGCTCCGTTAGGCAGGGAGGATCGATCGGTTTTGTTTTCTTTTCCATTTCATTTTTCCCCAAAAAGTTTGATCATTTTTTTTTCTTTCAAATTTTTTTGTATTTTAAAAATAAAACACATATATCTTATAAATAAAAATGACTTTTGTAATTGCATCACTCAATAACGCCTGGACCAATTTTGAAAATTATTTTTTTAAAATGTTCGTTGAAGTCCAAGGATGGTTTTTCCGGCGAGAAAAAATCGAATAATTGTCGGGAAAACCCTAAAAACAGCCCTTTTCTTTACATTTTCTTATTGATGACGTCACAGCTAGGGAGGACGAACATTTGGAATAAAAGTTGTCGCTTATCTGACCTCCCTACCTCCCCGAGAAATTCTCACTAAAAATGTTTATAATATTTTTATTTATTAAATCAAACTAAATATTATTTTTTATTTCAATATTTTTTTAATGTTAATACAATAATTTTTATTTTATAATCTATAAAATAATTTAATTATTTTAAAAAACGGCGGTCTTCATTTTTTTTACTCTCTACTGACTGTGACTGTAAGGATGATCTGTGCTGTGAATCCCTTCCTTCTCAGTGTCGAATAGAAATAGATGATATTACTTGGATAAATTTTTAAGATAATTATAATTTTATCAAATAAATATCTAATTATTTTCAGGTAATTTTATATATATTTTAATATTATTATTATAGTTTTAATTTTTTTAAGAAATTTCTTTTTATTTTAATTTTTATATTTAAGCTAAATATCATTTAATATTTTTTAAATTTATTAATTTAATTAAATACATTTGTTTAAAATTGTTTTTCATAATATCAAATAGTTTGAATTTCTATTTAAAACGTTTTATTTATTTAATTTAATTTTATTTATTTTTTGATCATTTTATTTGTATTTTTATATTAAAAATTGTTTTTTTTAGATAATTTAAAACATTTCGATTGCCTTTTTTACCGACCGGCGATAGTAAGGGAGGTATTGTTTTCACACCAAATTTCACATGAGGAGATTTTTTTACATATCACCACGAATGTATTGGTTTTATCCTCGGGAAAATCATCTTCATTATGTTTTTCATAATTTAAAATTATATGACGTCACCCAGCCCTTCATGACGTCACAGCCTCCTTATTATAATCACGGGCAACGCCGGCTACTTAAAAAAAATAAAATTAAAAATATTTATGTTATATGCCTATCTGTTTTTTATTACATTAATAGATATATTAAAATTATTTGAAATTGTTTCTGTAGCTGGAAATTAATTTATTTCAAACCGTCGGTCGGTTCAGACCTGGCTACAGGTCAACTTATTACTTGATTAATTTTGAATTTTGATTTTATTTATTTATTTACTTAAAAATTTAATTTTATTAAATAAATATCTAATTATTTTCAGGGAAGTTTATATATTTTTTATTTTTTAATCTCATTATGCTAGCTAAAATTGTTTGTTTGTATTAATGGTTTCGAGGCAGGAAAAGTGATGGGGTTTGAAATTAATAGTGATAATGCAAAATAAATAGTATCAGAGCGAATAATATTTGCAAAGAATTTAAATCGAGGTTGCAATCGGGAAATTATTATCAAAGGGGATCAAAATTAAAATATATAAAACAATTATTTTTTCTGTTGTATTATATGGGTGGGAGGCATGGTCTATAACCCTGGGAGATGAGAGTAGATTCAGAGTATTTGAGAAAAGGATTCTTCCCAAGATTTATGGGCCAAAGAAAGATGAGGACACCGGGGAATAGCGGAGACTGCATAACAAGGAATTGCATGACCTCTATGCATCTCTAGATATAGGTTATAAAATAGAGAAGGCTGGGTTCGGCAGGGCACATGGCTAGAATGGGAGAGGAAAAATATATTGGTGGGGAGTTCGATTGGAAAACGTCCGTGTGGAAGACCAATTGTGAACAGGGAGGACATTGTAGGAAGGAACGTGAGAGAAATGGGACAGGGTAGGAGTTAGATGGTTATAGCTCAGAATAGGGACACTCGGGGGGGTACAGGGGGCGGAGCCCCCGTCTAGGTGTGGAGAGCGCCGAAGGCGCTCGGAGCAGCTAGTATTAAATAAATGAATAAAAAAACTTTTTAATATTTTTTTAACATACACGGTTTTTAATCATAAATCCCCTAAAAAATAGAAAATAAAATATTAATTAGACCTTGATTATCATCCTTTACATATGCCCAACAAAAAAGCGTGGGGAGCATATATTAATATTAAATTCATTACATCTTCTACTTATGTTCATATGCTGGGCATATGTAAAGGATAATATTCAAGGTTTAATTCATATTTTATTTTCTATTTTTTAGGGCATTTTTGATTAAAAAGCGTGTATTTAAAAAGTTTTTTTATTAAATTTATTTTCAAGTTTTTAATTTTTTTTATATATATTTTTTTTAATATTTTGTTGTTGCTTACTAGATGTAAAACATTGCACTATTAACTAATATTTAAATCTATTATTCTCGAACATATATTATATTCTTCGCGAAGTTTCTAGGCCTTTTCTAGATGACATTGATTATGCACGTTAAGCGATCAGCATACTGACATGTATTAAGGGGCTCCAAGTTCTTTTCGGAATCACAGAACAAACAAGCACATTGTAAAGAAAATGTGTAGAAAATATGAAATATAAAAAAATTGTAAATACATATAAATATAACATTGTATTAACTATTATTTAAATTCACAAATTTTAAAAATCCGTATTTTTTAAAAATTCAAAATTTTGATTATTGAAGTGTCATCGACTTTCAATATACGTTTTAAATTTGAACGAAATCGCTTAACTAGAAGTGGGTTAAAATCCAATTACAAATTATTAATGTTACAGACAGACAGAAATGTCAAGTAAATAAAAAGCGTTCAAAAATAGATTAAAAACTCTCATTTTTATTATCAAAATTAACTTAAAAATTATTTTATAAATACATTCTACTGTTTTTAAATAAAAATGTAAAATTCTTTTAATTTAAAACCTATAAAGGGGTGGTAGAGACAAAGACTACCTAAACATCCAGACCGCCGTAGGATGGCTAGTATTTATATAATGTTTATGTCAAAAAAACCATATCCTAAATTTATATATAGGTATATCATTTTTTTTTGTTTTTTGTTTTTTGGTAATATTTGGAAAAGAATTATACGGTGGTCGTGTCGGAATTCACCCTTCAAGGGGCTGATATGGCGCCCATGAATCGTTTTCTCTTGTGTACCAAATGGGAGTGGCTAAAGGACCACGTATCTATCCCTTAGGTCCTAAATCTACAAATATCTCGGACCAATCGAAGATGGATGTTGAGGGTCACATGGACTTAACTCATTAGCTCACTTACTAAAAATAATCAAAAGCACCTCGAAGAAAGCACGAAATACATACAATCCATTGACACCTTTGGACGGAGCTCTGTTTATTTTTAATTATTATCAACCAACGGGTGAGATTTTCACTCAAAAATAAACAGAGAACGGTAAAATAAATAAAGAATAAAATTCTCCTCTCCGTATATGATTCTCGTTTCAAGCAATGGATAGTACTTTAACAAATACAAATTGAATATATAATTCAAGGATTTTATTTGTATTGGTTAAATAGATTTGTTTAGTATTTTATATATTAAAAAATTGAAGAAGTAAGTTGTTTGAAAAATTGTTAAGTTAATATTTTATGTATAATTAGAATATGGAATGGAAATAAAAGAAAAGAAATAAGCTGGAGTGTCTCCACTCGACTATCTCGCAAATTGAATTTAAATTTATATTATATTTAAATTAAATTTAATTAATTATAAATTATAAATTAAAATTATTAAATAATATTTATTAAACCAGCGCATGTTTGGCTCTTTGTTGATGGCACCACGTCACGTGCTGGCGCGTTAGATTTGCAGTGTTCAAAAATTAATTCTGGTACTTTCAGCGATTCAATCAAGCTGAAATTCTATATATAGCAGTTTATACAATTTGTAACCAAGTGAAAAACTATCAAACATATATCTTTATTTTTACGGTCACTTTAGAGGAAAATAAATGAAACGTGTTGTAGGTAATGACAATCTTCCGGTTGAGCTACAATTCTCAAAAGTTGATAGAAAACTGTGAATTTTGAATAATGCCCACGTACCAAATTTCATCATTCTAGCTCAAACCGTTTTTGCGTAATCTTGGTTACATACATACATACATACACACACACACACAGACATTTTTCTCAACCTTAGTGAAAATGATTCAGGAACCTTCAAAACGTATAAAAAATCAAAATCTCGACATCGAAAATTTCGTGATCGCAATACTATCTCTGGTGAGATAGTAAAAAATGGGGGTGGGGGGACTAACAGAAAATATTATTTTATTTTGAATATGAAAGGTAATTTAAGAACTGATACATTGATAATATGATTATTTAACACGTTCCTACCGGCTCCATAATTTGTCTATTTATTTTATGTGGCGGCATGAGCCACCGGTGGTACATGCCGGCGGGAACGTGTTAAAGGGAAAAGTGTTCAAGTGTGATGAATAGAAAATAAATAAGATTTGCAGATTTGAGAAAATGCAAAACTATTTTTAATTAATTGTATTTTAATATTTTTATATAAATATTAAACAAATTACATAATTATGATTATGCTATTTATGCCTCACTATCACATAATTACAAAATATAAATTTATAATACAGTAATACTCGAATGTCGTCGTTAATTCTTTTCAGGTAAACCGACGACATGTAAATTGAATTATTTCCATAAGAAATAACTAAAAGCCAAGTAATCCGTTCCAAGTCTTAAATATCACTCAAATATATGTTTTGTTCACCATGAATTTAACAATATCATTGCTAAATAATAAAGATAATAAAAAGTGGAAGTAAAACTATCGATCGAGAATATAGGTATGAGTATAGTATACGAGGGGGAACGACAGTACTTTATGTTATTTTTGTCAATTTTTTCAACACTTTTATTGCAAAATAAACTTGAAGTACAGTTGATTTCAGGGATCGAAATGAAATTTGTCTTTCAAAAATGCGTGGACGAAATTTTTGACAAGTTCTGAAAGTGACATGCAAATGCGACGATTTATCCATTGTATAAAAAATTTGTAAAGCTTTTCTTAAAATATTATTGTAATACAATTTTAAATAGAAGATACTTGAATAATGTCAAAGATCCGTTCTTTCGCTTACGATGTAAAACAAAAACGACATATAAAGTATTGAAATAATGATATAATAAGGTTTTTTTTATAGATTTTAGACTGCAGCGTTAAAACGAAATGAGACAGTGTTAACCGTGATTTGCCTTTATATATACACCTTGCATTCCAAAAGAAACCGAACTTTAAAAAAAAATAGTACCACTAATGCAATCTGTTGTAATATTTTACCCGTAGATGGCGTAGTCCCTCATTGACAACTGGTATAAATTTCATGACATTTGGATGCATACAACAAAAGTTATTGCGTTTCAAATGTCAGTGTGTTTTGTACATCGGTCGGAAAATGAGTTTCAAACAAAGAGTTAAACTTGGTAAAACTTTTACTGAAACGCACCAAATGCTACAAAATGCATATGGTGATGATTGTCTATCTCGTACGCAAGTTTACGAGTGGTTCGGGCGATTCAAATGGGATAGAGAGACGCTGGATGATGAAGAAAGATCAGTCCGTCCCAGAACCGGATTTTTACGATTCAAAAGGAATTATCCACAAAGAATTTGTTCCACCCGGCCAGACAGTCACTGGAGAGTTTTACTTGAGCGTCATGAAGCGTTTGCTGGCAAGAATTCGTCGTATCGAGAAATCGGCAGTTGCACTCTTTTGCATGATAATGCACCAAAACATCGTTCGCGAGTTGTAACTGAATTTTTGGTCAAAAATCACGTTATTCCTTTGCATCATTCGCCCTATTCATCAGATCTGGCTCCGTGCGACTTCTATCTGTTCCCTAAACTGCATTTGGCGATGAAAGGAAAGTGCCACGCTTTGGTTGAAGCCATTGAGAAGAGACGTCTATGGAGAAGTCGTTTGACAACTTGTTGGGGCGTGCAAATTTGTGTATCGATACAGAAGGGGAATACATTGATTAATAAAAATGATTTGTTCCAAAATGTAAATTGGTTTTTTGTTTTTTAAAAAGTTGGGTTTCTTTTGGAATGGAGGGTGTATATCTAGTAATTCAATTGACATTTTCTAAAGCTAAATTGTTAATTTTCAATTTACTTTTTACCGACCGATGATAGTAAGGGAGGTATGGTTTTCAAACCAAATTTCAAATGTGGAAATTTTTACATATCTCCACGAATCATGCATTTTGTTAACTGAAAAAAGTATTTTTAGCATGATGTCTGTCAGTCTGTCTGTCAGTCTGTCTGTCTGTCGGTCCGTTTAGATGTGTACAGCTTGAAGGCTCAACGGATTTTTATAAAATTTGGTATATTTACTTAAAGCATCAGTAGCATGAATTCATCAACTTTTGGTGCATTTCCGAAAACCAGAAGTGGTAGATTAGAAAGTATTAATTTTATATTCATTGTCGGAAATTTGTCACTTAAAATATAGTAGTAATTAATAATTGAGTAATTAAACTAGAAATAAAAAAAAGATAATATAATTTAGTCATTTTTATTCAAGTTTTAAAAATATTTTTTTTTATACTTTTTATATATATACATATATATGTATATATATAGATATATACCAATAATGTTGTTTGGAAATTAATTTATTTCAAATCGTCGGTCGATTCTATGCCTGGCCACAGCTCATATATTTTATATGAAGAATTTTAGTTAAGTAAAATAAAAATATTCCATATTTTCATAATTAATTGATTTAACCACATTCTGAATTTCATATAAAAGCTCAAACCAAATTTATTAATAAACTTGAAATTGTACCGAATACTTAATTGAATTTTCAATTAAATTGATTCTATAAGAATATTTGATTGAATAATTGAACATTTGTTTGAATGATTTTTTTTTTAATTTTCTCCATTTTTCTTTGAAAATCCTTTAAACAAGGTACGATGATTTTTAAAGAGCCATGGTCAATATTTAAAGGTGCCCTGAAGGAAGGGGGATGAAAAACGAAAACTGAACGAAGAGGCAACCAATGGCCATCCATTATCGTCTTTCCTACTTCTGCCCTGAGGCTTATATCCACCTCCTCCTCCGACGCAGTCTCCTGACCTTTTACACTTTTTAATGACACCCGAGGAGAGAAATGGATGCCCGAATTTGGAGGCCAGGCGAAAAACAAGTCCCTTCTCTTGGAGCCTTTAAATATGCTTGAAGATTCTTATTTCAGAGACTTATTATTAAATAAAGGGACGATATATTGAAAAAATAGACACGCTTTTTTTTCTTGAAGTAATTATATCTGAGAGTAAAAACTAAATTGCTTAACAGCACTGTTATCAAATAATTGTAAGACATTAACGAAAAACAGCTTGTTCAGCAAAAGGAGTTTTTATCTCATAAAAGTTGGAGGTATGCTATTTACTGACTAAAAGCCAAATCAATTGATAATAATATTTATAAAAACTTGCTGAACGAGAATGTATCTCTTATATGACACTCATTTAATAAATTGGTCTCTAGTTTTTGCAATCTGTTGAGAGCATAAAACACTTAAGATCTTCAAAATTTCAAATACAAACAAAATGTTGGATTAGTAAGAGAATTATAATCTTAGGTTGGACGTTGAAGGCCTCTTTAAATTTTTTCTATAATATTTTATTGAATTATTTTACTCTTGTTATTGGTCTCTTTACAACCATTATACTATTTAACTAGAATAATATTTTTATATTTTTCTTTAAAAGGCGCCACAGGGTGTGGGGATAGCGTAGCTGGCTCACATATCGTAGTCCCGGGTTCAACTCCCTGGCAAGGAAATTTCTCTAGCTGGGGTCTATAGAAAGGAGTCAACCCAGCCTTCGGGATCAAAATTGGGAAGCTAAAGTGAGCAAAACCTTCACATTTGATCGAATTTGGCGTGCTTTTTTCGGTCTTCTATAAAGCGCTTGTACAACTTATAATAAATTTTTTGAGACAAAGTAGATTCGCAAGTGCGTTGGAGCACTTTTTTCTATTTTAACGCATAATTTAATACAGATTCCTTGATACATTTTTTTAAGTAAAAAATCGAAGAAAACACAAAAACGTGACTAACATTTTTAGTTGTCAAAAACAAACTACTAATCCAAAATGGCTGATAATTTCAACATAGGAGAAACATAAATGTACCAACATAACAAAAAAACTTTCGATAATCGAATATACACAGACCGCAAAAATTCAAAATTCACCTTTTCTTTAGAACAGACCTCGTATATGTATATTAAACATATATTGATTATAATTTCTGTATAATTTTAAAATTTTACTACAGCTTTTTATTATTAGTATATTTTTGAAAAATTTAATTATTCTAAAATATGCATTAAGGTATGTTTTATTTATTTAAAAAAAATATTTAAAAGTAAAATTGTTATTTTATTGCAAGTAAGAGAGAGAGAGGAAGGGTCAAGTAACTATATCAAGTACCTATATCTTGTATCTGTATCTTGTTAATTATATTTCAACTTACATCTTTTGACAAGTCTTATACCCACTCGACATCTTATATTGTAAATAAAAGTAAAATTTATTATAATAAATTTCACAATTCCACATAAATAAGCTCTTTACTATGTGTTTACCTTCTGTCAAAGTCAAGGGTCAAGGAGATTCTAAAATGATTAATGAATTATATATAAAATTCATTAAGAAAATTAAATTTTCGAAAAAACCTTAATGAACTAATTTATTATCAAATGTCATTTATAAATTTCTTTCCCTTTCAAAATTCGTTTATAACAAACTTGAAAAAAGGACCACTCCTGGACAACCCAGGGGGTATTTGAACCGACCCCAAGTCGTTAATTTCCGAAAAATTTTGACAGCTACAAAACCAACGTTTAAAAACATGTTGTCATTTTAAGCGAACCAATAAAATCATAAGAACAACGATAAACAATTTCACATTAAAAATATAAGAAATAAATATTAATTTTTTTTTTTTTAATTAATTTCATTTTTGAGCGCTTAAATAACTAAATAATAATTATAAAATTATTGAAATATTTCCGAATTAAAATTTTTTGGTAAAACAATTAAAATATTAAATCCACTTTATATGGGAGTACTTCATAATATATATGTTGTACTATATATATATATATATTAAATAAAGTTTTTGTATTTTATAAATTGCAAATACTTATTACATTAAAGAAGAATCAAAAGGTCCTTTTGGGCAGAATTTGAATTTACTGAAAAACTTTATTTTGACCTTTTATTAACATAATTCTTGATATTTAACTCTTACTATTAGTTAATAATCTCATTATATATATATATACGAGGTGTGTCTACAAAGTTTGGTGAATGGTATGATAAAAACATAAAAAGAGAATATTAATTGTAAATACCTTTATTGACCTTCAAAATACTCTCCATTAGCCACACAACACACTTCTGACAACGTTCGTGTAACGCTTGAAAACTGTTGGAGAAGTCTTGAAGTGGAAACGTTCTCAGAATAGCCGTCACAACGTTCAGGCCGGCAATCCACAAGCAGGACACCAGAAAACACTACTTACTGTGTCTTTGCTAATACCCAATTCTTCGGCTATTAGTCGCAGAGTCAATCACCGATCTTTTGTTAGCATCTCTCGTACACGTTCAGTGTTTTCTGGTGTCCTGCTTGTGGATTGCCGGCCTGAACGTTGTGACGGCTATTCTGAGAACACTTCCACATCAAGACTTCCCCAACAGTTTTCAAGCGTTATACGAACGTTGTCAGAAGTGTGTTGTGGCAAGTGGAGAGTATTTTGAAGGTTAATAAAGGTATTTACAATTAATATTCTCTTTTTATGTTTTTATCATACCATTCACCGAACTTTTTAGACACCCCTCGTATATGTATATATATATATAATTATCTTGTACAAATTTTCAATCCTTTATAAAATACTTTTTTTACAACTTGTATTGGATGACACTTATTGATAATACAGTTTATTGATTAATTAAATTTAATTAGGAATTAGTTTTAGTTTTATATGGGAGAAAAAATAATTATCTTATATAAGATATTAAGTAAGATATAAATTTGTCTTGCAATGTCTACAGATAGTAGAGTGTCATGCCTTCCTCTCGTATCTCGTACAAGAATATTTTTTTTTATTTGATTTTCAAATAATATTTAATACTTCAAATAGAGTTTTAGCAGTTTTAAATTGGAATTTTTTTTTTTTATTTATTAATTCAACAGGCATCAAAAGTCATTTGAATGAAATTAATAAAATAATTTATTTATTAATAGAATGTTCTTATATGTCTTTATGGTTCTCGTCTAATTTTGATTAGCATGGATTATCTTTTAATTTGAATAATTGATGATAAAAAAAAAGATGAGATTATAAATGGTTTCTTTAATAGATGCCTCTCAATATCGTAAATCAGTTTGTTTATTTTCCATGTAACAGTGCTGAACCTTTTGATTATAGTTCTTCATGAATAGATGATATCCATTCTTTGTGTATTATATACATGATAAACATATTCTGAATTGTATTTCATTCTTAACCATATTATCAGATTTAAAAATAAGAAACAACCAAACTCTAATACCGTGAACGCTCTAATATGTAACTCATTTGAACCAATTTCAATAAAAAACTTTCTTATTGGGAAAAATTGTATTTAAAATATAAAAATAATTAATTAATTAACCGAAATACAAGAAACTATTCTAATTAACAGAAATTAATTTCAATACTGGCAACACAAAACACAAACATATAAAATAACAGAATTTTTTACAATTTGAGGTTATGTTGATGTGAACAGCTGTTAACTCAAATATTTAGCTTTAAAAAAATAAGTTGTTTATACAGAACAGAGTCGAACTAAACTGCAACTACAAAAAGTTTGCGTAATTTTTCAGATTAGTTGTCATGTCATGGATTTAGATAAAACTTTACCAGTGTGGGTTCCTTTTTTAATTCCAAAGAAACTTTCCTTATGCAATATTTTTTGGTCTTTTCTGGTTTACGTGATAAAAATTATTAAAGTTTGACAGATTATCTGGTTAGGAACGTCGAAATGTGCAGCCATTAAATAATGTTTTATTGACTAATTCACTAATTATTCACTTATTCACTAATTATCGGGGGTTTTTTTTGGTTCGTTCACACACAGACACACACACACACACATTAATAAAACATGGTAGTTAAATAGAATATCAATGGGTTTATATATAAATTTTAATAATTTTTATCCCGTAAATTAGAAATTATCAGGAATAATTGCATAAGTAAAGTTTCTTTGGAATTAATAAAGGAATCCACTGGTAAAGTTTTATCCAAATCCATGACATTTGAACAAATACCAAAGGTTTAAAAGCTCAGATTTATGTGGAAAGAAAGATTTAAAATAATCATTCTACTTAAAATGAGAGTATTTCATAATAAGTATATACGAGGTAGGGTCAAAAAGTTCGCGGAATTGGTTATTAAAAATTTATTCCGAGGGTGATTTCTCCAGCAACACACAGAATTTAATATTGCCACGCTGCTCTAATGACGACATTGCACAATCCGACGAAAGAAAGAAACTACGATCTACAATATTAAACACCGAACGCACGGAACCAACTACAACTGCCTGCTAACCTCAAAAGCACATTCACTACCAGTTATGCCAACCTCTCAAACAAAAATTTCCCTTTCAGCTAAGAAATACTTGACTATAAGCGACCATTCCGCGAACTTTTTGACCCTACCTCGTATATATATATATATATATATATATATATACTATTTATCTATCTATGTGGCTCTACGGAACTCGAAAGTTTTTGGCCGCAGAAACTACATTTCTCCAAGTGTCCCTATTCTGAGCTACACCCATCCAACTCCTATTTTCTACCATCTCTCTTATGTTTCTTTCCTTAATACATTACTCTTCCAGCCCGGTGTTTCCCAATCGGCCTCCCCTGAAATATATTTTTTTCCCCAATATATATATAATATACCAATGTCTTTGACATTCAAATTATGTAATTATTTATTTATTATGAAAAAAAATTAATTTATTCTTCTTATCCAGGGTTTTCGTAAATGAAAGTAGTGTGATGCTAAATCAAATTTTTTTATTTATAAAAATATACCCAAAGGCATATATTTTTACCGACCGACGATAGTAAGGGAGGTATTGTTACTTTTATATTATACTCTTTCTATATTTAAATCTCCCCATCTTATTTTACCCTTGTATTTGATGGTATATTAATATTTATGATATCTCGATCATAATAATATTTCATTATTAACGAGAATAAAATTGCAATCTTGGGCAATTTTTACAAAATATCATTTTGCTAAAAAAAATTAATTTTAAATGAAATATTTGAGAAAAATAAGGGATCATTTTAAAAACTTAAATTATAAACATTAGTGTCTGATTTTTTTTTATAGTTTTATATAAAATATATACTATACTATTATTTTATTTTAAGGAATTTTAAAATTATAAGTCTTTTTTTAGATTCATCTAAATCTTTCTGTTTTCGATTGCTGGTTATTTGGAAATCCTATGCATTATTTATAAATTCTAGAAGTTTAGCTGATTTTTTGGTCCTTTATTCTTGAAAGAGGTGATTTGACTCACAAGGGCCCAAGAAAGTCATTAGAAACCCAAACTGACCGGCCACGTTAAAGGACCTTTTTAAGAATGAGGAAAAAAAAATCAAAAGTGGAAACGTGAACTTGATGCTTAAAGAAAGAGAGGCAATCGGAAAACAAATGAGAAATAAAATTAAATAATAAAAATAATATCAAAAAAAAAAAAAAAAGATTTTACAATGTTTATACATATTATATACATTATAATATTTACACTATATCATAGATCAGTGGTTCTTAAACTGTGGTCCGCGGACCCCTGGGGGTCCGCGAAGCCTTTACTGGGGGTCCGCGGTCCTCGGAAAAAAATCATCGTAAAAATATATACATATATAAATATTTAAAGTTCATTGTTTAACTATATCCTCCTAGAGAATTACGGCTATAATTTAATACTATTAATAATACTATTTTATTTTATTAAATTGATAATTATGTCAATTAATTTTTTGTGAATAAATAAACATATATAAAAAACTATATATAAAATTTGAATTTTCATCCATTCATTCATTTAAAATCATTTTTCGATTGTTCCTTTAAAATAACCCCTCTTAGGGGCTCGGAAGGGGAGGCATATAAGGGAATTTTCTTTCACTTTGTTATTGGGGAAAACCAGGGGAGGGGACAGTCTTACCCGGAAAAACCCAAATTGTCAGCGTCCACTCTGGGGTTTTAAACAGTTTTAAAGCAAATGTTAATTATAAGTTCATTTCTCAACGAGTTGTATCTTTAAATTATTTTTATTAATGTTAATTATAAGTTCATTTCTCAACGAGTTGTATCTTTAAATTATTTTTATTAATTTAATTAATTATAATTAAATTATAGCTAATAATAGTTTATTATAGCTAATAATTTTTTTTAATTTTTAGTGTAATTTGCATGATCATTATTTTATAAAAACACTAAACACATTTTGCAATTTCCCAGAAAGGCTGTTTTTGAGAGTAAGTATAAGTTAGTTTTATGAATAAAAAATATTTATTTTAATAATATTTTAGAATCAAATTACGAAATTAATAATATTTTAGAATCAAATTACGAAATTAATAATATTTTAGAATCAAATTACGAAATATATTTATTATATAAATTAATATTCATTTAAAATGATATTAAATCATTTATTTAAAATGATTTAAAACATTTATTAAAATGATTTAAAACATTCATTTAAAATCATATTAAAACATAGCTAGTAAATAATAATTCGTTATATTTATATTATATTTATATTATATTTATATTATTGTAGTTCAATGTTAATAAATTACTCCATAAAATGGATCGTTGGCTACAAACTGGTTCAACACAGAAACGGAAAGAATCAGATGATGAGGCATCAACAGCAAACTCTACCAAGAAACGCAAAACTAGAAAATATTCGGATGATTATTTATCATTTGGATTTACTTATATTTGCAACAATGATGTGGAAAGACCAGTCTGCGTTCTATGTCAGGAAAGTTTATCCAATGAAAGTATGAAACCTGCTAATCTCAGACGTCATTTACAAACAAAGCACAGCGAGCATGTTAGTAAGTCTATCGAATTTTTTAAAATGAAAAAAGAAGAACTTAATTCAAGTCAGAAATTGATGGTAAAGACGGGATCTGGTGGTATGAGTAAGAAAGCAGTAATGGCATCATATGAAGTAGCTCTACTTATTGCTAAAGCAGGAAAGCCGCATAATATAGCAGAGCAATTAATTCTTCCTGCTACAAAAGTAATTACAAATATAATGTTAGGAACTAAAGCAGCAAACGATATAAATTTGATTTCATTATCAAATGATACGGTTAAGAATAGGATTGAAGACATGTCATGTAATATAAAAGAAGAATTAATATCGAGAGTGCGCAAAAGTCACTATTACTCATTACAATTGGATGAAAGTACTGATGTCACTAATAATGCCAATTTGTTAGCTTTCATTAGATATGAGTTTGAAAATCAAATACAAGAAGATGTATTGTTTTGTGATTCACTACCTTCACGAACGACAGCTAATGACATATTTAACAGTTTGAATAATTTTATAACCGAAAATGAAATAGAGTGGCCAAAATGTGTTGGAATTTGCACTGATGGTGCTCGTGCAATGTCAGGTACAAGAACTGGATTGATTGCTCTTATTAAAAATGTTGCGCCTCAGGTTGTTTGGAATCATTGCTGCATTCACAGAGAATCATTAGCAGCCAAAAATATGTCACCAGATTTGAAAAGAACATTAGACGAAGTAGTTAAAATTGTCAATTTCATTAAGGCTCGTCCACTTAATTCCAGAGTTTTTAAAATTTTGTGTGAGGAAATGGGTAGTCAACATACACATTTATTATTACATACAGATGTACGTTGGTTGTCCCGCGGGAAAGTACTCATTCGCCTTTTTGAGCTTCGAGATGAAATACGATTGTTTTTAATAGATGCGCATTTTGAACTGACCGAATGTTTCAATGATTTTATCTGGTTAGCTAAGGTGGCTTACTTGACTGATATTTTTACAAAATTGAACGAACTTAATTTGAGCCTGCAAGGTACTGTTGTAAATATATTTAAAGTTGAAGATAAAATAGAAGCAATGATTAAAAAAATCGACTTGTGGTCGAAACGCATCCAGAACGGTGTATATGAGTCTTTTCCAACTCTCAATGATTTCATAGAAAGCTCCAGTGAAAAATTGCTTAATCAAACGCGTCAATTATTTGTTGAACATTTAATTACTTTGAAAAGCAACTTCAGGAAGTATTTTTCTACTCCTGATCCTTGCAATAACTGGATCAGAGATCCATTTAATATGGAAATTACAAATGCTAAACATTTATCTGCACCTGAACAAGATATTCTCGTGGAATTATCATGTGATACAACTTATAAACTAAAATTTAACAAAACTGAATTGAGCAACTTTTGGTTACTTCTCAGGTCAGATTATCCTGCGCTTGCAAATAAAGCACTTCAACACTTGATTCCATTCTGCACAACATATTTATGCGAACAAGCTTTTTCGGTACTATTTTATATTAAGTCTAAATATAGAAACAAATTAAATGTAGAGCCGGATCTTAGATTAAAAGTTTCCAATATTAAGCCAGATATTGAGATTCTTGTTTCAAGAAAACAACTGCATACATCTCATTAAATATGTAAGTTATATTTAATGAGATAGATGCAGTTATTTTTTAAAATATTTCTTATTTAATATTTTCTGAAAAAAATTATAAAATATTTATATGAATTTAATGTAAGTACCCATTATAATTTGTGAGATTTGTTGCTATGACAATGTTTGTATTTTCTTTCTTCAATATTATAATTTCTAATAAAATGTGTTCTACAATATGCAAAAAAATCGTTATTCACCAATCACTGTTAGAAATATTCATCATATATCCTTGTCCTTATGAGATCGTAAGCCAGAAATTAATTAATAAAATGACGTAAAGTACCTAAAGTTGTGATGGGGGTCCGTCAAAAAAAATTTTTTCAAGTGGGGGTCCGTGGAGTACATAAGTTTAAGAACCTATGTCATAGATTATTTTTTAAAAAATGATCATTGAAATAAATAAATACTCGTTTAATCAGACAAAAAAAAATAATAATGTATAAATGTATTATTTTATAATTTTTAGATTATTGAAGAAATTTTCATTCATGTTTATTATTATATATATATTATATTAATAATTATTATTGAAAACATAATTATATAGTTATAAAGGTCACATTAAGCTTGATTTAAGGCCAAATTATTAAATTATTTTAAATATAATATAATAAATATAATAAGTAGGGTCATTTAGGAAATTTTTAAGAAAATCTCTTCAAAAAGTGGTCACACCCTCCCTTGGCCTATGAAACTTCTCTATAGGAATAATCTGAGAAAGTAGTGTTCTCAATCGAAAGTCATAAAAGATTCAAAAATTGAACAAGAAAATAAATATCAATAGTTTATCAGTTAAGTTCTTCCTAGTTTACAATGCTAGATGTATAAGATTGTCATTGATAACGGTAATAAATGTTAATAATGGTTTCAATTTTTTTTGGAATTTGCAAATGACTGTTTTGTGAGATCAGACATTCAAAAATGGCTGTGTGCTCAAATTGTATTTATAATCACTCACAGAAATATTATCATATGTTGAAGAAAAGAGTAATTCGGGGAGATTTCGACAGCCGGTAATGGGGTGATCTCGACAGTCGAATTGTTCCTTATTGGCATGCTGAGTTTTCTGCGATTTTAAAATTTTAAGAAAAAATTACTTTATTATTTACTTTATTTATTTATGCCAGAGCACATCTTTGCTGCAAAAAGCAATCTAACGCATCGATCTAATAAAGACAAGGCGAAAACAGGATATGAATAGAAGTATATTATTTCTTAAAAAGATACCCAAATTTATGATTCTAGTTACGGTCGCCATCACGATCTATCACCAGCTTCAACATCATTTTCAGAGCTATCACCTGTAGAAATAGTGTCGAGACTCCCCTGCACGAGATTCAGAGAAAGAAACAGAAATCGGATATTTGTAACATTCACCGATTATAGAAGTCGACTGGGCAATAAAACATCAACACAGTCATTTAGACGTTACTCAACTCATCTGAATGATCTCGGAAATAGTAAAGATTATTGTGGCAATCAACCTCAGTTTATATGCAACAAATATTGATAGTTATAGGTAGGGAATGTTTTGTAGTATTGTTAGTAAGTTTGTACTGGGTCCTACTTAGAAAAGCAATTGATCTGAATTGCACTAGACGACCCGTTGGTACCTGTCGAGTTCTCCCGCAATTAAGGGAAAAATGGACATTTCACTTATATGTTTTTACCGACCGACGATAGTAAGGGAGGTATTGTTTTCACACCAAATTTCACATGTGGAGATTTTTATATATCTCCACGAATCATGCATTTTCTTAACAGAAAAAAGTATTTTTAGCATGATGTCTGTCCGTCCGTCCGTCTGTCCGTATAGATGTGTACAGCTTGAACGGCTCAACGGATTTTGATGAAATTTGGTATATTTACTTAATGCATCAGTGGGATAAATGGATCAACTTTTGGTGCAATTCCGGAAACCGGAAGTGGTAGTATTAGCGATCGACTATAGGAAGGAAAGGGTTATTTTCACACCAAAGGAGATTTTTTTATATATCACCACGAATCATGCACTTTGTATTGGTTTTATCCTCGAGAAAAATCATATTTATTAGTTTTTTCTTGATTTAAAATTATATGACGTCATCCAGCCATTCATGACGTCACAGCCTGGTCTTGCATATATATTATAAATAAAATAAAATTAAAAATATTTATGTTCTATCCATATCTGTTTTTTATTACATTAATAGATATATTAAAATTATTTGAAATTGTTTCTGTAGTTGGAAATTAATTTACTTCAAACCGTCGGTCGGTTCGGACCTGGCCACAGGTCAACTTATTTTTATTATTATATTTTATTGTATTTAGGATGTTTTTAAGGAAACCCTAATTTTCACAATGTTATAGTAATATATGAATAAATATTTTCTGAAAAAAAAATGATTAAATTCTTATATGTTAACCAATTATTCATAAATTTTCTTTAAGTTGTCCCTAAATGACTATAATAAAATATATAATTTTTAATTTAATTAATAAAAATAAATTCTATATTATATATTTATTTATAAAATAAATATTTACCTTTGTCACTTTGTGTTTGACTCTTCAAATAACTATTTTTTTTTTTTTAATGAAAATGAATATTAATAAATATTAATCTTTAAATATCTAATCAGTGAGTCATAATTACAATGTTAATTCATTTGATTAATTTTCATCATTAATATAAAAAAAAAAACCTTGAGAAGAATGTGTAAGTAATTAATTCATATTGAATTCTGCACCTGGTTAGTTTCATATTTGCATTAACAATTAAAAAAGCAGGAAATGACATGATCATTGGTATCGGATAATAAATGACCATCTAAGGAAATCAAAGCCATCGAACCGCTAGAAAAGATTATGTTGAAAAGAAATATTTTTCGAATAACGAATAACGAAGCTCATTGGAATTCAAGGAAAAATAAAAACTAGTAGAAATCTTGACAAAAATTTGGTGATTAAAAATAAAAATAAAAAAAAAACATATGAACTTCAATGAATAATTAATTGATGAAAAAATATGATATCGATTTAAATCATATCAATTCAAATTCATTATTTATTTAAATTAAATAAATAAATAATAAGAAATAATAATTTTAAAAATGTCCTAAAAATTATACTAAAATGATTGGTGTATAAATCAATCTTAATAAATTTTAATTAATATTTATACGGATTTCTTTTAAAATGGAAAAAAAATCATTTCTTTTTTATTTATTTTTTTTTTTAATCCTGTAATAAATTATGGTCAGGGTCGCATTAACTAGGTATGAAGAATGTGAGAGGTTTAATTTGAACTAAAACGTATAATCAGAAAAAAAAAGTAAATCATTATGGTGAATGTATGTCGCAAACAGTCACCAGGGTCGGAGCCCCTTTCCATTGGAATACAGAATGTATAGATATAATATATAAGTTTAATAACATTTCCTTTGCTTTATAAGTAGTATATATATATATGGATAAGTAATTACTAAATTGTTTTTAATTAATTAAATTATTAGTAAATGTTCTTTTAATAAATAGAAAGACCGAAACTTTATTTGACTTATTGAATTAATTGCATTAATAACCAATTAAATTTATCATAAATAATAAGTTGACCTGTGGCCAGGTCCGAACCGACCGACGGTTTGAAGTAAATTAATTTCCAGCTACAGAAACAATTTCAAATAATTTTAATATATCTATTAATGTAATAAAAAACAGATAGGCATATAACATAAATATTTTTAATTTTATTTTATTTATAATATATATGTAAGACCAGGCTGTGACGTCATGAATGGCTGGATGACGTCATATAATTTTAAATAAAAAAAAACTAATAAATATGATTTTCCCGAAGATAAAACCAATACAAAGTGCATGATTCGTGGTGATATATAAAAAAATCTCCTCATGTGAAATTTGGTGTGAAAATAACCCTTCCCTTCCTATCGTCGATCGCTAATACTACCACTTCCGGTTTCCGGATTTGCACCAAAAGTTAATCAATTCATCCCACTGATGCATTAAGTAAATATACCAAATTTCATCAAAATCGGTTGAGCCGTTCAGGCTATACACATCTATACGGACGGACGGACAGACGGACAGACGGACGGACGGACGGACAGACATCATGCAAAAAATACTTTTTTCTATTTAGAAAATGCATGATTCGTGGAGATATGTAAAAATCTCCACATGTGAAATTTGGTGTGAAAACAATACCTCCCTTACTATCGTCGGTCGGTAAAAATTGATTTGTAGACTCAAATTTTGTTTATTATATAAAACAACCATTTTTGCATTTCTAAAAAATCAATTATTAAAGTCAATGTTCTCTACTCTCAGAATTTTATTATTTCCATTTAAACTTCTTGAGAAATTCTATGCTTAATATGAATTAAACCCATATACAGTGAATACTCGGAAGTGGTCGTATTTGCATGTCGTTACTTTCAGTACTGGTCAAAAATTGCTTCGGAAATTCACTCTAATGAACACCCTGCACTATAATAGATCGATAGTTTTTCTTTGACTTTTCGTTTTTTTATTGTCTTTTTTATTCTGTACTGTACTTTTCTCCTTTACATTTTCCCAAATTACTTTTCATAGACGAAATCAACTGTATTTCAAGTTTATTTTGCAATAAAAGTGTTGAAAAACTGTTCAAAAATAATAAAAAATAAAAAAATAAGTACTGTGGGACAGAAAGAAAACGGCAGTGGCTGTGGTCCTACTTATAGGTGCTCGATCGATAGCTTTACTTCTTTATTATTTATTATATCATGTATTTCGTTTATTAACATTGTAATTTAACTTTATTTACTATAATTTAGAAATAATATTGTTAAAATCATGATGAATATGGCATATACTTGAGTAATATTGGGGGATTTGGAACGAATTACTTGGTTTTTAGTTATTTCTTATGGGAAAATTTAATTTCTTTGTTGTTTTTGGTTGTCATCGGTTTTCCTTGAACAAATTAACGACGACATGCGAGTATCCACTGTTTATTAAAATTAAATAATTTTCATAAACCAAATATTATAGAAAATTTTTTCTTTAAATTGTGAAATCGTAATTATAATTATAATCGTATTAGTTAGTTAATTAATTCACTCTGAATTAAACTTGTTTAGTAGGTCCTTATATAAAGTTTAGTTGGGCAAGTAGTTATATGAAAATTCCTTTTATAAAGTATTACTGGTATTTAATTGGAAGAACTTTTACTTGAAGAAGAATTGATAGCTTTTGGAATTGATATTTTTATTTTTTCTTATTAACTAAATTTTTATTTCTAAATTTTTTTGTAAAGTTAGTGAGTTTTTAATGAAGATTACACGAATTAACACCGATTTCTTTAATTCTTATTTTTTGAAAGAGTTGAATAGATATGTGTGAGTATGTAAGCACAGGCAACACGTCAATCTCTCTGTGAGGAGTAGAATATGAACGTGTGGCCGCGATACAAGGGCTTGTTGAAATTAGTTCCTTTTAAAAAAATACTTTTTCCCATTTAATTAAAACAAATAAAAAAATTAAAATATTAATAAAAAATAATTTGATTTTTAATCAATCTATTATGAATAAATTAATATTAATATTTCATAATTTTAATAAAAATATATTTTATGGAAATTAAATTGAAGCCATGAAGGGTGTTGTGGTTAACTACGTTAGCCCATATTTTCGTGGTCCCGGGTTCAAGTCTTGGGTGAGACAAGGGATTTATTCTAGCTAGGATCTATGAGACAGAGTTATCCCAGACTCCGAAATTTGATAAAAAGTAGCGCCTCCGATCAACAAAATCAAGATAAAGGTTAATAGGACCCCTTCTTATATTAATAGAACCGACTTGATAGGCGCTGTCCTTGCGTAGTATGTACAAAAGTCTTTTATGAAAATTAAAAATAATGTAAAATTACTTAATAAAATTTGGAATTTCAACTTTATTTCAATTTTCTTCTTAAATGTATCTTTTATAAATTAAGCAGTTAGCTTTCTGAACTTGGAGAAAATTATAAACATAAGAAATTTTCTTTTTTTGTTTTCTATTCGATTCCAATGTTATCTATCCAACGTGTTTGCTTGATTTCACTGACCTTACCTGTATTCTAACGTCCCAAAATGGATCGGCAATGTTTCCTGATATTTTCATCGTTCTCAATCAAATTATTACCATTACATCAATAAATAAATATATAATAAATAAAAAATATCATATAAATGTACAAAAGGAGTGTAAATGTAACATCAAGAAAATAAATAAAAACCAAATAAAATTTTATAATTTTCATATTTTATTTTTATATATATAACTACATAATCGATTTATCACAGTCAGCAAAGACAATATACATTTTATATATATGTAAATATATAAAATTAATAGAAATATTCACAATATAAATTTTCTTTAATAATTAATTATCTTTCTATCTTAATAAGGAGATCGTCACAATGACTAATAAAAAACATTAATACAAAAATAATATATTCAAGCGATCCGCACAGTTTTATATACAAACATTTACATACATAGTTTAAATTTACATAGTAAATACAAAAAAATATTCATGCTATGCATGACTATTCAAGTAAAAATAATTGAAAGAATTAAGGGCAGAACATATGTAATAAAAAGAAAAAAAAAAGAAAACAAACAAATAATAATTAAAAAAAAAATTTTTTTGGCACTATGAATCCACACAAAAATAAAAACTTTTAAGTATTTTCAAATAATAAAAATCTTATTGTTTTATATAAAAAAAATCTTGTAATTTAAATAAAATAAACTAAAAAAAATGAATGAAATAAAGGGCTTCTAAATTAAAATATAAATATTTATATAATAATATACCAGTGATTCTCAGCCCATTTTTTTACCGTGGCACACTTTTAACGGTTTAAAAATTCGGCAGCACCCAAAGAAAGATAAGTGTAAAAGTTTACCATATTGAAAAAAAGTGTTTTTTTTAAGAACCTTATTGAAAAAAATTTAGAAAGTTGGAGATGTTTAAGAGCCTAGTCCCAAAAACGTTTTACCTTTTTTTTAGAACCAAATTGAAAAAATTTAGAAAAAAAAGTCGGAAATGTTTTAAGAGCCTCATAATCTCGCGTCACAGTGGATGAGAATGACTGGCATATACCTATGTATCATGAACATTGTAAAAAAAATAATAAAAGAAAATGTATGGATATTTTTTACATGGTTTAACTGATGAAAATATAAAAATATAATAGTATAATGCGATATAAAAGAAATTGATTTTTTTTTTTGTTTTGTTTTGTATTTTTTAAATAAACCCTCAATATCATCATTCATTTATTTAATATATTTATGAATATAATTATAATACTTTTAATTTAAATAATTATTAGTATATTTAAAAGAAAAGAATAATAATAAATTTTTCTCTTTCTTTCTATTATATATTTACATATTTATTTATTACTATATATATTGATATATAATCAGATCTCAATAAAAATATTTCATCAAACTGAAATTAATATATTACATAATTAAAATTAAATTTAAAATAAACAATTTAGAAAAAATGATTCAAATATTAAATTAAATTCTAGTCTTTGAAATAAAAGATTAAAATTTTCGTTGTTTTGTTTAAAAAAAAAAAAAAAAAAAAAAAAAGAAAATTTCAATTCAAAATTAATATAGAATTTCAATGTCATTAATCAAAATACCTGTTTTTATATCAATCAATTAATAAATATTTTCTCAATTTTTTTCAAAGATAATTATTTAGTATTTTTACAAATCATATTACAATTAGTATCACTTCATAAAATTAGTATATTTATATATTTATATTCACTTCCAATATGGATAAAGTTTAATATATACAAGATATTCTGTTCTTTTATTATTTTGTTTTTTTTTCCAAAAAAAAAGTCTTTATTAGATGATTTATGTAAAATATATCAATAAAATTAATTAGTCCGGTTGCATTTGTTTTTGTTTTTTTAGAACGCTAACTTTTAAGAATACAATGAGCTGATCCGTCTCGATTCAGTTCACCCACAAGAAGAGCCCAATCTTCTAACCGCGGTGCACACGTTAGCGCAAGCTCGCCCAATTTCTTCCGGGCCATAAACACAAACTCTCCGGACCCTCGTTTGGCATGACAGTGCCGAGGAACATGAACTACGAGCCGAGGTTCCAAACTATTATCCTCCCAGGGCGCTTCTTCATCGTCGTCGATGCCCCGTTCTGTATCTAGACTATCCACCGAGGTCGCTCGTCGTAAATGTCGACTAACGCGTATTAAAAGTCGCGTTGTAGCCCCATTAATTGGGCTGCCGTTTCTCGAATCAAAATCGGGATCGTTTTCGGCAGAGGTGATTACCCCCCGAGCTACAGCATCTGCAGTACAATACGCATGAGCAAGCTCTTCACGTGTACAGGGTCTGCATTCTAAAAAGATTACAAAGTGGACACAATTAGCAAATTACAAATGGGAAATTGTTGATGAAACAATGTTGATTTGGATCTAAAATCAATGGAACTTGCCTTCAGCAGGATCGTAAGCCCGATCTCTGGGTAGTGGCTGCAAGTCATATTCGAGAAGAGCAACTCGTCTGGTGACATCTCCTGGTTGCGAAGCATCGGCCTCTAAATAAACAGCAGCTCGACCTCCGCGACTGAGAAAGCAACTTGGAGCTAAAGGATTAACCTCCAAGGGCACTAAACCCCGACCTGCTGTTTCCACATAACCACGCCACCCGATCATATCTGGTACTGGTGTACGGGAACGGGGATCACTAGAACGTCCTGCCAAATCAAAAGAAACAAAATTAAAATCAAATTTACATTTATTTCCCCAGCTTGTATAAAACAAAATGAATAAAGATACAAATGAAAATCTTGATAAAATGAAATTGAAGAAGGCTCCCATAACGAGATGAATTTTTAATTTATTTCCCCCTTCGAAATTTAATAAATTTAATAATAGATTTACCTAGAGCGGTTCTTAGACGTAGACATCCTCGAAACTCGCGATTGGTGGCCCCCAATCGAAGCACAACACGAAGGGCGCCCCGGGGGTAGGCCCAAGTTACTTTGCCCTCCCGACAACGCAGGTATACCGGAGTCACGCCAGGCTCGGAAGATGAAGTCAATCCACTAGTAAAGAAAAAGAAACAGGCTTTTATATAATTATCAAGTTATCTAATTAATTAACTAAGCATTTTAATTAATTGTATAGAAATTAGTAACAAATCAATTAAGATTCGTGCAGATACATTCATACTTTTAACTGGTTTTAATTATATTTTAAATTTATTTTAATTAAATAATTGAATAAATATTATTGCTTGCCCAATGAAAATTATAAAATCTCACACATACACACAATTATTTTAACTTAAATTATAATAATTCATTTATACAGAAGAATATATTATTAAATATTATAACTTTATATTTTTAATATTATTAAAAGAAAGCATGCAGTTTTAGTTTTAAAAAAATAGTATCATTTGTTTGTGTGTGTGTGTGTGTGTGTATGTGAGTGTCCGGCCCAAAACATGGTAAACAAAATTCCAAGTAAACGGGAAAAAGGCTCAATGATGAAATAGGATATTTAATGCTCTTAAAAGTCATGGAATCATTTGGTTTTAAGCTTTGTTTCAATATATATATATATAATATAATATGAAATATTTTCTATATTTAATGAAATAATTAATTTCAGGTTGAAATTTTCTTCAAAAGATGAAAATAATTTAAAAATTCTATAAAAAATAAAAATATCAATAATTAAAATTACAATTTGTTAATGATATTAAAAATATATTAATTGAATATATTTAGATGAAAAAAATATTATCTTCTGTTAAAATAAAATATTTTACTTCAAAATGTGGACAAAAATTCGTTCATAATTTAATAAAAATGTAAAGTACAAGAACAGGAAAAGGAATTGAATTGAATTATTTATCATTTCTTTTATTTATTTAATATAGATCAGTGATTCTCAACCACTTTGCCGCGGCACTTTTGTGTGCCGCGAGATTTTCAAAATGAGCCGCCAAATTTTACAAATGTAAAGTTCAAATTAAGAAAAAGTACTTATTTATTTTATATTTATGTAAAAAAAAACAAGGTAAAATGTTTTTGCGATCAGGCTCTTAAACATTTTCGATTTTTCAATATCGGTCTAAGTATCACCGAGTGTGCCCATCCGTGTTATAATTATTATTTCAACAATGTGCCCGACTATTAAAAAAGGTTGATTATTATCATAAACTATATTACACAGTCTATTATAAGTAAGTAAATAACTTTTACATTTAACTTTTTCTTTGTGGGCCGTCAAATTTTTAAACCGTTAAAAATGTGCCGCAGTAAAAAAAGGTTGAGAATCACTGATATATATATATATATTTATAGATGTTTAATTTTATATTGATATTGTAATTTCTTCTTTATTTTTAAAATTAAAATTGAAATAAAATAGAATGATAATAAATTCTATAAATATATTTTCATTTGCAAAAATTTAAAATAGACCGGAAACAAGTCCTCTAATTATTTGTCTCTCCTTGAAGGTTTATCAATTAGTTCCTGTCCACAATTGATAACGACTAATTAGCCACCGGCTCCTATCGAACGTAGTGTATATTACAGAAGAGAGGGAATTGAGATCAGACGACAATCCCACGGGATTATTTCTAAACGCAAAAATAAAAAGAAAGAACCTTTATGCCGTTTCATTGCTTGCTGATTAATCAGTCACATTTGTTAATGATTAATTGAGTGTTCCTTGGGAAAGTTTCCTTCCTAAATTTGTTTTCTTTATATGAAGAATTTATGTAGAATGGATATATTTCTAATAAATGTTGTTTTTTTTTTACATATTCTTAATATTTAATTTAATTAATAGAATGAAAATAGAATAGGAAAATTTATTATTTGTTATTTATTAGTATTAAAATAAGAAAGTTTAATATATATATATATATATATATATATATATATTACATTTTCTAAAATATTCCAAAAGAAAACTCGTTTGAAGTGCTCAACTAATCTAATATTTTTTTTTTTTATTTCTTATTTTAAAAAAATTATTTATAATTTAAATGATTTTAATAAATTAATTATTAAGATAATATTTAAATAAAAAAAAATAATTTTTGAATTTAAAAAATAATTAATAGCTTTATTTATTAGAAAATAATAAAAAAAATATTTTGAATCATTTTGAAAAATAAACAAATTTTTCTAAAAAATCTTTTAGTTTATTGAAAAGAGTCAATCATTTCATTTTTGTGTGAAATGATTTGGTTCAAGAATGAATTATTTTATTTTCAGGGTGAAATTGTGAAAAGAATAGTTGTAGGGTATGTGAGCTGCATGCACTCTATTGTACTCCGACTGATGTATAAATTCAAGAGAAGCTTATCAGATGAGGGATTGGGTTGCCGCAGGTGGATGGACCATAATATAAAATGACGCCTGTCTTGGCTGCTTGAATAACAAGCTCTTTATTAAACAACAGCAAAGGATTTGTTTAACAAAGTATAATAAAAAAATTTTTTTTTTTAGAATATGATTCAATTATCTTACAAAAATAAAAATGTTACATTAAATATTATTATCAGTGGCGCGACCAGAAAATTTTTAATGGGGTGTGCACATTTTTATGTGTAGATAAATTTTTTTATTCATTTTTATTAACATGTACATGAAATTAAACATAACGAATATTAAATTGAGAAACATTAAAAGAAAAATAATTAAACGGATAGATCAGTGATTCTCAACTTCTGTGCCGCGGCATTATCAAAATGTGCCGCCTAATTATTACAAATGTAAAGAGGCTCTTAAACATTTCCGACTTTGTTCTAAGTTTTTTTCAATTTGATTCTAAAAAAAAGGTAAAACGTTTTTGGGACTAGGCTCTTAAACATTTCCGACTTTTTTTTCTAAATTTTTTCAATATGGTTCTAAAAAAAAACCGTTTTTGGGACCACTTTTTTCAATATGGTAAATTTATACACTTATCTTTTTTCTTTGCGTGCCGCCAAATTTTTAAACCATTAAAAGTGTGCCGCGGTAAAAAAAAGTTGAGAATCACTGGTATAGATATATATTCAAAAAGAGGTAAAACATTATTAAATATAAAAATCTAATTTGCTTCTTTATGTATATAATTTTCTTATTCATTTTTATTAATATGTACATTAATTAATTAAATAAATAAATAAACCATATTAAATCGACAAACAATTGAAAAAATCGGATGAACATATACATACAGTCAAAAAAAATATATATAATTAAATATAGAAATGTAATTTTCTTCTTTGTTGCTGCAAAATTTGAAAAATTTCATCTTCAGTAATTGAAATGTCACTATAAATGTAAAGTAGTGCCAATCCACTCAAACGATCCTTTGACGTAGAATTCCTTAAATATTTTTTTAAATATTTTAATGTTGAAAAGAATAGATAATATCTATTATTTTTTATTAATTATGTTATGTCAGGAGATTTGAGATTTCATTAACAGGGTAAATTTATTTATTTATTTATTTATTTTTATCTATAAGGTTATATTTGTTCACTAGTAAGCAATTTTCAAGATTCTCAAGTAAAGAAAAAGCAACACTTTATATATACAAAAGAATGATTGTCTTTTGATTCCAGTTTAACCGGCCCTGAGATCCTCAGCGGTAGGGACATATTTGGCTAATCCCAGATCTTCAGGTGACCTCAACACACGAAAGAGTTTATTATTATATAAAGTGCAGTGCAGTGCAGTGCAGTGCAATTACACATCAAGAAAGTCATACGTTTCTTTTTTTTCAGTCATTCAACTTGTAAAAAAGAAAAGAAAATTTCATTCAATGGCAAATAAAGAATTATTAAAGGCTACTTTTTAGCTTTAATTTACTGTCAAATGAAACGTTCTTCCAAATTTGCTTGCTTACTTGCGTGTGCACGTCTCGTTTATCGATGATGTTTCTTACTTATCAAGTGTAAAAGTAAAAAAATGTTCATCTCAAATAAATTTCAAAAAGAAAAGAAAAAATTTTCATATACAATTTTATTCTAATACTTTTTTTTTAAATAATTTATTCACACTAAAAAAATATGATTATTTTTTTTTTAAATAATTATTAATTATTTTTCCTTTTAATCATTTGATGTTTATTTTTTAAATTAGGATGATTTCCTCCCTGGCTTCTCTTAAAATTATATTATTATTTAAATTTTTATAATATTGTTATTCTCCATTAATTCAAAAAAATTAATTTTTTTTATTTTTAATTTGTTTTAAATTTAAGAAATATTTTTTTCTGTGATTATATATAAATATTATTTTAATTATTAATATTAAATATATTTCTTATAAATAATTTATTATTATAATAAGTTGACCTGTGGCCAGGTCCGAACCGACCGACGGTTTGAAGTAAATTAATTTCCAGCTACAGAAACAATTTCAAATAATTTTAATATATCTATTAATGTAATAAAAAACATATAGGCATATAACATAAATATTTTTAATTTTATTTTATTTATAATATATGTATATATTTATATGTAAGACCAGGCTGTGACGTCATGATTGGCTGGATGACGTCATATAATTTTAAATCAAGAAAAAACTAATAAATATGATTTTCCCGAGGATAAAACCAATACAAAGTGCATGATTCGTGGTGATATATACAAAAATCTCCTTTGGTGTGAAAATAACCCTTTCCTTCCTATCGTCGATCGCTAATACTACCACTTCCGGTTCACGGATTTGCACCAAAAGTTGATCAATTCATCCCACTGATGCATTAAGTAAATATACTAAATTTCATCAAAATCGGTTGAGCCGTTCAGGCTGTACACATCTATACGGACGGACAGACGGACGGACAGACGGACGGACAGACGGACGGACAGACATCATGCTAAAAATACTTTTTTCTGTTTAGAAAATGCATGATTCGTGGAGATATGTAAAAATCTCCACATGTGAAATTTGGTGTGAAAACAATACCTCCCTTACTATCGTCGGTCGGTAAAAAGAAAAGAAACTTTTAATAAAAAAAAATGTATATCTTTTAGTTTCTATTATAAAAATAAAATTTCATCTTAAGTTCTTTTAAATTAGAAAAAATTCTCATTTCATTAAAAAAAAAAGAGAGAGAGAGAGAGAATAAGTTGTACGTGTCGTTCCGATTATAAATTATTTCTTTTTGAAAAAAAAAAGTAGAATAAAAAGGTAGACGAACGATTGTGTTTTCTTCACTTCCCTGAGTATGGATCTCCATTTCCAAGTAGCTAGGACATACTTGTCTTTCCATAGTTTTATTCAAAATCCCTTATAAAGAATCGAATGGTTTTTATGTTTGCATGTGAATGGATAATTCGTATTCCTCTCCACATGCCAATGTAACGAGTTAGAAAAACAATAAGAAATTACTGACTAAAGAGGAATGATTTGGAACAAATAAGAACAAAAAGTGAGGAAAAAAAAGAGTAGTTGGTTATTTATATATGAATTTGAGACATGTTGAAAGGGAAGGAGAGGACGAAAAGGCGAGATTGCAATTGGATCCGAGGTCCATAGAAGAGAGGGTGGCTTACCCGGTGGTGGCCAGCAGAGAGGCAACAGGTGGTCACCGCTTCAGACCAGAGAGAGAAATGCGGCCCCCCTTTTGACATTTAATACTTTGCTTCAGAAACTAAATACATATTTTTTCAGACGAATAAAAACGGACCACTCGATTAGACACGTTTATGTTAACGAAAGATAATAAAGACAATTCCAATTTGGTAGAAAACAAATATAGCCAAGAGCATAGAAATTCACAAAGTAAACAAAATGATGTATACTTAATTATATTAAAAAAAAAAAAAAAAAAAATTAGCAAAATAAAAATCAAATTACTGGTTACTGATTTTTCAGATTGTAATTTTTTTCTCTTATAAAATAAAATAAAAATTGGGGGTTATTCTCTTAAAAATTAATTTAAAAAAAATACTTTTTAATATACACGCTTTTTAATCAAAAATCGACTAAAAATAGAAAATAAAATATTAATTAAACCTTGAATATCATCCTTTACATATACACAATAAAAAATAAGTAATAGGTAAAGAATTTAATATTATTATATGCGCCCCACGCTTTTTTGTTGGCATTTCATAAATTTTAAAAATCTGTATTTTTGAAAAATTCAAAATATTTCTTTTCGATTATTTCAGTGACTTTCAATATACGTTTCAAATTTGCGCGAAATCGCGAAAATAGATGTGGGTTAAAATCCAATTACAAATTATTAACATTACAGATAGACAGAAAAGTCAAGTTAATAAAAACCGTATAAAAAATGTCTTCCTTCCTTTTAAATAATATCAATATTTACAATTTATAGAGCAGAGAAACGAATTTTAATTATATATTTATTGAAAGTTGTTTGAATAAACTAATATCATTTTTTTTTCAAAGATAAAAAAAAATAATTTAATTGATTTTCTTAATTTATTAATATTTTTTTTTCTTATGAATGAACCAAAATGAATTTATTTTTTAAAATTATCTTTTAATAGGTATGACTCGTTTAAATCATGTACCTAATTATAAAATAAAAACAAAGTAAAAATGAATTTAAAAAAATGGTCTGTTAAAGATCTCAAACTGAATATCGAGTGTCGGGCATTCGTTTTTTTTTTTGTTTTTTTTTTTAAGAAAAAAGGGTAGATAATAAAATTTTAAAATGCATCACTATCTCTGTTGGAAAAGTAATGTTCGAATGATACTTTTTTTCGTGCGCCTGTGTCATCTTAATAGACAACGACACGTTGACACCCGTTCTAAATAATCTTGAAGACAAGAAGAAAGGGTCTCTTTTTGGTGAGATGCGGGTTGGGAGATGACGCGTTGTTGTTATACTACATTAAATCCAGGCAGACTTGCTGACCTTGGCTTCTGGTTTCTCCCCCACTTCAACATACAATCCCGGAAAAGTATTCACCTTAATATAAAATAACACTTGCATATCAAAATCAAACTATTTAGTTAATTTAATAATAAAATAATAATTTAGAGGCATAAACTGAGAAATGGAAAAACTAAACAAATGTACAGTAATATATATATATAATATATTATAATAATATATAATATATAATACAATAATCGAATGAAAAAATAGAATTTATATTATGAATAAAATTCGATTATAATGAAAATTAATATGTATTTAAAATATCCAAATATTAAATTAAAATATATTAATCTATTTCTTCTGTGTAAATATTAATTTTAAAATAATAAAAACTCGATATAAATATAAACACAATTGATTTATATATAAAATTTACAATAATTTATTAAAATCTAGAAGAATAATTTCAATAACGAATATTTTATTGGATATATATAATAATTTAAGTATTAATTTTTTTTTTAATGTGTTTATATATAAATAAATCTAACCCTGGGCTCGCAATTTCTTGGCCCCAGCAACTACATTTCTCCAAGTGTCCCTATCCTGGGGCTACATCCATCCAATTCCTACCCTCCCCCAACTCTCTCACGTCCCTTCCTATATTGTCCACCCACCGAGCCTTTGGTCTTCCAAGCGGCGGTTCCCAATCGGTTTCCCGACCAATATATTTTTCGCCATTCTTTCCTGCTCGATTTTATAACCTTAACTATGTCTGGAAATGCATAGAGATCATGCAATTCCTCGTTTTGTAGTCACCGTCATGACCTCATCTTTCTTTGACCCATAAATGCTGCGAAGAATCGTATTCTCAAGTACTCTAAACCTACTCTCGTCTCCCAGGGTCATAGACCATGCCTCACACCCACAGACAAAATAATTGTTCTATATATATATATATATATATATATATATAAAATTAATGATAAATAATAAAATAAAAATTATAATTATTTAAAATAAAAATATAAACATAATTGTGTGATGCTCCAAATCAAATAAGAATATTATTAATAAGAAAAAAAATTGATTATGCAAGTTTATTAAATGAAAAAAGCCAGAGGATTGCTTTTATTTAAAAAAGATTTGTAGTTTGAATAGTAAAATAAATAAATAAATATATAAATAGCAGGTTATAATTTTAAAAGAAAGGAAATCATTTAAGTTTATTGTAGTTGGGGCGTAGGTGTGGCTCATAAAGATATGATTCGGATCTGGCCTCTGGGCAAAAGACTTATTGACATTTGGGTGAGGAAACCTTTTAGCCTAGATAGCATTAATATCTTAACAAATAAGTAGATATCTGGGCCTAAATTATCTTTTAAGTACCACGCCTAAAGTTAATATTTGCTTTAAGAACAAGATTTCTTTAGAAAAAAGCAAAAAAAAAAATAACGAGAGGGGGAGGGAGAGGTGTTTCTGTTCCAGAGGAAATAACAGTTAACTGAATATTAACATATATTGAATAATAATTATTATTAATTAAAAGAATATTTCAGAAGTGTTTCTGTCACTGGATTAAACCATCCAATTAAAATTGGTTACAAATGAAAAATTTTAATTTAAAAAAACTTCAAAATAAAATTCATTAAATAATAAGAATTAATAAAAAAATATATATACAAATATAAATAAATAAGATTAGGAATATTAGAAATATCTATCGAATCGGGAAATTATTGTCCAAGTATAAATATTTTTTTTTATTTTTGTTTTTTAGCCTTGGCATATTGTAAGTGTTATTAAGTGATGCAGTTTAATTTTTTTTTTTTCCAAAATTCAACTTACTGAAAGCTTATGATGATTATGCACAATAAATTTAAACATGTAAATATTGATTTTAAAAAACATGATTTAACAAAAACAAAACAAATCAATATAAGTATTTTAATTAAGATTTTTGTTTATATAAAAATTTAATCTAGATTATGTGAAATGTGCTGTTGGTTAAATTTTTATCATCTTTAAACAAATGACAATCTCATGACAAAATTTTTCAAATTCCTAAAAAAAAAAAAAAAATGTTCTAAAAATAAATTTGTTTACAAATCATCATCTTTAGCAATTCAAGTTCATTTATATATTCTTATATACATAGTTTTTGTTTATATTATAACATTTTTTTTTCTTGTTTTTTTTATACATTATCAACTCGCCAATAAAGCCATGCCTTCACTCAAATGAAACACTTTGGTTATCTCTGTATATACTCCCTGACAATATATATATATAAACACACACACTCTATAAAAAGAGATAAACATTTTTTTTTATTAAGGTTTTTCTAAAAACCTTTCTTTATTTGAATAGTGTGATCTTGTATACAGATATTAACCAAAACAACCCACTTTCAAGATAGATCATTCGACAAAGAAATTAAAAGAAATAAAATAAACATAATTATGGCAAACATTATGGTTTTTTTTTTGTCAATTTTATAACATTAAATGTGTATAAACTAAAACAACAATTTCAAAATACAGACATTTGCATCGAAACCAAATGATATTTTAATCAGTCTTTTTTTTAAGTTTTTATAAGATATTCGTATAATTATTAATCACGTTACTGTTACTCTTTCAAAATTCTTGTCAAAATATATTATTAGCCTCAAAAGAATAGATATAAAGAAAAAACACGGTTTTGAAATAGTTAATTAATTGTGCAAAAGAAAAAAAAGGTTAAAATCGAATTAGTTGGTTTAATGTCGAATTTGAAGATGAAGATGATTTCGGAAAGACAATAAAAAAAAAGAAGAAAAAATTGGTACTTTTTTCATCTGACCTTCGGCCTTTCTCCTCTTTTTCTTAATTTTAGGCACGAATTTATCCTTTCCTCACCGCTGGCATTTTTCTGTCCCACTTTTTTTTATTATTATTATTTCAATTCAACAAAATAAATGCGAAAGCTTTCGCTTTTTAAATTTTAATTATTTATGTGTCTATAATAAGTATTTTTGTTCAAGAAAAAAATATATATTATTAGTACATAATGGTATGGATAATATACATATATATATATATATATAAATTCTTGATGTAAAGTACTGTATTTGATATTCTGAATGACCTAAAATAACCTTTACAGCATTTAATTCATTATACTCCTATGAGCGTAATTAAATATTATAAAGGATTAACTAAATAAAAGGATGGACAGGGGACAACCACGCGTTAAAGTTTCCCAACATTAAAGTATAGTGAATTTTAAACTACCAACTATCAAATTAAAACTAATATAATTTCCATTATTCTATAGTCAAGATTAACTTACATAGAAACAACCAATCTGAAATATAATATATAAATATTTTATAATTATATAGGATTATAATTTGACCACACCATAAGTCAGGTCCAGATTTTCTTCTATTCATTTGAATTGAAAATATAAGAACAACATTTTTATAAATAATTATAAAAAAAAAAAAATTCAAGGTTGTTTTATTAAAGATTTTTAAAGGCAATTTTAATAATTTAATTTTCTAAAATTAATTTTTATAATTATATATATTAATATAATTAAATAAATGAAAAATGAACAACAATTATTCATTTTGTCTTTGTTCCTTTTGAGAGTGAAGGGATTTGTAGTATTTTAGCATTTCTAATGATTTTAGCCGCAAGTCACGGAGCAAGTAAAGTCACGATCAAAGGATAAGGACGAAAGCGTTTTACATTGATTGCGTCATTACAAATATGAGCAACAACACAACAACAGTTTTTTTTTTTCCAAAGATCAATCCATCTCTTGCACATCTAACTGTATATACAAATGATGGCTATCCATATCGAAAGTTCATACATTTTGAATTAATCTGTTATATTCGAATCCTTAATTTGAATTTTAATGTACAATCCAAATAACAATGAGTTATGATTATTGATGAATTCATATATTTACTGTTTTTCAATCAGGAAAGTGATATTATATTTTTCCTTAGTGTTAAATATTGTTTTTTTTTTTCTTTTTTTTTGTAGTAATTTGTATATTTTTATATTTATTTATAATATGTACATATATAAATAGAAAGGGAAAGTATTGATATCAAAACATAAAAATTGAATCCAATAAAAATACATGTTTTGAGTTTCATTGAATCTATTAAGACTGGTTTTTATTAATAAATCCCGCTCTCGAAGGTGGGATATATTCAAGAGCGATAATTTATATTTCAGATATTTATCTGAGTTATTTTAACAAGTTTTTCTTTAAAATTGGAAAACTACTCAAAAACAGGATAACGGTTTCAATTCACACAAATCTAAGTATAAATAAATAAATATTTTTTCAAATGAATTCTTTATATCCAATATGTTTAGTTATAATATGGATCTGATGGAATGTAAATAATAATTTTTATTAAAATAAATGATTTTAATAAAATTAAATCAATTACTCAATAAGTTGACCTGTGGCCAGGTCCGAACCGACCGACGGTTTGAAGTAAATTAATTTCCAGCTACAGAAACAATTTCAAATAATTTTAATATATCTATTAATGTAATAAAAAACATATAGGCATATAAGATAAATATTTTTAATTTTATTTTATTTATAATATATGTATATATTTATATGTAAGACCAGGCTGTGACGTCATGAATGGCTGGATGACGTCATATAATTTTAAATCAAGAAAAAACTAATAAATATGATTTTCCCGAGGATAAAACCAATACAAAATGCATGATTCGTGGTGATATATAAAAAAAATCTCCTCATGTGAAATTTGGTATGAAAATAACCCTTCCCTTCCTATCGTCGATCGCTAATACTACCACTTCCGGTTCACGGATTTGCACCAAAAGTTGATCAATTCATCCCACTGATGCATTAAGTAAATATACCAAATTTCATCAAAATCGGTTGAGCCGTTCAGGCTGTACACATCTATACGGACGGACAGACGGACAGACGGACGGACAGACATGCTAAAAATACTTTTTTCTGTTTAGAAAATGCATGATTCGTGGAGATATGTAAAAATCTCCACATGTGAAATTTGGTGTGAAAACAATACCTCCCTTACTATCGTCGGTCGGTAAAAATATAGAAACTAAGAAATTAGAAACAAGTGAGACAGGATGACCTGAAATGTTAATCGTTAAAGGTTAAACCAACTTCTAGTAAAGTCTAACTAAAAAAAATTAATTAAAAAAAAATGAATTTAATTGTAGTTTCCCTTGTGTAACTCTAAATATCTCTAATATCTCATTTGCTCTTAGTAATTAATATAATTAAATTATCAAGAAAAATAAAATATATTTTAATTAAAATGTCATTTTTATATTATTAATAAAAATTATACTAGAATTAACGACGACGGTGTTAATTTATTCATTAATTATTTATCAAAGGATATTATACATTAAAATTCAATTTATATAAATAAATAAATAATGGAATGTTTATTAAAAAAATTAAAATAAATAATTTAAACATTACAAATAGGAGTTATATTTTTTTTATTTATTTTTATACTTTTCATTTGAAATGAGAAGAGATTTACCTAAAAAAAAATCAAAGGAATTCAATTCAACAACCTTCACTTTTAATATTTAAGAAACCAGTACAAATAAATATAACGGTATAATATTATATATAGTTAGATTATTTATATATATGAATATAAAAGATTCTATTCATTTAAAAGAAAATAGTTTTATAATACTTTAATTGTATTATACAAACAATAATTATACAATTGAAGATGAAGTTTGAATAAGAAGGGCATCTATCATTGCTGAATTAAATTCATTCCAATACTCCGATATATGACCCAATTTTTTTTCTCTCCCTCTCTCCTTTCTTTCTGCGCTTTTGATTGAATTTTGTGACTGCATCCACACAATTCGATTCCTAAAAAGATCACTTCCTGTCTCACCCTCCTATATTTTTTTATTTCATGTATTTTTTTTCTTTATTTAAGATCGTATTACTCGTATGGAAAAAGAAAAAATAAAACCTGCATCTGGAATACTTTTCATTGTAAATGAGATAATTTCTGACGTCAATATGTACCATATTATTTTTTTTTAATATAATAAATAAAGGGAAAAGAATAGAGAGATCATATTCAATTAATCCTACTTTATATAAACTAGAATTGTGTAAAATTGAATAAAATTGAATATATATCGTTATTCTTATAATGATATCTATCTATATGTCGTAGGCAAATGGTAATTTTAAGAAAATAGCATTTGCTTAGACAAAAGCCATTTGGCTAAATCTTTGTTGGGCAAATAGCTTTGACGATTACAGTAGCCAATTACAAATTTTTTTTTTATCAATTATTTGTTTATATCTTTTTTTAAAAATATTTGTTTCCTAATTAAAACATAATTGATTAAAAGATTTTTTTGAAAATAAATAATATTTGGGTATTTTTTCTGTTTTTTTTTCCTTCCCTCTTTTTTCCAGGTTTGCTACTTTTACTAACTAAGAACGGAATGCAAAGAAGGCAGACAAATACACTGATCGTGTGTCTTGTTCATCTGTCATCGGTCCAATAAATGTCCGACATTTTCTGAGCTATTTTCCTAGTTAAATTGAAATGCAACAATAGTTAAAACTATTTGCCAAACAAAGATTTAGTCAAATGGCTTTTGTCTAGGTAGATGCTATTTTCCTAGTCAAATTGAAATGAAATAATAGTTAAAACTATTTGGCCAGGCGAATGCTATTTTCCTAAAATTGTCATTTACGACAGGGGTGTCAAACTCGCGGCCCGCGACCACTTTCGACTTTTTTAAAAAAATTTCAATTTGTCTCTAAAATAAAAAAAAAAGGTAAAATGTTTTTCGCGATCAGAATTTTAAACATTTCCGACTATTATTCGAATTAAATCTACATTTCTATGAATATTGATTTTTTTGCGGCCCGCCTAAAGTTAAACCTTGTTTGTTTGGCCCAAGTGTACCTATCAGTTTGGTCTACGACATTATAAATATATATTATTTGAGAATATATATTTTCTATGTATTATACTCTCAAAGGTTCATTCACTTCGTTCATAATACTATGATAAGACATTCATAAATTCTATTTATTATTCGATGGATATTAAAAAATAAATAATCGGATTGTATTTTAACATTTGTTTCAGATGATGATTTGTGAAAATCTTTTCTAATACCTTCACGTCTGTTCTCTTTTCAGTAGAAGGTAATTATAATAACCATTACGAGGCAAAATGAGTGAAGAAGAAATCGAGATGAGAGATAGATGATTGTGTCCACTTATGGTATTCATTTCGTTGAGAAAGAATGAAACCAGGAGGCTTTGCCTAGTCATCTTTTGGTGATCTGTCTCCCTTGGCACCACCTTCGACCATTAGAAATACCTCTGATAAGCCTTAGAAAGAGGGGGAGTATCTCTACTAGGCCTCTCTTTTGTTTAACCTCGCAAGCCTAAAGTGCTTTTTTATGTTGCTATTACATTGAACTCCAATTCAATGGACTATGAATAATTGATACTTTGCTAGTTAATATTATATTGAATTTTAAATTCTATTAAAAGCAACTTTGTTATATATAATGCACAAATAATAATAAATAATAATTTTATTTATAGAACATCCCTCTTCTTTATTGATATTTGCATGGGATTATTGGAAGTATATCGTATTATTTTATTTATTTATTTTTTGTTAGATTCCATTTTACTTAACTTGCATCATTTCAGGTATCAATAATTAAATATTTTCTGGTTTTTGATTTTTTTTATAGAGCTATAATTTATATATATCCTTACATACCACGCTAAAACACTTCATTAACATGTAACACTATTTCTTCTAATATATCAACTGTTTTGGATTTGATTGATAATATGTATATTAAAAAAAAATAATAAGTCTTTTAAAATTTGTACATATACTTTGATATAAGTATATTATAGTGAAAAATAATAAAAAATTAATTTTTTAGCTCTCAATTTTATTGCATAATACAAAATTTATTTGTTTATGTGTTTAATAAAATTCTTATTATAACAAAAAATTTACTTGATGTGTTTCATATAAATAAATAAAACTAAAGTGTCCAACGTTTTTCGTTGAATATGAAGCAATTTATCCATAAACTTTTTCAGCCTTATAGAAAAATTATTTTATTCTTTCTAGTCCATGAGAAAAACGTTAATTTATAAAAAAAAATTTTATATTTATATTATTGTTCATTTTTTTTGGAAAAATATTAACATCAATAATAATAATATGTAAATTTTAATAAAATTATTTTAAAATACAAACATCAGTTTAGATTAGTGGTTTTCAATCTTTCCAAAAATTCCCGTGCCTTCTTTTATTTTTTTTTAAGAGATATAATAATATAAACATAGTTTTCATAATTTTCATTTTGAAACTTGTGTTATATCGCATGAAAGATCTATCAATTTTTCTTTTATTAAAACCATTAAGGTTATCAGTCCAAATACATCATCTTCATTGTCAACAAATGGATTCTATACTCATAAAAACTCAAGAAGAAATCAAGATCCTTGAAATAATTTGAAAAATGCTGTATTACGATATCAAATATTGTATTTATATGTACATAGAATGGTATAAATATATAAATGGAATAGAATTTTTATTAAAAAAACTTTGGCGCCTCCCATAGCAATAATCAGTCCCCCTTTAAGTAGGCAGGCCTTCCAGTTTGGAAACCGCTGGTTTAGATTAATGTTTGATTAATGTTATCTCCAAGAGAACTAAAATCACTAAATATTGTTTTGTTGATTTTGTATACTTACATATCTAGGTAATTAAATATATACATATGGACATGCATAGGTAGACCAAGTAATCAAGAAGATCATTTGCTTACCTGTAAAAAAAAGAAATAAATAAAATTAGATATGTATATATATAAATATATATGTAATTATAAGTTTTCTCTATTGTACTATAAGAGGGTTAAAAAAATATGTCCTCTGGAAGGACAACGATAATATACTAATGTTAAATCCTAAATTGGATAAAAGACACATTCCTTGGCATGTTTCTTTTTTGTCCTTTGATTTTTGAACTACTCTCGATCTAAAAGAAAAGTATTCAGTCTGACTCAACCGGTTTTAGAGATATTAATACACATTTTGGCTGGCAAGGACATAACATGTGACCGCCCACGCGATCAAGTTGCCTCTTTTCAAGGCCCACTAACTCTTATTATTATTATTATTATAATGACATATCACCGGATTAAGATTACTAACACTTAGTTAAATTTGACTAAAATTGGATTTTTTTTATATGGAGATCATTATATAAACTTATCTGATAGAAACATGACTTATGTCTAATTAGGAGAATTAATTTTCTTATTTCTTTATCGCCTCTACTAATTGATAAAACATACACTGAGAAAAATGAAAATAATTAATTTAACTATTATTATTATTATTATCTACTATTTTACATTTATAATATTTATGCATATATTATATATATACTATATACATAATAATATATATATATGTATTTTTGAAATAATTAACCGCTCGAGAAGGATTTTTTGGGAATTTACACGATAGATAATATTTATAAAGAAAAATCGATCTGTATTGGTTTCAGCCTCAGGAAAAATCATCTTTGTTAGTTTTTTCTTAATTTAAAATAAGAATTTTAATAATAAAAAAAATGGCTCCGGTCAAAGCCGGACAGCGCTTCATTAAATACAAAATATTATAAATAAAATGAAATTAAAAATATTTATTTATAATAATATTTTGTAATAAAATTACGAAATATAAATTATGTTATATTCACAGGCAATACTTTTCTGTCTTTCGATGCATTTAAGGGCTGTATGTTTTATGACTATTTTTAACTTATGTTCTTTTAAATTATTTGAAATTGTTTCATATATTTTGTCTTTTATTTATTTTAAATAATAATCTTAATCTTAAATTTCATAGTTCATAAGGAATAATAGTTTTAAAATACCGAGCCGCGTCTCGGTAAACCAAGTAGTAATTGAATTGATTTGTATCAATAATGATATTGATGGTTGAATGTGAGTGGGGGAATTAATCTTAAAGCATATTTCGAATCTTTCATATGGAATAGATTTAATATTTTTTATTTGTTTATACTTTATAAGAAGAATGGATATGAAAAATTAAAAAAATGGGATAAAAGAAAAAAATAATTGGTTTGTATTAGGAGGTCGACTCATAGAAGATTGTCTCAAAAGAATAATAAACGCAAATAAATAAAAAAACAGTCAAGGATGGATCACTTGTTAGGCGGAGGTTCGTTATTCGAGGATCTGGCCTGAGGCTTCCTCTGCACAATGGCCAGAGAGGGAGAGAGAGTTCTGGCTCAGCCGAGGTTCGATCCAGGCTAGTCATTATGATGATGTCGGTGGCCCTGGAGGGACACGAGCCCAGACTTTGCATCTAATCAGAGGCCATCGAACGCAATCATCTTTTATTATATATATATATATATATATATATATATCTGGAACAGGGCTGTCCAGAAGGATCGCTACGAATTAACACGAGCCATGATTAACGAGAATGAAAGTTATAATAAATTGGACCCTCTCTTATGTAGGAGGGAGGGAGTGAGGGGGGGGAATAATTTATTAAAGAAGTCATCTATCGAACACTTTGTTATTATAATGAAAGTTAAAGTTATTTTCTTTCATAAAAGGAATTATTCAAATTAAGCTTCGAGATCATGAAGGAAATAAAAAAATTAAATCAAAATTACCTTCCTTAAATAAAATCAATTAATTTTGAAATAAAATTAAAAATATTTATTTTAATAATATTTTAGAATAAAATTACGAAATATATTTATCATTCCTGCACCCTGCACCCAAAAACAAAATTACTCATGAAGTTAGCAACATATAATACATATGAACAATTATAAAGAAAGACACTTTTTAAAATTTTTTTTTTTGATATTCATTTAAAATGATAATTAAAGAATATATTATTAAAAAAATTGTTGAATAAATTTGATCTAATAAAATTAAATAAATTATATTTAATATAATTGCAGAATTTATATTATTATCAGGTGTATTCCTTGGTCGAAACAATCTATAAGCTATTGCTACTTTGAAAAATTTAAAACTGAAGCCATCTAATTATAACAATATATATATATATATATATACTAAATTTGAATATATTTTTCTTCTTGAAATGAAAATCAATTTATTTTAATTAATCTGTACCATTTTAGAAAATAAATTTTTGATGGGTCATTTTTAGAAAACCCATTTAACAATTGTAATAAATAATTAAAAAATTGTAGAATTTTTAAAGTTTATAATAATAAATTGTATAAATTTGTTAAAGGGTCGAGCGATAGCTCGGCGTTCCAGGAACTAAATAAATAATCTGGTAATATGATTTTATGTATTTATTTATATTAAAATTTTAGAAAAAAAATTAGAATAAAAATGATTATAAACAAATAAACATTTCATGTTTATTATCATTCGACAAACAAAACCCAATTTGGAGAGAAAAAAATCTGAATCAAATTATAGAATATCATAAATTTTTGAAATATATTTAAAATATTTTTCGATAAAAAAAGGCGTAAAATCGGTTGATAATCATAATCGTATTTTTTTTATTATTATTTTTTTTGTGGATGATCAATTTGAAGCCTAACCTTTTTGGTTTTTGGTTCCACCCCTAATCAGCCAAATCGTCTCTAAACGCATTTTTTATTGAAGTGTCTGTTTTGTGATATGCAATCGAAATGATGTCCATATGGGGTGAGTGTTCTTGTTTTTGATCTGCCTCCGGGCTCGAAAACGCCCCCGATTCAGTTTAAAAAACGGCATTCCATCAACCTCTATTTTTCTGTCAATTCTAAAAGAGCCGCGGGGTGTCTGAAGCGCTACTCGCATCCAGCAGAGATAGATCACGCAAACAGCCAACACGCACGGTCATGGCTTAACTATTACATCCACGGTTTTGGTCGCAAAGTGATCGAAGAACAAAACAACTTGAATCTGATCGATTAGACCGAATTGGATCCGGGATATTTTACTGATACCTGATCCCAAGTTGAATAGAAAACTAACAATTTATATTTATACACCCTGCTCCAACCCACTTTTGGACTCTTCTCCAAAAATTTTTGAATTATTCATATCTGATTAGATATTTATGTGTATCCCATTTCAAATTGATTGCTTGTCTTTTAGAACATATACAAATACAATATAAGTTATGTTCCGTTTATTTATGTTATTTGTTGCTGATAAATTGAAGGAACGATAAAATGAATAGACTAAATAAAATTAATAGGTATACTTACCTTATAAATGGATGAATTAAATTTTAATATAATAAGTATTTATTTTAAAATCATATATATATTTATATAGATTGGAATAGGTTTATAAATGCACACAACAAATTAATATATTATTTTGATAATATATTAAGGGTTCACAGGGTGGGAGGTTAGCGTAACTGCCTCATACTCTTGTGGTCCCGGGTTCAAGTCTCTGGCCTAGCAAGGGAATTTCTCTAGCTGGGGTCAATGAAACGAAGTCAACCCAGCCTCCGGGATCAAAATTGGGAAAGCTACTTGATAGCGCCTCTGATCAAGAAAATCAAGGTAAACGTTGATAGGACATGTTCTATTGATCATAGGACACCTAATTGATATAACCGACTTGATAGGCGTTACCTTGCGTAGGTCATACAAATGTCAGAGGTTTTTTTTTGATAATATAAATATTTCATTACAAATACAAATATATATATATATATCTTTCTATCACGTATTGTGTAAGATGAAGAACTTAAAAAGGGGTTTAGCCCCATAGTCAATTATCTCCTCTATTCAGTATTCGTTGTTAATATATTAGTTACTAGTAGTATTATTATACTAGTTAGTATCTATTTGTTTTATCATTAAAATATAAAATAAAAAAATATGAATTTTTAAAAAATATTCACTCCCTAAAATAATTTATTTATTTATTGTTTTTTTCTTTTAGTTTAATTCCTCCTTTAGGGTATAATCAAAACATGTTTCGTTTCTAGAAAGAATGGAAATCTCATCCAACCAATCGAGGTTTATAATAGTTTCCAAGTAATTAATAATTAAATAAATAAAAATCAAATAAATATAAAAGTTATTAATTATATATTTTTATATTTAATGAAATAAACATTCAGTCATTAAATTTTTAACATTTTTACACACATATTCTCTCTCCTATATAAAAAAAATAATAATTTAATATGTACATTAAAGATATTTATATAATATAATAATTTAATTGTAAACTTATTTATAAATATATATATATATATATATATATATATATATAACTTGTTTAAATAAAAAAAAAATCAAAGTACAAATTATAATTTTATAAATCTAATATACCTACTTAGTTATTGTTAAAATCACTTCAAAAAAAAAAATAATAGAATTACTTGGATGTTTATTTTATTTATTCATTTTGATGTAATATTTACTTTTTATGTGAAAATCAAGAGGTTTATTACATTGAGAAAATCCCAAAAGATTAGTTTCCAAAACTTTAAATTAATATTGTAAGAAACTTGTAAAAGTTTATAATAGTCTATAATACTCCCTCCTTATGTATGTGTGTGCATGTATGTGTATGTCAATTAAGACCCTGCCGTCTTCCATCAACTCTTTGAGACGTTAATGGCGAAATAACCCATCAAATGCGGCACACACAAAGACAAAACCAATCTATTGACTTGGGGGAACTCCGACTTCGATAATTATTATTATATATCTACATAATAAATGAAACTCATTATCATTAGGAAATTGTGATTTCGGATTTATTTTCTTTTGATGTCCCAAATTGAATCTCGTCAGTTTCAAAACAAATGAGAAGATGTTAAAAAAGATATTATTTTATAAAATTAATTTTTGAAGTGTTCACCATAATAAAAACTTTGGGTTTATTTATTTATTTACCTACCATGATTGTCGGCTAGTAGCTCTACAAATCAACAAATTAAAAATCTGTAGTGTCTCCACTCGACTTAATCGCAAATTTGAATTGGATTAATTAACACATATATTATATTTAAATTAAATTTAATCATTATATATAAAAAAAAAAACCTCTGACTTGTGTACGTCCTACGCAAGGACAACGGCTATCAAGCCGGTTATATCAATGATCAGTAGAACGGGTCCTCTCAACCTTTATCTTGATTTTCTTGATCGGAGGCGCTATCAAGTAACTTTTCCCCAATGTTGTTCCCAGAGGCTCGGTTGACTCCGTCCCATAGACCCCAGCTAGGGAAATTCCCTTGCCAGGCCCGGGACTTGAACCCGGGACCATGTGAATGTGAGGCAGGTTCGCTACCCACACACCCAATGGCGCATTTATCATTATATATATATATATATATAAATTAAAATGAATAAATAATATTTATTAAACCATGCACGTGTTTGGCTCTTTGTTGATGAAACCACGTCACGCGCTGGCGCGTGATTGGCCTTCAACGTGTTAAAAAATTTAAAATGAGTTCATTTTTATAAATCATACTAATAGGTTACCTCTTAGGAAAGTTTATCTTCAATTATTTTATAAATGAGTCAATTCATTCTATCAATGAATTTTCAACATCATTCACAGTCTATAAAAAAAATTAATTCATTTTTTTTAGCTTCATTTTAATTATTTTACTCTTATTAAATAGTGAATGTATATTCTATATAACTATAGTACAGATCGGTTGCTAATTTTTAAAATTTGATGAACCACTAAATGTGTAATTTTATTACTTTGGCGGAATGATTTTTAATTAATTTTTCACATTTTTGTTTAATTAAAATTATTCATAGATTTATTTAAAAGACTACTAACCACTTAAATTAATAGAATTAAAACCCATATCATATCCCACAAGAATACAATTATATTAATCCTTTCGTAACATGAAAATTAATTGACAATACTAAAATTTTCTAATTTTATTTATTGAATTTAATATTTCTGAATACATTCTGTTGATATCTATCAAAATAAAAGCAACCCCTTATCTTGTACTAATTAAATTTTAAAATACTATTCTTTTTAAAAGCAAATTATCCAAAAAAACATATTTTTATTAATCTATTAGTTATTTATTTTCATTTGTGTGATATAAATTAATTAATAATTAAAAGAAAAAGAAAAAAATTTCTTCACTTGGCGACTGTCTGTTCGCTCTTTTGACAAATTGAAATCGTTTTTTCATCATCTTTAAATTGAGATAGACTTTTGAAACTTTTTATAGCTATTTCAATGGATCCCTAGAAGGTATAGAAGAAATATAATTGAATTATAATTAATTAATTGTAATATAATTAGCGATTAATTACTTTTAGTAACTAACTTTTTTTGTATTGCTCCGATTAATTTTTGTTCAACAGATTTTGAAGCATAAATATTAATTTCAGGATAGATTTTCATTTTGAAAGTAATTAAGATTATTTTATAGCATTAAAATTATTATTTTAATAAGAATTTCGTTTTTGGAAACATTTCAATACAATTTCTTTTGCATAAGCTTTTTCAATTTTCAAAATAAAAATATACCAATGCTCGTCTCTTGGTATTAACATATATATATATTTCGATTTCTCTCACTAATATACATACTAATCTAAAACACTTTCTTTAAGAAATTTAAATTCTTAAAATCATATCAAGGTTATTTATATAAAGAAGAGATTTGTTAATTTATGTATTTATAGGGTTAGGACAGGAGGGGATTTGAAGACTGAAACAGCTATGCAAGCAGGTCTTGTCCTTTATCTCTATCAACGACATAACATAACATAATATACTTGTATAATGAGGGTTCATCAAAACCTGATCAGGATTATGATTCTAAGATAATTTACTATTAGAATTTCAAGAAAAAAAAAGAAAATTGGTTTTCTCTTCTAATAAATGATAAAAAGGAAGACGATTGAATAAAATAACAGTAGTAAAGAAATGAGAATAGGATGTATAAAAAAAAATAGTAACAAGTAGTAAAAAAAACTAATTTATTAAAAAAAGATATCTTTCGATCAATCTTTTTTTTATATTATAATTTTCAAAAGATAATTTTTTTTTTTTAGTTAAATTTATTATACTTAATTTACTTTTAACATAGGTAGTTGAACTATATAATAGAAAAAAATTTGATTTATCCAATCACTTTATTTTTAAAAGAATTTTGTAAATGATATCTCATGATTATATTTTATTATTAAAAAACACAAAAAAAAAACAACGTTTCGATTGCTATTTCTACTATCGTTATCATGCAACTTCACGGTACCGAACGATTAAAGTCAAAACAATTATTTTGTTTATGTACTAAAAATTAGGTTATGGAGAGCACTCCACTCTTTATCCCCCCTCGCTCTACTTAATTTCCATAAACGTTTTTTAAAAAATTTTTGTTAAATTAAAATCTTTCGAGGTTGCACATGGATTAAAAAATAAAAAAGTTGATTTGTAATCTATCTGCCCACACACACGTTTTACTCAAACTAATTTTTATTATATTATTTAAAAATTAAAAATTAACATTAAAACAGATTTGATTTTATTTAAATAAGTAATTAATTTTTTTTTCATTAATATTGTTTATATTTACTCAATTTAAGTATATATCATTAATTTCAAATTTCTGATAATAAGATTGGAAGGGAAAAAATTTTTGCTAATGAATTAATCGAAAGATAAATTGGAAACGAATTTTTATCAATAATGTTATTTCAGGAGTATCTGATAAACTTTTTGATATGTTAAATTTCATTGATGAGGTACAGCTTATCAAATGTAAGAAATCGCAAAAGGAAAAGTCGCTAGTAAGTGAATGGTTGTCAAGAATAATTGAGGATGAATCACACCTCGGAGCATCTCTGTTATCTCAGTATCGTTGTCATTCGGCACGCCAAGGAAATTGTAATTGCGTAATGACACATGGTGAAACAGCATCGGAGGCAAAAACATGATCTCTTTTTTTTGGATAATTACCTCTTGGGATTAGACAGACGATGAGAAATAATATTTACTGAATATAAGGACCAATATTTTTGCAGATAAAATCCAATAAGAAATAAATAATTTAATATTTTACTACTACTAATTTGAAAAGAGTGAAAGTAAATAGAAAAAATTAATAGAATATACATGTATTTATATATATATATATATTTCTCTCAATTATTATATAAAAATAAAGATAATAATATGGTTATTTTCATAAAATTAAACTTAAACTATGATATATATATATAATAAATTCATTTTTAATTTTATTTTCCATTTTTTTTGCCTATTCCTGTTGTTTGATAAAAATTAAATGAAATTATAGTTTCAAAAATAATAATAATTAATTCTCTATAATAATTTTCGAAGGCGCTACAGGGTGAGAGGTTAGCGTAGCTGACTCACATTCTCGTGGTCTCGGGTTCAAGTCCCGGGCCTGGAATGGGAATTTTTCTAGCTAGCCTCCGGGATCAAATTTGGAAAAGCTACTTAATAGCGTCTCCGATCAACAAAATCAAGGTAAACCTTGATAGGACCTGTTCTACTGATCATAGGACACCTAATTGATATAACCGACTTGATAGGCTCTGTCCTTGCGTTGGACCTACAAAGGTCAGGTTTTTTTTTATAATAATTTGTGTAATAAAATTGTAAAATATAAATATTAAAATGAAATTAACTATAAATTTTAAAATGAACTCAATCCACTCAGATAAATTTCAGGGTATAATCTAATCATTTAGTACAATATAATATAAAATAATAATAGATTTATGTTAGGAAGGAGAGTTATTCTTCTAAACAATAATCTTTTATTATATGTTATCCTTCTTTTCAAGTAGAGATTGCATTTTCTTATTTATTTAATGCATATAAAAGAAAAATTTAAGCTATTGTTGTTGATAATCTAATAAATTCTGAAGATTTGCATCTCTGGTTGGCTGCATCTCTATAAACCAACGTTGTGAGTCTGTGACGTGTAACAAAATGAATGCAATCCATAAAACACTTAAAAATTTCAACATAGCCTTCCAAGAATCCCTTCAGATAAAAATTGGACGTGTATGTATATATCTACTTTTAGCCGAGATAAGATAAAAAAAAATAATAAAAAAATAAAAATAAAAGTGGTTTAGAGACACAAAATAAAAACGAAAAATCTAGTAAGTATCATGTGATTTGTTGTTCTAGGTATATATTTTTCAATTTGAAAAAAAAAATACATTAAGAAATATTAGTGTGAATCTCTCTGTGTATATGTGTGTGTTTCTTAAGCATGTATATTTTTCACACTAATTAAATAAATTATTCTTGTAACAATTTTTGAAAATGATTTTAATTAAATAATTAATTATCTTGCCAGTGAGCAACTAAATTATTCATTCATTTATAATAAACACTAAATAAACACTTTATTATTATTATTATTATAGATTATTAGTGGGGATTATATAAATACATACATAAATCATTTCTCTTTCAGAAGATAGTTATTTTAGAGGTAATATATAAGTATTAGAAAAGGAAATTAAGTTTTAAAATTGGTTTTTGAGAAATAGGAAATAAAACAGTTCACATAATCTATCACAACTAAATCTATACTAAAATAAACATGATTTGTTGTATGGAAATTGAATTTTCTATATATAGGGTAAAGCATACAGTCGTTGGCCCCCTTAAGCAATTCCTAGCAGACTTTAATGCATATCTGGGCAAATTGCGCAACAATCTGTGTCAAATTAGGTTTGCAGAACATAGATACCATGAGCATTTTGATGAATTAAATAAAAATAATTTTCTCATGACATTTTCAATAAGCACTTTTTCTAAAAAAATAGTTATTGACCCCCTGTTATAGTTATTGGCCTATGTATTTTATAGTGATTATACAACTATACAACAAACGATTACATAAACATAATTAATTTTTAAAATAAAAATCTCTTATTATTTGTGTTTTAGTGATAGGGGGCCAATGACTGCCTCGGGGCCAACGACTGTATACTTTACCCTAATATAAATTATAAAATAATTAAAAGGTAGTCTATAATTTGTATTGGAAATTATAAATGATTTTATTAATATTTTATAAATGCTTATATTTGATTTTTTTTTATTTTTACTTTTGCAGTATAAGCATTTACTGATATATATATATATATATATATATATATATATATATATAATAAATAAAAAAGATATATGCTTCAAATAAGAAATATTTTTTTTTTAATATTAAAAATATATTCAATAGGGATGAATTATCATATTACTCTGATATTGTTTTATTAGAAAAGTAGGTTGCTACTCCATAGACGAATACAATTTTAATAATTTATTCTATTAATTGAAATTCATTCGAATTAAAGAATAAATAATAATAATTTTTTGATGCTTAACAAATTTTCTAATTTTTAAAAACAAATAAACAAAATAATGTCATTTATTGTAAATATTTAAAGGTAAATGATGTTATTATTCAAGGCTGTACATTCTCGTTTTTTTTTTCTCAAGGATTTTTCTTTCTACAGTTTAGACTTAGAGTCTGTTAGTTTTTCTCTTTTTTTTCAAATAGTGATTTCCTCATCGTAAGGAACGAGTAATAACGGGAGAAGAATAAATCAATGGTGGTTTATAGTCACGAATAGATCCAAAGAAAGAAAAATTTCACTTGCTAAAGTTTTTTTTTATTTTTATAAATAAATTTGAATATAGAATCTATTTATTCAGTTATTATGTTTATATAAAATATATATTATAATCTGAAATAATAAATATGATACACAAATCACATCAATGATTGAATTCATATGTGTTGTTGAATTTATTTATGAGAAAAAAATATATATATATTATAATAAATGTTTGTAAAGAAGAACCTATCAAATTTATCATTAAATAAAAAAAGTTTCATTTTTTTTTTTTTTGTTTTTGGAGATAAATCATTCATTATCTTTTAAGATATTGTGGGTTTTTTTATTGTTTTTTTATTTCATTTGTGAAATAGACACAGGAAGTAATATCGTCATCCAATTTTTGAAGGTGGAGGACATTAAACTATGAACACGGTTGTGAGTGAAAAGGGCTCGTTTTGTTCTGACAGGTCGTCTATCCTTTTCAAAAGAATGATGAAAATGATTCTTTATCTTGATAATTGTTTAGGTAAATGAAAGGAAATAAAAGCATCGATTTAAAATCATAAAGAGTGTCTTACTCCAACAGATGAATAAAACTAATAATTATTGTAAATAATAATAATAATAATAATAATAATAATAATAATAATAATACTGATTTATATCGATTTTGGATTGAATACTTTTTCATTTACTCTTTACTCTTTATAGATTAATAAAAAAATGTTTATTTAAATTTCTCGATTTGAATACCATTTATATTTGATGAAAATAATTTTGTCATTATTTATAAGTGCAAAGGTAAAACTTAAATTAATTATTAAAAACCTATCAATAAAACAAAAAAAATGATCCACTTTTTTAGATTACCTCTAACAAAGACCTCTGTTCTCTATCAAAAGTTATATCACATATCAAATTATATATATATTTTTATATGTTTTTTGATGGACTAAAAAGAATTAAATAATTTCTCTATAAGTCTTCTTATTCAACGAAAAACGTTGGGCGCATTTAGTTTTCTTTATTTATATGAAACATCAAGTCAAATTTTTGTAATAATAAAAATTTTATTAAACACAAACTGACAAATCAATTTTATTATAGAATAAAATTGATAGATTAAGAGCGAACAAATTAATTTTTTTATTATTTTTCACTGTGATATACTTATATCAAAGTAGTTAACAAATTTTAAAAGAATTATTATTTTCTTCCATAAAAATTTTCAAAAATCTATCTCAATTTAAAGTTGATGAAAAATCGATATCAATTTGTCATATTAGCGAACAGACAGACAGACAGACGTGAAGTGAAGTTTATAAAATTGTTATAAAAAGTCAAAAGAAAATAAAATGCATTTTAAAAGAAAGTGTAAAATGTATTATATATATATATTATTTATTTTTTTTGTTTTGTTTAATTAATACCATATGATTTAGAAGAATAAACTTTTAGTTCTAATTCAGTCTTCGTCAGATGATTGATGCCCATTTCTGGAAGTCTGTCTCCCTAGGGATGTCTCGGTGTCTGACTACATTTTGGCGCGTAAGCTCCCGTGGGAATGGGAATACATTATTCTCTCTATAAAACATCGAAGGGATGCGTCTGCCTATTGCTATCTCACTCTGTAAATCAGTCACTTTAAAATATGAACGGGTGGTTATTTTTTCATCATCATCATCATCATCATCTACAACTTGAACTTGAACTCCATTTAGAATTCATATAAAAAAATCTTAATAAAATTCTATGATTTACTTCTAAAAAGTGTAGCAATGACATAAGAACAGCAAACATATGCAAAATAAATGAATGGGAAAGAGAATTTGTGGTAAAGGAAGAAGGGCCGACGAACTTGCAAATGAAATAGGATGTTGTATTTTAATTATGGGGGAAGACCCCTCCTGAAGGGCCACCTGTGGCCCTCTGCGTGGGAACCGAACCTTGACCTTAAAGACACCTGGCGATAAATCAGTGTTTGTTGCTATCATTCCTGACCTAAACTGCTGATCTACAGGTGTGTGATGAAAATTGCCATCATCATAAAACCAAATCCACTCTTAATCAACTGACTTCAAAATTCTAACTTAAACGTGGAACTCTTAATGATAGATCTTGGCTCCCACACTCACACAAATTGTACAACGTGATGCATGCGTGAAATTTAACATTTATACAATTACCAGAATAACATGAGTGATTAAGATTTATTTATTTTATTTTTGATTATTATGTATGAATTTGAAATAATAATAAATGCTAAAATTTATTGTAAGTTTATAAAAAATAAATCATACATCAGATTTATTTTTTCACTTTCAATTAAAATGAATAATTATTTATTAAAAACAAAAATTAATGTTTTATTATTATAATTCATTTATTTATTTATTTATTTTTTTTTTTTTTTGAAATGTAACCCTTGCAATTGGTCTTTGTATATAATAAACTGTTTTTATTTCATGCAATTCGTTATAATATTTGACACTGATCCTTATGGAGAAGCAGTCCTCACTTGGGAAGTAAACAGTTAACATATGTGTTATTTTTTTCTTATTTAAAATTACAGGAAAAAATGTGAGTTTATTTTTTTACGTAAAGTTCACACGATTTTCAAATGGGGTTCAGAAAATGCATAAAAGGAAATAGAGATGGGGAGGGGGAGGGGGGAATATTTCAATTTAGAAAACTATAATATATACACACTAGTGTGGTATATGCACCATATTTAAATAAATTTTTTAAAATCTTTTAATATTAAAAAAAAAAAAAAAAAATAAAAAAAAAATGATATTTAAAAATTAACAAGTAATCTATTATAATTTGTGTTAAGATTAAAAATGACTGATGATTTGATTATTTTTTCTTTTTTTAAATAATTATATAATTTATTGTATATATATATATATATATATATATAGTATCTTGTATAGTAATTAATTAATAAAGACTAAAGTACTTTATTAAAATATTAATATCAATCAAAATGATGTTGAAGCAGTACTTTCAAATTTACTAATAATTATGTTATATTATATATTATATAGTTAGGATATAATTTTTAATATTAATTTAATAAATAGGATTTGTATAATCTGAACAAAATTGATAAAAACTTAATAAGTAATATTTATTTATTTTAAAATGTTTGCCAAAAATTATTTTTGATAGATTAAAAAAATTTCAGTGAAATTTCATTTCACTTAATAATAATTAATACATTCTAATAAATGATATGGATTATTTGTATGTTTTTTTATTATTATTAAAAAAAAAATAAGTATATTTATAGTTTTTTTATGTTTATGTTAATCTAAAATAGAAATAAAATTTAAATGTGTAATTGAGATTTTTAATAAAATATCATTTAATTGATTGAAGAAGAATTCTTTCTAAAAAGTCATATCAAGTGATAGTTCAAGTAGCAAGCTTGCAAATTCTAAAGAGGAGAATGAATTGTCAAGAGCACAGACAGCCATTTATAAATTTGCTTGGATAAAGCATTAAATCAGCATATTATCACGTGAGCCGGACTATTTCCATTTTGTAATCAGTGAGCTGGGTGAGCAAATTTTATCGAAATATCCGCCTGTGTCGATAACCGACCACCTGGATGGACTTGCCCTTTGGACTTGCTTACCTTTTGGGTTAGGGGTTATTCACTTCAAAAGAGACAGGTACGATGGTCCCTCTTGTCCCTTACCGTTCTTAACATTCGAAACGTTTATTTTTATTGCCTTTCAATTACACCTGTATTTTCTATACGTTTTACAACTTTTCTAAATCACAATACGTAAATTACCATCAAGGGATAGATAATAAATTATTTTAAGTAAAAAAAAATAAAAAATAAATAAATAAATAAAAATAAAAACGAATAAAATAAAAGGATTATCAAATTTGAGAGATAATAAAGAATTTTATTTATTTTCAGGTGTATTTTTATTTTTTTTTTTATCACATATGGAAACAAATTAGAAGAAAGAGAAATGAGATGGGGGAGTGGGGGGGGGACGTAAAGTAAATATTTATCGTAATTCAAATAAATTTATTATATAATTCTATTTTAATATATAGTTAATATAATAAAAATTATCTATTTCCTTAAAAGAATATAATGTATTTAATTGAATTAGAATATTGTTTGTTTTTTTTAATTCATATTTTTTTTTAAGATAATTTATTTTGTATCTTTAATTATAATTTAAAAAAAGCATCAGTTAGTGAGGAAATGTTATAACAAATTTATTTTAATTTATTTATATTAAAGATTAAAAAGATAAAAAAAAATAAAAAATTATTATTTGAAATTGAATAAAAAAAGTATCATTACATAAAATAATTAATCATGATTTGTTAATATTTATAATTTATTTATTTATAGAAAAATAAATAGGTATTAAATTGTCATTTTTAATATAAATAATTTAATGAATATTATTTTAGTATATTTTATTATTTACCTTTATCACATGAAAATATTAGTTTTCTTTTTAGAAATAACATCTTATAATGGAATTAATTATTAAAGAAGAAATTTTAAAATAATTTTGATTTTGATTTTTCTTTTTAATAAAACAATATAATTTGATGGGTAACCATAATATAAAAAATAAAATGTCAAGAATAGAATAGAATATAAATTTAATATGGATTTATAATATATAAATAATATTATTAATAGAATATTTAAATAATATATAAATATAAATAGTATTGTTCTTAGGAAAATGTCATAAATGTAAATATATTTGCTTACCTTCCAAACCAATCACATTCATCTCCTAGAATACTTGCTGCAGAGGTGCATACGGCGGACAGCCAAAGCCCAAAAAGCGCATACTTCAACCACCACATCATTGGTCCATTGTGGGGCGAATTCACTTGCACTCTACTTAAGCCCCACGCACGTCACAATAATTGCACGACAAAATATTCAATTACGAAACAACATACATAGGAGGAGATGTTAACGGGTCGCCTGACGGACTTAAACTAAAATCAAGTGGGATGTTTGCGCGCAATCGTTCTTCGACGCATGCGCACCATGGTATTAGTCAAGTGGTGGGAGGGGAGGTTGTAGGAGCTGGACCTCAAGGAGGAGGCAGGCCAATGGTCCGTTCATAGGTCGTTTCAGCCCCCGCTTGACATAGAAAAAAAAATATAAAAGGACCCTTTTAAGGAAAGGGCGGCAAAAAATAATTATTATAAGCTTTCAGGTAGAAAATTTTAGTGTTCCAAAGAAACAACGAAATTATGGAAAGAGAAGTTGAAAAGAAATGGGTAAAGGTATTTTTATTACAGGTGAACTCACACTCTATCAATATTTACAACTTTCACCGGAAAAAAAAACAATAGTTGAAAATAGGGTCATTTTCATGAGAATTTATTTTATTAATTATAAATAAACTAAATTAGCATCTCTTCTATTCTCATTAAAATAATTTATTATTATTCGTTAATATATATATATATATATATATATATATATATATATATATATCTATAAAATCAGAAAATCTTAATCTTTAAAAAATTATAATCCTATATAAAAATACTTGGATAGTTTAAAATATTTTTATTATTATTGTTTTAATTAATACCATTTAATTCTATTGTAATTTAATGAAAATTAAAAAGATAAATATTAAAATAATATAATAGTAGAGAATCTTTTAATTTTTCATTAATATAAATATTAGACTTAATAGTTTTAACATTTTTTTTTCATTGAATTAGGAATTATTATTTATTATATATATATATTATATTATATTATTATGCTAGCAAAAATTATATATATATATATATTTGTTTTTTTGAAATATTAAACTGCTCGAAGGATTTTTTTGAAATTTACACAGATAATTTTTATAAAGAAAAATCGATCTGTATTGGTTTCAAAAAAATTATCTTTATTAGTTTTTTCTTAATTTAAAATAGGAAATTTAAATGACCTTAGCAACTACGTCAGACAGCGCTTCCTTAAATACAAAATATTATAAATAAAATAGAATTAAAAATATTTATGTTATATTCATATCTGTCTTTCAGGGCATTAATACGTACTTTTAAATTATTTGAAATTGTTTCAGAACGTTTGTTAGTTTTTTCTTAATTTAAAAGAAAAAATTTAAATGACGTCAGAAACTACGTCAGACAGCGCTTCCTTAATTACAAAATATTATAAATATAAATCAAATCAAATTACGAAATATATATTATGTTATATCCACGGGGCATACTTTTCTGTCTTTCAGTGCATTAATACGTACGTTTAGAGGGTGTATGTTTTATGAATATTTTTTTTTTAATTTGTTCTTTTAAATTATTTGAACGGCGGCTCGGTGAACCAAATATTAATATTACCAGCTAATAAGGAATAATTTTTTTTAATGACCGAGTGGCGGTTCGGTGAACCAGGTACTTTTATATTATATATATATATTAAAGTAATTTGATTTTACAAATATCCATAAGAAATTAATTAATAAAGATTTTTAAGAAATAATCATCAAATTAAGAATTTTGAACGTACACACAATCATTATTATTTAAAGTATCCAATAAATAAAACTCTTCACTAAGGTCAAGGTAGGTATTATTTTTTTTTAAAAAAAAGTATTGAAAAGCCCGGATAATATCAATAAAAGATCAATCAACATTTTATTTGTTAAGATTTCTTAAACTTGATTTATTCATTTATATTTATTTCTTGCTAAAAACAATACAAAGCGAGAAACGCCTAGTAATTTGATTTGGAAAAAATTTAATCATATTTGATTTGATTTTAATCTTTTACATATTAGGATCGTCTGTGATCATATTTTATCCTTTAAGGTAAAGTGAATGTCGACCAAAAAGAAAAAAAGAAAAGAATGTTTATAATATATAAGCGTCTCCCTTTAACAGACCAAACCTGGTTATCTAACTTTAATGGTAAGCAAAGAATTTATTATGACATCTTACTATCCATATAGAGACAAACCTTATTACCACTTAAATATTACAACTTAAATATACAGTTATTTTTTTTTACTTGATATGAAAATAAGATTAGAAAATACTCAATTTTGAAAATATAAAAAAGTATATATATATTTTTTAAAACCTATCAATTACAATATACAATATAATAACATATAATATATACAAGTATATATTTATCATTAATTTTTCTAAATTATTATTTTTTTATTATTGTTCTCAGTAAGAAAAAAACCTGATTAAGTTTTTGGAAATCACAAATACTTAAATTTTTTTTTTTTTGTTTTTGTTTTTACAATTTGCAATTTTATAAATATTCACACAATATATGGCTGTATACTTATAAATTGAATAAAGTTTGACCTTCATACCCACTTAAAAATATATTTATTACATTGTACAATGGTTTTAGAAAGGTTTTCTACAATTTCAGGTAGCAACACCTATATATTTTCACTAACTGTAAAGTTTCACCTATTGTATTGATTTTTTCTCCTTTATAAAGAGAGTTCCGAAAATTCAAACCCTATTTTCAACTTCACCTAAATATTTCTTTAAATTTCATAAGTTGAATCAAAAGACACAGATATTTTCACTTTTTTTCCTTTATTTCTTAATAATATATCATATACTAATATTAATTTAAATTTAAAATATAATTTTAATTAATTAGAATGGTGTAATATTTAAAAAAAAAAAATACGAAATATTTGAATTTATAGTTTTATATTTTAATTTGTTATAATTTGTTAATAGATTAATTTAAAAGAAAGTTGGATGATGTTTGATCTGTTATCCAGGTTGCCATTATTTAAGGCGCTCCAAAAAGTCATTTTTTTTTTAATATTTAAATAAATAAATAAAAACGAGATTTCATCATTTCTTTTATTTAAGTAATAAGTATAAATAATATAAAACGATAAAAAAGATAATTTATATTTATAAAACAAATATCATAGTCTCAATAGATTGATGTTTTTACAAAATTCACTTTTCAATTAATATAAAAATTAAAAAAAATAATTATTATAAATTTTTAAATTTATTATTATAAATACAAATTTGATATGATACATATCAGACAAAATAAAAACAAATTCAATATTTTTCAGTTATTTTTAAATTTATTTCATTGGCATAAATTAAAACAAAACTTCCCTATTTTGAGCCACCTTCATCCAATCTCTTTCCTTTCTCAACTCTCTTCTAGTATTGTATATTTTATTCCAATGATTAAGTGAATGATTTAGTGAATATGCTTGTCTTCTACATAGTTTGGAAATATTTGTCCTATTCCAAATTATCATACTACATCATTTACTGCAGTTCCTTTAATACTGTTGTATTATTTAATCAACTTTGTCCAACTTTTGAAACGAAAAATTACATACACATTGAATTTATTAATTAACAAATATTAAGTTTTTTTATAAATTATTAAATATTTTCTTTCTGCAAAGATATTTTTTTAATAAATACCAATATGTTATGAAATAAAATTGAATCACAAATAAATAAAATATTATAATATAATTCATTTGTTAAATAATTCTATTAAGCTTGTATTATATAAATTTTTATATTTTGTTTTTTTTGTGATTTTTTCCTTTTTTTTTTTTGCCTATTTAAGTCTTATTGTTTATATGTAAGATATACTTGATCTTGGTATAATTTGCATTTATATTTGTAGTTTGATCCCGTCGTTTATTTCAAGGCGCGTGCTGAGGACGCGTGCATCGAATTAAGGTCGTCCGATTGCTTGCCAAGGCTATTCAGCAGAGAATGAGAAGAGGCACGCCCCACCGACAAATATGATACAAATCCGTTCGAGTTGGCAAAAATTTTAAAATATATTAAAGGAGGCCAAAAAGAGGTTAAACCCTCCACTGATAAAAGACATTCTTTTCAACTTTCCAATGTATCCAATTGAATCTTGTAAATGCCCTTTATTTTGATTGCTTGAACGAACTTTAGCAGGATATGAACGTTTTCCCTTTTTTCGAATTTGTTGTTCATTTTTGACAAAGTTTAACAAAGAGCCCAAAACTTGACAGGTAAAATTAGTTTAACATGGAACGATGTTCTTTTTTCAAAATAGACAATACTTAAAAGAGATTTTCCTTCTTATTATTTACAAAATAATAAAGTGAATTGGAAAACAAATTCGATTTTAATTTTTTTTCTGTCAATTTTTAAATCAAGAAATTAAAAAAAGTTTCTCATCATTTTATTTAAATGTGATATTATTATTTAAGATTAAAATTAAATTAAATTTTATATTAATATTAATTTTATTTATATCACTCTCTCTCCCTTCTTTTGATTTAAATTCATATTTTGTTTTTTATTTATATTTATACTTACTTACTTACTTATACTTACTTACTTTATACTAACTTTATTTGATTTAAGAATTGACTAATATAAAAATTAATTTTATTTTATAAAAATTAATTATTACTTAATTTCTGTAAAAGCTGGGATAACTAATCCCGCCTTGAAACGTGAGCATTTAAAAAAAAGAAATATTTCTGTATTTTTTTATACTTAATTAAAAGTTATTTATATATATTTTATCATTTTTACCGACCGACGATATGAAGGGAAGGTATTGTTTTCACACCAAATTTCACATGTGGAGATTTTTACACATCTCCACGAATCATACATTTTGTTAATAGAAAATTATTTTTATCATGATGTCTGTCCCTCTGTCCGTTCGTCCGTCCGTCCATTGTGTGTCCGTATAGACGTGTATAGCTTGAACAGGCTTAACAGATTTTGATAAAATTTGATATATTTACTAAATGCATCAGTAGTATGAATTAATCAACTTTTGGTGTACGAGGGTCATTCAACAAGTACTTAGTCTCACAGCCCGATGGCGCTGCCATCACAAAATAGTTTTACCATCATGTAGTACATTCATTTACTAGCCTACTGTAAAAGTTTCAGTCAATTCCCTTCACTAGTTTTGTTTTGGAAGCGATCTTGTCGATCAGTTGTACAAAAATGGAAAAAGAACAATATCGTACCAATTTTTGACGGTCGCCATCGAAGGAGAAGATAAGAAATAAGAATCTAATCACCGAACGATATTGATCTTTTTCCTCACTCGTTTGTGATAGCAGCGCCATCGGGCGGTGAGGCTAAGTACTTGTCGAACGACCCTCGATTATCCGAAAACCGGAAGTAGTAGTTTACAAAGTATTCATTTTATATTCATTGTCGGAAAATATTTCACTTAAAATGTAGTAGTAATTAATAATTGAGTAATTAAACTAAAAATAAAAACATAATCATATAATTTAGTCATTTTAATTCAAGTTTTAAAAATATTTTTTTTTATAATTATATATAATATATATATATATATTTAATGTTGTTTGGAAATTTATTTATTTCAAATCGTCAAACAGCTTATTTTTATATCATAATTTGAAAAAAGTTTTCTTATAAGAGGTAGGATGAAAATACATTTTCCTAACCCCCTTCAATTATTTACATTATTTTATTTAAAATTTAATAAAAACTGATATATGCTTTATTAAAGACTTAATAAACTTAAAAACAAATATTTTTTTTAAAGTATATTATTATTCATACTCTCATAAAATCAAATTCTTAATTTTTTAGAAAAACTTATTTTAAAAATAATATGAAAAATAATAACTCAGGTATGCATCCTTTTTGTTGTCGCACCAATAATAATAATAATAAACATCTTTAGTTCATTTAGGTCCATAATACCTAGAGCCTAAAGCTCAGTGATCCTAAAATTGGGTCTTTGAAAAAAAGTGTCAACCCTCATCCTTTTACAAGTAACGGGGATCTTCACTATTTTTTAAGTTCATCTTTTTTTAAATTAGACCTTTTCCCTTTTTGTTACAAAGCATCGGCATTGTAAAGAGAAGCTGACTAATGGTAGACTAATAACCATTGTACCATAATGTGTAACAACCTTTATTAACTAATAGCACATTTGTTAAAAATTAAAAATATTTTAAACTTTATATTACTAAAACTAAATGTATATTTGATGAAAGTCTGTAGGTAATAACTTTTCATATATTTTAACTCTCAATCAGTATATTATAAATTTCTCATTTCCTTTTTGAGTTTTTCTTTATTTTTTAATTTAGTTATAATGGGATACAATGTTTTTTTAAAATAAAAAAAAAAAATTAAAATCTCTGATTAGTTATTGATATGTTATTTATAAATATTAAAATAAAATAATAATTTAAAAATTGATCTAAATGTTTTATTCAATTAATTAAAATAAAAACTTATCAAATAATGAGAATAATTGAAATGATATTTGAAAATTAGAATTAGAAATAAAAATTTAAAATATTATAATAATTCTTTTTTATAAGTATATCTAGGAGATGTTTCAGTCTCATAATCTCTTTAAAAGTCCTTTAACATTCCATGTGGGAACTTAAAGGAAATAGTCTAATTTTGCTTTACATCTATCTGTAGATTTGTGTCCTATGAAACTTTCCATAGAAACTAATAGGCTTTGTTATTAAAAAAAATGAAATGTATTTTGAATTATAAGATTGGGAAGATGATGAGCTGCTTTTTTTTAAAAACAAACAAACTATAGTGTTGTTTTTTTAAGTACGAGCTTCATGACTTTTTGAATGAAACGCAGGTTTTTGAATAATTTATTTATTATTTTATTTTTCAACGTAGTCTCCTTTGAACTCACTATACACTTCGTTCAACGTTTCTTCAATTTTATTATTCCTTCCAAAAAATAAGATTTGTCGAGGACATCAAAAATGGTATTTGTTGAGATGATTTCATTGTTGGAGTCAAATCTTTTCCACCTTGATATTTCTTCAGGGTTAGAAACAAGAAATAGTGTCTCGGGGCCAAATCCGGAGAATAGAGCGGATGAGGGAGCAATTCGTGTCCCAATTCATGGATTTTCATGGAAATTTACTTTTTTCCGTTTTCTTCTCAAATCACGAGGTAGTTTGCTATTGATGGATGTCAAACACAAACTACTTTAAAATATCCAGCTGATTCAAATTTCGACAGAAGTCAGCTGATAGTTTCCCACTAATAGGAAAAGTGTTGTTATTTCATTTAAGATACGGGAAATTCAAAAAACCACGGACTGATTCACCACCCCTTGTATCTTATTATTTAAATAAAATTGTTTAAAATATATTATTTTTTTGTTATTTAATTTTAAAAATGTTTGGTGATTAAAAATTAATAAACTAATTACCTGATAGAGGTTACTATCATCACTACATTTTTTTTTGTCTCATTATTGTCTCATTATTTATTATTATTATTATTATTTATTCTGAAAAATGATACAATGAAAAAATTTCTAAGAGAGATGAAAAATTATCAGTTTTTCCTTATTTTATTTCCTAAATAAAGTGTGTAAAACCATTCATTTTCTTGAACTAGCTTGAGAGAGAGAGAGATTTGATAACATTTTCTCAACTTATAAGAGGATGGAAATAAATGAATGATAAGAAGTTCAATTGTAGAGAATTGGGTCGCCGGCTCTGGTCAAAGCCCACGCCGTGTGGGTTGGAAGTCTTTATAGAATTTATACCTACTTCCCCGATTTTCAGAATCTTTAATTAGAACTTATATTAGCTTAAATTGATATACAATAAAAACTTTCCACTAACTAAATAATCACTTAAAATACAAATTATTAATAATATTTAAATAATTATTTATAAGATAAATATATATTTTCAAAACTATGTAGGGTAAAGCATTCAGTCGTTGGCCCCCTTAAGGAATTCCTAGCAGACTTTAATGCATATCTGGGCAAATTGGGGAACAATCTGTGTCAAATTAGGTTTGCAGAATATAGATACTATCAGCAATTTGATGAATAAAAAAAAAAAAATTTCTAATAAACACTTTTTCTAAAAAAAAAAATCCTAAAACATAGTTATTGGCCCCCTGTTATAGTTATTGGCCTATGCATTCTATAGTGATTATACAACCATACAACAAACGATTACATAACCATAGTTAATAGCGCAATTTTTCAAATAAAAATCTCTTATGATTTGTGTTTTAGTGATAGGGGGCCAATGACTGCCTCGGGGCCAACGACTGTATACTTTACCCTATATAAAATTCATTATTTAAAGAAATAAATATGTATCATCTGATTTTAGTATTAGTTTAAATTTTAAGGTTCTGATAATTCATTTTCGATTGTCTGTTAATTTATGCAATGAGACAATACAATAAAAATAAAACAAAGAACTAAAATATAATTTAAAGAATGATTTTTTTTTTCAATTATTCCAAAAATATAAAACAATATTGATTAAATTCATTCATCCCGTTCATTCCAATTTTAATTTGAAATAGTTTTATTTGAACTTAAGAAAGCATCACTTTCAGGTTTCACTGAAGTTGGATAAGTATAGTCAGGGAAAACATTGAAATCCATCTCGTCACATGGACAAATATAAATTGGTTCAGGAAGTGCCAGCATTGATTCCAGCATATTTTTTAAACATTTATTTCTAAAAAATATATTAAGATTAAAGTTACTTATCTGTTATTTAAATAAATAAATAAATTTAGAAATAAATAATTAATATAAAATATTAATTTGACGATATAACAAAATTTGAAATGCTCGAATATTTTATAATAAAAGAAAAAAAAAATGGTCGCACCACACAGGTTTAAAAATTGTTCCGCGCGAAGTTATCTTACGTTCACCGTAAATGACGATTCCAAATCAGTTCTCATTAAAAAAGCTAGCAATAACTGCTTTAAGAGTATTTCCTTCAACTTACTTTTGCGAATTCTTATTTTCTCATATGAATGTAATTTTAACCAAAACCAGAAACAGAATACATGTAATATTACATACCAAATATAGACCAGAATTTATACAAAAAAGATCTCATACTGGGCACCTGTAGAAAATATAGTGTTTCTTTCTAATTGAAGTAAACTTTTATTGTTTAATTTTTGATATATTATTTTTTATCGTTTAGTTAGTTTTTGATATTTTTTTTTTTGTTCTATATAAAATAAAATAAACTGTGTATTAAATATTTATTGATTTTGATGAAATATCCAAAATGTTAAAATAATTTACAATAAATTTGTTGTCTTTTACATTAAAATTGTAAAATGATGCTAATGATCCAAACATCATCACTTTAGATCACATGTATATTTTAAGATAAATATAATTATATCAAATTATATAATAATTTTAAAGTATATAATAATTCATTTTAGTTTATGTTCATGTAAAAAAATATATAATATAAATTATTATACTTACGCTTCATTCACAAAAGTTTCTTTTGAAATCATATCTTTCTCGCTACAATCACAATCAACTTCACAGATGGATGGATAAAGATTAAAATTTGTTATTCCTAGAGTTTGTAGACCTAAAATGAATAAACTAACAAAAATAAAGTTATTGAAAAAACTTCTAAAATTAAGCTGTTTTATTCCAATCTAGTAGAATTCTATCTATCTATCTATCTATCATTGTGGCTCTACGGAATTCGAAAGATCTTGGCAGCAGTAACCATATTTCTCCAAGTGTCCCTACCCAGAGCCACAACCATCCAACTCTTACCCTCTCCCATCTCTCTCACGTCCCTTCCTACCTTGGCCAGATACCGCGTCCTTTGTCTTCCAATCGGACGTTTCCCAATCGGTCCCCCCACCAATATATTTTCGCCATTCATTCTTCTTCCACTGAAGCCTTCTCGATTTTATAACCCTAACTATGTCTGGAGATGCATAGAGATCATAGAATTCCTCGTTTTATAGTCATCGCCATGACCTCATCTTTCTTTGACCCATAAATGCTGCTAGGTATCCTATTCTCAAATACTACTCTACTCTCGTCTTTCATGGTCATAAACCATACCTCACACCTATATAATACAACAGGTAAAATAATTGTTTTATATATTTTAATTTTGATCCCCTTTGATAATAACGAGATAAGCCCCTTTACTGCATGATAACAGGCGTTACCCGAATGCAACCTCGATCGTTAATTAACCTTCGGGATTACAGAATCTAAGTATTTTAATTTTTCTACATTTTCAAATTCTAATAAAGTAGAATTAGTTTTTATAAATTTACAAATTATTCTATATTTTTTTAATGTAACAAAAAAGTTATTGTTCTACAGAAAATGATGGTAACTTGCATATCCTGATGAGGATTGAAACTTTTCAGATTTTTAATTAATTTCCAGCACATAATTCTGTTATAGTCCTTTAACTTTGTCAAAGGAGGGAGAGAGAGAGAGGAAAATGATCTTAAGCACATAAAATTTTCAAAGTAAATCACCCTAAAAGTAATGTTTTAACTTCACTAATTAAAACTAAGTAAATCTATTTCAATTAAATCAAATCAACTTTCAATTTATTTATTTAAAATGGTAAGTTGAACTCGATTATAATAGATGTTTTGATATTTTCAAATAGTAATATAAATTGGGAGTTTTTTACTTATTTTGAATGAACCTTTAATAAATTTAAATTTCCAAAAAGATAAAATAAATAATTGAAAAAAGACAATTACTTCATATTTGCATAATAAATACCTGTGGCATATTGTTTAAGACTTATCCTTCCAATATTAGCTGGATCTAAAGCTGAATACATGGAATTTACATGATCTGGTGTAAATAAAAGTGGTGGTAATTTATTTTGAGGATCAAATCTATAGTTTATACATTGGTTTAATAATTCAATTAAAAATTGAATAGGATTTTCTAAAATTAAATATATTTTTGTAAATTAATGATATTTTATTAAAACTTTTATTGTATCAGTTTATTTTTAATCAAATGTATTTATTATTGGTGCTAAAATAAATGTTGCACAAATTTGAGAGTTTTCTATTCCATTAATCTTAATCATAAGCTACAAGGGCAGGTCAATAAGTCCGTGTCTTTTTGAATATCCCATCTCTTAAATGAAAATGCAATACTTTTCCTGTTAGCAGGAAACTATCAGCTGACTTCTGTCGAAATTTGAATCAGCTGGATATTTTAAAGTAATTTTTGTTTGACATCCATCAATAGCAAACTACCCCGTGATTTGAGAAGAAAACGGAAAAAAGTAAATTTCCATGAAAATCCATGAATTGGGACACGAATTGCTCCCTCATCCGCTCTATTCTCCGGATTTGGCCCCGAGACAATATTTCTTGTTTCCAACCTTGGAGAAATAGCAAGGTGGAAAAGATTTGAGTCCAACAATGAAATCATCTCACAACAAATACCATTTTTGATGTCCTCGATAAATCTTATTTTTTGGAAGGAATAATAAAATTGGAGAAACGTTGAGTTCAAAGGAGACTACGTTGAAAAATAAAATAATAAATAAATTATTCAAAAACCTGTGTTTCATTCAAAAAGTCACGGAGCTCGTACATAAAAAACAACACTATAGTTTGTTTTATTTTTTAAAAAAAGCAGCTCATCATCTTCCCAATTTTATAATTATGTTTAATTGGAAATTCTCTTGGGGGAAGGATAATATTTTTACATTAATTGGTGAGAAAGTAGGAAAGGGCTTTTAAAATGTATGTTTTCTTACTAAAATTTATAGATAACTTTGTAATTAACAATCAACATAATAATTGATTTAATTTCAGAAAATAAAAGGAATTATGAAAAATAATGATTGTTCTTAGATTAAAAATTTTGATTTTGAATACTTAGCTGATGTTAGTTAACATTTCAAAAAAGAAAATAGTACTATTTAAAGAAAAAATATTAAAGTAATTTTTAAAAGTCTAATTTGATAAAAAAAATTCAAGGGATTCAAGTTCCTATCGAGAAGCTTGGTGCAAGGCGAACGACAAATTTATATTTTTATTTAAAAAATAAAAATTTGGTATACCTATAGATTGTTACTTATATGTAATAAGCTAATAAGTAAAAAAATATTTAAAATTTTCATTCTATAATGATTTTTAGAACACAACACTTAAACTCAATATAAGTTTGATTTTAAATTTATTTTAATAATTAACCAAATTTAGTTGAAAATGTTAAATGTCAAATTTGAAAAATCTCTATTAATATTGGAATATTTTAGATGCTAACCTGGTTCATTACAAAGTAAATGTTGGACCATAAAATGAAAGAATTCTTCAATATGTCGTGTTGTAATATAATTATGAGCCTCCATTTGCATTAGGCTCATCCCCTAAAATTTATTTTATTCAAAAATAAATAAATTAATTAAAATATATATAAATAAAATTAATAATTAATAATTACAGTTAAATTTCCCATTTTGATTTTGGGTTTTTGGTACATAAAAGAAGACATGATCCTTGTTTTAAAATATTTTCAATTTTATTACAAATAAAACTTTATTTTAAATAGAACCAATTCACAGCTTACGTGATAGAATTTTATATTATAACTGATTTTTTTTTTAGTTTACTTTGTACTTAATAAAATAAATGTAATTTAATTGTAAATTTTTTGAATCAATTTATACTTTTTAATATTGATATTTTTATTTATTTAAAAAAAAATAATATAAATCATTTCAATAAAAAAAGATTTTTTGCATTGTACATAAAATAGAAGGGCGTATCCTTAAATCCTTTCTTTGGAAGTTTCAAGAGTTCTTAGGGCGGAGCCGCCCTGCGCAAACACCATTAAATACATCCACTTGTGGCTCAGATCCCTTAAAACTAATATTTAATTTTAATTTAACCAATAGGGAAGCTCCAAACAACAGCCACTTGTGGCTTTAAATGCTTCTAAATTCTAATATATATATATATATATATATCTTATATGTATATTAATGAAAAAGAATTGATAAAGTATTTCTTTCAAGTCGAGTCAGTACTAAAAATAAAATTCTGTGGCCAGGCACAGAACTGACCGAAGATTTGAAATAAATTAATTTCCAAACAACATTATTGGTATATATATATATAAAGTATAAATTAAAAAAATATTTTTAAAACTTGAATTAAAATGAATAAATTATATTATCTTGGATTTTATTTTTAGTTTAATTACTCAATTATTAAGTATATTTTAAGTGAAATATTTTCCGACAATGAATATGAAATTAATACTTTGTAAACTACCACTTCCGGTTTCCGGATATACACTAAAAGTTGATGAATTCATACTACTGATGCATTAAGTAAATAAACCAAATTTTATCAAAATCTGTTAAACCGTTCAACATACACGTCTATACAGACACACAATGGACGGACGGACGAACGGACAGACGGACAACCATAAAGATAAAAATACTTTTTTTCTGTTAAGAAAATGCATGATTCGTGGAGATATGTAAAAATGTTCATATGTGAAATTTGGTGTGAAAACAATACCTCCCTTACTATGGTCGGTCGGTAAAAAGGAGGACAAATATATTTAGGGAAATCTATTTAAAATTATTCATAAAAAATTAAAATTATTATTTAATATGAATTAACCGAATTAAGTTATGGATAAATACTTATTTTTAAGTAAAAATTATTTTAAAATAATCTTTAAAGTTTTTATCGTATTATTATTAGTATTAATTAAAATGTTTTCTAGCTCTCAACAGATTTGAAATTAAGTAAATATTATAAATACCCTCTCTTAATAATAATAATAATAATAATAATAATATTAATTATAAAAAAAAATTGATAAAATTGATAATATATTTTGAAAAATTTCGAAAAAAAAGTAATGATAGTATCTACCTTTTTAGAAGTTTCAAAGTGTATACCAGTGTATACATACAGGTATATATAATATATATAGATATAGGAAGAGTGTGTCTGTGTTTGTGTGAATGCTATTAGTGTTTATGACTTGATGGGTATTTTTCAAGAGGCAATAGACCCTTTTTTTTACTTTTCTATTATATAAAAAAAAACAATAGTCACAATAGTTTGATTGACAGCCTAAAGGTAAGAAATTTTTACAACTAATAGTTTACCCGATTATTTTATGAAATAAAATTAATTTAAAAACACAGTAATTTTTCTATTAAGTAAATATTTAATAAAATTATCAAATTATTTAGCAATGACCATACGATAATGTTTATTTTTTTCCATATTTATTATTTTTATTTTAAAAAATATTTAAAATTTAGTAATTTTTTTAAATAATGTTATATATGAATTAAAAATCAAATAATAATAAATACTGACCTCGGAGTTAATAAAGAGTTGATACATCTCGCAGATTAAACTTGAAGACTCTTGAATTGATATCTTATCTCACTCGCCTATATAAATAAGAAATTAAGTAAAATTAGTTGTATCAAGGAAATTAAATAATGATATAAAAATAAATTAATAACATTAATATGATTCAAAAAGTGTATGAATTTTTTAAAATATTATTTTATTTCTGTAATAGTAAATTACTAAAATTCTTTATTATCCCAGAAATACAATTTATAAATGGTTAAATAAATTCATAGACATTTGGATGGGTTCTAATAGAAACAGAACTTATAATACTCTTTTAATAGTGATTAAATAACACCATAGAATTAAAAATCTCATTCTTTCTATTATAAAAAATATTATGGGATGCAACAGTGAAAACACATTAAGTTTATATTATTAATTTCACTGTTATTATATGTAATTGACATATATTAGAAATAGTATTCACTTTTAAAAAGTATTATACTAATATTTAATTGACAAAACAATATAGTAGTAGATATTATTGCTTTCATTTATTCATTTTATAAAATTTTAATAAAAGATTTATTTTATATTAATCTTGTTGAGAATACGAGGTCTGTTCAAAAGAAAAGGTGAATTTTAAATTTTCTAGGGATGTGTACATTCGATTATCGAAATTATTTTGTTATGTTGGTACGCATATATGTTTCTCCTATGTTGGCATTATCAGCCATTTTGGATTAGTTGTTTGTTTTTGACAACTGGAAAAGTTAGTCACGTTTTTGTGTTCTTCGGTTTTTTTACTTAAAAAAAATTGATCAAGGATCAATAATCAAAATTATTAAATAAACAAGAGAATTATATCAATAAAATAAAAACATAAATATTAATTTTTTAAATTAATGGTGTTTTTGAATAAAATCCCCCACATAAATAAAATAATAATAAAAAAAAACTTATTATTATTAAAAAGGATGAGAGATGTTAAGTGAAAATATTAACTATATTAAAACTGAATGGTAACTTAACAACACACGTCAGTGTAGTTGTAATGTTATAATGGATTTGAAAGTAAGAAATCGGATTCGGATACTTCAAGTGCCTAATTTGAAAGGAGAGGTGTGAAAGATTTATAAGATTAGAAATAATAAATGTAATATGTAAAATTAGATAATATAAAAAGTATTATAAATATATATATGAATATGAAATATATCTTTTTTATATACAAATTTTGAAATTGAACAGCTCAGACAGTGCAGTAATTATTTCATGAAGTTTAAAGAAGAGACATAAGTATAGTAAATAATAAATAAAATTTGAAAATATCTTAAAGATGATTTTCATTTAGAAAAAAATTATTTCTTATTTATAATTTTTTAATGTTTAAATAATTTTCATTTAATTTTTAATAAAATTGAATTAATGAGATTCTAAATCGAATGCAAAGAAAATAAATGTTTAATTGTTTTCAAAGATTTTAATTAAAAATTTATATATATATATATATATATATATATATATATATATATATAATTTCAGTATAAAAGATATACTAAAAATACATTTTATAAAATTAAATTTTTATTGAACTTTTTTTTTTTTTTTTTTAAAAGTTTAATAATAAAATCTTTGTATTAAATAATAAAAATAAATAAATTTTCAATTAAATCTTGATTTAAGGGATGATTTCGGTGGAGAGACCGCTAAGCGTCTTGTATTGCGTAGTGAAAATCAGACAACTGAATCCATTCGAGGCGTCGCCCGGCAAGCAGGAGGAGGAGGAGGTCAGGCCAGGCGGTGGAGGGGAAAGGAGGCGGTCGAGAGGGGACGAGCGGAGGTGGGCGCTCGCTGTCAATTTATTATAAATAAAAATCATATTAATAAAATAAAAAGAAAAATATTAATTTTTTATAATTTATGGTGTTATATATTGAATAGATCTTAAATCGAATCGATAGAATATTTAAGTTTAAATTTATTCCCAAAAGATATCAAAAAATTTATAAAATTAATAAATATATGTAAGTAATATATCAGTAAAATATTATATAAAATACATTTTATTCATTTTTGAAATTATTATATTTTGAAAAAATTTTAGAGTGGGATGGAAATTATTCAATTTTAAATTATGAATTATTTGGTGTGATATAATTATAAATTTAATGCAAATATCTATAACAGAGGTTCCTAAAGTGGTCTATATCGACTCATAGGGGTCTATAGCAACCCGCAAGGGGTCTACGGCAGCGAATAACAAATTTGGGGGCCCATGATATGACATGGCTCTTAAAACATTTTTGATTTTTCAATAAGGCTTTAAAAAAAAGGGTAAATTTTTTTTATAAAAAATCAAAATCAATTTATGGAGGTCTACGCAAAACCAAAAAACATGGCAAGGGGTCTACGACACAAAAAAGTTTGAGAACCTATGATCAAGAATAACAAAAAAGTGTATGTAAATGGTGAGAGTTGGATCTTAACTTGGTTGGCATGTAACACGTTGAGATGTCATTTGGAATCAATCGTTGCGTTTTGCTTCTCTTTGTATGTTGACTGCAGTTTACACTTTTAAAATAATTAATAGAGTGAAAAATACCTCAATCACTCCTTTGATTGATGGACTAACAAAATATATTTTTATTCTATTTAAATAATAATCAGGGACCATATAATCCCCTCTTAGAAAAAATATTTTAATAAAAAAATAAATAATCTAAATGAATGATATAAATACATAGATTAGTTAATTTTACTCGTTATAATTATTTTTAAAATGGGCAAACCAAATTTTGAAAAAACTAAAATACCACGTTCTCATCACTTTTTTTCTTATATATAAATATTTATATATTTATTTTATTCGTATTATAGAAGATAAGGTATACTATCGATGTTTTTTTTAGAATTTATTTTTAATCATTTAGATAAAAGCAGTCACTATTTTAAATAAAGTTTATAAATCATCCGCCTTATTAATATTTTTTAAAAATAATTTTAGATACTGTTAGCAGAACCAAGTAGGATAAATATATTTAAATAACTGATTCTAAAAGAAATAATTAAAATTATGCGATAAGTACTTTTGATTTAAATATTCTCAAATAATACCTATATTTTAATAAAATAATTAAATATACAAATTTTAAAATATTATAATTTAAATCTCATATTTATAAATTTAATACCAAATTGATTTTCAAAATTTTCTATTTTATTTGCATATGATTGATTACATGTGTTAAAATTTAAATAAATATATTCTAATTTAATTAATTATCATTTTTTATTAATATCAAATCATAAAAGATAATTAAATTAAACTTATATATAAAATAAACATAAAAAGAAACCTATTAATAAATTATAATAATTTGGATTTAGACAAATTTAAAAAATTAACACAATTTTAAAAAGACAAAAATTTAAATCATATGTCTAAAACAGCGGTCGCCAAAATTTTTGACACCACGGACCAGTTAATTCATAATTTAAATCCCGCGGACCACTAATAGGATTTTTTAAGTGTTAAATATATTTATAAATAAAAATTGTAATCAAAGAACACATAAAATGTACCTAGTTAATAAAATGAAACTATTATCACGTATTGTTATTAATTGAATCATGTTTTAATGCATCTTAAAACATAACTTAACATAATGAGTAAGTATATTCCACATTTTTCTGCGGACCAGCGAAATTTTCTCGCGGACCACTAGTGGTCCACGGACCACCACTTTGGCAACCTCTGGTCTAAAAGATATTTTAATTTTTTTATAATCAATAAATCATTTTTGCACTTAACATATATAGTTGTGATTAATAATTGAATAATTAAACTAAAAACAAAATCTAAGATACGAGTAATATAATTTAGTCATTTTAATTTACATTTTAAGAAAAAATCTTTTTGACTTTAGTGTTTTACAATAATGAGAACTTTAAGAATAAATAAATAATTGAAATAATATTTGAATATTAGCAATTAAAATAAAAATTTAAATTTTATAATTATTCTTTGTAAAGAAATTGCTAGAATTATTAATTTTATATTCATTGTCGGAAATTAATAGACTAATTAATTTAAACTTTAATTTCTGGTGTTATTGAATTCAAATAGAGGTATATAAGAATTTTGTTATATAATTTCATTCAATAGTCAGCTTTTGATTCTTGAGGTTATTAAACGTGCAGATATGCAAAGATTTGAAATTGAATTTTATATATACTATAGAAGAGCGGCTCTCAACCTGGGGGGCGTGAGCACATTCTAGGGGGGGGGGAGCATACCAAGTGCCCGCAAACTTTTAAAAAAAAAAGGTAAGATGATTTTGTGGCCAAACTTTTCAAACATTTGCGATTTTTTTCAATTTTTTTCAAAATGGTTCTAAAAAAGGATTTTGCGATACTCTGAAACAGGGGAGCGTGACCTCACATCACTGTTCTAAAGGTGGGCGCAGAGCCTGAAAGGTTGAGAACCCCTGCTATAGAAAGTATAGAAGAAAAATACCATTGAAGAGAACCCCTTGTTGCTATGCAACCCTCGTAAAGATTTTTTTTTATTTGTATAAAATGTTTTCGTTTTTACTAATAATAGTTTTTATTTAATATAATTATTTAAAGATATCTAAAATAAAAATAAGGTTTTAATAATCAATAAATATAAAACTCTTATAAGTCAATATTTTATAAATATAATGTAAGCAAATCTGTCGAGTGATGATGATATGATACGAGATGAGTCAAATAGACATAAAATCGAGTACATCACCAATAAAATATGATATCATTAGTTTATACCATCATATGTTTTTAAATTAAAATAAGATATTCCGATTTAGTTCATAATATATTTTTTAATGTTAATTTTACCGTCATTTCTTTATATTCAAATATTCAAATATGCAATTCTTCTCCTCCCTAGGCCAACAATACTAAAAACATTAAAAAAATATTATAATTTTACTAAAATAGAAAATAATTTTGACACAAATTCCATTTTAAAATTTTTTTAATCTTTGTAATATTGTTTATAATTTTCCATATATTTTATTAATAATAATTTTAATTAATATTTACTTTTGTTTCTAGAATTTTTAATTTTGAATCATAATCAAGTTTGTTCAGTTCCATTTTAAGTAAACAGGAATGAATTCAAATTTTGAATGTTGACACCATGACACATTTAATTTCAGTCGAATTTATTCTGTTTTATTCTGAATTTTACTGTTATATACCAGCCATCCTCTATATTAGTATTTAAAATAAAAAATTAGAAAAATATTCTATTTACTCCGTAAAGTTACTCTAAACTATTCTAATGTACATTATTGTTGAATATATTTTATTGTGATCGGGGGACTTATTGACCTGCTCTCGTATGTTTTAAACATTACTATAAATATTACATTTACATTTGGAAATTAATAAAATTTATACCTCTTTTAACATGTGCAATGCTAAATAAATAACGATGATAACTTACATTTGGTGTGCTTTATTATGTAGATCATTTCATCATCAAAGGGTGTATAAATTTTTTAAAATATTAAATTACTAAAATTCTTTAAAATTAAAAAATATTTCAGCAAATAATTCATAAATTGGAAATATTTTCATTTAGAATTTTCATTTAAAAAAATATTTTAATAATTCCATTGAAGTAAAATTAATTCTTATAGTTGATTTTTTTAATATTCTTATAAATTTTATTTAACTTTTAATAATTTTGAATTAATGAATTATTAAATAGAATCGATAGAATATTTAAGGTAAATTCTTGTCCTAATCTTAATGAAAAATTTATATAAGTATATCAGTACAAATTTATAAAAATGCATTTTATTAAATTTAATTTTTATTAAAATATTTTTTTTTTAAAGTTTTTTTAAAATTATTATATTATATGAAAAAATTATGTGGGTGAGATGGGAAATGTTCAATTTGAAATTATGAATTGTTTATCGAGTATAACTATAAATTCAATGTAGATACCTATAATGATTGAGATGTAGCAGGCCGTCATGTCATTTGGAAGATATCCTAGCATTTAACTGCATTCTTTTTGTTCACTACATTACTACACTTAGCTAAAACAAAAAATAGAAAAACAAATCACTGACTCTATTGATAGTTCACAATAGACTGACAGAAAATATATATTTCTTTTACAATTAAATAATAATAATCCCCTCTTAGAAAAAATATTTTTTATTACTAATCGGAGTATCTTTTTTTTGAAAAAAATAAATAATTTAAATGAATTTTATACAAATACCTGGTACCACCGTTCTTCTTACCTAAAAAAGGGGTTCCGCCCCCCCCCCCCCCCCAGTACCTTCTTCAACGTTAATATATTATCCAATAGATTTGTATATCTTGTAACTGTCTTTACAAAAATGTTCTACTTTTAAATATTAAATTTTATAAAAGTAAAATGAATATTATATTATATACTATTTATAGAATGTATTTATTTGTGATAATAAATTTTCTTTCTTAAAAATTATCTTTTAACTATCCTGTTCAAAAATATTCTACTTTTAAATTTTATAAAAGTAAAATGATTATTAAATAATATTATATACTATTTGTGGAATGTATTTGTGATAAAAAATTTTATTTCCGAAAAATTATCTATGTTTATTTGAAAGGCGTCAATTACTGTTCTTCATCAGGCGCCAAAATTCTATGGGCTACACTTCTAATTCTCAACTTTTCAAATATTATGTATTCATAAATAATAAGCTGATAAATAAAAAATATTATATATAGCTTCTAAATTTATTCTACAAACGATTATTCTAGAGTGACAAAACCGATTTCAAAAATTTGTATTGATGCATAGGTGTGTTTTCTTCAATATTCTTCAACACTTTAGCATAAAATTTCTCACACTCTATGACACAATTTTAGTGTTTAATTTAGTTTGTTAAAAATGGGACAAAATTGACATTTTTATTAAAAAGACGATAAATATGGAAATGCCCCAATCAAAAAGGTACGTAAGGAAACGTTTAAATTAAGCGGTCTTTATAATTTCTATAATTATAAAGCATGCCCCAACAAAAATTAATTAAATCTTTTATATATACTTTTTATAAATTTTATAAAAAATCCTATTAATATCTATTTAAAAATATATTTTATATTTTATATTTATTTTAATTTTAAAATAAAGATTTAATTTTTCTAAGGTTTGTTATCTTTGTGTTTTTTTATTATACCCAACTTGAGTCTAATATTTTGACAATATTTCTAATTGTCATTTCCTTGACAATAATGACATTTCAAAGAACTTAAATAAAGATGACTTCATAAATAAACGTTTGTATGTTTTTTATTATAATACTTTATTATGGCTAACAAGATGGAAAAAGGAAGTAATTTTAGTAAGCTTCATATCTTTGTGGTTTTGGTTTTTATTCTTCTACCTATTTGAAATAATTAAAATGATTACCTCTCCTTACTTTCTTGTTTCAGTCTTTTCTTCTGTACATAGCTCACAATTAATTAACTAACATATTTGTTACTTCAAATATCTCTAATTCTAAAAAAATATTTGAAAATAATAGAATAACCATGTCTGAACGCAAGCGTATAAGTAAAATCACCCTCGGCATGCTCAAGGGTATTCTCTCACATATTAATGCTTTTTATTTATTATCTTAAATTTTTTTTACTAAAAAAAAAACATGATTTTTTATTATAATTTTTTATCATTCTACATTCATCTATTAATATATGTTAATTAAAAATACTTGCTTCTTAACAAAATGTTTGAAAAATTAATTATTTACTTGATTAATATTTATATCATTTTTACTTTAGATACTAACAAGACAAATGGAAAATGTTAGTTAGCTGTTATTATTATATTATTTATTTATTAAGTGTTAAAAATTTTTTAATTTATAACTATATAAATAGTTTACAAATGTTTTAGTAAAAACAGAAAATCATTTTAAATAAAATTATTAATTCCTAATTTATATTTAACATGTTATAATTTATTAAAAAAATCATTTGTAAATTATTTGAGATGATCATTAAAATAATGCTACTATTTTCCTGTAAATAATTATATAACAGAATTTTATATAAGAAATAATAAACCTTTGCTATCTATAGATTATTATTAAATGTGTAATAATGTATATAAGTGAACATAATATGTTTATTAATTATCGTAGGTTTTAGAAAATGCTCATTTAATTCCTTAAAGGTAGAAATATTTTTATATTTATAATTGTTCACTCACTCTTACTGAAAAAATAATTGATTTTATTCCTAAATATTAAAAATAAATATAATAAAAAATAAATTGATAAGAACTTCTATTAGAATCTTATATTTAAGATTATTAATAAATCAAATATATATGGACACCAACCATATAAATTAATTTTAATTAAAAATTTTTTTTGTTATTTAATTTAAATAAATGAATTATATTTTCTTAATTTTGAGACATTATTTTAAAAACTATTATCATATATTAATATTATTTTTTTTATCATATATACTTCTTCCAAATCTAATATTAACATCTTATTTTTAAACTTATTATTCCCATTATTATTTTAAATTATCAACATTCCTTATTTATTTAATGATATTTTTTAAACAAATATTTATTTATTTCAAGGAAAGTCCATTACAACATCAGTTCCAACATTTGCTATAAAATTCCATACCGAAGACGAAGAATTAGAAGAAATCTTTGGCCCTAGTAGTGAACAAGAAGAGGAACCAAGTGATAAAACTGGTTGGTTCATTTTTTTATATATGTACCAATTTCTTACTAATACGTTTATATTTTTTTATTAGAACCCGAAATATCAGAACTAACTAATGATTGTATAACAACTACAAGTATTTCGTCGCGTGAGCCTTCACCAATGAAAGAATATCTTAAAGGTTTAGGAACGAGCAAACGCTCAATTTCCGTTGATGCTGGTCAACCTTCTGATAGCAATTCATCCACCCAAATCAATAATAATATAGCGATGGGGTCAGGTAATCCACCTGATGCTGGTTGGCGATTATTTCAAGAACTTAAAGGAAAAATAACAAAAACAGTAGAAGAAAAGTTTGGTGAAATGAAACGTTTAAGGGAAAATAATTCTAGTATATCGGATAATGAATATGAAGTGCAATCAATTAATTCTGCAAATGAAAGTCCTGTTCGATCTTCCAAGTTAACTACTTCCCAAATAGAATCTGAACCCATTTTATTAATTAATAAATCAGAAAAGGTAATTCAAACCATTATTTTATTTTTTATAAGTGGTAATCCTAGTATAATATTTACTGAAGATTATTTTTAAGGGGAAAACATTAATATAAATTTATCTAACTATCTGTGGATCTTGGCCGCAGCAACCACTTTCTTCCAAGAACCCCTATTCTGAACTACACCCATTCATCTCCTACTTCTCTGACAACCCTTTCTACATTATTTTTTAATTTCCCTTAATAAATTTTGGAATGCACCTTGCTTGTACAAGCTACGTACATTCTCTCATTTTATTTGCCCTAATCTCCCTGTAATGTGGTTGATGATTCATAATTTAGTTTTTTTTTTTGTGGAGAAGAGAAATCACCTCTCTTCATCCAACCCCAAGCTGAGAAACAGCTGTAATGGAAAAAAATTTAGTATTATATCTCTATTCTAAACATTAATATAAATGAATAAATAATTACTTTTTGAACAATCTTAAATAATTTTATTTTATTTTTTTCAAAATAAATAAACTTTACTTTCAGTTTAATATATATAAAAAATATAAAATTAATATAATAATCTTATTAATTAAGTTCTAATTTTTTTTTTTAAATTTATTTACTAAAAAAAGGAAGAAACACCTGTTGAACCTCCTCCGCCTTCTCCACCCCCGAGTCCAGTTGAAAAATGTCGTACTTCATCATTTAGTCGTAAATTTTCTAAACTTCGTCATCGTTTCCATTCTCACGACCCAATAACTTCTCCATCTAAAAGTATGGAAAATTAATTTATTTCTGAAAAAAATCCATTTACGTCAATTTTTCTTATGAATTATTAAATATAAATTCAATTTATTTCTCATAGATGTTCCTGAAACCATGAAAATGTCGGATCTTTATAATAATGAAAATGATGACTATGAAGTTGGAGTGGAATCTGCAGTAGAAGCTGCTGAAGAGGGAGACTCTATAAATGAGATATCACTACTAAAACCATCAGAAGAAAATAAGGTAAAATATTAATTAAAAACTTATTTTCATGACAATATATATTTTATTTACATATTTATAATTCTTAAATTTGTAAATAAATTCAGATCAAAATATTTTCATTCTAAGGGATTATATAAATTTTGTCTTTGTGATGTTTTGATTTTAGATGGACATTCATGATTTTCGAACATCTCTGCCAACTTCTCCATTTGATATGCGTTCACCAAAGATTAGCGAAGACAAATCAATATCTATCATGATTCGAGAATTTCTTATTTATGATGTCCCTTTATTAATATTTAAACATAAACGAATATCCTTATTTTTCCTATGTATTTTTGTGATATGGTTATATATCCCTTTACCAATTTTTTTCTGGCCTTTGGTGTTAGGTTTTTTTATAGGTGCTGGATGCATTCGAATATTTGATTTATATAATAGAATGTTTTCCAGTGGTTTAGTAGAAGGTATTGTTATTTAATAATATATATATTAGTATATTTAAATTATAATGTTTTATTTTATTAAGATTATTATTAATCATTTTAGATATATCCTCGAATATCAGAATTAAAACATCGGATAACTTAACAAAAGTCTTACAAATTCCTGCAGCCCGAGAACATCGACAATATGCTGAGTTTTCGGTATGTTTTTATACAAGTAAACAATATGTCTATTTTCATTAAATAATATTTCCTATTTAAAAAATATTGACTTAATAATTGTAATTTTTAAAACTTCTTTTAAAAAGGGATGGATGAATGAATTTCCAGCAGATTATAATCCTGAAACATATCATATAGGTTTAACTCAGTCTGTTTATGTAAGACTCGAGAATGGAACTTTACGCCTATCTCATTCTCGAAGCAAAATTCCGAAAAGAGCTTCCTGGAATGAACGAACACATAAACTTCGTTTTACTCACCAACGTATTTATAACATTTCAGGCTGTGAGGTTAGTAATTAAATAATATTTATATTTTTTCAATATATTGTAATTATTAATTTAAATTATTTCAGATTAAATTATTACCTGAAGGTCTTGCTCGACGTCGAATTTGGTCCAAAAAATATCCAATTTGTATTCAACTTTCAAAAAATGAAGATCAATCTGATATAAATGAACCAAAAATTACTGTTCAACGAAATGATTCTGATCAAACTAATGATGATTCTATTGCAACAAGAACATCCACAGGTAAAATAAAAAATTCAGGCATATTAATATAAATTAAAAAAAAATTATTTCTAAATTTATCAATTTAATTTTTTTTAGAATGTCTTGCGAGTGGAATTACAGATGATGGAATCTCTCGTGATAGTTCACCTTTAGAAGAAGATACAGATACTGTTGATGTTGATTTAGAAAGTTTTACTCATCTTGAAAAACCCAAATGCCTTTATCTTTTTGCTCGAGCTGATCGTGAAAAAGAAGAATGGTACAGAAGATTAAAAGCTGGCACTAGAAGTTTGGAAAATACTTCATCAAATCAATTTCCAACAAACTTAACTTTTAGTTCAAAGGCTTGTGGGGATTTATCACCTGGAGGAAACGATAAATCACCAGAGCAATGCACCACGCCATCACAAGAAATTATTAGTTCATTTGAAAAACAACAACAACTCCTTCATGATTATAATCGATTTATGGCTCGCTTTGATTTAAAAGTAAAATTTAAAATAAATTTTCTTAATTTATTTTTTTAATAAATTATATATTTTTTGTTAATGAAAATATAATATATTCATAAATATTTCCTATACTACCATTATATTACATTAATATATCTTAAATAATTTTTTATACAAATAATTATTAATTCATGATAATTATAAATATTATTTTATTACAGAACCTTAATACAAGTCGAAATAAGATATCATTGGATCTGAACATTTCAACATTACCTCAAGAAACAATTGATACATCTAACGAAGATCCAAATAATTCATCTCAATCGAATGGGAATTCTGGACAAATAAATGATTCATCCAAACTGAAATTTGATCTTTCTAATGTTGATCCAAGTCTTCTTTGGTTTAACACATTTACTGCTAGATTACTTTTTGATTTTTTACGTAGCCAAACATTGAAAGCACGAATAACCGAAAAAATTCAAAGAAAACTTGCTACATTAAAGGTATAACATTAACTTCTAATTAATTAATTTTTGTTATTAATCATTATAGAATCTATTTTTGTTATATTATTTACTCTTATTTCAGCTACCTTATTTTGTTGAACATCTTTCAATAGCTGAATTTATTTTGGGGAATACATCTCCTACAATACATAGATCTAGCTGCCCAAAACTTGATGAACAAGGCTTATGGTTTGAACTTGATTTTACATATGAAGGATCTGCTGCCCTAATTTTAGAGACTAAACTTAATTTTATGAAATTACGTCGAGTGGAAGGTGAAATGCCACAAATTCAACAACAATTAGTTGGAGAGGAACCTGAGAAAAGGTATGTTAATATAATTAATTCAAAAAGAATTACTTAAGTTTGATTTATTTATATCATACAAATAATTGTCTATTTATTCGTTTCTTTAAGAGAAATGTAATTGTTTTTCATTTAGTTCCACTTTTTCATGTTTTATTATTGTTGGCACTTAAAATATTTTTTCTAATATATCCTCTCCAACACCCTATGCTTTAATGTATTTTTGACGTTTCTGATATGAGATTGTGCACTTTGATTTAATGCTTTCTTTATGTTGTATTCTATTAGCAAATCGCCAATGTTTGATAGTGATCTTGAAGATTCTGCAGAATCTTCTGAGGAAGATGAAGTTGACAAAACAACTTCAACAGAGTAAGTAATGCTTTAAGATCTGTTATTCAATGTTCTCATTATCCGTTCAAAACAATTTATATAAATGTTTAATTTTAATTTTAAATTTTAAGAAATAATTTTATAAAGTTATTTTATCGATGATAAATAAATAATAATGCTTATATAATTTATATTTATATCACCAAATTTGGAATATATTATAATTTATTCCTTTCTTAAAACAATTAAATTGCGAGTTCTTATATTTACAAAAACAATTGTGTTCGAATTTACAAAATTCTCTTCTTAATTTCTAGTAGTGGAGGTTCCTCAACTACTGGAACATCTATGAACTCGAAAGAAACAATTAATCTTTCACCAGCAGCTGCTGGACAAACCAGCAGGCGACTTCTTAATATGGTGAACAAAATTACTCAATCCAAATATTTTCAACAAGTAAGTCATCTCGATTTATATTTTTATAAAAATAATTATTCATCTAAAATATTTTAAATATACATTTTAAATCTTTTCTTTATTAATTATATAGGCCACCGAATACAAATATATTCGTCGGGCTATGGAAGAAGTTTCAAATACTCCTTTGTTTTTAGCAGTGGAAATACGGGCTTTAGTTGGAACATTAGTAATTAATATACCTCCCCCTCCAACGGATAGGATATGGTAAGAATCCATCTCTAACTATTAATTATTTCATAACAATTTTCATTTATTTATGTTTTTATTTTTCATCAGGTACGGGTTCAAAGCTAAACCTCATCTCTATTTAATTGCCAAACCTAAACTTGGAGAACGAGAAGTGACTATAGGTCATCTAACAAGTTGGATAGAAAAGAAACTTATAGGAGAGTTTCAGGTACATTAAATAATATTATAGACTTTAAAAAGTATTAATAAAATACCGTCTCATCCAAAAATTATTCTAAAAAACTATTTATTAATGTTTTGATTTTATTTTAGAAATTAGTTGTCTTGCCAAATATGGATGATTTAGTTGTTCCTTTAATGATGGGAGATATACCAGAATAAGTAAATTTATTTTTATAAATTTAATATCAACTATATAAATGAGGTAATCCATTTATTATATTATTAAAACATCAACAATGTTTACATAAATATTTGGTATTTTTATTTATTTTAACAAAATTTAAGAAGTATACTTAAATTATGAATTCACTTCATTTTTAAATGATTTTTTTAGTAAATTCCTCTATTTATATGGTTAACAAATTTTGTGCTTCCGGTGGAAAAGCAAACTGTTTTTTTTTTTATTTGTTATAAATTTAATTGAAAAGTACTAATTTACATTTATATAAATATGGATAAATCATTCGATAATTTATTATTTGTATAATTGCTTCCTATCATAATTATGAATTGTTATTAACCAATATGATGATGTAATTTAGATCTAGGGAAATTGTGCTTAGTTGGTGTGTTCCCTACAGAATGTATTAAAAATCTTTTGTGTTTTTATAAAACTATTTTTAAATATATTAGTATAATTTAATTTAAAAAAAATAATGTGATTACTTTTAAATGATTTTATTTTATTCCCAGAAGATTTATATTTTTTTCAATATATTTATTCCCATTTCTATTTTTGATATTTTCAAATAAATTTTAATAGAGATCTATTATAAATCTTAATTTAAATTATCTCTTTCCTAATTCTATGTCAACATATCTTTATAAAATCCTGAGGCCTAGATTGAAAATAATTCATGTATTTTGTATACCCTTTTAAAATTGAAATATTTTTGTTATTTTTACTAATTTTATGGAAAAGTATTTTAAAAAGAGAGATTTTAAATTAAGGTTGATTAAAATTATAATCAATTTCATCCTATAAAAATTTGATTTAATTTATTTTGGAATGATTGTGAAATTAATCTTAACAACGATTTGGCAACGAGGATTATAAAATTTGTCCAAAATGTTCTGAAATATTGTTATTATTTTCTATAGGAATTTATTTATACAAACTCTTCAATATATTTCTCTCAGGGTTTTGTTTTCCAATTTTCGGCACATCTCTTCCTTTAATGTCTTTCAATCTTAATGTGTGAATAGCTATATATTCTTAAACATAAATATACCCTTTATACATTTTCTCTATTTTGAATTTATATTTTTATTTAAATTTATTATTGTAAAATTAAAATTTTTTATTTCATAATTTGTTTTAAATTTTATCAAAGCGAACATTTGTTTGAATTTAAACCCATTAAATAAATATATTTATATACTATTTATTTATTTAATTATTTAAATATTATATATATATATATAGATGGAAAACAAAAAATTTTAAAATTTATATAAAATTAATCGATTTATAAAAACGATTTGAATAAATTGTTTTACTTTTCAAAACAGTTAGAATAAATTAAAAAATAAAAAATAGTTATATCAAAAGAAAAACATAACCATATCAAAAAATGAATGTAAAGGTATTTTTTTATTCTTCCATTCTATATGTATTGAAATATTTATTTGAAAAGTAAAACAGGAAATAGTAAACTGGAGATAAATTAAAGATTAAGCGCTGTAACATTTATTTAAGATGGAAAAGATTATTAATAACATTTATAATTACTTTCAATTTTAAAATATTTATTGTAAATAAAGACTTATATAATCTTTGTTTCTAGGTCACATTCTTTACATAAACTAACAATTTGTTTTATTGCATTTATTCTATTTATTTTTTGGAGGAAAAATATCGATTGATTAGACGCTTCCATTTTATTCTTGTGTGTATCATCTTGTTTAAATATTATATATTTTACTCACTTTTTTAGATTTCACAACTAAATTTAGCTATATATCTCCAAAAGAATAAAATCAAAACGTTTAAAAATTCAATTCAACGTTTGATAAAGTGAATGTTACTAATTTTGATTTACATTGTATAATGTTGTTCGCTTTGATAAATATTAACTATTAATTATGGAAGGAATAATAAAATAAGATATAAAAATAATTTATGTACTTAAAAATTCCTTTATTTCTTCCGAAATTTCTAATTTTGACTGATTCATTATAAGTGTATTATTCGAAAAATGACCAATTTAATATGAATTTTAAAAGATAACTGTTTTTCTAATAAAATTTCGATAATTCTCTGACAATAAAAAAATATAAAAAATTAAAATAAATATTAAAAGTTTATTATAATCGAAAGACAATATGGATTTATAATAGAAATGTACTTAAAAAATATGAAATAATTAATAAAAATAATATAATACATATAAAATTTAGTACTTTAACAAATAGTTTATTTTAGATATATTTTAGATTCAATAACATAAAGTATTTTTTAAATTACTATTTTTTATAAATTTTTTCATATTATTTGAAAGAAATAAGTTTTATATGAAATTGAGTAAAAACAAAATTTTCTAAGATTAATTCTATTCTAAAAAATACTTTCTAGAATTATATATATATTTTTTTTTATATTAAGAATAAAAAATTTAAATCTTTTAACTAAAGTATTCTCATTATATGTATTGCATATTCACCTAATAATTTTTTAATTTTAAATTTAGTTGTTGTCTTAAATAAACATAACATTTAAAGGAAAAATCATATTTAATCTGGTCATTTTTTTTAAACTCGTGATTTGTAAACAAAGACTTAATATCATTTTAGTATATCTATATATATATATATATATATATAAATATATAGTTTTTCAATGTTTTTTTTATTTACATATTAGACTTGTAATGACTATTTAATACATTTCTCCGGGTAATCATAAATGTTTATTAAACAATATTGAAAATGTTCTTTTACTATTTTTATAAATAATACATATGTGTGAGGTGTGGCCAATAAATGATATTAAAATTTTTAAAAGTTATTTTCAATTAAAACTTAAATTTATTAAATACGTATATATAAATATTTATGCTGGCTTGGATTAAATCTTAATTATAAATTTAATTTATTTATAAATATTTATTCTTTTTGTCCTTCAGAAAATTGTTTTTATTATACACTATCTCTAAAAGCCATTCAGTCTTCTATAAAACTAAATAGACTGTATAAATATACATTGCAAGTTTATTATATATGTAAATTTTTATTTTTTTTATTTTATTTTATTAAACAGTATTTTATTTTTTATACTTGTTTTTTTTTATTTAATAGTTATTTTAATATTTTATTTTGTTAAAATGTCTTTTAAATATTGTTATTCATTTTTACAAATTGTGATATTCTCAAGCCAAAAAGCCTAAAAACATTGCTTTTGAATAAAATACAAATAAATAAATATAATAAATAGTTTTTCAAAATGTTCTTAATGAGATCACGTAAAATAAAATGTATTTTCTACTAAATGTTTGAAATAAATATATGACATATAATTAATGAAAATGTTTTTCTTCTTAGTCCTAACATTCCGTTTGTTTTTTGTGGTGGGAGGTGGCACCAAAAAAGTAGGGAGAACTTCTTGTCGTCCATTTTGGATGTACCAAAACAATTAATTTTCCATAAGACATAATACATTGTTGTTTCCAATTTTCTCGTATGTTTGAAAGTTTTCTTAGTTATTTCTTCTTTATTTTATAGTTTAGTTAATATATTTAATAATTATAAATAGTTTTTAATAATTTAATTTGTATTTAATAATAAATTATTTTTTATTAGATTCTAACTGGATTCTAAGACCAGGTTAGGTTTACACCTAGGTTTAGGTTATAGACAGTTTATAAATAGTTGTTATTTTATTTTAGTTTTTAAAAATAATTATCATGGCATGTTCTGCATATGGATGCACGAACCGACGTGGAAATAAAAGTAAAAGACAGCTAGGTGAAAAAGAATTTGATTAAATTTCAAAACGGTATATATAATATTTTAGAAAATTTTCTTAATTATAACAAATTCTGGTAGTACCTCAATATCTCTGTCTAAATATCATTTAAATTTTTTTTCATAATATCAATTAATTTGAATTTCTATTTAATCATTTTATTTGAATTTTTTTATTAATAATTGTGTTTTTTTTAGATAATTTAATAACATTTCAGTTGCTTTTTTTACTTGATTAATTTTGAATTTTGATTTAATTATTTGTTTATTCTTTCATCTATATATTTAATACGACAGTCTGTCCGTCCGTACGCAAAAGAATCCAGATCCTAAAATACAAGGAGTAAGGTAACCAAATTTTTCTGAGGTGAAGGGTACCTCAAATGATGAAAAATAAAAAAGAAATTAGAATCTCAGGTAACTCCTGAGCTGAGCTGCGGGTGTTCCATTTTTCAGAAATGTTGCAAAATATATATATATGGTGGGATTGGGAAGATCAAGGACGCGGTGAGTGGACAATGTAGGGACGTGGACAGATGGGACAGGGTAGGAGTTAGATGGTTATAGCTCAGGATTGGGATACTTGGAGAAATGGGGTTGCTTTCGAGATCTGTAGAGGCACAGAGATAGACAGATAGATATAAAAATACAATAGTAACATAATTAATTTACTGATTAAATTAAAATATATTTTAAATAAGAACCCAAACAGAAATGATAATATAATGTAATATACTGATTGAAACAAAATGGATGAAAACCTTTTACATACAGACTTCCAACGAAATACTATGTATTTCTTCGGGGGTACAGGGGGCGGAGCCCCCGTCAAGGTGAGAAGAGCGCCGAAGGCGCTCTGATCAGCCAGTATTTATTTCATTTCTTTATTTACTTAAAAATTTAATTTTATCAAATATCTAATTATTTTCAGGTAAGTTTATATATTTTTTAATATCTATCTAATCTTATTATGGTAGCTACAATTGTTTGTTTGTATATATGTAAATGTGTTCTCAGAAACCTCTCCAACGATTTTCTGTTTTCATTGCATGAATACATATATACATACATTAAAATTTTTAAAAATTGTTTCGGAGCAGTTAGAAGATTTTCGATAACGATCAGTGCATCTTTACTGAAACCGGCGAAGAGCGTTACGAACGTTTAGAAATTCTTCGAGACAGATTAATTAATTATTTGAATATAATTAAAAGAAGTTTAATTTAATTTTATTTTTTTTTATTTTATTAATTAGTTATTAGTCATTAACTAATAATTTAATATTAATTCATATATATTTTATAATTTTTTTATAAATTTTTATCATTTAATTTTGTTTTTGTTTGATGCAAGGATGCAACATTTAATAATTGTAATAATTAAAGAATTGTATATCAATATTTTTTAAAGGGTCAAGCGAGAGTTCGATGTCCCAGGTATTATTATTATCAGCCAAACCCAATAATAATGAATCATTTTTTTTAACTTAATTACCGAGCCGAGGCTCGGGGTCCCGGTACTAATTTATAATTTAACACGCATGTTCCAGACACAGCGCCATGCGTAAATCCGAAATAATCTAAACATTTTTATACAATGTATTTTTTCAATGTAATACTTAAAATATAAAGAGCCATTTAAAAAAATATCAATAAAAAAAGATTTTAAAGAAATATAGAAAATAATTTTAAATAAGGCGCCTAATGTTTTTAGTGAACTGAATCGTTGCTAGCTTAAAGAAATGGTTGTGGTTATTATTTTGAATGTCAATAAAAATCAAACTTTTAATCACAGAGTCAACCCCCCGACACGCAATGCTAAATTCGTGAAACAGCGTTTAGCGCTGCTGCTAAAAAGTGACCCCTATATGAACTATGATGTGAAAAAACCGGCCTGGCACCATTTTTAAAATCCATTTTGAATCATTTGAATGAGAGGAGCGGGAAGAATGAAAAAATTATGAAATTTTTCAGTTAAGTGAAAAATTATTTATTTAGAGCTAAAACTGACATTTCAGAAATAATTTTTTTTTTTTTAAAAAAATTGCTGAAATGTATGTCTTGTCCCCAAATAAATAATTTTTCACTTAACTGAAAAATTTCATAATTTGCATGTCTAGAAGAAAAGAATTATGTTGTATGTGACATATTTATTTGAAAATAGATTATTACAAAATATCATTAACAATAATGATGTGTATCTCATTTGTAAACAAATCTTTTATACATATTTTTCTTTAAACATATTATATTAAATTTCTCACTTAAATAAAAATTACACAAGGACGTTGATTTACCTAGATGATCGAGAATATAGAATGTATTTGACGAAAATGTTGATGATTTCTGTAGAAGATGTATCCTTCTTACATATCATATTGTTACACAATTTAATAAAATGTAGCAACATTTTTTTATGTAAAAGAAGGCTACATCTTTTGGCGAAATCATCACCATGCAAGGGACAAAAGTCAGTTTCGAAGAAGGGATCTGAAAAGGAAGAAGAGAGGATATTTGAAAGATGGATGATGCTAGGGATATTATGGTAAAACTTGCCCATCTCTTTAGATATTAGTTTTTTGAAATCATCTGAGGGATGTTTTTCAAAACATCCCTCATTTTGCCGCAATTCTGTTGATTTGTGAATATCATTTCTGCTTTCCCCGCATGCGAAATTCACGCAGAAACGACATTCATTTATCAACAGTTGTCTTATCAAAGTACCAGCTCACCGAAGGAAGACATAAGATTGTTTGTAAATATCGATAGCACCTAGGGCCATGTTTGTATATGGAGAGGAAAAGGGCTTTTTCTTCCTGGGTATACCGGCGGGAATTTTTAACCACAGAGAAATTTTTAAGGGTGGATAAAACAAAAGTTGAGAGAGGAGCAGGTAGATTATGGATATCATTAATATTTTGAAATGATTCATGAAGAAGTTTTTTTGATCGCTTACATTCTTGTGAAATTATTCTCTTTCTCTCTTTATCTTGGTTCAATAGTCGCTTGACCTCGTTGAGCCTTTGGTACAATCTTTTCTTCCTGGGAGATAAATTTTCTATTCTAGAAACACCGAGATCTTGTAGGTGTATGTCCCGCGGATCACCTGCAAAAATTAATTAAGTTTAAAATAAAAAACTCCAATGAATTAATACAGAAAAGCCTAAGCGAACTAAAATTTTATTTTAAATCATTTTAGCAAATCTATTCAAAGTTAAGAGAAGATTAATGAATTTTATTAAAAATATAATACGTACATCTCCCAGAACTGGATTCAAAAAGATTTGGCTCCTCGAAGGCCAAGCTAACAGATGGAGTAACAGGTGTTGCTAGAAAAAATATTAAAAAAAATTATTGAAATTATTTTCTTTTATTATTAATACATTTTTAAGTGAACAACAACAGTAAATTTTAAAAGATAAATTTGCACCAAGCATATGGATACATAATATAGATTAAGAAAATTGAATTGAGTTTAAAACATTAAAAATATAATACGTACATCTACCAGAACTGGATTCAAAAATATTTGGCTCCTCGAAGGCCAAGCTAACAGATGGAGTAATAGGTGTTGCTAAAAAAAATATAAAAAAAAATTATTGAAATTATTTTCTTTTATTATTAATACATTTTTTAGTGAACGACAACAGTAAATTTTAAAAGATAAATTTGCACCAAGCATATGGATACATAATATAGATTAAGAAAATTGAATTGAGTTTAAAACATTAAAAATATAATACGTACATCTACCAGAACTGGATTCAAAAATATTTGGCTCTTCTGAGGTCATTCCAAAATCACTTGTAGTATTAACACGTGGGGCTGTAAAAATATTAAAAAAAATTATTGAAATTATTTTCTTTTATTATTAATACATTTTTAAGTCAACAACAACAGTAAATTTTAAAAGATAAATTTGCACCAAGCATATGGATACATAATATAGATTAAGAAAATTGAATTGAGTTTAAAACATTAAAAATATAATACGTACATCTACCAGAACTGGATTCAAATAATAGTAAAATTATATTAATTATACTTACTTTACCATTATACATATTGATCGCAATTGGAGGGCGTCGGATCAGTATAAAATATTTACAATTGTTTCAAATTGTTTTAAGATGTTAGACGCTTGAAGATCAGATGGATCAGATGATCAGATGTTTACGACACTTTCACAATATTTAAAATGATTCAAATGGATTTCATGAATTTAAAAATGAGCCTGGTGCGGCATCTGTTGGTTGGTTTATGAAAAACTTTCGGATTTAAATTAGTGCCAGCAGCGCCTCTTGTGGCCCCTATGTTCTTAACATGTTTTCGAAAGCTCTGGGCCTGTGTCGGGGGGTTGCACAGAGTATCCGTAATATATTTATCACAGATCCACAGACAATCGGTTTATACTACTAATTACCTTATACAAATATAATATATAATTGATAATAGATTATTCAATTAAAAATGGATCTTTATTCACAAGAAGACATGAAATATCCAATATATATAGGTAATTTTAATTAACTAAATTTGTTAATTATCACTAGTTTATATTTTTAAATATATTTGTAATGATATTCAAAATATTGATTTTTAAAATAATTAGATAATGATTTAACATAATGAATATAAAATATCCCATATATATAGGTAATTTTTATGAGCATCTAAATTATTGTTAATATATTGGTAATGATGTTCATTATATTGATTTTTAAAATAGATAATAATTTGACATAATGAATATAAAATTGTTTTAGGTCCTTTATATCCTTGTGTATATTGCTACACAAATTTTATAAATGAGGAATTTGTATCTAAACATTTAAAAAGATGTTTTTTCAAACAAATATTTTCAATTTTAAAATATAAATTAAAACTCAAGAATAATACAGTGGAATATTCCAAGGAAAACAGTTCTGACGAAAAACTTGAAGATACTGATTCAAACAATTCAGAAGACAGGTGTTTTGAATGTAATCATTGTAAAAAGAGATTTAAACAAAAATCACATTTAAATACACATTTATTAATTCATTCAGATGTAAAGCCTTTTGAATGTAATTATTGTAAAAAGAAATTTAATCAGAAATCTGCTTTAAATACACATATATTAATTCATACAGGTGAAAAGCCTTTTGAATGTAATTATTGTAAAAAGAAATTTAATCAGAAATGCAATTTAGATACACATATATTAAATCATACAGGCGAAAAGCCTTTTGAATGTAATCATTGTAAAAAGAAATTTAATACGAAATCTGATTTAAAGAGACATTTATTAATTCATACTGGTGAAAAGCCTTTTGAATGTAATTATTGTAAAAAGAAATTTAATCAGAAATGCAATTTAGATACACATATATTAATTCATACAGGTGAAAAGCCTTTTGAATGTAATTATTGTAAAAAGAAATTTAATACGAAATCTGATTTAAAGAGACATTTATTAATTCATACAGGTGAAAATCCTTTTGAGTGTAATTATTGTAAAAAGAAATTTAATCAGAAATGCAATTTAGATACACATATATTAATTCATACAGGTGAAAAGCCTTTTGAATGTAATTATTGTAAAAAGAAATTTAATACGAAATCTGATTTAAAGAGACATTTATTAATTCATACTGGTGAAAAGCCTTTTGAATGTAATTATTGTGAAAAGAAATTTAAACATAAAGTTAAATTAGATAGACATTTATTAATTCATACTGGTGAAATGCTTTTTGAATGTAATTATTGTGAAAAGAAATTTAATTTAAAATCACTTTTAAATATACATTTATTAACTCATGCAGATGAAAAGCCTTTTGAATGTAATTATTGTAAAAAGAAATTTAATAATAAATCTAATTTAAATAAACACTTATTAACTCATACAGATGAAAAGCCTTTTGAATGTGATTATTGTAACAAGAAATTTTATGGGAAATCTCTTTTAAATAGACATATAATAATTCATACAGGCGAAAAGCCTTTTGAATGTAATCATTGTAAAAAGAAATTTAATCAGAAATCTGCTTTAAATACACATATATTAATTCATACAGGTGAAAAGCCTTTTGAATGTAATTATTGTAAAAAGAAATTTAATCAGAAATGCAATTTAGATACACATATATTAATTCATACAGGTGAAAAGCCTTTTAAATGTAATTATTGTAAAAAGAAATTTAATACGAAATCTGATTTAAAGAGACATTTATTAATTCATACAGGTGAAACGCCTTTTGAATGTAATTATTGTAAAAATCAATTTAATCATAGAGTTAAATTAGAAAGACATTTATTAATTCATACTGGTGAAAAGCCTTTTGAATGTAATCATTGTAAGAAGAAATTTAATCGGAAAGATTATTTAAATAGACATTTATTACTACATACTGTTAAAATAGTATCTTAATAATCTAGAATAAAGATTTTCTTTAATTATTTCTTTGATTATAGCTAGGGTTTATACAAAATCCGATATTTTATAAAACTGGTTTTCGAATAATAATTTTTCCAGAAAACCGGTTTTAATCGGAGCTTCAGTTCCCTCACATAAAATCTATTTTTCTCTAAATTTTAATTTTTATATCCTGTCATTACGGGCGGACGAAAAGCTTTCGACTTCTTAAAGTATTTTTTTATAAATAACTCCTTTGTTATTAAGTTTAGGTAAAAATGAATATAATGAAATTTTTAGTAAATTCGATTTCCTATAAATTTAATATGATAGTATGATAATTCCCATAAAAATTTGTATTTGTTGAGAAAATCAATAAAATGTGCTTTGACACCTCTAAACTATCCTTACTTATGGTCCGATTTGTCCAAAAACAATCCAATCCCCGCCCATCATTCCAAAAAAAACATTTAAATATCAAATTTCAAGACAATATCTCATTTCGTATAGACATATTCTCGGTAACGAACGGCCGGCCGGATCAAAATTTTTTTTGCAGTTTTGCATTCAGAACCGCCTGAAAAGTGGAGATCTCAAAAAATCTGAGCAAAATTTTGAAAAATTTTGCGACCATCGTATAAACCAGAGGTGGCTAACCCAAATGATTTGCGGGCCACTTTGGAAATGCATCATAACTTAGCGGGCCGCATATAAAATTATACATACCCATATTAGATTTAGACCCATTATAGATATTGTTTGGTGTGACAAATTGAAAAATAATGAATTTTTATTATGTTTACTATTATTTTTACACATAACATCATTCAATGAGGAAAGCTAAAATTATCTACTTATAGCTAGGAAAAAATATTTTCTTTCTAAAACTGTGATTACGAGTAAATAAAATACAAAATTAAATTTTTTGCCATATTTTGTAAAATCAGGGTTAATGTATATATCTATTTATTTACCAATAGAGAGGTTATAGACAATAATTCTATAATTATATTTTTCTCTTAAATTATTAACAATGTAAATTGAACAAAAAGGAAATATTGATATTAGATATTATATAGACCTAAAATTGAAAAAAAATAATTCATTTAATTTAAAAATTCGCGCTTCATACAGTTAATTCAAATTACAATTGTCATTCCAGTTTAAATGGTTTATTAAATTTTTTATTTGAAATTTTAAGATCATTTAAACAATTCAATTTTTAATTTTCTTATTTTAATGGCGACTTCACAAGGAAATACTCCCTATGATTTAGCTTATAAAGGAGATTTACAAAGTTTAAAAAATAAAATAAAAGAAGATCCAAATTTAATTGAAAAACAAGATGTGGTAAATTTTATATCATTTATAATATTCTTTATGATATAGAATATGTATTATTAATAATTTATTATTAATATAATATAGAATTCACGTCAATTAATTCATTGGTCATCATTGGGAGGACATAAAGTGCTAACAGAATATTTGATAGAAGAAAAATCTGAAATTGATCCTCGAGATGATGTAAGTACTTTTTATTTATAATATTTTTATATAATTGTAAATTATAGATGTTTATAATGTTACAATGTTATAAATAATTAATTAATTATTTATTATTATAACATTTTATAATTTGTTGTCATTGTTGAGATATTATGAAGGGGTTAATCCAAGTAATATCTTATATTGATATATTTAATTGAAATAATTATAAATAAGTTTAAACAGCATATCTGGAATAAAGGACTTTTATTCAATTGTTACATTTTTTTTACAAAAAAGAAAACATTACAAAAAGTATAAATTCAAAATCTTAACAATACAATTAGGCAACCTTCTGTGATTTCCAATTGAAGAAATAACCAGATGGTATGGGAGCTTCAGCCAGAGGAAGATCGGTGAACTTTGTAGTTTCACCTGTAATTTCATTTTTGCGCCAATCTGTTGTACCGTACTCGACAGGTTTTTTGTCCAGCATTTCTGTTTCCCTGATCTGACGAATGTGTCGGTGGAGCATATGAGCAATACCATCTGGTGCCTTGTTTGTCATTGTAGCCAGCTTCAAACCCACCCTCTACAGAGGAAATCCTCACTCATTTGGACAAGCCTTTTCCCGCTGAAGCAGGAAACAGCATGATCTTGTGAATAAGATCCCGTCAACAGACCTGTTTGGTTTGCCGATTTGGAGACCTTTAAAAGCCTTATCAATTGGATCTGGTTCAATTTTGCTTGTGCGTTCATCTTCCGGAATCCTTCTCCAAGGTCTGATCTGTTCGGCCAGTTTTTGTAATTTGTTATATCTTTTAAAACACCCAGGTCTTCTTTAAAGCTACCTAACCATGCGTGAAAGATAACCTCAGCAGACTGCGGGGCATCGAAGTTTGAATAAAAGCTCCATTTGATGTCAGCTACCCAATTGTAGAGTTTGTAAGCACCAATTCCAGAAAAGCTGAAACCTTCCTTTGCATCCTAGTAGCTGTCAACACTATAGGATGCTGCGACATCTGTTTGGGGTTGAGTAAAATACAAAGCAAAGATGTTGGGAGGAGGTGACATCCGTGTATTTTGGTGAGTACTGACTATTGAAGCTAACGCATTGTCGTTGAGATATTAGGGGCAGAATGAACCTTTAATATATTAAGGACTTCATTTATAAAGGGGAACTGTTGGAAGGTCTTTAAACAGGCATTTTTAAATTTAGACTCATTAGAGGAACAGGGAGGAGATCTCAAGTAGCACAGAAGTTGTGTCATCGGGCCAAGTGTTTGTAATAGGGAAGCTCTTTTCTCCGGCGGATATGTGATGCCTTCAAGAAGGGCCTGATGCGCCCCTTCAAGACCGTATTCTCCAATTGGTATCTCTTTCAGAGCTTCATCAATCTTGAAATAATTATGACCTAATCTCAATTACCTTATCCTAAGTTGGAAGGTGGTTAAAAAATCAGCATAGGGTCCGACAATGCTGTACCAATCCGAGCTTGATTTGGTATAAAGGAGTCCACAGTTTTTTGCAACCTCCTGTACTATTTTTTCGATTTCCTCATAGGTTGCTGCATAATCTCCTCCTCCTATCTTGGCCTTGTAACCCTTCTGTATTTTTGCTTTCATATTCCCATTCCCATTAGCAGTCTGTCTCAACCAGGTGTGCGCAGCAAAGAACACGTTAGCTGCTTGATAACCCTGATTTATGTTAAAAAAATCAACACTCCTTCCAAATAACGCTTTCATAATTTGGATTATTGAAGTAGAAATAAAGGTAATTGCCTGACACTTATTTTTGGATCGAATTCTAGCTTTTTTTTTTTGTGTCAATGATAATTCATCAGTATTTCCAGCTTGCACTCTAATTCTTTTAACACCCCTTCCTACTTGTCTTCCATCACTAGGACCTGGAGCAGTGTTGTCTGAATTCATTTTCATTCAGTAAATAAGTTGACCTGTGGCCAGGTCCGAACCGACCGACGGTTTGAAATAAATTAATTTCCAGCTACAGAAACAATTTCAAATAATTTTAATATATTTTTTAATGTAATAAAAAACAGATATGGATATAACATAAATATTTTTAATTTTATTTTATTTGTAATATATATGTAAGACCAGGCTGTGACGTCATGAATGGCTGGGTGACTTCATATAATTTTAAATTAAGAAATATTCGTGGAGATATGTAAAAATCTCCACATGTGAAATTTGGTGTGAAAACAATACCTTCCTTACTATCGTCGGTCGGTAAAAAGGCAATTGAAATGTTATAATATCTAAAAAAAAACAACAATTATTAATATAAAAATGCAAATAAAATGATCAAAAAATAAATAAAATAAAATTAAATAAATAAAACGTTTTAAATAGAAATTCAAATTAATTGATATTATGAAAAAAAATTTAAATGATATTTAGTTTAATTATAAAAATGAAAATGAAAAGAAATTACTTAAAAAATTAGAACTATAACAATAATATTAAAAAATATATAAAATTACCTGAAAATAATTAGATATTTATTTGATAAAATTAAATTTTTAATTATCTTAAAAATTAATCCAAGTAATATCGTCAATTTCTATAAGACACTATTTTCAGGTATGAAAAAACAAGGGATTCACAGCCAGTAGAGAGATATAACGGATGGTCTGAGGTAGAGAGTAAAAAAAATTGTAATTGAAGACCACCGTTTTTTAAAATAATTAAATTATTTTATAGATTATAAAATAAAAATTATTGTATTGACATTAAAAATATTGAAATAAAAAATAATAGTTTGATTTAATAAATTAAAATATTATAAACATTTTTAGTGGGAATTTCTCAGGGAGGTAAGGACGTTAGATAGGCGACAACTTTTATTCCATGTTTTCTCCATACCTGTAACGTCATGAAGGGATGGGTGACGTTTAAATTTAAAAAAAACTAATGAAGATGATTTTTCTCAGAGATGTGATCAATAAAACTCAATTTTTCTTTATAAATACTATCTCTGGTGTGAATTTCAAAAAAATCGTTTGAGCGGTTTCTGAGAACCCATTTACATTTATACAAACAAACAATTTTAGCTAGCATAATAAGATTAGACAATAAATAAAATAAAATTTAAAAACTACCATTAGTTAATTTTCAGACATGTATGACTCCATTGATTATGACTTGTTCAGCCGGAAAAATAGATGTTGCTCGTCTTTTAATCAGTAAAGGAGCTGACATTAATGCAGTTAATAACGATGGTCATTCATCTCTTCAATATGCCTGCTCCAAAGGATTTGATGAAGTGATTATTATTATTATACTAAATTAATTAAGAGCTATTTTGATTATAATATAAAACTAATTTTAATCATTATACAGATAGTGAAACTTTTATTGGATAATGGCTGTGATATTAACATTCAAGACAAGTTTGGTGCCTCCCCTTTACATCGAGCTGCTGCCAAAGGAAATACAAGTACCTCTGAATTACTTTTAAAAAATAAATTAATTAAAATAAATATTCAAGATAATTATGGACAAACCCCTTTGTAAGTATTGATTCTACTATGTTGTAGGAAAGATGCTTAATAAATTAGATAATTTCTAAGAAATTATCAAAGTAAATATAAGGTAAACGTACCAGTGGTGGGCCATGTTAAGAGAAATTTTCATTAAAAAACATTATTATTCTGTAATAAAAGTGAGAATAACAACAAAACAAGTGCAAACATATTGTACAACTATTTTTAATTATCACTACAACACAAACATTCGGTTAATGTATATTTAAATATTTTTTTTAACTTATTTCAAAACGTATTTTTTGTTTTAGTAGTTGGCCACTTTTTGATCCAATAATGGGTTAAAAATAAATAAATGGAATAAAATACACTAAGGATTGGTTTTATTAATATTTTTTATAATTTCTTATAGAATTTGAAAATGTAGAAAAATTTAAATACTTAGTTTCTGTGATAACGAAAGATAATAATATTTGATAAATCGGGAAACGCCTGTTATCATGCAATAAAGGGGCTTATGGCATCAAAATTATTATCAAAGGGGATAAAAGTTAAAATATATAAAACAATTATTTTACCTGTTGTATTATATGGGTGTGAGGCATGGTCTATGACCTTAGGTGACAAGAATAGATTTAGAGTATTGGAGAATAGGATTCTGCGAAGCATTTATGGGCCAAAGAAAGTTGAGGACACCGGGGAATGTCGAAGATTGCATAACGAGGAATCTCCAGATATAATTAGAATTATAAAATCGAGAAAGCAGGACACGTGGCTAGAATGAGAGAAGATAGAATGGCAAAAAATATATTGGTAGGGAGACCGAGTGGGAAACGTCCTATTGGAAGACCAAGGTCACGGTGGGTGAATAATGTGGGAAAGGATGGGAGAGAGATTAGAGAGAGGGACTGGAAGGTTGTGGCTCAGAATACGAATACTTGGAGGGGTGTTGTTGCTGCGGCCAAGAACTTTCGAGTTCCGTAGAGTACAGAGATAGATAATTTTTTATAATTTATTTTAATTATTCTTTATATTTACAGTTTGTTTCTTTAAATTTACAATTCTTATCCAAATGTTTTTAAACAAGAAAGAAGTTCAATTAATGCAATCGAAAAGAGAAAGATAATGGCATTAATATAATTTAAAAAATATATTGGAAATTTTAGTAATATTAATTTAATATAATTATAATTATTCTTACTAATAAATAATAAATATCTTTTATTAAATTTTATTATTGAGATATTTAAATATAATAAATTGTTGTTGATTTAATTTCATAAAATAAAATTATAAATTTAATAATGTTTATAAATTGGGAATTAACCTATTTACACATTTTATTCTCAGCATAAAATTTAGATATCTAAAGGAATCTAATGAAAATATAATTTAAGTTGTAAAGATTTAGTTATTGACCATGGCTTGTCCACTACTGAATAAAATTGTTCTAGGCATTTAAAACAAAAAAATTTTGTATACATCAGATTTATTTTAATAAAAAATAACTATTTTAATTAAAAAAAATTTTAATCGTATATTTTAGTAATGGGCCACCCCGGCCCACTTCGGAAAATAATGAGATATTTGTTTCAGTAAATGACCACCCCCTTAATAATATTTAATCATCACATAAATTAAATATTTCAAATTGATTAATAAAATTTTTACTATCAACTATTGAATTGAATTTTTGGATTGAAATTATTATTAAATAAAACATAATATATTGAATATAAAGTAAAGCGTTTTGCATAAGAAACTAACCTTAAAATGCAAGAACGCTTACCTCGTGTTTTAAAAAATTCATAATTATAATATAAATGCAGCGATTGGTCTGTTTCATTGTTAAGCAGTCCGAAAAGGACTCTTCTTGATATTTATCGATATCTCAAGTTTAATTTGGAATTAAAAAGTTTATTTTGATCAAAAATCTATCAAATGGTCCATTACTGGTACAGTGGTCCACGACTGGTACGTTTATCTTAATTGAAATAGGATTTTTCAATGCTACAGATTTAAATCTTAGTTCATTTGACTGAAAATAATTTTTTTTTATTTTTAGGCATATGGCCTGTGAAGATTCTTCAGAATCAACTGCTCTTTTGCTGGTGCAAAATGGAGCTCGGCTTGATATTCAAGATAAAGAAGAAAGAACCCCCTTGGATTTAACAACAAAGTCTTTAGGCACTAAATTAAAAGCTATCTCACAATAATGTATCTAAAGTATCAACTTTATATTTTGGACTGATTATATCACATAAGTATAATGATTAATTAAAATAAATTAATTTAAAAGAAAAATAATCCTAAGCTCTTAGGATAATAAAATAATTATCACATTATTTAAAAAATCTTTAATTTAATATACAATTTGTAAGTTTCGTATAAAATAATGTATGAGTATAAGAAAATTTTGATATTTTAAAATAAAATTATTTAAAATTTTTTAATGTATTATATTTTTTAATTCATATATTTGAATAATAAATATATATATATATATACAAATTTATATATTATATCCCTAGAATTAATTAATCAATTTTTGGATTAATTAATTATCTTATTGAATGTATTAGATTATTAAATGTCTTTTTTTTGTATAATCACAGAAAGATTTTTTTAACACTTATAAATCTTGTATATGACTGAAAGAGACAATGAAAAAAAACATTTTTTTAGTATATTTTAATGAGATAATTTGATTTACCTTTATACTCTTAAATTAACATAATATAAATTTTTCTTCAATCTTTTTTTTGTAATTCTGAAGGTTGAAATAATTGTGATGACAAATGAGCAAAAAGTGCATTTGGATTACCTTAAATAAAAAAAATCAATAAATTAACGAAATTAATTTGAGTTTGGATGTAAAATTGTGCCTGTTAATCCAATTGATGGTGCAGGTACACCCAAACTTGTCCAGTAGCTTGCAAATGCTGCATAAAGTCTAGCTGCCCTGTCGGTTTCTGCCAATCTGGCACGTTGGACATCTGCGAGTGCTTCCGAATAACGAACTTGGATTGAATGAAGTTCTTGTTCTGATGATGAAGCTCTTGTCAATGCTTCTGTAAGTCGTGCTTCTGTGGAACTAAGTTGATTCTAAAAGAAAAAACAAACCCAATTTAATTAGCCATATTAATGGATATTTAATATATATATTTAAAACAATTTTCTTTTTACAAACTTGAAGAGATTCAACTTGTCTTTCCCATTCTGAATGTACTTCTTTGACTCTTCGGGAACATTCACCGTGAGTGGCTCTCAAATTTTCAAGTTCTGTTCGGGTTGAAGCTAAACGGGCTTCAGCCTCTAAAGCAGCTGCAGCTCTTGCATCAGAAGCTGCTCTTGAGACAGCTGCACGAGCTTCCGCTTCAGCTTCCTAATATATACATGAATATTATTACAGAAACAAAAAAATAGAAAATAAAGAAGTATATTTCAGTCTTAAGACTGAATCTTTTAAATTCTTAAATTTTATATGTAGAAATTAATTCTTTTTCTCAAGAAAAATTAGAAATTTCTCCTTTGGGTTGAGAAATTAAAAATCGCAATTAGATTAATTTATAAAATTGATACAATTATGTATACTACTCAAAAAAAAAAACGTTCAAGCAAGGAATCAGGGTGGAATCAACCCTGAAATCATTGAAGTGTTGATGTGATAAATATTATACTAATTTTCAATACTTGGCGAGCCTGAGCTGCTTCACGAACTAAAGAATTAACAGCAGTCAAACTGTCTCGGAGTGCATTCAATTCTAATTCTGCAGCACCAAGTTGGTTTTGGGCAATAGAAGCAATATTTCGCGCTTCATCCCTTTCAGATGTAATTTCAGCTAAATCCCTGCGCTGTAAAGATGTTTATAATTATAATATATTAAAGATATTATTATTAATCAATGTGTGATTATAAAATCTTACAGTTTTTTCTAAGAGTTCATTTGTCGTTGTATCATCAACTTGACATGCAATATTAACTGTTTTATAAGTTGCTTGTATAGACACTGAAGAAAAATTTTTTATCTCTTTTTCTTTATTTTGAAAAGTTTCCGAATTTACTTCTTGAGAGTGCATTTGATGACATATAGTTTCTAGAGGGAAATCATTTCGACGAGAAGTAGCTGGAAGTTCATTCTCAGTTTGGCAACTTGTGTTTTGTAACAAAAATAAAGGGACTGAAGGAACCGGAGACAAAAGAGGATGTGATTGTGTCGAATTTGGTGGAAGCATTACAAACTGTAATTTAAATAAAATTAAATAAATATAAAGTATTCTACTGGAAATTTTTCTAATTTAATAATATATAAATAAAATTATTTTATTATTTTATAATATTAATATAAATAAGTTATATTATTTATTATTATATATTTATTTTAAATTATATATGGGACATTTCACATATTTTAATTATTTCCAATAATAGTATGATTTCAAATTATAGATAATTAAAAAGCCTATTAAATAATTTTTCATATTAAAACAAAATTTAAGAAAAATAATTTCTGCACTCTTTTAAAATGTATGTTTCATTATTAAGAGCAGTTACTCGAGAGAAGAATTAATACAAAACAACAAATGAAAGCGATTTTGGGTAGAATGTTTCATATAATTTATTTTTTTTTTAACTTCTTTACAACTAAATTGTCTCTTTAGCAATACTAGACTTTGAAAGAAAGTTGAGCGTTAAAATAAAATATCTAGGCTGAATAAATAATAATTCATCTTACTTTGTTTGATTGAGTCGTCTTTGAAACTGTTTCTTGTCTTATTCGAAGTTTTTCTAATTGATTTTCTAATTCAGAAGTGACATTATTAAGATGATCTATTTCCTCTCGATGGAGCCTTTCAAAACTTTCTGATTTTTCAAGCTTAAACAATTCATTAAATATTAAATATAAAAAAATATTCAACTTAATTTAGTTTCTCAAAGTTTTATTTGAAAATAATAAAGAAGAATATATTTAACCGAGAAAAAAAACAAAATTACTTTTTGAGTTGCATTCTGAAATATTTGCGATGCCACAAGTTTTTCTTGATTTCTTTGTAGAAATGCTGCAATAGCATCCGTTATTACATCTGGTATACAATTTCCTTGCAGCGAAATTTTTTGTATTACATTATTAATTTCAATGCTGGTTAAAATTGCTTTGCCTCCTTCCATGCCTAACATATTCCACCGAAGATCTAAATTCGTAAGTGTTGAATTTTTTTCTAAAGCCTAAAAGTGGAAGTTTTTTGTTTATATAATCAAATATTATTTGAACGAAATGAATGTGTTGTTTAAAAATTATGTTTTATAGGAATAATTCTATCATGATTTTTTAACTTTCTCTGTCTAACATTAAATTAGACCTTTATTATTAATATATATATATATAATATAATCCTTAAATATTTTCATAAGAGATCAAAGGGATTTGACTCGTTTCTAAGAGAAAGGGGGGGGATGATATTTTATGTAAATAGAAAACGATTCACTTAATAAAATATGATACCCTGTAGCGTATTTTTTTCTTATATATATTTGGTGGTTTGGAGAGGATATATTATATCATATTGAACCAACACCTCAAACTTCACATAGAAAACAAAAAATTAAAAAAATAATTTCATACTAATCCTATAAGATGTCCAGCTCGTGGAGGTAATGAGTTGTTGCTAATATCAAGTTCAAGTAGTGTCCAATTTGAAGAAAGCGAAATGGTGAATTCATTAAACGATTCTAAATCTAATCCAAGAGCATTCCAGGCTAAATTTAATTTTTCCAAACAGGAACAATGGCGTATAGCACGCGCTAACAAACGACAAGCATCAGCCTGAAAAAATATATAAAATAAGGTTTATTTTATTGTTAGTTTTAAACATTTATTAATTTTTATAAAATATATAGGATATTGAATTATAATTTAATTTTAATAAATATATATATAATAAAAAATTGAGTATATAATATTTATTTTTATGATATTGGAAAAAAACATAATTTAAATACTTGGGTATTTTATCTTAATTATTTTTACTTTCAGTTATTTTCAATCCAATTAACTAAAGAAATTTTAATATAATTACTTAAGAAAAGATGATGAAAATATTTAATTAGAGATAAGAAACAGATAATGTTGTCTTAAATTAAAATAATTTGATATTTTGAAATTTCGAATTGTTAATCTTCATAAAACAGTGGTTAATAGAATAAAGAATTATCATCTTTCTCACATTTTAAATGAAAAAAAAATAGTGAATTAAATAAAAAATTCTTTAAAACAAATAGGTTTTATTAAGATAAAAATTTGATAATAATTTTCTCTTTATAACCTGAAGATTATTTCCTTTCAAATCGAGCACTTTTAAAGTGGGAGAACGTGCTAGAGTACGTCCTACAAGAGCGTTGACAGCCTCTTTTGGCAGTGCACAGTCACTTAAAAAAAGTTCACGAAGGCCAGCGACAGAAGTTGCTAGTACTTCAGCCACGCACACCCACACTGATCCTGGATAAAGCGCTCGTCCAGATAAATTTAATATACCTTCGGGTGTATTTCTAGAAAAAAAAAATTGCAATTAATATTAGAATCAAATGAGAGTTGAAAAAAGTACCTACGAGTATAATAATTACCTGATATCTCCAATAGCCTTCAAAAGTTCAGGTATTGGATGAATTCCTTTAGAAAAAAATAGACGTTCTAATAAAGAATAATCATCACGATGTGCGCCTAAAGGTTTTTTATTATAATCGTTCATCTGGAAATAAAAAAAAAATGAATAAATTAGAAATTCGGCATCAAATATAATACACTTATTCTATTTGCTATTTTTAAAAAAAAAAATTTAACATTTTCTTTATTAAAATATAATTTTTGAAAAGATTCAATATATAAAGTAAAATTTTTTCATTTTAATAACTAGTTTCCTCATATATAGAAAAAAAGGAGTTCATTAGAGGCTACTAAATTTTTCGAAAAATATTACAAAGCCATTTATATTTTGAGTTTATATCATTATAGACAGATAGAATTGGATTAACATCTTAACAATGATCATGAATGTATTGTATTCTTAGTTTGTCCGTCTTTTTATTACAACGTTTTTACAATGTTTTTGTCAACTTCATTTCATGTCTGTCTGTCTGTCTGTTTGCACAAATGAAAAATTGAAATTGATTTTTCATCAACTTTAAATTGAGCTGGACTTTTGAAAATGTTTATAGATATTTTAATGGGTCCCTAAAAGCAGTGATGTATTGGTAAAATATATATAAGAAGTAAGGGAACGCATAGAGGGAGCAAAAAAAAAGTCCTATTTTCAGCAAACTATTTTTTTCCAGTTTTTATTTTTTCTCATTCTTACTATACAAAATATTAACGAACACAAAAAAAAGAAATTCTAACAGTAGATTTAAGTGGGAGTTGTCGGGACATGAAAAAGTACTGGAACGCGTTCCTGTTCTGCAAAAAGGTAAGGAAACGTCGTTTCCCCGCTTTCCCCTCCCAATACACCACTGCCTAGAAGGTATGGAATATATATAATTGAATTATAATTAATCAATTAAATGTAATTTGCGAATAAAAGTGTTTATTTTATTAATAGAGGTATCAAGAATGTGGGGATATTATTATTATTATTAATAATAAAAATAAAATGATTTCCATTTGAGAATTGCTAAAATTATAAAACATATTTAATAAGTGATCCCAAAAATTATAAATTGATTAATAACTAATAATATTTACAGGAATAAATTTTAAATTTTAAATCTAGACAATAGCTTATTTGAAATCCAGTAAAAATAAATGTTAAAAAATTTAAAAATTATATCGAGATAAAAATTTCATTCATTTGTTTCTAAACTTAACAAAGTATTGATAATAGTATTATATAAAAAAAACATTAAATTTTCTAAGCAGAATAAAGTGCAAATTAGCGTTAAATTTTACAAAATAGTTCAACTCACTTGGATATCCTTATGCAATGCACTTAATAGTATTATTAAAAAGTGATTACTCTAAAAGAGTAATTAATAATAATTACTAAAGAACACGTTTTTATATTTAATAAAAAAATGAGTATATATTAAAATCAATGAATTTCATTTTTATTAATTTATTTCCATAAAAAATTAAATTATAGTAAATTATAAATTATACTAAATGAAATGGACATTATTTTTTAGATTTGCTAATAGATATAAAAACTCAATTACATTTAGTAATTCTAGTAATAGTAAATAAACAATATCAATATAAGAGGTAACATAGCAACCACTTCACGAACCGCTCGTTTTCAAACAATATTATCTATTTTTACTATCTCGCCAGATATTGCGATCACGAAAATTTTCGATGTTGAGATTTTGATGTTTTTATACGTTTTGAAGGTTCCTGAATCATTTTCACTAAGGTTGAGAAAAATGTCTGTGTGTGTGTGTGTATCTAGACAAGATTACGCAAATACGTGTTTGAGCTAGAATCATGAAATTTGGTATACGGGCATTATTCAAAATTCGTAGTTTTCTAACAACTTTTGAGAAATGTAGCTCAACCGGAAGAGGGTCATTACCTACAACGTTTTAATTTTTTTTCCTCTAAAGTGACCGTAAAAATAAAGATATATGTTTGATAATTTTTCACACGATTAAAAATTGTATAAAACTGCTATATATAGAATTTCAGTTTGATTGAATCTCTGAAAGTACCGGAATTAATTTTTTAACATTGCAAATCTCACACGCCAACACGTGACGTGGTGCCATCAATAAAGAGCCAAACGTGCGCTGGTTTAATAAATATTATCTATTAAATTTAATTTATAATTTATAATTAATTAAATTTAATTTAAATATAATATATGTTATTTAATCGAATTCAAATTGCGAGATAGTCGAGTGGAGACACTCCAGCTAATTTTCTAATTAAAAAAATTTGAAAAAAAAACGTTATTATGTTTATTTATAATTTAATATTTTATAACAATATATATGTGCCACTCAGAAGCCAAACCAATTAAATCCAATTTTTAAAATTTTGCTAGTAATGTAATGTAATGTAAGGTAAGGTAATCTGCAACATCTGAAGTGAATAATGAACTTGATAAGTTTAATATTTCAATTCAAAATACATTTTTCTGTAATCAATAAACCTGAATTTTCTACAAGCTGTAACTTTGGGCTTCATTTTCTCAGTTTCTTTATATGTGGAGTTAATCGTTTTGGCTTCTGAGTAGTACATATATTGATGAGAATATATGTACCATAAGTTCTAGCAAAAACATGGAATTTTGAATGATTAAATTATTTTAAAATAAATAAATGATAAATTTAAACATTAAGTTAATAATGTTAATAATTTAATAATGGCCTAAAAAGGCGAGGTTTATTCAGCGATTCTCAACATGTGGGGCGCATACTCCAGGGGGGCGCGAGCATATCCAAGAGAAATTCCCCACTTTTTTCAATATAGTTCTAAAAAAAAGGTAAGATGATTTTGTGGACAAACTTTTGAACATTTTCGTTTATTTATCAATTTTTTTCAAAATGGTTCTAAAAAAAGGTCTGTGATGCTCTGAAACATTTTCGATTGGGGGGGGGGCGATGAAAATTATGATTGATTGATTGGGCAGTGAATACTAAAAGGTTGAGAAACACTGGGTTTATTATCTAATAAAAATTGTTAAAGAAACAAAATCGATTAATTTAACTTGTTTCTTAAATTAGAATTAATAAAATTTTGCATTAAAAAAAATATAAATTTTTCAAAAAATTAGTTTTAATAATTATTCATTCAATGATAACAAATCCAATATTGATTAAAATAAAACTAAAATAATGAATGAAATATATAAAAGAATAATACAGACACAATTATTTTGTACGTTTTACGATTCCAAGTATAAAAAAGATCATTAATATAAATATTACGGATTAAAATGTTGTTATAATTTTCAATAAAAATTTGTAATTCAATGTGTACGTTTTTATAGTTGAATTTTGACGACCTTTGAAATTTCAAATGTTTTTTTTTATTTAATTTTAGATCCTGGTGTCTGAAGACTCGCAAAACCTGTTTGCCCTTGAACTTGCTTTCGATTGCTCCAATATTTTTTTATTTCCCCTTTCTTTTGTGTCTATTTATAAGAATAAAAAATGATCCACTCTCCGAAATTTAATTCTTGATTTAAATTAATGAAAAAAGTTTAATTGCTATTAAATGATTAAAAAGTTTAAAATAATATGATAATAACTTTGTTTAACGGATTCTTATTTTTCTATTATTAGAACATAATTATAGATATCAGATAATTATAGATATAGAGTCAAAAATATTACGAAATATAAAAAAACAATTCAATTTTGATGAAATAATTTTGGTTAATCAATTTTATACTCAAGTGATCCATTTCATTATGGAATTAAGTTTTTGTTTTTGAAAATTGTTTCTTTAACTCTAATTTATACCCAACGAGATCAAAACAAAAGGAAAAATATATAATATAATGATTTTAATAAAATTAAATTATTTAATTTTCAAATCATATTCATTTAATTATAACTAAATAACTTAATATATAATATATAATCCTTGTTAGTTGCCTATAAATCAGGCGTTATTATCTTATATGCCAAGCTTGTTGAATTTGAAGAGAAAGAATTACATTTTTATTATTTAAATTCTAATAAAAAAATGATTAATTTTAATTAATTATGGACAATAACTATAACTTAAATAAATAATAATTTAATACTTAAAGATCATATCATTTATTTTCTATGAAATCTAAAAACTTAAACAGAAATGAATGCTTTGTTTATTGTTAAAAAAATTAAAATTTAAAACAAAGAATATTACATATGTCTAAATAACTATGTTATATATAGTTACTCTGGAAATATTTGAGTTTATAAGTTCTACTAAATAACTCTATCCCTTTGTGTATAATAATAATAATAATACATATAAATATATCTAAATAAACACATATTATTGTAAAATTTTCATATTTACAAAAACAAAAAATTTATTTATTTCATGAACGACAAAGAAAATTTAAAAAAAACATACCTTTGTCATTAATATAATTATAAATAATTTAATTAAATAAAAAAAAATATTTAAATGTGATAATGATTATTATTAGCATGGTATTATAAAATTATATAGAGATTATTCCTGCACCGATTATCTGCAGTTTTTTTAAGATATGAATAATTTTTTTGCTAAAATTTTCTTTTCTATCATTTTCTTCGTTATGCTTTTAATTGTGTTTCTACTTGTAATTTACAAGTTGTAAATATATTTGAAAAAAAAGATTAGTTTAAAAAAAAGAAATGAAAGGTTATTTATATATATTCTTAATTTTGTTTTTATTTAACAGAATATGTACAATTGAAAACACACAAACATACACAGCTCATCTTAAAGAAAGAAAAATTTGGAGGAATGGCAGAGGACGCTTAGTCAATGCGGTAGCTGACGGCGTGTCCGGGGGTGTTGACAACTTGGGTGAGGAGTCCTTCCCGAGCGAGGGTGGCGGGGGCGGCATAGGCCACTGGTGCAGCAACGGCGGTGTGGGCAGCATAAGCTACTGGAGCAGCTACGGCGGTGTGGGCAGCATAAGCCAATGGGGCAGCTACGGCGGTGTGGGCAGCATAAGCTACTGGGGCAGCAGCATAGGCAACTGGAGCAGCAAGGGGGGTGGTGGCAGCTGGGGTATGGCCAAGGGCGAGAATTCCTCGTCGGACACGGTGGATGGCAGCAACGTGGTGGGCAAGGTGGCTGGCACGGGCAGCAACTACTTCGGGGGTGTCAGCGACGGGGAGGGGAAGGGCAGATGGGCCAACAGGAAGAGCGTTGCTGGCAACACGGTAGCCAAGGGCATCAGCTACGTAGTCAGTGCGGAACACCTGACCGTTGGGGGCGACATGGCTGAAAGAGCCAATTTTGTTGCCGTGCACATCTTGAGAAGCATGATGGGCCTGGAAAAAACAACAAGTTCAAGATATTATTATAGAAAATAATTGAACATCATTGATTTCAATGGATAATATTAGTACCTGAAGGGGTTCATTGTGTCCATAGCTGGCTTGGCCAAGTTCATCTTGAGCATGATATTGCGATTTAACGACAGCGGGGGCGGCAACGGCGACTGGGGCGGCAACAGCAACTGGGGCAGCATGGGCAACGGCAACGGGGGCAGCGGCATGGGCAACGGCGACGGGGGCAGCAGCATGAGCTACAGCCACTGGGGCAGCGGAATAAGCATAAGGGGTGGCCAAGGGAGAAAGGGCTGAATAGCCGTAGCCAAAGGCGCCATTAATCCCAACCAAGCCTGGTGTGGCCACAGCGCAGGCAAGGGCGGAGCAAAGGACAACCTGAGAAAAATAATTGCAAATAATTATTAAAAGAATAAAAAAAAATCCTAAGAAATTATATCGATTTTCAAATGGAATACTCACCAAGAATTTCATTTTGTGTGTTTGGCTACGGGCAATTCGATACCAAGTGACGAATTCGAAAACTCCGTCTGTCGTTTTTATACTTGTTGACCATCGTAATACCACGCCCTTTACAACAGTACCAAGGCCATAACGGTGACCTTGCAAGACATCGCACCCGACGATCCTTCAATCGGAAGGGGTGTGGTGATCCTGGAAGACGTGCGAACTTCCTTGACCGGTTAAAATGAAAAAACGCTATAAAAACCATCTTCGAACCAATTTCAAATGGCGTCTTTTCTACATTCAATTTCGATCATTGATCATTTTATTTATTCATTTAATTTCCTTTACTTAAATCTAAAATTAATACTCAAAATTTATCAAAGAAATTTTTATTAATTAAATTTAACTTTTGTAATACAAATCGTTTATATTTCAACCGACTATTTTTACTATCTCGCCAGAGATAGTATTGCGATCACGAAAATTTTCGATGTCGAGATTTTGATGTTTTTATAGGTTTTGAAGCTTCTTGAATCATTTTCACTAAGGTTGAGAAAAATGTCTGTGTGTGTGTGTATGTAGACACGATTACTCAAAAATCGTTTGAGCTAGAATCATGAAATTTGGTATAGGGGCATTTTTCAAAATTCGTAGTTTTCTATCAACTTTTGAGAAATGTATGAAATTACCTGATTTTTTTTCCTCTAAAGTGACCGTAATAATAAAGATATGTGTTTGATGGTTTTACACATGATTAAATATTGTATAAAACTGCTATATATAGAATTTCAGCTTGATTGAATCGCTGAAAGTAGCAGAATTAATTTTTATAACACTGCAAATCTCGTGCGCCAACACGTGAAATGGTGCCATCAACAAAGAGCCAAACATGCACTGGTTTAATAAATATTATCTATTAATTTTAATTTATAATTTATAATTAATTAAATTTAATTTAAATATAATATATTTGTTAATTAATCCAATTCAAATTGCGAGATAGTCGAGTGGAGACACTCCAGCTATAATTTAATAAAGATTCCATTTGAATTTCTCAAGAAGAATTATAACATTTGACTACTTTTTCAATGACCATGGCCAAGGACAATGTCCTTGCCCACGGGTTTGGGTGTGGTCTTTGCTGGACGAGTTAGACCACCAAATTATATTCTTATTGTTAGAAAAAATCCGGATGCCATAAACCACACCAAAGAGTTCTTCTAAACGCAAACAATTTAAAAAAAAAAATTATTAACAAATATGAAGATTACCAAGCTTATCTTAAATTAATATTACTAGTAATATATGTTAATAATTAATTTAAAATATAACATTGATTGTTAATATTAGAATATCTCATAGAACTGGTCTTAATTAGGAAAAGAAGTCAATTTTTAAATATGTAGAAATTTATTTATTCATCAAATAAAAATGTAACGAATGTAATGGATAAATAAGCTGGAGTGTCTCCACAAGATTATCTCGCAAATTTGAATTAGATTAAATAACATTAATTATATTTAAATTAAATTTAATTAATTATAAATTAAAATTAATAAAAAATATTTATTAAACCAGCGCATGTTTGGCTCTTTTTTGACGGCACCACATCACGTGTTGGCGCGTGAGATTTGCAGTGTTATAAAAATTAATTCTGCTACTTTCAGCGATTCAATCAAGCTGAAATTCTATATATAGCAGTTTTATACAATTTTTAATCATGTGTAAAACCATCAAACACATATCATTATTATTACGTCACTTTAGAGGGAAAAAAATTAGGTAATTTCATACATTTCTCAAAAGTTGATAGAAAACTACGAATTTTGAAAAATGCCCCTATACCAAATTTCATGATTCTAGCTCAAACGATTTTTGAGTAATCGTGTCTACATACACACACACACACACACACGGACATTTTTCTCAAACTTAGTGAAAATGATTCAGGAACCTTCAAAACGTATCTCTGGCGAGTAGGGCTTACAATACCGAACTAAAATCTGAATACCGGTATTTGGTATTTGAAATTTGAAATACCGGGATACCGGTATTATTAATAATAAATTTACTAGTTATATTTCTACTTACTTCAGTTGTTATATTGACTTTTTAACAAATAATAGATGAAATCCAATAAATATTGTTCTGAAATGAGTAGATATTATTTATTTTATTAATAGGAGAGAGAGTAGGAGTAGATAGATACAAAAAAACGTGCAAGTAAAATAAAGTAAATATTAAATTCTATGTTACATTTTACATATAATAGGCTCGTATGGTATTATATAATTAAAGAATTAAATATAATTAAAGAAGTAAAAAATATAAAAATATCAATTGAAAGTATTTAATATTAATAACTTGCGTTTTGTTTATTAAAGTTTGCTCTTAAAAAACACAACGAATCAAACGTTTCATCATCAAGCGAGGACCGAATTTTCGTACAAATATAACCAGCGGCCGAAAAAACTCTTTCTGATTCTACACTTGTCGGCACTATTGGCATTAAAAAATCATACACATTTTGTAAATTCGTAATACCAAAATACCGGTATTTTTACATAAATACCGGACAAAAATCGTCCGGGATCCCGAGATCCCGGTATTGTAAGCCCTACTGGCGAGATAGTAAAAAAAAATAAAAATAATAATTCTTAATGTTTTCATAAAAAGTTTATCACTTTTTTGGTTTTTCCTAATACTAGCATATTACATATAATGTGTGTGTGTGTGTGTTTAGTTTTTATGAATATTTTATTTAATAATACTTTGTAAATTATTATAAGAATAAATTTCAAATATTTCATCTATTAGTGAGATTATTTTTTCAGGATCTGAAACTTGTGTGTGGAAAAATGCAAATGAATTATGTGAACCCGTGAGAAACATTTAATAGTTTACTTTATTTCAAAATAAAAATCGAAAACAACGATGTTAAATACAATATCTATTTATCCCTGTGGCTCTCGTGCCTATTCTAGGCTACACCCATCCGACTTCTATAACCTCTCCCATCTCTCTTCTGTCTCTCCCTACATTGTCGGCCAACCGCGTACTTGGTCTTGCATCCGGACCGTTTCCCAATCGGTCTCCCCACAATTAAGCCTAGTTTACACGGTCTTAGTACTTGTCATTAGTTCAGGGATGGGAAAATACTTTTAAGCGCGGGCCAAAATAAAATTTTCAAAATGTCTTCCGGGTCGAAAACACTATTAAAAAAAAATTTTTTTAGAGAACGAAGAAACAAAATAAGAGCCAACTTTTTCAACCGGCCGGCGGACTTCAAAAAGTATTTGCTCATCCCTTAACTAATGACAAGTACTAAGCTCGTGTAAATTGGGCTTAACTAGGCTTTATACACTTCGCCATTTTTTCCTCTCTCATTCTAGCCACATGCCCTGCCCATCGCAGCCTTCTCCATTTTATAACCGTAACTGTCTGGTCATGCAACTCCACTTTATCCAATCTCCGCTATTCATCTTTCTTTGGCCCATAAATGCTGCGAAGAATCCTATTCTCAAATACTCTAAATCTACTCTCCTCTCCCATGGTTATGGAGTCGTACCAATCGAGAAGATGCTCAAAGCGTGTTTAAGGTGTAATGGGAACGTAATATCCCCCCTCCCCCCGCGCATAAACAAACATTCTTATCGTACGGTCGTACGGAATCATCTTTCCCGCAGGAAAGAATTCTCGTCTATGGGTGAGGAAAGGACAATATCCCACCGGGTTGCAACGGCATGATTACTTGCCAGGAAAGAATATTTGAAGTAATTATATTTTGAGTTATACATGAAAAATGAGTGCAGTACTTCACTCAAAAATAAACTATGTAATATTTTAATTTTTAAAAATCTAAAAGTTTGCTAAGTTGTACTAAGCTAGCACAACATAGATATGTAATTTGAATACTCTTGCAAAAATTTTTGAAATTATTTACGAAAAACAGTTTTGAGATGTTCCTCTCCTATTCAAGTATAAAGTTCCCTTAATATTAATTTTTAAAAAACTTAAAAATGTGAATTGTGCTAGGCTAGCACAACATAGGTATATAATTTTGTACCCTCCCTATATTTCGGACATATATTTAACCCGGACTCGGATTTTATTTTTATTATAACTTCTATAATTATGTCTTTTTCTCAACAATATTTTGGCACAATCTTAGCACAACTTAACACAGCCTAGCACAATTTAGCATAATCTAGAAATTTAAACAATCGAAAAATGGGAGGGGATTTAATGATATATTAATTTATTGAACCCTAATTTTAATAAAAAACAAATTAAAATATTAGTTTTAGTTAAAAATGTAAGGTATTTTTTTTTAATTTTATTTATAAAATAAAATTTTACCAAATATAGAAAATGACACAAGAATCTATTGGAAAAATTTATCGACATATAGGAGTGATAGTAAAAATGTATATAAAATATTAAAATGGTGAAACAAAGGGTTTTGGGACCTTATCATTATTAAATATTAATCATTTATAATACATGATAAAAGCCCAAAATTCTTTAAATTTTACAAAACATTTACATAAATTTAATTAAATTCTTATGTGTCAATATTAAGAAATGAATTATTTATTTATAATAAAATCTTGATCATTTGTTATTTATTTATTATATTATTTATGTTCATAAACATTATGCAGATGTTGAAAAATAAATAGAATAGAATCATATCTATTTACTATGTCATATCATATTTACTATACGAAATTATGAAATATATTAGAGGAATTGTCGTCTAATTATTTATATATATTGTTGGTGAATAATGTTTTATTATACTACTTATTACTATAAAAAAAAATTGTCACCATTTGGTGAAATAATTAGTTTCCAAATGAGTTTTAATGCTTAATGTAAATTTGGATCAGCAAAGTATTAAATAATATAAACTGGCGATATATATAATAACCTATCTATAAAAATTGGATAAGGATGAATATGAAAATTTATAAATAAAAAAGTATAAGTAAATTTATTTTAAATATTTTTAAAATGAAACAAAATTTTCAATTTTTTCACTAAAATTTCTATTAATGTTGCTATATTTTTAAATTATTTGTCAATATTAATTATATTATTTAAAAAAAGAGAAAAAGCTATGAAAAATATGTAATTACCTGGTCATATTTACTTATCTATATTTGTCATCTTCTTATGATTAATTTATTTTATTTGAGATGAACAGATGGCTGCCTTGAGAATATCTTCATGTTTCTTATACTTACCAGGCGAAATTATGTAATTTGTATATTTATTCTAACATAATAAGGTGATTACAATGATACAATAATGACTTTTAATTTAACATTAATAATCTCGTTAAATAAAAACATTCTTTTAGTGCTTTTCAAAATAAAAAAGTAACTTTTAAAAGTACTAATTTTGTTAGGTATATATATTAAAAGAAGTGCAGATCCACGCGTTTTGTATCAAAAATTGAAAATTTAATAATTTTTGCCAGTTTGATTTCTTTATAAATCAAGGAAGTTAATCATATCAAATAACGCTTATCTGGCAGAAAACGATATTATATATTATGAAAGAGTCATTTATAATACTTCCAAGGTTATATTTTAATAAACTTACAATATTACATTTTCTACCCCCTCTGGTGGGTGCATCTTTTGACAAAAAAAAACGTTAAAATAGAACCGAAAATTACAAGAGAAAGACCGAGAAATTACTTGCCGTTAGACAGCTAACCACACCCACAAACAAATCGAATCATAAAATCGGTAAGGCAGGATTCGTGGCTCGAAAGTTTGAAGAAAAAATGTAGGAAAGTACGTTCTTAGATATAATCCAATAAGAAACAATATTTTCCCTTCCTATAGTCGTTAACGAGGATTGGACCAAGAAATCAGTGGGCTGATGAAAATTAGATAAAGGTAGCTCAGGATAGGAAAAGTCGAAGTAATGTGGTTGCTGCTTCAATCTGAAAAATCTAAATAATATTCATTTTACATTCTTCACATAAACCGAATCGTATTTTTTATTTTTAATTAAAATCTTGAAAATCAATTTTCAGTTGATTTTTTTAAAGCCTGTAATTAAATAAAAAACTGTTCGAATGGTAAATAATGTTTAAATTGTTTAACTTATTACATAAATATATAGAATAAAGAAAAATGGAAAATAAATTTTTTTTTAATTTTAGTTAAATAATACTTTAATGCAAATGATAGTAATTCAATTTAAAATAATACATTTTCCTTAATATAAAAATTTATTAAAAAAAAAAGATAAATAAATATAAGAAGTTTTAAGATTTTTTTTCAATATGAAACAAATTCAACAAAAAGATTGTTATTCTTAGATATATATATATATATAAATATCTATCTATTTATCCACATATAGTTTATAAATCGATAGAAAGATATATAAATATATATATTTTGCTTCTTAAAAAAGTGCACCGTATTTTTTATGCTAAGAAAATAAATTTCTGAGGACCCATACAATCAAGCTCATTTTTATATTTGTTTGGCTTATGGAGAAAGCAGGAACCGCTGGCAGCTGCACTCCTTGGTATTTCTGTTTCTTTGCTGGCAGCGGCTCCTTAATTTGACTGCGTGAACTCTGCTCCCTCTCCCCAACATCAGCAACACCCGTGGCAGCTACCTTCCCCTACACAACGCATAACATTCTACTTATCCAAATAATGATAGATTAAAGGAAATTTGGAAGTTTTTTTTTCAATAAACAAAATATCTCAAAAGTCAAGGTTAATTTTAAAAACTTCCAAATTACCTTGATTATAGAATAAATATAATATTACAAGATTTTATATAATCTAATATTATTGTTTTTTTTTTTATATTTTAGTAACTATAAACTAAAATAACATGAATTTTTAAAGTCTAAAAAATGTGTGCATACTATTTATATTATTTATTTATTGTTTATATTAAATTAGTTTTATTGAAATTAAATTCAACATTTTTTTCATAAGACATTAAGACTATTTTTGAATTAATTAAAAAAAAAAATCGGAATACAACTATAAAGATATATATATATTAATATTGATAGTAATTATAAATAGTTATTTTAGAAAAAGACAATATAGAAACATGTTTCAACGACAAAATTATAATTATAGTAAGAGAGTTTTTTTTATCCTTTAAATACTATAAAAAATATTAAAGAAATTAATCATTTTTATACATTTTTTTTATTTAATTTTTAAAAATAAGAATGTTTATAAATTCTAGATATACCTTTGATAGAACGATTAAACACTATTCGTATAGGGAATCCATTAATTATAATAATTAATTAACTATACTTTAATTAATTTTTCTAAAATTATAGCGGAATTTTCATTTCTAATACCTATCATTGTTATCTAAGTCATCTTGTTCTTATTAAACAATATAGCATTATCAAAAACAGATGAATAAATTTTCAATTCATAATTATCAATTTAAAAAAATACATTTAAAATTAAAGTAATTAATAGAAAATATTTTTTATTTCTCTAAGATTAATATTTTTTGAAAAAACAAATTATTAGGGCTTAAGGAAATAAAAATATTAAAATGAAAATAAAATTTATGTGTCACGAATAAGTAATTTATTGTAGTATTAAATACTAGGAAAAAAATAAACATAAATGGACATAATACATGATGAAAATCAAAAATTCTTTTTTTTTTCAAAAAAAAAAAAAAAAAGTAAAATAAATAAAAGAAAAGTTATTACTACCACCTTTTTAAATTGGTAATTTAAAAACAATATAGATTTGATATCCATTAAAGTTAAGTTTCTATTTGATATATATTTATTTATTAATTTATAAATAGATGTCATTTTTAAGCATTGAAACTTTTTAAAATAAGTATTACTCCTAATAACTACAGAGAGAGAACAAGTTTTATATTATTAATTATAATTTTTTAACTATAATTGTCCAAGTGGCTATTTCTTCTCTGAATGAAATTTTACAATTTTTACAAAAATAACTCAACATGATAAGTTAAAACTATTTATTTTTAAAGGTGAAGTTATTTGTCATTTTAATTTGACTTTATTTCAAATACAAATTATGGTAAATATAGAAAGTGCACTAATTTTATACATCAGAATCAAAGGACAAATTGTAGGGATTAGGCGAATACCTTCCAAATCATAAGCTGGATTCAATTAAATACTTGATCTTCATTTAGATTTGCTGCGAGATCGGCTCTTGCTATTACGAGGAGACTTGCTACGTGACCGGGATTTGCCGCCTCGTGAACTCTTCGAATCAGAACGTGAATGAGTGCGAGAACGCGATCGACTGTAAGAACGACGACCACGGCTTCTTGATCGGGAGTGACGTGAACGAGAACGACTTCGAGATCGGGAACGGGATCGGCGTCGGGACCTGGAACGCGAACGGCTAAACAAAACAAATGAAAATTATTTTAAATACACATATTCACAATTAATATTAAATGTATTATTAAATAATTAAAAATAAGGTTACATTTAGTTTAACATTTAATCATAAATTTGAATTTCAAGCTCATGTGACATGGGAATTGATTTTTTGGTGATTTAGAGTCGGAAAAAAATGAGTTGAGACAAGGTAAGCACCAATATAAAACTAAAGTGAACAAGGGATGTCACTCACAAAGTTTTGCTCTCAATAACCGGTAATTAGCTAGGAAAGAATTTTAATACTGGATTGTTGATGAAGTAATATGAAGATTCTCATTCAGGCTATTTTATAATTGAAAATTAATTTTAAAATGTAGGAATTAAAAATTTATGCTCATCATTTAAGTTAACTTTAAAAAATAATGATTGATAAAATGATTTACACAAAAGTAAAATAAAATATATAAAGGAACTAATATTATTCAAATAAATATTATAATTTCACTATCATAAGATGTATCTTTGAAATAATTAAAAATAATAAATGAATTTGACAAAATTATATCAAAATTTTAGAGTAAACGTTTTTTCCCAAGATGAAAGATAAATTGTTTGTTAGATTTTAATAAAGAAAGTAAAGCAGTGACGGAATGGTTTCCAAGACAATTAAAAAGATGGTCAGACGAGCTTCTTCAGTCCAAGGGCGAGCTTGTCCAAATTAAGTTCAAAGTCAAATAAAATAAGTAAATAAAGAAAAATCCTTTTTGCCTTTGAATCTAATTTGGAACGCGCCTTTTTTTCGATTCCGTTTGCTTCAGGTTTTACGGTTTTTAACTTAGGGCGCGCTCCAAATTAGGTCTAAAGGTAAAATACGTTATTTTTTAATTTACCCATGTGTTATGACAAAAAAAAACCTGTTTTTGCCTTTGGACCTAATTTGGAGCGCGGCCCTGAGTTATAAACCGTAAAACCTGAAACAAACGGAATCGGAAAAAAGGCGGGGCTTAGCTTTGAGCGCTGGTAATTTACCCCTGTCTTAACCCCTCAAGCCGGGAATTAAATTTTGCTAAACCAGCGCTCCGGCGGGAATTAAATGAGAGCAAAATGCACTTTCTCGCACTCGGACCTAAAATAATTAATATCTCATAAACTACTCGACATGTGAAATTTTCAAGTGATGTCAAGGGAAGATGGTTCTTTGTATACAAAAAATTTAATCAGCTTAGCTTACCTAGAAATTGAGTTCTGTGTTAAATGTGATAAATTTTGAAGCAACCGGATTCAAAGCATGTCCAAAATAATTAATATCTCATAAACTACTCAAAATAAATTTGTGAAATTTTCAAGAGATGTCAAGGGAAGATGTTTCTTTGTATACAAAAAATTTAATCAGCTTAGCTTAGAAATTGGGTTTTGAAGACTCTCGAAAAAAAACAGATTTTTCTTCTTTGAAAAAACATGTGTTCGAAAAAAAAACTATAAAAAAAGTGGAAAAAAGAGAAAGTATAATTATTGTAGTTTTAAAAAATTTAAAAATTTTCAAAATTGATCGAGAGATGGCAGAGAAATGCATATTTATATAAACGCTGGAAGCCGGCGAGTACGGATTCGGGGTCCCGCCGTTACAAAAAAAAAAACGTTTTTGCGTTTGGACCTAATTGGAGCGCGCCCTCGGTTGAATTTACCCATCAAGACCGACTTTTTCCTCTTTCAGAGCAAAGTGAGTAGAACCCATGAAAAATCGTTTTTTTCCTTTGTATTTGAAAAGGAGCATGTCCTTAGCCAAAATAACAGGAAGAGACTGGAATAGAGTAGCTGGAAAAAGAATAGCATGGATGTTGTTGGAAGAGTCCTGATTTATTAAGTTTAAGAAAACAACTAACGAAATAGCTAAATAAATAAAGTGTTTCAATAAAATATTTTAATTTTAAAAATTGTAATTAGTATAAATGAACCAAAAAGACAATAAATAAATAAAGTAAATTAACTAATTTGAATATAATTTATTTAGATAAATTATATACTGTTTTCAGTTGGAAAATGTTGTTCTTGCATTAATTAGTCAATCCTCTTTTATTTCCATGAATCTTTGTGGACAAGAAAAATTTGTATGATATTTTAATATTTTATGTAATTTATTAAAACAAATTAATTCATTAATTATAATTGATCCAGAATTAATTTTATATGGCCATATCTCTGCTCAATTAATTTATGCATTGTTAAAGCAATTATTAATCATTTGGATAAACTAGCAAAATTGGAAATTTCAACAAAATTTAATTTAAGAAATGGAGTTTTAGGACGTGAAGTGAACTGGGTTTAAAATGAGAGTATAGATTCTAAACACAGGGCACCTCTCGGAATTTGATGAAACTTCACCAGTTGATTCTCTGATTAATTCTAAGAAACTTTTTCCTTAGGCAATTATTAGATAAACTTCTAGTTTTCGTGATAAAAATGATTAAAGATTGGATATAAATTAGATGGTTATGAATGTCGAAATGTGCAGCCATTAAGTAATTTTTATTGCCTAATTCACTAATTATTCACATATTCACTAATTTTTGTTTTTTTTTTTCTGTTCGGTTTGGATATAGGGAAATTATTTAATTAATTAATTTTTAAATTTTTCTATATACAATCCAAACTGATAAACTGAAAATTAGCCGCACCCTCTGCTGGTCAAACTGATAAAACATGGTAGCTAAATGGGATATCAATGGATTTATATCCAATCTTTAAAACTCCTTAAAACTCGAAGTTTACCTAAGAATTGCTTAAGGAAAAAGTTTCTTAGAATTAATCAAAGAATCAACTGGCGAAGTTTCGTCAAATTCCGAGACGTGCCCGGTGTTTAGAATTATTCCAAAATGAGAATAGAAACCGATGAACGGTTATATTAGAGCAGTGATTCCCAAAGTGGGGCGTACGAGGGGGACAATATGACTGTTGGGTGGGGGGGGGGGATGAAAAAAAATTTAAGAGTGGTCATTTAAACTATTTAGTAAACAATTAAAAATTATGCATAAATAACATGGGGACATTTTAAAATTATAGAAGCTCTGTTGGGGCTCAGTTGGAAAACTCAGTATTACAAGATTGTGCTTTTTGTTTGGGATATAATATGCACAATGTAAGTCTAGCAAAATGGGGATTAAAATGAAAATTAATTAATTAAATTAAATTACTGGGAGGGACAAGGTTTACTTAAACGTACATATGATCAAAATCTTCAGTGAAGACTCTTGTTTCTCTCAATAATAGTAATAAATTAATAGATCAGGTGCAAAAAATGCAATTGTTAGTTAATTAGCGAGATAAATGAAGACTTATAGATATACTAAAATAAAACATAGTTTCTTTTCTTACCTGCGTCGACGACTATATCTGCGATAAGGAGACGAAGGTCGACCGTAACGAGCCATCTGCACCCGAAGTTCCCTTCCATCAAGCAATCTTCCATCCATGGCGTCAAGAGCATCTTCAGCATCTCTCTTGTCGTAGAAACTGCGCACCCAAACACCCGCAAACACCGGCACGTTAAACGATTTCCCCATCAGCATCTCGAACTGCACCAGCCAAACAGCTCTCTCTGCACCACTGCTGCGAGGGTCCGCCTCGGCCATACCGCATTCAGCCAACACCACCGCGGGCGGACCGCCGCCGGCGGCGCCAGGGACAGCGCCTTATAATCAATCATCGGATACGCCGAGTTAAAGAAAGCATTCAAATTGAATAACTCCTCAATCAATTTGTTTTGTTTTTTTTTTTAATTGTTTTGTCAATACCCACAATTTAATTTTTTATTTCAAATTTTGTACTTATTTTTCGAAAAATAAATAAATAAAATCATTTCAACGCTTGGGCTGTTTTTATTTTTATCAGTTAAAAAAAAGTGGAAATAAATTTCTGATCGTTATAAGAATAATATTTTAAAAAAAGGATTCTCTATTATGTTAGGTCATAATTTATAGGTTTGATTCAAAGATCGCGTTGGGATGTAATTCAAAATTCAAATGTTTCCAAGGTATATATTTCCAAACCCATACACCTCGCAGAATTTGATGAAACTTCGCCAGTAGATTCTTTGATTAATTCTAAGAAACTTTTTCCTTAGGCATTTCTTGGGAGAACTTCTAGTTTTCGAGATACAAGTGATTAAAGATTGGATATCAATCCATTGATATCCCATTTAGCTACCATGTCTTAGCAGTTTGACCAGCAGAGGGCGCGACTAATTTTCGGTTTTTTCAGTTCGGATTGTATATAGAAAAATTAAAAAATTAATTAATAAAATAATTTTCCTATATCCAAACCGAACAGAAAAAAACTAAAATTAGTGAATATGTGAATAATTAGTGAATTAGTCAATGGAAATTTCTTAATGGCTGCACATTTCGACATTCATAACCATCTAATTGATATCCAATCTTTAATCACTTGTATCTCGAAAACTAGAAGTTCTCCCAAGAAATGCCTAAGGAAAAAGTTTCTTAGAATTAATCAAAGAATCTACTGGCGAAGTTTCATCAAATTCTGCGAGGTGTATGGGTTTGGAAATATATACCGTTTCCAAAATTTTATTTGACTATAATATTAAATAGTGGTGGCAATTAGTGAATCTTTTGTTAATATAGTAATTGTTACAAAACGGGAGGCTTCAGGGATTTGGATGAAACTTTGCTAGTGGATTCCTTTTTTTAATTCCAAAGAAACTTTCCTTATTCAATATTTCTCGGTCTCTTCTAGTTTACGAGATAAAAATTATTAAAGTTTTCATATAAATCCATTGATATTCTATAAAGCTACCATGTTTTATTATTTGGCCACCAGACGGCTCCACTAATTTTCGGTTTTTATAAGTTTGGTTTGGGTATAACAAAATTAAAAACAACGGATAGTCTGTGGTTAAAAAATTAATTAATTAAATAATTTTCCTATATCCAAACCGAACTTATAAAAACGAAAATTAGTGAATTAGTCAATAAAACATTACTAAATCATAACTCAATCATAACTAGTTTATCTGTCAAATTTTAATAGTTTTTATCTCAAAGTAGAAGAGACTGAGAAATATTGCATGAGGAAAGTTTCTTTGGAATTAAAAAAGGAATCCACTAGCAAAGTTTCATCCAAATCCCTGAAGCTTCCCGTTTTGTAAACAATTTTCTTCTTGGATTTTCTTGGATTACTCGATTTATTGATTTTTTCTTATAGCAATGAGTAAGATGTAAGATAATTTGTTTTTTGGATTTTTATAACTCAGATAATTAATATTAAAAAATTCGGTAATATTGAAAAATTAAATCTCATGCATATTTTTAATCACCAGGTAAACATTTAAAAAATCTATAGTAAAATAACTTTAGTCATCTCAAGATCAAAAAATATACGCAGGTCAAATCATTAAATAATTTGGGAAGTTTATTTTTAACAATGAATTAAAATTTAAAATTTAATTAACGAATTGTAATAAAATTCATTTGTTATCAAATAATTTTTATTTATCCCCTCAAAAAAATGATTATTTGATAATAATTACATTAATAATAATAACTTTGATAAAATACATTTTGGAGAAGTTATAATAAATTCAGCATATCCATAGTTTATATAAGGTCTGCCTGAGATATATTAGATTCCCATTTTGCTTATTTCTAATGAATTATTCTTTGTTTTGTATTAAATATGATATATAAATTTGGAATAAATTATGTATAAAAATATTAAAGAGAATAGAATAAAATTATTAAAAATATTTACTGAAATAATTTTCATAAATATATCAATTTAAAAAAAAAGAAATTTAAAATAAAAATTCAAATAAAAACCGTTTAATGAGGAAAAAAATTTAAAATATAAATCGTTTTTGCATATTTATATATAGTTATATATTTATATTTATATATATATATTCTGGTTGTAAGACAAATATTGACTAAGCTCTTACTTTATTAACAGTTATTAAAATAAATGATAAGATATGTACAAAATCGATTTTAGTGATTTCGGTTGAAGCAGAGAAAGAGCTTTGGCAAAGATGGCGTCATTGAAATTGAAAATAACATTTTTAACTCTAAAAATAATCTACAAATGAATTTACTTATCTCAAAATGCATTCTACTTACCGGACAAAAGCGAATCCCCGTGATTCACGTGAAAATCGATCTCGAGGAATATAAATATCTCCGACTTCTCCACATCTCTCAAAAACGCGGCGTAAATCTTCTGGTGTTGTGCGATAAGTTAAATTATCAACTTTTAAACTTACCATCCCCTCAATTCGAGGAGGTGGTCTGCCGTAAGACATGTTTTTGAAATTACTTTTGTATCCACTTCAAAAATGTTGCTAGATAGACTAATTTTTATTAGTAATAATAGTAATCAACGGTAGAGATAAAGTTAACGCTCTTCTCCGAAAGAAAGGATGCCCGAAAAAGAACGCTCGGAAGATGGCGATAATTTAGGAAGAACCACTCAAATCTATTGCCTTTTCGCCTACTTGATCTTGTACAATATCTTTATAAATGACAATTAGGAAAATTAGTAAATCAATTATTTAATAATTTTTATTAGATATTTTAATCATAAAAATGCTTTAATAACTTGTTATATTTTTTTTTAAATTAAGCGGTAATTTTGAATAGGAAAGTAAAGTTATATGATATTAAATTATTTAGAAATTGTTTTTGTTTTCATTTATATATTATATTTTTATATATTAATTTTAATATATATTATTTTCTTTTAATTATATTTCTCTCATTTAACAAATCATGTAAAAATAAACAAATACTCAAATCACAATTTGAAGCGGCTATTTACTTAGACTTCGTATTTTCACTTCAGGGTTTGTTTTAACTCGAATATTTTATATTTTTTAATATTTTATTTCGTTTATTATGTTCATTTAAAATATGTAATTTAAAATAAAGCTAATATCTATTTCTTCCATTTTAAAACCTAAACAAAAAGTACCATTTCGAACCAGATTTTCCAGCTTCATTTGTGTTCCATTTCATATTGTTTTTGTCATTAGTTAGAAAATTACAATTATTTAATTCCGTGTATTTAGATGAAAATCTAATCGAGAAATTTGTTTTCAATAAAAATTCTATAATTTATTAATTCTGATATTATTAATATTTAAACTAAAAAGTGAAAAATAGCACATTTATCTCTTTGTTTAAAAAATTTAGCGACAATTAACTACATATTTATAAGGTATTAAAATAAGTAAATAACCTTTATTATAATTTTTTTTTATTTTAGTTTTATTTAAAAAAACATAACAATAAAATTATTTTTTTTAACATTAAAAATTATCATGAATAAAAACAAATTTATTTTTAATATATATATATATATATATATCTTATATAATTTTATTATATAAATTAATATACATTAATATGTTCAGTTAAATTTAAATTTGATCTTTTCAAAATGTATGTTCTTATGTATGAAGTATTAAAAAAATTTGGAAGTTAGGAAACGACCATTTTTTTTTTTTTGTTATTCTATATCTTCTCCCAGTGGACCTCCCGAAGCATAAGGGCACCGAGAATGAGAACATTCAATGATTGGTGTATGACTACTGTCCCAAATTCCTGGTCCACATTGATAACAAAGCCAAGACAGAGTACAAGGCAAACGAGGCATTTGCCGAAATTGGTATAAGAGCCCACGAGCTTTTCGTAAAATTAATTCCCCGTCCATATATGTAGCTAAGGAGCTAAAGTGCAAAAGCATCTCATCAGCTCTTAAGTCTTGCGCGACTACATCTGCGCCATAAACAGCAACAATTGCCAAACAAAGAAATAGATGAAAATGATCAGTTAAGTAGTTGGCCCAACATGCTTCCCACATTCGTAATGCCGCTGGTTCAGGAAATTCTCTTTTTAAACACAACAATATCCATCGATGACAAAATAATAATTCGCTAGCATCAGAATGTTTTAACAAGTGTTGATGAAAAGAAGGAACCATTAAACGAATCAATTCTCGAAGACATTCTAAATTTCTGTCCATGTCAATATCTTTTGGTGTAGAGACGAAACGATGTCTTTCCATTAGTCCGACAAAGCACCAAAATGCATCAGGCTCAGATCGAATTTCTGCAAGAAGGGGTGCCACTAAATCGGACATTCCTTGTGTATAGCCAAGTCCAGGGCTATAAACTGCAAAATTTAAGAGAATACGCCTGGAAAAAAATAAAATTATTTTTATAATTTATTAAATAAATTATTTTTTGTTTTTAATTTATAATGCGAATAATATTATTCCAAACTATAAATAAAGTTAATTAAATATTACTTCATAATAAGGGTATTTGGGTTGTCGTCCCCTGCATAAAATGGATTATTACGATCAGTTCTAACGACGTCTTTTTCCACAACACATTCAACGTTTCGTTGATAATTTGCCTTTTCTTCTAATGGCATTTCTTCACGACGATTCCTGTTTATAAAATTAAGGGATAAGTATTTTATTAGCATTATCATATTAAAGAGGATTTAATAAAATAGTTTTTGAATTAAAACCTATGAGAACAGTCAAAGGGCAGATGGTGGTAGGGGAACTTGTCCAATATGATCAATAAATAAGTTGACCTGTGGCCAGGTCCGAACCGACCGACTGTTTGAAATAAATTAATTTCCAGCTACAGAAACAATTTCAAATAATTTTAATATATCTATTAATGTAATAAAAAACAGATATGGATACATAAATAATAAATATAAACATTTTTAATTTTATTTTATTTATAATATATATGCAAGACCAGGCTGTGACGTCATGAATGGCTGGATGACGTCATATAATTTTAAATCAAGAAAAAACTAATAAATATGATTTTTCTCGAGGATAAAACCAATACAAAGTGCATGATTCGTGGTGATATATAAAAAAATCTCCTTTGGTGTGAAAATAACCCTTTCCTTCCTATCGTCGATCGCTAATACTACCACTTCCGGTTTCCGGAATTGCACCAAAAGTTGATCAATTCATCCCACTGATGCATTAAGTAAATATACCAAATTTCATCAAAATCGGTTGAGCCGTTCAGGCTGTACACATCTATACGGACGGACGGACAGACGGACAGACATCATGCTAAAAATACTTTTTTCTGTTTAGAAAATGCATGATTCGTGGAGATATGTAAAAATCTCCACATGTGAAATTTGGTGTGAAAACAATACCTCCCTTACTATCGTCGGTCGGTAAAAAGAATGCCAAATTAAAAAAAGAAGAAATATATAAAGAAATTGCAATTCGGAATATTTTGAATCTTTTTTATTATGTTATTTTTTACAAATAAGGGTATTATTGACCAAGGTTCTCAAGTTTAATTGGGGACTTGAAATTCAATTAAAATATATAATACACTGTCAACCCATCAAAATTTTTGAATTTTAAATTTATAAATTAAATTGATGTATTTTTTATTTTACAATTTTATTTGATTATTTTATTTAAAATATTTGCTTATACTTTATACAATTATTTATCAAATAAATATTATATTAGTAAATTTCATTACAAACAAAAATTAATTTAATTTAATTAAGTTTAAATGTATAACTTCTAGCATTCTTAAAAAAGAAAATTGTACCTATTATAATCTTTCTCCTTAGGACTGCAAGTTACATGTATTACTCTTTCTTAACAATCTGTCTTAGATAAATTTTTGTTAAATCTAGAGCTGATAAACATGTATCATTATATTATATTATATAATTGATCGATCTGATAATATCATTTTAATAAATAATTAATAATGTAAAGTTGTTGTAAATTAAGGTATATATAATTAAAATATATTATTTCTTGATAATATATTATTATTTTACTTACGTAATATTCTCATATTCTAATGAACGAAGTTGTTTAATTTTATTTCTTTCTTCTACTGTAGATTGAAATGAATAACATCTTAACAAGAAGGGCCAAACTTCTTTCCGTAATTCGGGTTCCAGTCCACCAAAGAATATAGCTTTTCTAATAACTAGATCATCTTCAAATTGTCCAAGATTATTTGTAGATTCTAGCCACATTTCTTTTGTCAAAGTCGGAATTTTGCCTTCTTCTGGATGCAATTCATCTCTAGACACCTCAGGACGACAGACCATAAAATGACTATAAGGTAAAGAAGTGTCAGAGCTTGGACGTAAAAAAGCCCAATCCCTTAAAACAGGAGTTAAGCGTTCTAATCCTCCATGGTGGAAATGTAATATTTTGTATTGACTTTCTCGTGATGCAAGAACTAATTGTCCACTTGTACAAGCCTCGTCGCTATAAAAAAGTCGTAAAGAACGCATTTCGGAAAGATCCGCACTAAAACTTCGACAACGATGTCTCCGGCGACGTTGGTGTCTAGAAGGAGTTGGAGAATTTCCAGCTGAATCTGGAAAGGTCAAGTTATGGCGAGCGGCAAGTTGTTCTGGTGAGTGGAACCATGGAGGAGCTTCATCTTCTGGGGTATTAAGCAACGTGGATTGGGATGTCGATTCTTCAGCTCCAGAAGTAGAACTCTCTAAACTTTCAGGAACACTTGAACTGAATTCTGATCCTGTTTGGCTAGTACTCGATCCTTTGCGATCATTAGGTCCATGAACTGGAGTTCCTGGAGTTGGAGAATCATCTTCAACTCTAAAAAAGGTATATCAATTTATTATTTCTTCTTAAGAAATTAGTAAATTTATAAGAAAATAATTATTTAAAAAAAAATTAATTTAAATATATATTTTTATAAAATACTTTTAATAATTAATAAAAGATCAACATTTACAATCATAAGTGCTTTATTTTAATGCCCTTATTAGATTATATTCGACACCTTTTTTCTTTTAGATGCCATTTACCACCTGGTTTGAAGTTGGTTTATTTGTAGTAAATAATCTTTAATTTTGATAGAGATTAGGTACTACCATAATATTTGAATTTATATGAATTGGCGCTCGTATTCAGGTTACATATTCATGTGGCTCCTTAAAATACCATTAAAAGTCTTATTTGTGTCAAATGGGTCTATATTTAATAATAATAAAAAATTAGAATTTTCTTTTCTTGTATTAAATAATATGACTTACATTTCTAAATCTAGAGATGATTATTTTATATTTATATGAGGATACTTATAAATATATATATAAATTTTTTATAATAAAATAAATGCTTTATACATTTATATTATTGTAATATAGAGATAAACATGAAAATGTAAATCTCCTTAATTATATGATGTTTAAATAATTGAATTTTCGCGGGCTTTACTGTGACATTTCAAAAACTTTTAGTGTCAGTGTGACATATGCTATAATGGTATTATATTAGATAATTAGTCAATATTTATGCACACCTCAAGGGGTTTTCTACACAACTTGGATCCAAACGTAACGCTGTATTAGGAATCCAGTTCAAGCGAAGGGATGGAGGTGAATTTTCTGTTGGCTGTTCACATGTCACTGTAAGGTAACCAGGATGATGTATAATATCATAATTTTGACGCAGTGTCACAGCAGGATGCACGCATACATTATTTTTACCTTAAAAATAAAATCAAGAGAATAAGAAGATAATAATTTTAATTAAGATTTATTGGATTCGTACAATAAACAACTTGTCCATGTACAAAAGTCTCTCGAGTTCCGCTACTTCCGGCTAAAGAGCCATCGCCCCTCAGCAAACAACCTGCGCGACGTAGAAGGCCTGGCAACGGCATTTCTAGGCTGAAAATTCGTACAGGTAGAAAGCAACAAGAGATCTGATAGACATCCACCCACGCGGTTCAACCCCCCCCCCCAGCCCGACCCCCAAAACGCCCTTCTTTCGATCGATAGCAGCAACTCGGTATCACTTGGGAGACTGCGCAGATACGACTTTCATTCACATTTTACAAGATCAAATGTTAAATGACTTCAAGCCAAAACAGGAAGAACAAATAGATAAGATAAAATATAGATTTTTTTTATAAGACAATGGACGCAATAGAATTAACTTTTTTTGAATATTATTTTCTTTTGATTTTTTTGATTGTACCTGTATATTTATTTTTGGGACTTTGGGGTTGGATGGGATGGCAATTATTTAAAAATAATTAATTTTATTCAAAAATAGTTATATAAGAATTTATTGTAAGCTTTTATTAATAATTTTTAATATATTTCATTTGTAATTTGCTAATTTGTAAACTTTTCACTTATTTTATAATTTTAATCAAATATTTACTCTATTCAAAATGTATGATTAAATACTTTTAAAAATTAATATATATATATATATATTATAAGTTCACTGACAAAAGACAGAACACATGTATTGTATTGTAATTCCTTAATATTAATTTAGACATTTAGTTAAGATTTATTAATACAATCTCACTTTATTTTATTTATTTGTAGAAACAATTTATCTATATTTATCATTATATCAATTTTTTTTTAATTAAGAAATATTTAGAATTTTCTTAAAATAAATAAATGATTTAAAAGATACAATATACTTATATATCTTTATTTTTGTCAATTTTATAAATTACTTGTAATCAATGTTGTCGTAGTAAGTTGGAGAGAGCTGTTGAAAAAGTTAATTTTTAAAAAGAGACCTACCAAAGTTACACAGTACTTGGTGCTCCATCTAGATCATAAATTTATAATTAATAATCTAAATATAATATTATAAATTAAATTTTAAAAACATTTATCTTGATAAAAATATGTACATTATAGTGTTTATATAAGCTTATAAATATTATTAAATATATATATATATCATAAAAATATATAAAATAAATAAATGAACTTCCTTTTTTTCAATTTTATAGTCTGGAGAATAACGATGAATGTGGGGGAGGGATATATAAACAGGAATAACAATATTTATAGAAACAATGCTAATTGAAAAAAAAATCAAATAATTTATTATTTATTAATTTATAATAAAAAACAATTACAAATATTTATAATAAATACATTTTTGAATTACCTTCCTTTTTATCTTAAGAGAAAACTATAAGGATAACCATGTGCTTTCGATCGGAATATTGAGAGGATCATACTAAAAAAAGCAACCATGAGTACTAAACCAGCAATTGCGAGAATTCGTCTTTTTCGAACATCGCCTTTATGAGATGCAGCTTCTGTAACTAACACCATTCCTAATACAATCGCTCCATTTAAAATCATAACAATATATGTTTCTAAAACGAATTGTGTTTGAGAAGAACCATGGATATAAGCCATTCCACCAGACGACGTCTAAAATTAAAATAAACAGCAGATTATTCAGAAATTTTCTTAACATATATTTTGGATCTAAAATTTTACTTACTCTGTGAACAAATGGAGGACCCCGAATATGATTCCACATTTGGCCAGAAACCATTGCAAAACAGAACATAAGTGCAGCCAAACCAATACAAGTTGAATTAAATATCATTTCTAGATTATTTCGTTTTACATAGAGAAAAGTTCCAACAATTGCTGATAACATTAAAATAGATACTGTTCCAGAATAATTAGGTGGTCTAAAAACTCTTATATGAATATCAGTTGATTCTGCAATCCATCGAGCTAGTGCCTCAGCGGAGAATCCTACTCGTTGAATATCAAGGGTGTCAGAAGGTCTGGGACGACCTTTTGGAGGGAAATGCATGAATACGGGTGCTGAACTCAAGCGAAGCTGAAATATAAAAATTATTGTAAAAATTGTTTCAATTGAATTAAGATTTCATTAATATAAATTATTTATTGAATAAAATTAATTACCGATTGGAAAACATCTGGTCCTTCATCAAAATCAACCATAGCAAAAAATAATTTATTCGAGTAAATTTGAGAATATCGGAAAGAATTAGCTAAAATGGTGAATTCATCATAGGCCATTCTGAAAATGTTTAAATTGAGATCATTAGATTTTATATAAATCCTAATAAGATTGTATTTATTGAAATTGTTTGTTTTTTTTTATATAAATTAAATTTAAAAAATCGATCCTTTTCATAACTAGTAAGAATGTTACTAAAATTTAAATGGAATGTTAAATTTCTTTCCATTTCAAAATTATAATCTAGTTTATTTCTCAATATTAATTTTATTTATAGTATTAAAATTTAATATTAATTAATTATCATTTTGAGACAAAATAAAGATACCTTTTTCAAAGAAAAGTTCACATTGTATTTCGAAAAATAATTATAAATGCTAAAAATATTCTTCAAGAATAATATAAGATTATATTTATAAAGGGTAACAAATATTTATCTAAAGTTTATAAGAAATTTAAAATCAAAAAATATAACTGAGATTTGACTTAATGTGACATAATAGAAATATATCAGTCTAATTTTCAGAATATATAAATATAAATGTTAAAATTTTCAAAACAATAAAGATTTTTTTTTATTTTTTAAACTATGTCATAAGTTATTGAACTTTGTAATTCTTCCATTAATTTTAATCCCCACCATTCTCTCTTCATCTAACCAAAATTATCTTAAGTCGTTTTAAATTAAATAGAAAATTGAGTAAAATTGTAAATAAATGAAATGTTTTTATTTTACCGGCAGATTGAACATTGTCGATGTGATGCTAATGCCGTAAACATTACAATAACCGAATAATTTCTAGGGGTCATTTTCACATAATCTTTAAATTTATTAGCATTAAATTTAAGTACGGATTTTTTCATATTCAATTCTGTCAATTGTAAAACTCTCTCAGATAGAGTAAGTGCCTACAAAAAAAGTTTAAAAAAATGATTAAATTATGTGAAATATCGAAAAATGTTGTTACTCACATCTTTCTTTTTATTTTGTGCATTGGAATGGGAAATTATGAAAATAAAGAAAATAAAAATTGGTATAAAATAAATCAATTTAATTTTTAACATTTTAATATTAAATATATAATTTTAATGAGACAATTTATTGTTTCTGACACGTCAATAAGAAACAAAATATAGCCGGTTTTCACGGAACATTTCTATAGATGACAATTTTGGTTAGGTTTTATTTTCACAAATTCTAAGTGGAAACTTAAGATGGAAGCACTTCTATTTCTATTTAAATTAGAATTGAACAATTTTAATTATTTATTTTAATTTTTAAAATCCCTCTGATATATAATGATGTTATTATTTATTAAGCTAATATTAGAATAGTAAACATTTTCTTTTATTTATTATGTTAGAGGAAGCAACATTTTTAGCTGAAGAAAGTGGCGGCTTTTTTCATTATAATAAAATATTTTTTATATAAAAATTAACATTAAAAAATATTATTTATTTATTGAAAGTATATTATATCTGTTTAATTTAGATGTTTATATATATATTAGAGCAGGAATGGACAAACCCTGCTCTTGACTGAGCCAAGAGCGGCCAGTTCTCATTAAATTTTGAAGAGAATGAGTGACATTTACGGCACATAAAATTTTATCCTGTTTCCGTTTTTGTTCACAAAATTTTCTAATATTTTTTTATATATGAAATTTACTTAAAAATCTATATAAAATAAGCTGCAAAATATTGTGTAAATTTCACCGAGTATCATCATTAATACATTTATAGACTTTTAATTTTGAAACTAAAAATCCTTATAGCGGTTTTTTATTTACAAACTGTCTTTCCTAATGATATTGTTTCTATGTTTTTATTGTAACTTGCGAAAATATGCAATTATAATAAAAAAAATAATTTGTATATTACAATTTATAGAATATTAAAAACCTATTAAAGGGATTTTTATTAAAACATCACATATTTGTGTAATTTATTTATTTAACTAATTAATCCAATTATTAATGATTATTTTTTTATTTATTTATATAAGCACCATTTATTTATAAGGTGTTTTAATAAAAATCCCTTTAATAATTATACAAATCTCAAAAGTTTTAATAGATATATTAAAGACCTTATTGCGGCTCCTTTAGGGCTCATGAGTGCCCATCCATATGTATTAAAGATATCTTTTAAGTTTTGCATATTAGTGCTCTATTAATCAAATGTTTGTACTTAAAATTAACTTCCTTATCTATAGTTATCCTAAATTCAAAATTTACTTTTGCGGCAACTAAGAATGATTTAACTTTATAAGTTAGTTAAAAAATGGTATTAATTATTAAAAATTTTGTACAATATTCTATAATTTTTGAAGAACCATTGGGGATATTAAAGACCTTATTTAAATTTTAAAATAGACATATTTGAGTAATTATTAAGAAGGATTAACATTTCTCATATCCGATTTTTTATGAGGATCATTATTTGAAATCAATTTTTTAGAAAATTATTCCAACAATGTAATACAGGTAGATCCAGTTATTTAGACAGTCTGGTTTTATTAAAGTAGGGTATGTGGACAAAGTTGAATTGTGAAAACTTTCTTGAAAATAATTCAATTATCATCTCATTTATTATGAATATCCTATCTAAATAACCTATCAGAAGCTAGACGTATGAGTAATGGATATCATGGTACAGAAATTATAATTTGAAATTAATATCACAGGTGTTAAGACTGTGCTATTGTTTGATCGTCAACAATCCCATGAATATCACCGGAAACTCATGTAATAAGCCATCCACCGTAAATTTCTTATTAATAACTTACTTCTTACTAAATCAAAGTATAAAATTTATGTTTTATATAAAATTTCACAAAAGTGTATAAAATATAAATGAAAGTAAGAATTATTATTAAAAAAGAAAAAATATTTCACTCATTTTGTTTACAAATTGATAGACTGATTACTATAAAAATATATATTTTTTTTTAATATTGAAAAGAAAATTTATTCGAATATAAAAAATAAACATATTGATTATAAATAATAAATAGATAATTATAAATAATACAATTACATTATTAGTTCTCTTTAGAAAATTACAAATTATTTTTCATAGTAAGTTTTATAGATATTAAAAAAGGTCTAAAAATTGAATAATTGAAATTTACATAAAAAAAAACATTAAATATGCGTTTTTCTTAATTATCTTACCCTCCATTTAAAAATAAAAGTTCAATTCAAAATAATTCAGGTAAAACCTTTTCATTAAAATTATGTTAAATGCTTTCTGAATTTAAGATATTTCCACGATTAAAAGAGCCCTACAAATTGTGATGATGGTCTTGAACCGTCAGCTAGTTAAGGCAACTTTTTTTCTTCATAAAAATTGCGCTGTTTGACTAATTTTACTAATCGTTTGTTTATCAGTTCCAAAATTATATATTTTCTTTCTTTATAATTTTTAATAAAAAAATATTTTAAAATATATACTTTTTAAGATTCATATAAAAAATTATATTCTTATTAAAAAAAATAATTATAAATTTTTGACTTAAGATATATAACTATTTTAAGGAATAATTTTTTTTTAAAAGGTTTCCACTTTATGTGATTATACTATTCTTTCTATAAGATCTACAGTTACAAGGGCGGAACAAGCAATTGCCCAAATAATCACAAAGATAATCCATCCATTACTAGCAAATGGACTTGAATGTGGATGTCCACGAGATCCTGGAGAAGGGAGTCTGGCTGCTTCTCTTCGAGCTGATGCAACAAGAAATGCTGGTGTAAGGTATTGAATACCTGTCCCAGCATAAGACCCAGTAACCTAGAATGAAATAGATTAACAATTCATATATCAAATAGGTTTGTATTTTCTTTTTTCAATTTAAATAAATAATTTACTCTTTAAAATAAATATAAATAAATTAATTTGTGTATAGTATTGACAAAAATTATTATAACTACCTTAACTAGAAGTTCCAAGTCTTCGGTTGTAAGAGATACCAAAATGGGAGGTCCAATTGCTAATATTGGAAAAAGGAAGCATCTGGTAATTGCTCCATAACGCCTCCCCTCAGTTAGACAAAGGGCCCGTAAATTATTACTTAATGTGATTGCTATCACAGGAAAACTTGTACTTAGTGTAAATACAGGAAATAAAGTTAAAAAATATTGAATAACCGAAATTGGCCAAGAGACACTAGTTTCAGCTGCAGGTGCAAAATCAAGAGTATAAAGGTCATCAAGATGAGCAAAAGCATATACTCCCGTTAAGGCTAAAACTAAATAAAAACTAGCAATCAAAATATAATCAAATGCTAAACCACGGGTTAATTTGGATTTGTCTGCTATGGGGGATATTAGAGCTGGAAGAGAATGATGGCACATAAATGAATAAACGCAGGCTCCAAAAAGCCCTGGAGCTCCTGAGAAAGCAAATCCTGGAGGGTGGCCCTGGGGTCCATGAATAGCTAGGCGATAGCTTGCATAGCAGATCATTATACTGAAAGCTAAAAATCGATGATATAATCAAAAAGGTTTTATATGGAAATTAAATTAGGCGTACCTACCAAGCCATCTCATAGCAGTAGTTACCATTTGTAGATATTTGGTTTTCTGAACATTAAAGAACACAAATGGACCTAAAACTAATAGGAAGACTCCCTAAAAATAAATTTACAATTTAAGACAATTTTTTAAAATAGATATGCGATTGGCGTCATGTTCATTGATTAACTTATAGCTACATAATAACATTAATTCATTTTAATAAATCTGATAATAAAATAAAACTATTGTTTTAAAGGAGGCGCAGTCCTGAAATAGGGTTCTAGCAGATGGATTGGATTAATATATAGCGCGCTTAAATCTTAAAAAAAACTCTTACCCTAGGAATGCGCCAAAAAAGACAAAACTTGCTAAACCTAATATCTAATATCTATTATTATAATTTTTTAAAGTATTTTTTCAATTTTTACTTACTAGGAAGATTCGATAGAGACCAATTCGACCAATTGATCCGTTTGATTTATGCCAACATAAATCATCGTTTTTATCTTGCGTTATCGTGTTATTAATTTCACGAGGATCACAACTAACATCAACAAGGGATTTAGACACTGCTGCCGAATATATTGCCAAATCACCATATAAATAAACTACTAAACATGTATAAAATATGGAACGTCCTATTTTATTAAAATATATACCAGCCATTTGACCCTGAAAAGAAGAAAATTATAATTTTTACCAACAATTAATTTAACTACAGGGCACGTGGCTGGAATTGGAGAGGAAAGAATGGCGAATATATTGGTGGCGAGACCGATTCGGAAGACCAAGGACACGGTGGGTGGCCAATGTAGGAAGGGACGTGAGAGAGATGAAAGTGGGTAGGAGTTGGATGATTGTCGCTCATGATAGGGACACTTGGAGAAATGTGGTAGCTGCGGCCAAGAACTTTCGAGTTCCGTAGAGCCACAGAGATAGATAGATTTATTTCACTTGTAAACTAATTTAAAAGTATGTCATTTGTACAGTTAAATGCCACATCAACAAATACATATTTTGATTATAAAGAAAAATGTTAATTCCACTCTTTATTTTTACAAACCTTACATTGTCTATCGATTGGGATAAATAAAAATATAATTTAATATAAAAAGGTTTCACACTCGCATCAATTATGTGTGAAGAAATTATTACTCATTTATAATGATTGATTACCATTTCTATTCGTTCAGTAATCTCATATAGTTTATACGGTTGAGAAACAATCTTATCTCCAATTGCAACTTCTCCAGATACCACCAAAGGACTTTCTTCATGACTATCTTCACCTTCACTTTGAGCTGCCTTTGAAAATAAAATTAAAAGAAATATTAGATATAGGTCCTCTAATTCTATGAAAATCAGATAGTTACTGAAGATAATCTTTTAAGATGTTGATGTTGACGCCATTTAGTAATTGCATTGGCAGTTGACATGGCTTCTACTACAAAGGTACATGTTACATAACTGTAAATATAAAAAACTCATTAGATCAAAATGAGGAATATTATATATTTTTCTAAAAAAAATTTAGTAAATAAGTCAAAATCTAAAAATATGCATGATCAAAAATTACCTCATGAAAGCTAAAACGGTAATAACTAAAGATCCAAGTCCCCATCCTGCTCGGTCAAGTACTGCCGGTAATGTAAGTGCTCCAGTCCCAACCATTAAATTAAAAACATAAACTAAACCAGTCTAAAATAAAATAAAAAAAGACAATAATAATGTTTTAATTATGGCATTAATATTATTTTCTTTAGATTATTATTATCCATGATATGATGTTTTTATTCTCTTAGGATTTGTTAAACAAATTTAATTTATTCTTATATTAATAGTATTATTCTTAGTATAATAATTTAATTGTTATAATAATGAGCAAAGAAGATTTTTTGAGGAAAATTGTTTAAAGAGTAGAGAATGAGAGGAACGAAGTAATTTCCGATTTTTTCAACTTTTTAAAAAATCTATTTGGGTTTAAAATAGTGGTTTTTAAAAATAACTATAAAATGTTTCAATTTCTTATTAAAAATTTAAAAATAATTCATTTATTCATTTGAGATATTTATTTTCTTTTGTTTTTTAATAATTAAAATTAAACATTTTATTACAAGATAATAAAATTTGTAAAATAACATATAACTAAAGATCCATAATATACATCTAAATAATAAATATTTTTTTATAATGTTTTCAGGAACAGAGGAACGTAGTTATTGTTTTGCATAATAATACATTTTCATTCTTTTTATTTTATTATAAAAAATTATTTCGAAATGATGAAGATTCAAAAAAAAATTATTAAACACATTTTATATAATAATAATAATAATAGAAGTCACTGAGAAGAATGTTTTTGGATTAAAACAAAGTTAATTTGTAATAACATCTTTATTAAAAATAGTACATCGATATGTTTCAATTTTATTATTATTTTCCACTCTGTTCACCTTTCACAACTTTAAAATCCCGTTTTAAATCTTCTTACTCATAAATATCTAATGACATCTCTTCCTTCTTTAATTTGAATAAATAATTTGAAAAACAAAGGTTTTATTTTTAATAATTATAACGTGTAATTATTATTGGGTGAAAAATAAATAAATAATATTTTCTTTACCCATGATGAATATTGTTCTTCAGCAAGATTAACCCCCGAGGGCATTGTTTTCCCTTTGTTTTATTCCCCTTAGGAGTTGTTCAAAGGTCAAGTGTAGAATTTCAATAACAAAGTAAACTTATATCTGATTATCAACATTGATAGAAGCAATATCTATCACTCTATCATAATGAAAAAATATCAATGAGAAATAAAAACTGAAATAATCAGCTGATGGAGCTTCTCTCCAATGACAGCACCAAATTGGCGGAAATATTCGAAATTATATTAAAAATTGGATTGTTTATTCTATTCGAAATGTAAATATAAAAAAATATAATTTAAAAAAAAGAGATAATTTTCCAATATTTTTTTTTTTGAAAAATAATATTAACTCATGAACTATGTCAGATGAATATTATATTTGATAGAATAACTTTTTTAAAGATTTTATATAATATAAATAAAATATAGATAATAGATGATATTATTCATAATTTTAATAAAAATTAAGTACCGATTCAAGACACAAAATAATAATTGTTTATTGGTGAGGGGAGCCCGAGAAATGAATGAGCGATCCCCTTGCCTCTCCATTGCTACGCCAATGTATAATTTGTTAAGAAAAGGATCTTGTTAAATAATGAGGTCTTCAAAATTGAATATTATTTATAACTTATAGTTTGTAACAAATTTATAGATATAAATAAAAAGTGTGATTAGATAATATTTTACTTAGGTATCAAAAACATTAAATTTTTCATTAAATATCAATCTATTTTCAATTCACATGATTAATTTAAACTCAAACATTAATTTTATTAAATAGATCTCTAAAACCAACATAAATGCCAAATCACACATTTACTTTAGATTTGGAAGAGAATGAAAATTAATAAACTTAAGCCCATAAAGCTCTGGTGCTCCTTCGAAAGTAAATCCTGAGGACCATGAATAGCTTGACAAACATCACATGCTTTTTTTATTTTATTTGATTTTATTGGATACTTCCCTTAAGTTTCCTTATAGTAAAATCAAACAAAAATTTGATTGTAATAATTATCTCTGTATAATTAATGACCCTATTTTTATAATTATCGACATAAACCAATATCTATAGGTCAGAGGTGGCCAAACGAAATCTTTTAGAAATGTATCTTAACTCCGCGTATCATTTTTAACTTTGTAAAATTTCTTATTTTATAAAATTATATTAAATAAAATTCAGTTTTTATTTTGCTTTAGCTTTATAAAATAGATTTTCAAAGTGTGATAAATCTCAAGGGTCAAAAAAATTGGTCAAAGGACGCCGAAGATTGACCCCTAAAAGATTAGATAATATTCAAATATATAATTTATAAATTCCTTATACTTAGCCATTGTCGATTAATTAAAACTACTTTTTCTTGTTTAAATATGCACAAACTTCATCATGAGAAATTACAATAAAGCTCTTTTATTAAAATAATACCTATTTTTTGATAAGACTACCTAAAGTTCTTAATTAAATAATTCCTAAGAAAAATTGTACTATTTTTTCAAAAAGTGAATTTAGAGCTTTATTATTTAGAAAATTTATTTAAATGTAATTTGAAAGATAAAATAGTGAAAATCTTAAAAAGTTAGTGATGAACAAATTTTTGATTATTTTTTTATTAATAAGGAATCAAATAATTTTTTTCAGATTAATGATTAGGAAGAAATGTTTAAGGGTTTTTAAAAATAAATACAAATATCCATTTTTTTAAATTTATTTCTTCCCAAGTTTGAAAATGGGTATATTAAATTAATACTTTGGCCTAGTACATCATATTTTTCACTTTGGTAGGCGCCATCTCGAGGAGTAGGGCCACAAAAGGAATTATTTTTCTTTTAGTTTTGTTTTTTTTTTCCTAAAGTAAAACAGCCATAATAATAGAAAATTAGTTGCTTGAAAAATACAATATTAAAAAAAAATAATTGATTTTTCAAGTTGTATCTTACAATTATTATCATTTATTTTTAAATTACAAATACTTGTTTTAAATAAGAATGGAAATGAAATGTGTGGAATGTTTTGAGCACGTTCATCCAAGTCTTGGCCTTTTTTTTATTATAAATTATCTAACTAGGAATGATCGATCCTTTTTTTTAAAGTTAAAAATTCAGGCCAAAAAGTCTCATTACAATCCCTTTTGAATTTAAGAAATTATAAAAATTTTAAAATTAAATAAAATAAAAGAACATTTTATAAGGAAAAGAAAAAATTCACTTCAAATATAATATATAATACAACTTCAAAAGATTGTTCCTCGATCTTCATTATTAAATTGTTTAAATAGAATACAAGATAAAGATAAAGTCTTTCTGCATAAACTTTTGGTGGAATTGTAAAGATGGTAAATGTATGTGTAAATGTATCTTTATGTAGTATATGGAAATTGGTAAACTGGAGAATACTTTAGAAGCACTTCCTGTGGACAATGGACGGGCCTGATTCGTCATATTCTTGTTTAGAAATCCACATTTGTTGGAAAGTGGAAAGTGAAGCCAAAATAGAACCACCAATCCATACAGAGTATTTCCTTTCAGGTGGAGCAATAATTTTAATTTTCATTGTCGAAGGAGCCAAAGCAGTAATTTCTTTTTGCATACGATCAGCAATGCCTGGATACATTGTAGTACCTCCAGAAAGAACAGTATTGGCATATAAGTCTTTACGAATATCAACATCGCATTTCATAATTGAATTATAGGTTGTCTCATGGATTCCACAAGCTTCCATTCCCAAGAAAGATGGTTGGAAGAGAGCTTCTGGACAACGGAATCGTTCGTTTCCAATTGTAATGACTTGGCCATCAGGCAATTCATAAGATTTCTCAAGGGAGCTTGAGGAAGCTGCAGTGGCCATTTCTTGTTCGAAATCTAAAGCAACATAACATAATTTTTCCTTAATATCACGAACAATTTCACGTTCGGCAGTAGTTGTGAACGAATAACCACGTTCAGTAAGAATTTTCATTAAGTAGTCAGTCAGATCACGACCAGCCAGGTCAAGACGAAGGATAGCATGTGGCAAAGCATAACCTGGAAAAAGATAATAAAAATGATTTACATATTAATTGTTTTTCTCATGTTAAAATGAATGTTAAAATTGTAAGATGTAGATTTCTGTGTTTAAAAAAAAAATTACCTTCATAAATAGGTACGGTGTGAGAAACACCATCTCCGGAGTCAAGAACGATACCAGTTGTACGACCAGATGCATACAACGAGAGCACAGCCTGAATGGCAACATACATAGCGGGAGTGTTGAAGGTTTCAAACATAATTTGGGTCATCTTCTCGCGGTTAGCCTTGGGATTCAAAGGAGCTTCCGTGAGCAAAACAGGGTGTTCCTCAGGAGCAACACGCAATTCATTGTAAAAAGTATGATGCCAGATTTTCTCCATATCGTCCCAGTTGGTTACAATGCCATGTTCAATAGGGTATTTCAAGGTAAGGATACCTCTTTTGCTTTGAGCTTCGTCACCGACGTAGCTATCTTTTTGGCCCATACCAACCATTACTCCCTGGAAAAATTATAAATAAAAATTAATACAATTATTTTAATTATTTAAATCTTAATTATAATTTTATAAATATTTATAAGAATTTATGGCGAAAATCATTATGAATATGAAATTAATCAAATTTATTTAGTATAATTTAATTATGCAAAATTATAAATTAATTTAATCAATTAGGTATAATATAATAGAATGTACGAACCTGATGCCGGGGACGACCAACAATTGAGGGGAAGACGGCCCGGGGGGCGTCATCGCCGGCAAATCCAGCCTTGCACATACCGGAGCCATTGTCTACAACGAGGGCAGCAACTTCTTCGTCGCACATGTTTGGTTAGTTATTTAGATTGATTAAGCTGGAGAAATTAAAAAAAAGAGAAAAAAAATTAATTAATTTAAATTAGGAAAATTAATTTTTATTAATTAAAAATAAATTAAATATGCATAATTAATTTTTTTTTCAATATTTGATTTTCACAAAATGCACATTTTTTTTTTCTAAATCTATAGCACTTTTAAAACACATTTATTGATTCACTTCACTGATGAAAATTAATCAAATTGAATATTCTAATGAAATTAGTTAGATTTAAAATTCAAAGATGTATAAAAATCGAACCAATTTTTAAGATGTATTCTCGAAGATAAAAAAAAAAAATCCAAGTTGATTTATAAAAAAAAATGATCACTGCTTGAGTTGACTTGTAAATAGTATCCAAATAATTTGGTTTCTATTCCAATGGTTGATGATTGGAAATGTCAAGAATACCACCTAAGCATATCTGAACTATAACCATATATGGTTACGTGGATGAAAGCTCAAGTGCCCCGCCCAACTCCTGATAACCCCTTTTCGAAAGAATATGTAATCGAGGGTAAAAAATTGAACACCAGGGATAATGATTGACACTAATGCACATCCACAAAACACAAAAACTTACTTGGAAAAAAAATTAAATAATTTATATAAATATGATGATGTGATGTAAGTAGATGAAATATATACAATCAATTGTTCCGTGAGCGATGGTGCTGCAGGCAGAACTGATTGTGGTTGAGTACCGGCTTTGGGTATTATACTATGTACCCCCCCTCTAAGCCAACAGCCAATCGGCTTGCACTTGCCCATATATGGCCTAGCGACGGATCGCTCGAACGCTCCCCCCCTCCACCCTCCATCCATACTTCTCTTCCTAGACATCAACCACGAGACCAGCCGGTCCACAAAGTCAAGAACATTTTGTTCAGCTAAACAAAATGAATGGCGATAGAAATAAAACATTTATAAAATCATTTAAGAAGTACATTCAGTCGAAGTCATCAGCTGGATGATAATTCTTAGTCGGTGGTTTCTTTTAGCGCATGCCAGTTCTATTTTTAACTTTTGACAAGCCGCAACCACCTTACATTAGAAATACTATTCTACTTACCGATATAATGATCCTTAATATTAATAAAACGGCCCAATTTGCTATTTAAAATTTGTTTAGATTTGAAACGGTCATTTGGATCATTCTATATACAATTGTCAATGTTATTAATTCAAATTATTCTTTACGTGTTATTTTCAAAAATTAAAACAAGAAAAACAATTTTTACAAAATTAAAAGCAAAAAAAAAAAAAAAATTGTCAATGACTTACCGGGAAAAATATGAAGGTTGCGATAGCAGAACAGAAACGGCAATGAACGAGAGACGGATTGAAGCGATTCGCTTATGTCTAGCAACATGGACGCGTCTATATGAAAAGGGGGCGTGGTCTCAGCCGAATGTAGAAATCAATTTTATATTTGCTATTTATTAATATAATTTAAAATGACTTAATCAGGATTTTCAGTATTTTTTGAAAATTTATAATATTTCTTTAGTTTAATTAGAATTAATTAAGCCCTAAAATTTGCCCATTATTAAATCAACAACCTGACTCCCCTTGGGATTGATCCAAGTTGCAACGCGCCTTATATGGGCATAAAACGAATAGAGCGCGGTGATTGGCCAGCAGGCGGCCGCGCAAGCCAGTGCCGTTTGAATACCGGCCGGGCTCTCGGCCCCAACGTGCTTATGCACCTCACAATATTCTTGCAATGGGGTATTTCTAGCCCCATGACGCATAGAGTGCTTCCCCAATGATGTCGAGACGAAAGCCACCCAGGGGGGTCCGAAAAGACGAAATCAGCCTGGACCGGCATGGGGCCCACGTGGGGTCGCGTGCCATAGGCCATGGATCTTGGACCCCGCGGAGGGGGCACTCGCAATCGATTATGGGTTCAATGGCTTTCTTCTCAACACCATGTCGATACGAGACAATTCACTTGACCAGAGTCAACAATTCATCAAGAAGAAAAAAAAAACATTTCCTCTTTTCATTCACATATTGTCTTGATAGAAAGTATTTTAAAAATTCTTACCACACACACACATTCATTCTTTATTATATCCATTTACAAATATCAAAACAAAATTATCCTACAAAAAACCATTGAGTAATTTCACAATCATCATTTTTATTTATACAATACACAAAAAATAGTTGAATTATAAATATATCAATATCTTAATAATTTTATCATCATACAATATATATATATATATAGACTGAATCAAATAAATGAGTATTAAATTCATTGAGATGAAATAGAATCATTGGCTACTAGAGTATCATTAATGGTTCAACGCCCTCGAAACTATAGTCTACTAATAATTTTATGTTCAAATTTTATTAAATTTTGCTAATTTTTATTATTTAATTTTTTTATCTTTAATAATAATATATAATTAAAAGAAATTAATATATTTTAAAATATATAATTTAAACTTGGATAATAGAAATAAAAGTTAAATTTGTTATAATTATTTCTTTTAATTATAGAATTAATTTTTAATTTATATTATATAAAATTTTAAGATTGATTTATATATTGATGTAAAGAAATTAGGAGAAGATAGAATAGTAATGGTTGGAAGAATGTGATTGCTACAGTCAAGAACTTTTGAGTTCAGTAGCTACAGAGTTAAATTGATAATAGCTAATGTTTTTCATTAAATAATGAAAAAAAAAATTCCTGTTTATGCTCAATATTGAATATTTATAATTGGTAAATAATTCATATCTAAACTAATGTAAATAAGTAAATATATCCTCTTGAGTTTTTATCATTTATTTGGTCACAAAATAATAAAAGGGTGTTTAAAAATACTATGTTTACTATTATAAATCAATTTAATATTAATATTTAAAAATAACTATTTATTAGAATTTAAATTTTTGAAATATTTTAAAACAAATTATTTATCTTTTTTTTCAAATCAATAAAATCTTTATCTAATAAGGAATATAAAAGATCAATTCCTAATATAGTTTTAAAGGGCTTAAAGAAGAAGCAAAAATACCCGCTCTCCCTTGACCCAGTCTTCAAATAAGGAAATGATTTGTTCTCTCACTTTTCTCTTTCCTTTTGACTTTGAAGGGCCAAGTGGGGGATTTTTCTCTAAAGGCGGTAAGCAATAGAATATCCTTATTTAGACATCTCTTCGAGTTGGGTTAAGGACACTTTTGACGTTCTTAAAAATGATAACAGTCCAATAAGTTAATTCATTAATTTCTATTAATTTATACTAAATATGTACATATCTTTAAATTCCTGGACTTATCTTAAGTGTTATAAAAGTAAATAGATAATAACTTATCGATTACTCATAATTTAGATTAGATTGATAAGACAATTTTGAAACTCATCTCATCTAATTTTTTTATTGTTTTTTTTTTGTTTTAACTTTAAAAACTGAACAAGTAACTTACAATTAACATTATAATTATTAAAAAAAAATTTAATGAATTTATAAATTAAATTGGTTAATTTTATTAAAAACAATAAAATTTTCGTTAGAGTTCAAAAAAAAGCTTTTTTAACAATTAAATATTTACTCTGAACCTGAAAAACAATTGTCAATAATTAACTTCCTAAAATATCTTTATATTTTAGGTTAAATAATAAATAATTTAATGTAAAGTCGAAATTTTAAATATAAAAATATTTGATAATTTATGATTTCGATAAAAGATATTCTTTCATATTAACATATACAAATTTTAATTTTTTAAAAATATTTAATAAATAATAATTTATATACAATTTAGTTATAATTATAATAATATTTATAAATTAAAAGTTAATTAATAATTAATTATTTGGATAAAAATAAAGATATTCAGTAAATAATTTTACTAATAATTTTACTAATAATTATAAATATATATAACTAAAGAAAATTAATTAACAACCGATAGTATCGATTCACTTTTGAAAGTTTTTAAATATTTAAATACTAATTAAATCTTAATTTTTTTACTAATCATTTATTCTTTTTGTTATTAAAATTAATTATATATTATTTCTATATAATTGATTATTGTTTTTATTATCGGACATCGTAAATGAAATTTGAATACTATGACAAGATTTTTTTATTTTGACTATATTTTTGTAAAATTTATTTTTCTTCACTTAGGAGTGTAATTTTATTTAAGAGATATTGATATTTGGCGAAATTTATATTTTTAGTAAAGAGTAACTAGAAAAAAATCTTGATTAATTAATCATTTATTTATATGTATTAGAATATAAATAGAAAAAGTTTTGATTTTTTTAAGTAGAAAAGAGGATAACCTTTTCATGTATACTCAGTTCGTTGGCCGGCCAACCTAGATCTCCAGGATTCAAGTTGAATAAATGTTGCCTTGCAAGCTGAGAACAGGTGTTTTCTTAGTTTTTACCTGGATCTACCTAATGGAATTCTAGCAGATGGTTTCCGTAGAACAATTCATTCGAAATCATTTTAAAATAAAAATTGATAATGTTTAAAAAAAAAATATATATATTTTCCTCAAAATATTTATTGAAAAAAAAAATAATAAAAAAATTTTATATTTCAAGTGAATTAATGATGAGTTGTCATTTATTGATAATATAAAAAAAATCAAGATTAAGGAGATATTTCAATTTTTTCTATCACATTTTGAATTATTTTAATTTAATCGATTTATATTCGAGATGCTTTTAAAGATAATTTACCTAAACTTTATTATCATGAATAATGGATATGAATTTTTCTTTTTAAATATATTACGTTCTTACAATAAAATTCTCCAATATATATCTTATATAAGCACTTTACAAATCTAATTTATAGTGATAAAAATTATATATTTTTTATAAGTTCTAAATAAGTTAATTATCTATAATCAGAAATATTTCATAATATGTTATTTTTATGAAAAATTTTAAATAAAAAATAAGCAAGAGTTAAAAAATATTAATAATTAATTCAAGATAACAATTGTAATTCTTAAAAAAAAGATAAAAAATATTTGAAAAGTAAAATTAAAGTTTTAAATAAAATTTTTTGGTTTAAAAAAAAATAATTACCTAGAGCCTAGATACCTAACCAAAAATTTAATTTTTTTTTAAACTCTCTAATTAAAATAATTACTTCAAATAGCAAATATTTATTTATAGTAATATATATATATATAATATAATATAATAAAATATAAAATTCTTCTCCTATTGTTCTGTTTTTTAATCAAATGAAAAAAATGTGTGTGAATATATTATATTACATTCAATAGATATATAATATAAAATCAATATTCAATGATATAAATTGTTATTCATTAAGTAAAGATTCCATAAGTGCCAATTAGATCATTACTAAGAGAGTGACGTCGAAGCCACGTCATGCACACCGGATGATTCGACTCTTCGAATGACTCATCAGTTGCTTTCCCTTTTGAGACACCCTTCCCGACTTTATTGTCCCCGGTCAATATCAATATTATTCCATGTTCAATATCTGTGATTCTTCTAACATAGATGAGTGAGTAGTCTCTCTGGTCTCCTTATTTCGACTTTAAATTAATTTTTTAAAAATATAAGAAATTAAAAAAAATATAATTTTTCAAAAGTTTTGATTCGCTCCTATTAGTGAAACTATTTATTCAGGGATAAATCCTTCTAAATCTGAAAATGAGAAAAAAAAATTCATAATAATAATACGGAAGATCAAACTGGTTAATTTATATATATATATATATGAATGGGTTAAATAAATTTGAAAAAAGGGTCGTTAATTCTAATTTCCAACTTCGTCACACTCCAATCACATCTAGGATTAAAGAACCGGAAATCTTAAACACGAGAGTGATCCCAAGCGGATATATACCAAAATATCACACTTAACTCTAGAAATTCAATTTCAATCCAATCCAAAAACTTGTTTTTTTTTATATATACAGAGGAAGAATGATTAACTGAACATATTTGGCAAATTAAATATAATATATATTTATATAGATTCATAAATATTAACTCCAGGATTTATTTTTTTATATGTATATCTTATTTATATCTTGTAAAATACCGCCTGACATTATTATTTTATTGCTATTAGCCTATGACCATGAGAAGATTAACTTATGATAAATTTTATCAAATAAAATTTGATATATTTATTTTGAGTTCTATTTTGAGAGATAGATAGTATTGCGATCACACGAAAATTTTCGATGTCGAAATTCTGATGTTTTTATACGTTTTGAAGGTTCCTGAATCATTTTCACTTAGGTTGAGAATAATGCCTGTGTGTATATGAGTGTGTGTGTATGTAGACAAGATTAGAATCATGAAATTTGGTTCACGGGCATTATTCAAAATTCGTAGTTTCCTATCAACTTTTGAGAAATGTAGCTCATCCGGAAGAGAGTCATTACCTAACACATTTTTATTTTTTCCTCAAAACTTACCGTAAAAATAAAGATATATGTTTGATAGTTTTTCACACGATTAAAAATTGTATAAAACTGATATATATAGAATTTCAGCTTGATTGAATGCTGAAAGTACCAGAATTAATTTTTTAACACATTGACTGCCATTCACGCGCCAGCACGTGACGTGGTGCCATCAACAAAGAGCTAAACATGCGCTGGTTTAATAAATATTTTTTATTAATTTTAATTTATAATTTATTTTTAATTAAATTCAATTTAAATATAATACATGTTATTTAATCCAATTCAAATTGCGTGATGTGGAGACACTCCAGATTTATTTTTTATAATTTCCAAAACATAGTTTCATAAATAAAAGACAAGAGTTATAAAAAATAAGTTTTTATATCTGATGACTCATGACTGTATTCAAGGGCATCAAAAGGGAAGTAGTTAGCCGGGGTTCCGGACGGATTTCTGAAGTCTGTAGATGAATTTGTACTATGATTCCATTATTGACTTTTCATTTTTCAAATCACTTGACCAAAAATGATGAAGATGATCTATTTGTCAAGCCATTATAAATATGTATTGGTTCTTAAAGAACACTAAAAAGCATTAATTTATATTTCAAAGAATTTTTAAGGCCACCAAGGAAATTCTTCTCAATCAGTTACTCTATCATTGAAATTCATGTCATGTTAATATTTTTAAGTAAGAGTCATAATGTAGTGGTGACTGGTTGCCTTTGCAATCTTAGAGCCGTTCAAATTTTTAAGCACAAACAATAGACTAAAATCAGACACTAAAAAAATTCATCTTCTTTTGCTCAATTCAGGAAAAACTAACTGTTTTTCAATCGATTTGCATAAATTTAATTTGAATTAAATTTTCGAAACCTGGTAAAAACTTTTTCTAATGTTTTTTATTAAAAAAAAAAATTATTAAATGTTCGGGCAAATAAATATTCTAAGATGCTGTTCCATATTTGACCTTTTATATATTAAATTATTTTATATTAACAATATCAGTGTTTCATTCTTTTAATTATAATATTATAGTTATTATTTCAATTTAAGAATTAAAATATGTCATCATTTAATAATTTATTTTATTTCGTTATATATGTATATTTCAAACGTAGAATTTCATAAATATATGTATTAAAATATGTTTAATATATTTATTTAATATATGGTATATAAATATAACCTTTAATTTATATAAAATATTAAAAGAATAATAGATAATACTAATAGATTAAAAATAATTATTATTTAATTATAAATTTCATAGCACAGAAATCTTATTCTCTTTATATCATTTTCTTATATATAAATTAAATTCAAAATTAAAATTAAGCCATTTTTATATTGATGAAACCAGAATATGACCGTTAATATGATGTCATCATTAAAGAATGTATTCACAATATTCTTTTTTATCCACTTTAAGTCGCTGTTTTCCATGCAATATATATGTATATATATACATTAAGTTGTAGAAATAAATGTTTTTATTATAATAAAAGAAATTATGATATATAAAAGATTTTCCTTTTATAATATAAACATAATAAAATCATATTTACATATAATAGTAAAATCAAAAAATCTAAAAATGCATTGTATATTATCTTCTACCGATTGTTAATTCGTTTAGAATGGAATTTTCAAGGACATGATTCTTATCAATTCATCAGAATGATTAGAGCCATGGTCGTCGCAACCAAGTATAAGTTGTCATTATGGTAGATAGAAATGTCGGGTGGAATATTCAAATTTACGTATATAGGAGAGGTGAATTCATAAACAAACGTCATCGTTTATATTAATTTCAACAACAATAATGATTACACTTTATCTCCTCCCAACATACACACTTTTACCTTTATTATTTCAAAAATAATAAAAGTGGTAAGAAACATAGGTATTATTTATTTATGTGTATTTAAATAAATACTAATGTTTATAGAAATTATTTTATCAATTTATGAATTATTGAATTCGTTCAATAATTTGTGAATGGGGGAGGGGTCCTTAAATTGTTCTATAATAATAATAAACATCTGGGAATGCTAGGAAGCATTACAATCAACGAACTTTTGCACACAATATTGCATAAATAATTCCAATCCAATTTATATGATCTTAATATATTGTGAGAATTAGATAAATAATGTAGAGAGCAAAAAATATTTAAAAATAGATATTTATTTTCCCGGGAATTTCCCTAATGTTTCCGGGCATTTTTTTAATGTTTACAATAATGTCAAAACATTTTTTCTTTACAATTTTACATTATAATAACACTAATATATGGGATTTTTTTCAACTTTGACCGCCGATTTGACCATGTTCCCAACCAAATTTTAAAAAACCAAGACCACTTTACATTTATATTATACTTTTTTAAGCTCTACTCAAATCCAAAATCCAAATTAAAAAATCGAAAATTTTTGGCGACAGACATATAGATTTTATAAACGAACTAAAAGTTCGCTGAAAATAATAATATTAATAATAATAATAATAATAATAATCTCATATTAATTAATTTATTTGAAAATATAATCATTTATTATTAATTTCAACAAATAAATAATCAAATTATTGTTAACACTAAAAGTTGCTTCATTAAATCACAAAGGCAAATGACCGACTATATAATCTACATTTAAATGAATAATAAACTGAAATAACAAATTTATCTATCATTTTCACTAGACTCTTTTCCTCTAATTACTTAACTTTCAAAATAATAAATCATTTTATTTTTAAGCTTAAAATTGACTGTATTATTTACAGAATTTATATTAAAATTAATTCTTTATAGAATTATAAAAAAAAAATTTTTATTAATAATATCAATGTTAGTGCAAAAATAAATTTGACATGAGTATCTGGTTTGCCTACTTATTTTCTTACAGCCAATTGTATGTTTCCAGGACGAGAGAAAATGCCTCTCTCTCTTACTAGAGAATCTCTTTATAATAAGTAGCAAAGAAGAAAAAGAGAGAGCATTCAGAAAAATTTCTATATTATTTATTTTTGAAATGAAAAAAAAGAATAATCTTTATGGGATAGTTGATGATGAAAGTTAAAATAATTATTAAGTTTTTATAAATATGAATGATAATTTCTTAAATATAACTATTGGTACTGATGAAATTCAATTATGTTTTAAATTTAAAAATGAAACCTTTAATAATAAGGTACAATATTAAAGCATTTCACTTTTTTAATTCTATATTATATCAATTTAAAAAAAATAATAATAAGAGAAATAAAAGTACAATAAGTAATATTTATTAAATTAAGTCATTTAGAAACAAAATTCATTGAGGGAAAAAGAATTATCAAAAATATTTTTCCATTAAAGAAATATTTTTATTGGAGTTGGTATTTTATATAAATTTATTTAAAGAAAAAATTTAAAAATCTAACAAACAAATTAAATTCTTTCCGGGTCTTAGGAGAGTGCAACCTTTTTTTTTTTGTTTATACAATTTGGTTTCCCAAGGTATTCATTGGTTTAATGAGACCCTAAACTATTGATGTCAAAGCACTCTTTTATGTCTAACTGACCTTTGTCAATGTCAATGAAATATTGTCCCTCGCTTTTATGTTAAAATTATATGGCTATCAACTTAAAAGGTATCGATAATAATTTACACCTTAAAAATAAATATTTTTTAAAATACTCCAATAATTATATTTAAGTAAACTAACAGTTTATTATAAATTTAGGAAATATTTGAAATGTATTTGTATCTATATTTTTAAAGATAATATGATTTAAAATTTAATATTAAATTTTTTAAGAAAACCAAAATACATAAGATCCAAAAAGTATAATCTGTACTTTTTCATTAGTAACCGTGAATAACTTTTTGTACTTAATTATGGATTTTAGATTTTTTCCGGTAATAAAAGTATAATATTAAAATTAGCAAAAGAAAAAGAAAACAGGAATTAATAGAACTTATTAAGAATTGTATTTTAAAAGAAAAAATCCAAGACAAGGCCAGGACCTTTGAAAATGAGTAATTTTCCTTGTATATATACATATATATATGTAATATATAGGACAAGGTAGAAGTAATATTTTCATTTAAAATCCAACCCTTAAATAAAATGATTATTCTTATAAAATATATTTTTTAATAATAAATATTTAATTATGAATTTCTTTTGATTATTATTGATTGTATAAGTATTTATTTACTTATTAATTTATGTTAAAGTTAATCTGAATAAGAATAATATTAAAAACATTAATAGTAATAATATTAGTATTACTGACTGCGACGAGACTGAGTGTCTACTAAATGACTCATTCGCTTCCGCTCGTCCCTTCAAGTCAAATCAAAGAGTTAAGATTTCAGGGCTACTGAAATTTTTTGTAAATAACTGATAACTCATTGAGAGTAATATACAATAAAATTCATAAAAATATCTACATTTTTATTCTATATATTTTTCATTAAATTAATAAAAAATACTTTAATATATAAATATTGTTATTTAAAAGTCTAAACTGGATTTAGTTGATTATATTGACATGATTCACTAAAGAAAGATTATTTTTTTATTTATTATTTATTTTTCTTTAATATATTTAATTATTAATATATATATATATATATATATATTGATGAATTCACAAATTTAAGTTATTTTTTGTTTTTAAAATAGGAAACACCGTAAAAAAAATTGTGTATAGACATGAATTTTATTGAAAGATTATTCACACTGATTTTTTTTTCTTTCTTATTCAAAATTATTGTTGTTGTATATTAATTTAAATAAAAATTAAAGGTAATATTATTACATATTACATGATTAGAAAAATGATTTTGGTGGAGGATGAAAAAATATAGAAAAATGATTATTATTTAATTTTAATATATCCATTGGTAGTTTATTCATATTAGATACCATAGAATATGTTTCCGTTTTTAATATTGTTTTATTTTATTATATTAGCACAATTTCCTTCTTCATGAAACCATAAAGAACATTGACCAAATAATTTTACAGTTAGTTACATTCTTCACACGCCAAATCTAGTTCGTGAAATTTTAATTCGTTTAATTAATTAATTAGTTAGTTGTGGGAGGCGCCCATGGTTTGTTTGCTCTATTGAGAAAATGGCCGTGAATTGTCTCGGGTGTTGGGATTGAGGTCGAGGTGCGCTCTCGTGCTGAGTCCACTGGCCCTATGCATTGCATGTGTAGCTGTGTATCTATGCAGCGTGACTAAATCCAACCATTTCCTTATATGGCCATATTGCTCGATGCCTCCTCCCATATGGTGCCTGAATGTGTGTATCTCCTCTTTCGACTGTCACTTATTTACGCCTAGATTTGGACATATCATGATTACTTCTTGGTGTGAGTGCGTTTCCATGTGGGTCATGTTGAGATCGGTGTCAGTGAGATCAATCTTTTCAATTTAAACATTAAAAATCTTTCCATTTTTAAATCAGAACATCCCATAGAGAATCTATTCCAATATAATATATCAGGGTATCACTTAAAAAATTATTCTAATCTTATTATAAAAAAGATAATCTTAAATAAAATAATATTATAAAGTTTCGAAAGTAGAGTGTTAACAATAAATTTAATTTGGCTAGTTTTATTTATTAAATTTCCACTTAAATTGAAATGAATTATACAATATAGTAGATATATATATTATTAAAGAATATATTATTAAAAAAAATAATTAATTAGTTTATATTCTGATAAAAAATAATGTCTCCTTTAATATTGTTTTTGCCATAGAAAATATTCCATATTATTAAAGTAGTTTACTTAAGAAAAATAATAATTCAAAAACCTAGAAGAGGGACTCTAAATTGTTTAGATTTTTTTATGTTTTTTTAATAAAATAATTAATTAATTATTCTTTAAAAGACTTACATATAGATTATTAATAAATAACCAATTTTAGGGATTGCTTTCTCTCACTATAATAATCATTTTGCTAATCTCGTCAAATTTATTGTTAATAATTCCTACTTTGCTGTTTGATAACTGACCAAGGAATTGTTATTATAAACTAGTGCGACACACAATTCGCACAACTTTCCCTGACCCTCCTCAATTAAAAGAAACGAAAACGTCAATGCTCTATAATTTTGATACAATAAGTACATTAAAAAAGGATTTTGGAATTAACTGAAGATTAATTTAAAAATGGAATGATATATCAACAAGAAAATAAAATTAATCAATTTGGTTGATAAAATGTAGCTTTAATAATTTAATTTAATAATATTAAAAATAATGTTTTATTAATATACATTTTTTCTATAAGTTCACTAAAATTTAATCATTTTTTGACATTATTTTTTATCTAAATGGTGTTAGTGAATTTTAAAAAATATCTTCCTATCTATTTATTATTTTATTGATTCCTATTCATTTTACTTGACAAAAATATTAACCTTCTTGCTAAATGATTATTTATATGTAAATAAATATCTATATATTTAATACGATAGTGTCCGTCTGTACGCAAAAAACTCCAGAGCCTAAACTACAAGGAGTAATGAAACCAAATTTTTCTGAGGTGAAGGGTACCTCAAATTATGAAAAATAAAAAAGAAATTAGAATCTTAGGTAACTCCTGAGCTGAGCTGCGGGTGTTCCATTTTCCAGAAATATATATAAAGGAGAGTATTTGTATGTACGTAATTTGTTTACTTTTTTGTTGTCATAGAAACAGATATATATATATATATAATTAGAACCTCTCTCTCTCCCTCTATTTAAAATTTTAAAAAATGGAGTGTTCTAGCCAAATTAAGAAATTTAAATGCCTTATTCAACATTGATAGGTAAATGAATTGGACTGGAAGAGGAGACATGATTAGAGAAATTGGGGAAAAATCAACCGAAATGTAATTAAACAAAAAAAATTCAAGAATTATGATACGGATACGACTTATACATACAAAATGTAGAATTTGAAAAAGTATATATATTTAAATACTTAAGCTCTTTAATCACGAAAGATAATAATATTCGAGAAGAATTTAAATCGACGTTGTAATTGAGTAACGCCTGTTATTATGCAGTAAAGGAGCTTATCTCATCAAAGAGGATCAAAATTAAAATATATAAAACAATTATTTTTCATGTTGATCGATGACTAGGGTGACCATATTTCGAAAACACCAAACCGGGACAAACAGTATACCTTTTTTTAGAACTAAATTGAAAAAATTTTGAAAAAAAATTACGAAATGTCCTAAATATTAAAAAAACGGGACAGTAGGGTGTCCCGAAGGCATTTTTGGGACAGAGCACCTAAAGACGGGACGTTTGGTCACCCTATCGATGACTCTGGGAGACGAGAGTAGATTTGGAATATTTGTGAGATTAATATTGTTCGCAGCATTTATAGGCCAAAAGAAGATGAGGTCACAGGGGGATGGCGGAGATGGCATAACGAGAAATAATGTCCAGATATAGTTAAGGTTATAAAATCAAGAAGGCAGGGATGGGAAGGGGACGTGGTTGGAATTGGAGAAACTAGAAATTGGGAGAAACCGATTGGGAAACATCCGGTGGAAGACCAAGGACCAAGGTGGGTGGACAATGAAGGAAGGGACATGGGAGAGATGGGACAGGGTAGGATTTGGTTGTAGCTCAGGATAGGGACGCTTAGAGAAATGTGGATGCTGCGGCTAAGAACTTTCGAAAACTGTAGACACAGAGTTAGATAAATACAATAATAATATATAATTAATTTACTGATTAAATTAAAATATATTTTACAAGAAAACAAATACATGTCTTATCTACTTATATTGATTGAAACAAAATGGATGAAAACATTTTACATACAGACATTCAACCAAATACCATGTATCACTCGGGGGTACAGGGGGCGGAGCCCCCGTCTAGGTGTGAAGAGCGCCGAAGGCGCTCGGAGCAGCTAGTTTATATTTAAACAAGTAATAATATTAGCATGAACTTAGCATTTCAAAAAACTTGTGTGGGTGAGGAGAGGGAACTCAAAATTTTTTATACTTAAATTAATTGTTTAATGTTGTTTTTATTATTTTATTCAAAAGCATCTTTCCAATCATATACAAATAAATTTTAATATCTTATGTTAAAATATAATATTTAGTAGAGTTTCGAAAACTATGTTCTCATCAGTCTCACCTGAACTTTCGTTTTGAAAAGTTAACTTTAAATAAATTAAAATAAATTATTTTTATATATTAATACTTTCGACAAATTTTAACCTTATTTTAGGTTTTTTATATTTTATCCTAAATTTTTTCTTTATATAACTATACAGTTTTCTCAATAATAATGAAAAGAAATTTAATAATTGTGTTAACAAGATAATTTATTTCCATCAAATGTGTTTAAAGGAATATGTCATTTAAAATAATTTATAATTATTTCATTAATGATTTTACTTACATGCTATAACGAAAGAATAAATAAAGAGAACGAATTAATTTATCTAAGAAAATATATATTTTTTCAATATATAATAAAGATCATTTTACTTTTTGCTATTTTAATTACTCATAACTTTATTAATTACAGTTTATTAAAGATATTTTTGAATAAATTTTACCCTTTTCACAACATTGACGAAAAATAGCATTGTCACATTTATATTGTTTACAACCATTGTTTCAGGGTTTGGGATTTCAAATATTAATTTTCAAAAATATTTTTTAAATTGCAAATTTAATTAAACCGTTCTTAATAAGATAGTGTAAACGAGTCTAATAAATGGCTGGTTTCTTTACTGCTTTCACATCCTTATTTTTCAATTTATAATCTTACTTTTAGTTTAAATTCCTTTGTCAATTTATTTCAAATATAAAAAAAATATTTGAACAATTTATTTAATGAAACCAATTAATTATGTGTTAATATAATAACCAAGAATAGGTAACTTACTAATTTATTTATGATGAAGTGGGGGTTTAGATGAATTTCGGAGTTGAATATAAAAAATATTTTTTTAAAAGGAAAAGTAATTTCAATAAGGGAAATTCATATCTCGGCATTATCTTTCTTTTGATAATTTTTCATCAGTAAAAATTTACTTCCTCTAGGGCTCAAATTATCTAGTTTATCATTTTTCATGTTTAAATCTTAAGTAAGAATATAAATCTATATATATATATTTATTGGTATATTTTATTATAAATTTATTTATTATCCATTCGATTGTGAATAATTTAACTATGCTATAAGATGATTGTAGATAGTTGGAAGAAGTAAAAAAAATTACCTATTAAATTATATAAGGGTTGCTAAAAATGGGTCGTTTAAAGAAATTTTGTTATAAAATTCATGGATACTGAAATATATATATATATATTCGATAGTACAATAGATGCTCTATACTAGCCACAGTATTCATAAATATTTACTGTTAATGAGATATTTGAAAAATAAAAAAATTTGTAATCGGTCCATTTAAAGCGACTTGTTCACCCTCCCCCCAATTCAAAGGACAAATGAGAAATGAAGCCTAAACATTGTTACAAAATGAATTTAATAAAATATTAATTAATATGCTATTATTAATTTATTATTTAATTAAATTGTAAATTAATTACGATTAGTTCAATTGTGAACTAATTATTACACTTTAAATCTTATTAAACTAAATAATTCTCGTTGATTTTTATTCAATTGGTTATTATTATTCAATTATTTATTAATTTGTTTTCTACGAAATTCGGTAGTTGTGAAAAGGTACGCATATAGAGCTGCTTATTTAAGGTAACCAGTACAACATCGCTTAGCAAGAGCCTGTCTCAGTTTACGCCAAGTAAATTTATATTGTAAATATAACAAAATACTGACAATTGATCGAATTTGAAAAAATTGTCTGCATAAATTTAATCCCTATTAACATTTACTGAAACGTTTCGTTCATTAACATAAGAAGATGAGAAGAAAGAAGTTAAAATCTTACTTTCTCTCTGCCTTCTAGTAACAATTAGAAACTAAAATGGCTATTCTTTGGAAACATGAGGTACACTATTGACCATTAGAATACGGGCAATGTCTACATCTACTATGAAATTAAGAAAGGCCTTTTTATATGAGTCAGCTTTATCTATCTATCTAAATATCTCTGTAACTCTACGGATCTTGAAAGTTCTTGGCCGTAGCAACCACACCCCTCCAAGTATTCCTATTCAGAGCCACAACCCTCCAATCCCTTCTTACATTATCCACCCACCGCGTCCTTGGTCTTCTCACTCGGTCTCCCCACCAATATATTTTTCGCCATTCTTTCCTCTCCCATTCTATCCACGTGCCCTGCCCATCGCAGCCTTCTCGATTTTATAATTCTAACTATATCTGGAGATGCATAGAGGTCATGCAATTCCTCGTCATGCACTCTCCAATTTCCCAATTTTCAACCTTTTGATATTAATATTAAATAAATATATATTTCAATTATCATATATATATAAAATAAAATATATAATAAAATATTTTAATAATATATTAAAATTTAAGTATTATATTGAAAGGGATGTCCTGAACGATGTCCGGAAACCATAATCATCCGTTGAATTCATTTGAGGTTGATTGATATTGATAATCCAAAAACAAACGGATGCATTTTTCCTTTAAAATTTCCCCTTTCTTAATTTTTTTTTTTTTTTATTAACAAGATGAGCCAATTGTTTTTCACAATATATATTTTGATTAAAAAAATACAACAAATATGATTTAATATTATTTAAAATCAATTCAATTGATTAATTTTTCTTGATATATTGAGTAATTTTTGGCATTCTGATCTCGATTAATATGCAAGGCATTTTTTATGGATATTTTCTAAGCCTTTGATTTCCATTCTATCTATTATTAATTTATCAATTAAATGAATTTTTTAAGCTTAAATATGTTTTGATAAAACAAGTCAAATTGGATCAAATAAATATATGAATTTTTTGAAAAATAAAAAAAGATTAATCATTTCTGGTGATTCTATATATAAAGTATTGGTATGAATCATCAAGTTATCAGCTGATTCATACAAATAATTGATTTTTCTCTGGTTTCTTCATGAAGGTAAATATGTATTGAACTCATATATTAGAAAAAATTACACTCTTTACAATCTTGCATTAATATGTTCTTAAAAAGATATATGAATGGATTAAAAAAGAAAATTTCCATATTATTACAATATATAGGCAAATAGTAATTATGCTAATACATCACGCTGTCCATCCGTTCCATACTGTGTTACATTTAATAAAGACCTCATCATATATCACATAAATAATTATCACTAATATTTCGTTTTTATTTGAAGATTTTTAATTTATAAATTTGAAATTAATTTAATTAATAGTTTTGGATAATTATATTATTTGTTGATATCAGTTAACAAATTTTAAAAAGAAAATTACTCATTTCAAAAGAAATCTTATGAAATATAATATTTTTTTTAATATTAACCGAGGAATACTTTGATTTATATTTTTTTTTATTTATAGTATTATTAATTTTATATTTCAACTGGTTGAACAGATGAAATTGTTTTACTTCACGACAACGCTCGACCACACACTGCAAATGTGACGAAAAACCTCCTACAGGGATTTGGCTGGGACGTGTTTAACCATCCTCCGTACAGCCCTGACCTCGCTCCTAACGACTTTCATCTGTTCTTACATCTTACATTCAAAAAGTACTAGAGCTGTACTAGAGTATATAGGGGACATCATTAATATCAATCTTCAAATGAGTCTGCTGGAGAAAAAAATATTTATCACAATAATATATTTTTTATTTTAAATTTTACAATTATTTAATTAAATTACCACTATCAGACAAAGATTACTTATCTATTATTAGTTCTTTCGATATACTTTCCAAATGGTTTGTCCTCAACCACAAATTATGTCTATCAAACCTCCTTTCAATGAGAATTCATGCTTTTTCAGACCATAATCCTATTCTGAAAATTGTTTCGTCCCCCTTAAAATCATGGAACATACTACCTCACATTCACACAAAATTTAATCAATTTTATAAAATTGATTTAAATGATTGTCTCCAATTTTGCTTATAAAATACAATTTTTTGTTTGGTAAATAACTTGAAAAGATGAAATAAACAATTTTATGTGATTTATCATTAAAAAAAAATATTTAAGTGAAAAATAATAAATTTTGAATTAAAATTTATAATTGAAATCTAACTTCTATCCAAAATTCTTAAATTATTTGAAAATTAAACAGAAATAATCAAATTGTTAAATTAAAATTTTCTGTTCATTTCATTTATTATTTATGCCAAAACTTTCTCATTTAATTATTTCTATTTAAAAATTCTTAATTTTTAAATTAATTCTTTAATATGTTACTAAAGTTAATTCAATATTTTCAATTCTATTTAAAATATTAGAAACAAAAAAAAAAAAAATTTAAAGTGAAATTGAAATAAACCATTTAAGTATAGACCAGTGCTCCGCAACCGGTGTGCCTTAAAGGTGATACAGGTGTGCCGCCGCGATCAAATTAAACTTTTAGAAATCCGTATAATTTTATATGTAATATATAAATTTCAGCTTTTAAAAATAATAGAAATAATTGTTGTGTGCCGTAGGTAAGAAAAGGTTGCGGACCACTGGTATAGAAAATAATTTTTAAAAAATTTTAATTTAAAATTGTGTCTTAAGAATAGCTGATAGAGTCTCCTTTAGAGGGCAGAACGAAGCAATTTCTAAATTTATACCTGGAAATCTTCTCGTCAGATAGCGCTTGATGATAATATTTAATTTTTTTTTTTACTAAATAACCAGTTCAAATATATGTTAATTGTTATTAATAGATGAATCAATTAATATTAAATAAAATCCAACTTTTATATAACTTAATTAATTAATTAGAAAATGAATTATAGTATCATAAAATATCTTTAGAATGACTCAATCACTAAATAGGTAAGATATATCTTATATTGAAAATAAGTCTGTACTTAACCTAAGTTATTGACATAATGAAAATTGAAAAATTTCTTTGATTTTAAAGGAAAAGATCTCGAAGCCACGGATTGGAAGATGAATGTTCAGAACCTTTAAGCAAACGTATTAATAACCTTCATATTAATACAAATAATTTAGTAGGATTATGCCCTGACACTTCGGGTGCGGCTGCTATTCAAGCCTCAGGAAGTGAACCAAGTGTTAGTTCATCAAATAATTCCACTCAAGAATGGGAAGAATACCGGCCTTCGCTGTGCGAAACAACCAATCCTTATTATTACCAGAGCAATAAATTATTATATGAACTTTATGTTCAAAGAGTGAATCGGGGAACACAAAGACATTTTTAGGAGTATTATACTTTGATTTTTCCGATCCACTTTTTTAAAATTATATATACATAAAAACATTACAATGGCAAAGCTTAAATGAAAATTATTTTCCTAATGTGTATTCATAAAAACACCTTTTTAAAGAAAACTAATCATAAATTACGTTCCTTTTGTTTAAAATATTTGTAATCTTAGGCAGATAGTTAAGAATGATTATTATTCAATTTATGTGAATATTTAAAAAAAATGAATGTTCTGATTACTTAGTTCAAGTCCATGCTTATCTAGATCATCTAAAAAGTTTTAAAAAAAATCTTTAAAATGTCTAGTCTCCAAATATTCAAATTATAAAATAAAACAAATTGCCATTATTAAACTGAATCTGTTAAATAATTTTTTTAAAAAAAAACATTTCCATTAATAAATAATATATCTAAGTACATAGAATATTCCTATTTCTTTGTACAAAGGAAAAATATATTCATCCATAAAATTTTTAAAAGGTAAGTTGATTGTATACGGGAATTTATATTTCTATGATAATATGTCACCTTAATTGTTCATTATAAACTAAATTATTTGAAAAAAATGAAGTATTTTATTAGGCATTAAATCATTTTTTCTATTTGTATATTAAGTAATAAAAACTATTGTAAATTTTAATTTCGTAAATGCATTTAAAATTCCTTTTAAGATTACATTTATTTTAACCTTAGTTTATTATATTTATTTATAATTATTTGAAAGGATTTTTAACATTTCTTTCCATAAATATTATTTAATGTGGATATTTCAATTTATAGAATTTTTCGCAATACCTTTTCTGTCTATAAATTTTTTTTTTCAAACATTGAAATTTAAACAAATAAAGAACATTAAAAATTGGTAAAAAAATATCTATGATATTTTAGATGAATAGTTAGTTTAATCCTTTCAATTAAGGACAACAGTTTAGGTTATTTTCCAATTCAAAGAATATATTTTTTTACTAAATAAATCTTGAATTTTTTTAAAATAAAAATATTCATGATATATATATATATATTGAGTGAATATAGTCCACAATTTTCAACAATTTAAAGTAAACGTACCAGTCGTGGACCACTGTACCGGTAATGGACCATTTAATAGATTTTTGATTAAAATAAGCTTTTTAATTTCAAATTAAATTCGAGATATCGATAAATATCAAGAGGAGCCTCTTTCGGATTGGTTAACAATGAAAGAGACCAATCGCTGCATTTCAGTGGTTCCCAAACTTATTTGGCCAAGCGCCCCCTTGGAAATTAACTTTTTTTAATTTTAATAACATTTAAATAGAAAGATAAATGTACCTATTTACAAAATCTTATAAATAAAGGTGTAAATTAGACTCATTGAATTTATGTATCTTCAGAATAGAAAAGTAATATACAAGTAATTTTCCCTAAATGCACCTGTGGCCATCACCGCCACCTTGGATCGCTCCAGCGCCCACGAGGGGGCGGTAGCGCCCATTTTGAGAAACACTGATTTATATTATAATTATGATTTTTTTAAAACACGAGGCAAATGTTCTTGCATTTTAAGGTTAGTTTCTTATGCAAAACGTTAAGGATATGCTTAACTTTATATTCAATATATTATGTTTTATTTAATAATAATTTCAATACAAAAATTCAATTCAATAGTTGATACTACAAATTTTATTGATCAATTTGAAATATTTAATTTATGTGATGATTAAATATTATTAAGGGTCATTTACTGAAACAAATATCTCATTTTTTAGAAGAGGACCGGGGTGGCCCATTACTAAATAATAGGATTGAAATATTTTTTACTAAAATCGTTTTTTTTTTATTAAAATAAATGAGATGTATACTAAATTTTTTTGTTTTAAATATCTAGAACAATTTTATTCAGTAGAGGACCACGTGGCCAAATAATGAGACAACCCATAGTCAATCACTAAATCTTTACAACTTAAATTTCTTAATTTCTTAAATTTTCATCAGATTCCTTTAGATATCTAAATTTTATGCTGGGAATAAATTGTGTAAATAGGTTAATTCCCAATTTATAAACATTGTTAAATCTATAATTTTATATTATGAAATTAAATCAACAACAATTTATTAGATTTAAATATCTTATTACTGATAATAATAAATTTAATAAAAGATATTTATTATTATATTAGTATGAATAATTATAATTATATTAAATAATATTACTAAAATTTGCAATATATTTTTTAAATTATATTAATGTCATTATCTTCCTCTTTCGATTGCATTAACTGACCTATCTTGTTTAAAAACCGCGCGTTTAAATGGTTAAGAATTGTAAATATAAAGAAACAAACTTTAAATATAAAGAATAATTAAAATACATTATAAAAAATATTAATAAAACCAATCCTTAGTGCATTTTATTCCATTTATTTATTTTAAACCCATTTTAGGTTGATGGTACATTACTGGATCAAAAAGTGGCTTACTACTAGAACAAAAAACACCTTTTGAAAAATTAAAAAAAAAATATTTAAATATACATTAACCGAATGTTTGTGTTGTAGTGATAATTTAAAATAGTTGTACAATATGTTAGCACTTGTTTTGTTGTTATTCTCACTTTTATTACAGAATAATAGTGTTTTTTAATTAAAATTTCTTTTAACATGGTCCACCACTGGTACTTTTATCTTAATTATATCTCACAGTGGCGTAACGAGCCTAACTCGGACCCGTGACACAATACGTTTTTAGCGCCCCTCCCCCCTCATTCGATAACCATATAATATATGTAAAATATACTCGCAAATTAATAATTAAATAAAGATATAGACTCAAGCTAGGCTTTAAATTTGAGACAACAAATGTAGTTTTGAAAACAAAACTAGATTTTGAAATATATATGATCTTCTATAATTAGTTCAAAAGATACCTATTATTTATTTTACATATATGTAAAGAAATATTTTAAAAACACTTGCACTAAATTTAAAATATATTTTACAGAAATCAATTATAATAAAAATAAAAAGTATCCAGCAATTTTTTGTTTAAAAATTTAAAAAAATATTATTAAAAATAGAAGATTAATAAAAATAAAATATTTAGCTATTTTATATTTATCTATTTTTAATTATTTATTAAATATATATTATAAAAAAATTATTACATGAAAAAAACTAAAAAAAAAACAAATTTGAAAGTTACCACCTAACGTTAGTTCCAATTTGTTTCGTTAGTCTAAACATTTTTCATTATTCGACAAACAACGCATAATCGCTTCTGTTATCCAGACTCTAAGCAGGTGTTTCTTGTTTTGTTGTCATTTTTATTCCATAATTATTTAATTTATCCTTTATAATAACAAGTTTACTTTAAATACTTATTATATTATCAAGTAAATAGAAAATTAATATGTGATTAAGGTAAATATATTGTAGTTTTATTCTAATTGTTTCATATATACACTTAATCAAATCTAAATGCCATCTTGTGACCCTATTTTACTTCAAACGGGTTAACTTTCTATTCTTAATGAATCTTTATAATACTTAAGTTAACGATCTCTATTTTATAAATATTATATTAAAGTTTTTTCTTTTAAAACTTTCAAGATGATAATTATTTTTTTGCTTTAGGTAAAGTCTTGGAATTATTATAACCTGAAAAATGTTATAGTTCTACTTTATTTTGAGGTAAGTAGGTCTTGACATATTCAAATATGTTTTATTCATGATTATTTTAGAATATAAATATTATTTTTATTTTTTTATAATTTATTTAACAATAGTTTTTATAAAAATGGAAATTTTTAATTATACAATTGTATATCTATATATAAATATATATAATTATTTACAAAATCTATTATTTCTTTCAATATTTTGCTAAATATATTTATTTAAAAAAAAACAATTTTAATTCTTATATTTTTAATATTATTTATTATTAATATTCTTAAGAATTTGATATAGTATATAATATTATTTTCTTTTCTTTAAATTTTTTTTTAATTTATTATTTGATCACGTGTTTAAAATAATTTTCTTCTCAAACATGATAATTAACTTAAAAAATAAATAATATCTTTATTTTCTAATCGTTATTTTTCCAATTTTAATTTTTTCAGATATTTTCCATGAAATTTCATCATCATCACTTATTTTGAAATTGAATTTCTTATTACACATTCCTTCTTGGGATTTTAATGGTAATTATTATTTTTAATAAATTGAAATTATGATTATTGTTCTAAAATAATATTTTATTATATCTTTTTAGATTCAAGTACGAATCAATTATTTTAAAAATGAATTTCACACCGTTCGGTAGTCCATTTACGGGGTCAATACCCACAGCAACCGTTCATCAATTTGCTGCTGCCAAATTTGCTCATAATGCTGCAGCAGGAAGTCAAGTGCTTTCCCTGGTCGGTGGTGAAGGGGGTGTTACCTATCTTAGACCAGTTGACCCAAATAGTTTTGCCATGGCAACAACGCAGAGTCAGCAAAGTGGTTCTGGAAATGGAGCTGGACAACAACAAACATTGATTACTCTACCAATTAGTATAGCAACTGGGAAGCCTGGAGAACAAGCTCAACAAGCTGTGCAAATACAAGTAGTAAATCCATCAGTTTCCATGTCAGGGGCCGCTAGTCCAGGTTCTGGGACGCCTAAATATCATATTTCACCAATCTCACTTCATCAATTCCCTCAAAGTGTACTAACAGTTGCATATAGTCCACAACAAAATGGGGAAGGAACAACTTCAGCTGCACAAGTGCATATTCAAGCAGGAAGTGAATCTACAGAAACAGATGGTGATGGTGGTTCCGGTAATGGTGGTAACAATACTGGAGATAAACAAACTGAACAACATGCATTTCCATTAGTAGTTGTACAACCACCTGAAATTATTCTAAGGGAGGGACAAGTTGATTTAGAAAAATTGGCTGAAAGTGCTGAAAATAAAGAAGGTGGAATTCAACTAGCAGTTGTCAAGGGTGAAACAAAAGAAGGTGAAACTAGTGAATATAATGGTCAAGCTACTGCCGTTGCCTCTATGCCTGCCACTTGGCAAAGCTTAGCAGCTCCAGGAAGTACTGTTGCTGATTATATATCCAGACTTCAAGGTTCTGCGCTACCTCTCTCTTTGCATCATTTCTTAAAATTTTCTGCAGAAACAATTAAACGAGAAGCAGCCATTGAATCATCACCTCTTAGCGGAGCTGAATTAGCAGATGGAAATGCTGGAGCAGCAACAAATACCTCTCCAGGTGCTAATAATGATGAAACAGGAACAAATGTGGTCCATGATAACTTGGAACCAGGAACTAAACCTAAGCGTAAAAAAAGGTATAAGAAAAAACCCCCAAAACCTCGACGACCCAGACCTGGTCAAGTACATATTGCTCGTGCCCTTGATGGAACTACATTATATTGTTGTCCTGAATGTCATATGGCTTATCCTGATAAGGAATTATTAGAACAACATTTAGTTGGCCATAAAATTGAAAGACGCTTTATTTGCGACATATGTGGTGCAGGATTAAAGCGCAAGGAGCATCTAGAACGGCATAAGTTGGGACATAATCCTGAAAGGCCATTTATTTGTAATGTGTGCCTAAAAGGTTTCAAACGAAAAGAACATCTTAATTTGCATTATGTTATTCATTCGGGTGAAAAAACAGAGGTCTGTACTGAATGCGGTAAAGGATTTTATAGAAAAGATCATCTTCGTAAACATGCCCGGTCACATATTGCGAAAAGAATTAAAGAAGAATTGAACAATCAACAACAGCAAGCACATCAACAAGCTCAACACCATCATCATCAACAACAACAACAGCAACAACAACAAGGTGTTACTCAACCAGTACAACCAAACCAACAATCTTTAGTAACAACGGTAGTATTACCTACAGCAACTGAAACTGGTGCTACTATGTTATTGCAGCACCATCAACAATAAATATAAATAATTCCTATCCATTCATCATAAATTGTATTTTTTAATTTTATCTTTAATTATATATTCATCTAATATTCTTTTTCTTATATAAGAAAATGTTAAATTTATATACATATACTATATATATATAAATATATATCTCGCTAAAGGATATTCATTCTCTTATATATGACAATGTAAAATTTATATACATATACTATATATATATAAATATATATCTTGCTAAAGGATATTCATTCTCTTATATATGACAATGTTTAATTTATATAAATATATACATATATTGCTGATGGATGTGAATAAAAAATTTATTTAATCGCCATATTTTCAATGGTTAAAATTTGAAAAACAAACAGTTTTTATTTGGCAATTACAATGCCTAACATAGATTTTTTATAGAATTTTGTTTTCTTTTAACTTAATAATATAAAAAGTTTATATTAATAAATAATGATATAATATATATAGATATAGATGTATCTATATTTATATATATATATATGTATTTGTATATAAATAATATATATTGAATACTTATAACTATATTGAAAATATGTATAGTATATCTATATATTTTAAAATATTTGGTATATATAGATGTAGTATACATATATAACCTGGTATTAGTGCTCCATGATTTTTGGGGAATATAAATAAAATTCAAACCTTTGTACAATTTTGTTTAAATTTTATATAAATTATCTTCTACCTTTATAAAGTCTTCTCATCCTTTCTTCCTCAATGAAAACTACTAATATTTCTTTATCTACAATTTATTTATTTGCGAAATTAAAAACCCATTAAATATATATTAGATTGTATAATATTTTTAAATTTCATATATATATACATATATCTATATATCTATATAGATATAGATTTATATATATATATATAAAATAATATAATATATAATATAAATTTACTTTTATAATATAATTTAGTATTAAGTTATCTTTATCTCAATCTTTATTTTTATTCATGCATATATATATATATATATATATATATATATGGTTATCTAATGTATATATATATATATATATACATACATAGATATATATATTTGATTCTTTTATTTTAATTTTACATCAAAAGGTGCATTTAAGATGCTCTAATATTCCATTTATTTCTTTAATATATATATATTTATTTTTTTTATATATATATTTTTCAAAAAAAAATTTTTTAAATATTTTATTATCTCTTAAATTAAAAGCTTGTATTTTTAACATTAAAAGAATTTAATATATATATATATACATATATATATATATATATTTAGATTAAACTAATCATCAAAATATCGTCCAATTAAAAATCGGACCAAGTGATAGGTATTTTTTCATTAAAATATAAAAATTAATTTTTCCAAAAATTTTAAAATCTTAGAAAAACGTAATTAATTTTTCTAAAATATTAAAAACATTTTTTCTATATATTAAAATTTTTTGTTATGTGTACCGTATTCATATGATTTCTAATTTATTTTTTAATGAATATTTTTGTTAAAACATGAAATAAAGTTCTGTAATTTTTAACTATTTATTTTTTTTTAAATCTTTAATTATACCAAATTTTTATTCATTTTTTAAAAAAATAATACTTTTAAAATAGAATTTTTGGGTAATATATATCACTTCTCTTAAGTTATTACATTAATATAATTTCTCAAGATTCGTTAATAAATTATTAAAAATGTTAGACAATAATAAGTTTTTTTATATTAAAATTTCAATTCTTTTAATTTAATTAAAAGTTCCTTTAAGTCATTTCTCTTAAATTTTACACCAAATTATGAAGTAGTATACCTTAAAAATATCGAAAATAGAATGCCTCTTATTTAAAGATACATTATATATTTTTGCAATCAAATCATTTTCATAATTTAACATAATTAAATTTATAAATTATATTTTTTGCAATAAAACTATAATATTTTATATTAATTTTTTTTATAAACACATTTATTTATTTTATTTTAATTTTTCTTATTTATTTTTATATTATAAATTTTACAAATTTAATCAAATTAAATTGACCATTTATAACTATCGATAAAATAACATTATTAGTCTCTGCAATAATACCGAAATATTAAACTCTTGTTATGATTAAAAATAAAACAAATATTTTTATCCTAAATTTGATTTGATATTTCAATACAGTTGAATAATAAAATTAATAAAAAAATAAAAGATATTTCATCAATCAAGTCTTAAAAAGTGAGTTTTTATTCTTTGAAATTTTAATCGTTTGATAAAACATTAAATCCAAATCAAAGGTCAGTATACTGGCGACTTATAAGCCTATTGTACTCTTTTTCATAATCTCAAAATCTCCGAAGTCGAGTATACATATATGAGTAACTAACCTTTTTTCGAAAGCCAATATTTTCTTATGGAATTTTTTTCTCTAGAGCAAAAAATAATTATTAAATTTTAATTATTTTTTTTCATCAATTGATTAGATCTTGAATGTTTTTTTTTTCTATATTTATTTCGAATCTTAATAGAAAATAACTCTTAATTAAAATAAAAAGGAATAATAAATATTTGGATAAAGATATTTAATAGTAAAGTTTCTAAAATAAAGTAATTTATTTACTTGAATATAAACTAAAATATTTCAGTTAAGTTTAAAACTGATTACCTCAAATTTTTTATTCATTAGGATTAAAGAGTGATTTTAAAAATAGATATTTGTCAAAGAAATAAATCTGTAAACATTATCGTTCTTTGTAACTATTTAAATGTATTCTTTCATTTATTAAATTATCTAATATTTTCAATCATTGCAGAAATTTTTTTCCACTTTATTATATTATAATTTTTACTATATATTAATAAATAAATTAAAAATTTGGTTGATTACAATATATATATTAGATCTTTGTTATCGAATTTCGGATTTAATTATATTTCATATTTCTGCATTCTCTAATCATTTATTTACATTTTTAATTTCTCAATCATTATATGAATTTTTAATATTTTTCACATTCAAATTTAAAACAAACAAATCTATAGATAAATTATTGAACAACACCTTTGTTAGTAAAGAGATATCTATAGTTAAGTTAATTCAAAATAAAACTTTTACATATGACGTTTTAGATATTAATAATCTAATGTAAAACAACCAAACGCTTAACAATACATTTTAAAAAGAGAATAATATTACTTAGTAATCGATAATAAACAATCGATAAAAACCAACTTTTCATTGATTGCAAAGTAAACTTATGACTATTTAGATCTGATAAATTTAAAGTACAAAATATGAATTTTAATAGAATTAAATGCATTTAAATATTTGAATTTTATTTTAACCTTTAATATAAGGATTATAACACGATTAGTGATCAATATTTCTCGCTAGTGAACTTGTAAAACTTCGTAAGTGCATCTCGCCATTTCCTATATACTCAACAATTATTCATTTATTTTACTAGAGAGTGGAGAAAATAGTATACTAAAATTAGTAATATTATAATAATTTCATAGTAATTAAATAAATCCCAAACTTAAAAATTAATTCATTTTATAAATACTACTAAAGTCCATTTTTCTATTTTCGAATTTCGACCATGGAAGTATAGAAATAAATAAATACTAATGATAACAATTTACGGACGCAAATACCAACAACCCTTTTCTATTAATTTTCTTTTAAATTAACATATTTGTTATTTTCAATCCCCCAACTAAATTTAAAATTAAAATTAAGTTTAATTTAAAAACTCCGAGAGATAATTTTTGTAGATTAGATTTATATTTTGAATCGATGAAAATGAGTAAACTGTTATTCTAATAAATGGATAGATATAGCATAAAAATTAGATTTTTCATCTTTAAAATGTTTATTTTTAGGTCATTTTTTGTCAGCAATTTCATCTCAAAAGATTTTTTTCAAGAATGTTTGTCATCGATCAATGCTTGATTTCTTTAATTTTTTTTTAAATATATATATATATATAATATTACTTCTGGCTATATTTGAAGTTGAAAATAATTGAATTCAGAATAATTTTTGTTTTATTTACTATTAATCTAAAGGAAATAATTATCTGATATATTATGTTATCTTTTAATTTAATCATTATTTTTGATTAGTAATTTTTTCAATTATTTAAATAATTGGCATTCAAGTTTCCATTATTTCTTTAAATGCTTGAAGTGTATTTTTATAAATAAAATTACAAAATAATAAGTAAATTACTATTCATTTATTCAGAGATATTGAAATAAAAATATTTCCTTAATGTGTTCCCTAATTTAGCGTATACTCAAATAAAATTCTAAAAGTTCTAATTCGAATATATATATAAGATATATATTATTTTTTGTATCGATCATACGGTCATTATTTTATAATTATTTCATTAAAAAACTTTAAAAAGTTATCATTTTAAACTTGTATTATAACTTATAATCATATATTCATATACCATAATTTAGTATAAACTCATAGAAAACTATTTATAAATGCACATTGACAAGATAGAAATTTTTTTAAACTTTTCTTTTTTTTTAAGAAGAATATCACAACTTTTAACAATTTAAAGAAATCAAAATAAAATCTGGAAGAATTTTAGACAAAATATACGCCAAGTATCCTTTAAAGAAACAAAAATTTATTTAAACTTTATTATTTTTTTTTAATGAATGTATAAATACTCACAAACTACCCTTATTATACCATATAAAATATTTCAAATGTATAATTTGTTTAATTAAAATAGATTAAGTTATTTATCTTTTATTTAGTTAAAAAATATCTAGTTTATTATATTTCTATTTTTCTTTTATTTATACCCTTTCTATACATATTTTTATAAATTCATTTGTTATTAAGATAAATTATTAAGTTGTAAATTAAAATAATTGAAGGTAAGCAGCAAATTCGACCAAATGTAAAAAATTAAATAAATGCGCTAAATGAAATATTCAACCCTCTGGATTGGATTCTCCCCTATTGAACCTCGATGAAGCGATTTTTCGTCCGCCCTCCAGTGTAGATTTTTGGAAACTCATCTTGGCAAGCAAAGCAGACAAGGCAGCATCAGCAGGCAGGTGCTTAACTAACCAATATACAATTCCTTCTCTGCCTATCTTTATCATATGTTTAATTATATATTTATATATATATATATATATATAGTTTTAAATATATAATTTTTAAATTCTTTATTTCGTCCCAAAATCTCCAAGTAAGGAGAATACAATTCATTACCACGATTTCATCACCGTATACAAGATATTTTCACTAGCAGATCTAAGTTTTTTCTCCATTTTTGCCGGACGGAGTGCACATTTCCCAGGTATGGCGGTTTCAAATTTGAATCTTCGAAAATATATTTTTTTTTGTAATTTAAAAACTGCATGAATTGATCATATTTCTTTTATATAAAATTGATTTAAAAAAATAAATTATATATATTTTGTTTAATTATTAAATAAAATAAAAAATATCAACCCTTAATTATATGTTGTTTTAATGGAATGATTAGTTATTTAGCAAATATTAATTTTTTCTTTTAATTTTGCTTTGGAGATATTCTAAGATGGCCGGCCGTTTAAGCTGCTTGCGAGTATGCCTTGCGCCCTTGCTTCCCACCCCCGTATGGGTGCGAAAGAGATGGAAGGAGAGGAGCCACTCCCCCATCCCTCGCCATGTTCCCCAACCCATGCAGAGCGAACGGGGATGGTCGATGCAGAGGGTGAGAAGCACAGGGTTAGAGGACGACAGATCGATAATAAAAATCGGCAACCGCGCGAGATTTAATTGGGGCGCTTTTACGATGCGATGGGGTGGGGCCGACAAGGGGAGAGGGTTAGGGCAGAGAGGGGGTTGAGTCAGTCGCCTGCTTCAAGGGTGAGGGCGTTTAATGTCCCCAAGCATTATTCCCGATATTCACCAACAGCAAAATATCCGACAATTATTGAATTTGGTCCATTTTTCGATTTTCAAATTTCGAGGTAATTATTTACAATTCCAGCATTATTTCTGTTAGTCAGGGAAATATACTAGTTATTATTGATTATTTTTTTATAATAATCATAATGATCAATTAAAGAGAATTTCATTATATATATTTCAATTTTTACTATCTCGTTTTAAATTTAGAAATATTTCACAAAACAAACATAAAATTTAATTTTTTTTTTTTTTAAATAAATTTTAAATTTTTTAATTTAACATTTAATATGATCATATTAATTAATAATAAAAAAAATGAAAAATACCTAAATACTATTCACTGATTTCATTATTGTAAGATAAAATTCAAATTCAAATTTCAAATAAATAATAAGTTTTCATTTTAAAAAAAATATAAACCATTACAGGTTTTTGTAATCGATTAATTTTGTTTACTTTTTATTTAATATATAATCCATAATATAATAATATATATATATATATATATATATATTATTTATATATATATAATTTCAAAAAAGTAAACTAAATATAAATTTGTCGAGGGTAGCAAAAATATATTATAAAAGCACTAAACAAATAAATAGATTAATTGAATGGTTACTGAACGAATCAACTAATCTATATCGATATTATTACCCCTCCATTCCTCCGTCAATGTTTATGATGATGTCTTGATGATACTATTTTCTCATTTGTCCATGCTTTTTTTCAGAAAATATACTTAAGAGCCAACTCAATTATTTTTTAAATACATTTTTTTATTTTTTTAATTTTATATTTTTCAAATAAATAATAAAATGATTTTATTATTTAATTTGAAATTATATATAAAAAAAAACTATTTATAAAAGAAACTGAAAAAAAATTAATCCATATAATTACGATGTACTAATTGTTATACGAATCAATATGTCATACTTTTATTTTCAATATTATTTAATTTATAAAATCAAATTAAATTTAATATAAAAATTAATCATAATCCTTTATTCAAAATTAAAATTTATTTGATTAATTTATCTAAAAGTAAATAGACTTTTTTACATTTAATTAATTTTCTTCGTTTATTTAAAAAAGTTTGTTTCATTGTTAAAATTTATAGGAACCTTTTTATTTATCATTTATTTTCAAAAGCAACATTAATATAAAAAATACATAATAAAACATTTTATTATATTTTACTCCAAGTTTGTAATTTTTTTAAATTAAAAGAAAATATTGTGTATATATATATATATATATTTGAAATAAATGAATTTCCAAACAACATTATATATGTTTGTTATATTTATATATATATAATGTTGTTTGGAAATATATATATATAAAGTATAAAAAAAATATTTTTAAAACTTGAAGTAAATTTATATTATCTTAGTTTTTATTTTTAATTTAATTAATCAATTATTTATCATTACTATATTTTAAGTGAAATATTTTCTGACAAAGAATATAAAATTAATCCTTTGTAAACTATCACTTCCGGTTTCCGAATATACACCAAAAGAAAAGATTCGGAAATGTTCAAAAGCTTAGTCCAAAAAATGGTTGAGCTTTTTTTTATAGAGACAAATTGAAAAAATTTGAAAAAAGTACGAAATGTCCTAAATATTTCAAAAAATTATCAAAAAGGAGGACAGTTAGGAGGACACTTACAAATGGAGGACGGTTGGTCACCTTAGCAGTAGTAGTCGACAAAAATCGACATGTCTTGCTAATAGTGCCATTTTTGAAAATCAAAATTATTGATAAATTTCAAAGTTGAATAACCATAAATGATATTTCTACAAAATATATTATTAAAATCATTATTTCTCGATGGATCAAAAAATATATAAAGAAAAGTATTATGAAGCCAGTTCATGCGGGTGGGGACGTCCACTTTATTAATATTTCTTTTGTTAATGCTGATTTTTATTTCTAATTATTCAAATAAATTGAAATATACCAAGTATAAGTAGCTCATTTTATTAAGAATTGTTTAGATAATCCAAAGGCCCCTATATCATTATAATCCATTGTAAACGATCAGAATAATAATTTCTGTTTGAAGGTATGAGTGTTTTTGATATTGTATAATCAAAAAAAAAAATTAAATTTGATATCTCATATTCTGCTTTAAGTTTTAAATGTATAATATAAATATATATTAATCGATCACAGTGCATCTATCAAATAAAATTTTTTAAATCTTTTTAAGATTTTAAAACAAGAATTTTCAAATCTGAAAGAGAAAGAGATTGTCTTCTTTAATTGTATATATCTAAACATGTTTTTATCTAATAAATGTCCAGTTCATTTCTATTAAATAAAATATAATTAATAGTAACCGATTTATGCAAAATTTTTTAAGATCTCAGATGGAAATTTTTTTAACCTATACTTTTTTGTTTCATCCTTAATTTAAACTTAAAAGAGCACAGTTCACCTTTTTTTTTTTGATCATTTACGACTTCATTCTTTGATTTTACTCAAAATTAATTTTAAATATTTGTTCAGGAGTGGATCTTCGATCACCTGTCTTGTACCCTTTTATATTTCATTGGACCAGGTCTCAGGTGGAGAGATCGAGATTAACAACCCTTTTCAAATCACGTCTCTTGCCAATACATTTCTTTTATTCCACAACAGAAATAAATTTAATTAGTTTCTTCAAGTATTAACATTAAGTAATTTTCAATTTAATGACTCAAAAAACATATCTAATATATTCTTAGAATATTATAAATATTACTCATAGAGGTTTTCTTTTATTTAGAGTTTTTTTATTTGTATTTCCCTAACTTTCTCCCTTTCTAACTTCATCCTATATTCTTTAATTCTTCATATTTCATATCTCTTATTCTAATAAATGTCCAGTCCATTTTTATTAAATAAAATATAATTAATAGTAACCGATTTATGCAAAATTTTTTAAGATCTCAGATGGAAATTTTTTTAACCTATACTTTTTTGTTTCATCCTTTATTTAAACTTAAAAGAGCAGTTTATTTAATCAATTATTTATCACTACTATATTTTAAGTGAAATATTTTCTGACAAAGAATATAAAATTAATACTTTGTAAACTACCACTTCCAGTTTCCGGATATATACCAAAAGTTGATCAATTCATGCTACTGATGCATTAAGTAAATATACTAAATTTATCAAAATCCGTTAAACCGTTGAAGTTTTACATACGGAAACACAACGGACATACAGACAGACATCATGCTAAAAATACTTTTTTCTGTTGCCAAAATGCATGATAAGTGGAGATATGTAAAAATCTCCATATGTGAAATTTGGTTTGAAAACAATTCCTTCCCTTCCTGTCGTCGGTCGGTAAAAAGACATTTTTTTTATCAGTAGCTTAATTTCTCTCTTAGGCTACTTTAATCTATTTATTTAAATTATTATCGATCTTAGTTCATTCTTGATTTTCAGCTTAGATTTATTTTCTTTAAATTTCTAATTAGTATTGTTTTTACTATATCTGCTACTGTTAATTCGTATCAATTGTCTTGAATAATCCTTAATTCGTACCCTCAGACCAGAAAGCCCTACTTTTGGTCCTAAAATTATCTTGCAGCTGTACCATAATCTATAAAATATATTCCATACTATTAAAACTAGGATTCTTTTTAATTTTATTATTGTGGCCAATGAAACGGGAATAGCTGCGATGTGAGAAGGTTATATAGTGATGATATGAAAAGGTTAAAAGATTAATAATTTCCATCTATACACATATTTGTGGGTACAAAATTTGAAGAAACTAGATCTACTTTAAATTTAAAACACTACTAGACATATTAAGTATCCAAAATATTGTTGATTAAACATTTATTAACATTGAAAATTAGGTTTGGAATCTTATATAAGACACGATATATTGTTATGATTATTACAATGTCATTGAGTTACTATTCTTGTAAAATAATTTAATAGAGAAAGCTCGATGAATTACTAACCACTGTTCCATGTTCACTAAATAACTTCACATCACTTAAAATTTATCATTAATTTCAGAGCCTTCACTCAATTCTCAAGATTTTTACCGACCGACGATAGTAAGGGAGGTATTGTTTTCACACCAAATTTCACATGTGGAGATTTTTACATATCTTCATGAATCATGCATTTTCTTAACAGAAAAAAGTATTTTTAGCATGTCTGTCCGTTCGTCCGTATAGATGTGTACAGCCTGAACGGCTCAACGGATTTTGATGAAATTTGGTATATTTACTTAATGCATCAGTGGGATGAATTGATCAACTTTTGGTGCAAATCCGGAAACCGGAAGTGGTAGTATTAGCGATCGACGATAGGAAGGGAAGGGTTATTTTCACACCAAATTTCACATGAGGAGATTTTTTTATATATCACCACGAATCATGCACTTTGTATTGGTTTTATCCTCGAGAAAAATCATATTTATTAGTTTTTTCTTGATTTAAAATTATATGACGTCATCCAGCCATTCATGACATCACAGCCTGGTCTTACATATATATATTATAAATAAAATAAAATTAAAAATATTTATGTTATATGCCTATCTGTTTTTATTAAAATTGAAGTTGATAGTTTTATTATATCATTTTATTTAATAAGTGTAAGTTTTGTGCTCATTATTCAAAATTAAATGTTATTTTTAAAATTTTTGTTCATTTTCTAAATGAAAGCATGTTTTTTAAATTATAATGTTTCATACATTTAAATATTATAATTATTCTATTATTTCCACATTATTATTTTTTTCTAAAAAAAATATTTAAAAAAATGGATATTAAAACTCATCATTGGGATGATTTTTTCATTTTAAAGTCTAACGACGTTTTTGAAGATATGAGTCAAGCCAAAAGTCCTTAGTTATATGTTTTCTAATGCTGTTGCGACGTTGCCAAACTGTTCACATTATAGTCTTTTAATCGGAATAGTTATCACCCTGGATGCAACTTTACTTCATAATCATCTCAATGAATTATAGTATTGTAAACAGTTTCAAAACAAGTGCGAATTTTCCTGATCTAACAATACTAGAAAATTCAATCTCAATATTTGTTAACACAGATGCATAATATCTGTAGTATCAGTTAATAATAGCAATCTTTGTTCTCCTAATAATTATATATTGCGTTTTGTTTTATAAAATTTAATTTATGAAATAAATGTGGGTTAGTTGCCCAAAATAGACATAGACGGTTGAATTGTATTCTATTATTAAAACCATTGTTTTCTCTTAATTAATATTACACTTAATTTTAAAATCAAAAGCACTGAAACTATATACATATCTATATCTATATGTATCTATATAACAGTGATGCACAATATTTTTCTGTTTTCCTAAAAGGGCCGCAGATTCATTTTGGCGGAAGACTGCGAGCCACATTGGCGGAAAGCAAAAATGTATAAATTCGGTAAGAAAATATTTAGTCACTTTTATTATAACATTAAGCTTAATTAATTAATTAATTTTATCACTTTAGCCTTTTTAGACACAAACATCTTTAACCAAGTGAAGCTGACGATTGTGCATCACTGCTATATAATTATCTTTTCATTTTATTGTTAAAATAAATTAATCAACTTAAAAAAACAATTTAGAGATTTATTCCTGAATTAACAAATCAGTTTATTTTTTCATATTGTATATACATGTAACAAGAAACAAATAAAACAATGTAATGATTGATAGAACACTTTCTAGTGATCAATTCATGCAGTTTAGGGTACTAGAATTCTTGATTTTTAATGGTTAAATCAAAATATTTCTGAAACTAAACATTTATAAGTATTTGTTAGAATAACAACTCTATAAATATTTTTAATAAATTTTTCATCAAATTCCCTCAAATAATATTATTTTATTTACTCATTAGTCTATTTTATTCACATTTTTTAAAATGAAAAGATAAATATATAAAAAAAAATTCTTTAACTTTCATTAACCAAATATATATGTATATATTATTTACTACGAAAATATTTTACATAAAATATATAAACTTGAGCATACATAAATGTCACCGGGAAAGCTTTGAATCAGCCCCTTTACTATACAGATGTACAGCCCATGTTCTATTAGCCTATTTCGTAAATTGACTCAATTGAAATGATTCTTTATTATTATTCGTCAATTTAATCTCATTACTTCATTTCAAAATAAAAGGTACAATTCTTCAATGACGGGCCATCTATTGATAAACAGAATCAACCCTAGAAATCTTTTTCTAAAATTAAATTTTGAATAGATATGAACCTGAAAAAAGTTCTCATAATAGAAAATTATTACTATATTTATTTACTAAAACATTTTTCAATTCTATCTCTTATTTAAGATTTGAAACTATTTTCAATCACATGTCAACAAACAATTTATTAATTAAGATATTTAACTAAAGAAAATTTACCAAGAAAGTGCAAGATTGTAATTTAAATATTTAATCAATTTTTAATTATTTTTAGAGCGGAAATGCGCTGATGACGTAGCTTCAAGCTTCGCTATGAACTTTCCGGCTTTTGGAGGACATTTTCCTGGATCCTTACCAGCGGCAATTCATCAAACTTCTGCACGTTACGGTTCGGCCGCGGCTGCAGCCGCCGCTGCTGCTGCAGTTTCTTCAGGTGGCTCAGGGGGCGGGGGAAGCGGAGGAAGTGGTAGTGGAGGAGGTGCAGGATCAAATCAGCCAGCTCCTGCTCATTTTGCCCCCCATCAATCTAATATGATGGCACCTGGCAAATATCATGGTCATTACGTGCCTTATGAGCAACAACAACAACAACAAGCTCCTCAACAACAACAGCAACAACAACAACAACAACAGGAGCCTAAACGAGAAGACCAACAACAACAGCAACAGCAACAACAGCAGCATGCTATGCCTCCTTCTTGGCAAAGTCTTGCTGCACCAGGAAGTACTGTTGCGGATTATTTGTCTCATTTACCAGCCTCGACATTACCTCTCTCTTTGCATCATTTTTTAAAGTATTCTGCTGATAATATTAAAAAAGAGGCTGCTGCTGCTGTAGCTGCAGGAGGTGGAGTCCTGGATGCGTCAGCGGGTGCAGTTGGCTTGCAACCACCAGGATTAGGTACTCCTGGAGCAAAAAAGAAAAAAAAGAAGAAAGCTGGGAAAGAAAAAAAGGAACGCCCGAAGCCCGGGGAAATCAGACTTACTACTGCTTTGGATGGCTCTACTTTATACTGCTGTCCAGAATGCCATATGGCCTATCCAGATAAAGAATTATTAGAACAACATTTATTAGGACACACATTAGAACGACGTTTTGTTTGTGACATATGTGGTGCAGGCTTAAAGCGTAAAGACCATTTAACACGTCATAAACAAAGTCACAATCCCGAACGGCCATATGTGTGTACTGTATGTTTAAAAGCCTTTAAACGTAAGGAACAACTTACCTTACACTTTGTAATTCATTCAGGAGAAAAACGACATGTTTGTACAGAATGTGGAAAAGGATTCTATAGGAAAGATCATTTACGTAAACATACTAGATCCCACATTGCTCGTCGTGTGAAAGCTGAACTCTCCCAACATGCAGCTCCAACAACTGCAACACCTGCAACAGCAGGACCGGGAAGCGCACATCCTGCCACTGCAGCGGCCGCCGCTGCTGCAGCAGCCGCAGCTGCAGCGGCGGCAGCAGCTGCACATGGATCTCTTTCCTGAGCCCACGCCCCCGTCGTGCCCGCATATCCTGCTGCCTATAGGGACGCATTTTAGCCCTTTTATTAGAAAGAGCATTCGGGTTTTACGACGGAGGACAGAAAATTTAGTGAATTTTAAGTCAGAGGAAGTCTTCTCGTGGAGGTATATATAGAAACATATATATATATATATATATATATATATAAAGACTATAAAAACAAAAATGAATTGAATCTCAACTCCCAAAGAAAAGTATTATTTCTCTTCCTAAGAAAACTACTAGCTTTTTGCCACCAGTGTTTTTTGTTTATCAATTTAAACAATTTGCTAAGTGTTATAATTTTTGTGCCATCGTACAAAAGACTAATATATAAACTCAAAGATATAGTCTAAAACTAATTTTAAAATAGAGAATCTCAAATTTATTTAATGTCATATTTTTTCATTCTTACCATACAAATTATTAATTCAAAACTCAATATAAATCTATACAGCTTGAAATAGTTCATCTAGAATTTTAATCTAGATGTTATTATTGTTATATCAAGTGTCTCTTAAAAGTTATCAAAATTATAATACCTCAACTGACAATGCCGAGACCACCAAATCCTCTGATTCAGTTTTTATTAATTTTAGGAATTTCTTTGCATATTTTTCAATTATATTTACCATAATCATTAATTTTGTTTTCATTTCATAAATTTTTTATTGATATATTTTAAAAATTATGTTCATATAATTTAAAAATAAATTATGTTTTCTTTTGTGCCTGCCTTTTAAAACTTTTCATTCTCGAATATATATATATATATAGATTTAAAATTGATATTTTTTATATTAATAAATAAAAAGAATTTTTAACTTACTATTAAATTGATTTTTCTTATTAATAGATTCTTTTTTTAATAATAGTGAAATAATATAAGATATATAAATGTTAATAAAGCGCAATTACTCTTTGGAAAACATTAATATACACACAAATGTTTATTTAGAATTATTTTAAAGAAATAAGAACTAAGATATGTTTGAACTATGGAGTTGATTTTTTTAAAAAAAAATATTTAACCATGTACATATTAACTTGGAAATGCGAAGATCATCTATGTGTAATTAAAGTTTATTCTAAGAAAATCGATGATAATCATTTATAATTAATATTTGACAATTGTTTTTTCAAAACAATAAAACTCATGAATAAAATTATAGACATGACAAAACCTCAAACAACTATTTATATTGTAAAAAATTGACACTTGGAATTCCCAAAATGGAATTAATGTATAAATTAAAAAATTGTTAATTATAAAGTAATTATTATTATTAACACTTATCACATAGATGAAAATCTTGACTGCTAAAAAGTATGTTCAACAATAAGGAATAAAATCCTTAACTATATATAAATGTACATATACAAAAAAAAAAATAGATTAAAAAATAAATAATTCAAAATTAGAAAAAAAATATTTTTATCATTATTTTAGTAAATTATTGTTCTTTATTTGCAGATGTTTTGAATACAAAAATTGACTAATTGAATACTAATTGACTCATATACAGACGATTAAACGTATAATTTAACCTTATTATTTATAATATATTTATTATAAATGATTAAATTATTGTATAACTCTTCAAAATTATAATCCTAATATATTTATTTGAATAGTTTTAAACCAGAAAATAAGCCTAGTCAATCTCAAAATTATATATTGAATTAAACAAAAATGATTTCAACAAAAAAGATGTCATGAATTCATTTATATATTTTAAGATGTGTTGGAATAAATAAGCATATATATATATCTCATCGATATAAAAAATAAGGCACAAAAGAAACAAAAATTCTTAAAATCAGATTGTCATCATATTTAGTGGGATGTAAAAATTCTAACGATTGAAGTTAAATTTTTCTCTGAAATATAAAATATAAAGAAGAAAAGAATAATAAAAAAATTTATCCTTTAGACCATCCTGCTTTGCTTAAAACAAACGATAGTTTTCATATTTTAAGTACAAAAAGAAAGAAAATCAGAAATACAGGTCAAATATGATAGACTCTCAATAATTCAATACTTTTCCACAAATAATAAATATTTATAACGGGTGTTCTTTTATGTATTTCTCTTTTTTTACAGAAATTTAAAAAAGTAAATAAATCAATCTTGTAGGCAGTTAATCAACAATTTGTTTGAATTCATTGTTATTTTTTTATACGTGAAATATCAATTATCAAAACTATAATTATATTAAATAACAATGGCTTTTGATTTCGCAAAATTTTTACTAAGGCTGTGAAAAAATTATCTGATAAAAATATTCAAAATTTTATTATTTTACAATGGTTTGATTGTATAAAAATACGACTTTACGGGATAAATTTTTTTAAATTATTTTAAAGGATGCGAGTATATCATATTAAGTAATTTAGTTTGATGCAGTTGCAGTTTTGGAATTTTGAATTTAGTTATTTATAAAGATGCAACCGATTATATTCAAACTTAAAATTAAATCAAAATTAATTTTGAAAAATTTAATTTAATTTGCCATTAATAAAATAAATAACATTTTAATTTAAGTAATTACATAAATACAAAACAAATGTGAATCTAGAATATAAAATAATAAATAATAGTTTAAATAGTACAAAATACATTCTTATTCAAGTTAATAAATTATTTGAATATATATAGAATTGATCCGGTCTCTATAGAACACAGGTTCATATTATGAATTCAAACATTTATTTATAAATTATGTCTCAATTACAAACAGAAAATACATAATTGAAGCAATAGGAATCGTTTTGAATAAATAGTAAGCGTTAATGATGATGAAAAAAAAACCGATTTTAATTTCATGTCAAGTTCATCAAAGTAGGTAATACATACGTCCAGTTATTAAATAAATAACAATTTAAAAAATAATAACACAATATTAAGTTTGAAAATAAAAAAATATTGATTTAATCAATCTATTATTCTGAATTCTTTAATTTATAAAAGATAGAATACTTTGTTTATAATAAGAAAAAAAATAGTAAAAAATTTCAAATGAATCAAACTATTTTTATTAATAAATTTTTTTAATTTTTAGGATAAATATAATATGTGATAAGATTAAAGAAAACTAAAAATATAATTTACTAAAAGAGAATTAATAAAAAGAACACTCCTTATATTCGTTTACAAATATAAAATAAAGGAAAACACACATATATATATATATATATATATATATGAATACTTGTAATTTAATCAATAAAGTTTCAGTATATTGTATACTTATATAAAATACATAAACCATTTATTTTATTTATTCATTTTAATTAACTGTGATATAATTTTTTCTGAAATAACATTAATAAATTTAAAAAGAGTATTTTGCTTTAAAATATTTAAATACAAATTTTGAATGTGGGACCATTTTGTTAAGAAATAAAACTACCTCATTCTAAATATTTTGATATAATAGGTTGTCAAATATCTCCCTTCCCCTTTTTGTCTTTTGAATTTCGGGGCTATGTACAAAGCGTTACAGAGCTCGTATCTGGCCATCCATATATCTGGCAATACTATACATCATTTGAAAGGTCTTGACATAATCTACAAAACGACGCTATGCATGATTAGTTTGTATATTGCCTTCAATAGTTATAGACGTGTAAACATGGAGTTCACTAACGCCGAAATTTTCGCAATTTTAGTTTTCCTTCGTTAAAGGCAAATCCGTTAGAGAAACGTTCCGTGAGATTAATGGTTTTTGGGGGGATGGTACTCTATCACTTCGAACAACGGAGGAATGGTTTCGACGATTCAGAGCCGGTGAAAACGTCACCATGGATAAGCCAGCCGGCGAAAGACCTGTGACGACGAATACCGATCAAATCATGGAAAACATCCAGTTAGACCGGCATGTGGCATCTCGTGACATCGCCCAGGAGATGGGAGTTAGTCACCAAACCATTTTAAACCATCTGCAGAAGGCTGGATACAAAAAAAAGGAAGGGTGTAGTGTTCCAACAGGATAACGCCAGACCACACACTTCGTTGATGACTCGTCAGAAGCTACGGGAGCTCGGATGGGAGGTTTTATCGCATCCAATATATAGCCCAGACATAGCGGCAAGTGATTACCACCTGTTCCTGTCCATGGTGGTGTAAAGTTGGACTCAAAAGAGGCTTGTGAAAAGTGGCTGTCCGAGTTCTTCGCAAATAAAGAGGGGGGTTTCTACGAGGGGGGTATTATGAAGTTGCCCTCTTGGTGGAAATAGATTATCGAACAAAACGGCGTATATTTAAACTAAATCCGATCACAGTAACACTTTTTATAAAGCATTGAATAAAGAGCAAAAAAGCGGAAGGAGATATTTGACAACCTATTATTTATTTAGAGGAAAAATAGAACATTTCAACATTTTGTTATTTATTTTTAACAATTTCGTTTTAATTTATATCAGGGCTTCGAACCGTTATTTTTTTCGTTTCGGTTTTCGTTCCGGTTCAATAAAAAAAATATCAGTTCGGTTCCGGTTTTCGTTCCGGCAAAAATAATGTTTTTTTTCGGTTTTCGGTTCAGTTCCGATTAATTAATTTTAAAGACCTTTTATTTGTATTAGAAATTTAGGTCTGGGTATGCCGAGTCTGCCATAAATTAGCGCCCGAAAAATATTTCTTGCTACGACCCTAAATCATACTACATAAATTGATACAATATAATATAAATAATAATAATTAATTAAAGGTATAATAATTAGAAGTATTTAATATAAGATGTTAATATAATTAATTATAAACGGAACATATATGTATGAGAGAAAGCTCTTTCAACACTAACTTTGTTGCAGGAGCTCCTAAAACCACCATTGTAATTTTGTATAAATGAGGATATGTATTTTTATTTTCCTCCCAAAATTCTAAAATATGTTTTTTACTGTCTAATCTTCGTACTTGGTCAAAGTTATTCAATGTCAACATTTGTAGAAATAGGGAGTCTAAAATTCTCTAAATCGTCTTCATTTTCATCGTACGCTGCCAACGCAACCGAAGGGAGAGTAAGACTAGGACACTCGATGTTAATTTTTGAAACAAAGTTTTTAGTGACACCATGCAGTGCGAGGCATAACTATTTGAAAAAAATTCGGGCTTGTGTGTTGCCAAAACACCACTTCTGGCAACTCTGGCTTGAACACGTACTGAACTGAAATAAACCGATATTTTTTTCGGTTCAGCTCCGGTTTTCGTTCCGACAAAATACCGGTTTTTTCGGTTTTCGGTTCAGTTCCGGTTCGAAGCCCTGATTTATATCATCGAATGTCATTTATTTTATGATATTTCATTACAAATTAATATAAAGGTTGAGAAGGATAAAATCCTTCAATATGCGAATCTATACAATAACAAATTAATTAATATCTTATAATTTTTATTATTATTATAGAATATGGAATAGAGCAACCTAGAACATAGTTTTTTTGTTTCCTTCCTCTACTTTACTTTTAAAATAATCTTTGGTGATATAAAAAAAATATAAAAAATATTGACTTATAAGACTATCCCATATTATCATTAAATAAATTTTGAAAATGAGAAATTGAGGAAATTACTAAAATTTCTTTCTAAATTCTTTTATTTATATTATAATTTTCTAAAATAAGATACAAGAAGAAAATAAAAATATTAAAATTAAAAAAATCAATTTATTAAAAGTATAATTTAAAATTTAACACACATATTCCAGACATCGCGTCATGCAAAAATTTTTCATTTAATTCTTAAAAAGAAAAGCCATTTAATAAAATACCAATAAAAAATAATAAAAAGATTTTGGAGAAATATTAAAAATAATTTTTAAATAAAGCGTATGTTTTTTTTGGTGATCTGAATCGTTGCTATCACAGACCATCCGTTTTCCGCCATCGTTGTTATCTTAAAGAAATGGTTTGGAAACATTTGGAAAATACCGCTTGAGTGGATGGGTTGCTTGCCCTGCGCTTGGTATATGCCGAGCACAAACATTCGGGTGCTCGCATGTTCGCTATTATAGCGAGCACAAGACGAATATTTGAGAATATTCGGTTGTACAAGTTTGGCTCTCGATCTACACATTCGGTATTTGTCTAGTTGCGAATTAGTGACGTATTTTATTTACATTTTTAATATTATATAAATATTTATTTATATATATATTTATTTAAAATATTACAAGATTTAAAAAGAAATCGATTCTTAAGTTTATATATCCACAATTTTAATAAATAATATTGTTGCTTTTTATATAATAATTTAACAATCCAATTAATTAATTCATTTATATTATTAATATTAATATAATACATTATTAATATCAATAATATATAAACTATTTCAATTGAATTCAATTAATTAAATTATTCAATTAAATTCAACAAATCAAATTAAGGAGGTTAAATATTAATAATAATAATAACAAGACGAATATTTGAGAGTATTCGGTGAATGTTTGGTGGTAAACGACATTCGGCATTTCACGAATGTCTATTTCCCTATCACAGACCATCCCTATGTTCGTTATTTGGTGTATTTTGGCGAACTCCAATACAAGCACCTAAACTTGGTGCTCGGTATTTGGTAAATATTCATTATTTGACAAACACCGCATGTGTGGAGCCGGCTTTAGATTCATCTTTTATCCACTGCCGAAATAAGGCTTCTTTGATTGATTTTGGTTTCGGAATTGCTTGTCTCTTAAATTTGACTTTCTGGTTACAATAAGAATAGTTTAGGTGAACTCCCCAAAATAGTCTTTAATTTGTTCATCTATCCCAGGGCTTCTTAAACTGTGAGTCGCGACCCCCAGGGGGGTCGCGAGACTACTGAAAGGGGGTCGCAAAGATCTGATACTTTTGAATCATTATAAATAAAATTTTAAAATTATTAAATTATATATATGTGAAATGAATGGGTATGTATTCTTTAATCCTTATTCTATTTGCATTGTAAAATAGTGCGATATTACATCTACATCTACGGTTAATATATATTTCATTAAATGGAGGAGGGGGTCGTTTAAAATTTCATAAGCTTGAAGGGAGTCGCTATATAAAAAAGTTTAAGAAGCCCTGATCTATCCTCTGTAAGTGGCGACGAGGCAACCCGGCGTTACAAATGATTATTTCAAAATAGATTATTCAAAGAAAATTTTAAATTTAGGCTATGTATAGCTCGTAAAAAATGAAAATTGGCTATTTGAACTTAAAACAGGCACAAAAAAAGGATTTATAGATGAAATAGGCACTAAAAAACAGAATCGGCCAAAATAGGCAATATAGGGACTAACAAATGCCTGTTCTTTTATTCAGAATTTCATGAAACGTATACATATCATCACAGACCAACCGTAATCATATTGACCTAAATATTAAGCCATAAATTTAAAAAAGGCAAATAGGGCAAAATCCGAACCCTACTTATTATCTTTATATAATTTATAAAAATTACTTATTGCTTATGTAAAATAGGCAGATGGTATATTTTCAAAAATAATAATAAAAAAAGATTGTTAATTGATAATTTACTTAATTTTGAATTTTTAAATAATAAATTAAAATCGAATCAACTTGCTATTTAGAAAAAATAATAAAAAAAAAAGATTTTAAAGTAATATTGAAAATAATATTTAAATAAAGCGACAAATTTTTATTGGTTAACTGAATCGTTGCTATCTTAAAGAAGATTTTTTTAATGTCAAAAAAATCACCTTATATATAATTAATAATTGATAATATATTAATCAATTAAAAATGGATCTTAATTCGCAAGAAGACAGAAAATATCCCATATATATAGGTAATTTTTATGAGCATCTAAATTATTGTTAATATATTGGTAATGATGTTCGTTATATTGATTTTTAAAATAGATAATAATTTGACATAATGAATATAAAATTGTTTTAGGTCCTTTATATCCTTGTGTATATTGCTACACAAATTTTATAAATGAGGAATTTGTATCTAAACATTTAAAAAGATGTATTTTCAAACAAATATTTTCAATTTTAAAATATAAATTAAAACTCAAGAATAATACAGTGGAATATTCCAAGGAAAACAGTTCTGACGAAAAACTTGAAGATACTGATTTAAACAATACAGAAGACAGGTGTTTTGAATGTAAAAAGATATTTAATCAAAAATCTGATTTAGCTAGACATCTATTAATTCATTCAGGTGAAACCCCTTTTGAATGTAATTATTGTAAAAATAAATTTATTCTGAAATCTGATTTAGCTAGACATTTATTAATTCATACAGGTGAAAAGCCTTTTGAATGTAATTATTGTAAAAAGAAATTTAATCAAAAATCTGATTTAGCTAGACATCTATTAATTCATACAGGTGAAAAACCTTTTGAATGTAATTATTGTAAAAAGAAATTTGATAAATCACATTTAAATAGACATTTATTAATTCATACAGGTGAAAAGCCTTTTGAATGTAATTATTGTAAAAAGAAATTTAACCAGAAATCTGCTTTAAATACACATTTATTAATTCATACAGGTGAAAAGCCTTTTGAATGTAATTATTGTGAAAAGAAATTTAATCAGAAATCCAATTTAGATACACATATATTAATACATACAGGTGAAAACCCTTTTGAATGTAATTATTGTGAAAAAAAATTTAATCAGAAATCTAATTTAGATACACATATATTAATACATACAGGTGAAAACCCTTTTGAATGTAATTATTGTAAAAAGAAATTTAATGGGAAATCTAATTTAAATAAACATATATTAATTCATACTGGCGAAAAACCTTTTGAATGTAATCATTGTAAAAAGAAATTTAATCGGAAATCTCATTTAAAGACACATTTATTAATACATACTAGTGAAAAGCCTTTTGAATGTATTTATTGTAAAAAGAAATTTAATTTGAAATCTAATTTAAATAAACATATTTTAATTCATACATGCGAAAAACATTTTGAATGTAATTATTGTAAAAAGAAATTTAATTTGAAATCTAATTTAAATAGACATTTATTAATTCATACTGTTAAAATATTATCTTAATAATAAAGACTTAAGTGTTTTTCTTTGATTCTTTCTTTGATTATAGCTTATCTAATCTTAGATTAGCTAAAATTGTATTTATCTATCTATCTATCTATGTAAATGGGTTCTCAGAAACCGTTTTTTTAAGTGGTTCAGGTCGCGAATTTTTTGTGAATAAACAATGTTTTTGATGTAACCCCACAAGAAAAAATCACAAGGTGTCAAGTCTGGACTTCTTGGAGGCCACAGCATAAGATGATTTTCGTTTCTGAACTGATCCACTTTCTTCAAATTGTTTAAACCAGCGTGTTATGCTATTTTTGTGTGGTGGATCTCTTCCAAATTCACGTCGGAACGCACGTTAAACTAAAATTATGAATTTTAATTCAACCATCAATAAAACAACTTTGCTTTATCTTTAACAGAGAACATAGTAACTCACTAAACTCACCGCAACAACAGTACAAGAACTGATGTTGAGGTTAGAACAGCTTATAAACAAACTTTTGGGTTGTAGGCTTTTAGAGATACCAATATAACATTTAGAAATTTCTCTACAATCTTCCTACGAATTATTGAAACCGCACTATTCTTTTATGATAACCATGTATATTTTATATTGTAACCCCCACCCCTCTGCTCAATTCTGTGGTCAGGATGGCTCTGCAGAGGGGGACGGGGAATATCTTATCTATATTTATATATATAAAGGTTTTTGTCTGCTCAGCATTTAAAAATTTTTTCATATCATCGCGTTTCATGACCTCTAGAATCCAAAAGTGAATTTAGAATTTTTCATGACTTCACTGAGCCACAAGAGGCTCTTAATTTAAAAAAAATAATTTCTGTTGTTATTGATTAGATATTAATAAAATTTATAGCCTATGTTTAAATAGACGTATGTAAGAATAATATTGTGATGTAATTTCATAGAAATCGGTTCAGCTAATTTTGAGTATATAACATCATAATTTTCTGGACAGACAGACAAACATGAAAAATTCTAAAGTCACTTTTGGATTCTAGAGGCCATGAAACGCGACCACATGAAAAAAATTTTAAATTCTTAGCATTGTGCTGACAAAAACCTTTTTTGATATATAATATGTAGATATTTATATGTCCACTAATATTAATAATTATTTATTTTACCTAATTATACTTACTTGAGTAATATATTCCTTAACTGCATTAAAGATGCTTTTATCAATTTTACCCTCATCCTGTAGAATTGTAATCAATTTTGTGAGAGTCACTAGTGAAGTTATTTTATGATTGTTTTTTCAAGAAGATTTTTACATCCACCTTGTTCACGATCAAGTATAACAACTGTTTCTAAAATTTTCCAACCTTCTGACTATAAAAAATAAAGAAATAATAATTCAAAGTTGATTTCCTTAAAATTATATTAAATAATTAAAAGATAGGATTAGCCATTTAAAAATTTAATTTAAAAAAAGGCGGGAGTCAAATTTCAATATGGATGCCATTTTTGACGTCTCCATATATAATTTTAAATTAAGAAATAAATAATTAAGATGTATTTTTCCTGAGATGTGATCAATAAAAATCAATTTTTCTTTATAAATACAATATCTAGTGTGAATTTGAAAAAAATCGTTAGAGCGGTTTTTGAGAACCCATGGCTATATATATATATATATACAATTTTAGCTAGCATAATAAGATAAGATAAGATATAATTGAATAATTAATAAAAAAATTATACCTACATTAAAAATCATATTATGAAAATAATTACACTACAGTATAGCTGAGGCCAAATGTTTTATTGGTGAACTTAATCGTTGCTATCTTAAAGAAGATTATTGGTTATTATCAGTTATTATTTTAATGTCAATAAAAATGAAAATTGAATACATTACTCTTATTATTTTATATACAATTTGTAATTGATAATATATTAATCAATTAAAAATGGATCTTTATTCACAAGAAGACAGAAAATATCCAATATATATAGGTAAATTTTATGTTCATCTAAATTATTGTTAATTTTATATAGTATTATATTTTAAAATATATTTGTAATGATATTCATTATATTGATTTTTTAAATAGTTAGATAATAATTTAACCTAATGAAAAAAAAATTGTTTTAGGTCCTTTATATCCTTGTGACTATTGCTACACAAATTATATAAGTGAGGAATTTTTATGTAAACACTTAAAAATATGTATGTTCAAACAAATATTCTCAATTTTAAAAAATAAATTAAAACTCAAAAATGATACATTCGAATTTTCCAAGAAAAAGAGTTATGACGAAAGACTTGAAGATACCTATTCAAACAATACAGAAAACAGACGTTTTGAATGTAATTATTGTAAAAAGAAATTTAAACAAAAGTCACATTTAAAGAATCATTTTTTAATTCATACAGGTGAAAAGCCTTTTGAATGTAATTATTGTAAAAAGAAATTTAAACGGAAGTTTGATTTAGATATACATTTATTAATTCATACAGGTGAAAAACCTTTTGAATGTAATAACTGTAAAAAGAAATTTAATCGGAAATCTCATTTAAATAGACATTTATTAATTCATACAGGTGAAAAGACTTTTGAATGTAATTATTGTAAAAAGAAATTTAAACGGAAGTTTCATTTAGATATACATTTATTAATTCATACAGGTGAAAAACCTTTTGAATGTAATTATTGTAAAAAGAAATTTATTGATAAATCACATTTAAATAGACATTTATTAATTCATACAGGCGAAAAGCCTTTTGAATGTAATTATTGTGAAAAGAAATTTAATCAGAACTCTGCTTTAAATACACATTTATTAATTCATACAGGTGAAAAGCCTTTTGAATGTAATTATTGTGAAAAGAAATTTAATTTAAAATCACTTTTAAATATACATTTATTAATTCATACAGGTGAAAAGCCTTTTGAATGTAATTATTGTAAAAAGAAATTTAATCAGAAATCTCATTTAAAGACACATTTATTAATACATACTAGTGAAAAGCCTTTTGAATGTATTTATTGTAAAAAGAAATTTAATTTGAAATCTAATTTAAATAGACATTTATTAATTCATACTGTTAAAATATTATCTTAATAATAAAGACTTAAGTTTTTCTTTGATTCTTTCTTTGATTATAGCCTATCTAATCTTAGATTAGCTAAAATTGTATCTATCTATCTATCTATCTATGTAAATGGGTTCTCAGAAACTGCTCTAACGATTTTTTTGAAATTCACACCATATATTGTAGTTATATAGAAAAATCGAGTTTTATTGATCACATCCCTGGGAAATGTCATCTTCATTAGTTTTTTCTTAATTTAAATAGATATGACGTCACCCAGCCCCTCTTGACGTATCTTATAATTAAAATATTTATGTTATATCCATATTTGCTTTTTATTGCATTAATAGATAATTTTAAATTATTTGAGATTGTGTTTCACAAAGTTTAGAAGATTTATCTTTATTCAATATAGTAGAATTAAATGACGTCATCAATTTCGTCATTCAGCATTGGGCGTTCTTCATACCGTCTGCCCCTGTACCCTGTAGTTGCTTGGAAGTTTATATGTAAAAGGTTTTCATCCATTTTGTTTCAATCAGTATATTACATAAAACATTCATTTGTTTTTGTGTTCTTATTTAAAATATATTTGAATTTATTCAGTTAATTATATATTATTATTGCATATGTTATATCTATCTACTCGAAACTTCTTGGCCGCATCAACCACATTTCTCCAAATGTCCCTTCATACATTGTCCACTCATATTAATATCTTACTTGAAAATCCAAAAATTAAAAGAGTTAATAAGTGAATGTTTTCAGTGTGTTAAATAAGTTAAAAAGGCCAATATTAGAAAAAACTAAATATAAAAATATAAATATTAAAAAAATCTTATCTTATTATGCTAGCTAAAATTGTATATATATATATATAGCCATGGGTTCTCAAAAACCGCTCTAACGATTTTTTTCAAATTCACACTAGATATTGTATTTATAAAGAAAAATTGATTTTTATTGATCACATCTCAGGAAAAATACATCTTAATTATTTATTTCTTAATTTAAAATTATATATGGAGACGTCAAAAATGGCATCCATATTGAAATTTGACTCCCGCCTTTTTTTAAAGGTTATTGTATTAATATTTTTTTATATTTAAAATATTTTAAAATTTTTAATTTAATTTCGAAATAAAATTAAAAATATATATTTTAATAATATTTTATAATTATAAATTACGATAAATATATATCATTCTTCCAATAAAAAAAAATATTTATGCACTTAGAAACATACCTAATAATACATATTTATGTATTATTGAGGACCCCAGTTCCATTCATTTTAATCAGATTGATGCAATGATAATAATTGTAATAAATAATTAAAAAATTGTATATCAGCTCGGTGTCCCAAGTATTAATATTACCAGGCAAACCCAATAATAATGAATTAATTTTTTTAACTTAATTACCGAGCCGAGGCTCAGGGTCCCGGTATGATCTTAATATATTGTGATAATTAGATAAATAATGTAGAGAGAAAAAAATATTTAAAAATAGATATTTATTTAAATGAAATAAAATTATTTAATTTACAGAATGAAAATGTCTTCAATAATATCTAAGTATTTTTTCTTTATAATTTTACATTATAATAATACTAATTACAGTAGTTATAATATATGGGGGAATTTTCAACTTTGACCGCCGATTTGACCATGTTCCCAAATGAATTTTAAAAGACCACACTTTACATTTAACCATTTTAAACTCTAATCGAATCCAAAATCAAAATTTAAAAAATCGAGAAACAGACACACTGATATAATTAATTTGAAACATTTTAGGAAACAAATTTTGAATGGGTCATTTTTAGAAATCCCATTTAACAATTATAATAAATAATTAAAAAATTGTAAAATTTTTAAAGTATATAAAAATAAATTGTATAAATTGGTTAAAGGGTCGAGTGATAGTTCGGTGTCCCAAGTATATATTTTATATTAACACGCCTACTTTTCTGTATAATAAAGATATAACGAATAATATTTTAATTTTTATATAACCAAGAAATCATTTTTTCACTTAAAATATTGTTGTAAAGCCCAAATCTCCGATCCATATACTGAAAATAGTGTCGAATAGAAATAGACGATATTACTTGGATTAATCTTATTATGCTAGCTAAAATTGTTTGTTTCTATTATTGAGGTCCCCAGTTCAATTCATTTTAATCAGATTGATGCAATGATGCAACATTTAATAATTGTAATAAATAATTAAAGAATTATATATTAATATTTTTTAAAGGGTCGAGCGACAGCTCGGTATCCCAGGTATTAATATTACCAGCCAAACCCAATAATAATGAATCATTTTTTTCTAACTTAAGTACCGAGCCGAGGCTCGGGGTCCCGATACTAAACATTATTTCAATTGTATTCTTTGCAACATGTAGATATCAAATTTTAAAAAAATAATTTCTGAGATATGCAAGAATATTGTGATGTAATTTCGAGTCTATAAAGTCAAAATTTCCGGACAGACAGACATGAAAAATTCTAAAGTCACTCTTTATTCTAGAGGTCATGAAACGCAAAGATATGCAAATTCACATGCAATGTGCAGACAAAAATCTTTTTTTATAAATATATATCAAATTTACAAAAATATATATATTTTATATCAACAGGCCTACTTTTCTGATCTAAGAAAAGCATAATTGCAGCATAGCTGAAATGTCATTTTAATCTCTAAATAAAGAATTTTTTCTGTCATCCAGTGCATTAATAAGTATGTTTAAGGCTGTAATTTTTATGACTATTTTTTTTTAATTTATGTTCTTTTAAATTATTTGAATGGCGATTCGGTGAATCAGGTATTAATCTTATCAGCCAAACCCAATAATAAGGAATCATTTTTTTTAAATACCGAGCTCGGTGTCCCGGTACTTTACTTTATAGTTCTATATTTAAATAAATAAAAATCTGATGTATTTAGCTCAGTATTTTTATTAACTATTTTATTTGGTCCATTAATTACTACTTTATTACTAATTTTTTTATTACATTTTCTAATTACTTTTAAGAATCTTATCCTTTTATTATTCATTTTCGTTTATTTATTCTTTGTTTATACAAGACTAAAATATGTCTAAAGATTCTTTATTTTTCTAAATTTATAATTGTGAATAAAAAAGATATTTTATTAGAAATGCCTCTTTAATTCTTACACGAGAATTTAATTATTTTATTAAATTCATGGTATATAATACAGGGTTATCATAAAAGAATGGTGCAGTTTCGAACATTGTTTAAAGAAAAACAGAATTACTTACAGTTAATGTTGTTTATTAATCTAATTTGTCGTTTCATACAGTTTTTTTACATCTATCTATCTATCTATCTATCTATCTATCTATCTATCTATATATATAAAAGGCAATGTCTGTGTGTCTGTGTGTCTGTCTGTCTCTTATAGACTCAAAAACTACCCGTCCGATTACGGTGAAACTTTCAGGGATTGTTGTGGGCATCCCAGGGAAGGTTTTAGTGTAGTTAAATCCAAAATTAATTTATCCAAAATTAATTTAATTAGTAATATTTTGGTAAAAGTCTGTAGTTACACAAAACTATCAACAGATGGCGCTACATATAATCTACAAAATTCAAATATTTTTAATTTTTTTTAAACTGTCAAAAATAACATACCCATAATAACAGTTGTAATAAAAATAGAAATATAAATCACAATGTAAGTAAAATATTGAATCGTTTTATTTATATTGTTTCAATTATTGTTTGAATATATATTAAATTTATATATAGATTTATTAAGTATAATAATTTAATTAGTAATATTTTGGTAAAAGTATGTAGTGTCACAAAACTATCGACAGATGGCGCTACATATAAACTTACACATTCAAATATTTTTAATTATTTTTAAACTGTCAAAAATAACATACCCATAATAACAGTTGTAATAAAAATAGAAATATAAATCACAATGTAAGTAAAATATTGAATCGTTTTATTTATATTGTTTCAATTATTGTTTGAATATATATTAAATTTATATATAGATTTATTAAGTATAATAATTCCATTTACTTCAAATTTTTTTAATTTTTTATTTAAAAGTATATTCAGCATTGAAATTGCCATTAAATATGCAGGTAATTGGAACTCCAACATGTAATATTAGCAAATATTCTGGGATGGGAAAAATACTAAGATCATGTCATGTCCTATTAAATATTTTGAATTTCATTAATCAATCTAATATAATGAAAATAAATTAATACTAAGATCATGTCATGTCCTATTAAATATTTTGAATTTTATTTTGAATCATACAATGGTAATGAAATATTGTAGGTAGACTTTTGAGACAAACAAAAATCTCTATAAAATAAGAGAATATACTTATTCCGAAAACTGTTAATTAAAATGTAATAACTATTAACAATTAATAAAGTATAAATAATTTTCGAACAAATAAAAATGTAATAATTATTAACAAAAAAATAAAAAATAAAAATAAATTATTAACAAAATAAGTTGACCTGTGGCCAGGTCCGAACCGACCAACGGTTTGAAGTAAATTAATTTCCAGCTACAGAAACAATTTCAAATAATTTTAATATATCTATTAATGTAATAAAAAAACAGATATGGACATAACATAAATATTTTTAATTTTATTTTATTTGTAATATATATGCAAGACCAGGCTGTGACGTCATGAATGGCTGGGTGACTTCATATAATTTTAAATTAAGAAATATTCGTGGAGATATGTAAAAATCTCCACATGTGAAATTTGGTGTGAAAACAATACCTCCCTTACTATCGTCGGTTGGTAAAAAATAAAAATAAAAATGTAATAATAAAAAATAAAATTTCAATTATATTAATTTAATAAATTATTATTATTATTATTATTATTTTCACGTATTAAACGGTATATTATTATTATTATTATTATTTGTAATAATTCCAATAAAAATAAATAAAAATAAAAACCAAAAAAAAGTGCAATTAAAACTAAAATTTCAATTATATTCATTTAATACATTATTATTATTATTATTAAGTGTTCAGTTATCATATACGTAGATATGTATGCAGACACACATGCAAATATTGGGAAACATCCGGTGGAAGACCAAAGATCAAGGTGGGTGGACAATGAAGGAAGGGACATGGGAGAGATGGGACAGGGTAAGATTTGGTTGTAGCTCAGGATAGGGACTCTTAGAGAAAAGTGGATGCTGCGGCTAAGAACTTTCGAAAACTGTATAGACACAGAGTTAGATAAATATAACATATACAATAATAATATATAATTAATTTACTGATTAAATTAAAATATATATTTTCTAAGAAAACAAATATATGTCTTATCTACTTATACTGATTGAAACAAAATGGATGAAAACCTTTTACATACAAACTTTCAACCAAATACTATGTATCACTCGGGGGTACAGGGGGCGGAGCCCCCGTCTAGGTGTGAAGAGCGCCTGGAAGGCGCTCTGTTCAGCTAGTAATTAATAAATTCCAATATGGGCGCCCTTAGTCGCTCGACAAATGTCCAAACGATATTCAACTTCTCTCCAAACATTCGCTAACATTTCTTCGGTTATGGTTGTCATTGCTTCATTGATCCTGTTTTTTAAGTGGTTCAGGTCGCGAATTTTTTGTAAATAAACAATGTTTTTGATGTAACCCCACAAGAAAAAATCACAAGGTGTCAAGTCTGGACTTCTTGGAGGCCACAGCATAAGATGATTTTCGTTTCTGAACTGATCCACTTTCTTCAAATTGTTTAAACCAGCGTGTTATGCTATTTTTGTGTGGTGGATCTCTTCCAAATTCACGTCGGAACGCACGTTAAACTAAAATTATGAATTTTAATTCAACCATCAATAAAACAACTTTGCTTTATCTTTAACAGAGAACATAGTAACTCACTAAACTCACCGCAACAACAGTACAAGAACTGATGTTGAGGTTAGAACAGCTTATAAACAAACTTTTGGGTTGTAGGCTTTTAGAGATACCAATATAACATTTAGAAATTTCTCTACAATCTTCCTACGAATTATTGAAACCGCACTATTCTTTTATGATAACCATGTATATTTTATATTGTAACCCCCACCCCTCTGCTCAATTCTGTGGTCAGGATGGCTCTGCAGAGGGGGACGGGGAATATCTTATCTATATTTATATATATAAAGGTTTTTGTCTGCTCAGCATTTAAAAATTTTTTCATATCATCGCGTTTCATGACCTCTAGAATCCAAAAGTGAATTTAGAATTTTTCATGACTTCACTGAGCCACAAGAGGCTCTTAATTTAAAAAAAATAATTTCTGTTGTTATTGATTAGATATTAATAAAATTTATAGCCTATGTTTAAATAGACGTATGTAAGAATAATATTGTGATGTAATTTCATAGAAATCGGTTCAGCTAATTTTGAGTATATAACATCATAATTTTCTGGACAGACAGACAAACATGAAAAATTCTAAAGTCACTTTTGGATTCTAGAGGCCATGAAACGCGACCACATGAAAAAAATTTTAAATTCTTAGCATTGTGCTGACAAAAACCTTTTTTGATATATAATATGTAGATATTTATATGTCCACTAATATTAATAATTATTTATTTTACCTAATTATACTTACTTGAGTAATATATTCCTTAACTGCATTAAAGATGCTTTTATCAATTTTACCCTCATCCTGTAGAATTGTAATCAATTTTGTGAGAGTCACTAGTGAAGTTATTTTATGATTGTTTTTTCAAGAAGATTTTTACATCCACCTTGTTCACGATCAAGTATAACAACTGTTTCTAAAATTTTCCAACCTTCTGACTATAAAAAATAAAGAAATAATAATTCAAAGTTGATTTCCTTAAAATTATATTAAATAATTAAAAGATAGGATTAGCCATTCTTTTAAATTTAGTGTTTCTTAGCTAATAAATTTGTTTTATATTAATAGATAAGTAATGAATTTTTGCTTTTCAAATATTTTAAATATATTTGTATTTCCTATTTAATAAAGTTAAATATTAAAAACATTATATATTACATTATTTTCTCTAAATTTTCGATTAAGAAGAAGTATTGATTTAAAATAACTCGAGGTTGCAGAATGTAAGTAAGAATAAAATGGGATCATTAAATGATTTATATAATTAATAAATGTAAAAAAATGTATTTTAATTTTGGCATTATTTGATTATTAATCAAAGATTGAAAGAAAAGAAAATATTACAAAAATTTGATAATTACTAAAGACAATGACGAACAAGATTCAAATATTATCTTATAATGAAACATATAAATAATTAAATAAATTTTACTTATTTTTCTTATTAAAATCAATAATATATATATATATATATAACTAGCTGCTCAGACCGCCTTAGGCGTTCTTCACACCCACCTAGACTGGGGCTCTGCCCCCTGTACCCCTGAAGTATAATTCATAGTAGGTATTTGGTTGAAAGTCTGTATGTAAAAGGTTTTCAAACATTTTGTTTCAATCAGTATATCACATTCATTTTTTTGTGTTCTTATTTAAAATATATTTTAATTTAATCAGTAAATAATTTATATATTATTATTTTATAAGTTATATCTATCTATCTATCTATCTCAATCTATCTCTGTGGAGGGCTCCACCAGGCTCCACAGTACACGAAAGTTCTTGGCGGATGGTCTGTGGTGTAAACAGGTGTAAGTGAAGCCCTCTAGAGACTAAATGCTGAACAAAACCTATGTTGTCTAAATGAATGTTAAAGGTGAAATATAGGGAAATTTCAATCCTTTTTATTTCGAAAACTATAGAAAATTATAAGATGTCCATAAAAATATCTTAGATAAGTTGATTAGTAATTTCAAAAGGAACCCATTTGTAAAGTAATTACCCTTATGAGTTTATATGAATAATGACCATAATTTTATCTAAATATATGTACATATAATATAATAGTACCGGGACCCCGAGCCTCGGCTCGGTACTTAAGTTAAAAAAAATAATTCATTATTATTGGGTTTGGCTGGTAATATTAATACTTGGGACACCGAGCTGAAATACAATTCTTTAATTATTTATTACAATTATTAAATGTTGCATCAATGCATCAATCTGAATAAAATGAATGGAACTTGGTGTCTTCAATAATACATAAATATGTATTATTAGGTGTTTCTAAGTGCATAAATATTTTTTTTTATTAGAAGAATGATATATATTTATCGTAATTTATAATTATAAAATATTATTAAAATATATATTTTTAATTTTATTTCGAAATTAAATTAAAAATTTTAAAATATTTTAAATATAAAAAAATATTAATACAATAACCTTTAAAAAAAGGCGGGAGTCAAATTTCAATATGGATGCCATTTTTGACGTCTCCATATATAATTTTAAATTAAGAAATAAATAATTAAGATGTATTTTTCCTGAGATGTGATCAATAAAAATCAATTTTTCTTTATAAATACAATATCTAGTGTGAATTTGAAAAAAATCGTTAGAGCGGTTTTTGAGAACCCATGGCTATATATATATATATATACAATTTTAGCTAGCATAATAAGATAAGATAAGATATAATTGAATAATTAATAAAAAAATTATACCTACATTAAAAATCATATTATGAAAATAATTACACTACAGTATAGCTGAGGCCAAATGTTTTATTGGTGAACTTAATCGTTGCTATCTTAAAGAAGATTATTGGTTATTATCAGTTATTATTTTAATGTCAATAAAAATGAAAATTGAATACATTACTCTTATTATTTTATATACAATTTGTAATTGATAATATATTAATCAATTAAAAATGGATCTTTATTCACAAGAAGACAGAAAATATCCAATATATATAGGTAAATTTTATGTTCATCTAAATTATTGTTAATTTTATATAGTATTATATTTTAAAATATATTTGTAATGATATTCATTATATTGATTTTTTAAATAGTTAGATAATAATTTAACCTAATGAAAAAAAAATTGTTTTAGGTCCTTTATATCCTTGTGACTATTGCTACACAAATTATATAAGTGAGGAATTTTTATGTAAACACTTAAAAATATGTATGTTCAAACAAATATTCTCAATTTTAAAAAATAAATTAAAACTCAAAAATGATACATTCGAATTTTCCAAGAAAAAGAGTTATGACGAAAGACTTGAAGATACCTATTCAAACAATACAGAAAACAGACGTTTTGAATGTAATTATTGTAAAAAGAAATTTAAACAAAAGTCACATTTAAAGAATCATTTTTTAATTCATACAGGTGAAAAGCCTTTTGAATGTAATTATTGTAAAAAGAAATTTAAACGGAAGTTTGATTTAGATATACATTTATTAATTCATACAGGTGAAAAACCTTTTGAATGTAATAACTGTAAAAAGAAATTTAATCGGAAATCTCATTTAAATAGACATTTATTAATTCATACAGGTGAAAAGACTTTTGAATGTAATTATTGTAAAAAGAAATTTAAACGGAAGTTTCATTTAGATATACATTTATTAATTCATACAGGTGAAAAACCTTTTGAATGTAATTATTGTAAAAAGAAATTTATTGATAAATCACATTTAAATAGACATTTATTAATTCATACAGGCGAAAAGCCTTTTGAATGTAATTATTGTGAAAAGAAATTTAATCAGAACTCTGCTTTAAATACACATTTATTAATTCATACAGGTGAAAAGCCTTTTGAATGTAATTATTGTGAAAAGAAATTTAATTTAAAATCACTTTTAAATATACATTTATTAATTCATACAGGTGAAAAGCCTTTTGAGTGTAATTATTGTAAAAAGAAATTTAATGGGAAATCTGATTTAAATAGACATATATTAATTCATACCGGTGAAAAGCCTTTTGAATGTAATCATTGTAAAAAGAAATTTAATCGAAAATCTCATTTAAATACACATTTATTAATACATACAGGTGAAAAACGTTTTGAATGTAATCATTGTAAAAAGAAATTTAATCAGAAATATGATTTAAATAGACATTTATTAATACATACTGTTAAAATATTATCTTAATAATCAGTACTAAAGATTTTCTTTGATTATAGCTTATATACTTTACAATAAATAAATAAAAATTTGATGTATTTAACTCAGTGTTTTTATTAAATATTTTATTTGGTCCATTAATTACTACTTTATTACTAATTTTCTTATTAAATTTTCTAATTACTTTTAAGAAATTTATCCTTTTATTATTCATGTTCGTTTATTTGTTCTTTATTTATACAACACTAAAATATATCAATTAATTATTTAATTTTGCACTAAATTAATTAACCGCAGCTCCGAATGAGAGTAGTCTACTGCATATCAGACTCCTGCTTTGCAAGCTTCTTCTCACTGTTTTTTTTATTTCTATAATTTTATACTTGATGATCGTATTGTTAGTGTGTCATCGATCCATTGCTACTATTTATACAGCACTACGAGTTACAAGAATCTTAATCTTGTAATTGTTTGGACAAGTCATCATCCAAGGACAAGTGCGGCAAATAAAAAAAAATCTATTTTTTCTTTTCTCCTTTTGATTTATTCTATTCTATTTTATAATCACTAATATATAATAAGGATTAGAAGTTTTATTAATTAATTAATATAGTCTGAAATTATTTTTACTTCTAACCTCTCATAGTTTAATTTGATATTTGATTTTTTTTTGTTCGTTACATTGTGTGTTTTTTCTTATATTTTTTTAGGAGATATCCATTTCTATATATTTTTATAATTGTGTCATTCAATTCTTTTTTAATTTTAATTTTTATTTTTTACTATAACTTGTGCATGAAATATTGAATTATATTCTGTATTTATTTAGCGATATCTTATGTGTACGGTTAGATAAATAATGAATGAATGAATTGATTAATTGACCTTATTTTTAATATATATTCTCTTTTATTATAATTAGATGTTAATCTTAAAATTTCTCCATTACAGCTGTTCCTCCAATTGGAGGTTGGACGAAGAGGTGATTTCTCATCTCCACAAAAATAAAATCATGATACATCAACCACACTACAGAGAGATCAGGGCTAGTAAAATGAGGGAATTAAAATTAGGAACATGGTTGAAAGTAGCTTATATAAACCAGGGGGATTCCAAAACTTAGTAATGGAAATTAAAAAATATGATTTAGACATAATTGCCTTACAGGAAATAAGGTGGGTGGGAGAAGGGAGGATTGATGCTTGACAGTATATTTGCTTATACGGCGGATCTGAAAGGCATCAACTGGGAACGGGCTTTATTATTAGAAAACCAGTAGACACCGCAATTAAAAATATAGAATTTATAAATGATAGGATATCCATTTTAATACTCAAGAGCAAAATTTATAATATGACGTTAATAAATGTCCATACAGAGGATAAAGAGGGGGAAATTAAAGATAAATTTTATGAGAGGAATTAGAAGCCATTATAGATCAGGTCAGATCATTGCCTTTGCCGAAGCGTGCTTTTACGTCATCGACTCAAGTATTATGCCCTCTTTGTATATCATCTCATTCTTTAATTAAATGCCTACAATTTCAAAATTTGAATCCTTATAAAAGAAAAGAAAAGCTGAAGAATACCAAGATGTGCTTCAATTGTTTAAGTCCCATACATTTATTGCCTGCCTGTACTATGAAGAATAAATGTTTGGAATGTGGTGGGAGGCATCATCCTTGCATACATTGCATTTATTTTCAGGCTCTTCCAATAAAAAAAATTCTAAAGAAAATAATGATAATTAACCTAATTCAGTTTCAAATAGTTCGAATAGTCTCTTACGAGATAGTAAAAAGTTAAAAAAAATACTAAGTTAGATAAATTAGGTTTTTATTGATTTACCCATCGAATTATAAAGTATATAAGCTTTAAAAAAAGAAAGAATCAAAGTAAATCTTTAGTCCTCATTATTAAGAATAATTTTCAAACAGTATGTATTAATAAATGTATACTTAAAGAAGATTTTTGCATAAATTTATTTTTACAATAGTTACATTCAAAAGGTTTGTCTCATGTATGAGTTATTAAATGTTTATGTAAATTTGATTTCCGATTAAATTTCTTTTTACAATAATTACATTCAAAAGGTTTTTCACCTGTATGAATTAAAAAATGTCTATCTAAACTTGATTTCCGATTAAATTTCTTTTCACAATAATTACATTCAAAAGGTTTTTCTCCTGTATGAATTAATAAATGTTTATATAAAGTTGATATGTGATTAAATTTCTTTTTACAATAATTACATTCAAAAGGTTTTTCACCTGTATGAATTAATAAATGACTATCTAAATTGGATTTATAATTAAATTTCTTTTTACAATAATTACAATCAAAAGGTTTTTCTCCGGTATGAATTAAAATATGTTTAATTAAAGTTGATTTAAGATTAAATTTCTTTTTACAATAATTACATTCTAAAGGCTTTTCTCCTATATGAATTAATAAATGATCATTTAAAGTTGATTTATTATTAAATTTCTTTTTACAATAATTACATTCAAAAGGCTTCTCACCTGTATGAATTAATAAATGTTTATTTAAAGTTGATTTAAGATTAAATTTCTTTTTACAATAATTACATTCAAAAGGAGTTTCACCTGGATGAGTTAATAAATGATCATTTAAATCTGATTTCCGATTAAATTTCTTATTATAATAATTCCATTCAAAAGGTTTTTCACCTGTATGAATTAATAAATGTGTATCTAAATTGGATTTCTGATTAAATTTCTTTTCACAATAATTACATTCAAAAGGTTTTTCATCTGTATGTATTAATAAATGTTTTTTTAAATCTGATTTCTGATTAAATTTCTTTTCTAAATAATTACATTCAATTGGCTTATCAGCTGTATGACTTAATGAGTGTGGAATTAAATGAGTTATATGATTAACCTTCAATTTAATATTACATTGAAAATGCCTGTCTTCTGTATGGTTTGAATTTGTATCTTCTCCAAATTTTTCATTTAAATATTTTTCTCTATCCTTTTTGAGTTTTATTTCATTTTTTAAAATTGAAAATATATTTTGATGAAAACATTTTTTTAGATGTTTACATAAAAATTCCTGACTAATGAAATTGGAATGACAATATTCACAAGAATAAAGAGGACCTAAAAAAAAGAATTGTTTTCATTATTTTAAATAATTATATTTTTACATATCTAAATATTTAATAATTACTTTAGATAAAAAATCATAGAAATAAAAATTACCTATATATATTGGATATTTTCTGTCTTGTGCTTGTGAATAAAGAGTCATTTTAAATTGATTAAAGTCACAGACCACAACACAGACTATCTATAATGTGGGCCATACACTATGCGATTGCCTGCAGGCCGTCGTCTCAACAGGCGATCGTAAGACCAATATCGCCGAGTTCCATACACTAATAGTCAACCGCCTGCAGGCGGCCGTACTGAACTGTAGATGATAGCCTGAAGATAGCACACACTACAGTCCGGTACCTGCAGGCGGACTGTCGGTCAATGAAACAGAACTGCAGGAGATCCCCAGTTTTTCACCATCCGTCTGAAACGTTGCGCTATGTTTGTTTTGTCAGTTCTTGGGGAACCCCAAGAAAAAAGGGTCTGGGTAAAAAGTTGGCTGCGAGATAGAGAGGCTAGCTCTCACATTCCTCACTCCCAATCGTCGCTCTAGTTTCTTCATGGTCGGCTGTAAACAATAGCAAGTCGAAATACCACAGTGACGGGGTGTATACGTCATCACCCGATGAGCCCGACTTTTGCTATTTTACTTTCTTCAACTCTTTACGGAACGCACATCTCAAGTTATTAATTTTTTTTTTCACTGTGTCAATGGTGGCTGACGGCACAGTTTTTTGATAGAACTTCAACAACTCACCGTACGCCTCATCCCGCGATCTTTTATTAGCGTAGGCATCGTTCTTGACTTTCCATAAACAGGGCTAGGCCCGATATAATTCAATAAATGCAGAAATGAAAGGAGGTTTCCCGTCCATCTTTCCTCGTCAGTCCAATCTCGGCTGGTGAATGATCTCACGAAAATTATCTCACGCAAAACTGATGGAAACGGTGACAACAGATCGTTTGCCTGCAGGCTAACTGACAGTGTGTGGTGGGGGGCACATGAGATCATTATCCGACAGGTCGCTGCCTGTCGCGAATCTCTCATCCTATCCCCGCCTGCTCGGCGACCACACACCTTCAGTCCGGGCGAACTGCAGTCCATTATCTAAAGACCAACTGATAAATGTGTGGGCAATCACGATCTACGGCCTTACGATTATCTTCAGTTAAACTGACAGTGTATGGGGCGCTTAAGTACACTCACTCCGGGTTAAATTCTAAAACCAAATTTTAGCACATCGCGCCATCTTTTATCGTCACCAGAATACTAATTTTATAATAAGTTGAGCTGTGGCCAGGTCCGAACCGACCGACGGTTTGAAATAAATTAATTTCCAGCTACAGAAACAATTTCAAATAATTTTCATATATCTATTAATGTAATAAAAAACAGATAGGCATACATAAATAATACATATAAACATTTTTAATTTTATTTTATTTATAATATATATGCAAGACCAGGCTGTGACGTCATGAATGGCTGGATGACGTCATATAATTTTAAATCAAGAAAAAACTAATAAATATGATTTTTCTCGAGGATAAAACCAATACAAAGTGCATGATTCGTGGTGATATATAAAAAAATCTCCTTTGGTGTGAAAATAACCCTTTCCTTCCTAGCGTCGATCGCTAATACTACCACTTCCGGTTTCCGGAATTGCACCAAAAGTTGATCAATTCATCCCACTGATGCATTAAGTAAATATACCAAATTTCATCAAAATCCGTTGAGCCGTTCAGGCTGTACACATCTATACGGACAGACGGACGGACGGACAGACATCATTCTAAAAATACTTTTTTCTGTTAAGAAAATGCATGATTCGTGGAGATATGTAAAAATATGTAATAAAAAAACAGATATGGACATAACATAAATATTTTTAATTTTATTTTATTTGTAATATATTTGTAAGACCAGGCTGTGACGTCATGAATTGCTGGGTGACGTCATATAATTTTAAATTAAGAAAAATTCGTGGAGATATGTAAAAATCTCCACATGTGAAATTTGGTGTGAAAACAATACCTTACTATCGTCGGTCGGTAAAAAATAAAAATAAAAATGTAATAATAAAAAATAAAATTTCAATTATATTAATTTAATAAATTATTATTATTATTATTTTCACGTATTAAACGGTATATTATTATTATTATTATTATTTGTAATAATTCCAATAAAAATAAATAAAAATAAAAACCAAAAAAAAAGTGCAATTAAAACTAAAATTTCAATTATATTCATTTAATACATTATTATTATTATTGTTAAGTGTTCAGTTATATACGTAGATATGTATACAGACACACATGCAAAAGCGAAGCTTTGCCGGGTCTGCTATTAAAATATATTTTCCAAGAAAACAAATATATGTCTTATCTACTTATACTGATTGAAACAAAATGGATGAAAACCTTTTACATACAGACTTTCAACCAAATACTATGTATCACTCGGGGGTACAGGGGGCGGAGCCCCCGTCTAGGTGTGAAGAGCGCCTGGAAGGCGCTCGGAGCAGCTAGTTATCTATAAAATAATTTAATTATTTTAAAAAACGGCTATTATGTATTAATTAATTAATTAGTAATATTATCAATTATTATTGTTATGAACAGACTATTATTACAATGTTTATATTAACATTATTATGTAAAAAAATAAATAAACAATAAACATCGTTTTGTTTCCCATTGAATTGCAATTGATTTCTATACTACTACAATTTGGCAACGAGGCAAAAGAAAATAAAGAAAAATGAGTGAAATTAACGAATTAATAAAGACATTTAATGAATTTCTACAAAAATTAGAAAAGAACCAAACAAGACATGAAGAGGTAAGCAAACCTAAAATTATTAAAGATATTTTACAAAATCAATCTATTACTTATGGGATGTTGGATGAGAATGTTGAAAATTTTGAGACCTATTCCCAAAGATTAGAAAATTTCTTAAAGATTAAAGAGGATTAATTGGAGAAGATAAGGATATACAGTAAGCAAAAGGCTTGTTATTAATAAATTGTTTAGGACCTAAACATTATCAACTTCTTTCAAGTCTCACAGCCCCGAATCTTCCCTCCACAAAAACGTATAAGGAGTTAATGGAGTTATTACAATTTCATTTAAATCGCGACCGAATGTATTGACTGAACAACATAAATACCTTTCGCGAACACAACAGATTTGAAGATATTTTTAACAAGATGCGAGAGGGTAAATATTTTTGTAAGGCTTACCTTCATTTGCCAGTTGTTGAAGAGAGCGCTAAAATGCAATCTATATCAACTCATAAGGGTACTTACTTAGTAAAAAGATTATTTTTTGGAATCAAAACTGCTCCAAAAGAATTTCACAAATTTATTGATCAATTAGTACAGGATTTAGAAGGAACTACAGCTTACTTTGATGATATTTTGATTCAAGGGCGTACAATTGATGAATGTCAACGTCGTTTAGAGTTATTGAAAAACTTAGAGAAAATTTTCTTATTACATTTTCTAATTACTTTTAAGATTCTTATCCTTATATTATTCTTGTTCGTTTATTTGCTCTTTATTTATAAGTCTAAAGTATGTCTAAATATTCCTTCTTTTTACCATTCTAAAATTATAATTTTATTTATAAACGTTATTTTACAAAAATTTTTTATATTTATATTATATTGATATCAGGTAGCCTCTCTGAAGAGTCTCCGTTGTCGCTTATAGCGCCATCAAGTGGCAACCTCCGCGCAAAAAACACGGTTTCAAAACAATTCTAAGGCTGTCCAGGGCTTGGTTCGCTTGGTTCTTCTCTTAAAGATTATTGGTTATTATTTTGAATGTCAATAAAAATCAAACTTTTAATACTTTTATACTTCTTATGACAATATATATAATTTATAATAGATTAAACAATTAAAAATGGATCTTTATTCACAAGAAGACAGAAAATATCCAATATATATAGGTAATTTTTCATCTCAATTATTTCACTAGTGTTATATTTTTAAATATATTTGTAATGATATTCATAATATTGATTTTTAAAATAATTAGATAATGAATTAACCTAATGAAAATAAAATTGTTTTAGGTCCTTTATATCCTTGTTTACATTGCTACACAAATTTTATAAATGAAGAATTTTTATCTAAACATTTAAAAATATGTATTTTCAAACAAATATTTTCAATTTTAAAAAATAATTTGAAACTCAAAAATGATACAGTCGAATTTTCCAAGGAAAACAGTCATGACGAAAAACTTGAAGATACTAATTCAAACAATACAGAAGACAGATGTTTTGAATGTAATCATTGTAAAATGAAATTTAATTTGAAATCTGATTTAGAGAAACATTTATTGATTCATACAGGTGAAAAGCATTTTGAATGTATACATTGTAAAAATAAATTTAATCGGAAATCTGCTTTAAATACACATTTATTAATTCATACAGGTGAAAAAGGTTTTGTATGTAATTTTTGTGAAAAGAAATTTAATTGTAAATCTGATTTAAATAGACATATATTAATTCATACAGGTGAAGGGACCTTTGAGTGTGATTATTGTAAAAAAAAATATAATCGGAAATCAGAATTAGATAAACATTTATTAATTCATACAGGCGAAAAGCCTTTTGAATGTAATTATTGTAAAAAGAAATTTATAGATAAATCACATTTAAATAGACATATATTAATTCATACAGGCGAAAAGCCTTTTGAATGCAATTATTGTAAAAAGAAATTTAATCAGAAATCTGCTTTAAATACACATTTATTAATTCATACAAGTGAAAAGCCTTTTGAATGTAATTATTGTAAAAAGAAATTTAATCAGAAATCTGCTTTAAAAACACATTTATTAATTCATACAAGTGAAAAGCCTTTTGAATGTAATTATTGTAAAAAGAAATTTAATCAGACATCTGATTTAAATAGACATATATTAATTCATACAGGCGAAAAGCCTTTTGAATGTAATTATTGTAAAAAGAAATTTAATCAGAAATCTGCTTTAAATACACATTTATTCATTCATACGGGTGAAACACCTTTTGTGTGTAATTTTTGTGAAAAGAAATTTAATCAGAAATCTGATTTAAATAGACATATATTAATTCATACAGGTTTAGGGACCCTTGAGTGTGATTATTGTAAAAAGAATTTTAATCGGAAATCTGATTTAGTTAAACATTTATTAATTCATACAGGCGAAAAGCCTTTTGAATGTAATTATTGTAAAAAGAAATTTAACCAAAAATCACATTTAAATGGACATTTATTAACTCATACAGGTGAAAAGCCTTTTGAATGTAATTATTGTAAAAAGAAATTTATACATAAATCACATTTAAATAGACATATATTAATTCATACAGGCGAAAAGCCTTTTGAATGTAATTATTGTAAAAAGAAATTTAATCGGAAATGTGATTTAGATAAACATATATTAATTCATACAGGCGAAAAGCCTTTTGAATGTAATTATTGTAAAAAGAAATTTAACCAAAAAACACATTTAAATGGACATTTATTAATTCATACAGGTGAAAAGCCTTTTGAATGTAATTATTGTAAAACGAAATTTTATCGGAAATGTGATTTAGATAGACATATATTAATTCATACAGGTGAAAAGCCTTTTGAGTGTAATTATTGTAAAAAGAAATTTAATACGAAATCATATTTAAAAACACATTTAATAATTCATACAGGCAATTATGTATTAATTAATTAATTAGTAGTATTATCAATTATTATTGTTATGTACAGACTATTATTACAATGTTTATATTATTATTATGTGAAAAATAAATAAACTATAAATATCGTTTTGTTTCCCATTGAATTGCAATTTATTTCTATACTTATAATAAAATACACTACAATTTGGCGACGAGGCAAAAGAAAATAAAGAAAATGTCTCAAATCCTTAATAAATATTCTGATGTTTTTCAGCAAAATGTTGGAAAGATTTCTAATTACCACGTTTTTCTTAGCTTGCTTTCTTGTTTGTTTGTTTGTTTATTTATCTGTTCGGGTCAAATCTTGCAATCGAAATTTCGACCACTTCCAGTCATCCAATCGCTCTGAAACTTTTCAGAGTAATGTATTCTGGATGACAATACAATAAAATAACACATTCGTAGCTTGCAAGTGTTTAATTAGAGCATAATTAATGAATATAATTTTGTATGAGTTATATTCAAACTCCACGTGTTTACATTACACTAGAGTTAAAAATAAGTTTATGATTCGACATAATTTACAATATGTCAATAAACATTCTTAAAATTAAGTGCCTTAGCAGGTAGACACCTGGAAAGGGTCGTTCAATTGAAAACAGTGTGGTTTATTGTTTGCAGTTGCTGTCAAATACTGACCCTTTTGAAGAGAAACTTTCAACACGTGTCCGGAAAAACCCTTCTTCATTTCATCCCTCTCCCCCCCTTTCTCCTTACCTTTTGTTCAGGTGATATAAAAGGAAAAACCGAGCACGACTAGCACCCAGATGTAATGAAACCAGATGTAATGAGACGAGAGATATAATTAGTACAGACTGGAGTGTGTTCCAGTGCATTTGCCTATTCGGCCTTTGTATGATTAAATAATTTGTATCTTCAAACTCATAATAAATTTCTTACTCTTTCTTAAATAAAATTGCCTTTTATTCTTTACCATTTAATTACCCATTAAACTCGTGGGTAAGGTAAACACATAATTTATGGGAAAATCAAAACAAAAAGTGTAAATATTTAAATTTGAAAAAACCCGTTAAAAGAATAATATAATATGTATAATATTTAAAATGTAAATAAATTTGAAAGAAGGTATATTAATGTTTTGTACTGTAATTTAGAAAACAAAATTTAAATTTATGATGAGTTTTAGGCAATAAAGAATTAAAATATGACAAATTTAAAAATTTCTCTTTATAATTCAATTTAAATTTATTACTTTCAGGATAATAGTATTTCATGACTATTAAAGTCAATCAAAAAACTTAAAAGTAGTATAGGTCAAGTGAAATCGATTGCAATATATGAAGACTAAAAAGTAGAAAATAATACTTTATATAAAAAAAAAACTTTTTTAAAAAACCACGTTTTTAACGCACTAAAAAGAAGAAAATAATTTTTCTGAAACCCCATAGGTACTGACATTACAAACAAGAGATATGATTTGAAGAAAATTTTCTATAACGTAAAACGTGGGGCGCAACTATGGCTAAAATATTCTGTATCGTATAAAAATTTATAAATAAATGTTATTAGGTACAAATTAATAGGATAAATGAATTCATATTTTAATTAGCTTCAAAAAGTAAAGCTTATAACTTATCGAAATTTTTAAAAGAGGTAAATTTAATTTATGAAAAGATTACCTTTAGATTACTAATAATATTCACTTTTAAAAAATTCTGATAAAAAATGACATCCTAACAATATTCTGGTAAATAATTTAAGAAATTTAACTTGAAGAAATCTAAAACTAAATTTTGCTACTGCAAAACTTCTAGCAAATATTTAATATTTATGTTAATAAAATTTCTAAAGTGTAAATTGAAGATGTTTATTTAATATTAAGGAATTAATTTTCCAAAAAAAATTTACATTAATAAAAGTATTCTGTTGGATTACTAATAATATTCCCTTTTACAAAAAGTCTGGTAAAAAATATAAAACTTAAAATATAAATCCATGGATATTGAAATAAATTAATCAAAGAAATTATATTGCATTTAAAAAATTTATTATTATTTGCGCCCCACGTTTTACGTTATAGAAAATTTTCTTCAAATCATATCTCTTGTTTGTAATGTCAGTACCTATGGGGTTTCAGAAAAATTATTTTCTTCTTTTTAGTGCGTTAAAAACGTGGTTTTTTAAAAAAGTTTTTTTTTTATATAAAGTATTATTTTATATGTTCATTCAAACTACGTGATGACGCTAAGCCAGTATTCTTAAAAGCTCGTCCTATTCCATATGCGCTAAAGGAGAAAGTGGAAAAAGAATTAACCAGTTTAGAAAACAAAGGTATTATCGAAAAAACGGATTACTCTGAATGGGGTACACCAATAGTAGTGATTCCCAAGTCTAATGGAACTGTACGAGTTTGTGCTGTCTACAAAGTAACAGTAAATAAGCAATTACACGACTCACACGATATCCAATACCACGAATTGAAGATATTTTTAACAAGATGCGAGAAGGTAAATATTTTTGTACGTTAGATATCTGTAAGGCTTACCTTCATTTGCCAGTTGATGAAGAGAGCGCTAAAATGCAATCTATATCAACTCATAAGGGTACTTACTTAGTAAAAAGATTGTTGAAGTGAAAACTTCTTTAGCGGCGTTGAGCACTTTTGTGTGATGGGGAAAAAGTATAGAAGTCGAGTGAGCGTGAGCGACCCGACACCGCGAGATATACGCATGCGCAATACGCCAGAATGTTCAATACTACTACTTCTGATGTCGGCGATATGTGAATATGTCGTTGCTACTCTGGTGATAGTCCATCATTATGGTTGCCGTTTACATTTTTCCGTATAAGTCATTACGTGCTATACAAAACTTTATGTATGAAAATTTATTTATATATTCTCATGACGCATCTGCATTGCTTCAAAAAAGAATTGGAAAAAGATTTGATGATTTGCCAATGATTTTGATTGGAGATTTCAACATAAACTTTGCAGACGATAAAAATATATCATTAATTGAATTTTTAAATAATGAATTTGGTTTAAAAATGTCGAATGATCGCAATCTAAGTACTACGAAATATAAAACTACAATAGATATCTTTACAAGACATTTACATAGATTTCAATCAAAATTGTTCATTTCTTACTTTAGCTACCATACCATAAACCTATTGTATCAGTTTTACAAATTGATGAAGATGGTCGTCAACATGGTGAAAGTATTGTTGAAAATGTACATGAAAGTTAATTTTTCAAATTCAAAAGTATAAAATGTTTTTAAATATTGCAATAAAAGCATATTAAGTTGTAATATAAATTATAGATGTAAAAATTTTGTACGGAAAAGAAATAAAAATATATTTTAATATATAAATGATGTTATTTTCTATTCATACACATCGTATTTTTAATATTTTTGTAATAATAATCAGTTTGCTGAAAAAAATAATTATGAATTTTATATATATATATACGTATATAAAATTCATTTTTTCTCATGAAGCTGGTACGCATTCCGTCTGCTTTCAAATTTCTTTCACTTCTGTCGGCCAGTCCCACGACTGCCAATTTTGCTTTTTTTGGAATCAAAACTGCTCCAAACGAATTTCACAAATTTATTGATCAATTAGTACAGGATTTAGAAGGAACTACAGCTTATTTTGATGATATTTTGATTCAACGGCGTACAATTGATGAATGTCAACGTCGTTTAATTAGAGTTCTTGAAAAACTTAGAGAAAATGATCTTCACGTTAATATAGTAAATGTAAATTTTTCGAGGAAAAGATTAAATATTTAGGGCATGTAATTAGCTCACAGGGATTACAAACAATTACCTCTTTTAACAGCCTCACGTATGTTAAGATATGCTAATTTTCTTTCAGGTTTTGATTATCAAATAATATATCGCAAATCTAAAGATCATGTCAACGTAGACTATTCATCGAGAAATCCAATATCCTTAAATACGTACCAAACTAAGATGATTGATGATGAATATCTTCTACACCAGAACATTAGAAACTTTATTTCAAGTGAAACTATTACATATCAACATATAAGAAAAGAAACTGATAATGACAAAGAATTAAGCAACTTAAAGGATAATCTACTTAAAGGAAAAATATATGATCAAGAAATCTCGATTCATGACGGAATACTTTTTAGGGGACAGCGTGTTATTATTCCCAACGCACTACAACATAAAATCTTAAAGGAACTACATGTATCACACCCAGGGATAGTTAAAATGAAAGTACTCGCGAGAAACTATTGTTATTGGAAGAAGATGGATGCAGACATAGAAAATATAGTCAAGTGCCCTGAATTTCGCAGCTTTTTCCCTTTTACAACCCTAACTATTTCTGAAGATGCAAAAAGGTCATGCAATTTCTGGTTATGCAGTCTCCGCCATTCCCCGGTGACCTCATCTTTCTTTGGCCAATAAATGCGGGGAAGAATCCTATTCTCAAATACTCTGAATCTACTCTCATCTCCAGGGTCATAGACCATGCCTCCCACCCATATAATACTACAGGCAAAATAATTGTTTTATATATTTTAATTTTTATTCCTTTTGATAATAATTTTTATGAGATAAGCCTCTTTACTGCATGATAACAGGCGTTTCCCGTTTGCAACCTCGATTTAAATTCTTCTAAAATATTATTATCCTTCGTGATTACATTCAATTTTTCTACATATACAAATTCTACATTTTCTATATTAAGATTTTGTATGTTAATACTCTTCCTCTTTGTTACTAAATATTTTTTCTTATCACTATTAATTTCAAACCTCCATTAATTTTTCCTCGCTATCTGTAATTGCAATTGCCGAATCTCCTATTATTTTTAAGTCGTCTGGGTAACCTAATATTTTACAATTGATTTCCGCATCTTATTCTTTCTTTACTACCTTCAAGACAAATTTGAAGATCAAAATTTGAAAAAAGTTTATCCAAATCTATTGAGTCATACGTATGTTTTACTAAAGTCTACAAATAATTAGTGAACAGAAATATTGAATTCGCAGTTTTTTTCTAATATCTGTCATAATGGAAATATCTTAATTAATGTTGATTATTGAATATTTTTAATTATAATGAAATTTGAGAAAATGCAAAAATAGAGAGAGACTTGAGACAATTTATAAAATGGATAATATTCTATGGATAATCGTTTATGAACTTTTAATTAAACCTCTTCTTCTAATTTCATCCAATGAAATCAACTTCATTAAATAGCTTCGCTATTAGAATAAATTATGGACTCTGATGGATTTCATTATTAGGAAGTAAAGTGCCAATAGTTAAAAATATTTAATTATTAATGGGAATTATCAGATTAAATATTTTTTTGTTTTCATTGTCGGGATGACCCAGCCAGAATAGTCACGTCGATTAGACTTCTAATCGACGTGACATCCTCATCCCTACACACTTTCAATAAGTTCGTTATTTTTTTCTACACTCGAAATTCTCTAGAAATTATTTACATGGCAAAACAACGTTTGCCGGGTAAGTATATAAAGAAAACGTAAAAATTAAAGATAGTTCACGGAACCCAGTTTGAAGACCACTGATCTCGACTAAACGTAGATGGTAGATAGATGTCTTTTTAGACGTCGGATCGACGTGATTATTCCTGCTGGGATATAACTTTATCTTTCTTTATAAATAGATACAAATATTTAAGTCTCATTTATAAAGCTAAAATAATTGGTGAAATTATTGAGCCTACATATAGAACAGTATTTATTTATTTTATAATTAAGATCTTTTTTAAACGTTGTATAGTTATTTTTAATATAAATATAAAACATTTCAAAGTAAACTTTTAAAGACAATAAAATATAATTATAAGATAAATTACTGGCCTAAAAATGCGTAATAATATAATTCGTCTTTCTAAATATAGATAATTAAAGACAGATACATATATATTATTTAAAAAAGGAAAAAGAGAGAAAAAATACGTGAATGAGATTTATATAATTTCTTGAATACATATCTCTTATATTATTAATGCAAAAACAAAAGAATTAATACAAAAACAAAACATTTGGTTTTTAATAAAATATTCATATAACAAAAATAATTTAACATTCTCAGTCAAAAATAATTTAATATATATAGTCAGTTTAACATAAATTAAAACTATAAATATTTTATAATACACCTTTATATATACACCTTTATCTTTCTTTTTCTAAATAGATATAAATACAGATACATATATTTAAAAAGCCTGTTTTCTCTCTTTGGCCATCAAAATTATATTTTTTTGCCAATATACAATATAATATATAAGGTAATGGCACCAAATGACATTTTAAGCGCTCTTGTCGCTATTTTCTTTTATAAAACTGAAACTATACATCTCACAAAAAAAAAAATCTTTTGGTTATTATAAAGCTTATCTTACCTTTTATCACCAGGATAAATATTTTAAACTTTTATATGAGTTTAAGAGGAAATATAATTTTTTTTCCAAGTAATCAAATGGCACCTATAGATAACACCAAAAATTTTGGTGGAACCTAATGATGACAATTATGGAACCCAAAGATGACATCTACTTTTTTTCACTTCGCTTGCTCTCTTTATCTTCACCTTATTTATTTACAAAGTAAAACATCTTTCCTACACCTTGTTGCTGCTTTAACTTTAGTTATAACTAGCTGCTCCGAGCGCCTTCCAGGCGCTCTTCACACCTAGACGGGGGCTCCGTCCCCTGTACCCCCGAGTGATACATAGTATTTGGTTGAAAGTCTGTATGTAAAAGGTTTTCATCCATTTTGTTTCAATCAGTATAAGTAGATAAGACATATATTTGTTTTCTTGGAAAATATATTTTAATAGCAGACCTGGGGCAAAGCTTCGCTTTTGCATGTGTCTGTATACATATCTACGTATATGATAACTGAACACTTAACAATAATAATAATAATGTATTAAATGAATATAATTGAAATTTTAGTTTTAATTGCACTTTTTTTTTGGTTTTTATTTTTATTTATTTTTATTGGAATTATTACAAATAATAATAATAATAATAATATACCGTTTAATACGTGAAAATAATAATAATAATAATAATTTATTAAATTAATATAATTGAAATTTTATTTTTATTATTACATTTTTATTTTTATTTTTTACCGACCGACGATAGTAAGGGAGGTATTGTTTTCACACCAAATTTCACATGTGGAGATTTTTACATATCTCCACGAATATTTCTTAATTTAAAATTATATGACGTCACCCAGCCATTCATGACGTCACAGCCTGGTCTTGTGTATATATATTACAAATAAAATAAAATTAAAAATATTTATGTTATGTCCATATCTGTTTTTTTATTACATTAATAGATATATTAAAATTATTTGAAATTGTTTCTGTAGCTGGAAATTAATTTACTTCAAACCGTCGGTCGGTTCGGACCTGGCCACAGGTCAACTTATTTTGTTAATAATTTATTTTTATTTTTTATTTTTTTTGTTAATAATTATTACATTTTTATTTGTTCGAAAATTATTTCTACTTTATTAATTGTTAATAGTTATTACATTTTAATTAACAGTTTTCGGAATAAGTATATTCTCTTATTTTATAGAGATTTTTGTTTGTCTCAAAAGTCTACCTACAATATTTCATTACCATTGTATGATTCAAAATAAAATTCAAAATATTTAATAGGACATGACATGATCTTAGTATTAATTTATTTTCATTATATTAGATTGATTAATGAAATTCAAAATATTTAATAGGACATGACATGATCTTAGTATTTTTCCCATCCCAGAATATTTGCTAATATTACATGTTGGAGTTCCAATTACCTGCATATTTAATGGCAATTTCAATGGTGAATATACTTTTAAATAAAAAATTAAAAAAATTTGAAGTCAATGGAATTATTATAATTAATAAATCTATATATAAATTTAATATATATTCAAACAATAATTGAAACAATATAAATAAAACGATTCAATATTTTACTTACATTGTGATTTATATTTCTATTTTTATTACAACTGTTATTATGGGTATGTTATTTTTGACAGTTTAAAAATAATTAAAAATATTTGAATGTGTAAGTTTATATGTAGCGCCATCTGTCGATAGTTTTGTGACACTACATACTTTTACCAAAATATTATTAATTAAATTAATTTTGGATAAATTAATTTTGGATTTAACTACACTAAAACCTTCCCTGGGACGCCCACAACAATCCCTGAAAGTTTCATCGCAATCGGACGGGTAGTTTTTGAGTATTTGACAGACACACAGACAGACAGACATTGCCTTATATATATATATATATATATATATATATATATATATATATATATTAATTAGTTATGTATTTTAATTAATTAAATATTTTATATATATACCAATATATATTTATCAATATCTTATTATATATTTTATTAATATATTGTAATATATAGGCATAAAGGTGCATTTTGGTGTTCAATGGTGGGGACAAGGCTGTTTATTGAGCGCATGTGAGAGAGTATAAGGATGGTTCTGTTTTAAAAAACTCAGAAATTCATCCCATCTGGACCCCATATGATATACCTCTTCGTTACCCAAGAGGGAGTGAGGGGTGGGCAATTTTGCCAAGTGGCATTGGAGGGGATGATCACCTTCTACATTTTTAGACATTTTTTGATCATTCTTGGATTGAGTTTAAGGGAGGTGACTTCATCAGACTAAGTGAGAACAACTACAAGGATCATCGAGTGGAGCGAGGAAGCTGTGCCTGCCCAGATACCTTGAGGAAAATATCCAAGTATCATCCCACTTGAAGTCCCAGTGTTCCCCGAACTCATTATTGATTTGAATAACAGCTAAGTGGTCGACCCATATTTAAATAATTGCAATTACTTAATGAAACTCAATTCCATTAATTTAATCTTCCTATTTCTAACGGTACCATTCAATTTCTTCAATTTTATATTAATTTCATTGTTATCTATTCTAATAATATTAATTCTTCTATTTTTATTAAATACATAATTTTTAGTTTAATTTTATATATGCATTTTTAATCTGAACCAATTCAATTTTATCATTTACCTTATCAACCTTCGCGGATTCATTAACCCTTTATTATTATAAATTTAACCAGAGTGCTACCAAATTAATTTAATCTTATTTTTAACCAATTTTTCGCATTAACAACCTTACCTAAGTCATCCAATATACGACAATTTATTATGTATATATATTTTATATATATTAATATATAATTCATTTTTCATTTAACTGGGATATTCAGAATTTTTAAAGTTTTTATTATTTATTTGGAGATAAAACCAACGTTTCAGCAAAAATATGAAAAAATAAAAATTTTTTGATGAAATGTCATTTTACCTCTAAATAAATAATTTTTCATTTAACTGGAATTTTCACAATTTTTTTCATACCAATTATTCAAAAAAAAATTAAATTTTAAAAACTCACTTAGCCCTCCCACCCAACCGCTTTTCTATCAAGTAGTTACTAGAGGGGTCAAGAGATGGCGGGAAATTCTAAATAAAAATAAATTCAAAAAACCCACCAAGCAAGCCCCTCATCAGGGGGTGGAAACGTAATGTTAAATTCTGTAACAGCGTTTGGCGCTGGTTAATAGTGTCCCCAAAATAAACTAATTGAGGTAAAAAAACCGGCCTGGCACCATTTTTAAAATCCAGTTTGAATGAATGAGAGGTGCGGGAGGAATTAAAAAATTATTTATTTAGAGCTAAAACTGACATTTTAAATAAATTTTTTTTTCATAAAATTGCTGAAATGTTGGTCTTATCCCCAAATAAATAATTTTTCACTTAACTGAAAAATTTCATAATTTGCATGTCTAGAAGAAAAGAATAATGTTGTATGTGACATATTTATTTGAAAATAGATTATTACAAAATATCATTAACAATAATGATGTGTATCTCATTTGTAAACAAATCTTTTTTATACATATTTTTCTTTAAACATATTATATTAAAAATTTCTCACTTAAATAAAAATTACACAATTTTTCAATTATATAATTATATAAATTGCACATCTAAAATGAAAAGAATAATGTTCTATGTAACCTATTTATTTAATAAATAGATTATTATTGTGAGATGTTTTTAAACAAAATTAAAAAAAATTTATAGAATTTATACAACTGAGGTATATATTACTCTGTTTTTCGCAACCTTGGATATTCCATTATTAAATATCACAAAACCTACCATCTTGATTTATATTCAAGGGTATCCTTCCACGAATTAATTTCTTCTTTTTAGGTGTGTAGAAATCATAATCATTAAAATGAAGTTTGCATACACGATATTTTAGCAGACTATTATAAGGTAAGGCAAGCAAGTCAAGCCTGCCCATTTTTTTTTAACCATTGTTCTATTAAAATACCACTCTTTGGCAAACAGAACAAGTGTCCTCGTTCTTCTCCAGGTAGAGAATTTGTTTGACGTTTACGACATTTTCAGACACTTTACAATATTTAAAATGATTTAAATGGATTTAAAATGAGCCTCGTGCGCCATCTGTTGGTTGTTTGCGGAACGACTTTCGGATTTAAATTAATGACAGCAGCGCCTCTGGTTTCCTCAAAGTGCGAAACTCTGATACTGGCCCTTCGATAAGACTGCACTGGCCGTGCCCCTCACCCACTTTTCAATCAAGTAGTTCAGCTGGGTGATGCTAGATGGCGCCAGATAAAGTTTCAGACTGTAACACTGGCGAGACAAGTCTTGTTTATGGTCTGTGGTTTTTACCATTTACGTATTGTCTGTCATTATTATTTTGAATGTCAATAAAAATCAAACTTATAATACTTTTATATTACTTATTCATTATATATAATTTAATTGATAATAGATTTACAATTAAAAATGGATCTTTATTCACAAAAAGACAGAAGATATCCAATATATATAGGTATTTTTAATTTTCTTATAAATTATTGATAATTTCCACTAGTATATTTTTAAAAGTATTAGTAATGATATTCATTATATTAATTTTTAAAATAATTAGATAATAATTTAACGTAATTAAAAAAAATTGTTTTAGGTCCTTTATATCCTTGTGAATATTGCTACACAAATTATATAAATGAGGAATTTTTATCTAAACATTTAAAAATATGTATTTTCAAACAAATATTTTCAATTTTAAAAAATAAATTAAAACTCAAAAATGATACAGTCAAATTTTCCAAGGAATACAGTCATATCGAAAAACTTGAATATACTATTTCAAACAATACAAAAGACAGGCGTTTTGAATGTAATTATTGTAAAAAGAAATTTAAACAAAAGTCGCATTTAAAGAATCATTTTTTAATTCATACGGGTGAAATGCCTTTTGAATGTAATTACTGTAAAAAGAAATTTAAACGGAAATTTAATTTAAATGTACATGTATTAATTCATACAAATGAAAAGCCTTTTGAATGTAATTATTGTCAAAAGAAATTTAATAGGAAATGTGATTTAAATAGACATGTATTAATTCATACAGCTGAAAAGCCCTTTGAGTGTAATTATTGTAAAAAGAAATTTAATAGGAAAGCTGATTTAAATAGACATATATTAATTCATACCGGCGACAGGCCTTTTGAGTGTGATTATTGTAAAAATAAATTTAAAAAAAAATCTCATTTAAATTCACATTTATTAATTCATACAGGAGAAGAGCCTTTTGAATGTAATTATTGTAAAAAGAAATTTATTCAGAAATCACATTTAAATTATCATTTACTAATTCATACAGGAGAAGCCCCTTTTGAATGTAATTATTGTAAAATGAAATTTAAACAAAAATCACATTTAAATATACATGTATTAATTCATACAGGCGAAAAGCCTTTTGAGTGTAATTATTGTAAAAATAAATTTAATCGGAGATCTGATTTAAATACACATTTATTAATTCATTCAGGTGAAAATCCTTTTGAGTGTAATTATTGCAAAAATAAATTTAAAAAGAAATCTGATTTAAATAAACATCTATTAATACATACCGTTTAAAATATTATCTTAATAATGAATTTTCTTTGATTCTTTCTTTGATTATAGCTTATATTAAATATTTTATTCTTATATATTTAAATCAATAATAATCTGATTTATTTAACTTAGTATTTATATTATTTATTTTATTTGTTCCATTAATAACTACATTATTACTAATTTTTTTTATTACATTTTCTAATTACTTTTAAGAATATTATCCTTTAATTATTGTTCTTTATTTATACAAGTCTGTAATAAGTCAAAAATTTCTTTCTTTTTATCAATCTATATTTGTAAATAAATAAATAAAGTTTATAAAAATTCCCTTTTTAAGGGGAATAACTCTTATCACATAAACTAAACCACATTAGATTGAGAATTAAATAAATAAAAAAATTTTTTACACAATGAACATAACAATTTAATTATTTTTATTTAAGAAATTTGTAATTTATTTTACATTCTTCCTATTATGTAAACCAAACACTCCAATTATATTAATTTAATAAACTAAAAATCCTGAACGTAATAATTTAACTATCGAATGATTCCAACTCATTTAAAAATGTTTACTATAAAGAAAAAATATTTAATAATATATTTCCAAATAAGAAAAGTAACAAAAGAACTCTCTCTTGGGTCCCTGAAGGTTGCAATAAAATTGATTGTATATAATTGAAAATGTGTTTTATGATTTTAATTTGACCAAGTTTTTATTATTATTATTATTACGGTGAATATCTTACATCATACTAGCTGACCCGGCAAACGTTGTTTTGCCATGTAAATAATTTCTAGAGCATTTCAAGTGCGGAAAAAAAAAATATAAAAACACCACACATGATGTTTTTTAATTAATTATAATTGATTGTAAGTAATAATTATTTATATCATTAATATCTCATTACATAATATTCATCTCTAATGCTACAGCCTGAACAATATTTATTATATTAGGTAGTATAAAATAAAGGAAAAATCACATATATATATATATGAATAATTGTAATTTACTCAAGAAAGTTTCAGTATATTGTAACGTGATTAGAATAGAAGAGGAAAGGATGCGAAAATTTGAAAAATAATTTTTAAATAAAGCGGCTAAAGTTTTATTGGTGAACTGAATCGTTGCTATCTTAAAGATTATGGGTTATTAATTTTAATGTCAAAAAGTCAAAATTTAAAACATTTATATTACTTATTATGTTTGATATAATTTGTAATTGATAATATATTAATCAATTAAAATGGATCTTTATTCACAAGAAGTCAGAAAATATCCCATATATATAGGTAATTTTTATGCTCATCTAAATTATTGATAATTTTCACTAGTGTTATATTTTTAAAATTATTTGTAATGATATACATTATATTGATTTTTAAAATAGTTAGATAATAATTTAACATAATGAAAAAACTTATTTTAGGTCCTTTATATCCTTGTGAATATTGCTACACAAATTTTATAAATGAGGAATTTTTATCTAAACATTTAAAAATATGTATTTTCAAACAAATATTTTCAATTTTAAAAAATAAATTGAAACTCAAAAATGAAACAGTCGAATTTTCCAAGGAAAACAGTCATGACGAAAAACTTGAAGATACTGATTCAAACAATACTGACTACATGCGTTTTGAATGTAATTATTGTAAAAGGAAATTTAAACAAAAATCACATTTTAATTATCATTTATTAATTCATACAGGAGAAAAGCCTTTTGAGTGCAATTATTGTAAAAAGAAATTTAAACAAAAATCACATTTAAATGTACATTTATTAATTCATACAGGTGAAAAATCTTTTGAATGTAATTATTGTAAAAAGAAATTTAATCGGAAATCTAATTTAGATACACATATATTAAATCATACAGGCGAAAAGCCTTTTGAATGTAATCATTGTAAAAATAAATTTAATGCGAAATCATTTTTAAACAGCCATTTATTAATTCATACAGGTGAAAAACCTTTTGAATGTAATTATTGTAAAATGAAATTTAATCATAAATCTAATTTAGAAAAGCATATATTAATTCATGAAGGTGAAAAGTCTTTTGATTGTAATTATTGTAAAAGGAAATTTAAACGGAAATTTGATTTAGATAAACATATATTAATTCATACGGGTGAAAAGCCTTTTGATTGTAATTATTGTAAAAAGAAATTTAATCGGAAATGTGATTTAAATAGACATATATTAATTCATACCGGCGAAAGGCCTTTTGAGTGTAATTATTGTAAAAATAAATTTAAACAAAAATCACATTTAAATACACATTTATTAATTCATACAGGAGAAGAGCCTTTTGAATGTAATTATTGTAAAAAGAAATTTATTCAGAAATCACATTTTAATTATCATTTATTAATTCATACAGGAGAAGAACCTTTTGAATGTAATTATTGTAAAAAGAAATTTATTGATAAATCACATTTAAATAGACATTTATTAATTCATACAGGTGAAAAGCCTTTTGAATGTAATTATTGTAAAAAGAAATTTAATACGAAATCATATTTAAAAACACATTTATTAATTCATACAGGCGAAAATCCTTTTGAATGTTATTATTGTAAAAAGAAATTTAAAAAGAAATCTGATTTAAATAAACATCTATTAATACATAATGTTTAAAATATTATCTTAATAATGAAGACTAAAGATTTCTTTGATTCTTTCTCAGATTATAGTTTATATTATATATTTTATTCTTTTATATTTAAATCAATAATAATCTGTTTTATTTAACTTAGTATTTATATTATCTATTTTATTTGTTCCATTAATAACTACATTATTACTAATTTTTTTTATTACATTTTCTAATTACTTTTAAGAATATTATCCTTTAATTATTGTTCTTTATTTATACAAGTCTGTAATAAGTCAAAAATTTCTTTCTTTTTATTAATCTCTATTTGTAAATAAATAAAGAAATTTTATAAAAATTCCTTTTTTAATTCTTACACGAGCATTTACTTATTGTATAAAATTCATTGTATATAAAATACATTTGATATAACACCCACCCAGAGGCGGATTAAACTCCGGGCGGACCGGCTGACCCCCCCGAGGCCCACCAGCTCGAGGGGCCCACCGAAACCTCAATAAAAATATTTCCTTAAACAAATTTAAAAAAACTGTTGAGTTTATGGATAATCGGAGTTTAAATAAAACAAGTGTCTTGTTATAGATCTATTTAGGCTGTTCTATACTTATACTTATCTTTATTGAACAACAGATCTTTATTCGGTCGTGTTGGAACCCCTACTAACTTAAGAATAAAATAATCAATTTTGGGTCTCGGCGACCACAGTAAAAATTATGTATTTTTTACATAAGTACTATATATGTAAGTATAAAACAGCCTAAATAATATTATAAACAAAATTTGTCTTTTTATTATAATTGTAAATAACAGAGGGCCCATTTCTCATTTTTACCGCCCGGGGCCCCCAATCAACTTAATCCGCCACTGCACCCACTCCTCTGCCCAATTCCCTGGTCAGGATGGCTTGCAGAGGGGAACGGGATTACGGTGAAATTAGCTGACCCGGCAAACGTTTTTTTGCCATGTAAATAATTTCTAGTGAATTTCTAATGTAGAAAAAAATTAACAAAACACCAAACATTATTTTTTTTAATTTATTATAATTGATTGTAAGTAATATTTATTTATATCATTAATTCATTACATAATATTAATCTCTTAATGCTACACCGTGAACAATATTTTTTATAGGTTAAAAATAAATATAGGCTGTCTTTAGCTAAAACAAATAAACTTGAGAGCATGCAACGTATATTTGTCCATGTGAAAAACATGATGTGTTCAAATCCAGCCCACAAACAGACATTGTTTTGCCTTAGGATTTATTAATATTCATTGCAAATGCCAATCTAATCGGAAACTGAATAAGCTTAAATTGAATTTTAACATTTGTGGGTGAGAGGAGACGATATACCATTTATTGTTCTATTTAAAAGTTACTAAATCCCTCAGGTAATCGGCATTGGACGAAACACGGTTCTGATGTGTGGTCTTTTTGCGCTTTCAAGTGAACTTTGGATGATGAGGAACTTCTACCTGTATATGAAATTGGCGATGTAACAGAGATCATTCATGATGCATGAATAGTATTACCAAAATAAAATAAAAGAAAGAGTGATAGCTGTTTGTTATGTTAAGGACTAGAGTGCAAAATCACTTTGTGAATCAATAATTTATCAATTAACTAGTTTAGGCTTGGATTAAAATAACTTAGTCAGTGCTACGATGGTGCAAGAATTAAAGAAAAAAATCCCTTATGCAACTTAGATTCATAGTTACCCGCATCAATTAAATTTAGTTTTAATAAACTCAATGACGAGATGTGGTTTTCTTGGTACAAATCTATAAAATTCCTTCTATTTCTACTAATTCTATTTCTTTTAAATCTCCTATACACTCAAAATGTTTGTTCCCTGATTGTAATCATTTTTTTTTTTTATTTTAAATCGCAAATGTTATATCATTTAAAATTAGTACATAATTTAAAAACTACTTGGAAATATCTAAAATTTTCAGATAAAATTGAATTTAACAATTGGTTAATTAATGAATCTAATAGCAAATATATTTTTTTTGGAAAATTATGTGGATCAATAAATAGATACACATATTTTGTTTGCAATTTTGATAATAAAAATCTTTTAATAATAGAAAAATGATTTCTAAGGGTCATTTAATTCATTCATTCGAATATACAAAATTTCAACATTTGAAACATGAGACTATAAATTTTATTAAAGCAAATTGTTCGATGGGGTTAATATTGACAAAATTCATTTGTATTTAAAAGGAGATTATTGTAAACGCGGGGGTAGGAAGGTCTCCTTTCCAATTAGGGAAAATTTAATACCCAAGTCTCTTATTAATTATTTTCACTGAAATGTGAGGTCATTACAAATGATGCAATTTCAATTTCAAATAAGATAGATAAATTACATTCGCGAAAATATAGTCCCATATTAATATATAAACCAGTTGGGGAGGAATTTAAAAAATTGGACCAAAATTTTTGAAAAATAAAGCTTTTGATAAAGATCTATTTTTTTTTTGGGCTTACAGACCAAAGAACAAATCGAAATGAAGAAGGAAGGTTGCAAAACAATATTAGGTATTTAATATTAACGGGTATAAGTTAATTAATTTAGTTATCCCCACTAAATTTGACACAGGTTATCCCTTGGTGCATTTTATTTCTAGCCGTTTAGATTTAGATACAATGACCCATTTATTTTCTTCAATTAAGGAAAACATTCCCGATTTAAAAATAAAAGCCCTTATGACAGATGATTATAACACGGGGTGGCGGGCTATATTTTCAGTATTTGGGAATATTGAACAACTTCTTTGTCACTAGCATTAAATTTAGATCTTAGAAACGTAACATTCCAAAAGATATCCCCAAAGAATTTCAAAGAGATATTTACAAAATTTTGATAACTCTCTTAAAAAGAAAAAATTATTTTGATTTAGATAAAATTTTAAATATTTTTTTGGCCGATATTAGAATCAAATGTCCTAAATTTTACGAATATTTTAAAAATAATTATTGTCATAGAATACACATTTGGCCTATGGCTGGGAACATTCCTAATATATTAAAGACGTATTATTTTAAAAGAAAATTAAATAGGAGAATTGTAGATATTTTATTAAATATCGAGATGGATAACTATACTCTGAATAAATATAATGAATTAATTAAAAAAATCCTGTTCCGGAACAGGCAGTAAATTTCTTCTCTAAGCACAACAATGGAATGATGATCCTGATACCCATATTAGAATATCAAATGATAATAAATTCGCAATTATTTCTCGGACAAAAAAAAAAAATCAAAATTACATTTTTGAAAAAAAAAACACCAATACAAACAGTCCTCTTCAAGATCATTGCTATGAGAGGTGCCATAAATTGAAATGTTCCCCTTTATGCAATCATTTATATCTTTGTTCTTGTATAGATGAAAGTTATGTGTGTAAACATATTTACAAAATTCATTCATTTTTAAATCGTCGGGTTTTGAGGGAATCAACCTATACAAAATTTAAACTAGGAACCGATTTTGAAGAAGAAAGTTATCAAAATTTTTTACACTGAAAAAATATAGATGCTTTTATTTTAGAATATAGATCTTTAAGTGAAAAATAGACTTATGCAAAATTTAAAATGCGTAAATGTACAAAATTATATGTGTGAATAAAATTACCTCTTTAATCAAATGTTATCTGGTTGTATGCCTGTTTTTACTCATATAATCTACTTATATTTATTATATACAAGAAGTTGAAAGATGAATTATAAATAAGATTGAATCCAACTTTTTCTGATTAAAATAATTAAAATAGATGTACATATATTATTAAAATTTTCTATAATATTTAATATTTTCGTTTGTGATTTCAGCTGTTAGCAGCAAATGCCACACTTTGTCTGTTTTTTCCATTTTAGATGAACACTGAAGTCATGAGAATCTTCTACCGTGTAAACCAATACGAAGTTAATCCATTACAGAGTCTAAAGAACGGATTGTTATCTGAAGAGTCAAATGGGCCAAGGTGAATTCTTTTCCCATTTAGACCTAGCCTAAGCCCCTAACATCTATGGGATAGGTGGATAGTTTCCAGCAAAAAAAAAATGCTGAGAATGTACAAATTTGTAAAATAATAATAATGAAGTTGCATTTAGTGCAAACTTAGAATGTTTCAAATGCGGTCGGAACGGCCATAAAGCTAAAAACTGTTATACAAATATAAACAATACGCACTTCTGAGGTAGATATCGTGTTCGTGGTCAGTTTAGTAACACTCGAGGAAGATCCCAATTTAATAGAAAACGCGGACAGTTTCGTGGACCTACAGGAAGACAAGCACATGTGATACATACAGAAGAAAACCCTAATTACAACTTTATAGCAACTACAAAGCAACAGTGTCATCAACCAACATTTAAGAATGAGAAGAAGAATCATCGATTCTGGAGCAACAGAACATCTAGTACAACAAGTATATGAACAGTACATGACAGGTGATGAAGTTATGGACACAAGTACAAAATTACGAACAGCAAGTGGTCAAGTCATGATTGCAACGAAAAAGGGTACAATAAGTAAGGTGTCATGCGGTAAAACAGTGAGTATAGAAGCACTGATTGTTACAAATTTATTTCATAATATTTTATCAATAAAAAGCTTGTTAAATAAACATTTTCAGGTTATTTTTCAAAATAAAAATTAATAAAGTAAATTTATGTTCCACTTATGGCATTTGAGAAGAAAGGGTTTACAAATAATGTAATTACCTATGTCAAAAAATAAGTGTGATTCATGCATGAAAAATAAAAGTACAAGAAAACCATTTTACCCAAGGAGTAAACAAATTGGCGAATTAATACACACAGTTATAGCAGGTCCTATTACACCAGAATCAAATAAGGGTTATAAATATTTTCAAACCGTAACAGATGATTATTCACATTTTGTTATCAAAACGGTATTATCATTAAATATACAAGACCTTACTCCCCACAACTAAACGGTGTCGCGGAAAGACTTAATAGAACATTGTGTACAATAAAGCTAGAACAATGCTAAATGAAACGGAATTGCCAAAATATTTATGGACAGAAGCATTTATGTGTGCAACGTATCAACTAAATAGAATCTGCAGCAATAAAGTATAAAATTCCAGGGGAAATATTTTATGGGAAATTAGATTTAACAAAACTATGAGGATTCGGTTCTAAGGCATGGGCAACGATTATTCCAAGAAAATCAAAACTTGAAGAAAGAAGTCAGGAAACTCGAATGGTAGGTTATGGTGGAAATGAATATAGATTATGGAATCCAAAAACGGATGAAATCATAATATCAAGAGACATAGAATTTGACGAGATTTGTCCCCCAATATATTTTTCGCCATTCTTTCCTCACCCATTCTAGCCACATGTCCTGCCTACCGCAGCCTTCTCGATTTTATAATTCTAACTATAACTGGAGATGCATAGAGGTCATGCAATTCCTCGTTATGCAGTCTCCGCCATTCCCCGGTGACCTCATCTTTCTTTGGCCCATAAATGCTTCACAGAATCCTATTCTCAAATACTCTAAATCTATTCTCGTTTCCTAAGGTCATAGACCATGCCTCACACCCATATAATACAACCGGTAAAATAATTGTTTTATATCTTCCCGATTGTAACCTCGCTTTAAACTCTTCTCGAATATTATTATCTATCGTTATTACAGAACCTAAATATTTAAATTTTTCTAAATTTTCAAATTCTATATTTTGCATGTTAAACCATTTTGAAAGCAGAATTATATAACTAATTGATTTGTAAGTAAATACTTTTTTTAAGTAAATTTATATATTATATATTAGGGTGACCCAGCCAGTAGTTGAACAAATAAAGCCAGTTTACCACGGATCCTGTTGTAAGTTCTATACTATTAGCCGTAAAACTAAGCTAATGGATTTTTAACAAAGCTTTATTATTGTAGTTATTAAAAAAAATATTAAACAGTGCTTAACTGAAAAATAAAAAGCAAAAAAAAATTCACAACATTTTTTATGATTTTATCCCAGTGGATGAACAGACATGTCCAGTTTTTGAACGCTCGATATTCCAGTAATTGAACACCCGTTATTTCATAGTTTTTTTTATTTTAAGTTTAGGTTCACATCCAAAACGACTTAACAAATATCTAGGCCTATAGCTTGAGCACTCATAACACAATACAAGGCTGATTCACATTCCAAACATTGCTCAATGTTTAAATTATAATAATAATAATAACAATAATATATAATAAAAAAATTGGTTTCAGACAATTCTAAAGCTTGCACAGGGATGTCAAGTCTTGTTTATGGTCTGTGTCTGTGATATAAACGTTTAAAATTTTGATTTTTATTTACATTCAAAATAATAACCCACAGACCATCCGTATCAGACTAGGACACTCAATGTTAATTTTTGAATCAGTGTGTTTAGCGACCTCTTCTCATGCGCAGCGAAATAATTAATTCTTTTTCCTTTTTACTATCTCGTAAGAGATAGTATTGCGATCACGAAAATTTTCGATGTTGAGATTTTGATGTTTTTATACGTTTTGAAGGTTCCTGAATCATTTTCACTAAGGTTGAGAAAAATGTCTGTGTGTGTGTATGTGTATGTGTATGTATGTAGACAAGATTTCGCAAAAACGGTTTGAGCTAGAATGATGAAATTTGGTACATGGACATTATTCAAAATTCATAGTTTTCTATCAACTTTTGAGAAATGTAGCTCAACCGGAAGAGGGTCATTACCTACAACGTTTTGATTTTTTTTCCTCTAAAGTGACCGTAAAAATAAAGATATATGTTTGATAATTTTTCACATGATTAATAATTGTATAAAACTGCTATATATAGAATTTCAGCTTGATTGATTAGCTGAAATTACCAGAATTAATTTTTTAACACTGCAAATCTCACGCGCCAACACGTGACGTGGTGCCATCAACAAAAAGCCAAACATGACCTGGTTTAATATTCATTATTTATAATTTATAAATAATTAAATTTATTTTAAATATAATATATTATGTTATTTAATCCTATTCAAATTACGAGATAGTCGAGTGGAGACACTCCAGCTAATTTTTTATTTAGAAGGGATATTGGGAATTAAAACATTGTAGAATTTTCAGTTAAGTGAAAAATTAATTTTATTCAGAGATAAAACTAACATTTCAGCAATCAATTTCTTCAGAAATGTTGGTATATATCCAAATAATAAATGATTATTAAAATGTGTTTGTTGTATAAATTTATTTTTACAATAATTACATTAAAAATGCTTTTTCCCTATATAAATTAATAAATGATTTAAATAAGATTTCATATTAAATTTCTATTTACAATAATTACATTCAAAAGGGTTTTCACCTATATGAATTAATAAATGTCCATTTAAATATGATTTCGTATTTAATTTCTTTAAACAATAATTGCTTTATAAAGGATCTTCTCCTGTATGAATTAATAAATGTCTATTTAATACAGATTTCCCATTAAATTTCTTTTTACAATAATTACATTCAAAAGGCTTTTCACCTGTATGAATTAATAAATGGTTACTAAAATGTGTTTTTTGTATAAATTTCATTTTACAATAATTACATTCAAAAGGCTTTTCACCTGTATGAATTAATAAATGTCTATTTAAATCACATTTATGATTAAATTTCTTTTTACAATAATTACATTCAAAACGCCTGTCTTCTGTATTGTTTGAATTAGTATCTTCAAGTTTTTCGTCATGACTGTTTTCCTTGGAAAATTCGACTGTATCATTTTTGAGTTTCAATTTATTTTTTAAAATTGAAAATATTTGTTTGAAAATACATATTTTTAAATGTTTAGATAAAAATTCCTCATTTATAAAATTTGTGTAGCAATATTCACAAGGATATAAAGGACCTAAAATAAGTTTTTTCATTATGTTAAATTATTATCTAACTATTTTAAAAATCAATATAATGAATATCATTACAAATAATTTTAAAAATATAACACTAGTGAAAATTATCAATAATTTAGATGAGCATAAAAATTACCTATATATATGGGATATTTTCTGTCTTCTTGTGAATAAAGATCCATTTTTAATTGATTAATATATTATCAATTACAAATTATATATAAGGTAATAAGAGTAATGTATTAAATGTTTATTTTTATTGACATTAAAATCACAGACCATCCGAATCAGGCTTGAATACTTAAATGGAATGCTTGAAACCGCGTTTTGTGCCATCTACAGGTTTTACTCAACTAACTTAAAACTAATTAAAACCGTGCCTACCTCGCTTTTTTGTTATATGACGGCTTTAGGAAACCAATTTAAAACTACTTATTTAAAACCGTGCCTAGCCTTTTTTCTTTGTATTTTTTTATTTAAAAGGAATATTCAGAATTAAAAAATTGTAGATTTATAATGAAAAATTATTTATTCAGATATAAAACTAAAACATCTCTGCAATCAATTATACTTAATGTTGGTTTAGAAGAAATATTGGGAATTAAATAATTGTAGAGAATTTGTGGAAAATTATATAAGCAAAAATTTTCTCATGAAGGAAAAACTCTTTAAATTTTATTTTATTTCAACTGCAGGTCGTTTTGATATGCATATATGTATAAAAAAATTAAGTGTTGCGGCAATGATTCTCTTCATAATGCTGATGATTAGTCAATAAATATTAATAAAGGAAATTATCATTAGTTTAATGGAAAAATGATTACAAAAAATAAAATATAAACATAAAATATTTTATATGTATTTTTTTAATAACCAAAATTATTTTTTTAAATAAATTGTTATACATTAATCTGAAAAGCAGTCCGGCTCTAGGATTTTGAATCCTGTGGATATTGTAGGAATGGTATTTTCTTGTAATCGAACATTATACCAGAGACGTTCTATCAAAACACTCTTCATCAAAATGATTTGAGCAGAAGAAAGATATTCTGTTGGCTTCCAATCTTTCCTCCGGGCGGCGTCTATTCATTTCTTCCTTAAATTGCTATCTTTTGGAAATCTGAAAGATGTGGAATATTCAAAATTCCTATTCTATTCCTCAATTTTTTATTTAACCAAGAAATATTGAGGTAATACCAGAATTTGTTATAATTAAGAAAATTTTCTAGGTAGCTTTTTATCCTTTCGGATGAAATTAAATAATCAAAAAATATCTTTTTTTCATTACTTACCAAATTCCTCCTGTAAGTATTTATAAACATAACTACCTAGAAAATTTTTTCCCAGCTTAGATGTCTTTTCCTTATATTATACTTACAGTTCGGTTCGTGCATCCATATGCAGAACATGCCATGATAATTATTTTTAAAAATAAAAATATAACAACTATCTATAACCTAACCTGGCCTTAGAATCTAATAAAAAAGAATTTAATATTAAATACAAATTAAATTATTAAAAACTATTTCTAGTTATTAAATATATTAACTAAACTATAAAATAAATAATAAAGAAGAAATAACTAAGAAAAACTTTCAAACATACGAGAAAATTGCAAAAAAAATGTATTGTCTTATGGAAAATTCACTGTTTTGATGTATACGGATGTATACGTATAATAACGGATGGTCTATGATGTATACAAAATGGTCGACAAGAATTTCTCCCTACTTTTTTTGGAGTCAACCCCCACTCCTTAAAACAAGCGTTATGGTTACTCCATACCTCCTCTGTCTTACGGATTGTCTGCCATTATTTTGAATGTCAATTAAAATCAAACTTTTAATAGTTTTATATTAGTTATTACCTTATATATAATTTATATTAGATTATACAATTAAAAATGGATCTTTATTCACAAGAAGACAGAAGATATCCAATATATATAGGTAATTTTTATTTTCTTATAAATTATTGTTAATTTCCACTAGTATATTTTTAAAAATATTTGTAATGATATTCATTATATTGATTTTTTAAATAATTAATGAAATTTGTTTTAGGTCCTTTATATCCTTGTCAATATTGCTACACAAATTATATAAATGAGGAATTTTTATGTAAACATTTAAAAATATGTATTTTCAAACAAATATTTTCAATTTTAAAAAATAAATTAAAACTCAAAAATGATACAGTCGAATATACCAAGGAAAACAGTCATGACGAAAAACTTGAAGATACTGATTCAACCAATACAGAAGACAGGCGTTTTGAATGTAATTATTGTAAAAAGAAATTTAAACAAAAATCACATTTTAATTATCATTTATCCATTCATACAGAAGAAAAGCCTTTTGAGTGTAATTATTGTGAAAAGAAATTTAATCAGAAATCTGATTTAGATAAACATTTATTAATTCATACAGGTGAAAAGCCTTTTGAGTGTAATTATTGTAAAAAGAAATTTAATCAGAAATCCAATTTAGATACACATATATTAATTCATACAGGTGAAAATCCGTTTGAATGTAATTATTGTAAAAAGAAATTTAAACAAAAATCACATTTAAATACACATTTATTAATTCATACAGGTGAAAAGCCTTTTGAGTGTGATTATTGTCAAAAGAAATTTAATCGGAAATTCAAATTAGATACACATATATTAATTCATACAGGAGGAAAGTCTTTTGAATGTAATTATTGTAAAAAGCAATTTAATCAGAAATTCAAATTAGATACACATACATTAATTCATACAGGAGAAAAGCCTTTTGAATGTAATTATTGTAAAAAGAAATTTAATCAGAAATCTAATTTAAATACACATTTATTAATTCATTCAGGTGAAAAGCCCTTTGAGTGTAGTTATTGTAATAAAAAATTTAATCAGAAATCTGTTTTAAATAGACATTTATTAATACATACAGGCGAAAAGCCTTTTGAATGTAATCATTGTAAAAAGAAATTTATTCTGAAATCCAATTTAGATAGACATTTATTAATACATAATGTTTAAAATATTATCTTAATAATTAAGACTAAAGATTTTCTTTGATTCTTTCTATGATTATAGCTTATATTATATACTTTATAGTTTTATATTTGTTTTAATACAAATCTGATTTAATTAACTTACTAAATATATATATATATATATATATATTTATATTAACTATTTTATATGGTCTTACAATAACTACATTATTACTAATTTTTTATTATATTTTCTAATTATCTTTAAGAATATTCCATTTATTATTCATCTTCATTTGTTCTTTATTTATATCGTACAAGTTGAAAATATTTCAATAGATTTTTTCTTTTTACCAATCTATTATTGTAAATAAAAAATAAATTTTATAAAAATTCCTTTTTAATTCTTACACGAGAATTTAATTATTATATAAAATCCATTTTATAAATTATATTTTTGTAACCGCCTCCCCTCTGCTCAATTCTGTTGTAGAGTGTCTATAGAGGGCAATGGGGAATATCTTATATCATATAAGCCAAACCATTCGATTAAGAATTAAATAAATAAAAAAATAATTTAATACTATGAACATAACAATCTAATTATTTTAATTTAAGATAAGTGTAATTAATTTTACATTCATTTTATATCATGTAAGCCAAACATTCCGATTATAAATTAAAGTACCTGGAACACCGAGCTATCGTTTGACACTTTTACAAATTTATACAATTTATTATTATCAACTTTAAAAATTTTACAATTTTTTAATTTATTACAATTGTTAAATGGGGTTTCTAAAAATAACCCATCAAAAATTTGTTTCCTAAAATGGTACAAATTAATTAAAATAATTTGATTTTCATTTCAAAATGAAAAATATATTCAAATTTACTTGATAAAATATTTGATCCTATATTTTAATTAAAACAGGTTTTTTATATTTAATAATCAAATATCATTTATATTATTTACAATTATCTAAAAAACATTTTAATTAATTTTAAGGAATATTGGGAATTAAAAAATTTTAGAATTTCCAGTTAATTCAAAAATTATTTATTCAAAGATAAAACTAATATTTCAAGCAATTAATTATGCTTTTTTCAATAATGTTGGTTTTATATCCATACAAATAAAATTTCACTTAGCAGGAAATTTTACAATCTTTTATGTCAGAGGTTCTTAAACTGTGGTCCGCGGACCCCTGGGGGTCCGCGAAGCCTTTACTGGGGGTCCGCAAAGCTGAATTTTCTTTCTTCAATATTATAATTTCTAATAAAATGTGTTCTACAATATGCAAAAAAATCGTTATTCACCAATCACTGTTAGAAATATTCATCAAATATCCTTGTTCTTATGAGATCGTAAGCCAGAAATTAACTAATAAAATTACGTAAAGTACCTAAAGTTGGGATGGGGTCCGTCAAAAATTTTTTTTTCAAGTGGGGGTTCGCGGAGTACATAAGTTTAAGAACCTCTGTTTTATGTAATTTACACTACTAAATGAAACGAATAATGTTCTATGTAGGTAATATATAATATATAAATTTACTTAAAAAAAGTATTTACTTACAAATCAATTAGTTATATAATTCTGCTTTCAAAATGGTTTAACATGCAAAATATAGAATTTGAAAATTTAGAAAAATTTAAATATTTAGGTTCTGTAATAACGATAGATAATAATATTCGAGAAGAGTTTAAAGCGAGGTTACAATCGGGAAGCGCCTGTTATCATGCCGTAAAGGGGCTTATCGCGTCAAAATTATTATCAAAGGGGATAAAAATTAAAATATATAAAACAATTATTTTACCGGTTGTATTATATGGGTGTGAGGCATGGTCTATGACCTTAGGAGACGAGAATAGATTTAGAGTATTTGAGAATAGGATTCTGCGAAGCATTTATGGGGCAAAGAAAGATGAGGTCACCGGGGAATGGCGGAGACTGCATAACGAGGAATTGCATGACCTCTATGCATCTCCAGTTATAGTTAGAATTATAAAATCGAGAAGGCTGCGGTAGGCAGGACATGTGGCTAGAATGGGTGAGGAAAAAATGGCGAAAAATATATTGGGGGACAAATCTCGTCAAATTCTATGTCTCTTGATATTATGATTTCATCCGTTTTTGGATTCCATAATCTATATTCATTTCCACCATAACCTACCATTCGAGTTTCCTGACTTCTTTCAAGTTTTGATTTTCTTGGAATAATCGTTGCCCATGCCTTAGAACCGAATCCTCATAGTTTTGTTAAATCTAATTTCCCATAAAATATTTCCCCTGGAATTTTATACTTTATTGCTGCAGATTCTATTTAGTTGATACGTTGCACACATAATTGCTTCTGTCCATAAATATTTTGGCAATTCCGTTTCATTTAGCATTGTTCTAGCTTTATTGTACACAATGTTCTATTAGGGGATTTCAGATTACATCTCTCAAGAATGAGTATCATTGATAAAGGAGGCAGAAGAGAGAAATGTAATTGCGTTACACTGGGGGGGGGGGGGGCTAATCATTGGAATATACTTATATTTTGTTGTTAGAGATTTTCAGGAGGTTGCTTCCTACTTCCATCGAGGATGCTGGTTCTAATCCTACTAATCCATAGATTAGTTTAGAATTATTAAATAGAAAAGTGTGGGTGGATAAAGTAAGTGCCATGCCAATATTATAAGAGAAGGGTTGTATTAAGTGCATGCCATGTCTGAATTGTGCCTTTTTGTATTGCTGAGAATGTATTTGAGGTGGATCCAATGAACGAGCATTCGGGAAGGTAATTCAGCACAGTTCCGAAATGGGAATAGCCTGAATAGGAACAAATTGTTGGATACCTTTTGAGCGTAGGATAGATTAGCATGGGCGATCCACTCCTAATAGTGGAGACCATGCATCTTCTTAGGTAGGCAGGTTTACACAATGTGGTGCACAACACGTCACTCAAAGTACAACCCATAACAAGACACTACTTTTTCCCATCCCTCCAATTCTTTAAACGTCTTTAACGTTCTTTATCTTGAAGATCAAAATCGTCATTTTTGAACCGTCGAAACCAGTCTCTGCAAGTCGTTTCCGACAGAGCATGTTCCCCATACGTCTCAACAAGAATTAGGTGTGCTTCAGCTGCTGATTTCTTCTGTATAAAATAATGCAATAGAATTCCCCGCAAATACTCTTTTCGTGGCACAAAACTCGACATCTTTAAGCACTCAGAATAAAATGTGGTTGACACTGTGGCAAACAGAAACACACTGGCGTTCAAGAATACGAACAGTATTTCCTGGAAATGCGTTCGTTTCAGAAATATCATCCACTTATATTACTGGAAACGCCTTCTGTAAGAAAACAGCGAGAACTTATTCAAGCACCTTATATAAATATTGTATTGTAATTTTATGTATATACCTACTTATAAGTAACCAATGTAACCATGAATAGACTTTTACCAAAATATTACTAATTAAATTAATTTTGGATTTAACTACACTAAAACCTCCCCTGGGATGCCCACAACAATTCCTGAAAGTTTAATCGCAATCGGACGGGTAGTTTTTGAGTTTAGGCGAGACACACAGACAGACATTGCCTTTTATATATATAGATTTTATTAATTTCTATAAAATGAAGAGATAATTAAAAAAATTCATTGATATTTCAATTATTATTTTTTAAATTTGAAACTTTTTGGAATTAATTTTTAATATGCCAAATAAATCACCATCAGATATGGTGGATGATGCATTCTTAAGTCTACTCTGGTCAATAATACGTAAATGATGAATGATGCATTTATAAATGAAGCTAAAAATATGTACCAACATCACAAACATTGAGTATAATAATTAATATAATATAATTTCTAAAATTTCCAAAATAATCCTTTTTGCTATCTCGCCAGGTGTCTGAGTCATTTTCGCTAAGGTTGAGAAAAAAATGACTGTATGTGTGTATATGTGTATTACGCAAAAACGTTCGGCTGACAACGTACAGGTCTCTGCTATCTCATGCACTTTCAACCTCCGGTCTTCCAACACTATTTGATGGATTTTCTCAATCATTTCTGATGCTCACACGACCCATTTTAAATTCAGAAACCCACTGCTTAATAGTTGAATATGATGGAGAGGAATCTCCTAGTGTTGAATCCATCTCTTCTTTTATTTGTTTTGGTGTAAAACCTTTCAAATAGAAGTATTGATGACAGCACGTTTTTCCAATTTTTCCATTTTCACTAAAACAACGGAAGCGTCTCGCGCAATGTGCTCTCAAACGCAAACTAACTTAGCGATTGGGCTGAAACTGTACATACAAGCTCGGTAGGAATGATACTGTAGGACGCCGCTTCAAAAGTAGACCTATTGGCACCATTTCTTAGAAAGGCCGGAAAGTTTTCACCCCACACTCGTATACAATGAATTTAATACAATAATTAAATTAACAAGTAATAATTAAAAAGAAATTTTTATAAAATTTTTAAACGAACATAAATAATAAAAGGATAAGATTAATAAAAGTAATTAGAAAATGTAATAAGAAAATTATTCATAAAGTAGATATTAATTGAGCAATTAAAATAGTTAATAAAAATATATATATTGTGAGTTAAATACATGAGATTTTTATTTATTTAAATATAAAACTATAAAGTATATAATATAAGCTATAATCAAAGAAAGAATTAAAGAAAATCTTTAGTCTAGGTTATTAAGATAAAAATATTATCTTAATAATCTAGACAGTATGTATTAATAAATGTCTATTTAAATCAGATTTCTGATTAAATGTCTTTAAACATTCAAAAGGGTTTTCACCTGTATGTATTAATAAATGATTATTTAAATATTTCTGGTTAAATTTCTTTTTACAATAATTACATCCAAAAGGCTTTTCGCCTGTATGTATTAATAAATGTACATTTAAATGTGATTTTTATTTAAATTTCTTTTTACAATGATTACATTCAAAAGGCTTTTCACTTGTATGAGTTAATAAGTGTGTATTTAAATTACATTTCTAATTAAATTTATTTTTACAAAATTACATTTAAAAGGCGTTTCACTAGTATGAGTTAATAAGTGTGTATTTAAATTACATTTCTGATTAAATTTCTTTTTACAATGATTACATTCAAAAGATTTTTCGCCTGTATGAATTTTTATATGTCTATTTAAAAGAGCTTTTCCTTTAAATTTCTTTTTACAATAATTACATTCAAAAGGCTTTTCATCTGTATGAATTAATAAATGTCTATTTAAATATGATTTCGTATTAAATTTCTTTTTACAATAATTACATTCAAAAGCCTTTTCACCTATATGGATTAATAAATGTGTATTTAAATGATATTTCCGATTAAATTTCTTTTTACAATAATTACATTGAAAAGGCCTTTCGCCTGTATGAATTAATATATGTTGATCTAAATCAGATTTCCAAATAAATTTCTTTTTACAATAATTACATTCAAAAGGCTTTTCACCTTTATGAAATAATATATGCTTTTTTAAATTAGATTTATGATTAAATTTTATTTTATAATAATTACATTCAAAATGCTTTTCACCTGTATGAATTAAGAAATGTCTATTTAAAGCAGATTTCCGATTAAATTTCTTTTTACAATAATTACACTCAAAAGGCTTTTTATCTGTATGAATTAATATATGTTTTTCTAAATTAGATTTCCGATTAAATTTCTCTTTACAATGATTACATTCAAAAGGCTTTTCACCTGTATGAATTAATAAATGTCTTCTTAAATTTGAATTCGCATTAAATTTCTTTTTACACTGATTACATTCAAAAGGCTTTTTATCTGTATGAATTAATATATGTTTTTCTAAATTAGATTTCCGATTAAATTTCTTTTTACAATAATTACACTCAAAAGGCTTTTCACCTGTATGAATTAATATATGTTTATCTAAACCAAATTTCTGATTAAATTTCATTTTACAATAATTACAGTCAAAAGGTTTTTCTCCTGTATGAATTAATAAATGTCTTTTTAAATGTGTTTTTTGTTTAAATTTTTTTTTACAATAATTACATTCAAAAGGCTTTTCACCTGTATGAATTAATAAATGTGCACTTAAATGTTTTTTTTGTTTAAATTTCTTTTTACAATAATTACATTCAAAACGCCTGTCTTCTGTTTTGTTAGAATCATTATCTTCAAGTTTTTCGTCATGACGGTTTTTCTTGGAATAATCAACTGTTTTATTTTTGAGATTTAATTTATTTTTTAAAATTAAAAATATCTGTTTATAGATACATATTTTTAAATGTTTAGATAAAAATTCCTCATTTATAAAATTAGTGTAGCAATGTAAACAAGAAAATAAAGGACCTAAAACAATTTTATTTTCATTATGTTAAATAATTATCTAATTATTTTAAAAATCAATATTTTGAATATCATTACAAATAAATTTAAAAATATAAACTAGTGATAATTAACAAATTTAGTTGAACATTTTAATTACCTATATATATTGGATATTTCATGTCTTCTTGTGAATAAAGATCCATTTTTAATTGAATAATCTATTATCAATTATATATTATATATGTATAAGGTAATAAGTAGTGTGTGATAAACGTATTAAAAGTTTGATTTTTATTGACATTCAAAATAATAACTGATAATAACCATAACAATTTCTTTAATCTAGCAACAGTGGGAGTGGTGGGGGTCCACTTCACAGACTATCTATAAGATGCCCCCACTTCGGGTTAAATTTTGAAGCAAAGTTTTAGCACATCGCGCCACCTGATATCGCCCTAGACTAACTAATTTTATAAAAAAGCGGGCTTGTGTGTGTGTGTGTGATTTTTTTTTTTTTTTTTTTTTTTTTTTTTCAAGGACTATTGTGAATGTTGGGAATTAAAAAATTGTAGAATGAAAAATTATCTATTTGGAGATAAATATTGGTTTAATTTCCAAATAAATAATTTTTAATTAAACTGAAAATTTTCTACAATCTTTTTATGTAATTAACATAAGTATCTAAAAGAAACGAATAATTTTTTATGTATATAAACAATATATATTTGAAAATTAATAAAAATTATAAAATTATATTTACAAATTATGTGGTGATCTCACTATTAAACATATCTTATTTACATATTGTTTTTTCATATATTGTGAGACTTATAAATTTACATCTTAGAAAATAGTTTTATTATTAAATACACAAAACATACTATCTTGGGGTACTTTCTGAGGTATCACTCCACGGTTTAACTTTTTCTTCTCGCTTGTTGTAAAATCGCTGTTTTCATGATTAATCCATCTGAGAAATGATAACAAATAATTTTAAAATAGTTTAATATATATGTTTGGAATATCGAATTTTAAGTACATGGGTTGATCGACAGGTTATAAATATGGTCTGTTTAATAAAAACTTAGCCTATTGTCTTGGATCAGGTATACGAGGAAATAGAAGAATAGTTAAATTAGAAAGAAACTCGTTCATTTTCAATAGACAACATATAATAATAATATATTCAAATATTTTATTTTATATGTACATAATTCAGTAATACTGATTATTAATGTAAATATAAATAATAATATTTAATATGGCAAATATGTAAAATTTTGTAAATAAAAAAAATATTTAATAATATATTAATAAATTTAATATTAATATAAAATAATTTATATAATAAAATTTTACTTACTGTAGGCATGTTTGCAATTGCTGCCTTCGGATTTCGAATTTTTATGCACGATGTAGTCTGTGGCGAGGGGACAATGACACACATGGACCACATGGACCAACATGGACTCACAACTGGGGGATGATTTTACAAGTCCAAGAAAATAAATTCAAATTTTATCTTCTGCAGTAGTGCGATCTCGAGAGCGCCTGGGGAGTTAAAAATTGGATGCCTGCAGCGCCAACTATTTATGCCCTAGAAACACTAAAAACACGGAATCAAAGGATGCCCAGGAGTGGGATGGGCCTGTTATGTACTATATTTCAAATAGAAAAGAAAAAAAATTCTTAAAATATAACTTAGTGTATAATAAAAAAGTTTTTTTGGTAATTGTCCTGTTGAGTCCCGCAGCTAGGTAGATGAATGAATATCTAAATGAAACTTACATTGGCGGATTCATTGTATGATTCTTAACAACTTTTACTAAGCACTTTTTGCATGATCTCTTTTAGTTTAATTAATAAAAATTAATTAATTTCCCCATGTATTCTATATGGCTACTAATACATTTTTATTATGTTTTCTTTTATGACTGTAGGTGGCAGCACCACGGCATGGATAAACAGCAACTTCAATTCTAACCCGACGTTGAATTCCTACAACGACTTTTCGGTGGGGGCAAGGTGGTGGGTATCTTCCTTTTAGAAGAAATTATAATTCAAAATTTGAACTATATCAACAACTTGTATCTTATCTCAACGTTGAATTCCAACGACTTTGATAGTGTGCCGTGGTGCTGCCACCTACAGCCATAAAAGAAAACATAATCAAAATGTATTAGGAGACATAAGTATACATCGGGGAATTAATTAATTTTTATTAATTAAACTAAAAGAGATCATGCAAAAAGTCCTTAGTAAAAGTTGTTAAGAATCATACAAGGAATCCGCCAATGTAAGTTTCATTTAGATATTCATTCATCTTCCTAGCTGCGGGACTCAACAGGACAATTACCGTTTTTTTTTTGTTTAATACATGTGGAAATTGATACCGAGGTCAAGGGATGTTTCGAGCTCCTCACTCCACTTCCTTATCCCTGGTTGTAAAATGTAACAGAGGGATAACGGAAACGCAGGCCCTCACCCCCACAGGGCCTTTGGTGACGTCCAGGAGAAAGTCTCCCACCCCCTTCTCCCACCACAACGGGTAGGGCATTTGTAAATAAACCATTTTTATAGAAATTCGCGAACAAGAAAAGTTGCTCCAGTTGCTCTATCGAGAACATTTACCCTAGACACCAAATCAACCCCTTCCACATTGCTACATTCATTAATTGCTAATTTCATAAAAATTATGAAGCGAAGACTAATTACAGATTTTTTTCAAAATAAGAAAAACAAGAAAGGTAAGATTTAAAATTTTTTTTTAAATTAGTGAATTAATTCTTAAATACTTTTCCATTTAAGAATTAGATAGTGAAGCTGGACCTTGAGAAACAACAGATTGTGTTAATAGCAATAGCGAAGAAGACAATAAAGAAATAGTTGATTTCACAACTGAAAAGGTAAATTTTTTTTATTTGTTTATATATATTAACCCATTTGTAGAGCCAGCGTTCCCAAATGGGAACATTTATTTTTATACACCAAAAACCCTTTCAAAAATATTTTTTTGTAAAAATATATTTTTTTCTATATTTATCTACATGATATCTGGTCACCAATGGGTTAAAATCGAATTTCATTTTTTCACGTAGCTTGGGAAGAGGCAGGGGGGGGGGATTCGGGAGCTTCAGTTCCCACACATAAAATCTATTTTTTTCTAAATTTTCTTAAGTTTAATTTTTTCAAATTATCCTACCACTACGGGCGGACGAAAAGCTTTCGACATCTTAAAGTAGTTTATTATAAATAACTCCTTTATTATTAAGTTTAGGTAAAAATGAGTATAATGAAACTTTTAGTAAATGCGATTTCCTATAAATTTAATACGATATTATGATAATTCTCATAAAAATCGGAATTTATAAAGAAATTCAATAAAATGTGTTTTGACACCTCTTTAAACTAGCATTACTCTTCTTATGGTCCCATCTTGTCCAAAAACAATCCAATCCCCGCCCATCATTCCAAAAAAAACATCTAAATATCAAATCCCAAGATAATATCTCATTTCGTTTAGACTTAATTTTGGTAACGAACGGCCGGCCGGATCAAAATTTTTTTTTGCAGGTTTGGATTTAGAACCGTCTGAAAAGTGGAGATCATGATTTCATGAGGAAAGCTATAAATGATATCTACTTATAGCTGGAAAAAAAATATTTTCTTTCTAAAACTGTGAATGTGAATTGCTTGTATTGGGCCCAAAAGATTAACATAAAACTTGGAAGGCCCGATAAAATCGTCGAGATCGACGAAGCAAAACTCGGCAAGCGAAAATACAATACTGGGAGGATTATCAAAGGGCAGTGGATTTTCGGTGGTATAGAGAGGGATACAAAGAAAATTTTTATTGTGTCAGTGCCCAATAGATCCCGGGCGACACTTCTCCAAACTATTAAGGATTGGATTCATCCGGGTACAACCATAATGTCGGATTGTTGGAGATCGTATAGATGCCTGAAGGATGAGGGTGTGGCGGACATGTGTATAGGTAAGGTGGAAGTCGGATGTTAGGAAAAGGCTAGAAATAAAAGCCGTTGAGTCGGAGTCACAACTCATTTTATTGAATTCACCGTTTACAATATATACATATGTCCCCATCATGTTGTTGCCGTCATGGGCTGGCGCACGTTGGCGCGGCGCCATCTACTTGTGGTGTGCGGCACGACAGTACTCCCCCTCCAGCGTTCTAGCGATACAACCCCCGTGGTAGCGGTCATGACCGCGATGGCGTCCGGACGGTGGCGCCGACCGAGGCACGTTGTCGATGCGGTGACACCGGGCGCTCGTGGTCGTGGCGATGATGACATCTCGGACAGTGACGGCGACCGCAGCACGTGTTGCCGCTCGGGAGACGATGGCGCGGATGAAAGTGATGGCAGTGATGGCCAACATGTACGGTCTAGGTGGTGTTGACGACCGGTATGATGGCGATTATGTCCGAGGCGACTGCGATGACGGCGACGACCTCAGCGGCAGCCGTAGCGATGCAGGTCCGGAGGCAGCCCTGGCGATGTAGGTCCGGGGGCAGCCCTGGCGGTGTAGGTCCGGAGGCAGCCGTGGCGATGTAGTTGGAGGCGGCGCCGTCGTGCCAGATCAGAAAGGTTGCGTGTTCATATCACGTCGGGGTCACCAATGTGGTGCATGTCACCACTTGTTGTGGATGTGTGAGGAAGGACATGTGAGAGTTTTTACCATCAGCAATATATCTATTATTTGTATATATTTGCCAACTCTCACATGTCCTTCCTCACACATCCACAACAAGTGGTGACATGCACCACAAGGGCTTCAAGCATTATACGGTCAACCACTCTATAAATTTTGTTGACCCCTCTACTGGTGAGAAATATTTTTATTTTTACAAAATTATATATATAAAAAAAATACTATAGAATTTTTTTTTTATGCTTTTAATTTAGAAATTATTTTTCTTTTTGATCTTAAAAATTTGTTTTAATTACAGGAGCTCATACCCAAAATATTGAGCGGCTTTGGAGGGAGGTAAGGGCAAATTTCCCTAGATTTGGAAATAAAAACCATCATTTACCGGGATATATCGCAGAATACAACTTCAAACGTTGCTATTCTTATTTAGAGAGGATAGATGAATTTTTTAATATAATTGGTGAGATTCAAGATTCTTTACCTCTTGACTTTTAAATGTGATTTTTGAATTTTATATTAATTGTTTTATATATAGATATATATTTTTTTTACATTCAACACTGTTAATTGTGTTGAAATATATACAAAGATGAGTTTTCATTATGTTTTCTTAATGAAAAACTCATTTTTAAATAAACAAAATAATTATTAAAAGTTTATTGAGTTATTTTGTATATTTGTTTTTTATATTTAAACTTAATAACTAATTTTATTTAAATTCCACCCCCTGGACACACCTTACCAATTAGCGGTTTTATGAAGGAAGTCTGACATGCCCTGAGACCTACTGAATATACATAAAAAATTTCATAAGAATCGGTCCAGCCGTTTCGGAGGAGAACTTTTTCAAAGTTTTGTGACACGAGAATTTTATATATAAGATATACTTTCTTTCGTTTCCTTAAAAGATACATTCTTTGGTCTAATCTTTGCTAAATTCACCTTTTATTTCTTGAAGAGAGGATAGAATATCCACTCGGAGGAATGTTTTTCTGAAGAAACCCTCCACAGGGGGTTAACGCCGCCTGGCAATTTTTTCCCAGAATGACAGTTTTTAGAGGGGGAATTCGAAAGTTATTCATTAATATGAAAACAAATTCGTACAGAAATAAATTTCTATCAGGGTATTATTGTGAATGGTTTATGATTGCTTGTCTCCCCCCCCCCCGAGCCCTAACAGTAAAAATAACAATAAGTGCATATGATATGTTACCTGCTCACTAGGTCATGTGTTGTTACATTTTATTTTAGAATAATTATTTCGGGGTTTTAAAGATATAATTTTTTTATTAATATTCTAAGACAAATAAATATTTTTATATTCTTTTATTTACTTAATTTATGTCTAAAATGTTAATTTCTTGATTACACAAACAGACCAAAATCAATAAAAAAAAAAATTAAATTAAAACAAACAGTACATGATAAATTAAATAATAATATCTATAGAACTTATTTACAATATTTATGTAAATTTCAGGTGAATAATTTAGTGTATTTTATATTTATTTCATGAATAAAAACGTTAGTTTAAAAATGCATTTACATTTCATTTCATTTTATATTACATTCAAAAGGCTTTTCGCCTGTATGATTTCTTAAGTGATTATTGAATTGAGATTTTTGAATAAATTTTTTTTGTACAAAAATTACAATCAAAAGGCTTTTCGCCTGTATGAATTAATACATCTTTTTTTAAAGTAGATTTTAGATTAAATTTCTTTGTACAAAAATTACTTTTTGTTTCGATGAGGAATGTTTAGAAGTAATAGAGATTAGAAAAAAAAGCTAAATTACAATGGGTTAATAGTAAACGCGAAGTAGATAGATTGGAGTATATTAATAACAGGAAAATAGGGACGAAAATCATTAGGATCAAAAAAGAGAAAGTCTAAAAAATAAAATATTAGAAATAGAAGAAAGTAACCGCAACAAGAGTAGTAGAGATTTATACATGGGAACTAAAAATATTAAAAAGGGTTATCAGGCACGGTTAGACTTAATTAGAGATATTAATAATAATTTCAGTAATAATAATTTTCAGTACTTATCAAAATTTAATAAAGGAATAATATAAAGAAAATAATTGTAATAATATTTATAATATATAATTGGAATATATAAAAATAAAAATTTCATATGAAAATCGAAAAAAAAAATTTATAAATACATTGAAAAATATCATTCATATATATATATATATATATATATGCAATTAAAGATTGCGTAGAAAAGTTAATCGAAGCAGTGGGACTTGCAATTAATAGTAGGGTCATTCCACGTCAATTCAACCAGAAAATAGTCATTTTTTCAACCAAAATCTCAGATTTTTATGAAAATTGGTGAATATGTTCTATTTATAAACATGAAAAACACCACCAAATTTTAATTTTTTATCTCACATAGTTTTTGAGTAATGGCAGTTTAAAGATTGCCGTTTTTAAATTTCCGAGTCTCGGATAAGGCCAAATAAAACGTGTATTGGAGAAGAAAATAATTTCTCATTCACTTATTTAACCTCCTATCTTGTTGAAATTTTTAAGGCATGTTCTTATAACTATGAGGAATTGTAAAAAAAATATAACCGACCCCAAAATATTTTAAAAAAAATTATATGTTGGACATTATAAAATTTTAAAATTACAAACAAGGTTTAGCGTAAAATGAAATATCACGACAAGGGAATGAGATAATCAAGAACTTTTTTTTTCCTAAATTATCTACATGAAATGGGCTTTAATTTAATAAATTAAAAGTTTTGTGTATTTGCCTCCTTCTATTTACTAAGACCACTGCAAGTTACAACACATTAATTATGAGCAATATGAGAGTCTCAATGGCTGAATATTGTTAATAATTAGACATTTTAATATTAAATAAAATATTTTTACCTAAAAATGTCCATCGAAGGAAAGTTTAACAGCATTCTTACAAACAAAGTTTGAAAACTATGAGGAAGAAGATAGGATCGAATTCAAACAGTGGGTAGCTACAGACAGGACACAGATGATAACTCAAACTTCAACCACACACACACATTGATGAATTTATTGATGAACTAACAACAAAAATAGAAAAATTGATCCCAAATTCTTATATTGCAAAAAGTCAGTCGAGCTATTTTAAAAGTCTAAAGGATAACTGCGCGCCAAATCAAGCCATTATATCAATCAATTGACTTCAGCGAGAATTTCTCTTTTGTGATTCAAGATGAGGTACAGGGTGAGTTGACGTGGAATGACTGAGTAAGACAAAATATTTAGTAAGAGAGGGATAGTATTAACACACAAAATCTAGAATTTGAAAATGTAATAAAATTTAAATCTTTAGGTTCTGTAATTACAAAGGATAATAATATTCGAGAAGAATTTAATTCGGGTAACGTCTGTTATCATACACTAACTCATCGAAACTTTTACCTAACTGGAAGAAAAATTGAAATATTTAAAACAAGTATTTTGCCTGTTGTAATCTATGGGTGTGAGGCATGGTTGATGATCCTGGGAGACGAGAGTAGATTCAGAGATTTGAGATTAGGAATGTTAGCGGTATTTATGGACCAAAGAAAGATGAGGTCACCGGGGAATGGCGGATATAGCATAACGAGGAATTGCATCACCTCTATGCATCTCAAGATATAGTTAAGGTTAATTAAGGTTATAAAATAGAGAAGGCTGGGATGGGAAGGGAACTTGAAGACTCTGAAGGGTTAACGCCGCCTGGCCATTTTTTCCCAGAATGAAACCATTTAACTTAAATATTTTTTTTTAATTCACTTAATATTTTTGATTTGAATCATTACTTTTAATATTTCTAAATAAATAAAAAATAAAAAACAATGATATCGAAAGTGAGTCATTTTCGAATAAAAATATGAATATGTAAAAAAAAAATTTCATTTTAATTCAAAAATATCACAAAATGAAACCAAAAAATTAAATATCAAAGGCATTCAATTAAAATTCCAATAGTAAGATCATTAATTGGAGTTAAAAATAAAATATTTTTCGGTGAAAATTGAAAATTATCAAATTGGTCAAATTTTTGACTAGGCTTAAAATTGTTTACACTGATTGTCTTATTAAAAGATAAACAAGTAAATAAATATAATAATACTATTCTATTTGAAAGAGTAAACGCGTTATAATTATATTGCAAACACAACCAAAAGAGTGCGGCAATTTCTTTGAGAAAAGTTCATTTAATGATTAATACCGAAAAATTGCAGGGACTCGTTTTTAATTCAATTTACAACTTCTTTAATAATAACGAAATTATATATATATATATATATATACACTATCCTAATCTTATAAACGAATTAAATGTAAACATTAAACAAAATTTCATGTAAGAATAAGATTAAATTTATTTGTTTAAATTTATTCTTCCTATATTAATAGGACTGATTGATAAAAACGAAACTGGAAGAAAATATTTTTTATTATTAAAATTACTAGGCTATAATAATAAAAATAATACTAAAAAAATAAAAATAATTTAAAATTATATAATATTTATGAAAAGGTAAAATAATTAGCGATCTGAGTTTGGCAATCATTTGAAATTTTGGCAAACAAATGTTGGTAGGTTTAATTTTACCGAAAATTTGTTCATAATTAGATTTAATTATTTTGATCCAATGATATAAATTTTAATCATGATAAAATGGTTCAAAAATTATTTTTTTCGAAATTTGTATGAATTCTAGCAACAATTGTTTAAGAGAAAAAAAATGTTAATTAAATGTACTTTTAATTGAGAATTTTATATATTCAATAAATTCTTTTTTAATTAACAATTAACAATATAAATAATCATTTCAAATGATATTTATTATTTATTTAAAATTTATTTAAATTTAGATTTCTTATTAATACGAAATAATCATTTTTTTTTTAAATCATATTTTAACTCTCGGATGAGAGATATTGAATATTTTATATACGAGATATATATCAATAAATTATTAATTAATTAGTTTTGAACTCATTTTTGTTGTTCAACGACGCATTTCACATTAATAGTGAGATAAAAATAAATGGTTTTAGGGACCAGAAGAACTTATAAAAAGAATATGTCTGTTCGAATCAATATCATTAGTACTCCCTCTTTCCACACACACACACACACAATAATAGTTGTTAGGTTTTGTTCGTGGACGCGATTTATCTCAAACATATCGATCTAACTCAATATTTTTTTGTTATGAATATAATTGATCATATTATTTTGCAGAGAGAGAGAGAGAGAGGTTGTTTTAGGCCCGATTCACACACAAGTGGCGTATGGCACTGGCGTGGTTCTGGCGTGGTTCTGATCAGCTAGTAAAATATATATATAAAGATATATATATGAAAGAAAAAATTATAAAAATTATATAAAAATAAATTGACATTAAATAAATAAATCAAAATCAGAGAGAGGCGTTAACAATGATGATAACACAAAAAACACGTTTTTAAAATTAAATGCTGGCAAAATATAAAATTTGATTAAAAAGTTGAAATGAATAATGAAATGGTCTAGAAGTGGCGTTCCAGTCCTACGAGCCACCGGTGGCGTCGGAGTGGAGTGGTCTTCGTGCCATTTTCCACGCCTCCAACACGCCATATCTGTGTGTATTGAGTCATAAGCTAACGCAATTACATTAACAAACCTGTTCCACGCCAGAACCACGCCAGTGCCATACGCCACTTGTGTGTGAATCGGGCCTTATACGGGTGTGAGGCAGGGTCTATGACCTTGGGAGACGAGAGTAAATTTAGAGTATTTGAAAATAGGATTCATCGCAGCATCTATGGGCCAAGAAATATGAGGTCATTGCGGAATGAATAAAGTGGAAATGCATGGCCTCTATGCATCTTCAGACATAGTTAGAGTATTAAATCGGTAAGGTTATGATGGACAGGACACATAGCAAGAATGGAAGGAGAGAGACCGATTGGAAGCACAAAGTCGCGGTGGGCTGACAATGTAAGAAGAGAGAGGGATAAAATAGAGTTTGGCTTGGTGTAGCAGAGGATAGGAACATTTAAAGAAATGTGGTTGCTACGCCCAAGAACTTTCGAGTTCTCTAGAGCCACCGAGATAAATAGATAGATAATTGATCATACTTCTTTATAAAAAATCATTTTGTTGCTTTATTTCATCATTAATTCATTAAAAGTCAAAAATTCCAAAAATTGTTAGCATACATTCATTGATATATAGTTTGTATAAAAAAATTACAACAAACTACTGATTGAAAAAGTACCTCCAGCTAATAAGTCGATCTATAAATCGTATAGAATGAAGTAAAACAATTTTTATTAAACTAAATTAAAATAAACTAGTCTTAGATAAAAAAAATTTTGTCAAAAAATTAATTTTTAAGAATCGTATCAAGTAATGAGACAAGAAAAAAGGAAAAAAAAACTATCAATTAATTGTAAGTTTTGTTTTATGTAACTCTCAATAAATGCTTGTCAAAGGATCCTGCTAGTCCCCATAATAGTAGTAATTATATTCAAGTATATTAAATTTAATAATTTCTACTATTATGGGGACTAGCAGGATCCGTTGGTATTTGATTGTATTTACTTTTATATTTAGATTTTATTTTGTAAAGAAATCCTTTATTTGTTTTATAGTGATTCAAAGAGGAAATTTCGCTTTTCCCACCCCCTGATGTCCTATTCAAAGCTCCATAGACCCCCAAGAGGTCCACGTGGACCTCTTGGGGAATCCATATTTTAAGGTATTCCCAATTTGAATTTTAGTTTTAAAAATTTTCAACCAAAATAAAAAACCATTTAACTTAATTTTTTTTTTATTAGCTTGATATTTTTTATTTGAATCATTACTTTTAATTATTCTAAATAAAGAAAAGATAAAATACAATGATATCGAAAGTGAGTCATTTTCGAATAAAAGAAATAAATATGTAAATTTTCAATTTAATTCAAAAACATCACATAATGAAAGCAAAATAAAACTAAGTATCAAAGGCATTTTTATCCTTTCTCAGCGATAACGGAACAAAGTTATTAGTTAGTTCATTTTCTTTTTTCATTTTTCTTATAAATAAAATAATTTCTTACCATCATTCTTCATTGAGCTTTACCCGAGCCTGGGCGCATTTAAGGAGCTCTCCCCAATCAGATCAACAGTAGAAGTTGACCTCATTTGACTTAAGCTTAGTCAGGTAATTATAATAACTTATTTTTACATTGATTTAAACATTAAATAATAATTATAATTATTTTCATATATTATTAGTAAATTATTAGTATAAGTGATTATTTCTAAATCTCAAACATTCAAAGAATCCATTGCAAGGTTGTTCCCCTCCCTTCACCTTTAGCCAGGCGGTGCATCCGTATCATACCTACCCTCTCATTTATTATCTACAATTTCAATATATAAGTATATATAAAGGTTTTTGTCTGCACATTGTTCAAAATTTAAAAATATAAGAATTTGTTCACGAATTTTAGAATCCAAAAGTGACTTGAGAATTGTTCATGTCTCTCTGTCAGTCTATAAATGAAAATCTATTACATACTGCAAGATTTTCAACCAATTCATATGTATTACTTCGGAGGTTCAGGAGACAAAGCCCCTTGTCTAAGTGCGAAGTGTGCCAATGCGGTCTGAGCAATTACTTATATATGTGCCTATAATTATGAAAGTGGTCTAAGTTATATATTTCTTGTTTCGAAATATCTAATTTGAATTTGAATTTTGAATTTGAATAAATTAAAAAATATTTTTATGATTATGGCTAGGGTGACCAAACGTCCCGTTTTTAGGTGCTCTATCCCGGCGTCCAGAAAAAAAGACTTCGGGACAGCCTATTGTCCCGTTTTTTAAATATTTAGGAGATTTCGTTCTTTTTTTCAAAATTTTTTCAATTTGGTTCTAAAAGAAAAACGTAAACCGTTTGTGCCGGTTTGGTGTTTTAGAAATATGGTCACCCTAATAATGGCCCAAAAGGCCTAACCATTTCAGTTCATAAAAACATAAAACTGTCAATCAAATAAAAAAAATTGGTATTAAAAATTAATTTCTTTAATTTTGATTTAATTATATTATATAAAATCAAAATCATTTTTACTATTCATCTATAATTGCATTTCAAATCAATGAAAAAAATTTTGAGAGAGAAAGTTGTGTTCTTGCCAGCCGCCGTTTCGCGGGGCCACACACCTTTGATAAAATTGCTGAGATTGTTTCCGAAATTTTTAGCGATTTTGGTCTTAAAAGAGAATTAATATTATCCATGGTAAAACTGATAATGGAACAAATTTTGTGAAAGCTTTTAAAGAATTCGAAATAAGGTGTGACACAAATTTTCAAGAAAATGAAGGTAAGTAAATAAGTAAAAATATAATTTATATTTCATTCAGTGTTTTTAAAGTAATAAACAAATTTTTTTTTAGATTTGTTATTGAAGAGAGTCTTTCATTGTATTGAATCAGAAAAGGAGAGCAATACAATAGAATTACCTAAACATCTTCGATGTGCTGCTCACACATTGCCACTTTTGGCTACAACTGATTTGAATAATGCTTTAAGAAATTCCCCTGCTTCCAAATTTCATTACCCTGCTATGGCAAAATGCGTCACTTTATGGAATATGTCAAGAAAAAACGTCTGAAATCATAAGTACAATTTTGAATTGTTCTCTGATTTATCCTGTTCCAACGAGATGGAATTCCTTATACGATTCTACTGAATATATGAGAATAAAGAAAATCTAAACTTACTCTGCACAGATCACGGAATAAAAGCATTTAGAGATATTGACTTTGATTATTTAGAAGAATATATAAAATTAATGAAGCCAATTGCAAAAGCATTGGATCTTTTACAAAGTAAACAAAACTTTTTATGGCCAATTAATTCCTAAACTCTTTGCTTTGAAATCTCGAATAGAAAGTCTAAAAGAGCAACATATGAGATCTGTTTCTTCTTTAATTTCACCTATTTTACTTTCTATTGAAAACAGATTTAATAAATTTTTTGAACTGTAAACAATTTATGTTAGAATATAATTCAAAATCATAAAAAATTATTAAAAAAAGAATAGACTCAAATAAATTCAGATTTTGAATTTGTATCTTTATGAAAGACAAAAATCAAAATGTGAACTCTTTAGGAAATTACTAATTAGCAATAAAAATAAAATTACCAATTAGCAATAAAAAAATTATTTATTAAATTTAATACTCATTTATGATCATCTGCGCCAGTAGAGAGGTTATTTTCTTTTGCATCATATAAACATGCCCCCTCTAGATCTTATTTATCTGAAGAATTATTTGAACAATAAGTTTTTTTTTTAAAAGGAAATCAAATTTTTTCCTCTGATAATATTGATTGAATCACGAATACAGACAGTATTATTAGCCTACACTTTTTTAATTATCAAAATTTAAAATAGTTTTTTGAATTATATTTTTATTAAATTTTCGTTTAATTATTTTACCTTAATAAGTTTTATTATAAATGTATATAAAAAAAATGGTAAAAATCCAGAATTACACTGATTGATTTCGAATTACCAAATAAATGTTGCTTGTAGAGTACTTGATTCCTCTTCTTTTCTTCTTATGTTTTGAATGATCTAACTAACTTTTATGGAAAAATAGAGATTTGCGTCGATTATCTATAAGTCCTCATAGAGAAATCAAGATTTAATTATTTAAGGATGCTGCAGTGTTAATTTAGTGCCTACTGATATATAGTTATACACAGAGCACTAAACTGGATTACCTTCCTTTCGAGTTGTCAAGCCAATAATAATAAATATCTTATCTTATTATACTAGCAAAAATTGTATATATATTTGTATATTTTTGAGATATTAAACCGCTCTGAGGATTTTTTTGAAATTCACACCATTGATAATATTTATAATGAAAGATCTATCTGTATTGGTTTCAGCCAGAATGATCTAATAATATTAAAAATATTATATTATATTAATTAAAATGTTTTTTAGATTAAATTATAAATGATATTTGATTATTATAAATAAAAAGAAAAAAATATAACCTCCTTTCTTAATTAAAATATAAACAAGTACAGGTGTCAATATAATTTCAGAATTTATATTATTATCAGTGTATAGGAATTTTCCTGTTTTAAGAGAATTTCCGGGTTTCTGAAATATGGGGTAGATGGGGATATTTATTTCAAAAATGGTCCATGTGGAAATTTCTTAGCATCCCTTGTAGAAATAAGATATCTATAACAAATAATTACAAAGATTTGCAGGAGTTCGCCAATTCTCCCCTGAATTGCTGGCGGGTAAAAGACAACGAAAAAATTATATATATTAATATCTATAATAAATCAAAAGACAACAAATTAGGTTTTATATACAATTATATTTAACGAAAATAAGATTATTATATACAAGAATATTTGAAAAATTAATAATTCGAAATATAATAAGAAAATATATATTTACAAATACCTTTAATCTGAGGTAGTTTCGATAATTGAACACAGGTCGAGATATAAATATAATACGAGATAAAAACGAGAAAATGATAAGTTATGATCTAATCGTTCGATTTGATACGAATTAGAAATTACAGGATATTTATCCAAAGGTACTATTTGCTACGAATTGGATAATTGAGAAAGATTTAAATCGATGGAATTTAAATACAAAATCGAAGAAATATGAAGCCAACACGAGATGAATTATAAACGAGACAAAGAACGAAGTGAAAAGATGGCTTCCGACGAAAAATACGAATAAGCGAGGTTTTGACGCGAAGACGTCCGAAAGGAACAGAAACCAAACGAGAAGTGATTAAAGCATCAAAAAGCTCAAGCTAGATGAAGAAGGCGGAAGTCAGTTACGCCTTCTTTTATACGATAATTTCTCTAATTTTAAACTACTAAATAATATTCAAAAGTTTTTATACAATCAGTAAATCAGTATTAATCCTTGGTTGAATCAGTCTATGAGCTATTGTTACTTTGAAAAATATAAAACTGAAGCCATCTAATTATAACAACATATATATATATAATATAGGATCAAATATTATATATCAAGTTAATTTGAATATATTTTTCATCTTGAAATTAAAATCAAGTTATTTTAATTAATTTGTACTATTTTAGGAAACAAATTTTTGATGGTTCATTTTTAGAAAACTCATTTAACAATTATAATAAATAATTAAAAAATTGTAAAATTTTTAAAGTTTATAATAATAAATTATATAAATTTGTTAAAGAGTCGAGCGATAACTCGGTGTTCCAGGTACTATAAAAATAAATGAATGAAATTTGTTTTAATTTATTAATATTATATTCAATTATCGTAATTAAAAAAAATATTTTTTAAATATTTTAAATTAATTGTTTTTATGATGTTAAGAATAGAAAAACTGACCCCCTCTATGCTAATAATTATGAATCAATTAAATTAATCCTATAATTAATATAATACGTTTTTAAATCTCTTTACTTTAATGGTAATATATATATGAATTATTTTTATTCATTTAATCAGTCTTTCGTTTAAGAATAATATTAAATCATTAAAGGTTATTTTAATTTATTAAATTGACTAAAGCTAATTTTTCAAAGACTTACAATGGCTGAAATTTCAACAATTGAAATCGAAGAGGTAAGTATTAAGATATCTTATTTAATTATATTTAAGATCTAATTCATCTTCTATTTTATTTTCTAATTTATATATTATAAAATATTTATAGAATATATATTTCTAAATTTATGAATAATAAATTGCTTTATATATCTAAACTTAACTTATAAATAATATTCTAATTATATCCTACTTTTATCAAGAATCATTATATTTTTAAATATGAGATTTATACAATTATGTTCCGAATATTATACATTATAATTTAATTTGAACATAATAGTAATATTTTTTCGAAATTCACTTTGAAACTAAATACTCTCAATCATATGTGATAATAAAAAAACATTTGAATGTATGTGATAGCCCCATATGAATTTTCAATCGATATTTAGAGTAGTTTAAAAATATTTGTTTCTATTTACTATCATCTTTCTATATATTCTTAAAAAGTGTTTTAAGCAGTTAAATGTAAATTTTTTAAAAAAGTATATTGAACAAAAATATATTAATATTATTTAAGTTTTAAATTTTTTTTTTTTAAATTGATTTAAATGTAAAAAATTATTATCTAATAATGACTTTGAAATTCAATAATAAAAAGAATGCAATTATGGTATAAAAATAATTGAAAAAGAAAAATTGTATGAACGATTAAAAAAAAAGTGAGTTCGTAAGGTCGATCGGAATAGGAACGTAGTGTGTGTGTGGGTGGGTGGAAAGGGAATAAAATTCTGAATTTTGTTCATAAGATTTCTGCGACATATATATCTTATATATAAAATTCTCGTGTCACAAAACTTTGAAATGATACTCCTCCGAAACGGCTGGACCGATTCTTATGAAATTTTGTGGGCATGTCAGACTTCTTTTATTAAACCGCTAATTGGTAAGGTGTGTCCAGGGGGTGGAATTTAATTAAAAATAGTTTAGTTACAATGCTACATCATAGAGGCACTGCTGGCGATAATTTGACATATATATAAGTCCTAATAGGAAACTTGCAAACAAGAATGGTTTCTGATTTAGTCAGCTATGGCGTCATCTTATGACTTTGCACCCTCAGTTCGAAACTCGCAAATGCACATTTTTTTAAGTATTATATATTTTTTTTTACAAATTTATTAATTTTTATTATTTTAATATTTTATTAAATTATTTTATTTTATTAAATTAATTTTATTAAATTAAATTTTTTTTTTATTAAATTAATAATTATGTCAATTAATTTTTTGTGCATAAATAAACATATATAAAAAACTATATTATTAATTGAAATATTGTAAATATTAGAAAAATAAAAATATAATTATTAAAAACATCTTTTTTATTGTATTCTTTGCGCTGCTAAATGACAACATGTTTATATCAAATTTTTAAAAATTAATTTCTGCGGTTATTGATAGATATTATTAAAATTTATTGTCTATGAACAGAAATGAAAAATTCTAAAGTCACTTTTGGATTCTAGAGGACATGAAACGCGAATATACACAAAAAAATTTAAATTCTGAGCAATGTGCAGATAAAATTTTTTTTATATATTTATATATTTATATTTACAATATCTCAATTGATCTTATTGGCCTTTTAAACTTTGAGGGGTTTGAAATTAATAGTCATAAGAAAAATAATTAGTAACAGAGGGAATAATATTTACAAAGAATTTAAATCGAGGTTGCAATCGGTAAATTATTATCAAAGGGGATCAAAATTAAAATATATAAAACAATTATTTTTTCTGTTGTATTATATGGGTGGGAGGCATGGTCTATAACCCTGGGAGATGAGAGTAGATTCAGAGTATTTGAGAATAGGATTCTTCCCCGCATTTATTGGCCAAAGAAAGATGAGGACACCGGGGAATGGCGGAGACAGCATAACAAGGAATTGCATGACCTCTATGCATCTCTAGATATAGGTCATAAAGGGCACATGGCTAGAATGGGAGAGGAAAAATATATTGGTGGAGAGTTCGATTGGAAAACGTCCGTTTGGAAGACCAATTGTGAACAGGGTGGACAATGTAGGAAGGAACGTGAGAGAGATGGGACAGGGTAGGAGTTAGATGGTTATAGCTCAGAATAGGGACACTCGGGGGGGGGGGTACAGGAGGCGGATCCCCCGTCTAGGCGTGGAGAGCGCCGAAGGCGCTCGGAGCAGCTAGAATATATACATATAAGTTGGTAATTAGTTGAGGTTAAATGACTTGACCAATGGATTCCTTAAAAAAACAATTTAATAAAAACATATATACAAATTATATAACCCAGTTACCTTAAAAAACAACTGGTTTTTAAAGTCAACACTTCATTTATTTTGACTATCAAAACCAGATATTATATTTATTAATATTTACCAACTATTCCATCTTTAAAATTAATTATTTGGCAAACAATCATCTTTTAACAACCAAACACTACCAACCTCACAGACACAAGTTCCCCATAAACTCCACAAAATATGAAATATTTTACATATATATATATATATATATATATATATATATATATATATATATGTCTACAAGACGCCATTGGGTGAGCGGCTAGCCCCGCTGTCTCACATTCACATGGTCCCGGGTTCAAGTCCCGGGCCTGGCAAGGCAATATCTCTAGCTGGGGTCTATGGGACGGAGTCAACCCAGCCTCCGGGATCAACATTGGGGAATAGCTATTTGATAAAAAGTAGCGCCTCCGATCAAGAAAATCAAGGTAAAGGTTGATAGGACTCGTTCTACTGATCATAGGACACCTCATTGATATAACCGACTTGATAGGCGTTGTCCTTGCGTAGGACGTACAAAAAGTCAGAGGTTTTTTTTATATATATAGACAAACACACACCAACAGTAAAATCACTTTTTGGAATAAGAATAAACATGAAGATCCGTCAAAAACCGCATAATAAAAACATCAAACTGAACTAAATTTAAAATAATACTTTTCAAATTGACTCTGAAATTAAAAATGTATATTTTTTATTTTCGTTTAAATATAAAGATATTTTTCATTTGCAAGTTTTGTATAATTAAAGTAATTAAATATTTTTTTTTATATAGAAAATCAAAAATATATCTGGAATTATCGATTATCAAACAGAAAAATTTAAAGGACAATTTCGAGAGGTTTGTATTAAAATAAATTATTTAATTATTTTTTAGATCACAAAGAGAAAGACCAATTTATTTCCAAAATTTCTTCACACTTTTTAATCTTGTATTTTAAAGATATCTATTATTAGATTCATTCTATATCTTCACATTTTATATTTTACTTATCCATATTATATTATATTAATATTGTATTTTTCTCAAGAATCATTATATAATTAAATAAAAGATTTCTACATTTGTTCCTAATTTTATATCTTTACATTTAATTATAACTTAATAATAATATATTCACTTTTTGAAAATAATCAAGATAAGATTATTTTTAACATTCGTTAGTTTTTCAGCAATTAAGTTTGTAAATTAAAAAATACTTTTCAAAAAAAGCTGGAAAATTAAGAGATAAAATGTTAATATATATAATAATATATAATAATCTATTTATATTAAAATGATATTTTGTTTAACATTTTTATAAATGGCTTATAGCTGGAGCTATTAAGAAAGAATAGGGGCTTGGCAATAGTAATAATTAAGATAATTAAGATACATTCAATTAAACTCGCACATTATTTAGTATTCTTAGTCCATAAGGGTTTAAATTAGAGGCAAATTTAGAAAATATTTTTTGGGTTGGGAGGGAAGAGTTAAAAATTTCAGAAAAAATAAAATCCAGATTTTTTTTATTGATTTTTTTTTCAAATTCGAAATTATTTAATATATTATAATATTATAGAGAAATCCTACTAGAAAAATATACATTTAACTTTCTTTTTGACAATATAATTGTATACCCTTTCGAAAAACTTTTCATATAAACTATTTTTATGATATTTTAATTTATACTTTTTTTTAGTTTTCAGAAAAAATAAAATCTTTGCAAGATTCATTAAAAAAGGTAAATTTTTAAAATTTTTTTTGATATTATAATTATAGAAAAAATTCATAAAATCAATTCCCAATTCCTAACAATCATATTTAACTAAGAATATTTGATATTTTTTCAAATGTCTTATAGTTATTAAAATAAATTAATTTTGTTATATAGATTAACTGCTTATAAATAAAATTAATTATTAATATATAATTATATTAGAGAATATTAAAAACCTTAAGTTATTAGATACTAAATATTATTATTTATTATTAATTTTTGAATGTTATGTTTTTTTGTTTTTTTAGATATCAAACCAATTCAATACCATGATGATTAGACCAAGTGAATATCAAATTTCCGAGTTTGTTAATGAATTTTTGGTAAAAGCTTGTAATGAAGGATCACTATCTGTTATTAAGTATTATATTAATGAAAATCACTTAAATATAAATGCTCATAATAAAGACAATCAAACGCTATTAATCATTGCAGTCCTTAAAGGCCATTTAAACATTATAGAATATTTAGTCAATCGAAATATACGCATTAATGATTCTGATAATAAAAAGAAAAGTGCATTATTTCATGCACTAGAGATGAGAAGATTCGATATTTTAAATTATTTATTAATAAACGGTGCGGATGTGAATTTAAGTACGTCTAATAAAGAAACACCTCTTCATAAAGCAGTTGAACTTGATGATTTCGATTTGGTTAAAAAATTGAGAAATTACGGCGGTTCTCTATTTTCAAAAAATAATGCCAATCAAACACCAGTTGAATATGCTTCACATTTGTCTCGTCCCCAAATAGAGAAATATTTTAAATTTTATACTTAATTTTTTTCATATGTACACTAAAATCATTTTATTTACATTTTTTACTTAATTTATATAATTTCATTTTTGATTATTTATATCTTCTCAGCTATATTATAATTTAACAAAATTGATTTAATAATTTTATTTTTACTAAACATTTATAAACGTCTTTAAACCTATAAAATTAATTAAAAATACTTTAATGTTTGCTTTCTTTATTCTCAATAAATTTTAAATAAAAATCCTTAAATGATGTATACAAAAAAGTGATTTCTATCCTCGTCCCTATAAAGAATAAAAAAAGGTAATTAAGTGTTTTTATATTAGAATTAATTAAATTTTAAAAATATAATCTATCTTTATTTTTAAACATAAAAGAAGTGATTAGTAGCAAAATAACTTTTTATAATAAGAGAAATCCTCAATATTAGCCCAATTCTTCAAGATAATAATATGTATTTATTTTTTAAGGTTGTTGAAAAAAACAACTAAACTACAAAAATAAATTAATTTCCATTATTTATAAATTTGTCAATGGATTTTGTGAATATATATTTAATATTGATTATTATTTATTTAATAAAGAATTAAAAATTAGATAAATCAGCTTTAAGAGGATACTTCGAAGACATTTAATTTTATTCTAATTTCGTGGCTACTAGATGCACGGATTAATTTTTTATTCCTACTAAAAATTCATTAAATAGAAAATAAAATTGAGATCTATTTCTATCCAAGTTACTATTATTTTTTTTAAAAGTAGATCATGATGTCAATGACAATTAAATTATAGTATAATGTTCTTGGAACTATTAATGATATGCTGTCAAAGTTGAACTGAGGTCAAATAAAAATAAATAAGTCTTTAAATTTCACAAATCCGATAGATAAAAAACATATATGAAGGTTTTAAGAAAAAAGAAACTTAAAACTGATAAGTTTATAAGCATTTGTTATCATTATTCATAAAGAACATTAGATTTTTATCAGTTCGCATCGTATTTATTTTTTTCTTGATTCGTTTGAAATCTGTACGTAGTATAGGTTATTCTTTTAATTATGCTTAATATTTTATTTGTCCCTCATTTTGAGAAGAAAAGTAATTTATTCTCATTGTCATTTACTCGAATGCAAAAACTGAAAAACTTAAGTTCTATTTATTTCTTAGAAAAACTGTTTCAGAATTTTAGAATTTGTAGGAAATGTACCGACACAGATAATATGCTATTCTCATAGTTGACCCTAGGTAGGGGAAGAAAAAGGGTTATAAACTAGTGGCCGATGTAAATTGATTTCTGTACGTTTGTCATTATAAAATGAAAATTCTCATATGAATAAATATAATTTCTACTCCTAAAAAACAGTCATTCTTAGAAAACAATGGTCAGAATTAGAAGAATGTCGGTGTCTTCGATGGTACCAGCCGGACCCGAAAATTTACTTTACTTTTCTTGGTTTCACAGACAAGTAAGAGACGACAACTTTTAAGTGTACAACTTTCTATTCTGGACAGTTTTTGATCATTAGTGATGCATTGTCAAAGACTTTAAAAGAACTTTAGGTGTCAATCACTGTAAAAATTGTCAATATCTGGGTGATTGTTTAATTTTTATTTTTTGTTAATAATTTTTTTCTTTTGGTATAATAAAAACTTTATAAACTATGCCTTTTATTACTTGATCCTAAGACTATATTTTCAGCAGAACATACAACAGTTATGAATACCCTGACCCTTTAAAAAATATTGATATACAATTCTTTAATTATTTATTACAATTATTAAATGTTGCATCATTGCATCAATCTGATTAAAATGAATGGGACTGGGGTCCTCAATAATAATACATGGTTCACCAAGCCAAACCCGATAATAAAAAAATGATTCTTTATTATCGGGTTTGGCTAAAAAATGATTCTTTATTATCGGGTTTGGCTGATAATATTAATACCTGATTCACCGAATCGCGATTCAAATAATAACATACAAACAGAAAAGTAGGCGTGTTGATATAAACTATATACCTGGGACACCGAACTAACCAATTTATACAATTTATTTTTATATACTTTAAACATTTTACAATTTTTTAATTATTTATTATAATTGTTAAATGAGATTTCTAAAAATGACCCATTAATAATTTGTTTCCTAAAATGTTTGAAATTAATTAAAACAAATTGATTTTCATTTCAATACCTGGGACACCGAGCTATCGCTCGACCCTTTAACAAATTTATACAATTTATTATTATATACTTTAAAAATTTTTACAATTTTCAACGAACTTTTAGTTCGTTTATAAAGTCTATAAATGTTGATGAGACTTAAATTAAATTAAATTATTTAATTAATTAATTAAATTAATTAGAACACCGTTATGAGAATTGTATCAGTGTTGATGGAGATTATGTTGAAAAATATTGCAAAAAAAAAAAAAAAATTTAAAAACATCGTTTTTCTTGGTCAGGTCGGAAACTTTTCATCCCACCCTCGTATATATAGTTCAATCTTTAGAATTAACAATATTTTATAAAAAATTTAGAAACAAGATTCATACCTCCACCAGCATTTATATACCTAGACAGCAAAGATGATAATGGAATTCCATAAATTTATCATATCAACCGTAAAAAATAACAAAACAATTAATTTTGAACCCTCTTTAAGCAAAAATATATGTATGAAAATGTTAAAATATAGGAATTTTTTTCCAAATAAAGACAAAATAGATAGAATCAAAATGTCCAGCAAATGCTGGTGGTTAACAGATAGAGGGTCACCATACCAATAATTATTATGAATATTTTAAATAGAAAAATTATATATAGAAATTTATAGAGAATATATATAAAAAAAAAATTGTATCACAAATCCCAACCCATTCACCCTCTCCCTATAAATATTTCCCGATATTTCTCTTACCAAAATATAGACTCTGATCAAGAAAATCAAGGTAAAGGTTGACCAGCTCTACTGATCATAGGGGACCTAATTAACATAACCGACTTGATAGGGGCTGTCCTTGCGTAGGATGTAGAAGAGTCAGAGGATTTTTTTTGAAGATTTACAATCTATAATATATTATTTATCAATAAGACTTGTTAAACAATTTATATTTTGAATTTATTTAGAGTAAATATTTTTAAGGGTTTAAAAAAATTTGCCTTATTAAAAAAGTCAAAATATATTATTTTAATTTATTTGCTGTTATGACAGGTCAAAAATATATAAAAATATTTAGAGTGACGTCCTCTATGTGCATATTGATGAAACCATTATTCTAATCCTATAATACGTTTTTATTTTATTGTAATATTTTAATTTATAAATACTTATATATTATATATAATATATAAAAATAAATATAAATCAGCCAAACCCGATAATAAGGAACAATTTTTTTTAATGACCGATCGGCGGCTCGGTGAACCAAGAACTGATAGCTATTAAGAACCATTAGAGAAAGCTTGACAATAGATTGAATTAATATACATGGAATGAAGTTGGCATATAATTTAGTTGTGTTAACTAATAATGAAGAAGAGCTAAATAACAGTTTAAAATTGACCATAAAAAAATAGATGTATCTTTTTCTTTGATATTAATATTTTATAATCTTTTTAATAACTTTTTAACATAATATTTATATAATTTTTTAATTATTTTTTTGTTTTATTTAAAGGATGCAACAGACGACCTATCACAGATAATTGAGGAGTTTGGTGAAGGAATTAAAAGGGATAAAGTAAAGAATACATTTTATATTTATGATTATAATGTTAAAAATATCGTACAGGCATGTGAAAGAGGAATGCTGCCTGCTGTAAGATATTATGCTGAAATACCAAGTGACATTACAGTAGATTATGTGGATAGTGAAAAGATAAATTCTCGTAATAAAAAAAATCAAACTATTGATGATTGCATCCCGAAACGGTTTTCTAAATATTGCTCAATATTTATACGAACAAGGAATAGAAATTGATTTAACTGAAGATAACTCGAAAACAGCATTTTATCATGCAGAGTTCAAAATAATAAAAAAACTTTAGCAGAATTTTTAGCCAGCAAAGGAGCAAATGTCAATACAACCAATAGGAAACAAGTACCAGTTCTTCATAAAGCAATTGAATTAAATTTTTTAAAAATGGTGAAAATATTAGTATCATATGGAGCTTCTTTAGATATAGATAATCCAAGATTAGGAACACCAACCATGCATGCGAAAAGAGAATATCGACCAAAAATAACGGAATATTTGGAAAGTATAATATAATTTATTTTAAAATTTACACTCTCATCATCTTTTTTTATATTATTTTCAATTTCTTAAAACAATATATTTTTTCAAATGTAATATAATTTAACTGAAAATTGATTTATTAAATTTATTTTAATAAATAATTTTAAACTCAATAAACCTCTTATAATAATAAAAAAATCAAATGAATTGTAATTAGTATTTAAGATTTTGACAATTTTTTATTCATCAATAAAAATGAATGATAATATAAACTATACATATCGAACACGCCTACTTTTCATTTATAAGTATTATTTACCTATATGAGTTGATAAATTTAATAATAAATTGAATAGATATTAATAGATGGATTTGTTAATGTCCACCATCTTGAGGAGCAACACAAGCGAAATTTCATCATATTTATTTCAAAGGCTCGTAATTTGTTTTCTTTTGCAATAGTGTATTGCCTGTCACAGCCAGCCCTTATATATTATAAATAAAATAAAATTAAAAATATTTATATTATATCCATATCTGTTTTTTTTTACATTTAAAATATCAGTTAACCGGAAGTAGCACTTTATTACATTCTAAATATTCATTCACAACTCTTTATACCTATTTATATGCGGGAAAGTCTAGGGGAGGACACTCCCGCTTATTTTTTTGAGAATGATGGGCGGGGATTGGATTGTTTTTGGACAAGATCGGACCATAAGGGTAGTTTAAAGAGGTGTCAAAGCACATTTTATTGATTTTCTCAATAAATACCGATTTTTATGAGAATTATCATACTATCGTATTAAATTTATAGGGAATCGAATTTAATAAAAGTTTCATTATATTCATTTTTACCTAAACTTAATAATAAAGGAGTTATTTATAAAAAACTACTTTAAGATTTCGAAAGCTTTTCGTCCGCCCGTAACGGCATGATATTTTGAAAGAGAAATCATGTAAAAATCCCTAAGAAAAAATCTCTAAAAGAATAAATCCCTAAATAAAAAATTTCCCTAATTTTTACCGACCGACGATAGTAAGGGAGGTATTGTTTTCACACCAAATTTCACATGTGAAGATTTTTACATATCTCCATGAATCATACATTTTCTTAACAGAAAAAAGTATTTTTAGCATGATGTCTGTCCGTCCGTATAGATGTGTACAGCCTGAACGGCTAAACGGATTTTGATGAAATTTGGTATATTTACTTAATGTATCAGTGGGATGAATTGATCAACTTTTGGTGCAAATCCAGAAACCGGAAGTGATAGAATTGGCGATCGACGATAGGAAGGGAAGGGTTATTTTTCACACCAAATTTCACATGAGAAGATTTTTTACATATCACCACGAATCATGCACTTTGTATTGGTTTTACCCTCGAGAAAAATCATATTTATTAGTTATTTTTTCTTGATTTAAAATTATATGACGTCATCCAGCCATTCATGACGTCACAGCCTGGTCTTGAATATATATTATAAATAAAATTAAAAATATTTATATTTATTATTTATGTATCCATATCTGTTTTTTATCACATTAATAGATATATTAAAATTATTTGAAATTGTTTCTGTAATTTACTTCAAACCGTCGGTCGGATCGGACCTGGCCACAGGTAAACTTATTTTTTACTTATTTAATAATGAATAGCCTAAGAGACTTGAATGAGGTAGTTATACATCATACTTGGTGTCATCACATCTGTTCCATCTGGTTTTTTAGCCTCCCATTTTTCATGGTTTGCCTTCATTATGGTCAGAAGCTCATCATGCAAGTCGCTGAATCGTTTCCTTGGTGAATCAGGCTTCTTACCACGAACATCACGACAGATTTCCAAAGAGATAAGGTTATGCTCAATATGGATTTGCTTAATCAGGTCCCATACTGATGTCTTGTAACCTCCTAAGCGTGAACGAAGAGCATTGTTGTAACCTTTCGAGGCAAACCCATCAAAGTGGCATCGTAGATGTTCCAATATTCCAATGTCGAATTCGGGGTCATAAAAACCAGCCAAAAATTGTTCACCTAGCCAAGTGCGCTCGAAGTAAGAAAAAAGATCACGAAGTTTTACCCTGTTGTCGTCCAGCTAATGCTTGGTAGGCTACAATGACCAAAGCTGCACGAGTTCGTAAATGAGTTGAGTTGTCAGGATTATCTATAACATTATAGAGCTTCAAAACTTCTAGCATTGATTTGATGTTTCTATAAATGCATTGAGCAAAATGAAAAAGACAACCTCTGATGATAGTAAATTTCACAAATTACGTTATATATTCCCTGGTGAAATATACGGTGCAAATGGTGTATTTTGTATTTGGAATCATTAAGCTATTAAAACGTATGCTAATAAAGGGAATTTGAGTAAATTCCCTTTATTTTACATACGAATTTGACACCCCTATTTTTTTGGAAAAATCACGTGTGTGGGCCCTATGTATGTATTTTTGGACCTATTTTTCCCTACTTTCGGCCCGATTATCTCCTTGGGAGGTCGTGTCTCAGGCAACCGGGTTTCATGCTCACCTTGTGATTTAATTTTCTGAGACACAATTAAAATTAATACAAAAATGAAAAAATTTGTTTTTAGTGATTTTTTCAGTCAGCGATATTTTTATTTAGGGATTTATTCTTTTAGGGGTGGTGAGTGGATTATCTATATCATTATAGAGCTTCAAAACTTCTGGCATTTAAGGATTTTTTCTTAGGGATTTTTACATGATTTCTCTTTCAAAATATGCTGCCACTACAATTAAAACTACACAAACTATATTGGCTGATAGAACGCAAATCTAAAATGACTTTAGACAACAAACTATTGGTATACAATATGCTGATCAAACCAATATGGACATATGGTATTCAATTATGGGGAACAACGAGCAATACTAATATGTCCATAATACAGAAATTCCAAAACAAGACACTGAGGGCAATGGTCAACGCTCCATGGTACATATCTAACAAGATAATCCATGGAGATCTCAATGTTAGAACTGTGGCGGAGGAGGTGCAGTTAAACAGCATACGCTACCTCAACAGACTTCAAAACCATGTTAACGACAAAGCGAGACAACTTACTGACACACAGGAACTAACCAGAAGACTAAAAAGACTTAGACCTAACGACTTGTTACACGACAGACTCAATTCTTCTTCGACTAATGGGCCGACGGATTGATTCAAGTGAATCGCTCCATCTTCTCTACTTGTCCTCATAATATCCTCAACACCTATTTTCCTTTCTTAATCCTGTCTAGTCCTATCCCCATCCCATTAACATCTTTCTTTCTTGATCCTCCCCTCATAATACTCCTCTATTACTTATTGTATATATTTTATGTATATGTTGAGTTTTAACCTGTAAATGTTCTTCTATTGCCTCAAATAAGGCAGATGTGGAATTAGTGTATTTTTTGAAGTTAAATAAAAAAAAAAAAAAAAAAACTACGGGCGGACGAAAAGCTTTCGAAATCTTAAAATAGTTTTTTATAAATAACTCCTTTATTATTAAGTTTAGGTAAAAATGAATATGGGCTTTTGGGGATTTTCGGTTTTATGGATTTTTTCCTTTAGGGATTTTTACCCTTTTCCATTTTGAAAAAAATTAGTCTTCGCTTCATAATTTTTATGAAATTAGCAATTAATATATTATTAATAAAAAATATTTAGAATTTGAGTAATATTTTTATTTATTTTATCTATATATATATAAAAAGCAATGTCTGTGTGTCTGTCAAATACTCAAAAACTACCCGTCCGATTACGGTGAAACTTTCAGGGATTGTTGTGGGCATCCCAGGGAAGGTTTTAGTGTAGTTAAATCCAAAATTAATTTATCCAAAATTAATTTAATTACTAATATTTTGGTAAAAGTCTGTAGCGTCACAAAACTATCGACAGATGGCGCTACATAAAAACTTAAACATTCAAATATTTTTAATTTTTTTTAAACTGTCAAAAATAACATACCCATAATAACAGTTGTAATAAAAATAGTAGAAATATAAATCACAATGTAAGTAAAATATTGAATCGTTTTATTTATATTGTTTCAATTATTGTTTGAATATTTATTAAATTTATATATAGATTTATTAATTATAATAATTCCATTTACTTTCTTCAAATTTTTTAAATTTTTTATTTAAAAGTATATTCAGCATTGAAATTGCCATTAAATATGCAGGTAATTGGAACTCCAACATGTAATATTAGCAAATATTCTGGGAAGGGAAAAATACTAAGATCATGTCATGTCCTATTAAATATTTTGAATTTTATTTTGAATCATACAATGGTAATTTAATATTGTAGGTAGACTCTCTTTTGAGACAAACAATAAAAATCTCTATAAAATAAGAGAATATACTTATTCCGAAAACTTTTTCAAATAATTTTAATATATCTATTAATGTAATAAAAAAACAGATATGGACATAACATAAATATTTTTAATTTTATTTTATTTGTAATATATATGTAGGACCAGTCTGTGACGTCATGAATGGCTGGGTGACGTCATATAATTTTAAATTAAGAAATATTCGTGGAGATATGTAAAAATCTCAACATGTGCAATTTGGTGTGAAAACAATACCTCCCTTACTATCGTCGGTCGGTAAAAAATGAAAATAAAAATGTAATAATAAAAAATAAAATTTCAATTATATTAATTTAATAAATTATTATTATTATTATTATTATTTTCACGTATTAAACGGTATATTATTATTATTATTATTATTTGTAATAATTCCAATAAAAATAAATAAAAATAAAACCAAAAAAAAGTGCAATTAAAACTAAAATTTCAATTATATTCATTTAATACATTATTATTATTATTATTAAGTGTTCAGTTATCATATACGTAGATATGTATACAGACACACATGCAAAAGCGAAGCTTTTCCGGGTCTGCTATTATTATAATAGGCGTTTACTTCGTCATTATTATTAAACATTCGTTTTAATCGTTATCATGTTTTATACATATATATGTAAAATAAAGAGCCACAAATATTGGGAAAGATCCGGTGGAAGACCAAAGATCAAGGTGGGTGGACAATGAAGGAAGGGACATGGGAGAGATGGGACAGGGTAGGATTTGGTTGTAGCTCAGGATAGGGACTCTTAGAGAAAAGTGGATGCTGCGGCTAAGAACTTTCGAAAACTGTATAGACACAGAGTTAGATAAATATAACATATACAATAATAATATATAATTAATTTACTGATTAAATTAAAATATATATTTTCTAAGAAAACAAATATATGTCTTATCTACTTATACTGATTGAAACAAAATGGATGAAAACCTTTTACATACAGACTTTCAACCAAATACTATGTATCACTCGGGGGTACAGGGGGCGGAGCGTCTAGGTGTGAAGAGCGCCTGGAAGGCGCTCGGAGCAGTTAGTATTTAAATAATAGTCAAATTGGAAAATCTCACAATCATCTAGTAATCTTATATTGAGTCTTTTGTTTTTTATGATTTAGGAGAAATAATAAAATAATTTTTTATTTCTTATAATTAATTCTGTACGAAAAAATAAGCAAGTTTTATTTTTGTTAAAATTTTTTTAAAATAAAATAAACTTATTATACACTAAGTTATACTTTAAGAATTATTTTTATTTCAAATAAAAAGAAGGATTATATTTTTACTTTTCTATTTATAATATATTACATAATATACAGCAATTTATATTTTTTCTCTCCTGGGGGGGGGGGGGTTAACCCCCAAACCCCCCCCTGGTTGCGACACTGAGGATCCAGGTTCAATTCATTTTAATCAGATTTTTTTTTTTTTTTTTTTTTTTTAGTTTCCTATTAAGATCTACCTCTGCCCTTTCTTTGGGCAACAATAAATCGTTTACAATATATTTACAATAAAATTTACAATAATATTTACAATATAATTCCATTCATTTTAATCAGATACGTGCAATGATACAACATTTAATAATTGTAATAAATAATTAAAGAATTGTATATCAGCTCGGTGTCCCAGGTATTAATATTACCAGTCAAACCCAATAATAATGAAACATTTTTTTTAACTTAAGTACCGAGCCGAGGCTCGGGGTCCCGGAACTACAATTTAAGCCCGATATTACTTACAAAAATTTTAATAAGCCTATTTTGATTGGTGACATTTATTTGAAAGGATTAGTGTGAATTACAAATTTGTAAATAAAAGAAAAGGCAATAAGTATTTTATTTACAAATAGTATATTTTTAAATTCAATAGAATATTTGAATTAGAGTTTAAAATACGTACTGGATGGTAATTAACTATATTTATGAATTGGAGAAGATTTTAAAAAGTTGGAGCCCCTTTTAGTTAGACATCCACCGACACTGAAAATACAAAATTTAAAAAAATTATTAAAATTCTCTCTTATAATGCTATCTACATACAGAAATTGACATTCGACTGAATTTGTTTTATTCTAATTTCTAACAATAAATTTAAATAAATATAGTAGAGTATAGATATATCTGTAGATAATTGTCTATTAATACATTTATCAAAATAAATAAAAATTAATATTTAATATGAAAGTATTGCTTAAATTAAAAAAATTAAAAATGGCTTTTTTTTCATTAATGATATTTATTTATATAATTATTCATGAAATAACAAAAGAGCTATGATCAAGACAATTTTTTTTTTTTATTTTTTTTTTTTATATTTAATTCGTCATGCATAGTTTAGAATATTAGGTTAAAATTTAATTTAATGTTTTAAATTATTCATTTGAATATAAAAAAAAAAAGTGTATTTAATAATTTAAATCTTTTCAATTTCTCTATTAGTTCATCTGAAAGAACATGGATTCACGAAACAAATTTGGACCACTACTATATATGGAGGGTGATGGTGAGAAGTACGAGTTCATCGATATCGTCGAGTGACTTACTACGAGTGGGCAACCTATTTATAACTCCGAGGTTAGTACTTTTTGTTATAAAAAAAATGTATTATATTTTGAATACTCAATCTTATATATGTCTTTTGTTTTTCTTTTATTTTCATGAATCATCTTTTTCCTGATGGCAAATTCAATTCTCTTCGAATAATATTGGTTTCTTCAAAATATTTTATAAATACAGCTCACCAAAAATAAGTACTCAACGTATATTTTTTGATTATTCTGGCACTAGTGGTAGTAATGATTTTAATTAAATATTGACAAAAATTAAATATTACAATAAAAAATACTATATTTCTATTAATTTTTTAAATTTAACATTGTTAGTTAGTTAGTTAGTTAGTTAGATTAGAGTTTTTCAGATGCTACCTTAGAAGACAGAAATAATTGGAAGATAGAAGAATAAGGATGGCAAATCTACAATCTACTGAATCATCAATTCCTTTAAAGGTATTTAGAATTGTTAGCCTGATAGGTTGCGTATGGGGGGTGATTATTTATTTTTTTGGCTTAATCGTTTGTTGTTAGGGATTTACAGATAAAGGAATGCTTCAAGAAAATGCCTCCTGAGTCATCGCTTGAAAACCTTTGTGGTAGCCAATAAATATAGATAGAAACTGGAAACATTAAATTTAATGAATTATTAATATTTTAGAATAGAATAGAAAAAAGGTGTTTGGTTTTTGCATGCTTCTAACTATTAAAGGGAACACCTTTTTAGTATTTCCTATTTAGTATATAGTGGGTGGAGACGGGTATGTGCCAGAAAATGTTAAGGGATTGTTTATCTGCATGTGTTTTGTGCTTCCCAAATCGTCATTTTTTTTTTAATGACGATTCCCTTGTTTGTGTAAAGTAATGTGTATCACTGAGGGTAGCTTGGACGTGGCTCTATGGAATTGGACAGGCATTCGTGAAGGTAGTTCAACAATGTTCCTTAATGGGATTAGCCCGCCAGGATGTATTGACTACCTTGGAGCTAAGGTTAGTCTCATTTTCATGAGTGTTCCTCCCACTATGGAGGACGCCATGAATCCCCATTGTAGGTAGGTAGGCATTTTTTACAGGTTGCCACGAATGTGGTGTTCAATCGTAATCCAAAAACTCCAAGTCACTCTCAGCTGATCCACAGATACTCACAAACGGCTTCCCACTTAATCTATGCTTTTCTTTTTCTTTTTTTTTTCCTTCTTCTTCTAAATTACGCATTTCTTCGGTAGTTAAAACACAAAATAGACCATACTGTGTCTAATAAGCGCGTTCGGGAGTGTTTTTTTTTTTTTCCCCGTTTCCGTGATTGCAATCTTTTCTAGCAAGAAGAGTGTTTTGCACGAAGATAGACAATATTATTAGATGGCCATCCGTGCCATAGAATTGGGTCTGGCATAGGATAGACTGTACAGGGAAGACATCAGGGCGCAATGAAGTAGCCTCCACGGTAGGTTATATGTATATTTCAATTGAAATACAATTTATATCCTCTTTTTTGGGACGTTATTCTCTCCTATTCTAGTCAACTCTAACTAATGATCTTTTTTTCTATTTCTTTTTCTTTTCATTGTCTGAAGAGCATCATTTGAAGAACTTGGTTTGGTGGTTTGTTGGGGCAGTTCAGAGGTTCAACGCATCACTTCACAACGACTGCAAGGCATCTCATCGGTGAGTTGAATTTTTATTTCTATAATATTTCATGATAATTCATAATATCAATATGTTTAAAAATAATTAAAATTACATAATTTTTAAATGGCCTTTATTGTTAGAACTGAAATTTTTGTGACAGTAATTCTTCTTCAAAAATGTTAAAATAAATCTAAAAAACTTTCTAAAATAAATCAGATATATACAATGTTTAATTTCTTGTATAGATATTTCTAGATATATTTACATTGATGAATTTATAAAGATACTACACGCCTATATTAAATTACTAAGTGAAATGTTTTCTCAATTTTTTAGTTTTACTTGATGTCCACCATTCCAGAATCAAGAGAGAGATTGAAGAACATAATGACTTCCAAATCATCATCATCCTTCGGGCGATTGCAAGGGGTGAAAACCCCGCCGTAAGTATTTTTTTAAGAAATATTTTAATATTATTCTAATCTATTTTCAGTCTTAATAAATATGTCTTTTATTCTTGTTTTTCATGTATCATCGATCGATATTAATGGCAATCTTTCACTTTTACGGATCCATCAAACAGGTGAGTAGATTTCCAATATGAATTATTCCAGGAAAACATTATTTCATATTAGTCTTTGTTTTCCAGGGAGTGAAGACGATGATCCGGTTGAAGTCTTTGTCGACTCCATTACCTACCATTAATCAATCCATTGTAAGTATTGTATATGTATTTATATATTTTATTTTTTTATTTTATAGTATATTATAGATGGTAACATATACGCCTAGTATATAACAAGATATTTGAATTTCATCATAATTTAGAAATTAGATTTCAATTCTTGGTTGAGAGATATTTTTCAATTTTTTTGATTTATACATGTATTTATCCTTTAATAGAATCATAATTATTTTTAATATTAAATCAGTTTAATCATAATTTATTTAATTTTAATTTTAATTATTGCTATATATATATGAATAATATTGAAAATAATATTTGAAAATAAAACTTTTAAATGTAGTCAACACTAATCGCAATAGATGGCGGGATATGTATTAAATCAGTATAATATTTTTTCAAAAGTATATAAAATTTATATCATTAATATTAATATTTCTTAATGATGATAGTTTTGTAAAACTGTAGAGTAAATAATTATTTTTCAAATAATAACACTTTTGCTGCCCTTATTTTATTTTAAACACGCTTATTCGAATATATTTTATTTAAAAAAATCTCCTGAAATTCTTCTAAAGATACACAACAAACTTTTAAAAAGAACGCAGTGAATTTTTCATTTCCAATATCTTAAAGAAAGAATATGCTTTAAATTTGATTAAATATAAAAAGAATCACGTTTATTTGAACTTTGAGATATGCTACCTTATAATGTAAATTGCAAATTTAGAGGAAGAAGATAATTAATATTAAATATCATATTTTAGGATGAGAGTAAAATGCAAAAATTTCGGTTAAATTTAAATTTTATACAGTGAATATCTATATATTTGAAATTATTTCGATTCTATACAATTTAAGCCCGATATTACTTTCAAAATGTTAAATAAGCCTATTTTGATTGGTGACATTTATTTGAAAGGATTAGTATGAATTACAAATTTGTAAATAAAAGAAAAGGCAATAAGTATTTTATTTGCAAATAGTATATTTTTAAATTCAATAGAATATTTGAATTAGAGTTTAAAATATGTACTGGATGGTAATTAACTATATTTATGAATTGGAGAAGATTTTAAAAAGTTGGAGCCCCTTTTAGTTAGACATCCACCGACACTGAAAATACAAAATTTAAAAAAATTACTAAAATTCTCTCTTATAATGCTATCTACATACAGAAAGAATTTTATAAAGAATGTATTGATTCATTTCCTCTAGACAGATAATCAAAATTAAATTTTATTTATAGTAATATCAAGAGAATATATAACGTTTATTTTTTAAATCCGAAAAATAGGATACATATAATATATTGTAGTTGGGTGAAGAAGATAAATAATATTAATCATAATATTTAAGATTGAAGAATTCATATGAAATTTCTATTCAGAGAATAACAATCTTTTAGAAATTGTTTCCAATCTATATAATTTTTATCCGATATTACTTAAAAATAAAAATAGTTTAAATTGGTGATATTTATTTATTATATATTAATTTAAAGGCGATAAATATTTTAGTTACAATTTCAATTCAATTTCAATGTTTTTGAATATAACGATGGATTTTTTTTATTTTTTCTTGTCATGAAATTATCTGGTATCATTTTATTAAATCAATTCAAATGTGAACTATTAGAATAAAAGAAAGGATATTTGGTTAATTGTCGGAAATGAAACTAAATATTGATATATTTTAAAAATTCTGAGAATTACTAGAATTATTATTTATTAATTTAATATAAATTATTGAACGAGTTCTGACTTGTTCATAGTGAGTCTTGATATCCAAGGATGGGGGTAGTGCATTTACATAAATCATGATAGTTTCTGGTTTGATATAAAATAAAAAACATTAAATTATAAATTGTTTAGATAATTGGGAGTAGTACTATCTCTCTATATAAAATAAGAATACTTGTGGTGGAATTAAAATAAAATATTATACATATATATATATAAATAAGAAAAATCAAATTCAATTCAGACAGAATTCTCCTGAACAATTAACGAAAAATTTTGAAAACATTATATTGAATTTTTCATTTCACATGATTCAACTTATAAAGTAAGGTATTTATAAATAAAATTCAATTTTATTTATTTTAAAAAGAAAAAGGTTTATTTAAATTTCGAAATAAGACTACAAATAATAGATTTTTAATACTAGTTCGATGAAATAGATAATTAATATAAAAAATAATATTTGTTGATTAAAAACATTATTAAAGATTTCGATTAGTTTAAAATCTAATTCTCTGATATTAATTACTTACTATAATTATTTTTTTTATTTTAAATTGTTTTATTTGTATATATTAGAATAGAAGCCCAAATTTGGTAATGAAATTGGAGCGTAAATCATCTTGTTCTATAAATTTGAACTTTTTCTATAACATATCCTCTATTCTAAGAGAATTAGTTAATATTTAATTGATATATACTAACGTAATTGCCTATATGTACCTAAATATTCTTAAACTAAATAATATCATATATATATATATATATATTTAAAATAGAATAAAATTTTAATCGGATATATACATATAATGTAGTTCAATAATTTTTTTTTACTTTTATTTTTAATTACGAGTTTAACATTTTTTTTTTTTATATTCAATCTTCAATAATATATATTGAATATATATATTTATTGTATTGGTATTAAAATTTATTCTAGAAAAGTGCAGGGTGAATTTTTTTTATCTTTTATTTTTTTCATTTTGATTGAATTTATCTAAAATAATTATAAACTCTTGAAAAATCATTATTTTTTCAATATTGATATCTTTCCGTTATTTTCTAAGAAATCGACAAGTTAATTAAAATATTTATTGAATATCAGTGAAAATGCATTATAAAATAAATAATAAAAATAAAACACTTGAAATTCAATCTCTCATATTATTATTGAAAAGAAATCAATTTGATTAGGTTTCTAATAAAGAACAGAGTACCTAAATTAAATAAGAATTAATAAGTCACACATAGAGGGGCTAGATTAGATATTGTGCTTATTATTAAAAGTGATTAAGGTATTTAAATAATTTTTCCTTTTTTTTTAGCTTGTTATGGTTTGTATGTTTAATGCCAGTAAGTTTTATATTGGAGGATTGCTTATGTAATTTCATCTTGTCCACTAAGGTGTTAGAGATAAGTGAGATTTCAGAGCCCATATCAATTAAGGCATTAATTTTAAAAGTTTTACCTGCACTATCATTTAAAATAACTGTTGCTTTGCCCAGTAAAGAAGTCATATTTTTTGCATGACAAAAATAAACACTGGAATTTGAAGAGGCAGGATTTTCTTGTGGAGAGGATGACCTGGAGTTGCTACTCACTGACGCCTCACCCTTTGTACTCTTTGTAGGTGATCTAGAAGATCCCCGTCGATTTTTATCTCTAAAAATATGTAAAAGAGAAAATTGTGTGGATTATTACATAATTTACAATTACTCCATTTGCATTGCTTTGAAGTATGTTTATTAGAAAAGCATAGAGAACACAATTCGTTCTCCTTTACAAATTTAATTTTATCTTTAACAGATAAATTCAAGAACTTTTTGCAGCCTTGTAAATAATGTGCACCTCTGCACATAGTACATTTTATATAATTATTTTTATTCTTATTTTCAGAATTTCTAATATTAAAAACTTTATTGTTTCTTTTATGAAACGAATTTGCATTTGGATTATTATTGTAATCTTATCTTATTATGCTAGCTAAAATTGTATATATATATATGAGTTCTCAAAAACCGCTCTAACGATTTTTTTCAAATTCACACTAGATATAGTATTTATAAATAAAAATTAAGTTTTATTGATCATATCTCTTGAAAAATACACCTTCATTATTTATTTCTTATTTTAAAATTATATATGGAAGACGTCACATGACATCTATTTTTACCGACCGACGATAGTAAGGGAGGTATTGATTTCACACCAAATTTCACATGTGGAGATTTTTACATATCTCCACGAATCATGCATTTTCTTAACAGAAAAAAGTACTTTTAGCATGATGTCTGTCCTTCCGTCCGTCCGTCCGTATAGATGTGTACAGCCTAATCGGCTGAACGGATTTCGATGAAATTTGGTATATTTACTTAATGCATCAGTGGGATGATTTGATCAACTTTTGGTGCAAATCCGGAAACCGGAAGTGGTAGTATTAGCGATTGACGATAGGAAGGGAAGGGTTATTTTCACACCAAATTTAACATGAGGAGATTTTTTACATATCACCACGAATCATGCACTTTGTATTGGTTTTATCCTCGAGAAAAATCAAATTTAATAGTTTTTTCTTGATTTAAAATTATATGACGTCATCCAGCCATTCATGACGTCACAGCCTGGTCTTGCATATATATTATAAATAAAATAAAATTAAAAATGTTTATATTTATTATTTATGTATCCATATCTATTTTTATTACATTAATAGATATATTAAAATTATTTGAAATTGTTTCTGTAGCTGGAAATTAATTTACTTCAAACCGTCGGTCGGTTCGGACCTGGCCACAGGTCAACTTATTACTATTGTAAGAATTTTTCACTCCATTACTAACACATCATACCTGATCCCTTATTTAATAAAATAAAAATATCTTTTAATTTTTTCTATTTTTTTATGAAATAATTTTAAAATATTATTAAATTCTAATTATTAGCATAACATTCATGATTATTTTGCTTTTTTAATGTTTGTTAAGTAATATTCTACACAATGGCGGATTAGAACCATATGTACTAAACAATTTAGGTATCCGGAAAATAATAATTTTTGTAAAATATAAATTATTTACATAAAATTTATTAACTTCTCAAGCCGGGAACCCGATTACGTACTCGTCGACTTGCAGCGTTTATATATATATGCATTTCTTTGCCATCTCTCGATATTGAGTAGTTTATGAGATATTAATTATTTTAGGTACGAGTGCAAGAAAATGCATTTTGCGCTCATTTAATTCGCGCTGGAGCGCTGGCATGGGAAAATTAAATTCTCGGCTTGAGGGGTTAAAACGAGATTCTTTTTATAAGATAAATAAACTAAAATTAAATTTAATAAAAATAATAATTAGAGCTTGGTGAAGTATCTAATTTATAGATATAATTATATATATATATATATATATATATATTATTATTATATCTATTTATCTCTGTGGCTCTACGGAACTCTAATGTTCTTTGCCGCAGCAACCACATTTCTTCAACGCACTTCTCCATACCAATATATTTTTCGCCATTCTAACCTCTCCCCTTCTAGCTACGTGTCCTGCCCCTATTATTATTATGTATATATATATATATATTTATTATATAATGAAATAAATAAATAATTACTTTGTGCGCATTTCGGTTATTACATCAGAAGTTGAGTTGAGAATGGACAACGGAAATGCGCATAAAGCAAATATATCCATAAACTTGAAACTCCATTGAGGGTTTAATTAAAAATTAATCTTATTAAGTTTTATATTATTTAAGTTTAATTTTAGTTAATATTTAACTTATTTTAATGTTCAGCTAGAACCTACTATTTAAACCTTATAATTTCATAACCTTTTTAATGATTTAACATTTAGTAAAATGTATAATTCTTAATTCATGAATATATTATATTAAATATCAACAATGAATTTTATACTAGATTTTTTTTTACAAATTTCACAATCATAAGATTATTTGTAACTGATATAAAATAATTTCATAGATATTGTAGTTTGTTAAAGTATATTAAAGTTGGTAACCCTGCACCTTCTTACCTGTATATATATTTATAGTATGACCTTAGAGTAAATGTTCACCTTGTATTAAAAACACATTCAAACTCGAACAGTGCATTTTCATTAAACACATTTAAAACTCCAACAGGTTATGTGCCCAGGTAAACACTGCGGGTAATTGGGTGATAATTGGAAATATTTTTTAATCTTAAAAGGATTTTTTAAAAAATGGAATTTCTTAAAATTGAACCACTACACCGACACAACTATGATACCTGGAAGATTCAGATGGAAGCCATCCTAGTAAAAAATGGATATTGGAACATAGTCTCCGGAAACCAAAAAAGATCAAATATTGATGAAAAAGATACGAAAGGGATTGAAAAATGGGATCTCCTGGACCAAAAAGCTAAGTCTGATCTAATTTTATCAATAACACCTAGAGAATTAAGGATAGTTAAAAATTTAAATAGCTCAAGTGAAATATGGAATAAATTAAAGGAAACCTTTGAAAGTAAAGGTCCAGCCAAAAAGGCTTATTTGTTAAAGAAACTAATTTTAAGTAAAATGAATATAAGTGATAATATGGATGACTATTTAAATACATTTTGTGAAATTATAGAAAAATTAAAAGATATTGAATTTATAATAAATGATGAACTATTATGTATAATATTATTATATAGTCTACCAGACGAATATGAAAATTTTAGATGTGCTATAGAAACAAGGGACACTTTGCCATCTTTAGATAATTTAAAAATAAAATTATTGGAAGAGTTTGAATGTCGGGGAAGTCAAGGCGATTCCTCAAATCAAAGTAACTTTATTAAAAATAGAAATAAAAATAGACCTATTAATAAAAATTATAATTTTAAAAATAATCCTTACAAAAATAATTCTTTAAATAAATATAATGAAAATAATAATAATAAATATAATACGAATAAAAAACATAATTTTTTCAACAGGGATAAAAGGTCAACTGATTATAATAAATTTAGTAATTCAAATAATGAAATTAAAAATAAAATTATATGTTTCCGTTGTAAGGGAGAAGGCCATAAAATTTCTCAATGTCCATCTAAGTCGACTCATATGTTAGCCCTAAAAGTCACTGATGATAAAAATGATTGGATTTTAGATTCTGGCTGTACAAATCACATGATAAATAATAAAGAATTACTGGAAAATATAAGACATCCAAAACTAAGTTGTTTAACACTAGCCGATAACAGTAAAATAAATATTGATTGTATTGGTGATATGATTATTAACATAAATAATAGACAAATTGAATTAACAGATGTACTATATGTTCCCAAATTAAAAACGAATTTATTATCTGTCGGGTCATTTACTGATAAGAATTTTGAAGTTTTATTTAAAAATCATAATGCATTTATAACGAATAATGGCGAACTAATGTTTACAGCTAAGAAAAAGGAGAACGGATTATATTATTTAAATGAAAATATTAAAAATAAAGATAAAAATGATTTTTTCATATTATTTAAATAAAAATAAATTATCAAAATTAGATATATGGCATAAAAGATACGGACATTTAAATGAAAGAGATTTAAAACTAATAACCAAATCAGATCAAGTTTTCGGTTTAGACCAAAGTATATTAAATGAAAATTTAAATAATTGTGAAATATGCATTAAAGGAAAATTATCTCAAACACCTTTTAAAAATTCAAATTCACAGAAAAATTTAGAAATATTGGAAATAATCCATACAGATATTTGTGGACCATTTAGAACCACGTCTATCGGTGGAAATAAATATTTCATTACTTTTATAGACGAAGCAAGCAGATATTGCGAAGTTAAATTTCTAAAATACAAAAGTCAAGCTTTTGAAGCATTTATTGAATATAAAAATTATATTGAAAACATGACAGATAAAAGGATTAAATATTTGCAATCAGATAATGGAAAAGAATACATTAATAATAGATTTAATAATTTTTTAAAAAAATCAGGAATTAAGCGAAGATTAACAGTTCCTTATACGCCCCAACAAAATGGATTATCTGAACGTATGAACAAGACTCTATTGGAGATGACGAGATGTATGTTAATACAAGCAAATCTAGAACATTCTTTTTGGGCAGAAGCAGTAATAACTGCATGTTATTTAAGGAACAGAAGCCCAACATCATCTTTAAAGGGACAAATACCTTATAACATCCTTACAAACAAAAAATTTAATGTCTCACATTTAAGAACTTTTGGTATGAGAGTACATTTTTTAAATAAAAATAATAAAAATAAATTAAATTCAAGAACAATTGAAGGAATTTTTATAGGTTATTGCGAGGAAAGCAAAGCTTATAGAGTATATGATCCCATGACCAGAAGGGTACATATTACTCGAGATATTAAATTTATAAACGAATTTCATAATAAAAATGGAGATAATTTAAAATATAATGATTTATTAGAAGAAAATTCAAAATACAACAGCTTGGACATAATGATTGATAAACATAATAATGATGCATCTTTAGAAAGTGATATAGACGAAAATAACATTGACCAACAGAGAGGAAGAGGACGTCCTAAAATGATTAAAAGTGGAAATAGGGGAAGACCCAGAAAAGTCTATCAATACAAAAAATCCGAAAGTGAAAATGATGAAGAAACAATTCCCAGCTCTAGAGACAGTGATGTCTTAAGTTCAGAAGATGAACTCTCGATAGAAACGACCGAAGGAGAGGTCCAAGGACTTAATGTAGAACTGAAAATTAAAGATGCACTATTGCAAGAAGACTCGAACTTATGGAAAACAGCCATGAGGAAAGAAATGATTACATTAATTAAAAACGATACTTGGACAATGGTCAGGAAACACGAAAATCAAAATATAGTGGGTAGTCGTTTTGTCTTAACGACCAAAAATGATAATACTAAAAAGGCCAGGTTAGTCGCCAAGGGATATAGCCAAACTTATTCTATAGATTATTTTGATACTTATTCACCTGTCGCCAGAATGAGCAGCGTGAGGACACTAATGGCTAAGTCTATAGAAGAAAAGTGGTACATTGAACAAATGGACGTGGAGGCAGCGTATTTAAATGGTGAACTGGAAGAGAACATTTACATGGAATGTCCTGAAGGGTTTAACGACATATTGAAAGATTTAGTCGAAAATGAAAATGAAAATATAAAAAAGATTACATTACAAATGATAAAAGACTTAAAAAAGGGGAAAAATATATTAAAATTAAAAAAGGCTATATACGGATTGAAACAATCCGGACGCCAATGGTACAAAAAATTAGACATAAAATTAAAAAATTTAGGAATGTCTCCATTGGAGAGTGATCCATGCATATATATTAAAAATAATAATAATAATAATAAAAACGTATTAATATTAATCATTTACGTGGATGATATAATCATAATAGGATCAAATAAAAAGGATATTAATGAATTTAAAAAGAATTTGTCTAATGATTTTAACATGAAAGACATGGGAGAAATAAATCAATTTTTAGGCATAAAGTTTGAATACGATAGAGATAAAAACGTCTTAAGTATGCCTGCTGATTTTCTCACGAAAACCGTCTCAAAGGTCAAGCAAGAAGATTGTATGAGAAGACTCAAGCAAATGAATTAATTAAAAAAAAAAAATGTTTATATTGTAAAATTGTATTTATTTATATTTTAATTATTCACTTGAAGGGGGTGTGTTAAAGTATATTAAAGTTGGTAACCCTGCACCTTCTTACCTGTATATATATTTATAGTATGACCTTAGAGTAAATGTTCACCTTGTATTAAAAACACATTCAAACTCGAACAGTGCATTTTCATTAAACACATTTAAAACTCCAACATAGTTTAAGGACATTATCCTTATCATCAGTCTAATTTAGAATATATTTTAATATACGTATTATTCTAGAGAATATATTTTGCTAGTTATAATTATTATCTAGTTTATTGGTATTAATTGAAGTTAAGATGCTTATCATTACAAATAATATCTAATATTTAGAATAAAATTTTCTGTTGATTTTCTATCATTTCCAAATGGTAATGATAGAATAATATATTTTATTTTAATACTATAGTATATTTAATATTTTTATATGTTGAAGAAAAAAATAAATATAATTTTAAAATAAATTTTATCTATAGAAGTTAAAAAAAGAAAAAAATAGTATTATTTTATAAAACATCACAGGTAACGGGTAGATTCTTTTCTACAATCTCAGTAGAAAAGATTTCCCCCCCCCCCCATGATAATTTTGAAAAAAAACAATAACTAAAAATTTAATTTGTGAAAATACTAACAGGTTTATAAAATACCAAATTAAAAATATATACTTTTTACTCACAAAAATTTCATTTTTATCCCATTTAGGGTAATTTACCCCGGTTCCCCGACCGCTGCTTTATTCCTTTCAATTCATTCCCATACTATTCCATTATTGATCTTCCAAAAAATCCATTTTATTTCGATGAGGAAGAATATCTACAATAGATTCATTAAAAAGAGAATAAAAATTATTCTTTCTCTCTCCCATAGCAGGGAACAGTGTCGCATTTACGACTAGACACATGATGCGATAGCTCGGGGCCTCATTTTCTAAGGGGCCTCTAATCCTAGTTTTAATATTTATTTTTAAAAATCTTTAGGCTATAAGAACTCTTTTTCTACATATATATTGAAATAAAAATTCATGATGTAATAGGTACAGCGATATGCAACTGAACCTAAAGTAAATGGAATTTATTATGGTTTATAAAAAGAACATTATTTTTGTTGTCTTTATATTTATATAATTTATATTTGTTTTTGTTATGTATTAAATAATATATTTTCCCTTGTCTGAAAATTATTTGTATTATACAACCCCACCCCCACCCCCACCCCGAGGGGGGCCTAGGGCTTCCGAAAAGCTAAATGCTACACTGGTAGGGAATATTGATGTTTATCATAAATATATATATATATATATATATATGTCCAACCCTGTATTAAACTAGTTTGAATCTCGTATATTTATTCTATTCTTTGAAAATTATAAAAATTTCACATATTCTCAATGTTTCTCAATAAAAAATAAAAAAATATTCCATAATTTTATAAAAATAACTAATAAACCATTAAGGTAATGGCACCTATAGATGACATGGCACCTAAAGATGACACTTTTGAATTTAAACTAAAAAAATAAGCAAATTTTAAAACATACGCGGAAATTTTTTTTTTTAAATGATAGTTATGCTTTTCCACCACCTGAGATATCCTACAACAATACAATAAGTCGCCCTATTTTTTTTCTTTTAACTTGAAAAGCAGACCGAATCGTCAACAATTGATTTTTTCAACAAATCTTAAAGATAACCTTAAGGGAAGTAATGTTCTTAATTAGTATTTTATATTTTTATATTCATATTTATCAAGAATTTAATAACTACATTATAAAATAGACTTAATATAGATAAAAATCACTTCAATTTAAACACATAATTTTTAAAAGTATCTTTTTTATCAACGGTGTTATCTATAGGTGCCCCTAAAAATTGTTTTTCCTATAGATGACAGCAATGTCAGCTATAAGTAGGTTTTTAAAAAAATTGTCTATTATATTAATAGCTGTAAAGAGGAGATAATTTTATATAATTCCACCAAGTTGCATGTCTGAATTGATATAGGAACCTAAAGGTGACGCTGTGTTTCTCATTGTCAGAAAATTTTTTTCTGTTCCAGAACTTCATACACTATTTTTTTGAAAATTTTTTTAAATTACTCTGTTCTCAATGTATAATTAAAAATGCATAATTAAAAAAAGATTTGTTTAAAATCAATTTTTTATTTTATTATAATAATAAGCTAAAAATAAAATCAATCACAATAAATATATCTAATGTATCATTATATGAAACCTGATTTTTTTATTATAACTAAAGTTAAATCAGCAACAAGGTGTTGGAAAGATGTTTTACTTTGTAAATAAATAAGTTGAAGATAAAGAGAGCAAGCGAAGTGAAAAAAAGTAGATGTCATCTTTGGGTTCCATAATTGTCATCATTAGGTTCCACCAAAATTTTTGGTGTCATCTATAGGTGCCATTTGATTATTTTGAAAAAAAATTATATTTCCCCTTAAACTCATATAAAAGTTTAAAATATTTATCCTGGTGATAAAAGGTAAAATAAGCTTTATAATAACCAAAAAATTTTTTTTGTGAGACGTATAGTTTCAGTTTTATAAAAGAAAATAGTGGCAAGAGCGCTTAAAATGTCATCTATTGGTGCCATTACCTTAAATTAAACATAATTTCAACCAGATTTCAAATAAAAAATTTTTTTCATGCTAAAACATTTACATTTTAAATTAACATTTTTTGATAAGAATAGTTAAAACATACCAAAATATTTATTATGAAATTTAGTATCATTTTTACTAGTATATTGTATAATTTTAAATTCTTTCTTTATAAAATTTAATTAATTAATGGTATTTGCAAAATGTAAGGCGAAATTCATCCCACGAATGCAATGAATTGTTGTGCTTATATTAAATTATTCTTTTCTTATTGCATCTCTTCTCTTCTAGATTCTTGATTATTTCTAATCTGATTTTTTAAATATATTACTTACTCTTTTAATTATTGTGAATCAACCGTTTATTAAAATGTAAACTAAAATTAATTATTTTCATGTAATTATTGCTTTACATGCATACTTCGTTCAACTCTCATATTGCGTTCCTGAAAATTGAGCGTTAATAAAAACACCGTTAAAACAGGTGCTTTTATACACTAAAACAGGCCTGGCCAACCCGCGGCCCGCCAGTTAACTTTATATTTCTTTTGTAACTTTCATTTCTAGTCTGTATATTCAAAAATAGAGAATATAATTGAAATAATTATAATTAATTAATTTTTGAAGTGAAACTTCTTTAGCGGCGTCCTGGCATTTGGTCCCAAAAAAGAGGATATAAATTGTATTTCAATTGAAATATACATATAACCTACCGTGGAGGCTACTTCATTGCGCCCTGATGTCTTCCCTGTACAGTCTATCCCAGAGGTGGGGAACCTTTTTACCATTAGAGGCCACATTTAAATTAGGCAGCAATAAGAGAGGCCGCATAAGCTGATTGACCTAAGAAAGTGACTTTTGTGAAATTATTATAGTTTTGCTATAGATTTAACAATTTATTGCATTATATAGAAAAAACAAAATATAATACTACAAAATTTTAAATTTAATATACATATAAAATAATATAAAAATATTATAAAAAAATACAATAAAAAATTTTTTATTCACTAAGTTAATGACTTATTTGGCTTTGTTTTTTGTTTGACAGTAATTGTATATTTAGATCAAGCTTCGTAACACACAGCTTTAAATGATCCTCTAAATTTGTTTTTAATTTTGACATGAGAGAAAATGTTGTCTCGCAACAGTAGGTACTTCCGAAGCAGGAAAGTAAACGGCGAGCATGTTTTCGAAGGCATGAATATCCAACAGCATTTTTCCAAATTTCTATGGGATCCTTTTTAGTGTTAAAAAGGGATTTGATGATACTATACAACATTTCAATTTTTTTTTTATTTTAAATTTTAAAAAAATTGTAAATTTTAAAATTCTAAATTTGAACACACGTTACATAATTCTAATTTTTACCCTTTTGTTTTTTCTTCTGGTTTTAATTATCAATATCGTCTTTATACTTTTATTATCAATATTCGAGTGTGTTAATTATTTAAAATTAAAAAACTAAAGGAACATATATGTATGTCAAAATATAAAATATGGTATATCAGAGGTTTGAGAAAAAACAAAACAAAATAATTCATTACTGATTGCGGAAACTCTATAACAAGAAATTGCATGACCTCTATGCATCTACATACATTAATAAAAGAACAATGAATAAATAAATATAAATTATTAATTTAATAAAAAATAAACACGAAAATAGATTTAAAAAAACATAAAATTAACTAATAAAAATTTATAAGAATTAACAAAAAATTAAACGTAAAACATTAAAAAATTTCAAATATTTTAAAGAAACACAAGTCAAAAAAATATCTTAAAAAAAACAATGGAATTATACATCCCTTAATGCCCTAATGCTGTTGAACTTAACGTACTTCGCCGGCTTCATTAAAGATGCCCTGTTCGTTAGCGAAAATCTTCTAAACGTTCTAATAACTATTATTAAATATTAACTTATGATTTATGGATCACAAACCATCCTTAACAGACTCGGACACTCAATGTTAATTTTTGAAACACTGTTTAGCGCCCCAAGAAGAACTAAAGGGAAAAAAGTGGATTTGGCAGGTTTTTTAATCCCCTAAATCAATTAACTCCATTTGTATTTCTGCAGGAGCCTCGGATATATCTATTAAATGTGGTTCAAATGCCAGCATGTTTTATTTATTTATAATTTATTTTCAAATAAATATTTTCTATGTAAACATAGAACATTATTCGTTTCTCTTAGATATGTAAATTAGATAAACATTGTGTAATTTTCAGTAAAGTAAAAAATTATTTATTTAAATATAAAACCAATATTTCGGCAATACTCTGAAAAAAAGCATAATTGATTTCTGGAATTCTGAAATCTCCGATAAATAATTTTTTCACTTGCCTGAAAATTTTACAATTTTTTATTTTTTTTTTTTTAATTCTTAATAATCCTTCTAAATAAAAAAAGAAAAAAAAGACACATAAACCGGCTTTTTTTCGTTTAGTTCATTCTTATTGCAACTTGGGGGCGCTAAAAACTGTTTAAAAAATTAACATTTAGTGTCCAAGTCTAAAACGGATGGTCTATGGGCCAGAGAGCCTCGTTTATGCGTGTTAAAGTCGGTTTCAGACTAGTATTCTGATGTCATGTTACAATATGACTATTTTTGGACAGATTTTTCGCGCAACTGTCATGGCGTTGATTTACAATAGTTGTTTGAAACGAACTCTACCATTTTGTACTAGGTGGCAAAGGGCCGCACAAGAACCTCGCGGAGGCCGCAGGTTCCCCACCTCTGGCCTAGACCTTAGACGCCACACGACAGCGGAGAAAGAGAGAGCGACATATGGACTCAGTACCCAGCGATAGAACAGGATAGATATAGATTGGTACGCATCGAATCACGAACATATATATCTTATTTTAGTTATCACAAGCCATTAATATCAGTATTACCAATTGAAGCACCAACCGACAATAGTACAGGCAATGTAGATATGATGATAGAGTAGATAATAATAATAATAAAGCGAATATTTGTTACGAAAATTTTATACTGTTATATGTCTTTCGAAATGATCCCTTTCTTTTTCTCTATTTCTCTCTCACTCACACTCTCAACTAAAATTTCTCTTATTCTCTAGATTGTAAGAAGTTTCACTTCCGCCACGTGTACGATGCTGCACATGTTATTTTATTTAAAATATGTCCTACAATTTTTAAACTACATATTTGATTCCATAAAAATGAAGAAAAAAGTTAGAAATAATAGTAATTAATAGAGAATATATTTTTTTATTTTAAATTGTTATTATTATTTTTATTTAAAAAAAAGTAGCCGAAAAATAATAAATAAAAACATTAAACATTAAGCATCAAGCAAGTATTAAAAGTGTTTTTTAATACATTGTAAAATTTAAATTCGTTTCCCTAAATGCGGCTCCTAATCAGAGGCCCATGGAGTCATTTGGGTTACTTGCATGATACAAGTACACAAGTTATGTCCACGCGCAGCTTTTCCCCCTCTCTCTAGCTCACTGTGACGTCAGGCGGCAGACAGATGGTCGTGCCACTATTGAAATGATAGGAGCGCAACATTTATTCGTTACAATAATAAACATACAATTAGCTTTACTTTCTGTAAATTGTTGAGCTGTGAAGTCAAAATGTCGTATTGTGCAGTTCATGGATGTAGTAATTTTAGTAAAAAGACATCTGGAATAATATATCATAGATTTCCAAAGGATGAAAGTTTATGTAAATTGTGGATAAATGCCTGTGGCAGGGATGATAAGATTAATGTTAAAAATGGTGAGTGTTTTTTTTTTAAATAAGTAAAAATTATTATTATAATAATATTTATATTAATATATTTAAAAACAGCGAGAATATGTTCCGAGCATTTTAATGTTGAATGTTATAAACGCGTGACTTGACAAAAGAAGATTTTACAATTATCAGAACAAAAGCGTAATTTGAAACAAGATGATGCATCCACGGAAAAATTACCAAAAAGGAAGAAGGAAATTTGCGGAAGTAAAATCTAAATTTAATGTTGAATATATAATAACAAGTAGAATTAATCATGATATACTAGAAAATTTTTATTCGTACATGCGAGCAATGGGAGGGGCAAGAGATCATCCATCTGCTATAGATTTTCAACATCGACTAAGATGGTACATATTGGGAAATCATGCTTCAGCTGTATTTGTAAACAATAAAAATACAGAATTGCTATCTTCATCTGATGAAAACATAATTAAACCGGCTTGTGAATTTTCTGTAACATTAAAATCTAGATCACCATCATTGTCAGAGAGTAGTTTTTCGCAAGAGGAAGTAGATGCTAACGCGACTGAAATTTTATTTAATACTATTAATTTTCAAAAAGAAGCAGAAGATTTGCATGACGATTGTATAGCTGAACTTACCCATGAATTAGGGCCAATTTGTGAAACTGAATTAGATAATAATGCACTTATGTACTTAGCTAGATATATCGTTTATCGCTTTAGGTCAAAATATTCATTTCTGGGCAATAATTTAAAAAAATTTGATAAAATAGATGAAACTTTAAACTGGATAACATTTATATCTCAAGGACATTTAAGTTATCCAAGTGAAAATTTCTTTGCAATTATTAAAGTTGCAGAGTGTATCCGCTTGATACATCGACTATAGAGGCTTGTAAGACCTAAAAAATAATAGAAAGCTATTGTTCCTGAAAATCGAAAGTGGGAGGAAATGGAAGGGGATGAATCCTTAATATATATTAATTTTGCTCGAAGGCTAAAAAGAGGAATTAATAAAATTACGATAGCAACCTCTTCACTTCTATCGCACCTGGAAATTTAAATGGACTGTATCAAAGGTCTATGTTTAATATATTAAGAATTTGGGATTGAAAAAAGCTCGCTAAATAAACACTATAATCAACTTTTTCAATATTTAATTAAATTAAAATTAGGTTCAATTAAAAACGGATTAATTATATTTAGGGTCACCTAAATATTTTTATATATCAACTTAAATCTAAATTTTCAATCTAAAATTAATATAGTTCAAAGTGTTCATAAGTGCACTTATCTGACCACCGGGAATTGAATTAAATGGGGGTTTACGCTGCCGTTCGCTGCCTGGATGTCTTCTCTGCTGGTTTCGCAATTGATCCAACGATCAATTGGCTTTGGACCCTCCTCGAGTTTCCAACGGGATGAATGGACCAGCACGGATCCAAAGGTAGAGATGATCCCCTCAGGAATCACTGGGTTTGCCCCCTCGGAACAAACTCTGGAGCACAGGACCGGCGGCTGCAATCTGTAGCCTCGTCGACGACCCCAAAAGCACCGCGTTCGAGTTGTAAATTCGAACGGGTCGAATAAGGCGTCGGTGGGCCAAAAAGCCCCAGTAAGCAGTGGACGAGCAGATAAAAACAACAGGCCGCAGCGACAGACAAAGGCAATAGCACTCGGGCGACAGGGACAACAGCAGCGGGGGCTTCAGAGAGCTCGGCCTGTCTTTTTATATGTAGATAGTAAGGGAGGGGGGTGGTCAACCTCATGAATTTATGACAATAACAATTAAATATTTAAAACTATAAATTAAATTAACTTAAAAATATTAAACTACATTATATAATTAATTAACACTAATATTTATAAATATTAACTTAATTACTATTTAAACTTAGTCAGAGGGCGGGAATTCAAATTTATTTGAATTCAGGTTCCATGCGGAAACATCACTCCCCCCCTTGACGGACTGTCAAAATCTATTTAAATTTACGTTATCGGGTAACAATGTAATTTTGTTGATCGAAAGGTTATATTCTCCCCTCTCGGTCTTTATTTTAACCCCCTGTACCAAATTGTCCTTTCCTCGAAAGGTTTTAATGATTTTCCCCAGTTTCCATTGCAAGGGGGACACGCCGGAATCGGGTATCAATACCAATCTATTACGCAAATCATTAGGGTTCTCCCGAAACCACTTTTTACGAGATTGCCGATTGGTTGAATAATTTTGCCTAGGATCACGCCTAGAGCCAGGTAGCCTATTTTCCCCTACCCTTTCCCCATTGGACCCTTGTTGATATGAATTAATATATTTACAAGGGCCCATTAGAACCCACCCCAGGTGGGTGTCTTGCGCTTTTGGTAAATCCCTTCTAAATACTTTCGTTTTCGATTTCATTAGAAGGGGATATATTTCTGCTCCGAGAATTATATCAATGCCTGCAGGTATGTTAAATTCTGGGTCGGCTAATTTATTACCTGCCGGCAGTGTGAAAGGGGGGGTCCTTACCTGTTGTATTGGCTGTTCACTTGTTAATTTTTCCAAAACAAGAGGAGCTATTTTATAATTTTGCGATGTACAGAAATGAGGGCAAAAGGTGAGCTGAACCTTCCCTTTTACTCTCATTGACCGGCCACTCAAATTGAATAGACTTGTAGAGGTCTTTTCAATTTTATGACCGAGTCGTTTCGCCATTGAAAGCGAAACACAGCTTACCTGTGCCCCACTATCTAATAGACACCTAGCCTTTATCAATTTTCCCTCGATGTCTATTATCTGTACCTGCGCAGTTGCCAATAGTGATGGATTAAATAAATTATTATTACAACCCGCATTCGACTGCATTATATGCGTTTGTAATGCATCTACATTCAAATTAATTGATTTATCCTCCAATTTATTGCTTTCTACATCTATGTGTAGCAATTTATTCAATTTTTTATTACACTGAGCGCAAGGAGGTTTAAAACAGTCTGCCGCAGAATGTTTCAATCCTAGACAATTGAAGCATCGCTTCAATTCCCTAATTTTTCCCTTGCGCTCGCCAAGTGATAATTTTTTAAATTTATGACACTCTTTTAAGGAGTGTTTTTTTCCACATATGCTGCAGTCGAATGGGGGCCCGCCCATTGTATGAAAAATGCCTGCTTTTTTAAAATTTTGTTTTTCCCTTCCATGGTCTATTGTTTTATTGCCCTTTTCAATGCTCAGGCCTGGCTGAGCTCCTAGGCAAGAATTATACCGCCTTTCTAAAAAGGCCAATATCTTTTTTAGGCTGGGGAATTCGAAGTTATTCATTTCATAATACCATGCCCGCTTTGTTTCGTAGTCAACTTTCTCTAGAAGAGAGAAAGTCCAAAGAGGGTCACAGTCATCCAATTGTATTTTCAACGCCTCAAGATTATTTAAAACGTTCTGAAACGTTGAAAATACTTTGAACAAACTATTTGCCGAATGTGAAGTGGCTTTAGGGATATCCATAATCCGCCCAATAAACCGGTACACGATTTCCGATTCCCTATTGTATCTATTATTGAGGGTGTCCCATACAATTTTGTAATTCTCACCCTTCATTGGATACATGCCCACGCATTCTAAAGCCTCCCCTTGCAAGGCTCCTTTTAAAAAATTTAATTTCTCGAGAGAGGATAAATCATCTCGATCTCCTACAATTGAAGAAAAACTATTTTTGAAACTTTCCCAATTCTCAATTTTTCCAGAGAATTTGGGAATATCTAATTGAGGCAGCCTTGGCTTTGCCGTAATTTTAGGCCTATCGCAAGTCTGCCTACGAGCCTCTAGCTCGTTTTTAATCTGCCTAATTTTTAATAACAGGCCACTCGACATGTCCAGAATCCGATTAATCATTTCAGTTGTTTCTTCATCTCCCAATGAAGCATCTGAGAGAACATCTGAGTTCACCTCGTTGATGCTTACATTGGAAGATTCCAACTGAATCAATCGAACTTCTAAAACATCCGAGTCGGCCTTACCTATATCCCCCAAGGCGGAAGTGATGGTGTGCACAGAACCTGCACATATATTTAATTTTCTGTGGTATAATTTAAATGCCCTCGACATTTTAAAATTTTATTTTAATTTTAATTAATCTCCCTGAGAGACTAAAATTATTTATATAACTATTAAAAGATCCTTTAAAATATTAATTTTAAACGAACCTTTTAAAACTTTAGCGACCTTTTTTCAAACAAAGGACAAAGAAAATGAATGGAAAGGAAATTTGCTATTGCAAGGGTCAGGTAACAAAATATTCCAACTGAATATAATGTTTATTGCAATTCTATCTCAAGAACAAATGCTTTCTTTTGAAACTAATATAAAATTATTTATATTAAATTAAAACCAGATAAAATCTTCAATTTTATCCGGCTAAAGAAGGACCAAAAACTTTAATGATGTATCCGCTTGATACATCGACTATAGAGGCTTGTAAGACCTAAAAAATAATAGAAAGCTATTGTTCCTGAAAATCGAAAGTGGGAGGAAATGGAAGGGGATGAATCCTTAATATATATTAATTTTGCTCGAAGGCTAAAAAGAGGAATTAATAAAATTACGATAGCAACCTCTTCACTTCTATCGCACCTGGAAATTTAAATGGACTGTATCAAAGGTCTATGTTTAATATATTAAGAATTTGGGATTGAAAAAAGCTCGCTAAATAAACACTATAATCAACTTTTTCAATATTTAATTAAATTAAAATTAGGTTCAATTAAAAACGGATTAATTATATTTAGGGTCACCTAAATATTTTTATATATCAACTTAAATCTAAATTTTCAATCTAAAATTAATATAGTTCAAAGTGTTCATAAGTGCACTTATCTGACCACCGGGAATTGAATTAAATGGGGGTTTACGCTGCCGTTCGCTGCCTGGATGTCTTCTCTGCTGGTTTCGCAATTGATCCAACGATCAATTGGCTTTGGACCCTCCTCGAGTTTCCAACGGGATGAATGGACCAGCACGGATCCAAAGGTAGAGATGATCCCCTCAGGAATCACTGGGTTTGCCCCCTCGGAACAAACTCTGGAGCACAGGACCGGCGGCTGCAATCTGTAGCCTCGTCGACGACCCCAAAAGCACCGCGTTCGAGTTGTAAATTCGAACGGGTCGAATAAGGCGTCGGTGGGCCAAAAAGCCCCAGTAAGCAGTGGACGAGCAGATAAAAACAACAGGCCGCAGCGACAGACAAAGGCAATAGCACTCGGGCGACAGGGACAACAGCAGCGGGGGCTTCAGAGAGCTCGGCCTGTCTTTTTATATGTAGATAGTAAGGGAGGGGGGTGGTCAACCTCATGAATTTATGACAATAACAATTAAATATTTAAAACTATAAATTAAATTAACTTAAAAATATTAAACTACATTATATAATTAATTAACACTAATATTTATAAATATTAACTTAATTACTATTTAAACTTAGTCAGAGGGCGGGAATTCAAATTTATTTGAATTCAGGTTCCATGCGGAAACACAGAGGATATGTTTCAAAAGTTTCATGGAAATAATTTCAATAAAAATAATATAATAACAGATTTAGCTAATGAAATTCATACTAAAACTAAGCATATTGAAGATATTTCTATAGAAGTTTTGAACTATTATATAAAAGTACGAACGTATATTAGAATTCGAAAAATTAATCGAGAACTTTTACAAAAACATTTTTCTCATAAATCAAGTACAAAGTAAATTAAAAAATTTTTATAATCCATTTTTCATATTAGGTAATTTTAATTTTATACTTACTTTTACATATACAGTGATACCTCGACATACGAGCTTAATTCGTTCCAAGACCTTGCTCGTATCTCAAATTGTTCGTATCTCAAAGCACTTCGCGCCATTAAAACTAATAGAAAAGCTTTTAATCCGTTCCAGTCCCCAAAAATCACCTTAGTTTTGTTTTTTGTATGCTATTTTGAATCAAACAAATGTCTTTACGAGAAGGAACATTTATTTAAAAACAACAAAAATAATGGGAACATTTAAATAAATAAAAATAAGAAGAATTTAAAAAAAAACTTAAATATCATCGCTTGTCTTTGCTTTTTTCGCCTCCTTGCTCATCTTGATCTGCAAAGCGTTTTACAAAATTGTCTAAGGAAGTTTGTTTTTTCCTCCCCTTCAGGGTATTGCGAAAATGATTGAGACAGGTTTCGTTAAATAATTCCGAAGCCCGACCAATTGCAACCTTTTCGGGGTGGTTTTTATTTACAAATTCAACAATTTTCTCCCACATTCCTAGGATCTCTTTAATTTCTTTTGAAGAGATAACATTTTCTGTTTCTGGCGTCTCTTCAGAAACTGTGTTTTCTTGGGTCACAACATCATTCTGTGTTTGTAGGTTTTGTAACTCTTCAGTTGTAAGCTCCTCAAAATGTTACTCGACGAGTTCGTTTACATCATTTTCATCTACTTCTAGACCCAAAGATTTTCCCAAAGAAACAATCTCTTCTATTTCTGACACTTGATATTCAGATTCTGCAATGATCCTTTCAGTTACAGCGTCAGGCCATAGCTTTTTCCATGCAGAAATTAATGTTCTTTTTGTGACACCCAGCCAGGCCTGATCAATAATTCTTAGACATGTCACTATGTTAAAATGGTCTTTCCAAAACTCTCGAAGGGTCAGGTTTGTACTATCCGTCACTTCAAAGCATTTGTGGAACATGTGCTTTGTGTACAGCTTCTTAAAATTAGAAATGCGTGGGCAAATTGGTGCCGTGTGCATCGTCACGGGGTGCTCGTATCTCAAATCTTACTCGTATCTCAAAGCAAAATATCGGTCGGTTGGCGGCTCGTATCTCAAAACACTCGTATGTTGGGGCACTCGTATGTCGAGGTACCACTGTATATACATTAAATGATATATTACGAATATTTTTCTATATTTTTATCTGTTCATTTATTTCTAGACTGTATCGTAGTTATAAAATGATAATAATAGCTTGTAATCACTTATTTTTTACAAAATAAAATTTACTTTTAAAAAAATAAACATATTTAAAAGTAATCATATCTGTTTTGTGTTTATTTTCATAAAATTTGTTAAAATACTGAAACAAAACTGTGATTTACATGCTACCCCGCGTAACTAACTTACTTATCTGCCTGCCGAATGACGTCATGCGCAGAATAGGACGAGTTTTCGCTGTGAAGTGAACATACCTTGTTTTCTTGTATCATGGGTTACTTGTACTTTGAAGAAAAAAAAAGAAATGGTATATATTTTTATTTTGAAATAAAATTTTATTTCATTTATACTTCATTTAAAAAGTATAAAAGGCTTAAATTCATATTTAAATATTTTTTTTTAAATGTTTAAAAGACATTAATAGAAGTATGCCTGTATATAATATATATATATATATTTCTAACTAATTATAATTTTATATACTTATGAATTTAAATATTTCATTTAAGAAAAAGTTTATAAATATCGAAAATTAAATATAAAAACAATATGTATAATCATATAATAAATATAAATCATATATATAAAAAAAAATAAGATAGGGTTTTTAATATTTTATTATTTAATTTATATTTTCATTCGTAATACATAAAAAATAATTTAACAACGAATAACAATTTAATGAAATTAATTTATTCTCCAATCATTATTAATATTTTTTTTTTAGTAAAAATTCAATTTGCTAAAGATTCGAGACTCTGAAAAATAAATAATGATATTTGTAGAAATTTATATAAACTGATGTATAAAAAATAATATTTATTATTACTATGGGCTTCATATTGTGTATATGGATTTTCAGGAAATGTATCTGTTAACGAACTATCCAATTCCATTACACTAGAATCATGCATGGAATATTCCACCAATACTATTGCAATGACAGCATCTTGTATTTCAACTTTACTTCGAAACATTAATTTCGCATGTGCTTGGGCTAATCTAAAATAAAAATTAATGATTGTTATTATAATAAATGATGATTCAGTACAAAAGTTTAATATATAAAGCAATAATTGAATTTATATTAAAAACAAATCAATTCAACAATCTTATTCACTGCATCTATCTATCAATTATTGAATGATCCACTAGATAAATTATTATCGATTTGATAAAAAATAATTAATTATAAAATAATTTTCGACAATTTAATAAATTTTAAATGAAATTACCTAACAAGACTTTCTAAAAGTCTTACAGTTGTTCTTGCTGGATTTCTGTTCGGATTCTGACGTTGTTCTTGATAATATCTTAATAATAAAATATTTGATTCTTTTGTCATTTCAGGTTGTTTATTTTTTATAATATAGCAAAATACGATCTTAATTTTTCAATTGGCCAGTGGGTACTAAGTTTTGAATTTTTCTCAGTTGCATCTACTATAACATCAGAAATCATTCTAAAAATTTTTTATTTTTCTAATTAATACACTTAATTAGTGAAAAATTTTGTTTAAAAAAAATAATTATAGAATAAATTGTAAATATAATTATTAACCTATCTAATTCTTCATATTTTGTATCCAAGAGTATAAAAGTTAAATCAAATCTACTTAAGAGAGGACTTTCTAATTTAATATTTTTCTCCATTGGAAGGTCACTTTTATACGTATCACCGATCGGATTATCTGTAGCAATTACACTACATCGTGTATTTAATTTGCACACCATTCCAGCTTTGGCTACACTTATACTTTGTTGCTCCATGGCTTCATGAATACTTGCCCGATCTTCTTCCCGGAGGAGTGAAAATTCATCGATGCAACATATTCCACCATCGGAAAGTACGAGGGCTCCAGCTTCAAATTGCCATTCCCCTTCAGCCTAAAATAAAATTATTTTTTTTTAATAGATAATATAAGAGAAAAAAAAAACAAATTATGAAAATTGAAAAAAATTGTTAAAAAGGAAATTAATCAAAATTCGTATGATTCGAAGATTTTTCTCGTGGGCAGTAAAGGTAGGGTAGGGAATCAAGTATCAGAAACATTTGAAATTCGAAATGAATTAAAACGAGATACATACTTAAATACTTAGAATAGGATAATAATTTTCAAGCAGACTTAAATTAAGGTTGCAATGGGACAAAGTGCAGAAAAAGATAGTTATCAATATACCATAATGGCCGAAACGGTAAGACCAGCACTTGTCGTACCAGATCCGCATGTCATAATAGATCTGGGTATAAGTTTTGATGCAAATCGTAAAAATTGTGATTTTCCTGTACCAGAATCTCCAACCAAAAGAAAATGGGGTTCCCCTCGAACGGCAGTACCAGAAGAATCTACTTTTTGTACACCACCAGCTAAAACCCCACAGCAAAAGCTAATTTTACCAAATACATTCCATAAACCTGTAAGAGATATTTCAACAAAAAAATATAATTATCTTAGAAATTATAATAATTAATATATTGAATATTATTTTGTTAAAACCTCAGGACAAAAAGAAGTTAATATATTATTCCGTCCTTCTAAAGGTCGATCAGCAAATGATTTCCAATAATCTTCAAATTCTTCCTTGATCTCTTGAGTTATAAATAAATTAGAACGGCGATCATCAGAAACGTGAAGATGATTTGCTTTAACTACAATTTCCACATCCGAAACTAGAAACTCGCGTAAATTTTTCCAACGACGAAAGACAGTTCCACTGGAGAAGTAATTTCATTTATTAATATAAAAAAACGAATATTAATAAATAAGTGTATGATGGATATATTTACTAAACAATAATATCATCACCGGGTTTGCAGATATCCACCAAATCATCCTCCAGAATCACTGAAATAGTTCGAGGTATAACACCTAATTTTACATTTACAACTTGTTCCTGAATGATGAAAGCAAAATGAATGTTTAGTATTAATATACTTGCAATAATATCAAAAAATATAATATATATATATATATATACATATATCAATTATATGGTTGGTGGGATGAAGTAGATTATTATTATAAAATCTGTGATTTTGTAATGAAAATGTTCAATTATTTAACTATTTCAAGCATTTCATTGCATTTATATAAAATTAATAAGATGGATAATAAATAAAATATATATTATATCATTCAAACTAAAATTGAATTAAAAAAGACAAATCTTAATAATAATAATTTTGAATTAAAAACATTAGATGAAATTTCAAATTGATTGACTCGTTTGTTTTATGCACATTTCGGTTGTTACTCCATCAGAAAAGCTGCTTAATGTTTGAAACTTTATCGGGTGTTTTTTTAATTAAAACTTAATAAGGTTTATTTTTTAAGTTAATTTTAAATTATATAATACTATGTTAAAATGTTTAAAAGAATGTCAATGGTTAAATGTGAGAATTTGATTGTTATAATATATTTTCTTTTATTTAAAATTTGATCAAAGTTCAAAATACCAAAATTAATATATAATATATATAACATATGAAATTAATAATAACTTTAAAAAAAAAATACTAAATACCTGTATTAATATCTCTTGATAATCTTTATAATTACTTAAATCAGAATTGGAAGTAATAACATTAAAATTTATTCCAGAACAAGTATTTGAATTAGGGCATTTCTTAGGTGGAATTATGGTCAGGTCTCTTTCAATATCTGCCTATCAATGCAAAAGTGAAATAATACAAAATATAATATATTAATTCATATTTCTATGTTATATTTGAATGTTATGTGTCACCAGAATTTTAATATAATTATATTTTTTTATCTTAAAGAGAGTATATAAAATCAGAATGTGTGAATTAGGAAATAATAGGAATTGTAAGGTGTGACTGAGATTAAGAACAGGTGAATTAAATATAGGATTAAGAAAATATCACTTAGTCCCCTACAATTATTTTATATTTAGATTGGTAGTTATTATTGGTTCTTTTGATTGTAGCCTATATTGTTAAGTTGGATGTATAATACTATCCATGCTTTAATACTCTTATCAGTCACCATGAACATAATATTTATCAAAAAATTAAGAATTAACCTGATTTTATATAAGTTAATTTAAAAAAAAACTCCAGTATGGATGAATTTTCTAAATAGATTAACGTTTTTTCCCACTAATAAAAAAATTACACATAAAAAATACTCAATATATAGGTATATAATATTAAGGTGACCAACCGTCCTCCTTTTTGATATCTGTCCCGTTTAGGACATTTCGTACTTTATTCAAAATTTTTTCAATTTGTCTCTTAAAAAAAAAAGTCAAACGTTTTCTGGACTAAGCTTTTGAATATTTCCGAATTTTTTCCAAAATTTTTTTCAATTTGGTTCTAAAAAAAAAAGTAAAATGTCCTGATTTGATATTTTCAAAAAATGGTCACCTTAATAATATGCCTATTTAAAAAATAAAAATGTAAGATTCTATTCTTCTATAAAATAAAAGTTATAATATTATCAAAAATGCCAGTTTTAATTTCTTAGACTTATTTATCAAATTGTATATAAATCATCTGGTAACACAAATACATTTAAAAAGATTTAATTTTGACAAATAAAATCATAATACCTCTATAGTAACGATTTCTTTACATTTAATACATTTATAATTTCTTTTATATTCTAACATTTTTGGAGTAATCGTTCTTATAATAGTTCCATCAAATTCATCAAATTCTGCGAGGTGTAGGGGGTCATTAATATATACCAATAAATTTATAATCAAAAATAATACAGTCGAATATACCAAGAAAAACAGTCATGACGACAAACTTGAAGATACTGACTCAAGAAATTTAGAAGACAGGTGTTTTGAGTGTAATCATTGTAAAAAGAAATTTAATCGTAAACCACAATTAAATAGACATATATTAATTCATACAGGCGAAAAGCCTTTTGAATGTAATTATTGTAAAAATAAATTTAAACAAAAATCACATTTAAATAGACGTATATTAATTCATACAGGCGAAAAGCTTTTTGAATGCAATTATTGTAAAAAGAAATTTATACATAAATCACATTTAAATAGACATATATTAATTCATACAGAGGAAAAGCCTTTTAAATGTATTTATTGTAAAAAGAAATTTAATCAGAAATCTGCTTTAAATACACATTTATTAATTCATACAGGTGAAAAGCCTTTTGTGTGTCATTTTTGTGAAAAGAAATTTAATCGGAAATCTGATTTAAATAAACATTTATTAATTCATACAGGTGAAAAGCCTTTATTATTATTTATATATTTACTAATATATTTGTGACTCTTTGCATTTATTTAAGTAGATTTTAATTAATTAAATAATTAATATTCTAAGTTTATGAACATTATTTTTTTTTATAAATTATATTAATTAAAATTTATTTTCTTATTTCTGTTTGTTCTTTATTTTACATATATATGTACAAAACACAAAACAATAACACAGACAGAAACACAGACATTGCCTTTTATATATATAGATAGATTAAAACCTTCCCTGGGATGCCCACAACAATCCCTGAAAGTTTCACCGTAATCCGACGGGTAGTTTTTGGGTATTTGACAGACACAGACATTGCCTTTTATATATATAGATTCATCTTAATTTCTTGAGTTATCTATTGTAATTTAAATTCTTAAAGTTTTATTAAATAAATCATTTTTAGTTATAATTTTATATAAGCATTTTTTAATTGAACCTATTCAATCTTGTCATTCCCTAATCAACCTACGCGGTTTCAATAACCCTTTTAATTATTCTAAATTCAATCCAGGGTGCTACCAATTAATTAAACTTATTTTTAACCCAATTTTTCTTATAAAATACCTCACCCCTAATATCTTATACACGACAATCTATATATAAGATGGTAGGTTTAATCAAATGGACTATAGACAGATTTGTTTGCTAAAAACATCTTATTACATTAGAAAAATTTTAAATAATTACAATAAATACAATAATATATTCTTACTAGCGAGCGCAAAAAAAGGCTGTTTTTTTTTTGAAAAAAGGCGCCTAAAAAGGCAAGTTTTTTAGTTGAAAAAGTCTTCAAAAAGGCATTTTTTTCAAAAAAAGGCTGTAAAAAGGCTATTTTTTTCAAAAATTTTCAAAAAATATTGTACTCTTATTGATAAATAGTCTCTTTTATTAGTTTATGTTAGCAAAATAGTATTTAAACATTAACAAATTTTACTTATATTAACAAATATTAAATAATTTTTAAAATAAATATATTATAATAAGGAAAGAAATTTTAAAAAAGTTGGAAAAAAGAGGATGAAAAACACCAAAAAATAAAAAGGCATTTTATTTAAAAATATATTTTTATTTATTATTATTTTATGAAATAAAATATAAACAAAATATAATTATTATAACTGTTCTCTCTCAGATGTTACATCATCCCTATTTATAAAGAAATTGCACACCAAATACATTTGAATATTTTTAATTGTGAAATTTGTTCGGCGATCGGTCAGAATATTTTTATAAATAGAAAATGACCTCTCAACATCACAAGATGTGAGAGGTGCATATTTCAGAGCCATAATTTCACTATTTTTCAGTTTATTTGTGACTAAGTTGTTTGGCTCAATATTTAAACCATTTAGTATATCGCATGATTGTCTCATAAAATCTAAACCCATATTGTTCTCCAACACTTTGGAAATCTTTGTTTGAACTATAACGGCGCGGGGTCCGACAGTTTTCTCAATTTTATTTTTCACACCTACTAAGATGTAAAGTGAATCGTGTAAGCTCAATTTGGGATCTTCAAGTTCTTTTAACTTAGTGACGATGAACCCGAAGTTAGAAGAAATACAAATCAAATCAAGGGGTAGCTGAGAATTTAGTATCAACTTGCGAGCTTTTTGTACAGAAAGAGCATCATCTCCTACATTAATCATTTGAATTACCTGCAAATTAAAAAATGAAATTAACAATAAAAAGAATTAAAAAAAAAATTAATGTTCAATTTTAGATAGTCAAGACTTAAGTTATTTTGTGCTCAGAGTATCAGCACTTTTATAAATTAAAGAAAAATAAAAGATTGCCTTATACTTGTAAAATAAAATTTTATTATATAAAGAGATTATACTGTAGTTTTGAGGACTTTGTCTTTTAGACTGATGAAGAGAACAAATTCCTCTAAACTATAGTCCCTTAATATAAATTAAAAATATATTTTCCAAGCAGAAGGCATATTTTTTTATTGTTTTGATAATTGATAGGTAGATATTTATCGTACATGCTTTAATTTTTCGAAATGTAAAGCGTGAAAACTTGCAGCCTCAATCCACGTTCCAAATCTTGTTTCAACTGGTTCAGGTGGTAGAGGAAGATCTGGATAAAGTTCCTTGTATTTGCTTACGCGAGCTGGGCTTTTTAAAAATACCTGAAAATTTCACAACAAATATTTACTTTTAATTTTACATTTTAAAAACATTCAAGTTACTTTTTTTATTGTTGCTATCCATTTGTTTACGATTGGAAACTGTATGCGTATTGTTTCACAGACCCGATGTAGACCATGAACAATACATGTTACGTGGGTCAGCTTAATATAAAAGACTTGCAATATTTTTGCTGCTGCTTTCATATAAGAGGCAGCATCAGTGATAAGGAGAAGCAAACGATCCCGAGATGAGTTATTTCCAAACAATTCAACTACAATAATAAATAGCACTTTTTAATTTTTTAGCATTAATCTAGAATTATAAATTTACAAAAGAAATACATAGGCATTCATCCAGACAACGTGAAATAGTTTCGCTGTTGGTTTTTTCCAAATGGTTAACTGAAATTAAATAAGGCGGAGAAGCTCTGTCAATTAGTAATTGACCGACTAAAACGTTGCAAATATATCGTCCTTCTCTATCGGTCGTTTCATCCACTACAGCATAAATTGGGCCTGATTCCAAATTTTTGCTTATCTTCTTTTTAATCTAAAAAACAAAATTAAACAAAGAAAATTTTTTATAAAAGCAAATAAAACAAACTATATTAAGCATATATTATATTTATTAAAATATATTATATACATATATATTATTTAATTGCAGCCAAAGACGAAGCGAGGGAGGACAGGGGGACATGGAAGACCAATATTTTTTATACTCATTTATGTTAATATATTTTAAAAAGATAAAATTAATTTTTTACTTACTTCTGAATACATTTTTGGAAGATAAGTGCATCGAATTGAAGTCTCAGATGGAAGGTTCATATTTAAATATTTTCCAATAAAAGTTTTGAAAGTTGGATGGTTTATTTTCTTCATTGGGATATTGAGGCCAGTAAAAAGTTTACAGAGGTCTATTATGAAATCCTCCCTTTTGGAATCAAAGTTCAATGTAGATTGTTTTGGAACCTTTTTTAATTTTTCGTTGCTTTTATGACGAGACGAAACTAAATGTTGATCAACATGAGTCTTTCTGTCTGATGATATCTTGAGAAAAAATATAAAAAAAGTTATTTAAAAGTTTCATATGAAGCCAGATAATAGAAATAAGAATGTTCTTACCGTGGTTTCGCACGCTTCACAATAAAGAATATTGTCATTTTTAATAATTAAAAATTTAGATAATTTAGAATATTCTTGTAACTTGAGAAATGAAAGGCACTTAGACTTAGGCTTAAACATTTCAAGTTTGTGTCGAAAGAGTTTTTTATTTACACAAGAATTGACGGGACAAGAAGCGAACACGAAAGAGGATGTGTGTCGGTGGCTTCAAGGAAAGCGAATACAAAGGCGAGGTTCGGAAAAAGAGATAGACCATTCCTTTGTCTTCAAGCTCGTTCATTGTGCGATGGGTGGGCCGCTTCAATTCAAAATTATATTTACTTAACATGTCAAATTGCAAGAGTTGGATCGTTTATGAATTTGTAAAAAAATTGCAAATGACTGAAAATTTTTTTTTTTTTTTTAAAAAAAATGCAAAAAAGGCAAAAAAATGTAAAAAAATTGCAAAAAATGGCAAAAAAGGCGGTTTTTTTTAAAAAAGGCGCGGAATGCCAAAAAAAGCCAAAAAGGCGAAAAAGGCGTTTTTTAAAATCTACCAGTGTGTTTGATTTTTATAGATCCGTGGAGATCTGTAAAAAAATATGGAAAAGGCTCAAATTTCGAAAAAGGCAAATGCCTTTTTTTGCGCTCTCTAATTATGAGATATAATTGCGGCTTAAGGCTAAATCGTTCAATATTAATTAATATATTTTCATTATGACAACCACAAATTCAAAATTTCTGTTCACTAATTATTTGTAGACTTTAGTAAAATATATATATAAATTGTTTTGTTTCATATGAAATATTTTTATATCATTCCAAAGCTTGTTAATATAAATTAAGGAAAACGTGTTTTATTAATTTTTTTGTTTTTTCTTATCCTTTGTTTCAACACCCAATCGAGAATATTTTTTGTCTTTTTTTATTTAAATTAATATTTGATATTAATTATTAATTATTATAATATATGATATTAATTTAAATATCAAGTAAAAAATATTCATGGATTCTATCTATTAAAAATATTCTTAATTATTTAAATTTTTACAAACTTGTATTAATTTATGAGACTAAAGTTTGAGAAATCATATAATAAATAATATGTACATATATTATATAACGATTTATTTATTTATTTATAATATATATAAAGAATATGGTAAAGGATATGGGATTGAATAAGTAAAACAAAATAAATTCACAAATTTCATTTTATAATATTTATTAACATTAATGAATTATTATTATATTTAATAATTAATATTAATTAATATATACGTTAAAAATATTAAATACAATCGTCTTTTTTAAATAAAACATCAATTTTACATTTAAATACAAATACACAAGAGTAATTTATTTAATTTTTATATTAAAGTAATATTTTCACATCGTAATAATATTCAAAATTCAATGAGTATTTTGTTAAATTTTTATATTAAAGTTGCTTTTATTAACTTACAAAAAAAAAAAAAAAACATTGATGACAATATGATTTAACTTTAACAATTTCTTTTCCATTTCAATATACATTGATAATTTTTTACATTTTTCATATTAAAGTTTTATATATACATAATTCTTAAAAAGTATATATAAATCTATTTTTATTCATTTTAATATAATTACATATAAATACACCTATACGCTATTTATTTGAGGTTTTTTTTCTTAAAGATGTATTTTTAATCAATAAAAAGTTTCTATAAATCTTATTATTATATACTTAGGTATATTATAAAATATCCATCATATACATTGAAATAATTTCGATATTACTTGCAGAAGGTAACAATTTTTTACAAATGCCAACCTCCTCTGTTATTGTATCATCATCATCATCATTTGTATCAGTTGTATAAACGTTCAATGTATGAAGACGCAAGTATTTGTTCATTTTAATTAATGAATTAACTTGTGTCTTTTTTGTCAATGGAAGAATTAATTGATATAATTTTTTACATTTCAAAATGTATGGAAGTACTTTATTCGATATTTTTTCACATGCAAACAATGATAAAATATTTAATTTTTTTATTTGATGGATATCTTTTAGATAACTACTTCTTAATAAATCACAGTATTCTAATCGGAGATCTGTTAAATTTTCAAACTGATTAAGCATTTTCAAGGCATTTCTATGAATATCGTCGCATGATTCTATTTTCAAATTTGTTAATGGTAACCTTTTTTCAAGAAACACTTTAACTAGTTGTTTTGTAAAGGATTTTATTTCTATTAACATTACTTTTTTCAATTTACCTAATGGTGCAATTTCAAAATAACTCCTGAGAATTTCTTCAGGGCCATTATATCTAATTTGTAGATGTTCTAAATTTTGTAATTTTGACAAATAAGATGGCCAGGTTTTACTATCAGAATGAAAAGCGATTTCCAATTTTCTTAAATTAGAAAAGTTAACTATGGATTTCAAGGGTTCCATTGTTTTTATCAATATTATCGGCAAATTTAATGTTACAAGTTTGTTCATTTTCATTATTAATTTATTTATACTTTTACTACAAAAAAATTCATTTGGAAGACTTAACTTTTTTAAATTTGGAAAAAACAAATTAATATCCCTTAGAAAAATATCATAATTTAATCTGGACCCATTTATAATAATTTCTTCTACCTTATTGAAAATAGGACAATTTGGCAATTTACCTTCTTGGAGTTCACTTGATAATTTGATTAGAAGATTTCCTATTATAACTAATTGACTTTTGGAGAAATCTTGAAAAACAATTTTTTTTAATCTTGGCATGGATGAATGTTTTAGCAACTTGATTAAAAATTCCAAATTCGATTCACTTACATCAACAGTTTCTATTAAAAAATGGAATCGTTCAAAAAACTGTTCAGCGTAGTAGGAATTTGGACCGTCGAATGAAATAGCTGATAAAGAATAGACAATTCCAGTATTGATAATCACATCATAATAATATGGATCTTCACTAAAGAGAACCAATTCTTGGATTGTTGTATATTGCAGAATATTACCTACTAATTCTTGCGGTAATCTCCTCATATGTTGATCGAATTCTACATCATCACTAGAATTAACAGATAAACGGATTTACAAAATTAAAAAATGTTTTTTTTTTATTATTATTCTACATAAATAGCTTTTAAAAATGTACAATACTTACTGTTGATATTGAGGAGTCATCTTCTGAACACAATGGTTGGTTTTTTTCATCTTTTTGGATGGCATGATTAAAAAACAAAAAATCAAATCAAAAACAAAAATATTTGAAAATTACACTCAGGTAGCAAGCGCGCTAATATGTTCACTTGATGAGATGCAGAGAGCAAATGGTAACTGAATGAAATTGTGGGTGCCGTTTAAGTCGAACAAAGGGGTGTGTCAAAATAGGCAACCAATCAGAAGACCCCTTAAGTAAAAATAACAAGAGTGGGGTTCGAACCTTTTTTCTACCTCGCTATTATATATTTTTTCCAATATTTTGATTTTCTTATTTTTTTTAATCTCTCTTTGTAAAGATAAAATTATAAATTTCTAATGATTTTATATTTAATTATTAAAAAGTCATAATTATAATTATTAAAAAAGTGAAAATTGTTCATAAAATAGCCTTTTAATCTATGTTTAAAAAATGTACATAATATTTTTACTATCTCGCCAGATAAGGCTGAGAAAAATGTCTATGTGTATATGTGTATGTAGACAAGTGTAGGCAAAAACGGTTGCCGATGTCTCTGTTAAGCTTATCGTTTTCTCTCTTTTGAATTTAGAAATTTAAAATATCTTATCATCTCTAAAGTATATATATGAATCACTGCTCAAATTCAAAAATTATCTTTTGTCACGGTGAGTAAAAGAAATAAAAAAATAACTACTTGTAAACATATATATATTATTCATAATTTACTACTAATTTACTACTAATTTGTTCATTCTTTATTTTAGTTTTTTATAATAAGTATAAGTCTTTGTATTATGTTGCCATCCCAGCCGAATCCTGGTCAATAAATAAATTATTTAATTCATCAATTTTTTTTTATTTTTATTTTTCCTTGTTATTTACAAATGGCGCCCGAAAGGTGGAACTGGCAGCCTAATCAACAAGACTTTTGAATCGAAGAAGATTAGAAGGTACCGTCTCTTAAATGAACACTTAACAACTTTTTTGTTGAAAAGATATTTCTTCCTTCCAATTTCATATTTTATTATTATTTAAAACAATTTCTTATATTATTAATATTTCTTAAAATTATTAATATTTCTTATATTATTAATATTATTAATTATTTTGTATATTAAAAGAAGAAAATAATCCTTTAATATTTCAAAGTATAAATATCATTTCAAATATTAAATAACTATTTTGATCTATTTTCATTTAAATTAAATTATTTCTAAAATCTAAATTAATTTATCTATGTATAAAATTTACATAATTTATTAATAATAATAATAATAATAATAAAACATTATATAAATACCAAAAAAAAAATATTATATATATTCTTTTGTAAACTTACCGTGACATTGAAATTTAACTTAAACTTTTTATTTTTGTATTTTTTAAAATTTTCTTTGCTCTATCTAATAAATAATAGATAGATATTTATTATATTTCCAGAAAGCTCACATATCCTTCTCATAAACTTATTCACAATGGAGATTAAGCATGAAGAAAATAATATTATCCTCCAAGCCGAAAGATTAACGATATATATAAAAAGTCCAAAACTCTGACTATAGAGACAGTAGAATCATTCCGCATTTACTATGAGAGACTCAATGAATTAGAAGTCGAATTTATAAATGTTCAGAATAAAATTCGTCTGCATAATGCTACCACATCTGATAAATCTCTTTGTTTAGAGACCACACAAACTAATTGCGCTACCTTTAACCTAATTGACGCCACAAAAGAAAATTATTTCAAATTTCGAAAAGCTATTCCTCCAGAGACAACTTCGAATCATTCCGTAGCGTCTGGGGCAACTAATAGTAATCCTTCATCAATTAATAATCTACCTAAATTAGAATTACCTACATTTTCAGGCAAACTGGACGATTGGCCTGAATTTATTGCTTTATTTGACAGCTTAGTTCACAAAGAGCCGTCACTTTCTATTATTCGAAAATTTCATTATTATTGAACAACTGTCAAAATTATATATATATATATACATAGTAGATAAATTTTATTTAGAATATTTGGTGATTATCTTAAATATTATCTATCATAATTGTATTATTAATATATATATTGAAGTGTTATTTTGGGTCAGTAAGGGAAAAAAATATAAAAGAAAATTTTATGTAAAAAAAGTTGAACATTTTTTATTGAAATTTTTTAAGTGTGTTATTTGAATATATAAAAAAAAGGGTTTGAAGGATTAAAGAAGGGTGTAAAAATGGTCTCAACAAGGGTATAATGGTAGCACTTTGGAATAGTAAATCCAGCTTCAGGGTGAAGTTCTTTAGATATTGAGGAGGTTAGAGAAACCAAGGAAGACCCCGCAACTCGAACAGGTGGATTCTTGTACTGAAGATGCGTGGTTCCAACGAATCCCAGCTGATGGTCGGCAATGTTGTCTTGGTTTCTCTCTGCAGGAACTCTTTCACTCCCTGGATGTTGTTTTTTTTTTCAATATGGCGGACGAACACGCTGTTTTTTGGTTTTTTTTTGTTCTCCACCAATTTTTTTTATGATCCTCTCACTTATCATTCACTTCTCTAAGTCCTCCTGCTCAACCGACCGGCTGCTCTTCTCCCTCCACATAACTTTTATGGTTCTCCAGGCTCTCAGCCAATCGGGTGTTCTAATTCGGCTCCGAGTCGGGGAGGATTTGATTCTTGACCCTGGCTTAACAGGACTTCGTTGGAATTTTGATTTTTTTTTGGGTTTCATATTAATTTAAGCAATTTTACGCGTCAGGCTGTAGCGACAGGCCGGCTGGATCATCTTCGCGTCGCATCAACAATTAATGGAGAAATGTTATACGGTTAACGGCTGGGGCGTCCCCTGCAAGCGACGCGCATTGTCAGCACCCGGGCGATGCGAGAAATGGGTTAGGGTTACCCACCTATGGACGAGGTGGGCTAAAGAAGATAGTCCAACATCCACATCTACATCCTCATCGACATCATCACCGACACGAACATCGTCACATCGGTCAGCATCAGCATCATTGCCATCAACCTCACTCAAATCGTCCACAGCTACATCAAAGTCGTCAACACCATCATCACCGTCATCAAAGGTTGAGTACCAAAGACCGCGCGTGGGAGGCCTAAAAACCAGCTGGTCCTGCCGTATAACGGGAGATCTAATGACATCTGGTCTCTCTACAGACGACGCCAACAACACATTTAGTTGGCGCCAATTAACGAGAAGAGCCGACCCCACACCCCGTGGGAAATAAGGCTAAGAAGAAGAAGATTAATTTAAGCAATTCTGGAGAATATCCCATTCTTTATTTAATTTCACAGGAAATTATTCAAAAAATAAAATTCTCCAGAATTGCTATCATTAAAATTTCATTACAATATATATATATATATAATTAAGCTATATATATTATTATGTCTACCAATCAAGGAGTTAATAATTGTAATTATAGTGTAACTCCAATACAACAATCAGCTTCGTTGGCACCTTCAACAACATCTACACCATCAACAAATTCGCTTGCGAATAATTTCAATCATCGTTCACCTCACCATCACCATCATCATCATCATCGAAGATCTCGTTCTCGTTCCCGTTCGCGTTCACATCATCATCATCGAAGATCACGATCTCGTTCTCGTTCTCGTTCCCGCTCCCGTTCTCGTCCCGTTCCCGGTCACCATTTCGTTATTCTCGCGATGATTATCAATACCGAGATCACATCGTCACCGACATCGCTCAAGTCGACGATATGATGATGATGAATTCGATTACCATTCACGTCGTCATCGTACCAAATATTCTTACCGTGTTCATCATTCATCATCAGCCATAGCACCTGTTCTCGCCCGACCCGATTTTTCGCTACCGTTCACTCTGCAAACAGACGCAAGTAATACCGGCTTAGGCGCAGTCCTATCTCAAATACAAGAAGGACACGAGCGAGTCATTGCCTATTGTTCAAGAACTTTAAATTCAGCCGAACGTAATTATAGCGTCACTGAAAAGGAATGTCTCGCCGTTCTCTTTGGCATTGAAAAAAATCGCCATTACTTGGAAGGGTATTCTTTTACCGTTGTTACCGATCACGCAAGCCTCAAATGGCTTATTAACCTTAAGGATCCCACCGGACGTCTAGCCAGATGGGCACTCCGATTACAAGCTTATACTTTTGATGTCCAATATCGAAAGGGTAAACTTAATACCGTTGCCGATGCTCTTTCTCGTATCGCTGTCGTTGCTTCTCTTGCCTCTACCGTAGACAACAAATCGAATCCACCGACCCAGCAGGACTCCCCAGACGAGTGGTATGATCGGAAGTATTATAGAGTACTTAATTCGCCAAGAGATCATCCTCGATGGTTGATTCAAAACGGCCAACTCTTATACCACCGTAAAAATCCATTAACTGAACTCGAGGATCCCTCTGAAGAATGGAAAGTGGTTGTCCCTAAACGTCTTAGACAAGCTATATTGCGCGAATGTCATGACTACCCCAAATCGGGACATCTTGGAATATACAAGACTTACGACAGAGTCAGTCGATCTTATTATTGGCCTGGCGTATACCAAGATGTTTATAATTATGTTCGTCACTGTGACTTATGTCAACGGGTGAAGCCCCCAAATGCTCCACCAATGGGACTCATGTACCCTCGTTATATCAAACAACCTTGGGAAGTAGTATCCGTTGATATTATGGGTCCATATCCCCGCAGTTCTCAAGGAAATGTCTATCTTTTAGTTTTCGTGGATGTGTTTTCTAAGTGGGTCGAATTATGCCCACTAAGAAGAGCCACCTCTAACGTGATAGTCGCAAAGCTAAAAGCACAAATATTACATCGGTTTGGTGCTCCAGTTCAACTGATCACGGATAACGCCAAAAATTTTGTTAGTTCTCTAGTGGATAAAGTTTCTAAAGATTGTGGGATAAAAAGAGTCAACACCCCTTTTTATCACTCACAAGCAAATCCTACCGAACGGTCAAATCGTAATATAAAACAACTTATTGATTCTTATCTTGGGAAAACCCACCAAAAATTGATGAAAAGCTTGGGGAAATTCAATTTGCCCTGAATTCTTCCGTTCACGAATCCACAAAATTTAGTCCCGCATTTTTAAATTTTGGTAGAGAGCTTCGGCCACTTCAACCGATCTGTGAAACTGAAATTCTAGATGATGGAGGAACAAATCAAGAACTTTGGGTTCAGAAAATTAGTAAAATTCCCGAAGTCCATCACCTAGCAGAGGAAAACTCCCTCCATGCTAGTATGAATCTAAGTCGACGATATAATCTTCGTAGAAGGCCCGATAAATTCCATCCTGGTGATGTTGTCTTGAAGAGAATCACCCAACTCTCATCTGCCGCTGACAAGATAGCTTCCAAGTTAAATCCTAAATATGAGGGTCCATATACTGTTATATACTGTTATCTCTGTGTATGAATATGATAAAACCTCGAAACCACTAATATGTATATTGTAATGTAAAGGGAATATTATAGTAGATAAAATATTTCCTGTGAGATAAAAAGAAACCATTTCCTTTTCATTGATGTTTCAATCAAACTAACAAGAAATAAAATCATTAAGTAATTGAATATGTTTTACTATCGAAAATTACGAAAATTCTATAAAAATTTATAATTCTCAATATATTATTAAAATTTATAAATTTATTATTTTTCTCTCTCTTTAGGTAAATTAAAATTATGTGATAAAATAATTTTGTAAACACTTTTATCGATAATTATTAAAAGAATTCGATAACTTCAAGCTAATTTAAATTCTTTCAAGAATCTTGTTAACATGACAAATTAATCTTTTAATTCAATTTAATTACATGCCGGTTAATTGACTTAAAATGTAAAAAGTCGTTTTAATTTATTTTCCTATGGCTTCTAACACAATTAAATAAATATATTATATGTATGATTATGTATTATATATATCTACCATATATGCTTTACTTAGGTAATCCAATAATATACATTATATATATATGTATCTCAAACATTCAAGAATCAAAAATATAATAATTAATGAAAAGAAAATCAAATTAATTATTCATTAATTTGTACTCATGTAAATATAATAATAATTATTTTTAAGACTTTTCAATTATATTATCATTTCAGTATATCAAAGCCTTAATTTATTTTTTATTTTCTTATTTATTCTTTAATTTATTCATTTATTGATTAAATATTATACTAAACATATTATATTGTATATGTTATAATAGAAGACAATATTATATTAATTTTCTTGGTAGATATACTGAGATGAAGAGGGAGGGGGTGGGGCAAGTATGTCGGATCGACAATGCAAAGTCCTATAGACCCCAGATAGAGCAATTCCCTTGCTAGGCCTGGGACTTGAACCCGGGACCACGAGAATGTGAGGCAGCTTCGCTAACTTCTCACCCTGTGGCGCCTTAAGCTTTGAATATTTTTTTTTTAAATTAATTATTTGATTTTTTTACATTACAGGGTTTTGCACTAATATAAATATCATTATTCAATAGTATATAAATAAATTCAAAATAAATATAAACAAAATTTTATTTAAAAACCAAATTTGAGTCATTAAGTTATTCTATACCTCTTGCATACAGTTGTCTACTTTCAACTGTTCTTTGGTTGTTTCGTTTCATTTGAATTCTAACGAGCTTCTTCCTAGTTTATTGGTTATATATGGTTTTAAGGGTCCTTGAGATGGTATTTCGGCTCTTCAAAATTCCTTCAGAAACCAATTCTTCATGAAGAATCTCTAAAGAGATATTGAGAAATTTTATTTTTTTTCCTCCATTTGGTGTCTCTTTTCTTCCTTTTTTAGTAAAAACTATTTCCTCCCTATTTTGTTTTATTAATTTATAAACGGCCGAAATTGAGAGGTCAAGATTTTCAGGTATTTCTTTGACTGGAGCATTTCTTTCAAATACTCGTCTTACACCTTTAATTATTTCCGAGATAACCATGTTTCGTTTTTTTCTTGAGTTATTTATGGGTTCGGAGTCTACAGAAGATTCTTCTTCAGGTAGAAATATTTCGACTTCAGAGTCGTTGTATAAAAACTTAAATATCATTTAGTAGTTTAAAAATTAGTTCAATTATCGTATAATAGAAGGCGTAACTGATTTCCGTCTTCTTCATCTAGAATGAGCTCCTTGAGGCTTCATTCACTTGCTTTTCGATATCTTTTCGTTTCGGACGTCTTCGTCACACTCTCGTTATTTCGTATAATTCGTCGGAAGCCATCTTTTCATTTCGTTTTCTCTCTTTCGTATTTAATTCATCTCGTATTGGCTTCATATTTCTTCGTTTTTTGTATTTAAATTTCATTGATTAAAATCCTTCGTAATTATCCAATTCGTAACAAATAGTACCTTTGGATAATTAACTTGTAATTTCTAATTCATATCAAATAGAACGATTAGATCATAACTTATCATTTTGTCGTTACTCTCTCGTAATATATTTATAACACGAGCTGTGTTCAATCATCGAAACTACCTCAGATTAAAGGTATTTATAAATATATATATTTTCTTATAATATTTCGAATTGTTAATGTTTCAAATAAAATATTAATTTTTCAAATATTCTTGTATATAATAATCTCATTTTCGTTAAATATTCTTGTATATAATAATATTATTTTCGTTAAATATAATTGTATATAAAACCTAATTTGTTGTCTTTGATTTATTATAGATATTAATATATATAATTTTCGTTGTCTTTTACCCGATAGCAATTCAGGGGAGAATTGGCGAACTCCTGCAAATCTTTGTAATTATTTAATATAGATATTTTAAATCTACAAGGGATGAAGAGAAGTTTCCACATGGACCATTTTTGAAATAAATATCCCCGTCTAACCCATATTTCAGAAACCCGGAAATTCTCTTAAAACAGGAAAATTCCTATACATCCAAAATGGCGACCGTTATCGAGGACCAGGGTAATTAATAAAATTATATATATTAATCTTTGCTATTTTCGTAACAAACTACGCAGTCAATCGTCTTTCGTATTTCATCGGAAGTTTTCGAAAGGCTTCGTGTTGTACCCCCACCAACCATATCAGGTCGGTATACACGAACCATTCTAATTCGACTGGTACTTCGTTCGGATATTTTCGTATATATTCCCCACCATCGTTCGATTTATTTCGTGTATTTCATTCGCTTCGGATTGAACACACACTTCGTTTATTTTCGGGAAGTTTCGCTTCCATTCGTATATTTGTTTACTTTTGAAATTAATTTACAAATCGTTTTCAATTTTCTTCTTTAATTAATAATTTGTTTCATAGTCAATTTATATTAAAATGGCTAATGAATTAATCGAATCCTTTGAAAAGGAATATTATTTAATACAAGTAGATTTAGACGAAGTTAATCATCGAATAGAAAATTCTATCAATTATGAGCCGACTCTCACTTTGATTAATAAATTAATTGACAGATGTAAAAAATTACAAGCTGACATTGTCGGTAATAATTTGTATAAAAATAAAGCTGGTAAAGTTATATTGACTAATTCTTCTGATTTAGTCAAAGATTTGAATTTACAATTTGATAGTGTTCATCTTAAAATTATTGAACAAAATAATACACTTTTAAAAAATGTTTCAGATTCACCAGATATTAAAACAAATGTCAACCTGTCACTTCCACAGTTGCATTTAGAAAAATTTAATGGGGATTTGGATAAATGGAAATCTTTCGAAACACAATTTCTCAACACAGTCGATTTGAGAATGGATCTAACGCCTACACAGAAGCTCATGTATTTAAGAAGCTTTCTACACGAGAAACCATTGAAAATAATACATCATTTGGAAATAATCGATCAAAATTATAGTCGTGCATTGAAGTTATTAAAAGACAAATATAATAAAAAGAAACGGACAATTTTTAATTTATTGGATAAATTATTTAACTTGCCAAAAATAACGGTATCAAATTATAATCATTATTCTAATCTAGTTGATAATACAAAAAGTTTAACTGAACAATTACAAAATTATGATACTAATATTGAAGCATGTAATAATTTACTTGTATATTTGACTTATAATAAATTAGATTATACAGCCCAAACTCAATGGGATCTTCATCACCAAAGTGATGAAATGTCTCGTTTAAATGAATTATTAGAATATATAGAACATTTAAGTAATACTTGTTTAAAATCACAAAAAAGATTCAACAATGAAAATAGTTTTGGCTCCAATTCTAACAATAATAAATTCGTATCTAAACCAGTTGAAAAATCATTTAATATTACTATGGTTAATAGAAATAATTGTCATTTTTGTAATAAAAATCATAAATTGGAAATTTGTAAATTATTTTTAGAATTGGAACCGAGAAAAAGATTTGATTTTGTAAAAAGTAAACGTCTTTGCATAAAATGTTTAAACATAGGACATACACTTAAACTCTGTCGATCAACAATAACATGTAATATTTGTAAAGGTTCTCATAATGTATTATTACACTTTTCCAGATCTGAGGCGGTATCGAAGATTGAACACATAGCTGAACAATCATGCTTAGAATCTCAGGAAAAGGAAACTCGAATACAACAGTCTTACTTTTCGAAAAATCAAGAAACCTCTTCGTCGCTTACTCGGTCATTGAATGCACATTCTATGGGTTCGAACTTCACTTCTTTATTGCCTAGAGCTAAAATAGTCTTAGAAGATAAATCAGGTATTAAATATGATATTAAGGTTTTTCTCGATCAAGGTTCCGAATCCAGTTTCATATCGAGTGAATTGGTTTCATATTTTGACTTAGAACTCTTTCCATCAAATGTTATAATTGAAGGTTTAAATAACACACACCTTGTAGATTCTCGGAACAGGGTTAATTTAACATTTGATTCGACTATCGAACAATCGTTTAAAATAACATCATCATTTCTTGTTATTGATAATCTATCTTTTACAATTCCTTCAAGAAAACTTGAAAGGAATCAATTTGAATTTGCAAAGGAATTAAATTTGTCAGATAAAACTTTCCACATTCCAAATAAGATACATGTTCTCATTGGAAATGATCTTTTTCCAAAGCTCATTAAAAATAATATTATATATAATTCGAATAAAAGTTTAATGGCAATGGATTCACATTTGGGATTTATTGTTTCGGGAAATGTTTTGACAAAATCATGTTTTGCATTAAGGGAAAAAGAATCCAAGAGAATCGATTCACAAGAGATAAATTATAATATTAAAAAATTATGGGAGATTGATAATTTTGTAGATGTCGAACCTTCGAATATAATTTCAAATGCAGAATCTACATTGTTGGAATCGATAAAACATAATTCGAATGGTAGATTACAAATCGCACTACCATTTAAAAATGATTATATATTTTTAAGTAAATCATTTAATCGAACTAAAATTATGTTAGATAATTTAGAAAGTAGACAAGTTATATCGAAAGATAAGGAAATTTTAACTTTTAACTCATGTAACAAAGTATTAGGAATTGCATGGGATAATATTAATGGTTATTTCATATTTAAGTATAAAACTTATTTAGTCGTGGAATTAACTAAAAGGAAATTATCGTCTTACCTTACTAGTTATTACGATCCACTCGGATGGTTAATTCCAATCTTTATTAAATTGAAAATTTTATTGCAATATTTATTTTTTTTGAAAATTGATTGGGTTGAAGCGATCCCTATAGATTGTGAAAGTATTTGGACTCGATTTTCTGAACAAATACATTTATTAGAAAATATAAAGATACCTCGGTGTATATCACATATTGATAGTATTACATATCAAATTTTCGCTTTTTGCGATGCCTCGGAAAAGGCATACGATTGTGTAATTTATTTAATCGGTTATGATGGAATGGAGATCAGTGAGTTTTTCGTTAATAATAACTGGCTGAATGGTGAAAAAGTTTGTTTCTGCATTTACCTCAAGATTTTAACATCGAAGAAAACCAAAACATTGCCTTGCCTATAGAAGAGGAAAGACATTTAGTTTTGAAAAATTTCTTCACTTTATCTCAATCAGTTGAGATTCGTATTGATTTTCTCGAGCAGATTATAAAAAATCATAATAGTTATGATAAATTAATTACTCATTTGGCCATTTGGCTAAAGTATATACGTATTCTTCATTTTCGAATATCGCGAAAGGATAAATCTTTTAAATTTGGAAATGTTATAAATTTAGAAGAATTTACTCGAACCAGAATGTTTCTAATAAGAAATATTCAACAAAAATACTTTGCATTAGAAATTAATTACTTAAAAATGAATCAAGAATTACCTGTAACCAGTAAAATAAAATCTCTTTCACCCTTTTTAGATTTAGATGATATTCTCAGAGTTGGAGGAAGATTAGAATATTCGACATTGTCTTATCATCAGAAACATCCAATCATACTTCCGAAAAAACATCGCTTAAACACGTTGATATTAGAACGACTACACAAGTTTAATCTTCATTGTGGACCTCGTCAATTGGAAGCCTTCTCTCGAATGGAATACTGGAAGATTGGAGGAAGAGATTTATGTAAACGGGTTTTTAGAAATTGCATCACTTGTGCAAAGTTTAGAAGGAAAACAATTACACCTATGATGGGAAATCTACCCCCTGAACGGTTGATTGTAGAAAGAGCCTTCTTTGTAACTGGTATCGATTTTTTTGGTCCCTACCAAGTTTATTTAAAACGTGGTAGAGGGATGAAATCAATTAAGATTTATATTTGTTTATTCGTTTGCTTCTCCACAAAGGCTATCCATTTAGAGCTTTGTGAAGATTTGTCAACCATCGCTTTTTTGAATGCCTTGACAAGATTTATTAATCGTCGTGCCATACCACAGAAAATATTTTCGGATAATGGAACAAACCTCATTGCTGGAAATAAAGCTTTGCAGGTAGAATATAATAATTTACAAAAAAATTTGAATTCGGACTCGCTACAAATCTATTTAAGAAAAAACAGCATCATCTGGTCTTTTGCCCCAGCCTACGGTTCATGGTTCGGAGGTCTTTATGAAAAGCTGGAGTAAAAAGCTGTAAATACCATTTAAAAAGAACCATAGGAAAACAAATACTTACTTTTCTTGAATTCTACACTCTAATTACTTCTGTCGAAGGGATATTAAATTCACGCCCTTTATCGGCACTTTCGTCGGCCGTCACTAATTTCGATACAAGTCCAGGACTAGACCATATAACTCGAGTAGTCAAAGTTCAAACACCAACTGGGATATTCACTCGACCAGTACATAAATTGGTGAAACTCCCTATGGAAGAGAAGAGCAAACATTGAGATAGCTTGAATTGACCCTCCCTCCATAATACCATTGTCGGGTAAATTCAAGGAGAGGGAGGATGTATAAAAACTTAAATATCATTTAGTAGTTTAAAAATTAGTTCAATTATCGTATAATAGAAGGCGTAACTGATTTCCGTCTTCTTCATCTAGAATGAGCTCCTTGAGGCTTCATTCACTTGCTTTTCGATATCTTTTCGTTTCGGACGTCTTCGTCACACTCTCGTTATTTCGTATAATTCGTCGGAAGCCATCTTTTCATTTCGTTTTCTCTCTTTCGTATTTAATATTCATCTCGTATTGGCTTCATATTTCTTCGTTTTTTGTATTTAAATTTCATTGATTAAAATCCTTCGTAATTATCCAATTCGTAACAAATAGTACCTTTGGATAATTAACTTGTAATTTCTAATTCGTATCAAATAGAACGATTAGATCATAACTTATCATTTTGTCGTTACTCTCTCGTAATATATTTATAACACGAGCTGTGTTCAATCATCGAAACTACCTCAGATTAAAGGTATTTATAAATATATATATTTTCTTATAATATTTCGAATTGTTAATGTTTCAAATAAAATATTAATTTTTCAAATATTCTTGTATATAATAATCTCATTTTCGTTAAATATTCTTGTATATAATAATATTATTTTCGTTAAATATAATTGTATATAAAACCTAATTTGTTGTCTTTGATTTATTATAGATATTAATATATATAATTTTCGTTGTCTTTTACCCGATAGCAATTCAGGGGAGAATTGGCGAACTCCTGCAAATCTTTGTAATTATTTAATATAGATATTTTAAATCTACAAGGGATGAAGAGAAGTTTCCACATGGACCATTTTTGAAATAAATATCCCCGTCTAGCCCATATTTCAGAAACCCGGAAATTCTCTTAAAACAGGAAAATTCCTATACAGTCGTTATAATTTAAAGTCATTTAGGTCAAAAAAAAAAGATGAAAACAAAATAAATACAATAATTAATAAATAAATTTAGATTAATTTAATTTATTAGTGTTCAAATTTCAACGATTTTTTGCAACAGATAAAAATTATTTGTATTTATTTTGATTTCATTTATATAAATCATTGAATAATTTTATTTATTATAATGCATAACCCTGTATTATGATAATAATATTTTCTGAGAACATTTTATAAAATTTAATATATATATATATATATATATATTATTATTATTTGCGTTTGGACCATCTAGGATCACGCAAAGCTCCCATACATTTAAGGGTATTGATGTTAAGTGGGCCCATATATGAATGTTCTTTAGGTGTTAACATTATTCTTCATTTTGTGTGCTCGTGAAGATCCGGATCCTCCAGGTGACGGGTAAATTGGGTACCACCTGGAGTTATTCTCATCACGATCTATTGTTGCTTATAGTTGTTTGTTTTTGAAGTAGTCCTGCTGGTGCAGGGTTGTATAGAACCAGGGCTTGTCAGTTCCTGGAGATATATATATATATATTTATTTAAAAAATATACTTTTACTCCAATTCCACTAATTAATTATTTTTTTAGTGGTTTAAACAATAACTTCTTGATAAATGATTTGTAATTAATTAAAATTTATTTATAATACAAATTTTATCTTAACAGACAAAATGTGTTAAAAAAAGAATGTAATAAGAGTTCCATCAGCGATTTTTTCTTTCCTACTATAGCTTTGCAATATCCACAATTTCTGCCAAACTTTTCATTTTCCAACCAGCAAAGACAACAGAATCATCATAATTATTATCAAGCAACTGCTTCGGCTACACCTCCAAATCTAATGTTAAATTCTCAAAATATATATCCTTATCAAAACAATCAATGTATGTATAATTCAATTATAAATCATTTTTTTAATCTTGATTAATTTTATTATGAATGATACAAATTATTTTTTTAAATTATATTAAACATAAGATCTTTTTTGTTTCAGTATATTATAATGTAGCACAAAGACCTGCAGCCCCTGCAGTGACTGGACAACAAGTTCAACAGGGTGCGCAAACTCAGTCATTACCTCTTATACAACAGCATCCAATGCAACTTTCTATGGTAACAATGCCAATGCAACCTGTTTCTACAGGTCAACAACCTCAAACTCAAACTCAGAAAAGTATATTTTCACCTAATTTACTTATTTATCATAATAATTATTCATTTAAATATTATTAATTTACAAAATTTATTTTTTAGAAATGAAATTATAAAATTTTACATTCTTGATTTTTTTTATAATAAATCACAATATTTTCTTGATTTTTTCAGACTGTAGAACTTACAGCCCCCTGTTGTATCTGCAAATACCAATGCACCAGCAGTTCATGTGTGTTAAAAAAATGAATACGTCAGATAGCTCACAAATTAAAGCAAGTAATATTAAAAATGTTAGGCCAACGATTAATCAAAGCTCAAACAATCTTTCTCAAGACAAAGGAAAAATAAAAGATGAAAAGGAGAAATCTCCTCCTGTTGACTTTTAACTAAAAATATACAGCCTTCTGCTAATCAAAATAAACATACAGCTAAGGTATTTTTATTCTCTAAATAAATAGTTATTAATTAATAATCCAAGTGATAGATAAAAATTGATTCTTAAAAAGAAAAAAATTTATGAATATTCTAAATTGTAATTTTTCCTAACAATCATACTAATAGATAAGTTATATATTTTTCCTCCAAGATAAATAATTTATATACTCTAATTAGAATTGATTTTAAATGAACCACTAGACTATTTTGATTAAAGAAAGGTTTATGGAAATTTAGTCCTTTGTAATTGGGACGCATTTTGAGTTTTTCTGCTTTCTTGTTACGCATTAATTTTAGTGATTGCGTATTTATTCATGTTAAGGAGTTTGAAGAATTTAGATATAGCGAGTTTGTTTATGTTTACCAGTTAACAATCCATTTTTTTTTCTTCAATAATAAATTTGAAATAATAGGCAGTACCCTGGTAATCTTATCAGGGGATATTTATTAAATATGGGTTGTCTCAAATGTTTTTGCTTCTGTAAGGTAAATTAATTGAAATTTTTTACTAATTTTCACGCCTGACATAAACATAATAAATTAGAAATATGGGGGTATATAATTTTCACTTCAAATTTTTATTATTTTAACATTAACATAGAGAGACACATTTTTCTCTTATTCATCAATTTTTAAACACAATTATCGAAAAACGATGAATAATTTTCATTTATTAGGTATATTTCAGGTATTAGGTTCAAAGATTTAATATATTATAAAGATTCATTATATAGTTCATTCATTCACGAGCCTTAAATTCTCGAAATTGAGATTCTTAAAATAAATTCTTAAGCAAATTTTATGATTATTATTAAAACTGATTTTTTTTTTCTAGAAACGCTCTGAGAAAACTTCCAAGTCGAAAGATCGGGAGCGTCCTAGTGCGGCTCCGGGGAGCAATGCTCCGTCAAACGAGACTTTGTCTTGTAATACTGGTCCAATTCCGAGGGAAATCCCCTTATCAAATATTGCATCTAACGAATCTTGCCGTTTTGTTCCTGCGGGATATCTTGACGGGTAAATCATTTTCAATAATAAGTTTTTTTAGGTTGTTTCATATTTAACGTAAATAAAATATTCGATCTAGTTAATAAAAATAGAAATAATTAATTTATACATAAAATTAATGGAAATAGTTAGAAATAAAATCACTTTTTATCACAAAAACATTTAAAGTTTACATCTAAAACTGATCTCATATACATATATATATATATAAACAAGAATTTCTTTAATTGCTATCTTAATATTTTAATTCTCGAAACTAGTCTTGTAATTTTCCATTTTTTCATTTCATTATATTAATTTCATGATCCGCTTTTATTATAATTATAAATATTTCATTCTTTTAACAAGTAATTTGTCTTTTATGCTAATATATTTTAATTCAATTATTTTTCTTCTAATATTTTCCCATTTGATATATATTTGATTCCATTTAATTCATACATTTAATTATAGTAATCATGATTCCATTCCATAAAAGTTATTATATATTATAAATTTTAAGTGAAAAAAACAAATTTGATAAGAGTAGGAATTTAAAATTCACATAAATTAGTTTTATTATAGAGGACATAGAAAAAAATAAAATATTACAAAAATGATACTGGTTAAATGCGTTTACTATGGATATTTAATAAATATAATTTAGATTGTCTTCATTAAAAATGGGACTTTTTTAAAAAACACTTTTATATTGAAAATAAATTAAGTAAATTAGAAAAATATATTTTGTTTTAATATAATATTGATGGTTTCAGATTGGTGAAACCTTCTCCATCTAAAGATTCGATTCCTACTAGTGGTTTCACCACCACTAAAGCTGAAAATAATGCTTTACCTGTAGAATTTTCACCGTTACCTGATTTATCAAATGTTCAACCTGCTGAAACTACTCATTCTCAGGCTGATGTAAATTCTAATTCTAGCGATGATGAAAGTAAGTACCATTTATTTATGTATAAGTGAAATAGATAGTTTTATATTTTTAATTATTAAAATGACGAAACTAGAGTTGTTGAAATAATGTATTAACCAACTTTTTAAAGTTTCAATTCTAGAAGACTTTCTTTTATTATCAAATTTAATCAAAGTTTTTTGAAAAATAGAAAAATTTTTCTATTTTACATTTTGATATTATTCAGAAAATTTGCAATTGTCTTGGCAGAAATTGCATTTTTGAAAACTATTTTAGTTTTTTGCACTTATATATATTGAATATTATTGCAGAATTTTTGAATTAATTTTTAATATAAATAAACATTTTCTAAATTTGTTTTTTTTTATTTGATTTTCAGGTTCAAACGAGAAAAAATCCAAAAGAGGAAGTCAAGTTGGAAGTACAAACACTTCCGTTTTCACTACAACCTCCAAAAGTGTTGAGCCTGAATTGTCGGATAGTGCTACTCCAACAATTGATCAACTTGTTTCTGGAGAGCCATCTCCTCCTGTATCTGCCAACCAGGCCCCAACTATAATGAAAGATCTTTCATCTATAGAAGATGAAAAATATTTAGAAGTTAAAACTTCTAACAATATACCTTCACAAATTGAAGATAAAAATTCCAATATATCCAATAGTATTTCGAATTCTTCTTCAAGACCTGAATCACCTACAATTCAAAATAATAATTTTGAGCAGAAACTAGCCGTTGTTCCAAACATGTTTCTTAAAGCTAATGAATCATCTGAAAATGATGAAAAAGAGAAATTAGATAATAAAAATGATATAAATACAGAAACTACAGAAACTACTAATCACTTAACCGAAACAAAAACTGAACCTTCAGTTCCTGTTGTAAACAAAACTGAGCCAACTCCTCGAAGTAATCTTAAATATTCACAAGGTAAATTTTTATTCCTGGCCAAAATTTGCAATATATATATATAATTAGATTTTTATATTTTGTATTTCTAAATAATTGATTTTTGACATTTAGATCAATGGAGCCCGGTTAATCCTCTTGGTAAAAAGAAATATGGCCGAGAATTCCTTTTGGAGTTAATGAATGATCCTGAATCAAAGAAGAAACCTGATAATCTTCCAGATTTAGATGTTGTTATGAATAGTACCAGGGTAAATTATTTTCTATTTATTACTTGTTATTTTAAAAGAATAATTATTAAATTAAATTACGGCCTGTAAATATCAAATTTTAAAATTTAAAATTTCTCAACTAATAAAAATAAATATAAATGAATTTACAAATATTTTTTTTTATATTCTATAGCAAACCTTATCAAAACGAAATAGTCAACAAGGCAAGCCTAACAAAGGAGGAAAACAAAATTTAATTCAATTTTCAATATCACTCAAAGAAGATGTTAAGCTTCATGAATCAGATAATGCTTGGAAACCTGGAAGATTTAAAGGAACTTCCATACCTAATGTAGATAATGAAATTCAAAAAACAGACGATTTATATAAAAGAGTTAGAGGTGTTTTGAATAAATTAACACCTCAAAAGTTCGATACTTTGGTAAATCAAGTTAAAGAATTACCGATTGATAATTCACAAAGATTGAAAGGTGTAATCGATTTAGTTTTCGATAAGGTGTGTATTAAATTAATCCAATTTTTTTAATAAATTATTATTTTCTTTTTCTTTTTATTTCAAATTTAATTGTTTACTTCTAGGCCGTCGATGAGCCATCATTTTCAGTTGCTTACGCTACAATGTGTAAAGTTCTTCAAAACATGGCGGTCCCTAATTCTTCCAATACAAAACCTGGTGAAAAAGTTGAAACGGGTAATTTTCGAAAAATTTTAATCAATAGATGTCAAGAAGAATTTGAAAAAAATAAAGAAGCAGAAATTGATAAAGATAAAAAGCTTGAGGAAATTAAAAATTGTGTAGATCCCGTAAGTTATTATATTATATATACAGATTAAATAAAACAATAAAATGATTATTACATTATTTAATGAAAGTAGTGAAGCTAAAAATATTTTAAGGATAATTTCTTTATGATTAAATATAATTAATAAAAAATGAAAATATTAATAAATCGTTCTTTAATAATTGTGTGAAAAAAATTGTATTTTTAGGAAAAAAAGAAAGAATTACAATTGCAATTTGATGAAGATTGGAGAAAAATTCGAATGAAATCCTTGGGAAATATAAGGTACTAATAATTTGTTTAATAGAAAAGAAAGATTGAATATTTATTTAGAACACTTGTCTTTTTCTTCTATTAAAGTCGGGTGTATCAGAAGTTGTATAAAAAATTAATAATGAATTATTGTTAATTTTTTTTTTATTTAATGATTTTTATATTTATTTAAAATGATAAGCCTATAAAATAATGATAATTTTATATGATAAATTTATATGATAAATTATTTCTTAATTTATTTTTAAATGATGAAACTATTTTTTATGTCAGACTAGAGTTTCTGAGTATCTTTGACGATTTTAAAATCTGAACATTATAAATTAAAGTTTCTATTTCTTCTCTTATATGTTCATCTATTTATCATTTAACTACAAATATATTTTTAGATTCATTGGAGAATTATACAAATTATCGATGTTGACTGTAAATATAATGATCCGATGTATCAAACATTTACTAAGCGGAGGTGATGAAGAAAGTTTAGAATGTCTATGTAAATTACTTACGACAATTGGAAAAGATCTTGAAAGTAAAAGTAATAATAATTATCAGGTAATTATTTAATAATTTTAATCTTTCTATTATATATAATTATTTTTTAATTTTAATCTTAATATTTTTTTTAGGATCTCGGTCCCTATATAGATCAAATGAAACAGCTTGCAAATCGAAGAGGAGAAATTTCATCTCGGGTCCGTTTTATGGTACAAGATGTGGAAGAATTGCGATTAAATAAATGGGTTCCCAGAAGAGATGAATCTAATCCAAAAACTATCGATCAAATTCAAAAAGAAGCTGATCGTGAAAGAGAGACAATAGAAACTCTTAATTTAAATACTATGAATACTCCTCGAAAGGATGATAGACTTCAAGATCGTAGAAAACTTAGTAAGTTCGCTCCTATTGACTTTAAAATGAAAAATAATGTAAAAGCATGTCCACTCAAGTTAGATTTGCCTTAAAAATAAATAATCATTAATTATATATTAAAACCATTGATTGATATTCGTTTCTTGTGAATTCATTAATTTATCAAAAATTAAATTTTTTCAGAAAATGAGGAATGGCAATCGGTATCTTGGAGAAGGCCTGCTCCTTTTGATTTAACAAAAATTAAACAATTAAAGGTTAGTTAGTTAACACTTTATTTTTAATATAATCTCAAATTTTCATCAAAATAATTTTTTAATATATATTATTTCGAAAATTATAAATAATTTACTTTAACAGCCTAATAATATATAATATAATCAACAGTATTGAAATAAATTTATTATTATTTTGTTTTAAAGTTCATTTTTCTTATAATGTTTTTCTCTTATATAGCAAGGGTCACTTGATACCCATTTACAACTTGGCTATAAAGGCAAATTTTCACAATGGCGCAGAGGAGTTTCCACGAAAACGGATGAGAAAAAATCAGCTTCATTTAATAGTAACAAATTTGCTGCATTAGATACAAGTGATGATAAACGTTCTTCAGATCTCATGAGATCTTCAAATACTTTAGGATTGGACGTAGAAAGTGAACGTAAAAGAATGCTTAGCTCACATAAAAATGAAGGTAAAACCATAAATGCATAATAATGATAATAAACTATTTATTTAAATTTTTAGCAATACCTTATTTTATTTGAATATTTTTCAATTTAGCTAGAGCAACTCTTCCGGTTTCTCGTTCTAATTCAAGGGATAATTCATCATCATCACATAGAGATGCCCATAATTCTCTCCCTTTTTCAAATGTTGGGATATCCCCATCAGTAACATCTTCAAGTGGAGTTGGACAAACTTCAAATATTACTCCAACTACAAGACCAATTATTCCTCCAAATACATCACATAATCTCAATTCAACATCTGGACTATTGAAAGCTCCAGTAAAATTAGATGAAAATCAACTGAAACTACATACATCAAATATTCTTGATGAATATTTATCAAACGACAATTTAAAAGTAATTATATTTTCTTGATTCATACACACTTATATATATATATATATATATATGTAATATATATATGATGAATATTCTTTTTCTTAATAATTTCATTAAAGATTTATTTTGGAATTCCTCGTTACTGAATTTTATAGATTTTAAATTATATATATCTTATTATTTTCTTTCAATTAATTATAATTATTTGAATTATAGGAACTTTCAGATAATGTTCTTGAGGAATTAATTGAAGAACAACGATCTGAATTTGTTAATATTTTACTTAACCTTGGAATTGAAAGATCGGTTAATGTTCGCGAAAGCATTTCTAAAATGTTAATACATCTTGTATCAAATGATATTTTGAAAGTTGATGATATCTTGAATGGGTATGTTTAAACTTAATTTTTATATTTAATTAATAATTATTTATATTATTTTAATATTATTTATATTTTTAGTTTTATGGATATATTTGATTTAGCTAAAGATATTATCATTGATGTTCCCAAGTTTTGGAACTTTGCTGCGGATTTCCTTGGTAATTAAACTTTTTTAATATTTTTTTCCATCTTAAGCATTTTATATATATAATAAATAATTTAAACATGATGATAATTTATTTACGGATCTCTATGATGGATTGAAGCTCAACAGGGCTGAAAAAACTAAATTATTATTTTGATTTGATATATTTCTATAATAAGTTATTATTTCATTTTTTTTAGCCCCACTTATTACTTCGAAATCCATTTCTTGGGCTCAATTCCGAGATGCTATTAAAATTAAAGATATTGATTGTTCTAAACTTCTTCCTCATTTATTTCAAATAATTGTGAAGACTCAGGTAATGAATAATAAATCAGTTTATATTATTTATAATTAATTTTACATGCATATTTTAATTTTGTATTTTAAATAAAATGATGAAACATAACTTTTTAAGTCAGACTAGAGTTTCTGAGATAACTTGATGCAAATTGATTCTGAGGGAAAAAAAAACTATTTTTTATGTATAAATAAATTTATAAAATTTAGTAATTATAAAGAAAAAAGAGAAAATGGTTTATTTTTGCGAATTCAACAATTATTTTTTTTGTTTTAGAATCCTGCAACTATACGTCAAGAAATGGAATCTCAAAACGTTGAAATTAAAGATTTTATTTCTGGTGAACTTTCACAAGAGAGTGAAATTTTAATATTATAATTTATTAAGACATTTATATAAATAGTATTTCATATTACAATTTTATTTTTTTTAAAAATATAAATTAAAAAATTTAACTTTTTCTTTTTGTTAGTTTCAATACAAAATACACCTCTATCATAATTATAAGTATATAATTTTCCAATTTTATTCATTTTAATGACAATTATTTCTTATTTATATTTTTTTATAGACACATCATTTTCCAATGAAATTTACCATTCCCTATAAGATAATGACAAAACAGTTGGAAACCTCTATTCCATTTATACTTCAAAACTAATTCTTAAAACAGACTTTGTGACAGACAATTAAATGCATTGAAATCAGACATTACAATTTTAATTAAAAATTTTCTAATATAAATCTGAACGGCTAATCATTTGGTTTTTCTTTTTAGCTATACCAAAGTGACTATTATAAACTTGAAATGAATTGCCTATTAAATTTTAAAAAAAACAATGGTACGACTAGACGGGATAATTTAATTATTTTGTCTCTCATGAACGAGACATTATTGAACAAGAAATATTTTTTATACGACAGACTTTTATCTAATTCCCAATTTTTTATGAGAGACGGGACATATTTTTCTATATTTGGTTCATGACTTATTCCATTTAAACTTGGAGACTTAGCAATTTTTTTATTTCTAACCGTTAACAGACTTGACTCAGACAGAATTTCATTTATTAATGATTTATTTAGACTATGATGGGACGTACGATTGACAATATCCGCAGGTATGTTTTTAGTTACTTTTATAGACTCGATTTTATTTTTTAAGTGCTGGAAAAATTCATTAGGATGTTTATTTGAGAGATCATTTCGTTGGCTAATTTCAGGCTCGGTTTCTGTTAATGATGGCTTTTCATTCACAGACAGAACGACATAAGACAGACTATCAGGACAATTATTACTATTAACATTATTAATTTCAATTATTGATTCACAAATTTTTTCTTTTAAATTTACATAAGACAGACGAGGGGGATTATTATTACAATTATTTTTAACATTATGATTAGTGTTATTATTAATTTCAATTTCCGTATCAAAAGGTTTATTATTTAAATTTACACTGGACGGACTAGCAGGACTAATATTATTAATATCATTAACACTATTAATTTCAATTAATATTTTACTTAACTCAAAAGTTTTTTCATTTAATTTTACATAAGACGGACAAGAAGAATTATTATCACTATTAATATTAACACTATCATTATTCTTATTATCAATTTCACTTACTGTAATAAAAGTTTCATTATTTAAATCTACAGAAGACGGACTAAAAGGCTTCTTATTACTATTAATTTTAACACTATCACAATTTTTATTATCAAATTCAATTACTGTATTAAACGTTTTAATATTTAAATTTACAGAAGACAGACAAGAAGAACTATTATTTCTATTAATTTTAACACTATCATTGTTCTTATTATCAATTTCATTTACGGTATCAAAAGTTTTATTATTTAAATTTACAGAATAGGGACAAGACGAATTATTATTACTATTATTAATATTATGACTATCATTAACTTCATGATCTAATATAATTTACTAACACAATATGATATTTAATTTTGCAAACAACTACTAATTGATTTCTATAAAAAAGCTTGGGACGGGTGCCTTGCTTTGAATGTCTCGAAATATGCGATGCCTTGTTTTTATTATTTATTATTAAAATTTTATTCGATATAACTCCCGTGTATTTTCTATAGGAGATTGAAAAAAAATTATTGTTTTTATTTATTCTAATTTGAATGGGCCCAAGGGGGGTGTGTGTTTTAAATTTATCAATTATATTGCAGGTACTTTCCATTTCTAATTTCTCTTGCTCTTCGCTACCTGACACTACACCTATCAGAACAATGGGCATCTTTCTCCATGACCTTACCTCTGTGGGCTCCTTAGAATTTATTTTGACTGCGTCCATCGGTATATTTTTCCTTTTTGTAAATTCTTTTATCGGGACACTGGGAATTATTTTCATGCATGTGTCAATTTTTTCTTTTAATTTTCTCCACTCTGGTCCCTTCCCTATTGTTTCTATATTTTCTTTATTATCCCTATTTGGACTTTTTGAAATTTGAATTTTGCTAATAGACATTGCCTCCGGGGCCTGGTCAATTCTTTCTTTTAAATTTACTATTTCTGGTACCTGCTCTTTTATTACAATTTCTCTATTTTCCAACCCAATATTTATTTTTTCAATTTTGTCTGACTTAGTTATATTGTCTATAAACGATACATTTTCATTTTGACCCTCTATTTTTTTGATTTGCTCTATTTTTAATTTTTGCCTATTAAAATCTGACTGTCTACCCGCTTCTACGTCTGGTTTCATTAGGTCCAGAATTTGTTGGGGCATGCCATTGTTTCTAAATTGGGGGAGTTGGTTAACATTTCGTGAGGTGAAATGATTAAAAGGGCCTTGCGAATTGTGGTAGCGGGGAGGGGGGTGGTAATTTTGATAATTATTAGAATGAGAGTGATTTCTGGGAGCGAATTGTCTATTGTAATTTGAATCGTAGGGATTATACTCTCGCTTTTTGTTTCGCGAAATATGTGCCTAGGATCCTTTCTTAAATCTTCCCAGATGGTTAGATTTACGTGGGTCAGCATTTCATTGGCACGGCCTTGAATTTTATCTCTAACGTACCTGAGGAGAAATTCGTGCTGGTCATAAGGAAATGCGCTATAAATTTTATCTACCGTATTAATAAATCTTTGGAGTACGTTTGACTCGCCCTTAAAGATAGGAATACATTGTAACAAATGATCTGTATTCATTTTCATCATTAATTTCATTTTTCAATTACTTTATTTATGTATTATTTATTTTGATTATTATTATTTTAATTATGAAATGTTGGCCGACGATGACCCTTCGTTTTCGGCATAAAAAAATAATTATTTTATGATGTAAAATGAACGAATTTATTATTTATTTTTAAAAATTTAATTTTATAATTTTACCGTAAAAATTATGAGAGGTTGGCCGACGATGACCCTACGTTTTCGGCATAAAAAAATAATTATTTTATGATGTAAAATGAACTAATTTATTATTTATTTTTAAAAATTTCAATTTTTAATTTTACCGTAAAAATTATGAGAGGTAAAAATTAATTATAATATTTATAATATATTTTTTTAATATTTTTATTATGTAAAATGAAAGAATATATTATTTATTTTTAAAAATTTCTTTTTTTAATTTTACCGCTAAAATTATGAAAGTTTGGCCAACTTAAAAAATACTTATGGACTATAGACGGATGAAGTATTATGAGATATAATTGCGGCTTAAGGCCAAATCGTTCAATATTAATTAATATATTTTCATTATGACAACCACAAATTCAAAATTTCTGTTCACTAATTATTTGTAGACTTTAGTAAAATATATATATATAAATTGTTTTGTTTCATATGAAATATTTTTATATCATTCCAAAGCTTTAATAAATGCTTTCTATTTTATAGAATATTTTAAAAAAATTAACAAAATATAAATTAAGGAAAACGTGTTTTATTAATTTTTTTGTTTTTTCTTATCCTTTGTTTCAACACCCAATCGAGAATATTTTTTGTCTTTTTTTATTTAAATTAATATTTGATATTAATTATTAATTATTATAATATATGATATTAATTTAAATATCAAGTAAAAAATATTCATGGATTCTATCTATTAAAAATATTCTTAATTATTTAAATTTTTACAAACTTGTATTAATTTATGAGACTAAAGTTTGAGAAATCATATAATAAATAATATGTACATATATTATATAACGATTTATTTATTTATTTATTTATTTATAATATATATAAAGAATATGGTAAAGGATATGGGATTGAATAAGTAAAACAAAATAAATTCACAAATTTCATTTTATAATATTTATTAACATTAATGAATTATTATTATATTTAATAATTAATATTAATTAATATATACGTTAAAAATATTAAATACAATCGTCTTTTTTAAATAAAACATCAATTTTACATTTAAATACAAATACACAAGAGTAATTTATTTAATTTTTATATTAAAGTAATATTTTCACATCGTAATAATATTCAAAATTCAATGAGTATTTTGTTAAATTTTTATATTAAAGTTGCTTTTATTAACTTACAAAAAAAAAAAAAAAACATTGATGACAATATGATTTAACTTTAACAATTTCTTTTCCATTTCAATATACATTGATAATTTTTTACATTTTTCATATTAAAGTTTTATATATACATAATTCTTAAAAAGTATATATAAATCTATTTTTATTCATTTTAATATAATTACATATAAATACACCTATACGCTATTTATTTGAGGTTTTTTTTCTTAAAGATGTATTTTTAATCAATAAAAAGTTTCTATAAATCTTATTATTATATACTTAGGTATATTATAAAATATCCATCATATACATTGAAATAATTTCGATATTACTTGCAGAAGGTAACAATTTTTTACAAATGCCAACCTCCTCTGTTATTGTATCATCATCATCATCATTTGTATCAGTTGTATAAACGTTCAATGTATGAAGACGCAAGTATTTGTTCATTTTAATTAATGAATTAACTTGTGTCTTTTTTGTCAATGGAAGAATTAATTGATATAATTTTTTACATTTCAAAATGTATGGAAGTACTTTATTCGATATTTTTTCACATGCAAACAATGATAAAATATTTAATTTTTTTATTTGATGGATATCTTTTAGATAACTACTTCTTAATAAATCACAGTATTCTAATCGGAGATCTGTTAAATTTTCAAACTGATTAAGCATTTTCAAGGCATTTCTATGAATATCGTCGCATGATTCTATTTTCAAATTTGTTAATGGTAACCTTTTTTCAAGAAACACTTTAACTAGTTGTTTTGTAAAGGATTTTATTTCTATTAACATTACTTTTTTCAATTTACCTAATGGTGCAATTTCAAAATAACTCCTGAGAATTTCTTCAGGGCCATTATATCTAATTTGTAGATGTTCTAAATTTTGTAATTTTGACAAATAAGATGGCCAGGTTTTACTATCAGAATGAAAAGCGATTTCCAATTTTCTTAAATTAGAAAAGTTAACTATGGATTTCAAGGGTTCCATTGTTTTTATCAATATTATCGGCAAATTTAATGTTACAAGTTTGTTCATTTTCATTATTAATTTATTTATACTTTTACTACAAAAAAATTCATTTGGAAGACTTAACTTTTTTAAATTTGGAAAAAACAAATTAATATCCCTTAGAAAAATATCATAATTTAATCTGGACCCATTTATAATAATTTCTTCTACCTTATTGAAAATAGGACAATTTGGCAATTTACCTTCTTGGAGTTCACTTGATAATTTGATTAGAAGATTTCCTATTATAACTAATTGACTTTTGGAGAAATCTTGAAAAACAATTTTTTTTAATCTTGGCATGGATGAATGTTTTAGCAACTTGATTAAAAATTCCAAATTCGATTCACTTACATCAACAGTTTCTATTAAAAAATGGAATCGTTCAAAAAACTGTTCAGCGTAGTAGGAATTTGGACCGTCGAATGAAATAGCTGATAAAGAATAGACAATTCCAGTATTGATAATCACATCATAATAATATGGATCTTCACTAAAGAGAACCAATTCTTGGATTGTTGTATATTGCAGAATATTACCTACTAATTCTTGCGGTAATCTCCTCATATGTTGATCGAATTCTACATCATCACTAGAATTAACAGATAAACGGATTTACAAAATTAAAAAATGTTTTTTTTTTATTATTATTCTACATAAATAGCTTTTAAAAATGTACAATACTTACTGTTGATATTGAGGAGTCATCTTCTGAACACAATGGTTGGTTTTTTTCATCTTTTTGGATGGCATGATTAAAAAACAAAAAATCAAATCAAAAACAAAAATATTTGAAAATTACACTCAGGTAGCAAGCGCGCTAATATGTTCACTTGATGAGATGCAGAGAGCAAATGGTAACTGAATGAAATTGTGGGTGCCGTTTAAGTCGAACAAAGGGGTGTGTCAAAATAGGCAACCAATCAGAAGACCCCTTAAGTAAAAATAACAAGAGTGGGGTTCGAACCTTTTTTCTACCTCACTATTATATATTTTTTCCAATATTTTGATTTTCTTATTTTTTTTAATCTCTCTTTGTAAAGATAAAATTATAAATTTCTAATGATTTTATATTTAATTATTAAAAAGTCATAATTATAATTATTAAAAAAGTGAAAATTGTTCATAAAATAGCCTTTTAATCTATGTTTAAAAAATGTACATAATATTTTTACTATCTCGCCAGATAAGGCTGAGAAAAATGTCTATGTGTATATGTGTATGTAGACAAGTGTAGGCAAAAACGGTTTTAGCTAGAATAATGAAATTTGGTATACGGGCATTATTCAAAATTCGTAGTTTTTGATCAACTTTTGAGAAATGTAGCTCAACCGGAAGAGGGTCAATACCTACAACGTTTTGATGTTTTTTTTCCTTTAAAGTGACCGTAAAAATAAAGAAATATATGAGAAACATTTTCCACGTGATTAAAAATTGTATAAAACTGCTATATATAGAATTTCAGCTTGATTGAATCGCTGAAAGGACCGGAATTAATTTTCAAACACTGCAAATCATGTGCCATTAACAAAAAGCCAAACATGCGCTGGTTTAATAAAAATTATTTATTGATTTTAATTTATAATTAATTAAATTTAATTTAAATATAATATATTGTTACATATTCGCATGAATATGCTACTTTTTATAAACAAAGATGCAGAAAATTCTAGAAAGATATTTCTAAAAAACTTAAAAAAATTTAACAGGTAGAAAAAAGTGACTTAGAGAAAATATTTTCTAAAAACATTTTCTAAAATATTTTATAAAAACAAATATTTCCTTAATACTATTATAAAAAATCATCAAATAATAACATTTGTTTTCTTAAAGTGAAATATATACATGGATATTATCTATTTTCAAAGGTTTGAAAAAGTCCTTTTGTATTGGTTTGACCTTTTTTTCATTCTTCTACAAGTAAACAAAATTCAATTGTTAAAGAACAAGGAACCAAGTTAGCAAAAAAATAGTTTCATCGATATTTCAGATACCTGAATATTTTTATTCTTGAAAAATGATTTTAAAAATTAATATATAAATATTATTATTTAATATAATATAATAATATACGATAAAAAAATAGTCCTGAAATATGAATTTATTGGTATTTAGGATCAGAAAATGAAAAAACATTATATATAATACATACATTTATCCCTCGTAATTAAAAAAGTAGATTTTTCCATAAAATATTTGTAAATAATTACCCTTTTTCTATGAATAAAGTGAAAATAATTAAGTTATCGGGGATCTATGTATTAATTTGTGTTTAGAATGAGAAAATGTAGAAAATCATATATAATACATAAATTTATCCCTTGTATATAAAAATGTAGATTTTTCCGTAAAATATTAGTAAAAAATTACGCCTTATCTATGAATTCAATGAAAATAATTAATATAACGATGAAATATGACTTGATTCGTGTTTAGAATCCGAAATGGAAGAAAATGATAAATTTATTATTAAAATTACATTACTGATAGGGTTCCGCGACTCCAGAAAGTTTGAAGACCACTGATGTATAGGAAAGAAATAATTTTTACATTACAACCCATTTTCTCACAATCTTATTTGAAATATATTATTATATCAATATTAAATCTTTAAATATATATTTGAAAATATAATTTATGAATTTATTTTTTCGTACTTGTCAAAATGAACGAATTTAATATTTATTTAAAAAAAATTTCATTTTTTAATTTTACAGTAAAAATTATGAAAGGTCATCGTAGGATGACCCTCCGTATTGGACATAAAAAAATAATTATTCATCAAAAATATCAATAATATATTTTTTTAATGTTTTTATGATGTAAAATGAACGAATTTATTATTTTTTTATTAAAAATTTTATTTTTTAATTTTTCCGTCAAAGTTATGAAAGGATGGCCGACGATAACCCTCGTTTTTGGCAAAAAAAAATAATTATTCATCAGAAATATCAATAATAAATTTTTTTAATATTTTTATGATGTAAAATGAACGAATTTATTATTTATTTAAAAAAAATTTCATTTTTTAATTTTACAGTAAAAATTATGAAAGGTCATCGTAGGATGACCCTCCGTTTTCGGCATAAAAAAATAATTATTCATCAGAAATATCAATAATATTTTTTTTTAATATTTTTATGATGTTAAATGAACGAATTTATTAATTATTTAAAAAAAATTTCATTTTTTAATTTTACTGTAAAAATTATGAAAGGTCATCGTAGGATAACCCTCCGTTTTCGGCATAAAAAAATAAATATTCATCAGAAATATCAATAATATATTTTTTTAATATTTTTATGATGTAAAATGAACGAATTTAATATTTATTTAAAAAAAATTTCATTTTTTAATTTTACAGTAAAAATTATGAAAGGTCATCGTAGGATGACCCTCCGTATTGGGCATAAAAAAATAATTATTCATCAAAAATATCAATAATATATTTTTTTAATATTTTTATGATGTAAAATGAACGAATTTAATATTTATTTAAAAAAAATTTCATTTTTTAATTTTACAGTAAAAATTATGAAAGGTCATCGTAGGATAACCCTCCGTTTTCGGCATAAAAAAATAATTATTCATCAGAAATATCAATAATATTTTTTTTTAATATTTTTATGATGTTAAATTAACGAATTTATTAATTATTTAAAAAAAATTTCATTTTTTAATTTTACAGTAAAAATTATGAAAGGTCATCGTAGGATAACCCTCCGTTTTCGGCATAAAAAAATAAATATTCATCAGAAATATCAATAATATATTTTTTTAATATTTTTATGATGTAAAATGAACGAATTTAATATTTATTTAAAAAAAATTTCATTTTTTAATTTTACAGTAAAAATTATGAAAGGTCATCGTAGGATGACCCTCCGTATTGGGCATAAAAAAATAATTATTCATCAAAAATATCAATAATATATTTTTTTAATGTTTTTATGATGTAAAATGAACGAATTTATTATTTATTTAAAAAAAATTTCATTTTTTAATTTTACAGTAAAAATTATGAAAGGTCATCGTAGGATAACCCTTCGTTTTCGGCATAAAAAAATAATTATTCATCAGAAATATCAATATTATTCTTTTTTAATATTTTTATGGTGTTAAATTGAACGAATTTATTATTTTTTTATTAAAAATTTCATTTTTTAATTTTATCTTAAAAATTATGAAAGGTCATCGTAGGATGACCCTCCGTTTTCGGCATAAAAAAATAATTATTCATCAGAAATATCAATAATATATTTTTTTAATATTTTTATTATGTAAAATAAACGAATTTATTATTTTTTTATTAAAAATTTCATTTTTTAATTTTATCTTAAAAATTATGAAAGGTCATCGTAGGATGATGACCCTCCGTTTTCGGCATAAAAAAATAATTATTTTATGATGTAAAATGAACGAATTTATTAATTATTTAAAAAAAATTTCATTTTTTAATTTTACAGTAAAAATTATGAAAGGTCATCGTAGGATAACCCTCCGTTTTCGGCATAAAAAAATAAATATTCATCAGAAATATCAATAATATATTTTTTTAATGTTTTTATGATGTAAAATGAACGAATTTATTATTTTTTTATTAAAAATTTTATTTTTTAATTTTTCCGTCAAAGTTATGAAAGGTTGGCCGACGATAACCCTCGGTTTTCGGCATAAAAAAATAATTATTCATCAGAAATATCAATAATATTTTTTTTTAATATTTTTATGATGTTAAATGAACGAATTTATTAATTATTTAAAAAAAATTTCATTTTTTAATTTTACAGTAAAAATTATGAAAGGTCATCGTAGGATGACCCTCCGTATTGGACATAAAAAAATAATTATTCATCAAAAATATCAATAATATATTTTTTTAATGTTTTTATGATGTAAAATGAACGAATTTATTATTTTTTTATTAAAAATTTTATTTTTTAATTTTTCCGTCAAAGTTATGAAAGGATGGCCGACGATAACCCTCGTTTTTGGCAAAAAAAAATAATTATTCATCAGAAATATCAATAATAAATTTTTTTAATATTTTTATGATGTAAAATGAACGAATTTATTATTTTTTTATTAAAAATTTTATTTTTTAATTTTTCCGTCAAAGTTATGAAAGGTTGGCCGACGATAACCCTCGGTTTTCGGCATAAAAAAATAATTATTCATCAGAAATATCAATAATATTTTTTTTTAATATTTTTATGATGTTAAATGAACGAATTTATTAATTATTTAAAAAAAATTTCATTTTTTAATTTTACAGTAAAAATTATGAAAGGTCATCGTAGGATAACCCTCCGTTTTCGGCATAAAAAAATAATTATTCATCAGAAATATCAATAATATATTTTTTTAATATTTTTATGATGTAAAATGAACGAATTTATTATTTATTTAAAAAAAATTTCATTTTTTAATTTTACAGTAAAAATTATGAAAAGTCATCGTAGGATGACCCTCCGTTTTCGGCATAAAAAAATAATTATTCATCAGAAATATCAATAATATTCTTTTTTAATATTTTTATGGTGTTAAATTGAACGAATTTATTATTTTTTTATTAAAAATTTCATTTTTTAATTTTATCTTAAAAATTATGAAAGGTCATCGTAGGATGACCCTCCGTTTTCGGCATAAAAAAATAATTATTTATCAGAAATATCAATAATATATTTTTTTAATATTTTTATTATGTAAAATAAACGAATTTATTATTTTTTTATTAAAAATTTCATTTTTTAATTTTATCTTAAAAATTATGAAAGGTCATCGTAGGATGATGACCCTCCGTTTTCGGCATAAAAAAATAATTATTTTATTATGTAAAATGAACGAATTTATTAATTATTTAAAAAAAATTTCATTTTTTAATTTTACAGTAAAAATTTTGAAAGGTCATCGTAGGATAACCCTCCGTTTTCGGCATAAAAAAATAAATATTCATCAGAAATATCAATAATATATTTTTTTAATATTTTTATGATGTAAAATGAACGAATTTATTATTTATTTAAAAAAAATTTAATTTTTTAATTTTACAGTAAAAATTATGAAAAGTCATCGTAGGATGATTTTTCTTGATTTAAAATTATATGACGTCATCCAGCCATTCATGACGTCACAGCCTGGTCTTACATATAAATATATACATATATTATAAATAAATTAAAATTAAAAATATTTATGTTATATGTCTATCTGTTTTTTATTACATTAATAGATATATTAAAATTATTTGAAATTGTTTCTGTAGCTGGAAATTAATTTACTTCAAACCGTCGGTCGGTTCGGACCTGGTCACAGGTCAACTTATTTTTTTCTGCGTTGCCGATGTCTCTGTTAAGCTTATCGTTTTCTCTCTTTTGAATTTAGAAATTTAAAATATCTTATCATCTCTAAAGTATATATATGAATCACTGCTCAAATTCAAAAATTATCTTTTGTCACGGTGAGTAAAAGAAATAAAAAAATAACTACTTGTAAACATATATATATTATTCATAATTTACTACTAATTTACTACTAATTTGTTCATTCTTTATTTTAGTTTTTTATAATAAGTATAAGTCTTTGTATTATGTTGCCATCCCAGCCGAATCCTGGTCAATAAATAAATTATTTAATTCATCAATTTTTTTTTATTTTTATTTTTCCTTGTTATTTACAAATGGCGCCCGAAAGGTGGAACTGGCAGCCTAATCAACAAGACTTTTGAATCGAAGAAGATTAGAAGGTACCGTCTTTTAAATGAACACTTAACAACTTTTTTGTTGAAAAGATATTTCTTCCTTCCAATTTCATATTTTATTATTATTTAAAACAATTTCTTATATTATTAATATTTCTTATATTATTAATATTTCTTAAAATTATTAATATTTCTTATATTATTAATATTATTAATTATTTTGTATATTAAAAGAAGAAAATAATCCTTTAATATTTCAAAGTATAAATATCATTTCAAATATTAAATAACTATTTTGATCTAATTTCATTTAAATTAAATTATTTCTAAAATCTAAGTTAATTTATCTATGTATAAAATTTACATAATTTATTAATAATAATAATAATAATAAAACATTATATAAATACCAAAAAAAAAATATTATATATATTCTTTTGTAAACTTACCGTGACATTGAAATTTAACTTAAACTTTTTATTTTTGAATTTTTTAAAATTTTCTTTGCTCTATCTAATAAATAATAGATAGATATTTATTATATTTCCAGAAAGCTCACATATCCTTCTCATAAACTTATTCACAATGGAGATTAAGCATGAAGAAAATAATATTATCCTCCAAGCCGAAAGAGAAGATATATTTACCCTCATTAACGATATATATAAAAAGTCCAAAACTCTTACTATAGAGACAGTAGAATCATTCCGCATTTACTATGAGAGACTCAATGAATTAGAAGTCGAATTTATAAATGTTCAGAATAAAATTCGTCTGCATAATGCTACCACATCTGATAAATCTCTTTGTTTAGAGACCACACAAACTAATTGCGCTACCTTTAACCTAATTGACGCCACAAAAGAAAATTATTTCAAATTTCGAAAAGCTATTCCTCCAGAGACAACTTCGAATCATTCCGTAGCGTCTGGGGCAACTAATAGTAATCCTTCATCAATTAATAATCTACCTAAATTAGAATTACCTACATTTTCAGGCAAACTGGACGATTGGCCTGAATTTATTGCTTTATTTGACAGCTTAGTTCACAAAGAGCCGTCACTTTCTATTATTCGAAAATTTCATTATTATTGAACAACTGTCAAAATTATATATATATATATATACATAGTAGATAAATTTTATTTAGAATATTTGGTGATTATCTTAAATATTATCTATCATAATTGTATTATTAATATATATATTGAAGTGTTATTTTGGGTCAGTAAGGGAAAAAAATATAAAAGAAAATTTTATGTAAAAAAAGTTGAACATTTTTTATTGAAATTTTTTAAGTGTGTTATTTGAATATATAAAAAAAAGGGTTTGAAGGATTAAAGAAGGGTGTAAAAATGGTCTCAACAAGGGTATAATGGTAGCACTTTGGAATAGTAAATCCAGCTTCAGGGTGAAGTTCTTAAGATATTGAGGAGGTTAGAGAAACCCAGGAAGACCCCGCAACTCGAACAGGTGGATTCTTGTACTGAAGATGCGTGGTTCCAACGAATCCCAGCTGATGGTCGGCAATGTTGTCTTGGTTTCTCTCTGCAGGAACTCTTTCACTCCCTGGATGTTGTTTTTTTTTCAATATGGCGGACGAACACGCTGTTTTTTGGTTTTTTTTTGTTCTCCACCAATTTTTTTTATGATCCTCTCACTTATCATTCACTTCTCTAAGTCCTCCTGCTCAACCTTTCGCTCCGACCGGCTGCTCTTCTCCCTCCACATAACTTTTATGGTTCTCCAGGCTCTCAGCCAATCGGGTGCTCTAATTCGGCTCCGAGTCGGGGAGGATTTGATTCTTGACCCTGGCTTAACAGGACTTCGTTGGAATTTTGATTTTTTTTGGGTTTCATATTAATTTAAGCAATTCTGGAGAATATCCCATTCTTTATTTAATTTCACAGGAAATTCTTCAAAAAATAAAATTCTCCTAATTGCTATCATTAAAATTTCATTACATCCCCCTTGTTGGCTTTAAAAAAAAATATTTTTTTTTTAAAAAATTGTTGTAGTCTACAAAAAAAATATTTTTTTTTCAAAAAAAAACAAAACACACCTTACACTTACACTTGTTCACTTTTCACTAGGGTTTTTTTTTTAAAAGTTTATTAGTCTAAAGTTTTAAAATGTTCAACATAACCCTTAATCACTATTCTAATTCTATTTTTTTTTTTTTTGGATTTATACTTAAAACTAAATATTTACAATTTTTTTATTTGCAATATTTTTATAGATAACACTTATTTGAATGTTATTTAGAAAAACAGAAATTTGTACAATTTTATAATTCGTTTTTTGAATTATCCAGAAATTAACAATAAAACAATTTATTTAATCTTATTATAATAATATAAATTTCTATTAGTGATTTTAAAAAATTGACATTCCCATATTAAATTTTATAATAAATTATTTGATTCATTAATTAACACTACTTAGTAAGACTTTTATTTTAAAAGTTAACAAAATATTCCTTCACATTATAATTCGAATTGAAAACAAAAAATAAAATTCAAATTTAAAAAAATTCATCTCAATGACATTACTCTTACATCATTTTTTTTTTAAACTCTACAATTATTTCTTTCATTTATGCTTTTTCTTAAACGGACAGGCCCTTCTCCAATGAACTTCACCATTCTCCCACAGACAATGACCAAAACAGCTAGAGACTTCAATTTCATTTAAAATTCAAAAAATCAATTCTTAAAACAAACTCAAATCTTTTCTCTCTATAGATATTCATGCCAACAACACCAACACCTACAACTCATGATCCACTGAGGAATATTACGATTAAAGGACATTTGATTTTTATTCAGTTCAATTATAATTTTTAACATTTTTTCTTTATATAAAAAAAAAATAAAAATAAAATACATCTAAATTTACTAATCTCTCATAACAATTTACTTATAATTCCATTTCTTTACCATTTTTTCATATGTATTCTACTTGCAATTATTTCCTATTTTCCCTAACAATGTCCCTAACAAATAAAGAATCAATAATCATTAATTACTCTTCACTAAACATTTTCGCACACCCTTCTATCTTCATACTTCAATGTTTCATTTTTTATTTAGAGAGAAAAAAACATTAAATCTATTCGTGAATCAATTTTAAAAGTCTACGGTTAAATTTCCCTAATATTCTGTTAGTGGTGGGAATTTTGGTTTAAAAATTCTTTTATACATGGAAAAGACCCTGATATTTATACTTCTGCGGATACTTATTTCGTGGACAGACAAAACAGTTACTTAAGACAGACTTAACAGCTTTTATTAAATTTTTTATAATATAATTCTCATCATTTTGTTTTACTTTTTTACTTTTTACATAGTGAACATAACTAAAAGGAAAGAAATTGTCTATTAAATTTTGATATGGGGCTGAAACGACAAGACGGGATGATTTAGTTATTTTATTTCTCATAAACAGGACATTATTAAACAAGAAAAATTTTTTATAAGACAGACTTTTATTTAATTCACAATTTCCTATAAGAGACGGGACATACTTATCTATATTTTTTTCTTTGACTGTTGCCTTTAAACATTGTGACATAGGAATTTTTTTAAAACTAACAGTAGACAGACTTGATACAGATTTAACAGTTTTAATTAAATTTTTCCAAAAGAATTCTTTACCGATTAACCATTTTGTTTTAACTATGCCGTAGTGATCATAATTAATGTGAAAGCAATTAACAATAAAATTTTGAACAGGTGGAGGAATGACAAAACGGGGTAATTCAGTGATTCTATCTCTCATGCACAGTACATTATTAAACAATAAAAAATTTAAAAATAACCACATAAAAGTATTAAGAGCAAGACTAAACTTTGAAGAGGATGATAAACTAATTTGCCAATAGGATTTGGTTAGGTCTAAAGTGGACAAAACATATGGTTGTTCTTTTAGGAATAATAATTCATCGGGTGGAGGTGGAATTTCATAATCTGATAGGGATTTTTTATTTATTTTTCTTGCATCCAAACACATCCTAATTGGACCGTTCTGCTTTGCCACTACACGAATCGGATTCACATACTGAGACTGAGATCTCTCAATTACTCCCCATTCAAGATATTGATTAGTGAGAGAATTTAATGCTTCCCTATGACCAAGGTCAATGGGATGCTGATAAAGTTGGTGCGGAGTATAATCCCTTAATTTAATCTCATGAACATAACCTTTTGTCATTAAATTCAGATAATAATAAATTCAATTCATCATTATATTCACAAGTTAGAATGGACTGATTCAACTTATCAAATGGCTTACTATAAGAAAATTTAGGGATGGCAAAGGAGACATACTGGACATTAGATAAGACTTGAGACGGAAATGAGACTGTTTGATTTTGACAAGAAATTTTAGTACATTGATTTGAAAATTTAAAATGAATTTCATTTAATCGAAAAAAATTTATACCGAATAAAAGACTGAGTTTAAGAGACGGGGTTGACAAAAAATTTAATTCATTTATTTTAAAGTTCAAGAGGACAGACATTAATTTTTTTACTTTTCTTTCCATCCACTCCATTAAGATAAGTTGAATTGATACGCAGAATTCGAGGATTATTGAATCTAAAGTTATGAGATATAAAAAACTGTTCATTAATTAGTGACATTTCCGATCCAGTATCTAAAAAGGCATGCTCATGAAAGTCAAAAAAATCCGAAAGCAACCACTCAAAAGTGTTATTAGAAAAATTAAATTTCGAAGGGGGTGAGAATTTATTTTGATCAATTTTATTACTGTTGGAGACCTCTTTCCCTTTCTCTATGTCCGGGTCTCCCAAGGGCATAGAGATTGGAAGTTTAAAGGAGGATCTGGGACAATTTCATCGACATCTGTGATCTTTGGGGGTGGAATAGACTTTTCTATCCTGGTGTCAGTGCTTACAGTAAGAGGGACAGTGGATGCTATAAGATGTGAACTACAAGCGGGATTAGAACAAGAAAGATTCTGTTGGGGTTGTATTAAATGAGGATGGGATGAAAAAGTAGATCCAGTGATAATATTCGATGGAACATTGGCATATTGATTCGAAGTCGTGGGAGGGGAATGCTTCTGGGTATTGAGAGAGGAATTTACTTGGGAGGGGTTAGGAGGAAGGGATGTTTTACCTGGATTACCATTTGGATAAAAGGAAGACTGCGGGAGGGGAGAATTAGTATAATTATTCGGATGGCGATAATAAGGGTTAGTATTGTTAATAGGGATTGAAGATATCTGAGTGTTATTATTGTTAAATTTACTATTGTCAAAGGAATGAAAAGGATTACTACGTGGGCGAAAGGATTGATTTGGGGGTCGACTTCGATATCCTTGCTGCTTCTGTGAAGAGCGATTATAATTTTGAAAATTATTATTGGATCGAAAAGGGGTGGAATTTTGAAAATTGTTATTACGAAAGTTATATGAATGTGACTGGTTTGATACTCGAGGGAAGGAGGGGTAATGTTCATGATATTCTCTGTCGCGAATATTATTTTTATCATTTATTAAATTATTATATTGCTGATGGGGTGATGTAGGGTTGTAATGGAATGAAGAAAAGGATGGGTGAACTGTAGGATTATAGGTAAAAGATGGATTGCAAGCACCAGGTGATTCAAAAGTCTCTTCATATTTCTTAATTAAATTAACTATTACATCTTTATTCAATTAATGATTTAATAAATTATGTTGAATGGAAATGGGAAGCAGTTCAATTAAAATAGACAAAATTCTATCGTCCGTAAAACCTTCATCCAATTCTTTTGCCCATGTAAATCTCACCATAAACTGAACATGAAGTGGTTTTCTCTCATCAAAAGGTGTACGAAAATGTTCCAAATAAAATTTCGATTGAATTGCCTGTGACCAGAAATATTCCTGAAATTCCCTCAATATAAACTATTTAATTCCAAAGAAAAATTCCCTCGATCGATTAACCAGTCCTTAGCTTGATCTTTAAGGCAAAAGTAAAAAATTTGAACAGAGGCCGTTTCACTCCACTTATAGAATTCTCTGGCTTTAAGAAACCTTCTGATTAATTCATTTGGATGTTTATTTGAAAGATCATAGCGTCGGTAAATTTTTGGTAACGTTTCAGCTACTGATTGCATTTCATACACAGACATGAAGACATTAGACGGACTAGGACTCTGATTATTATCAATTTCTGTGACTGGATTAAAGGTTTTATTATTTAAATTTACGTTAGGAGAGAGGACAGACGAGACAGGCATAAAGGGGGAAGTATGGGACTGTTTGATTTCTAAAAGTTGTAATTTATGATTAATATCATCCACCTTATCCTTTATTTCATTCTTAACTTCAGACCTGACATTTTTCCAACCGAACAGCTTGATCGTTCAAATTTTTCTTTATCTCATTAAATTTTAAATTATTATCCTCACTACAATTTTGAACTTTAATGTTTAAGCTTTGTAATCCAACCTCATGTTCATTTATTTGAACTTGATTTTCCGTTAATCGATTATTTATTTTAGCAACGAACCTTTCCAAGAGATCATTAGTATGAGTTATAAAGAATTTTTTATAGTTATCTGTTACAATGTCCTTCTCGTGCTCCTCATCATCCATGGATCTATGAGCTGCAGTACCAACACTGTCCACATGCACATCCCTTTCAGTTCCCTGTGGTTGATTTGAAAAAAATCCCGTATCGTCAATAAGAAGTTCATTATGACAAGTCTCCTTTCGTTCTGCATCATCACTGCTTAAGGAATGGTTCATTTCATTAGTTGACATTGTACACTAAACAAATGAGATGACAAAAATTAGAAAAAAATTTCAAAAAAAATTATCTTTCTTGATCACACTAAACACATGAATAAAAAAAATTAAAAAAATTATTTTCTTGAGATGAATAAAAAATAAAAAACTATTTTCTTTAGTACACTAGCCAAATTAGAATATAAAAAATTAATAAATATTTTTTCAACAAGTATTATGATACAAATCAATAAAAAAACTTGAAAAGATATTAAATATTTTTTTTTTTTAAATCAATGAGATTATTTAAATCAATAAAAATTATCTTTTAACACTTTCACCAACTTAAATTAACAAAAAAAAAAAAACTTTGACAAAATTTAATAATAATATATATTTTTTTTTTATAAAGTTATCAAAAAAATTAATAATAAAAAATTGTAAATATTATTAATATTTTCTTTCTATATATAAAACAGTAAACAAGATTAAATTATTCTAGTTAATAATAAAACTTGTAGCGAAAATAGTTCCAAAGCGCCCCGCGAATAGGCTATTCGGTGCGCTGGCTGTCTCGCTCGCCCCTCCACTGTCTCGCGCGCCCGGTCCGCTCCGCCCAGCTGCGCGCGCCAGGTCCGCTCCGCCAAGCTGCGCGCGCACCTCGCCTCACCACCTGGCCGGCGCCCCTCCACAAACTACCTCTATATAAGGGCTCGCCCGAAACACAAAAAGAGAGAGCGACAGGAGACCTAGAAGGTATCACCAGCCTCTCCTGCCCACCCAGGTTACTGCATCCATCCCATTGGAACTAACCTGGATTATCCCTCGCAGGTTACTGCATCCATCGATTGGAACTAACCTGTGCCACCTTCCCCCTAAACTAGTCCATCCTTTGTATTACTTGGATAGAAATAAAGATTTTTCACTCGAGAACCCCGATCTTTCATTTATAACCTAAAATCCCCGTTATAAACTTTAAAAATATATATTTTTTTTTATATATAAAAAAAATAATCTCGTAACACAGTAAACAATTCCACTAATTCCAGTTATCAATAAAAACTTTAAAAATAGCACTAAATATAAATTTTTTTTATACAACACACATGTTACCTCTCCTCCACAATAAAAAAAGAAATCACCCAACTCCGATACGTGGTATGAAAAAGAAGGTAGGGTGGGGATGGCAAGTGGGGGAAAAAATGGAAAAATTTTCAAAAAAATAATTTTTTTCTTTTTTTTTTTAATTAATTACACTTACTGCCCTTTTGACAATATCTCGGTTGGACGCCTCCATGAAGTGTTATTTTGGGTCAGTAAGGGAAAAAAATATAAAAGAAAATTTTATGTAAAAAAAGTTGAACATTTTTTATTGAAATTTTTTAAGTGTGTTATTTGAATATATAAAAAAAAGGGTTTGAAGGATTAAAGAAGGGTGTAAAAATGGTCTCAACAAGGGTATAATGGTAGCACTTTGGAATAGTAAATCCAGCTTCAGGGTGAAGTTCTTTAGATATTGAGGAGGTTAGAGAAACCAAGGAAGACCCCGCAACTCGAACAGGTGGATTCTTGTACTGAAGATGCGTGGTTCCAACGAATCCCAGCTGATGGTCGGCAATGTTGTCTTGGTTTCTCTCTGCAGGAACTCTTTCACTCCCTGGATGTTGTTTTTTTTTCAATATGGCGGACGAACACGCTGTTTTTTGGTTTTTTTTTGTTCTCCACCAATTAGGTAATCCAATAATATACATTATATATATGTATCTCAAACATTCAAGAATCAAAAATATAATAATTAATGAAAAGAAAATCAAATTAATTATTCATTAATTTGTGCTCATGTAAATATAATAATCATTATTTTTATAGTCAATTCTTATCTTGTTAATAACTAAATAACTTAAGAGTATAACTTAAGGTAAGTGTCCACTTGAGACAAATTCTCGAGAGAAAGTCTCGAGATTAGTTCCGAAGTGTTGTCCATTTGAGATCACTTGCGCTCTCGAGACAGCATTTGGAGACTCGACAGTCACTGCAGTCTCGAGATCGGAAAATTTTGTGTACACTTGAGAGCTTACTCTCAAGTCTCAGTCGATTCTGTGACTTGGATGTTAGTTTTGAGATTAATTTCTTTCAAAATGGATTCACGGCAAATCTTAGCCTTTCTAATTGTGCGTAAAATTATGAAAAAACGGGAAGTGAAAAAAAAGGCGTGTTATGGATCTTTCGCTGAATTTCATTTCCACTGCAATTTTCAAATTTCGAAGCAAATTCTTCGTACATTGCCATTTTTTTTCGCGATTTCTATAAAGTTTATGTTTTACATTCCATAAAAACTCTTTCTCCTCATAAAGTTCGATTAATTTAAACACTTCCTCGTCAGTCCACTCGCGCTTATCATTCATTTTTTAAAAAATTGATTTGTAATTTAAATTAAAGAAATATTTTAAATAAGCGGGAGTGTCCTCCCCTAGACTTTCCCGCATATAAATAGGTATAAAGAGTTGTCAATGAATATTTAGAATGTGTAAACTTGGTATTGATAAAGAGCCAGTTCGTATTAGTTTATTGGTGTCAAATTTGATATTTGGTAACATTTATATATATATTAGGGGCAGCATGGCTGAGTGGGTAGAGTACTAGATTTCTACACAGGAAGCCTGAGTTCGAATCCCAGCATAGAACTCAAGATTTAATTCAATTTAACAACGGCTGCCCCACCGAAGAAGGCAAGGGGAAACCACTTCGGTCAAATTTTCCCATGAACACCCTATGACTCCTGTGGAGTTATTAGGGCCACGACACTTCCGCTAGGAAGTTATCGACAACGAAGAAGAAGATATATATATATATATATATATAGAATAAAGTTCTACTTCCGGTTAACTGATATTTTAAATGTAAAAAAAACAGATATGGATATAATATAAATATTTTTAATTTTATTTTATTTATAATATATAAGGGCTGGCTGTGACGTCATAAAGTGCTGGGTGACGTCATATAATTTTAAATTAAGAAAAAACTAATGAAGATGATTTTTCTCGTGGATAAAACCAATACAAAGTGCATAACACGTGGAGATATGCCCTCACGTGAAATTTGATATGAAAATAACCCTTCACTTCCTCTCTTCGATCGGCAATACTAGCACTTCCGGTTTCCAGATTTGCACCAAAAGCTGATCAATTCATCCTACTGATGTATTAAGTAAATATACCAAATTTCATCAAAATCCGTTGAGCCGTTCAGGCTGTACACATCTATACGGACGGACGGACAGACGGACGGACAGACATCATGCTAAAAATACTTTTTTCTGTTAAGAAAATGCATTCGTGGAGATATGTACCTAAAAATATCCATAGGTGAAAATTGGTGTGAAAACAATACCTCCCTTACTATCGTCGGTCGGTAAAAAAGAAACGCTACTTGTATAGGTAAAATGTCACTTCCGGTAGTCAGATCATGATGAAATTTGGTATCTCAATTTTTTTCATATTTTTAAATCTATATACAAAATATGAAGCAAATATCTCGAAGCAAACTGGTACTTGAACGGTAAACGCAACCAGTGTAGGTAAAGTATCACTTCCGGTTAACCGATTTTGACGAAATTTTGATAGAAATCTACAAACTGTGAATAATATCGGTGTACCAAATTTCGAAGTCCTAGCTTGATTAGTTTTTGAGTAAATTTGCTTACAGACATTACATACATACATACATACATACATACATACATACATACATACATACATACATACATACATACATACATACATACATACATACATACATACATACATACATACATACATACATACATACACACACACAGACATAATTCGAAAAATGGTATTTTCCGACTCAGGGAGGTCTAAAACGTCAAGATCTATCGAAATCTCGAAGTCGAAATTTTTGACGATTCCAATACTTCCCTTATACGAAGTATGCGTGAAAGTAATAAAAAGTATCCAGACCGACTCTCAGCTCTTCCAACATTGACGGAAGACTGGTGACTAAATCTCGTGAGCAGGAATGATCATGTCCACTTGTGACAAGTGCAGTGTCTGATACTTGTATAGGCTTGTCTCTGAGAGCGCTCTCAGGCACACATACATTTGAGAGTCTTGTCTCGAGAGCAGTCTCGAGACCAATTTGTCTCAAGTGGACACTTACCTTAATGTGGTTTTCAATTTATAAAATCTAATTTAACACACAATTCCGTCTCATTATTGTAATACAAAGTTAGAAATATTAAGTTAATATAATTAATATTATTTATTTATTAATACCAAAAAATAATATTAATTACTTATAAATAATTCATAATAATAATAAATTGTGATACCAACTTATAGGAATATTAAAATAATATAATTATTATTTTACATATTTATGAATATAATATAAATATTTACCGACCGACGATAGGAAGGGAAGGGTTATTTTCACACCAAATTTCACATGAGGAGATTTTTTTATATATCACCACGAATCATGCATTTTCTTAACAGAAAAAAGTATTTTTAGCATGATACTGTCCGTGCGTCCGTCCGTCCTTCCGTCTGTCCGTATAGATGTGTACAGCCTGAACGGCTCAACCGATTTTGATGAAATTTGGTATATTTACTTAATGCATCAGTGGGATGAATTGATCAACTTTTGGTACAAATCCGGAAACCGGAAGTGGTAGTATTAGCGATCGACGATAGGAAGGGAAGGGTTATTTTCACACCAAATTTCACATGAGGAGATTTTTTTACATATCACCACGAATGTATTGGTTTTATTCTCGGGAAAAATCATCTTCATTATGTTTTTCTTAATTTAAAATTATATGACGTCACCCAGCCCTTCATGACGTCACAGCCTCCGTATTATGATCACGGACAACTCCGGCTACTTCAGCTATATATTATAAATAAAATAAAATTAAAAATATTTATGTTCTATCCATATCTGTTTTTTATTACATTAATAGATATATTAAAATTATTTGAAATTGTTTCTGTAGCTGGAAATTAATTTATTTCAAACCGTCGGTCGGTTCGGACCTGGCCACAGGTCAACTTATTTTAATTTTATTTTAAGAATAGATATATATCTAAAAGGCGGTAACTGTGACGTCACATATATACATTTAAATTAAAAAAAACTAATGAAGATGATTTTTTCCAGATATGTGATCAATAAAACTAAATAACTTAAGAGTATAACTAATGATTTTCAATTAAAATCTAATTTAACACACAACAATTGACAAAATTTAATAATAATATATATTTTTTTTTTATAAAGTTATCAAAAAAATTAATAATAAAAAATTGTAAATATTATTAATATTTTCTTTCTATATATAAAACAGTAAACAAGATTAAATTATTCTAGTTAATAATAAAACTTTAAAAATATATATTTTTTTTTATATATAAAAAAAATAATCTCGTAACACAGTAAACAATTCCACTAATTCCAGTTATCAATAAAAACTTTAAAAATAGCACTAAAAATAATTTTTTTTTATACAACACACATGTTACCTCTCCTCCACAATAAAAAAAGAAATCACCCAACTCCGATATGTGGTATGAAAAATAAGGTAGGGTGGGGATGGCAAGTGGGGGAAAAAATGGAAAAATTTTCAAAAAAATAATTTTTTTCTTTTGTTTTTTAATTAATTACACTTACTGCCCTTTTGACAATATCTCGGTTGGACGCCTCCATGAAGTGTTATTTTGGGTCAGTAAGGGAAAAAAATATAAAAGAAAATTTTATGTAAAAAAAGTTGAACATTTTTTATTGAAATTTTTTAAGTGTGTTATTTGAATATATAAAAAAAAGGGTTTGAAGGATTAAAGAAGGGTGTAAAAATGGTCTCAACAAGGGTATAATGGTAGCACTTTGGAATAGTAAATCCAGCTTCAGGGTGAAGTTCTTTAGATATTGAGGAGGTTAGAGAAACCAAGGAAGACCCCGCAACTCGAACAGGTGGATTCTTGTACTGAAGATGCGTGGTTCCAACGAATCCCAGCTGATGGTCGGCAATGTTGTCTTGGTTTCTCTCTGCAGGAACTCTTTCACTCCCTGGATGTTGTTTTTTTTTTCAATATGGCGGACGAACACGCTGTTTTTTGGTTTTTTTTTGTTCTCCACCAATTTTTTTTATGATCCTCTCACTTATCATTCACTTCTCTAAGTCCTCCTGCTCAACCGACCGGCTGCTCTTCTCCCTCCACATAACTTTTATGGTTCTCCAGGCTCTCAGCCAATCGGGTGTTCTAATTCGGCTCCGAGTCGGGGAGGATTTGATTCTTGACCCTGGCTTAACAGGACTTCGTTGGAATTTTGATTTTTTTTTGGGTTTCATATTAATTTAAGCAATTTTACGCGTCAGGCTGTAGCGACAGGCCGGCTGGATCATCTTCGCGTCGCATCAACAATTAATGGAGAAATGTTATACGGTTAACGGCTGGGGCGTCCCCTGCAAGCGACGCGCATTGTCAGCACCCGGGCGATGCGAGAAATGGGTTAGGGTTACCCACCTATGGACGAGGTGGGCTAAAGAAGATAGTCCAACATCCACATCTACATCCTCATCGACATCATCACCGACACGAACATCGTCACATCGGTCAGCATCAGCATCATTGCCATCAACCTCACTCAAATCGTCCACAGCTACATCAAAGTCGTCAACACCATCATCACCGTCATCAAAGGTTGAGTACCAAAGACCGCGCGTGGGAGGCCTAAAAACCAGCTGGTCCTGCCGTATAACGGGAGATCTAATGACATCTGGTCTCTCTACAGACGACGCCAACAACACATTTAGTTGGCGCCAATTAACGAGAAGAGCCGACCCCACACCCCGTGGGAAATAAGGCTAAGAAGAAGAAGATTAATTTAAGCAATTCTGGAGAATATCCCATTCTTTATTTAATTTCACAGGAAATTATTCAAAAAATAAAATTCTCCAGAATTGCTATCATTAAAATTTCATTACAATATATATATATATATAATTAAGCTATATATATTATTATGTCTACCAATCAAGGAGTTAATAATTGTAATTATAGTGTAACTCCAATACAACAATCAGCTTCGTTGGCACCTTCAACAACATCTACACCATCAACAAATTCGCTTGCGAATAATTTCAATCATCGTTCACCTCACCATCACCATCATCATCATCATCGAAGATCTCGTTCTCGTTCCCGTTCGCGTTCACATCATCATCATCGAAGATCACGATCTCGTTCTCGTTCTCGTTCCCGCTCCCGTTCTCGTCCCGTTCCCGGTCACCATTTCGTTATTCTCGCGATGATTATCAATACCGAGATCACATCGTCACCGACATCGCTCAAGTCGACGATATGATGATGATGAATTCGATTACCATTCACGTCGTCATCGTACCAAATATTCTTACCGTGTTCATCATTCATCATCAGCCATAGCACCTGTTCTCGCCCGACCCGATTTTTCGCTACCGTTCACTCTGCAAACAGACGCAAGTAATACCGGCTTAGGCGCAGTCCTATCTCAAATACAAGAAGGACACGAGCGAGTCATTGCCTATTGTTCAAGAACTTTAAATTCAGCCGAACGTAATTATAGCGTCACTGAAAAGGAATGTCTCGCCGTTCTCTTTGGCATTGAAAAAAATCGCCATTACTTGGAAGGGTATTCTTTTACCGTTGTTACCGATCACGCAAGCCTCAAATGGCTTATTAACCTTAAGGATCCCACCGGACGTCTAGCCAGATGGGCACTCCGATTACAAGCTTATACTTTTGATGTCCAATATCGAAAGGGTAAACTTAATACCGTTGCCGATGCTCTTTCTCGTATCGCTGTCGTTGCTTCTCTTGCCTCTACCGTAGACAACAAATCGAATCCACCGACCCAGCAGGACTCCCCAGACGAGTGGTATGATCGGAAGTATTATAGAGTACTTAATTCGCCAAGAGATCATCCTCGATGGTTGATTCAAAACGGCCAACTCTTATACCACCGTAAAAATCCATTAACTGAACTCGAGGATCCCTCTGAAGAATGGAAAGTGGTTGTCCCTAAACGTCTTAGACAAGCTATATTGCGCGAATGTCATGACTACCCCAAATCGGGACATCTTGGAATATACAAGACTTACGACAGAGTCAGTCGATCTTATTATTGGCCTGGCGTATACCAAGATGTTTATAATTATGTTCGTCACTGTGACTTATGTCAACGGGTGAAGCCCCCAAATGCTCCACCAATGGGACTCATGTACCCTCGTTATATCAAACAACCTTGGGAAGTAGTATCCGTTGATATTATGGGTCCATATCCCCGCAGTTCTCAAGGAAATGTCTATCTTTTAGTTTTCGTGGATGTGTTTTCTAAGTGGGTCGAATTATGCCCACTAAGAAGAGCCACCTCTAACGTGATAGTCGCAAAGCTAAAAGCACAAATATTACATCGGTTTGGTGCTCCAGTTCAACTGATCACGGATAACGCCAAAAATTTTGTTAGTTCTCTAGTGGATAAAGTTTCTAAAGATTGTGGGATAAAAAGAGTCAACACCCCTTTTTATCACTCACAAGCAAATCCTACCGAACGGTCAAATCGTAATATAAAACAACTTATTGATTCTTATCTTGGGAAAACCCACCAAAAATTGATGAAAAGCTTGGGGAAATTCAATTTGCCCTGAATTCTTCCGTTCACGAATCCACAAAATTTAGTCCCGCATTTTTAAATTTTGGTAGAGAGCTTCGGCCACTTCAACCGATCTGTGAAACTGAAATTCTAGATGATGGAGGAACAAATCAAGAACTTTGGGTTCAGAAAATTAGTAAAATTCCCGAAGTCCATCACCTAGCAGAGGAAAACTCCCTCCATGCTAGTATGAATCTAAGTCGACGATATAATCTTCGTAGAAGGCCCGATAAATTCCATCCTGGTGATGTTGTCTTGAAGAGAATCACCCAACTCTCATCTGCCGCTGACAAGATAGCTTCCAAGTTAAATCCTAAATATGAGGGTCCATATACTGTTATATACTGTTATCTCTGTGTATGAATATGATAAAACCTCGAAACCACTAATATGTATATTGTAATGTAAAGGGAATATTATAGTAGATAAAATATTTCCTGTGAGATAAAAAGAAACCATTTCCTTTTCATTGATGTTTCAATCAAACTAACAAGAAATAAAATCATTAAGTAATTGAATATGTTTTACTATCGAAAATTACGAAAATTCTATAAAAATTTATAATTCTCAATATATTATTAAAATTTATAAATTTATTATTTTTCTCTCTCTTTAGGTAAATTAAAATTATGTGATAAAATAATTTTGTAAACACTTTTATCGATAATTATTAAAAGAATTCGATAACTTCAAGCTAATTTAAATTCTTTCAAGAATCTTGTTAACATGACAAATTAATCTTTTAATTCAATTTAATTACATGCCGGTTAATTGACTTAAAATGTAAAAAGTCGTTTTAATTTATTTTCCTATGGCTTCTAACACAATTAAATAAATATATTATATGTATGATTATGTATTATATATATCTACCATATATGCTTTACTTAGGTAATCCAATAATATACATTATATATATATGTATCTCAAACATTCAAGAATCAAAAATATAATAATTAATGAAAAGAAAATCAAATTAATTATTCATTAATTTGTACTCATGTAAATATAATAATAATTATTTTTAAGACTTTTCAATTATATTATCATTTCAGTATATCAAAGCCTTAATTTATTTTTTATTTTCTTATTTATTCTTTAATTTATTCATTTATTGATTAAATATTATACTAAACATATTATATTGTATATGTTATAATAGAAGACAATATTATATTAATTTTCTTGGTAGATATACTGAGATGAAGAGGGAGGGGGTGGGGCAAGTATGTCGGATCGACAATGCAAAGTCCTATAGACCCCAGATAGAGCAATTCCCTTGCTAGGCCTGGGACTTGAACCCGGGACCACGAGAATGTGAGGCAGCTTCGCTAACTTCTCACCCTGTGGCGCCTTAAGCTTTGAATATTTTTTTTTTAAATTAATTATTTGATTTTTTTACATTACAGGGTTTTGCACTAATATAAATATCATTATTCAATAGTATATAAATAAATTCAAAATAAATATAAACAAAATTTTATTTAAAAACCAAATTTGAGTCATTAAGTTATTCTATACCTCTTGCATACAGTTGTCTACTTTCAACTGTTCTTTGGTTGTTTCGTTTCATTTGAATTCTAACGAGCTTCTTCCTAGTTTATTGGTTATATATGGTTTTAAGGGTCCTTGAGATGGTATTTCGGCTCTTCAAAATTCCTTCAGAAACCAATTCTTCATGAAGAATCTCTAAAGAGATATTGAGAAATTTTATTTTTTTTCCTCCATTTGGTGTCTCTTTTCTTCCTTTTTTAGTAAAAACTATTTCCTCCCTATTTTGTTTTATTAATTTATAAACGGCCGAAATTGAGAGGTCAAGATTTTCAGGTATTTCTTTGACTGGAGCATTTCTTTCAAATACTCGTCTTACACCTTTAATTATTTCCGAGATAACCATGTTTCGTTTTTTTCTTGAGTTATTTATGGGTTCGGAGTCTACAGAAGATTCTTCTTCAGGTAGAAATATTTCGACTTCAGAGTCGTTGTATAAAAACTTAAATATCATTTAGTAGTTTAAAAATTAGTTCAATTATCGTATAATAGAAGGCGTAACTGATTTCCGTCTTCTTCATCTAGAATGAGCTCCTTGAGGCTTCATTCACTTGCTTTTCGATATCTTTTCGTTTCGGACGTCTTCGTCACACTCTCGTTATTTCGTATAATTCGTCGGAAGCCATCTTTTCATTTCGTTTTCTCTCTTTCGTATTTAATTCATCTCGTATTGGCTTCATATTTCTTCGTTTTTTGTATTTAAATTTCATTGATTAAAATCCTTCGTAATTATCCAATTCGTAACAAATAGTACCTTTGGATAATTAACTTGTAATTTCTAATTCATATCAAATAGAACGATTAGATCATAACTTATCATTTTGTCGTTACTCTCTCGTAATATATTTATAACACGAGCTGTGTTCAATCATCGAAACTACCTCAGATTAAAGGTATTTATAAATATATATATTTTCTTATAATATTTCGAATTGTTAATGTTTCAAATAAAATATTAATTTTTCAAATATTCTTGTATATAATAATCTCATTTTCGTTAAATATTCTTGTATATAATAATATTATTTTCGTTAAATATAATTGTATATAAAACCTAATTTGTTGTCTTTGATTTATTATAGATATTAATATATATAATTTTCGTTGTCTTTTACCCGATAGCAATTCAGGGGAGAATTGGCGAACTCCTGCAAATCTTTGTAATTATTTAATATAGATATTTTAAATCTACAAGGGATGAAGAGAAGTTTCCACATGGACCATTTTTGAAATAAATATCCCCGTCTAACCCATATTTCAGAAACCCGGAAATTCTCTTAAAACAGGAAAATTCCTATACATCCAAAATGGCGACCGTTATCGAGGACCAGGGTAATTAATAAAATTATATATATTAATCTTTGCTATTTTCGTAACAAACTACGCAGTCAATCGTCTTTCGTATTTCATCGGAAGTTTTCGAAAGGCTTCGTGTTGTACCCCCACCAACCATATCAGGTCGGTATACACGAACCATTCTAATTCGACTGGTACTTCGTTCGGATATTTTCGTATATATTCCCCACCATCGTTCGATTTATTTCGTGTATTTCATTCGCTTCGGATTGAACACACACTTCGTTTATTTTCGGGAAGTTTCGCTTCCATTCGTATATTTGTTTACTTTTGAAATTAATTTACAAATCGTTTTCAATTTTCTTCTTTAATTAATAATTTGTTTCATAGTCAATTTATATTAAAATGGCTAATGAATTAATCGAATCCTTTGAAAAGGAATATTATTTAATACAAGTAGATTTAGACGAAGTTAATCATCGAATAGAAAATTCTATCAATTATGAGCCGACTCTCACTTTGATTAATAAATTAATTGACAGATGTAAAAAATTACAAGCTGACATTGTCGGTAATAATTTGTATAAAAATAAAGCTGGTAAAGTTATATTGACTAATTCTTCTGATTTAGTCAAAGATTTGAATTTACAATTTGATAGTGTTCATCTTAAAATTATTGAACAAAATAATACACTTTTAAAAAATGTTTCAGATTCACCAGATATTAAAACAAATGTCAACCTGTCACTTCCACAGTTGCATTTAGAAAAATTTAATGGGGATTTGGATAAATGGAAATCTTTCGAAACACAATTTCTCAACACAGTCGATTTGAGAATGGATCTAACGCCTACACAGAAGCTCATGTATTTAAGAAGCTTTCTACACGAGAAACCATTGAAAATAATACATCATTTGGAAATAATCGATCAAAATTATAGTCGTGCATTGAAGTTATTAAAAGACAAATATAATAAAAAGAAACGGACAATTTTTAATTTATTGGATAAATTATTTAACTTGCCAAAAATAACGGTATCAAATTATAATCATTATTCTAATCTAGTTGATAATACAAAAAGTTTAACTGAACAATTACAAAATTATGATACTAATATTGAAGCATGTAATAATTTACTTGTATATTTGACTTATAATAAATTAGATTATACAGCCCAAACTCAATGGGATCTTCATCACCAAAGTGATGAAATGTCTCGTTTAAATGAATTATTAGAATATATAGAACATTTAAGTAATACTTGTTTAAAATCACAAAAAAGATTCAACAATGAAAATAGTTTTGGCTCCAATTCTAACAATAATAAATTCGTATCTAAACCAGTTGAAAAATCATTTAATATTACTATGGTTAATAGAAATAATTGTCATTTTTGTAATAAAAATCATAAATTGGAAATTTGTAAATTATTTTTAGAATTGGAACCGAGAAAAAGATTTGATTTTGTAAAAAGTAAACGTCTTTGCATAAAATGTTTAAACATAGGACATACACTTAAACTCTGTCGATCAACAATAACATGTAATATTTGTAAAGGTTCTCATAATGTATTATTACACTTTTCCAGATCTGAGGCGGTATCGAAGATTGAACACATAGCTGAACAATCATGCTTAGAATCTCAGGAAAAGGAAACTCGAATACAACAGTCTTACTTTTCGAAAAATCAAGAAACCTCTTCGTCGCTTACTCGGTCATTGAATGCACATTCTATGGGTTCGAACTTCACTTCTTTATTGCCTAGAGCTAAAATAGTCTTAGAAGATAAATCAGGTATTAAATATGATATTAAGGTTTTTCTCGATCAAGGTTCCGAATCCAGTTTCATATCGAGTGAATTGGTTTCATATTTTGACTTAGAACTCTTTCCATCAAATGTTATAATTGAAGGTTTAAATAACACACACCTTGTAGATTCTCGGAACAGGGTTAATTTAACATTTGATTCGACTATCGAACAATCGTTTAAAATAACATCATCATTTCTTGTTATTGATAATCTATCTTTTACAATTCCTTCAAGAAAACTTGAAAGGAATCAATTTGAATTTGCAAAGGAATTAAATTTGTCAGATAAAACTTTCCACATTCCAAATAAGATACATGTTCTCATTGGAAATGATCTTTTTCCAAAGCTCATTAAAAATAATATTATATATAATTCGAATAAAAGTTTAATGGCAATGGATTCACATTTGGGATTTATTGTTTCGGGAAATGTTTTGACAAAATCATGTTTTGCATTAAGGGAAAAAGAATCCAAGAGAATCGATTCACAAGAGATAAATTATAATATTAAAAAATTATGGGAGATTGATAATTTTGTAGATGTCGAACCTTCGAATATAATTTCAAATGCAGAATCTACATTGTTGGAATCGATAAAACATAATTCGAATGGTAGATTACAAATCGCACTACCATTTAAAAATGATTATATATTTTTAAGTAAATCATTTAATCGAACTAAAATTATGTTAGATAATTTAGAAAGTAGACAAGTTATATCGAAAGATAAGGAAATTTTAACTTTTAACTCATGTAACAAAGTATTAGGAATTGCATGGGATAATATTAATGGTTATTTCATATTTAAGTATAAAACTTATTTAGTCGTGGAATTAACTAAAAGGAAATTATCGTCTTACCTTACTAGTTATTACGATCCACTCGGATGGTTAATTCCAATCTTTATTAAATTGAAAATTTTATTGCAATATTTATTTTTTTTGAAAATTGATTGGGTTGAAGCGATCCCTATAGATTGTGAAAGTATTTGGACTCGATTTTCTGAACAAATACATTTATTAGAAAATATAAAGATACCTCGGTGTATATCACATATTGATAGTATTACATATCAAATTTTCGCTTTTTGCGATGCCTCGGAAAAGGCATACGATTGTGTAATTTATTTAATCGGTTATGATGGAATGGAGATCAGTGAGTTTTTCGTTAATAATAACTGGCTGAATGGTGAAAAAGTTTGTTTCTGCATTTACCTCAAGATTTTAACATCGAAGAAAACCAAAACATTGCCTTGCCTATAGAAGAGGAAAGACATTTAGTTTTGAAAAATTTCTTCACTTTATCTCAATCAGTTGAGATTCGTATTGATTTTCTCGAGCAGATTATAAAAAATCATAATAGTTATGATAAATTAATTACTCATTTGGCCATTTGGCTAAAGTATATACGTATTCTTCATTTTCGAATATCGCGAAAGGATAAATCTTTTAAATTTGGAAATGTTATAAATTTAGAAGAATTTACTCGAACCAGAATGTTTCTAATAAGAAATATTCAACAAAAATACTTTGCATTAGAAATTAATTACTTAAAAATGAATCAAGAATTACCTGTAACCAGTAAAATAAAATCTCTTTCACCCTTTTTAGATTTAGATGATATTCTCAGAGTTGGAGGAAGATTAGAATATTCGACATTGTCTTATCATCAGAAACATCCAATCATACTTCCGAAAAAACATCGCTTAAACACGTTGATATTAGAACGACTACACAAGTTTAATCTTCATTGTGGACCTCGTCAATTGGAAGCCTTCTCTCGAATGGAATACTGGAAGATTGGAGGAAGAGATTTATGTAAACGGGTTTTTAGAAATTGCATCACTTGTGCAAAGTTTAGAAGGAAAACAATTACACCTATGATGGGAAATCTACCCCCTGAACGGTTGATTGTAGAAAGAGCCTTCTTTGTAACTGGTATCGATTTTTTTGGTCCCTACCAAGTTTATTTAAAACGTGGTAGAGGGATGAAATCAATTAAGATTTATATTTGTTTATTCGTTTGCTTCTCCACAAAGGCTATCCATTTAGAGCTTTGTGAAGATTTGTCAACCATCGCTTTTTTGAATGCCTTGACAAGATTTATTAATCGTCGTGCCATACCACAGAAAATATTTTCGGATAATGGAACAAACCTCATTGCTGGAAATAAAGCTTTGCAGGTAGAATATAATAATTTACAAAAAAATTTGAATTCGGACTCGCTACAAATCTATTTAAGAAAAAACAGCATCATCTGGTCTTTTGCCCCAGCCTACGGTTCATGGTTCGGAGGTCTTTATGAAAAGCTGGAGTAAAAAGCTGTAAATACCATTTAAAAAGAACCATAGGAAAACAAATACTTACTTTTCTTGAATTCTACACTCTAATTACTTCTGTCGAAGGGATATTAAATTCACGCCCTTTATCGGCACTTTCGTCGGCCGTCACTAATTTCGATACAAGTCCAGGACTAGACCATATAACTCGAGTAGTCAAAGTTCAAACACCAACTGGGATATTCACTCGACCAGTACATAAATTGGTGAAACTCCCTATGGAAGAGAAGAGCAAACATTGAGATAGCTTGAATTGACCCTCCCTCCATAATACCATTGTCGGGTAAATTCAAGGAGAGGGAGGATGTATAAAAACTTAAATATCATTTAGTAGTTTAAAAATTAGTTCAATTATCGTATAATAGAAGGCGTAACTGATTTCCGTCTTCTTCATCTAGAATGAGCTCCTTGAGGCTTCATTCACTTGCTTTTCGATATCTTTTCGTTTCGGACGTCTTCGTCACACTCTCGTTATTTCGTATAATTCGTCGGAAGCCATCTTTTCATTTCGTTTTCTCTCTTTCGTATTTAATTCATCTCGTATTGGCTTCATATTTCTTCGTTTTTTGTATTTAAATTTCATTGATTAAAATCCTTCGTAATTATCCAATTCGTAACAAATAGTACCTTTGGATAATTAACTTGTAATTTCTAATTCGTATCAAATAGAACGATTAGATCATAACTTATCATTTTGTCGTTACTCTCTCGTAATATATTTATAACACGAGCTGTGTTCAATCATCGAAACTACCTCAGATTAAAGGTATTTATAAATATATATATTTTCTTATAATATTTCGAATTGTTAATGTTTCAAATAAAATATTAATTTTTCAAATATTCTTGTATATAATAATCTCATTTTCGTTAAATATTCTTGTATATAATAATATTATTTTCGTTAAATATAATTGTATATAAAACCTAATTTGTTGTCTTTGATTTATTATAGATATTAATATATATAATTTTCGTTGTCTTTTACCCGATAGCAATTCAGGGGAGAATTGGCGAACTCCTGCAAATCTTTGTAATTATTTAATATAGATATTTTAAATCTACAAGGGATGAAGAGAAGTTTCCACATGGACCATTTTTGAAATAAATATCCCCGTCTAGCCCATATTTCAGAAACCCGGAAATTCTCTTAAAACAGGAAAATTCCTATACAGTCGTTATAATTTAAAGTCATTTAGGTCAAAAAAAAAAGATGAAAACAAAATAAATACAATAATTAATAAATAAATTTAGATTAATTTAATTTATTAGTGTTCAAATTTCAACGATTTTTTGCAACAGATAAAAATTATTTGTATTTATTTTGATTTCATTTATATAAATCATTGAATAATTTTATTTATTATAATGCATAACCCTGTATTATGATAATAATATTTTCTGAGAACATTTTATAAAATTTAATATATATATATATATATATATATTATTATTATTTGCGTTTGGACCATCTAGGATCACGCAAAGCTCCCATACATTTAAGGGTATTGATGTTAAGTGGGCCCATATATGAATGTTCTTTAGGTGTTAACATTATTCTTCATTTTGTGTGCTCGTGAAGATCCGGATCCTCCAGGTGACGGGTAAATTGGGTACCACCTGGAGTTATTCTCATCACGATCTATTGTTGCTTATAGTTGTTTGTTTTTGAAGTAGTCCTGCTGGTGCAGGGCTGTATAGAACCAGGGCTTGTCAGTTCCTGGAGATATATATATATATATTTATTTAAAAAATATACTTTTACTCCAATTCCACTAATTAATTATTTTTTTAGTGGTTTAAACAATAACTTCTTGATAAATGATTTGTAATTAATTAAAATTTATTTATAATACAAATTTTATCTTAACAGAAAAAATGTGTTAAAAAAAGAATGTAATAAGAGTTCCATCAGCGATTTTTTCTTTCCTACTATAGCTTTGCAATATCCACAATTTCTGCCAAACTTTTCATTTTCCAACCAGCAAAGACAACAGAATCATCATAATTATTATCAAGCAACTGCTTCGGCTACACCTCCAAATCTAATGTTAAATTCTCAAAATATATATCCTTATCAAAACAATCAATGTATGTATAATTCAATTATAAATCATTTTTTTAATCTTGATTAATTTTATTATGAATGATACAAATTATTTTTTTAAATTATATTAAACATAAGATCTTTTTTGTTTCAGTATATTATAATGTAGCACAAAGACCTGCAGCCCCTGCAGTGACTGGACAACAAGTTCAACAGGGTGCGCAAACTCAGTCATTACCTCTTATACAACAGCATCCAATGCAACTTTCTATGGTAACAATGCCAATGCAACCTGTTTCTACAGGTCAACAACCTCAAACTCAAACTCAGAAAAGTATATTTTCACCTAATTTACTTATTTATCATAATAATTATTCATTTAAATATTATTAATTTACAAAATTTATTTTTTAGAAATGAAATTATAAAATTTTACATTCTTGATTTTTTTTATAATAAATCACAATATTTTCTTGATTTTTTCAGACTGTAGAACTTACAGCCCCCTGTTGTATCTGCAAATACCAATGCACCAGCAGTTCATGTGTGTTAAAAAAATGAATACGTCAGATAGCTCACAAATTAAAGCAAGTAATATTAAAAATGTTAGGCCAACGATTAATCAAAGCTCAAACAATCTTTCTCAAGACAAAGGAAAAATAAAAGATGAAAAGGAGAAATCTCCTCCTGTTGACTTTTAACTAAAAATATACAGCCTTCTGCTAATCAAAATAAACATACAGCTAAGGTATTTTTATTCTCTAAATAAATAGTTATTAATTAATAATCCAAGTGATAGATAAAAATTGATTCTTAAAAAGAAAAAAATTTATGAATATTCTAAATTGTAATTTTTCCTAACAATCATACTAATAGATAAGTTATATATTTTTCCTCCAAGATAAATAATTTATATACTCTAATTAGAATTGATTTTAAATGAACCACTAGACTATTTTGATTAAAGAAAGGTTTATGGAAATTTAGTCCTTTGTAATTGGGACGCATTTTGAGTTTTTCTGCTTTCTTGTTACGCATTAATTTTAGTGATTGCGTATTTATTCATGTTAAGGAGTTTGAAGAATTTAGATATAGCGAGTTTGTTTATGTTTACCAGTTAACAATCCATTTTTTTTTCTTCAATAATAAATTTGAAATAATAGGCAGTACCCTGGTAATCTTATCAGGGGATATTTATTAAATATGGGTTGTCTCAAATGTTTTTGCTTCTGTAAGGTAAATTAATTGAAATTTTTTACTAATTTTCACGCCTGACATAAACATAATAAATTAGAAATATGGGGGTATATAATTTTCACTTCAAATTTTTATTATTTTAACATTAACATAGAGAGACACATTTTTCTCTTATTCATCAATTTTTAAACACAATTATCGAAAAACGATGAATAATTTTCATTTATTAGGTATATTTCAGGTATTAGGTTCAAAGATTTAATATATTATAAAGATTCATTATATAGTTCATTCATTCACGAGCCTTAAATTCTCGAAATTGAGATTCTTAAAATAAATTCTTAAGCAAATTTTATGATTATTATTAAAACTGATTTTTTTTTTCTAGAAACGCTCTGAGAAAACTTCCAAGTCGAAAGATCGGGAGCGTCCTAGTGCGGCTCCGGGGAGCAATGCTCCGTCAAACGAGACTTTGTCTTGTAATACTGGTCCAATTCCGAGGGAAATCCCCTTATCAAATATTGCATCTAACGAATCTTGCCGTTTTGTTCCTGCGGGATATCTTGACGGGTAAATCATTTTCAATAATAAGTTTTTTTAGGTTGTTTCATATTTAACGTAAATAAAATATTCGATCTAGTTAATAAAAATAGAAATAATTAATTTATACATAAAATTAATGGAAATAGTTAGAAATAAAATCACTTTTTATCACAAAAACATTTAAAGTTTACATCTAAAACTGATCTCATATACATATATATATATATAAACAAGAATTTCTTTAATTGCTATCTTAATATTTTAATTCTCGAAACTAGTCTTGTAATTTTCCATTTTTTCATTTCATTATATTAATTTCATGATCCGCTTTTATTATAATTATAAATATTTCATTCTTTTAACAAGTAATTTGTCTTTTATGCTAATATATTTTAATTCAATTATTTTTCTTCTAATATTTTCCCATTTGATATATATTTGATTCCATTTAATTCATACATTTAATTATAGTAATCATGATTCCATTCCATAAAAGTTATTATATATTATAAATTTTAAGTGAAAAAAACAAATTTGATAAGAGTAGGAATTTAAAATTCACATAAATTAGTTTTATTATAGAGGACATAGAAAAAAATAAAATATTACAAAAATGATACTGGTTAAATGCGTTTACTATGGATATTTAATAAATATAATTTAGATTGTCTTCATTAAAAATGGGACTTTTTTAAAAAACACTTTTATATTGAAAATAAATTAAGTAAATTAGAAAAATATATTTTGTTTTAATATAATATTGATGGTTTCAGATTGGTGAAACCTTCTCCATCTAAAGATTCGATTCCTACTAGTGGTTTCACCACCACTAAAGCTGAAAATAATGCTTTACCTGTAGAATTTTCACCGTTACCTGATTTATCAAATGTTCAACCTGCTGAAACTACTCATTCTCAGGCTGATGTAAATTCTAATTCTAGCGATGATGAAAGTAAGTACCATTTATTTATGTATAAGTGAAATAGATAGTTTTATATTTTTAATTATTAAAATGACGAAACTAGAGTTGTTGAAATAATGTATTAACCAACTTTTTAAAGTTTCAATTCTAGAAGACTTTCTTTTATTATCAAATTTAATCAAAGTTTTTTGAAAAATAGAAAAATTTTTCTATTTTACATTTTGATATTATTCAGAAAATTTGCAATTGTCTTGGCAGAAATTGCATTTTTGAAAACTATTTTAGTTTTTTGCACTTATATATATTGAATATTATTGCAGAATTTTTGAATTAATTTTTAATATAAATAAACATTTTCTAAATTTGTTTTTTTTTATTTGATTTTCAGGTTCAAACGAGAAAAAATCCAAAAGAGGAAGTCAAGTTGGAAGTACAAACACTTCCGTTTTCACTACAACCTCCAAAAGTGTTGAGCCTGAATTGTCGGATAGTGCTACTCCAACAATTGATCAACTTGTTTCTGGAGAGCCATCTCCTCCTGTATCTGCCAACCAGGCCCCAACTATAATGAAAGATCTTTCATCTATAGAAGATGAAAAATATTTAGAAGTTAAAACTTCTAACAATATACCTTCACAAATTGAAGATAAAAATTCCAATATATCCAATAGTATTTCGAATTCTTCTTCAAGACCTGAATCACCTACAATTCAAAATAATAATTTTGAGCAGAAACTAGCCGTTGTTCCAAACATGTTTCTTAAAGCTAATGAATCATCTGAAAATGATGAAAAAGAGAAATTAGATAATAAAAATGATATAAATACAGAAACTACAGAAACTACTAATCACTTAACCGAAACAAAAACTGAACCTTCAGTTCCTGTTGTAAACAAAACTGAGCCAACTCCTCGAAGTAATCTTAAATATTCACAAGGTAAATTTTTATTCCTGGCCAAAATTTGCAATATATATATATAATTAGATTTTTATATTTTGTATTTCTAAATAATTGATTTTTGACATTTAGATCAATGGAGCCCGGTTAATCCTCTTGGTAAAAAGAAATATGGCCGAGAATTCCTTTTGGAGTTAATGAATGATCCTGAATCAAAGAAGAAACCTGATAATCTTCCAGATTTAGATGTTGTTATGAATAGTACCAGGGTAAATTATTTTCTATTTATTACTTGTTATTTTAAAAGAATAATTATTAAATTAAATTACGGCCTGTAAATATCAAATTTTAAAATTTAAAATTTCTCAACTAATAAAAATAAATATAAATGAATTTACAAATATTTTTTTTTATATTCTATAGCAAACCTTATCAAAACGAAATAGTCAACAAGGCAAGCCTAACAAAGGAGGAAAACAAAATTTAATTCAATTTTCAATATCACTCAAAGAAGATGTTAAGCTTCATGAATCAGATAATGCTTGGAAACCTGGAAGATTTAAAGGAACTTCCATACCTAATGTAGATAATGAAATTCAAAAAACAGACGATTTATATAAAAGAGTTAGAGGTGTTTTGAATAAATTAACACCTCAAAAGTTCGATACTTTGGTAAATCAAGTTAAAGAATTACCGATTGATAATTCACAAAGATTGAAAGGTGTAATCGATTTAGTTTTCGATAAGGTGTGTATTAAATTAATCCAATTTTTTTAATAAATTATTATTTTCTTTTTCTTTTTATTTCAAATTTAATTGTTTACTTCTAGGCCGTCGATGAGCCATCATTTTCAGTTGCTTACGCTACAATGTGTAAAGTTCTTCAAAACATGGCGGTCCCTAATTCTTCCAATACAAAACCTGGTGAAAAAGTTGAAACGGGTAATTTTCGAAAAATTTTAATCAATAGATGTCAAGAAGAATTTGAAAAAAATAAAGAAGCAGAAATTGATAAAGATAAAAAGCTTGAGGAAATTAAAAATTGTGTAGATCCCGTAAGTTATTATATTATATATACAGATTAAATAAAACAATAAAATGATTATTACATTATTTAATGAAAGTAGTGAAGCTAAAAATATTTTAAGGATAATTTCTTTATGATTAAATATAATTAATAAAAAATGAAAATATTAATAAATCGTTCTTTAATAATTGTGTGAAAAAAATTGTATTTTTAGGAAAAAAAGAAAGAATTACAATTGCAATTTGATGAAGATTGGAGAAAAATTCGAATGAAATCCTTGGGAAATATAAGGTACTAATAATTTGTTTAATAGAAAAGAAAGATTGAATATTTATTTAGAACACTTGTCTTTTTCTTCTATTAAAGTCGGGTGTATCAGAAGTTGTATAAAAAATTAATAATGAATTATTGTTAATTTTTTTTTTATTTAATGATTTTTATATTTATTTAAAATGATAAGCCTATAAAATAATGATAATTTTATATGATAAATTTATATGATAAATTATTTCTTAATTTATTTTTAAATGATGAAACTATTTTTTATGTCAGACTAGAGTTTCTGAGTATCTTTGACGATTTTAAAATCTGAACATTATAAATTAAAGTTTCTATTTCTTCTCTTATATGTTCATCTATTTATCATTTAACTACAAATATATTTTTAGATTCATTGGAGAATTATACAAATTATCGATGTTGACTGTAAATATAATGATCCGATGTATCAAACATTTACTAAGCGGAGGTGATGAAGAAAGTTTAGAATGTCTATGTAAATTACTTACGACAATTGGAAAAGATCTTGAAAGTAAAAGTAATAATAATTATCAGGTAATTATTTAATAATTTTAATCTTTCTATTATATATAATTATTTTTTAATTTTAATCTTAATATTTTTTTTAGGATCTCGGTCCCTATATAGATCAAATGAAACAGCTTGCAAATCGAAGAGGAGAAATTTCATCTCGGGTCCGTTTTATGGTACAAGATGTGGAAGAATTGCGATTAAATAAATGGGTTCCCAGAAGAGATGAATCTAATCCAAAAACTATCGATCAAATTCAAAAAGAAGCTGATCGTGAAAGAGAGACAATAGAAACTCTTAATTTAAATACTATGAATACTCCTCGAAAGGATGATAGACTTCAAGATCGTAGAAAACTTAGTAAGTTCGCTCCTATTGACTTTAAAATGAAAAATAATGTAAAAGCATGTCCACTCAAGTTAGATTTGCCTTAAAAATAAATAATCATTAATTATATATTAAAACCATTGATTGATATTCGTTTCTTGTGAATTCATTAATTTATCAAAAATTAAATTTTTTCAGAAAATGAGGAATGGCAATCGGTATCTTGGAGAAGGCCTGCTCCTTTTGATTTAACAAAAATTAAACAATTAAAGGTTAGTTAGTTAACACTTTATTTTTAATATAATCTCAAATTTTCATCAAAATAATTTTTTAATATATATTATTTCGAAAATTATAAATAATTTACTTTAACAGCCTAATAATATATAATATAATCAACAGTATTGAAATAAATTTATTATTATTTTGTTTTAAAGTTCATTTTTCTTATAATGTTTTTCTCTTATATAGCAAGGGTCACTTGATACCCATTTACAACTTGGCTATAAAGGCAAATTTTCACAATGGCGCAGAGGAGTTTCCACGAAAACGGATGAGAAAAAATCAGCTTCATTTAATAGTAACAAATTTGCTGCATTAGATACAAGTGATGATAAACGTTCTTCAGATCTCATGAGATCTTCAAATACTTTAGGATTGGACGTAGAAAGTGAACGTAAAAGAATGCTTAGCTCACATAAAAATGAAGGTAAAACCATAAATGCATAATAATGATAATAAACTATTTATTTAAATTTTTAGCAATACCTTATTTTATTTGAATATTTTTCAATTTAGCTAGAGCAACTCCTCCGGTTTCTCGTTCTAATTCAAGGGATAATTCATCATCATCACATAGAGATGCCCATAATTCTCTCCCTTTTTCAAATGTTGGGATATCCCCATCAGTAACATCTTCAAGTGGAGTTGGACAAACTTCAAATATTACTCCAACTACAAGACCAATTATTCCTCCAAATACATCACATAATCTCAATTCAACATCTGGACTATTGAAAGCTCCAGTAAAATTAGATGAAAATCAACTGAAACTACATACATCAAATATTCTTGATGAATATTTATCAAACGACAATTTAAAAGTAATTATATTTTCTTGATTCATACACACTTATATATATATATATATATATATGTAATATATATATGATGAATATTCTTTTTCTTAATAATTTCATTAAAGATTTATTTTGGAATTCCTCGTTACTGAATTTTATAGATTTTAAATTATATATATCTTATTATTTTCTTTCAATTAATTATAATTATTTGAATTATAGGAACTTTCAGATAATGTTCTTGAGGAATTAATTGAAGAACAACGATCTGAATTTGTTAATATTTTACTTAACCTTGGAATTGAAAGATCGGTTAATGTTCGCGAAAGCATTTCTAAAATGTTAATACATCTTGTATCAAATGATATTTTGAAAGTTGATGATATCTTGAATGGGTATGTTTAAACTTAATTTTTATATTTAATTAATAATTATTTATATTATTTTAATATTATTTATATTTTTAGTTTTATGGATATATTTGATTTAGCTAAAGATATTATCATTGATGTTCCCAAGTTTTGGAACTTTGCTGCGGATTTCCTTGGTAATTAAACTTTTTTAATATTTTTTTCCATCTTAAGCATTTTATATATATAATAAATAATTTAAACATGATGATAATTTATTTACGGATCTCTATGATGGATTGAAGCTCAACAGGGCTGAAAAAACTAAATTATTATTTTGATTTGATATATTTCTATAATAAGTTATTATTTCATTTTTTTTAGCCCCACTTATTACTTCGAAATCCATTTCTTGGGCTCAATTCCGAGATGCTATTAAAATTAAAGATATTGATTGTTCTAAACTTCTTCCTCATTTATTTCAAATAATTGTGAAGACTCAGGTAATGAATAATAAATCAGTTTATATTATTTATAATTAATTTTACATGCATATTTTAATTTTGTATTTTAAATAAAATGATGAAACATAACTTTTTAAGTCAGACTAGAGTTTCTGAGATAACTTGATGAAAATTGATTCTGAGGGAAAAAAAACTATTTTTTATGTATAAATAAATTTATAAAATTTAGTAATTATAAAGAAAAAAGAGAAAATGGTTTATTTTTGCGAATTCAACAATTATTTTTTTTGTTTTAGAATCCTGCAACTATACGTCAAGAAATGGAATCTCAAAACGTTGAAATTAAAGATTTTATTTCTGGTGAACTTTCACAAGAGAGTGAAATTTTAATATTATAATTTATTAAGACATTTATATAAATAGTATTTCATATTACAATTTTATTTTTTTTAAAAATATAAATTAAAAAATTTAACTTTTTCTTTTTGTTAGTTTCAATACAAAATACACCTCTATCATAATTATAAGTATATAATTTTCCAATTTTATTCATTTTAATGACAATTATTTCTTATTTATATTTTTTTATAGACACATCATTTTCCAATGAAATTTACCATTCCCTATAAGATAATGACAAAACAGTTGGAAACCTCTATTCCATTTATACTTCAAAACTAATTCTTAAAACAGACTTTGTGACAGACAATTAAATGCATTGAAATCAGACATTACAATTTTAATTAAATATTTTCTAATATAAATCTGAACGGCTAATCATTTGGTTTTTCTTTTTAGCTATACCAAAGTGACTATTATAAACTTGAAATGAATTGCCTATTAAATTTTAAAAAAAACAATGGTACGACTAGACGGGATAATTTAATTATTTTGTCTCTCATGAACGAGACATTATTGAACAAGAAATATTTTTTATACGACAGACTTTTATCTAATTCCCAATTTTTTATGAGAGACGGGACATATTTTTCTATATTTGGTTCATGACTTATTCCATTTAAACTTGAAGACTTAGCAATTTTTTTATTTCTAACCGTTAACAGACTTGACTCAGACAGAATTTCATTTATTAATGATTTATTTAGACTATGATGGGACGTACGATTGACAATATCCGCAGGTATGTTTTTAGTTACTTTTATAGACTCGATTTTATTTTTTAAGTGCTGGAAAAATTCATTAGGATGTTTATTTGAGAGATCATTTCGTTGGCTAATTTCAGGCTCGGTTTCTGTTAATGATGGCTTTTCATTCACAGACAGAACGACATAAGACAGACTATCAGGACAATTATTACTATTAACATTATTAATTTCAATTATTGATTCACAAATTTTTTCTTTTAAATTTACATAAGACAGACGAGGGGGATTATTATTACAATTATTTTTAACATTATGATTAGTGTTATTATTAATTTCAATTTCCGTATCAAAAGGTTTATTATTTAAATTTACACTGGACGGACTAGCAGGACTAATATTATTAATATCATTAACACTATTAATTTCAATTAATATTTTACTTAACTCAAAAGTTTTTTCATTTAATTTTACATAAGACGGACAAGAAGAATTATTATCACTATTAATATTAACACTATCATTATTCTTATTATCAATTTCACTTACTGTAATAAAAGTTTCATTATTTAAATCTACAGAAGACGGACTAAAAGGCTTCTTATTACTATTAATTTTAACACTATCACAATTTTTATTATCAAATTCAATTACTGTATTAAACGTTTTAATATTTAAATTTACAGAAGACAGACAAGAAGAACTATTATTTCTATTAATTTTAACACTATCATTGTTCTTATTATCAATTTCATTTACGGTATCAAAAGTTTTATTATTTAAATTTACAGAATAGGGACAAGACGAATTATTATTACTATTATTAATATTATGACTATCATTAACTTCATGATCTAATATAATTTACTAACACAATATGATATTTAATTTTGCAAACAACTACTAATTGATTTCTATAAAAAAGCTTGGGACGGGTGCCTTGCTTTGAATGTCTCGAAATATGCGATGCCTTGTTTTTATTATTTATTATTAAAATTTTATTCGATATAACTCCCGTGTATTTTCTATAGGAGATTGAAAAAAAATTATTGTTTTTATTTATTCTAATTTGAATGGGCCCAAGGGGGGTGTGTGTTTTAAATTTATCAATTATATTGCAGGTACTTTCCATTTCTAATTTCTCTTGCTCTTCGCTACCTGACACTACACCTATCAGAACAATGGGCATCTTTCTCCATGACCTTACCTCTGTGGGCTCCTTAGAATTTATTTTGACTGCGTCCATCGGTATATTTTTCCTTTTTGTAAATTCTTTTATCGGGACACTGGGAATTATTTTCATGCATGTGTCAATTTTTTCTTTTAATTTTCTCCACTCTGGTCCCTTCCCTATTGTTTCTATATTTTCTTTATTATCCCTATTTGGACTTTTTGAAATTTGAATTTTGCTAATAGACATTGCCTCCGGGGCCTGGTCAATTCTTTCTTTTAAATTTACTATTTCTGGTACCTGCTCTTTTATTACAATTTCTCTATTTTCCAACCCAATATTTATTTTTTCAATTTTGTCTGACTTAGTTATATTGTCTATAAACGATACATTTTCATTTTGACCCTCTATTTTTTTGATTTGCTCTATTTTTAATTTTTGCCTATTAAAATCTGACTGTCTACCCGCTTCTACGTCTGGTTTCATTAGGTCCAGAATTTGTTGGGGCATGCCATTGTTTCTAAATTGGGGGAGTTGGTTAACATTTCGTGAGGTGAAATGATTAAAAGGGCCTTGCGAATTGTGGTAGCGGGGAGGGGGGTGGTAATTTTGATAATTATTAGAATGAGAGTGATTTCTGGGAGCGAATTGTCTATTGTAATTTGAATCGTAGGGATTATACTCTCGCTTTTTGTTTCGCGAAATATGTGCCTAGGATCCTTTCTTAAATCTTCCCAGATGGTTAGATTTACGTGGGTCAGCATTTCATTGGCACGGCCTTGAATTTTATCTCTAACGTACCTGAGGAGAAATTCGTGCTGGTCATAAGGAAATGCGCTATAAATTTTATCTACCGTATTAATAAATCTTTGGAGTACGTTTGACTCGCCCTTAAAGATAGGAATACATTGTAACAAATGATCTGTATTCATTTTCATCATTAATTTCATTTTTCAATTACTTTATTTATGTATTATTTATTTTGATTATTATTATTTTAATTATGAAATGTTGGCCGACGATGACCCTTCGTTTTCGGCATAAAAAAATAATTATTTTATGATGTAAAATGAACGAATTTATTATTTATTTTTAAAAATTTAATTTTATAATTTTACCGTAAAAATTATGAGAGGTTGGCCGACGATGACCCTACGTTTTCGGCATAAAAAAATAATTATTTTATGATGTAAAATGAACTAATTTATTATTTATTTTTAAAAATTTCAATTTTTAATTTTACCGTAAAAATTATGAGAGGTAAAAATTAATTATAATATTTATAATATATTTTTTTAATATTTTTATTATGTAAAATGAAAGAATATATTATTTATTTTTAAAAATTTCTTTTTTTAATTTTACCGCTAAAATTATGAAAGTTTGGCCAACTTAAAAAATACTTATGGACTATAGACGGATGAAGTATTATGAGATATAATTGCGGCTTAAGGCCAAATCGTTCAATATTAATTAATATATTTTCATTATGACAACCACAAATTCAAAATTTCTGTTCACTAATTATTTGTAGACTTTAGTAAAATATATATATATAAATTGTTTTGTTTCATATGAAATATTTTTATATCATTCCAAAGCTTTAATAAATGCTTTCTATTTTATAGAATATTTTAAAAAAATTAACAAAATATAAATTAAGGAAAACGTGTTTTATTAATTTTTTTGTTTTTTCTTATCCTTTGTTTCAACACCCAATCGAGAATATTTTTTGTCTTTTTTTATTTAAATTAATATTTGATATTAATTATTAATTATTATAATATATGATATTAATTTAAATATCAAGTAAAAAATATTCATGGATTCTATCTATTAAAAATATTCTTAATTATTTAAATTTTTACAAACTTGTATTAATTTATGAGACTAAAGTTTGAGAAATCATATAATAAATAATATGTACATATATTATATAACGATTTATTTATTTATTTATTTATTTATAATATATATAAAGAATATGGTAAAGGATATGGGATTGAATAAGTAAAACAAAATAAATTCACAAATTTCATTTTATAATATTTATTAACATTAATGAATTATTATTATATTTAATAATTAATATTAATTAATATATACGTTAAAAATATTAAATACAATCGTCTTTTTTAAATAAAACATCAATTTTACATTTAAATACAAATACACAAGAGTAATTTATTTAATTTTTATATTAAAGTAATATTTTCACATCGTAATAATATTCAAAATTCAATGAGTATTTTGTTAAATTTTTATATTAAAGTTGCTTTTATTAACTTACAAAAAAAAAAAAAAAACATTGATGACAATATGATTTAACTTTAACAATTTCTTTTCCATTTCAATATACATTGATAATTTTTTACATTTTTCATATTAAAGTTTTATATATACATAATTCTTAAAAAGTATATATAAATCTATTTTTATTCATTTTAATATAATTACATATAAATACACCTATACGCTATTTATTTGAGGTTTTTTTTCTTAAAGATGTATTTTTAATCAATAAAAAGTTTCTATAAATCTTATTATTATATACTTAGGTATATTATAAAATATCCATCATATACATTGAAATAATTTCGATATTACTTGCAGAAGGTAACAATTTTTTACAAATGCCAACCTCCTCTGTTATTGTATCATCATCATCATCATTTGTATCAGTTGTATAAACGTTCAATGTATGAAGACGCAAGTATTTGTTCATTTTAATTAATGAATTAACTTGTGTCTTTTTTGTCAATGGAAGAATTAATTGATATAATTTTTTACATTTCAAAATGTATGGAAGTACTTTATTCGATATTTTTTCACATGCAAACAATGATAAAATATTTAATTTTTTTATTTGATGGATATCTTTTAGATAACTACTTCTTAATAAATCACAGTATTCTAATCGGAGATCTGTTAAATTTTCAAACTGATTAAGCATTTTCAAGGCATTTCTATGAATATCGTCGCATGATTCTATTTTCAAATTTGTTAATGGTAACCTTTTTTCAAGAAACACTTTAACTAGTTGTTTTGTAAAGGATTTTATTTCTATTAACATTACTTTTTTCAATTTACCTAATGGTGCAATTTCAAAATAACTCCTGAGAATTTCTTCAGGGCCATTATATCTAATTTGTAGATGTTCTAAATTTTGTAATTTTGACAAATAAGATGGCCAGGTTTTACTATCAGAATGAAAAGCGATTTCCAATTTTCTTAAATTAGAAAAGTTAACTATGGATTTCAAGGGTTCCATTGTTTTTATCAATATTATCGGCAAATTTAATGTTACAAGTTTGTTCATTTTCATTATTAATTTATTTATACTTTTACTACAAAAAAATTCATTTGGAAGACTTAACTTTTTTAAATTTGGAAAAAACAAATTAATATCCCTTAGAAAAATATCATAATTTAATCTGGACCCATTTATAATAATTTCTTCTACCTTATTGAAAATAGGACAATTTGGCAATTTACCTTCTTGGAGTTCACTTGATAATTTGATTAGAAGATTTCCTATTATAACTAATTGACTTTTGGAGAAATCTTGAAAAACAATTTTTTTTAATCTTGGCATGGATGAATGTTTTAGCAACTTGATTAAAAATTCCAAATTCGATTCACTTACATCAACAGTTTCTATTAAAAAATGGAATCGTTCAAAAAACTGTTCAGCGTAGTAGGAATTTGGACCGTCGAATGAAATAGCTGATAAAGAATAGACAATTCCAGTATTGATAATCACATCATAATAATATGGATCTTCACTAAAGAGAACCAATTCTTGGATTGTTGTATATTGCAGAATATTACCTACTAATTCTTGCGGTAATCTCCTCATATGTTGATCGAATTCTACATCATCACTAGAATTAACAGATAAACGGATTTACAAAATTAAAAAATGTTTTTTTTTTATTATTATTCTACATAAATAGCTTTTAAAAATGTACAATACTTACTGTTGATATTGAGGAGTCATCTTCTGAACACAATGGTTGGTTTTTTTCATCTTTTGGGATGGCATGATTAAAAAACAAAAAATCAAATCAAAAACAAAAAAATTTGAAAATTACACTCAGGTAGCAAGCGCGCTAATATGTTCACTTGATGAGATGCAGAGAGCAAATGGTAACTGAATGAAATTGTGGGTGCCGTTTAAGTCGAACAAAGGGGTGTGTCAAAATAGGCAACCAATCAGAAGACCCCTTAAGTAAAAATAACAAGAGTGGGGTTCGAACCTTTTTTCTACCTCACTATTATATATTTTTTCCAATATTTTGATTTTCTTATTTTTTTTTAATCTCTCTTTGTAAAGATAAAATTATAAATTTCTAATGATTTTATATTTAATTATTAAAAAGTCATAATTATAATTATTAAAAAAGTGAAAATTGTTCATAAAATAGCCTTTTAATCTATGTTTAAAAAATGTACATAATATTTTTACTATCTCGCCAGATAAGGCTGAGAAAAATGTCTATGTGTATATGTGTATGTAGACAAGTGTAGGCAAAAACGGTTTTAGCTAGAATAATGAAATTTGGTATACGGGCATTATTCAAAATTCGTAGTTTTTGATCAACTTTTGAGAAATGTAGCTCAACCGGAAGAGGGTCAATACCTACAACGTTTTGATGTTTTTTTTCCTTTAAAGTGACCGTAAAAATAAAGAAATATGTGAGAAACATTTTCCACGTGATTAAAAATTGTATAAAACTGCTATATATAGAATTTCAGCTTGATTGAATCGCTGAAAGGACCGGAATTAATTTTCAAACACTGCAAATCATGTGCCATTAACAAAAAGCCAAACATGCGCTGGTTTAATAAAAATTATTTATTGATTTTAATTTATAATTAATTAAATTTAATTTAAATATAATATATTGTTACATATTCGCATGAATATGCTACTTTTTATAAACAAAGATGCAGAAAATTCTAGAAAGATATTTCTAAAAAACTTAAAAAAATTTAACAGGTAGAAAAAAGTGACTTAGAGAAAATATTTTCTAAAAACATTTTCTAAAATATTTTATAAAAACAAATATTTCCTTAATACTATTATAAAAAATCATCAAATAATAACATTTGTTTTCTTAAAGTGAAATATATACATGGATATTATCTATTTTCAAAGGTTTGAAAAAGTCCTTTTGTATTGGTTTGACCTTTTTTTCATTCTTCTACAAGTAAACAAAATTCAATTGTTAAAGAACAAGGAACCAAGTTAGCAAAAAAATAGTTTCATCGATATTTCAGATACCTGAATATTTTTATTCTTGAAAAATGATTTTAAAAATTAATATATAAATATTATTATTTAATATAATATAATAATATACGATAAAAAATAGTCCTGAAATATGAATTTATTGGTATTTAGGATCAGAAAATGAAAAAACATTATATATAATACATACATTTATCCCTCGTAATTAAAAAAGTAGATTTTTCCATAAAATATTTGTAAATAATTACCCTTTTTCTATGAATACAGTGAAAATAATTAAGTTATCGGGGATCTATGTATTAATTTGTGTTTAGAATGAGAAAATGTAGAAAATCATATATAATACATAAATTTATCCCTTGTATAAAAAAATGTAGATTTTTCCGTAAAATATTAGTAAAAAATTACGCCTTATCTATGAATTCAATGAAAATAATTAATATAACGATGAAATATGACTTGATTCGTGTTTAGAATCCGAAATGGAAGAAAATGATAAATTTATTATTAAAATTACATTACTGATAGGGTTCCGCGACTCCAGAAAGTTTGAAGACCACTGATGTATAGGAAAGAAATAATTTTTACATTACAACCCATTTTCTCACAATCTTATTTGAAATATATTATTATATCAATATTAAATCTTTAAATATATATTTGAAAATATAATTTATGAATTTATTTTTTCGTACTTGTCAAAATGAACGAATTTAATATTTATTTAAAAAAAATTTCATTTTTTAATTTTACAGTAAAAATTATGAAAGGTCATCGTAGGATGACCCTCCGTATTGGACATAAAAAAATAATTATTCATCAAAAATATCAATAATATATTTTTTTAATGTTTTTATGATGTAAAATGAACGAATTTATTATTTTTTTATTAAAAATTTTATTTTTTAATTTTTCCGTCAAAGTTATGAAAGGATGGCCGACGATAACCCTCGTTTTTGGCAAAAAAAAATAATTATTCATCAGAAATATCAATAATAAATTTTTTTAATATTTTTATGATGTAAAATGAACGAATTTATTATTTATTTAAAAAAAATTTCATTTTTTAATTTTACAGTAAAAATTATGAAATGTCATCGTAGGATGACCCTCCGTTTTCGGCATAAAAAAATAATTATTCATCAGAAATATCAATAATATTTTTTTTTAATATTTTTATGATGTTAAATGAACGAATTTATTAATTATTTAAAAAAAATTTCATTTTTTAATTTTACAGTAAAAATTATGAAAGGTCATCGTAGGATGACCCTCCGTTTTCGGCATAAAAAAATAATTATTCATCAGAAATATCAATAATATTCTTTTTTAATATTTTTATGGTGTTAAATTGAACGAATTTATTATTTTTTTATTAAAAATTTCATTTTTTAATTTTACAGTAAAAATTATGAAAAGTCATCGTAGGATGACCCTCCGTTTTCGGCATAAAAAAATAATTATTCATCAGAAATATCAATAATATTCTTTTTTAATATTTTTATGGTGTTAAATTGAACGAATTTATTATTTTTTTATTAAAAATTTCATTTTTTAATTTTATCTTAAAAATTATGAAAGGTCATCGTAGGATGACCCTCCGTTTTCGGCATAAAAAAATAATTATTTATCAGAAATATCAATAATATATTTTTTTAATATTTTTATTATGTAAAATAAACGAATTTATTATTTTTTTATTAAAAATTTCATTTTTTAATTTTATCTTAAAAATTATGAAAGGTCATCGTAGGATGATGACCCTCCGTTTTCGGCATAAAAAAATAATTATTTTATTATGTAAAATGAACGAATTTATTAATTATTTAAAAATAATTTCATTTTTTAATTTTACAGTAAAAATTATGAAAGGTCATCGTAGGATAACCCTCCGTTTTCGGCATAAAAAAATAAATATTCATCAGAAATATCAATAATATATTTTTTTAATATTTTTATGATGTAAAATGAACGAATTTATTATTTATTTAAAAAAAATTTAATTTTTTAATTTTACAGTAAAAATTATGAAAAGTCATCGTAGGATGATTTTTCTTGATTTAAAATTATATGACGTCATCCAGCCATTCATGACGTCACAGCCTGGTCTTACATATAAATATATACATATATTATAAATAAATTAAAATTAAAAATATTTATGTTATATGTCTATCTGTTTTTTATTACATTAATAGATATATTAAAATTATTTGAAATTGTTTCTGTAGCTGGAAATTAATTTACTTCAAACCGTCGGTCGGTTCGGACCTGGTCACAGGTCAACTTATTTTTTTCTGCGTTGCCGATGTCTCTGTTAAGCTTATCGTTTTCTCTCTTTTGAATTTAGAAATTTAAAATATCTTATCATCTCTAAAGTATATATATGAATCACTGCTCAAATTCAAAAATTATCTTTTGTCACGGTGAGTAAAAGAAATAAAAAAATAACTACTTGTAAACATATATATATTATTCATAATTTACTACTAATTTACTACTAATTTGTTCATTCTTTATTTTAGTTTTTTATAATAAGTATAAGTCTTTGTATTATGTTGCCATCCCAGCCGAATCCTGGTCAATAAATAAATTATTTAATTCATCAATTTTTTTTTATTTTTATTTTTCCTTGTTATTTACAAATGGCGCCCGAAAGGTGGAACTGGCAGCCTAATCAACAAGACTTTTGAATCGAAGAAGATTAGAAGGTACCGTCTCTTAAATGAACACTTAACAACTTTTTTGTTGAAAAGATATTTCTTCCTTCCAATTTCATATTTTATTATTATTTAAAACAATTTCTTATATTATTAATATTTCTTATATTATTAATATTTCTTAAAATTATTAATATTTCTTATATTATTAATATTATTAATTACTTTGTATATTAAAAGAAGAAAATAATCCTTTAATATTTCAAAGTATAAATATCATTTCAAATATTAAATAACTATTTTGATCTAATTTCATTTAAATTAAATTATTTCTAAAATCTAAATTAATTTATCTATGTATAAAATTTACATAATTTATTAATAATAATAATAATAATAAAACATTATATAAATACCAAAAAAAAAATATTATATATATTCTTTTGTAAACTTACCGTGACATTGAAATTTAACTTAAACTTTTTATTTTTGAATTTTTTAAAATTTTCTTTGCTCTATCTAATAAATAATAGATAGATATTTATTATATTTCCAGAAAGCTCACATATCCTTCTCATAAACTTATTCACAATGGAGATTAAGCATGAAGAAAATAATATTATCCTCCAAGCCGAAAGAGAAGATATATTTACCCTCATTAACGATATATATAAAAAGTCCAAAACTCTGACTATAGAGACAGTAGAATCATTCCGCATTTACTATGAGAGACTCAATGAATTAGAAGTCGAATTTATAAATGTTCAGAATAAAATTCGTCTGCATAATGCTACCACATCTGATAAATCTCTTTGTTTAGAGACCACACAAACTAATTGCGCTACCTTTAACCTAATTGACGCCACAAAAGAAAATTATTTCAAATTTCGAAAAGCTATTCCTCCAGAGACAACTTCGAATCATTCCGTAGCGTCTGGGGCAACTAATAGTAATCCTTCATCAATTAATAATCTACCTAAATTAGAATTACCTACATTTTCAGGCAAACTGGACGATTGGCCTGAATTTATTGCTTTATTTGACAGCTTAGTTCACAAAGAGCCGTCACTTTCTATTATTCGAAAATTTCATTATTATTGAACAACTGTCAAAATTATATATATATATATATACATAGTAGATAAATTTTATTTAGAATATTTGGTGATTATCTTAAATATTATCTATCATAATTGTATTATTAATATATATATTGAAGTGTTATTTTGGGTCAGTAAGGGAAAAAAATATAAAAGAAAATTTTATGTAAAAAAAGTTGAACAATTTTTATTGAAATTTTTTAAGTGTGTTATTTGAATATATAAAAAGAAGGGTTTGAAGGATTAAAGAAGGGTGTAAAAATGGTCTCAACAAGGGTATAATGGTAGCACTTTGGAATAGTAAATCCAGCTTCAGGGTGAAGTTCTTTAGATATTGAGGAGGTTAGAGAAACCAAGGAAGACCCCGCAACTCGAACAGGTGGATTCTTGTACTGAAGATGCGTGGTTCCAACGAATCCCAGCTGATGGTCGGCAATGTTGTCTTGGTTTCTCTCTGCAGGAACTCTTTCACTCCCTGGATGTTGTTTTTTTTTCAATATGGCGGACGAACACGCTGTTTTTTGGTTTTTTTTTGTTCTCCACCAATTTTTTTTATGATCCTCTCACTTATCATTCACTTCTCTAAGTCCTCCTGCTCAACCTTTCGCTCCGACCGGCTGCTCTTCTCCCTCCACATAACTTTTATGGTTCTCCAGGCTCTCAGCCAATCGGGTGCTCTAATTCGGCTCCGAGTCGGGGAGGATTTGATTCTTGACCCTGGCTTAACAGGACTTCGTTGGAATTTTGATTTTTTTTTTGGGTTTCATATTAATTTAAGCAATTCTGGAGAATATCCCATTCTTTATTTAATTTCACAGGAAATTCTTCAAAAAATAAAATTCTCCTAATTGCTATCATTAAAATTTCATTACATCCCCCTTGTTGGCTTTAAAAAAAAATATTTTTTTTTTAAAAAATTGTTGTAGTCTACAAAAAAAATATTTTTTTTTCAAAAAAAAACAAAACACACCTTACACTTACACTTGTTCACTTTTCACTAGGGTTTTTTTTTTAACAGTTTATTAGTCTAAAGTTTTAAAATGTTCAACATAACCCTTAATCACTATTCTAATTCTATTTTTTTTTTTTGGATTTATACTTAAAACTAAATATTTACAATTTTTTTATTTGCAATATTTTTATAGATAACACTTATTTGAATGTTATTTAGAAAAACAGAAATTTGTACAATTTTATAATTCGTTTTTTGAATTATCCAGAAATTAACAATAAAACAATTTATTTAATCTTATTATAATAATATAAATTTCTATTAGTGATTTTAAAAAATTGACATTCCCATATTAAATTTTATAATAAATTATTTGATTCATTAATTAACACTACTTAGTAAGACTTTTATTTTAAAAGTTAACAAAATATTCCTTCACATTATAATTCGAATTGAAAACAAAAAATAAAATTCAAATTTAAAAAAATTCATCTCAATGACATTACTCTTACATCATTTTTTTTTTAAACTCTACAATTATTTCTTTCATTTATGCTTTTTCTTAAACGGACAGGCCCTTCTCCAATGAACTTCACCATTCTCCCACAGACAATGACCAAAACAGCTAGAGACTTCAATTTCATTTAAAATTCAAAAAATCAATTCTTAAAACAAACTCAAATCTTTTCTCTCTATAGATATTCATGCCAACAACACCAACACCTACAACTCATGATCCACTGAGGAATATTACGATTAAAGGACATTTGATTTTTATTCAGTTCAATTATAATTTTTAACATTTTTTTCTTTATATAAAAAAAAAAATAAAAATAAAATACATCTAAATTTACTAATCTCTCATAACAATTTACTTATAATTCCATTTCTTTACCATTTTTTCATATGTATTCTACTTGCAATTATTTCCTATTTTCCCTAACAATGTCCCTAACAAATAAAGAATCAATAATCATTAATTACTCTTCACTAAACATTTTCGCACACCCTTCTATCTTCATACTTCAATGTTTCATTTTTTATTTAGAGAGAAAAAAACATTAAATCTATTCGTGAATCAATTTTAAAAGTCTACGGTTAAATTTCCCTAATATTCTGTTAGTGGTGGGAATTTTGGTTTAAAAATTCTTTTATACATGGAAAAGACCCTGATATTTATACTTCTGCGGATACTTATTTCGTGGACAGACAAAACAGTTACTTAAGACAGACTTAACAGCTTTTATTAAATTTTTTATAATATAATTCTCATCATTTTGTTTTACTTTTTTACTTTTTACATAGTGAACATAACTAAAAGGAAAGAAATTGTCTATTAAATTTTGATATGGGGCTGAAACGACAAGACGGGATGATTTAGTTATTTTATTTCTCATAAACAGGACATTATTAAACAAGAAAAATTTTTTATAAGACAGACTTTTATTTAATTCACAATTTCCTATAAGAGACGGGACATACTTATCTATATTTTTTTCTTTGACTGTTGCCTTTAAACATTGTGACATAGGAATTTTTTTAAAACTAACAGTAGACAGACTTGATACAGATTTAACAGTTTTAATTAAATTTTTCCAAAAGAATTCTTTACCGATTAACCATTTTGTTTTAACTATGCCGTAGTGATCATAATTAATGTGAAAGCAATTAACAATAAAATTTTGAACAGGTGGAGGAATGACAAAACGGGGTAATTCAGTGATTCTATCTCTCATGCACAGTACATTATTAAACAATAAAAAATTTAAAAATAACCACATAAAAGTATTAAGAGCAAGACTAAACTTTGAAGAGGATGATAAACTAATTTGCCAATAGGATTTGGTTAGGTCTAAAGTGGACAAAACATATGGTTGTTCTTTTAGGAATAATAATTCATCGGGTGGAGGTGGAATTTCATAATCTGATAGGGATTTTTTATTTATTTTTCTTGCATCCAAACACATCCTAATTGGACCGTTCTGCTTTGCCACTACACGAATCGGATTCACATACTGAGACTGAGATCTCTCAATTACTCCCCATTCAAGATATTGATTAGTGAGAGAATTTAATGCTTCCCTATGACCAAGGTCAATGGGATGCTGATAAAGTTGGTGCGGAGTATAATCCCTTAATTTAATCTCATGAACATAACCTTTTGTCATTAAATTCAGATAATAATAAATTCAATTCATCATTATATTCACAAGTTAGAATGGACTGATTCAACTTATCAAATGGCTTACTATAAGAAAATTTAGGGATGGCAAAGGAGACATACTGGACATTAGATAAGACTTGAGACGGAAATGAGACTGTTTGATTTTGACAAGAAATTTTAGTACATTGATTTGAAAATTTAAATTGAATTTCATTTAATCGAAAAAAATTTATACCGAATAAAAGACTGAGTTTAAGAGACGGGGTTGACAAAAAATTTAATTCATTTATTTTAAAGTTCAAGAGGACAGACATTAATTTTTTTACTTTTCTTTCCATCCACTCCATTAAGATAAGTTGAATTGATACGCAGAATTCGAGGATTATTGAATCTAAAGTTATGAGATATAAAAAACTGTTCATTAATTAGTGACATTTCCGATCCAGTATCTAAAAAGGCATGCTCATGAAAGTCAAAAAAATCCGAAAGCAACCACTCAAAAGTGTTATTAGAAAAATTAAATTTCGAAGGGGGTGAGAATTTATTTTGATCAATTTTATTACTGTTGGAGACCTCTTTCCCTTTCTCTATGTCCGGGTCTCCCAAGGGCATAGAGATTGGAAGTTTAAAGGAGGATCTGGGACAATTTCATCGACATCTGTGATCTTTGGGGGTGGAATAGACTTTTCTATCCTGGTGTCAGTGCTTACAGTAAGAGGGACAGTGGATGCTATAAGATGTGAACTACAAGCGGGATTAGAACAAGAAAGATTCTGTTGGGGTTGTATTAAATGAGGATGGGATGAAAAAGTAGATCCAGTGATAATATTCGATGGAACATTGGCATATTGATTCGAAGTCGTGGGAGGGGAATGCTTCTGGGTATTGAGAGAGGAATTTACTTGGGAGGGGTTAGGAGGAAGGGATGTTTTACCTGGATTACCATTTGGATAAAAGGAAGACTGCGGGAGGGGAGAATTAGTATAATTATTCGGATGGCGATAATAAGGGTTAGTATTGTTAATAGGGATTGAAGATATCTGAGTGTTATTATTGTTAAATTTACTATTGTCAAAGGAATGAAAAGGATTACTACGTGGGCGAAAGGATTGATTTGGGGGTCGACTTCGATATCCTTGCTGCTTCTGTGAAGAGCGATTATAATTTTGAAAATTATTATTGGATCGAAAAGGGGTGGAATTTTGAAAATTGTTATTACGAAAGTTATATGAATGTGACTGGTTTGATACTCGAGGGAAGGAGGGGTAATGTTCATGATATTCTCTGTCGCGAATATTATTTTTATCATTTATTAAATTATTATATTGCTGATGGGGTGATGTAGGGTTGTAATGGAATGAAGAAAAGGATGGGTGAACTGTAGGATTATAGGTAAAAGATGGATTGCAAGCACCAGGTGATTCAAAAGTCTCTTCATATTTCTTAATTAAATTAACTATTACATCTTTATTCAATTAATGATTTAATAAATTATGTTGAATGGAAATGGGAAGCAGTTCAATTAAAATAGACAAAATTCTATCGTCCGTAAAACCTTCATCCAATTCTTTTGCCCATGTAAATCTCACCATAAACTGAACATGAAGTGGTTTTCTCTCATCAAAAGGTGTACGAAAATGTTCCAAATAAAATTTCGATTGAATTGCCTGTGACCAGAAATATTCCTGAAATTCCCTCAATATAAACTATTTAATTCCAAAGAAAAATTCCCTCGATCGATTAACCAGTCCTTAGCTTGATCTTTAAGGCAAAAGTAAAAAATTTGAACAGAGGCCGTTTCACTCCACTTATAGAATTCTCTGGCTTTAAGAAACCTTCTGATTAATTCATTTGGATGTTTATTTGAAAGATCATAGCGTCGGTAAATTTTTGGTAACGTTTCAGCTACTGATTGCATTTCATACACAGACATGAAGACATTAGACGGACTAGGACTCTGATTATTATCAATTTCTGTGACTGGATTAAAGGTTTTATTATTTAAATTTACGTTAGGAGAGAGGACAGACGAGACAGGCATAAAGGGGGAAGTATGGGACTGTTTGATTTCTAAAAGTTGTAATTTATGATTAATATCATCCACCTTATCCTTTATTTCATTCTTAACTTCAGACCTGACATTTTTCCAACCGAACAGCTTGATCGTTCAAATTTTTCTTTATCTCATTAAATTTTAAATTATTATCCTCACTACAATTTTGAACTTTAATGTTTAAGCTTTGTAATCCAACCTCATGTTCATTTATTTGAACTTGATTTTCCGTTAATCGATTATTTATTTTAGCAACGAACCTTTCCAAGAGATCATTAGTATGAGTTATAAAGAATTTTTTATAGTTATCTGTTACAATGTCCTTCTCGTGCTCCTCATCATCCATGGATCTATGAGCTGCAGTACCAACACTGTCCACATGCACATCCCTTTCAGTTCCCTGTGGTTGATTTGAAAAAAATCCCGTATCGTCAATAAGAAGTTCATTATGACAAGTCTCCTTTCGTTCTGCATCATCACTGCTTAAGGAATGGTTCATTTCATTAGTTGACATTGTACACTAAACAAATGAGATGACAAAAATTAGAAAAAAATTTCAAAAAAAATTATCTTTCTTGATCACACTAAACACATGAATAAAAAAAATTAAAAAAATTATTTTCTTGAGATGAATAAAAAATAAAAAACTATTTTCTTTAGTACACTAGCCAAATTAGAATATAAAAAATTAATAAATATTTTTTCAACAAGTATTATGATACAAATCAATAAAAAAACTTGAAAAGATATTAAATATTTTTTTTTTTTAAATCAATGAGATTATTTAAATCAATAAAAATTATCTTTTAACACTTTCACCAACTTAAATTAACAAAAAAAAAAAAACTTTGACAAAATTTAATAATAATATATATTTTTTTTTTATAAAGTTATCAAAAAAATTAATAATAAAAAATTGTAAATATTATTAATATTTTCTTTCTATATATAAAACAGTAAACAAGATTAAATTATTCTAGTTAATAATAAAACTTGTAGCGAAAATAGTTCCAAAGCGCCCCGCGAATAGGCTATTCGGTGCGCTGGCTGTCTCGCTCGCCCCTCCACTGTCTCGCGCGCCCGGTCCGCTCCGCCCAGCTGCGCGCGCCAGGTCCGCTCCGCCAAGCTGCGCGCGCACCTCGCCTCACCACCTGGCCGGCGCCCCTCCACAAACTACCTCTATATAAGGGCTCGCCCGAAACACAAAAAGAGAGAGCGACAGGAGACCTAGAAGGTATCACCAGCCTCTCCTGCCCACCCAGGTTACTGCATCCATCCCATTGGAACTAACCTGGATTATCCCTCGCAGGTTACTGCATCCATCGATTGGAACTAACCTGTGCCACCTTCCCCCTAAACTAGTCCATCCTTTGTATTACTTGGATAGAAATAAAGATTTTTCACTCGAGAACCCCGATCTTTCATTTATAACCTAAAATCCCCGTTATAAACTTTAAAAATATATATTTTTTTTTATATATAAAAAAAATAATCTCGTAACACAGTAAACAATTCCACTAATTCCAGTTATCAATAAAAACTTTAAAAATAGCACTAAATATAAATTTTTTTTATACAACACACATGTTACCTCTCCTCCACAATAAAAAAAGAAATCACCCAACTCCGATACGTGGTATGAAAAAGAAGGTAGGGTGGGGATGGCAAGTGGGGGAAAAAATGGAAAAATTTTCAAAAAAATAATTTTTTTCTTTTTTTTTTTAATTAATTACACTTACTGCCCTTTTGACAATATCTCGGTTGGACGCCTCCATGAAGTGTTATTTTGGGTCAGTAAGGGAAAAAAATATAAAAGAAAATTTTATGTAAAAAAAGTTGAACATTTTTTATTGAAATTTTTTAAGTGTGTTATTTGAATATATAAAAAAAAGGGTTTGAAGGATTAAAGAAGGGTGTAAAAATGGTCTCAACAAGGGTATAATGGTAGCACTTTGGAATAGTAAATCCAGCTTCAGGGTGAAGTTCTTTAGATATTGAGGAGGTTAGAGAAACCAAGGAAGACCCCGCAACTCGAACAGGTGGATTCTTGTACTGAAGATGCGTGGTTCCAACGAATCCCAGCTGATGGTCGGCAATGTTGTCTTGGTTTCTCTCTGCAGGAACTCTTTCACTCCCTGGATGTTGTTTTTTTTTCAATATGGCGGACGAACACGCTGTTTTTTGGTTTTTTTTTGTTCTCCACCAATTAGGTAATCCAATAATATACATTATATATATGTATCTCAAACATTCAAGAATCAAAAATATAATAATTAATGAAAAGAAAATCAAATTAATTATTCATTAATTTGTGCTCATGTAAATATAATAATCATTATTTTTATAGTCAATTCTTATCTTGTTAATAACTAAATAACTTAAGAGTATAACTAATGTGGTTTTCAATTTATAAAATCTAATTTAACACACAATTCCGTCTCATTATTGTAATACAAAGTTAGAAATATTAAGTTAATATAATTAATATTATTTATTTATTAATACCAAAAAATAATATTAATTACTTATAAATAATTCATAATAATAATAAATTGTGATACCAACTTATAGGAATATTAAAATAATATAATTATTATTTTACATATTTATGAATATAATATAAATATTTACCGACCGACGATAGGAAGGGAAGGGTTATTTTCACACCAAATTTCACATGAGGAGATTTTTTTATATATCACCACGAATCATGCATTTTCTTAACAGAAAAAAGTATTTTTAGCATGATACTGTCCGTGCGTCCGTCCGTCCTTCCGTCTGTCCGTATAGATGTGTACAGCCTGAACGGCTCAACCGATTTTGATGAAATTTGGTATATTTACTTAATGCATCAGTGGGATGAATTGATCAACTTTTGGTACAAATCCGGAAACCGGAAGTGGTAGTATTAGCGATCGACGATAGGAAGGGAAGGGTTATTTTCACACCAAATTTCACATGAGGAGATTTTTTTACATATCACCACGAATGTATTGGTTTTATTCTCGGGAAAAATCATCTTCATTATGTTTTTCTTAATTTAAAATTATATGACGTCACCCAGCCCTTCATGACGTCACAGCCTCCGTATTATGATCACGGACAACTCCGGCTACTTCAGCTATATATTATAAATAAAATAAAATTAAAAATATTTATGTTCTATCCATATCTGTTTTTTATTACATTAATAGATATATTAAAATTATTTGAAATTGTTTCTGTAGCTGGAAATTAATTTATTTCAAACCGTCGGTCGGTTCGGACCTGGCCACAGGTCAACTTATTTTAATTTTATTTTAAGAATAGATATATATCTAAAAGGCGGTAACTGTGACGTCACATATATACATTTAAATTAAAAAAAACTAATGAAGATGATTTTTTCCAGATATGTGATCAATAAAACTAAATAACTTAAGAGTATAACTAATGATTTTCAATTAAAATCTAATTTAACACACAACAATTCCGTCTCATTATTGTATTGTAATACAAAGTTAGAAATATTAAGTTTAAAAAAAATTAAAAATATTTGAATGTTTAAGTTTATATGTAGCGCCATCTGTCGATAGTTTTGTGACACTACAGACTTTTACCAAAATATTACTAATTAAATTAAATTAATTTTGGATAAATTAATTTTGGATTTAACTACACTAAAACCTTCCCTGGGATGCCCACAACAATCCCTGAAAGTTTCAACGTAATCGGACGGGTAGTTTTTGAGTATTTGACAGACAGACAGACAGACACACAGACATTGCCTTTTATATATATAGATTATGTGAAAAATAAATAAACAATAAACATCGTTTTGTTTCCCATTGAATTGCAATTGATTTCTATACTTATAATTAAAATACACTACAATTTGTGTGTGTGGCGACTAGGCAAAAGAAAATAAAGAAAAATTAGTGAAATTAACGAATTAATCAAGACATTTAATGAATTTCTACAAAAATTAGAAAAGAACCAAACAAGACATGAAGAGGTAAGCAAACCTAAAATTATTAAAGATATTTTACAAAATCAATCTATTACTTATGGGATGTTGGATGAGAATGTTGAAAATTTTGAGAGCTATTCCCAAAGATTAGAAAATTTCTTCAAGATTAAAGGATTAATTGGAGAAGATAAGGATATACAGTAAGCAAAAGGCTTGCTATTAATAAAGGAACTAAACATTGTCAACTTCTTTCAAGTCTCACAGCTCCGGATCTTCCCTCCACAAAAACGTTTAAGGAGTTAATGGAGTTATTACAATTTCATTTATATCCACGACCGAATGTATTGACTGAACAACATAAATTTCTTTCGCGAACACAACAGATTTGAAGATAATTTTAACAAGATGCTAGAAGGTAAATATTTTTGTACGTTAGATATCTGTAAGGCTTACCTTCATTTGCCAGTTGATGAAGAGAGCGCTAAAATGCAATCTATATCAACTCATAAGCAGGGCCGGCCCTAGAGCCGAGCCAGTAAGGCCATGGCTCGGGGCGCTTGGCTGGCAGGGGCGCCATTATGAAAAAAAAATTAATCCTTCGCGAATATATATAATTTCTCTCTTTTTTCGTAGATAAAAACAGTCCTGAAAGATTATCCAGAAACAAAAGTTTTATATACATATTGGAGTTAAGAAAATTTTGTATTAAATTTAATATAAAAATGGTTGGATTTACGCGCTTTTATATCGGAAGAATTATTATCATAAGAAACTTTATTTATAATATTTTCTTTTGGGGTGCGTGGCATCCCCTTAATGTCTAAAGATGCTTAAATACTTTTTAGAGTGATAAGAGGAACCAATGATTGGCTCAAACCCCATACAAAGTATCGACCGCTGTCGATCAATCAATAAATATAATAAACCAATTCACTGTTTATGTTCCCCCTTTTGGTAACTTCTACTTTAGGAAACATCTCCTTTTATGGAAATGTTGATATCTCCTTTTTAGGAAGATCAATCAATATGTGGATCCAACTAAAATAAAATATATTTTCAAATATAAAAATATTTTTTTAATAACAAACAAAAATTTTTTAGTTGATTCTTTTTTTATTGCTTGTTAAAACATATGGGGCGAACTTTAGACCCTTGGCCTAGGGCGCCATAAGAGCTCGGGCCGGTCCTGCTCATAAGGGTACTTACTTAGTATAAAGATTATTTTTTGTATTGAAAACTGTTCCAAACGAATTTCATAAATTTATTGATCAATTAGTACAGGATTTAGAAGGAACTACTTACGTTGATGATATTTTGATTCAAGGGCGTACAATTGATGAATGTCAACGTCGTTTAATTAGAGTTCTTGAAAAACTTTGAGAAAATTTTCTTATTACATTTTCTAATTACTTTTAAGACTCTTATCGTTTTATTATTCTTGTTCGTTTATTTGCTCTTTATTTATAAGTCTAAAGTATGTCTAAATATTCCTTCTTTTTACCATTCTAAAATTATAATTATATTTATAAACGTTATTTTACAAAAATTTTTTATATTTATATTATCTAGATATCAGGTAGCCTGAAGAGTCTCCGTTGTCACTTGTAGCGCCATCAAGTGGCTACTCCAAGCAAAAAATACGGTTTCAAAACAATTCTAAGGCTGTCCACGGCTTGGTTCTTATCTTAAAGATTATTGGTTATTATTTTTAATGTCAATAAAAATCAAACTTTTAATACTTTTATATTACTTATTACCTTATATATAATTTATAATTTATAATAGATTAAACAATTAAAAATGGATCTTTATTCACAAGAAGAGAGAAAATATCCAATATATATGGGTGATTTTTATGTTCATCTAAATTATAGTTATTTTCACTAATATTATATTTTTAAATATATTTGTAATGATATTCATTATATTAATTTTTAAAATAGTTAGATAATAATTTAACATAATGAAAATAAAATTGTTTTAGGTCCTTTATATCCTTGTGTATATTGCTACACAAATTTTATAAACGAGGAATTTTTATCTAAACATTTAAAAATATGTATTTACAAACAAATATTTTCAATTTTAAAAAATAAATTAAAACTCAAAAATGATACAGTCGAATATTCAAATGAAAACAGCCATGAGGAAAAAATTGAAGATACTAATTCAAACAATACAGAAGACAGATGTTTTCAATGTAATCATTGTAAAAAGAAATTTAATTTGAAATCTGATATAGAGAAACATTTATTGATTCATACAGGTGAAAAGCATTTTGAATGTATACATTGTAAACAGAAATTTAATTGGAAATCTGCTTTAAAAACACATATATTAATTCATACAGGTGAAAAGCCTTTTGAATGCAATTATTGTAAAAAGAAATTTAATCGGAAATCTGATTTAGATAAACATTTATTAATTCATACAGGTGAAAAGCCTTTTGAATGTAATTATTGTAAAAAGAAATTTAATCAGAAATCTGCTTTAAATACACATTTATTAAATCATACAGGTGAAAAGCCTTTTGTATGTAATTATTGTAAAAAGAAATTTATAGATAAATCACATTTAAATAGACATATATTAATTCATACAGGTGAAAAGCCTTTTGAATGCAATTATTGCAAAAAGAAATGTAATACTAAATCAAATTTAAAAACACATTTATTAATTCATACAGGTGAAAAGCCTTTTGTGTGTAATTTTTGTGAAAAGAAATTTAATCGGAAATCTGATTTAAATAAACATTTATTAATTCATACAGGTGAAAAGCCTTTTGAATGTAATTATTGTAAAAAGAAATTTAACCAGAAATCTAATTTAGATACACATATATTAATTCATACTGGTGAAAGGCCTTTTGAATGCAATTATTGTAAAAAGAAATTTAATACTAAATCAAATTTAAAAACACATTTATTAATTCATACAGGTGAAAAGCCTTTTCATTGTAATTATTGAAAAAAGAAATTTAACCAAAAATCACATTTAAATGGACAGTTTTTAATTCATACTGGCGAAAGGCCTTTTAAATGTAATTATAGTAAAAAGAAATTCAATCAGAAATCTAATTTAGATACACATTTATTAATACATACGGTTTGAAATATACTCTTATTAATGAAGAATAAACATTTTCTATGATTATAGCTTATATTATTATCTTTATATATTTATATTTAAATCAATAAAAATCTGATTTATATAACATAGTATATTTATTTAAATATTTTATTTGTTCCATTAATAACTAAATTATTACTAATTTTCTTATTTCATTTTCTAATTACTTTTAAGAATCTTATCCTTTTATTATTCTTGTTCGTTTATTTCCTCTTTATTTATAAGTCTAAAGTATGTCTAAATATTCCTTCATTTTACCATTCTAAAATTCCATTTTTATTTTTACCCCTTTCTTTTTTTTTATTCTTTAAATCTTATTTATATTAAAATTTATCTAAATAATGATAATTTGTAATAGCTTTATAAAGAATTTTATGCTATGAAATTAAATCTATTCAAAATTAAGTAAATCGATGATCAAATTTCAAAAGTTTCAATTAACATTTTTATTAAATTTTATTGCTTTTGAATAAAATTTATCTCATTTACGATATAAATTCTTTCTGGAATACATCGTCTGGCTTGGAATAATTAAAAAAAAATGATTACACCAGAATAAGTGGCTCGAGCGTTAGCATTAGTGGATGATGGAAAAAGTATACGCTTTGCGGCTCGCAATTTAGGTTTGCATGAAGCCACCGTCCGTAGAGCTATCACAAGATATCGAGAGACTGGTAGTTGTTCCAGAAGTCAAGGATCAACAACACCGATTGATGACCGATTTATTGTCATAAATTCGTTGCGGAATCGCAACGCAACTGCTCCAGAGATCGCTCAGATCCTCCGTACAGTGAGACATGTTTCTATAAGTGCTCATACAGTTAGAAGAAGATTAGCTCAGGCAAATTTACATCCCAGAAAACGATCGACAGGACCATTACTCTCTGTGGAAAACCGAAAAGCCCGCCTTGCCTTTGCCAAAAAATACAGCCACTGGATAGTCTTACTGGAAAAACATGTTGTTTTCAGATGAGTCCAAATTCATTTTATTTGGACCTGATGGCCGTCTTTTTGTTTACAGAAGACCCGGCGAGCGTTACGCACAATGTAACATGGCCCATAGTGTTCAGTTTGGAGGAGGATCAGTGATGATATGGGGTGGCATATCTTTAGAGGCAAAGACAGATCTTTATCTTTTCTCTAATGCAGTGTTTCCCAACCTTTTTTTCCTCGCGAACCAAAGAAAGGTACGAATAAATTTGACGAACCCACTATGTAGTTGTTAATGACAGGTAAAAAGAAAGCAATAAAATTTTATAGAATATATATTTTTCATATTGCATTACAATTGATTATATTAATCGTGAAATATTGAAATATAACATTAATAATAATTAAATGATGGCTGTAAAAGTTGAAACAAGATGAATTTAACAAAATGGTTTTTATATTTATGTTTATATTTTTATATTTATATTATGTTGATATCAGAGCGCCTGAAGAGTCTCCGTTGTCGCTTGTAGCGCCATCAAGTGGCTACTCCAAGCAAAAAACACGGTTTCAAAACAATTCTAAGGCTGTCCAAGGCTTGGTTCTTGACTTAAAGATTATTGGTTATTATTTTGAATGTCAATAAAAATCAAACTTTTAATACTTTTATATTACTTATTACCTTATATATAATTTATAATTGATAATAGATTAAACAATTAAAAATGGATCTTTATTCACAAGAAGAAAGAAAATATCCAATATATATAGGTGATTTTTATGTTCATTATAGTTATTTTCACTAATATTATATTTTTAAATATATTTGTAATGATATTTATTTATATTGATTTTTAAAATAATGATTTAAAATAATGAAAATAAAATTGTTTTAGGTCCTTTATTTTCTTGTTTACATTGCTACACTAATTTTATAAATGAGGAATTTTTATCTAAACATTTAAAAATATGTATTTACAAACAAATATTTTCAATTTTAAAAAATAAATTAAAACTCAAAAATAATACACTTGATTATTCCAAGAAAAACCATCATGACGAAAAACTTGAAGATAATGATTCTAACAAAACAGAAGACAGGCGTTTTGAATGTAATTATTGTAAAAAGAAATTTAAACAAAAATCACATTTAAATGGACATTTATTAATTCATACAGGTGAAAAGCCTTTTGAATGTAATTATTGTAAAAAGAAATTTAACCAGAAATCTAATTTAGATACACATATATTAATTCATACAGGTGAAAGGCCTTTTGAATGTAATCATTGTAAAAAGAAATTTAATGATAAATCACATTTAAATAGACATATATTAATTCATACTGGCGAAAAGCCTTTTGAATGCAATTTTTGTAAAAAGAAATTTAATCGGAAACCACATTTAAATAGACATATATTAATTCATACAGGCGAAAAGCCCTTTGAATGTAATTATTGTAAAAAGAAATTTAATCAGAAATCTGCTTTAAATACACATTTATTAATTCATACAGGTGAAAAGCCTTTTATGTGTAATTTTTGTGAAAAGAAATTTAATGGGAAATCTGATTTAAATAGACATATATTAATTCATACAGGTGAAGGGACCTTTGAGTGTGATTATTGTAAAAGGAAATTTAATCGGAAATCTGATTTAGATAAACATATATTAATTCATACAGGCGAAAAGCCTTTTGAATGTAATTATTGTAAAAAGAAATTTAACCAAAAATCACATTTAAATGTACATTTATTAATTCATACAGGTGAAAGGCCTTTTGAATGTAATTATTGTAAAAAGAAATTTATTGATAAATCACATTTAAAAACACATATATTAATTCATACAGGCGAAAAGCCTTTTGAATGTGATTATTGTGAAAAGAAATTTAATGGGAAATCTGATTTAGATAAACATTTATTAATTCATACAGGCGAAAAGCCTTTTGAATGTAATTATTGTAAAAAGAAATTTAACCAAAAATCACATTTAAATGGACATTTATTAACTCATACAGGTGAAAAGCCTTTTGAATGTAATTATTGTAAAAAGAAATTTAATCGGAAATCTGATTTAAATAGACATTTATTAATACATACGGTTTGAAATATACTCTTATTAATGAAGACTAAAGATTTTCTTTGATTTTAGCTTATATTATATACTTTATAGTTTTATATTTAAATCATTAATACTCTGTTTTATTTAACTTAGTATTTACATTAACTACTTTATTTGTCCAATAAATAACTAAATTATTACTAATTTTCTTATTACATTTTCTAATTACTTTTAAGAATATTATCCATTTTTTATTTATTTTCATTCTTTCTGTTCTTTATTTAAATCGTAAAATATGTCAATAGATTCTTTCTTTTTACCAATATATTCTAATAAAAAAAATTTTTTATAAAAATTCATTTTTAATTCTTACACGAGAATTTTATTATTGTATTAAATTTATTGTAAATAAATTATTTTATATTGTAACCCTCTCCACTCTGCTTAATTCTGTGGTCACGATGGCACTTCAGAGGGGAACGGGCAATATCTTTTATATGATGTAAGCCAAACATTCAGATTATAAATTTAATAAACTAAAAATCATATCTATCTATATCTGTGGCTCTGCGGAACTCGAAAGTTCTTGGCCGTAGCAACCACACCTCCAAGTGTGGCTATTCTGTGCCACAACCCTCCAATCCCTACCCTCTCTCATCTCTCTTGCGTCCCTTCCCACATTATCCACCCACCGCGTCCTTGGTAATAATTGTTTTATATATAAACTAAAAAGCGGGAGTGTCCTCCCCTAGACTTTCCCGCATATAAATAGGTATAAAGAGTTGTTAATGAATATTTAGAATGTGTAAACTTGGTATTGATAAAGAGCCACTTCGTGTTAGTTTATTGGTGTCAAATTTGATATTTGGTAACATTTATATATATTCTAGCTGCTCCGAGCGCCTTCAGCGCTCTCCACACCTAGACGGGGGCTCCGCCCCCTGTACCCCCGAGTGTCCCTATTCTGAGCTATAACCATCTAACTATTACCCTGTCCCATCTCTCTCACGTCGACAGTTGATCAAAAAAATTTTCAATAGTCATAATTTCCTCTCGATCTAATTCATTTTGTATTTTCAAAGGCAATCCCATCATATTCAAATTTATTATGGTAAATACTGGGTTGTTATTTGCAATTTCTAAAATTAATTTTTCTTTTATCAGTGCCTAATCAATAAGAGATTCCCCCAAATATTTAATACTATAAACATTTCTCACAGCCTTCCATCCTTTTTCAATAAAAGTTTTAAAAAAATAATTTTTTCACAAATCCCATTCGTCTAAACCAGGGCTTCTTAAACTGTGGGTCGCGACCCCCCTGGGGGTCGCGAGACTACTGAAAGGGGGTCGCAAAGATCTGATACTTTTGAATCATTATAAATAAAATTTTAAAATTAGTATACACACTACAAATATAAATACAAATAAAAATCATACAAAATACTATTGTAGTTTTATTATAACTATTTTTTGAAAAAAATGGCAATGCAAATCTGTTATGTAGGGCCTATAAATGAAAATATGGAAGTAGAATTTAAAATCTATATATATAAAAAAAGGTTTTTGTCTGCACATTGCTCAGAATTTAAAAATTTTTGCATATCTTCGCGTTTCATGACCTCTAGAATCCAAAAGTGACTTTAGAATTTTTCATGTCTGTCTGTCTGTCTGTCCGGAAAATTACTATTTTATAGACTCAGAATTGGCTGAACCGATTTCTATGAAATTACATCACAATATTCTTATATACCTATAGAGTAACATAGGCTATAAATTTCATTTATATCTAAACAATAACCGCAGAAATTAATTTTTTAAAGTCTCCGTGTTGTTCATTCAAGAGCCTGGCGTGGCCAGCGTGGCCCACTGGCTCTAGCGGAATCATTTTAAACAATGAATTATCATAGCGATACCCAATAAAAGAATTATTATAATATTTCACTTTTTATTTTAAATTCTAATATTTAAATATCAATTCAATTAAATCATTTATTCTAAAAATTCCCATTTTAATTAATTTAATAAAATATTTAGATCATATTTATATTAACTTAATTTTTATTTATTCTTTCTATATATTTGAATATTTCTTCTTTTCTATTTGAAAATGAAAGGTTAAAAAATCTCGCTAAGAACATGTGGCAAGCGAAGCAGTAGCCACCACACAAAACCTCAAGCGGAGGCGAGCTCGAGCCAATCAGGGACCGGCATTACCACCGATAGCCTATCCGGAACGAGCAGAGTCCACGTGGAGTCAGGCGCGAACCAATCCGGAGCAAGCAGAGTCCACGTGGAGTCCAACAACCAACCTGGAGCGAGCATACTCCACGTGGAGTCCATCACGAGCCAACCCGGAGCAAGCAAACTCGACCCGGACCAATCAGCGCTAATTCCATCGACGACGGCCGGTCCGGGACAGTCCACGTGGACTACGACCAGCTATATAAAGCCGACGGAGGACACGAGAGATTCATTCGTTACGCCAAGACTCTACAGTGATATTGTGAAAAGTGCAAACCTCAAGTAACTCTACTCGTCCTCGAAAATGTCCCACAATGGTGACCCCGATGGCAGCAATACGAGCACAACGGCAGGTGAGGCAGCCGTCGGACGGGTATCAATTAAAATACCAGCATTTTGGACAAGACGACCTGACTTATGGTTCGCAAGAATTGAAGCTCAATTCTCTGCCAATGCCATCACGTCCGAGCAAACGAGATTTGACCATGTGGTAGGAGCTCTCGAAGAAGACGTCATGGAGCAGGTTGATGACATCATAAAGGCCCCCCCAAGGAATCCTTATTCAGCTCTGAAGAAGCAACTCATCCAACGCCTTGGAGCGAGCGAGGCCTCGATGGTGAAGCGATTTTTTACAGAAGAACGAGGGGACCGCAGGCCGTCACAGTTCCTTCGCCACCTTCGGAACCTCGATCCCAAAGCATCTGAGGGAGCCCTCCGCGAGGCATGGACTCGTCAACTTCCCCCAGAAGCACGAACCATCGTATTTACTCTGACTGGAAAGCGCCTCGACGAAATCGCGGAAGTGGCGGATCAAATCGTGGACGACAACGGTATGGCAGTATGGGCAACGAGAAAGAATCCTCCGCTAGTGGAGGAAAAACAGTCATCATACGCGAACGAGCGTACCTCTTTCCGGGAAGAGATTGAGCAATTAAAGAAAGAGATCCGACAGTTAAGGTCAACAAAAGACCAGCCCTTGACTGTTTGTTTTTACCATAAAAGGTTTGGCAAAGACGCCCGCAAGTGTACCACTCCTTGCACATGGGCGGAAAACGCAAACAACAGCCGGTAGTGGGAGGTACCGGTTGTTCGTCAATACACTCCCGCTTCTTTATTAACGACAAGTCATCAGGGAAAAGTTTCCTAATTGATACAGGGTCCGATGTGTCAATTTACCCCAGGAAGTACTTGAAGGCTGATCTGAAACCAACCTCACGCACATTAACGGCAGCCAATGGAACTATGATACGGACGTTTGGTTACGAGACAAAAACCCTCGATCTCGGCTTACGGCAACGGTTCCCTTGGAAATTCACAATCGCCAGCGTCGATACACCGATCATAGGTAGTGATTTTCTTGGTTTTTTCAATCTCCTTGTCGATTGCCGGAACAAAAGGTTACTGGCCAGCAGCAGGAACAATGATGACGACGCGGAAATGGTTCCAGACCCAGTTATCAGCTCAATCAAGACTCCTGTACTCCTTGAGGAATTTCCAGAGTTGACACGGCCATCAGGCACTCCACGAAAAATTAAACATAACACTCAACATCACATCCTCACAACGGCCGGTCCTCCAACATTCTGTCGACCCCGCCGTTTACCCCCGGACCGGTTGAAGGTTGCCAAAGAGGAGTTTGACAACATGATCCGAGACGGAACGGCACGCCCATCTACAAGTCCTTGGTCTTCTCCACTCCATATTGTCCCTAAGAAAGACGGTTGGAGACCCTGTGGAGACTACCGCACTCTGAATTCCAGAACAATACCGGATCGATATCCAGTCCGACATAACTTGGACTACGCACACGAACTCCGGGGCGCTACCGTATTCTCAAAGATCGACCTCGTTCGGGCGTACCATCAAATCCCAGTAGCACCGGAGGACATACCAAAAACGGCGATTACAACACCATTCGGCCTATTCGAATTCCCGTTTATGGCCTTTGGTCTGCGGAACGCCGCTCAAACTTTCCAGAGGTTCATTGATGAAGCACTTCACGGATTACCTTTCTGTTTTGCCTACATTGATGATATTTTGGTATTTTCTTCCGACATTAAGAAACATAGAAGTCACCTGCGGAGCCTTTTCGAGCGTCTTGTAAAATACGGTCTGGTTATAAATTTGGATAAATGTGTCTTCGAGGCTGAGACGATCACTTTCCTCGGATATCACATCTCGAGAAAGGGTTCTCTTCCACTCCCGGATAGAGTCGCAGACCTGAAGAAATTCCCCAGACCCACAACTGCCAAGGAGTTACGCCGGTTTTTGGGTATGTTGAATTTTTACAGAAGATTCCTCCCGCATGCAGCGGAGGCCCAGGCTCCATTAAACGAGGCGCTATCGGGACCCAACATCAAAGGAAAAGCGACAGTCATTTGGACCGAAAAACGGATCAAAGCTTTCGAGGCGGCAAAAGAAAATCTCGGCAAAGCTACATTACTGGTTCACCCGGACGCTTCAGCGCCCACCTCCATAACAACTGATGCCTCGCTGACAGCCATGGGAGCAGTCCTTCAGCAGTTTGTAGAAGGTGAGTGGAGACCCCTGGCTTTCTTTTCAAAGAAAATGAGCCCGACACAAGCCAAATACAGCGCATACGATAGAGAATTATTGGCAGTATATGAGGCTGTTAGGCATTTCAGACATATGATTGAAGGCAGGCACTTCATTATTTTTACTGACCATAAGCCCTTGATAAACGCTTTCACCAACAATAAGGAGCATCGTTCACCGAGACAGAGTAATCACCTGAACTACATCAGCGAATTTACGACGGATATAAGACACGTATCGGGTGAAGACAACGTCGTGGCTGACGCTTTTTCGAGGGTAAACGCAATTACATCTCCAATAGACATAAGGATGCTCGCGGATTCCCAAACGAGTGACGCTGAACTGAAAATGCTGCTCAACGAGAGATCCAAGACAAGTCTAATTTTGGAGAAAGTACAGATCCCAGGATCGGACACCACCTTATACTGCGACACTTCTACTGGAAAACCGCGCCCATTTGTGACCACAGAGTTTCGACCTCAGACTTTATGGTCTCTACACTGTCTGGGGCACCCTGGAGCGGCTGCATCAGCACGATTAACAGCCGAACGTTTTGTCTGGCCTGGCATTAAGAGGGATTGCCGCGAATGGGCAAAGAAGTGCCTGGAATGCCAACGTAGCAAGGTGGGGAGACACACTGTATCACCAATAGGACAGTTCCCAATTCCAGCAGCACGATTCCTACACGTACACATTGACCTTATCGGACCACTCCCTATCTCGCGGGGATACAGTTACTCTCTGACAGCGGTCGATCGTTTCAGTCGCTGGCCAGAGGTCGTTCCCATCTCCGACCTTTCGGCTGAGACAGTAGCCGAGGCTCTACTCTCTGGGTGGATAAGTAGATTTGGATGCCCTGAGCAAATTACCACAGATCAAGGAAGACAATTCGAATCAAAATTGTTCGCTGCTTTGGGACGTCTATGCGGGTTTAGGAGATCGAGAACAACACCTTATCACCCAGCCTCTAATGGTCTTGTTGAACGCTTCCACAGAAGCTTAAAAGCAGCTATCATGTGCCACGCAGACCAAGGGTGGTGTAGTGCCTTACCTCTCGTCCTTCTGGGAATAAGAGCCTCATTCAAGGAAGACATAAACGCTTCCTCGGCAGAATTGGTCTACGGTGAACCCCTTCGACTCCCTGGAGAGTTTTTCTGTAGTAACGGGAATCCAGAGTCTCACTCGGCGCTAATTGAGAACCTAAGAAGGTGCATTAGCAAACTGAGACCAACGCAAACTTCGCAACATACAAAAAGGGGCAGTTTCATACACAGAGCTCTGCGAGATTCGACACACGTTTTCCTCAGGCAGGACGCGCTACGTGGGACATTGGCAGCACCATACACGGGCCCACATAAAGTCTTGTCTCAGGACGAAAAAACCATTACGATACAGGTTAATCTCAGGGAAGTGAGAGTCTCCATCGACCGAGTCAAGCCGGCATTCACACTGGAGGACTTTGAGACCCCAAGTGTACCAATCCTTCAACACTCACCTCAACAGACACTCCCGAAATCTGAGATCAAGATTCAGCAGAATCAAAAGGCACCACAACAAGCCCCGAGAGAACAACGCGATCCGGGCGGAAGGTGAAGTCTCCAAAAAATAGGGAATACGTATACGAGCAAAAGGAAGCAAAGTTCTCAAAAGGGGGGGAGTGGTGTGGCAAGCGAAGCAGTAGCCACCACACAAAACCTCAAGCGGAGGCGAGCACGAGCCAATCAGGGACCGGCATTACCACCGATAGCCTATCCGGAACGAGCAGAGTCCACGTGGAGTCAGGCGCGAACCAATCCGGAGCAAGCAGAGTCCACGTGGAGTCCAACAACCAACCTGGAGCGAGCATACTCCACGTGGAGTCCATCACGAGCCAACCCGGAGCAAGCAAACTCGACCCGGACCAATCAGAGCTAATTCCATCGACGACGGCCGGTCCGGGACAGTCCACGTGGACTACGACCAGCTATATAAAGCCGACGGAGGACACGAGAGATTCATTCGTTACGCCAAGACTCTACAGTGATATTGTGAAAAGTGCAAACCTCAAGTAACTCTACTCGTCCTCGAAAATGTCCCACAAACATTCAATATTTCTATACACAAATTATTCAGAGTATTGGCAAAGCGTATCACTCACAATCAGTGTAAATTGAAATTTATATAAATTAAGAAAGTGAAAATTTTTATTTGTTTAAATTTTATTACAATGAATCAATTTGACTTCTATATAAATTCTAATAGGGGACTTACAAACAAGAGTGGTTCGTGGGTGAACGGTCTAAGGCGTTATCTTATGACTTTGCACTCTCAGTTCGAAACTCGCAAAGGCACATTTTTTTTTTAAAGTATTATATATTTTTTTTACAAATTTATTAATTTTTATAAATATTTTTTATAAATATTTTTAAAAATATTAAATTTTATTAAATTATTTTATTTTATTAAATTAAATTTTATTATTAAATTGTATTTTATTAAATTAAATTTTATTATTAAATTGTATTTTATTAAATTAAATTTTATTATTAAATTGTATTTTATTAAAATAATAATTATGTCAATTAATTTTTTCTGCATAAGTAAACATATATAAAAAACTATATATAAAATTTGAATTTTCATTCATTCATTCATTTAAAATGATATTAAAATATTCCTTTGAAATATAATAAATAATTAAATTAATCCCTACTAGGGCCTCGGAGGGGAGGTAACTTTCTCTTCCTTCTTGGAAAAACCCATATTGCCGTCCCCAGCGTCGACTATCTATATATATAAAAAAGGTTTTTGTCTGCATATTGCTGAGAATTTAAAAATTATTATATTTCACTTTTTATTTTAAATTCTAATATTCAAATATCAATTAAATTAAATAATTTATTCTAAAAGTTGTCATTTAAATTTATTTAATAAAATATATAGATCATATTTAACTTAATTTTTATTTATTATTTCTATATATTGGAATATTTCCTCTTTTCTATTTGAAAGTGAAAGCTTAAAGAAACAGAATATATTATTTTTAAACTTTTATGAATACAAAAATATTTTCAAAACGTCAATTAAAATGACTAAATTATATTATTACCGACCGACGATAGTAAGGGAGGTATTGTTTTCACACCAAATTTCACATGTGGAGATTTTTACATATCTCCACGAATCATGCATTTTCTAAACAGAAAAAAGTATTTTTAGCATGATGTCTGTCCGTCTGTCCGTCCGTCCGTCTGTCCGTCCGTCTGTCCGTCCGTATAGATGTGTACAGCCTGAACGGCTCAACCGATTTTGATGAAATTTGGTATATTTACTTAATGCATCAGTGGGATGAATTGATCAACTTTTGGTGCAATTCCGGAAACCGGAAGTGGTAGTATTAGCGATCGACGATAGGAAGGAAAGGGTTATTTTCACACCAAAGGAGATTTTTTTATATATCACCACGAATCATGCATTTTGTATTGGTTTTATCCTCGAAAAAAATCATATTTATTAGTTTTTTCTTGATTTAAAATTATATGACGTCATCCAGCCATGCATGACGTCACAGCCTGGTCTTGCATATATATTATAAATAAAATAAAATTAAAAATGTTTATATTTATTATTTATGTATCCATATCTGTTTTTTATTACATTAATGGATATATTAAAATTATTTGAAATTGTTTCTGTAGCTGGAAATTAATTTACTTCAAACCGTCGGTCGGTTCGGACCTGGCCACAGGTCAACTTATTTTTGTTTTTGTTTCAATTATTAAATATATTTTAAGTGCAAAAATGATTTCTTGGTTATATAAAATTAAAATATGATTTTTTAGACAAATGATATAAACAAGATGTTTTAATTATTAAGAGAATTTTTATTAAAAGACCACATTATTTGTATAAAATTATTTATTAAATTAAGATAATTGTACAACGTTTCAACTGCTTATTCTGCAGTCGTTTTCAAGTAACCGTACGCTTGCTCCGATTCAAGATGTTTTAAATTTATGTCTTTTTACCGACCGAGACGATAGTAAGGGAGGTATTGTTTTCATACCAAATTTCACATGTGAAGATTTTTACATATCTCCTCGAATCATGCATTTTCTCAACAGAAAAAAGTATTTTTAGCATGATGTCTGTCCGTCCGTATAGATGTGTACAGCCTGAACGGCTCAACCGATTTTGATGAGATTTGGTATATTTACTTAATGCATCAGTGGGATGAATTGATCAACTTTTGGTGCAAATCCGGAAACCGGAAGTGGTAGTATTAGCGATCGACGATAGGAAGGGAAGGGTTATTTTCACACCAAATTTCACATGAGGAGATTTTTTTATATATCACCACGAATCATGCATTTTCTTAACAGAAAAAAGTATTTTTAGCATGATGCGTCCGTGCGTCCGTCCGTCCTTCCGTCTGTCCGTATAGATGTGTACAGCCTGAACGGCTCAACCGATTTTGATGAAATTTGGTATATTTACTTAATGCATCAGTGGGAACAATTGATCAACTTTTGGTACAAATCCGGAAACCGGAAGTGGTAGTATTAGCGATCGACAATAGGAAGGGAAGGGTTATTTTCACACCAAATTTCACATGAGGAGATTTTTTTACATATCACCACGACTGTATTGGTTTTATCCTCGGGAAAAATCATCTTCATTATGTTTTTCTTAATTTAAAATTATATGACGTCACCCAGCCCTTCATGACGTCACGGCAGGGCCGCGGCGTGCATGTGTGCAAGGTGGGCGCTGCCCACGGGCGCCAAACTGACCATTCTTTTTTATTTTATGTATTCTGACTATATTTTTAAATTTATTAATTTATTTAGAAATATTCAAACTCTGTGAATTAGAGCATTGTGCATAAAGTGAAAATTAGTGTCAATAGCAACTAAGTGGTAAGCTTTTATTGTTCTATTGATAAAGGGGGCGCTTTTTACAAATTTGCACACGGGCGCTTTGCACCCACGTCGCGGCCCTGCGTCACAGCCTCGGGTAACGCCGGCTACTTCAGCTATATATTATAAATAAAATAAAATTAAAAATATTTATGTTCTATCCATATCTGTTTTTATTACATTAATAGATATATTAAAATTATTTGAAATTGTTTCTGTAGCTGGAAATTAATTTACTTCAAACCGTCGGTCGGTTGGGACCTGGCCACAGGTCAACTTATTTATATTGAGTATTTATTTTTAAATTTGTTTTAAATCAAAATTATTGTATTCTAATATATTTTTTTATTTATAGGCTTCTTTTTTTATTTTTAATTTTTAATAAATTCTCTTTTTTGATATGATATTAATAAAAAATAATATTCAATTGTATAAAAATTTAAAAATTAGAATATTTGAATTTTTTTAAATTTTAACACATGTAATCAATCATATGGATAACGAATGGAACATTTTGAAAATCAACTTGGTATTAAATTCAGAAAAAATACTGATATATAGAATATAATAGACCATTCGAATATAATTTAAAACTATTTATCTCCTTCTATTTTAAATTTAAAAAAAACGGAGTGTTAAGAAATTAAGATGCCTGGATAGGTAAATGGGCTGGAAGAGGAGGCAATATATAATTTTCTTCTAATTCAGATTGAAATTAATAGTGATAAGAAAAAATATTTAGTAACAAAATCTTAATATACAAAATGTAGAATTTGAATATGTAGAAGGATAATAATATTTAAGAAGAATTTAAATCGAGGTAGAAATCGGGAAACGCCTGTTATCATGCAGTAAAGAGGCTTATCTCATCAAAATTATTATCAAAAGGAATCAAAATTAAAATATATAAACCAATTATTTTGCCTGCCTGTTGTATTATATGGGTGGGACGCATGGTCTATGACCCTGGGAGATGAGAGTAGATTCAGAGTATTCTTTCCAGCATTTATTGGCCAAAGAAAGATGAGGTCACCGGGGAATGGCGGAGACTGCATAACGAGGAATTGCATGACCTCTATGCATCTTCAGAAATAGTTAGGGTTATAAAAGCGAAAAAGCTGCGATAAGCAGCGGACGTGGCTAGAATGGGAGAGGAAAAAGATATTGGATTGGAAAACGGTGCGGAGACCGATTGGAAAACGTCCGCTTGGAAGACCAAGGACGCGTAGGAAGGGACGTAAGAGAGATGGAACAAGTGCTCAGGATAGGGACACTTGGAGAAATGTGGTTGCTGCGGCCAAGAACTTTCGAGTTCCTTAGAGTCACAGAGATAGATATATATAACACATATACAATAATAATAATATATGTAATTAATTTACTGATTAAATTAAAATATATTTTAAATAAGAACACAAAAAGAAATGAATGTTTTATGTAATATACTGATTGAAACAAAATGGATGAAAATCTTTTACTACTCTTAACCAAATACTATGTACCACTCGGGGGGGGGGTACAGGGGGCGGAGCCCCCGTCTAGGTGTGGAGAGCGCCGAAGGCGCTCGGAGCAGCTAGTATATATATAGTTTTATGTCATTCTATTTATTGTGTTTTATTTTGACTGATATCCCGTCAACGTTTCCAATTATATATATGTGAAATGAATGGGTATGTATTTTTTAATCCTTATTTTATTTACATTGTAAAATAGTGCGATATTACATTTACATCTACGGTTAATATATATTTTATTATATGGAGGAGGGGTCGTTTAAAATTTCCTAAGCTTCAAGGGGGTCGTTATATAAAAAAGTTTAAGAAGCCTTGGTCTTAACCAGTGATTCTCAACCTGGGCGATCGACATCTTGCAGGCGGCGATTATTTGACTATACTATATTGGGGGGCGAAATCATTTTCAACAAGAAATAAAATAAGCTGGAGTGTCTCCTCTCGACTATCTCGCAATTTGAATTGGATTAAATAACATAATATATTATATTTAAATTAAATTAAATTAATTATAAATTAAAATAATAAATATTAAACCAGCGCATGTTTGGCTTTTTATTGATGGCACCATGGCACGTGTTGGTGCGTGAGATTTGCAGTGTTAAAAAATTAATTCTGGTACTTTCAGCGATTCAATCAAGCTGAAATTCTATATTTAGCAGTTTTATACAATTATTAATCATGTGAAAAATTATCAAACATATATTTTTATTTTTAAGGTCACTTTAGAGGGAAAAAAAATCAAAACGTTGTAGGTAATGACCCTCTTCCGGTTGAGCTACATTTCTCAAAAGTTGATAGAAAACTATGAATTTTGAATAATGCCCATGTACCAAATTTCATCATTCTAGCTCAGACCGTTTTTGCGTAATCTTGGTTACATACATACACACCCACACACAGACATTTTTCTCAACCTTAGTGAAAATGATTCAGGAACCTTCAAAACGTATAAAAACATCAAAATCTCAACATCGAAAATTTTCGTGATCGCAATACTATCTCGCCAGAGATAGTAAAAAGGCTTTTTAAACATTTCCTTATTTTTTCAATTTTTTTCAATATGGTTCAGAAAAAAAAAAAGTTCAGATGATTTTGCAATCAGGTTCTGAAACTCGACTTTTGAATATGGCTCTAAGTATCACCTAGTGAACCTACCTTATATTAGGGATTATCATGCAATTTTTATCTGTAAAAATTTATAGGGGGCGAATTAAGAAGCGGGTCTTACAAAGGTGGCGTTTGGTCCAAAAAGGTTGAGAAACACTTGTCTAAACCATAAAATAAAAATATTATATATAAAATGAAAATATTAAAGAATTATATATAAATTTTAATAAACATATTGATACAAAGAAGCTTAAAATAAGTCATCTACTCATCTACAGGTACAAGTTTGTTCCAGTAGTTGGCATAATGCATTATTTATGAAAGCAATACCTTGTTGAGTATAGAGTGAGTTGAATGGAATCATTCAAATTAATTATACTTTTCTTAAATAAAAATAATTAAATTGTAGTGTTCATAGAATTAAATTATTTTTTTATTTTATTTATTTATTGAATTCTTAATCGAATGGTTTGGATTATATCATATGATGTAAGACAGAGGTTCTTAAACTTATGTACTCCGCGGACCCCCACTTGTAAAATTTTTTTTTGACGGACCCCATCCCAACTTTAGGTACTTTACGTCATTTTATTAGTTAATATCTGGCTTACGATCTCATAAGAACAAGGATAACAGTGATTGGTGAATAACGATTTTTTTGCATATTGTAGAACACATTTTATTAGAAATTATAATATTGAAGAAAGAAAATTCAGCTAAATATGAAGATGGAAACGGTAGCAATAGTTGTCTTGCACATTTCGTTAAATTTGGATATTTGATCTGTTTCCTCACAAAGCCATGCCATCGCTCCTTTTATATTAAATAAAGTTTTAACTGACTCATCATTTTCTCGTGCACAAGTACGATGGCTTTGCGGACCCCCAAGGGTCCGCGGACCACAGTTTAAGAACCTCTGATATAAGATATTCCCTGTTCACGTCGGTAGGGCTGACGCAAAACTGAGCAGAGTGGTGGGGTAACAATATCAAATATATTATATACAATAAATTTTATACGATAATAAAATTCACATGTATGAATTAAAAAGGAATTTTTATAAAATTTCTTTTTTTATTTATAAATATAATTATAATTTTAGAATGGTAAAAAGAAAGAATATTTTGACATACTTTAGACTTGTATAAAAAAAAGAGCAAATAAACGCACAAGAATAATAAAAGGATAAGATTCTTAAAAGTAATTAGAAAATTAGTAATAATTTAGTTATTAATGGACTAAATAAAATAGTTAATATAAATATACTAAGTTAAATAAATCAGATTTTTATTGATTTAAATATAAAACGATAAAGTATATAATATAAGCTATAATCAAAGAAAGAATCAAAGAAAATCTTTATTCTTCATTAATAAGACTATATTTCAAACCATATGAGTTAATAAATGTCCATTTAAATGTGATTTTTGGTTAAATTTCTTTTTACAATAATTACATTCAAAAGGCATTTCACCTGTATGAATTAATAAATGTGTTTTTAAATATGATTTTGTATTAAATTTCTTTTTACAATAGTTACATTCAAAAGGTTTTTCGCCTGTATGAATTAATATATGTCTATTTAAATGTGATTTATCATTAAATTTCTTTTTACAATAATTACATTCAAAAGGCTTTTCACCTGTATGAATTAATAAATGTGTTTTTAAATGTGATATTTGTTTAAATTTCTTTTTACAAAAATTACAATCAAAAGGCTTTTCGCCTGTATGAGTTAATATATGTTTATCTAAATCAGATTTCCAACTAAATTTCTTTTTACAATAATTACATTCAAAAGGCTTTTCTCCTGTATGAATTAATTCATGTGCAACTAATTTGAATTTCTGATTAAATTTCTTTTTACAATATGTACATTCAAAAGGCTTTTCGCCCGTATGAATTAATTTATGTCTATTTAAATGTGATTTATCTATAAATTTCTTTTTACAATAATTACATTCAAAAGGCTTTTCACCTGTATGAATTAATAAATGTTTATCTAAATCAGACTTCCGATTAAATTTCTTTTTACAATAATTACATTCAAAAGGCTTTTCACCTGTATGAATTAAGAAATGTCTATTTAAAGCAGATTTCCGATTAAATTTCTTTTTACAAAGTATACATTCAAAAAGCTTTTCGCGTGTATGAATTGATAAATGTCTATTTAAAGCAGATTTCCGATTAAATTTCTTTTTACAATGTATACATTCAAAAAGCTTTTCACCTGTATGAATTAATAAATGTTTATCTAAATCAGATTTCTGATTAAATTTAATTTTACAATAATTACAGTCAAAACACCTGTCTTCTGTATTGTTTGAATTAGTATCTTCAAGTTTTTCGTCATGACTGTTTTTATTGGAATATTCGACTGTATAATTTTTGAGTTTTAATTTATTTTTTAAAATTGAAAATATTTGTTTGGTAATACATATTTTTAAATGTTTAGATAAAAATTCCTCATTTATAAAATTTGTGTAACAATGTAAACAAGGATATAAAGGACCTAAAACAATTTTATTTTGATTATGTTAAATTATTATCTAACTATTTTAAAAATTAATATTACCTATATGTATTGGATATTTTCTGTCTTCTTGTGAATAAAGATCCATTTTTAATTCTATAATCTATTATCAATTATTATAAGGTAATAAGTAATATAAACGTTTTAAATTTGGATTTTATTGACATCAAGGATTGTCTGTGGTGAGTGAGTTAGTGGTGTTAGTACTCCTTGTACCCACAAGAGGTGCCACTGCGAATTTAGAAAAATTATGTTCTATTATTTAAATTCTAATTATATTTGTTTATATAATAAATATAATAATTTCATTTTATATTATGTATTTTTTGCTTTCTTTTAATTTATTTTTATATGAATCAAAAAATAATATACATTTAAAGAAAAGTATTAAGATCTTTGATAAAAATATATTTAATGAGAAGGGTTAGTTAATCATAATTTATTTATTAACAAGAAAACAAACAAATTAATATTAAGAATTTACAACAAAGAATGTTTATATTTATATAAATTGATTATAATTAAATTATATACCCATACAACCCGCTCTAAAGAGTCAAATTAATTAACCAACCTCCACGGCGATTCCGATTCTAATCACCGCCACGTACATATAAATATTAATTTAAAAAATTTATTTTCAAATTTTACAAATTAATTGACAATTATATTGTTACATACAGGATATATAAAAAATTAGTAATAATAAAATAGTTAATATAAATATATATATACCAAGTTAATTAAATCGGATTTTTATTAATTTAAATATAAGACTATCAAATATATAATATATGCTATAATTTTAGAAAATCTATAGTTTTCATTATTAAGATAATATTTTAAACACTTTGTATTAATAAATGTATTTCGAAATCAGATTTCTGATTAAATTTGTTTTACAATAATTACACTCTAAAGGCTTTTTCCCTGTATGAATAAATAAATAATTGAAATGTGATTAAAAATTAAATTTATTTATACAATAATTACATTCAAAAAGCTTTTAAACTGTATAAGTTAATAAGTGTGTATTTAAATTAGACTTCCGATTAAATTGCTTTTCACCTGTATGAATTAATATATGTGTATCTAAATTGGATTTCTGATTAAATTTCTTTTTACAATAATTACATTCAAAAGGTTTTTCGCCTGTATGAATTAATATATGTCTATTTAAATGTGATTTATCATTAAATTTCTTTTTACAATAATTACATTCAAAAGGCTTTTCACCTGTATAAATTAATAAATGTGTTTTTAAATGAGATATTTGTTTAAATTTCTTTTTTTCAAAAATTACAATCAAAAGGCTTTTCGCCTGTATGAGTTAATATATGTTTATCTAAATCAGATTTCTGATTAAATTTCTTTTTACAATAATTACATTCAAAAGGCTTTTCACCTGTATGAATTAATATATGTCGATTTAAATGTGATTTATCAATAAATTTCTTTTTACAATAATTACAGTCAAAAGGCTTTTCTCCTGTATGAATTAATAAATGTTTGTTTAAATTTGATTTCAGATTAAATTTCTTTTTACAATGATTACATTCAAAACGCTTTTCACCTGTATGTATTAATATATGTTTATCTAAATTGGGTTTCTGATTAAATTTCTTTTCACAATAATTACATTCAAAAGGCTTTTCACCTGTATGTATTAATATATGTTTATATAAATTATTTTTCAAATTAAATTTCTTTTCACAATAATTACATTGAAAAGGCTTATCACCTGTATGAATTAATATATGTCTATTTAAATCAGATTTCCGATTAAATTTCTTTTTACAATGATTGCATTCAAAAGGCTTTTCACCTGTATGAATTAATAAATGTTTATCTAAATCAGATTTCTGATTAAATTTAATTTTGCAATAATTACAGTCAAAAGGCTTTTCTCCTGTATGAATTAATAAATGTTTATTTAAATGTGATTTTTGTTTAAATTTCTTTTTACAATAATTACATTCAAAATGCTTGTCTTCTGTATTGTTTGAATCAGTATCTTCATGTTTTTCGTCATGATTGTTTTCATTGGAATATTCGACTGTATCATTTTTGAGTTTTAACTTATTTTTTAAAATTGAAAGTATTTGTTTGAAAATACATTTTTTTAAATGTTTAGATAAAAATTCCTCATTTATAAAATTTGTGTAGCAATGTAAACAAGGATATAAAGGACCTAAAACAATTTTATTTTGATTAAGTTAAATTATTATCTAACTATTTTAAACATCAATATAATGAATATCATTACAAATATATTTAAAAATATAATATTAGTGAAAATAACAATAATTTAGATGAAAAAAAAAATTACCTATATATATTGGATATTTTCCGTCTTCTTGGGAATAAAGATCCATTTTTAATTCTATAATCTATTATCAATTATTATAAGGTAATAAGTAATATAAACGTTTTAAATTTTGATTTTGATTGACATAAGGGATCACAGACTATCTATAAGGAAGGGGTATGCCAGGAGGTGGACACGTAATGTTAAATTCTTGAAACGGCGTTTGGCGCTGCTTCAAAGTGTCCCTTAAATAAACTAATTGAGGTAAAAAAACCGGCCTGGCGCCATTTTTAAAATTCATTTTGAAACATTTGAATGAGAGGAGCGGGAGGAATGAAAAAATTATGAAATTTTTCAGTTTAGTGAAAAATTATTTATTTAGAGCTAAAACTGACATTTCAGAAATAATTTTTTTTTCAGAAAATTGCTGAAATGTTGGTCTTATCCCCAAATAAATAATTTTTCACTTAACTGAAAAATTTCATAATTTTTTCATTCCTCCCGCTCCTCTCATTCAAATGATTCAAAATGGATTTTAAAAATGGTGCCAGGCCGGTTTTTTACATCAATTAGTTCATATAGGGGCCACTTTTTAGCAGCGCCAAACGCCGTTTCACGAATTTAACATTGCGTGTCCACCCGGTGTTGCAACCCCCTGTGCCCCTGGGCCTGATAACTGATGCTCTGTGATTTTATAATGTCAATAAAAATAAAAATTTAATACATTACTCTTATTAACTTATATATAATTGGTAATTGATAATATATTAATCAATTAAAAATGGATCTTTATTCACAAGAAGACAGAAAATATCCAATATATATAGGTAATTTCTATGTTCATCTAAATTATTGTTTATTTTCACTAGTATTATATTTTTAAATATATTTATAATTGTTTTAGGTCCTTTACATCCTTGTAAATATTGCTACACAAATTATATAAATGAGGAATTTTTATGTAAACATTTAAAAATATGTATTTTCAAACAAATATTTTCAATTTTAAAAAATAAATTAAAACTCAGAAATGATACTGTCGAATTTTCCAAGGAAAACAGTCATGACGAAAAACTTGAAGATACTGATTCAAACAAAACAGAAGACAGGTGTTTTGAGTGTAATCATTGTAAAAAGAAATTTAAACAAAAATCATATTTAACTAGACATCTATTTATTCATACAGGTGAAAAGCCTTTTGAGTGTAATTATTGTAAAAATAAATTTAAACGGAAATTTGATTTAAATAGACATTTATTAATTCATACAAGTGAAAAGCCTTTTGAATGTAATTATTGTGAAAAGAAATTTAATTTAAAATCACATTTAAATAGACATTTATTAATTCATACAGCTGAAAAGCCTTTTGAATGTAATTATTGTAAAAAGAAATTTAATGGGAAATCTGATTTAAATAGACATTTCTTAATTCATACCGGCGAAAGGCCTTTTGAGTGTAATTATTGTAAAAATAAATTTAAAAAGAAATCTCATTTAAATACACATTTATTAATTCATACAAGTGAAAAGCCTTTTGAATGTAATTATTGTGAAAAGAAATTTAATTTAAAATCACATTTAAATAGACATTTATTAATTCATACAGCTGAAAAGCCTTTTGAGTGTAATTATTGTAAAAAGAAATTTAATATGAAATCTGATTTAAATAGACATATATTAATTCATACCGGCGAAAGGCCTTTTGAATGTAATTATTGTAAAAAGAAATTTAATCGGAGATCTGATTTAAATACACATTTATTAATTCATTCAGGTGAAAATCCCTTTGAATGTAATTATTGTAAAAAGAAATTTACAAAGAAATCTGATTTAAATAAACATCTATTAATACATACTGTTTAAAATATTATCTTAATAATTAAGATAATAATTAAATAAATAAAAAATTTTTTTACACAATGAACATAACAATTTAGTTATATTTATTTAAGAAAATTGTAACTAATTTTACATTCATCCTATTTAATGTAAGCCAAACAATCCGATTATAAATTAAATAAACTAAAAATCCTAATTTCCCAATATAAACATAATTTAACTATCGAATTATTCCAACTCACTTTTAATAATAACAAAAATCTCCCTAGAAAATGTTTAATATAAAAAAAATATTTAATTATTTATTTCCAATTAATAAAGTAATAAAATAACTCTATGGGGTCCCAGATGGTAACAATATAATTGATTGTATATAATTGAAAATGTGTTTTATGATTTTAATTTGACCAAGTTTTTATTAATATTAATATAATATTTTTGTATATTCGTTTATGTATATATTAATTTTTGCATTCAGGTGATTAATGTATTCACACAAACGATTATTAACAAAACACAGCATATCAAATTAAAATGAATATTCATTGTATATAATATACCAATGGTTTGGAGAGAACCATAAAATCACTTTGATGACTGTTATTTCTGCCTGGTAAATATTACTGGCATCAATCGAAAGAAACGTAACAAGATTTAGTCTCTGCAAGACACCATATCCCTCACTCAGAAGAAGTACCAATTCCAACTTTTCACCAGCTACCAAAACTCTGTGAGGACGCCTATTGTCTCTCTGATCAGAATTCTTATATTACTGAAGGTGACAGTGATTTTGAAACGATATCATCAGTTTCTCAATGTTTCAACCGAGATGAGTTAAATGACCACATTAGAGATCTCAACCTGTCCAAAGAAGCTTCTGAATTACTGGCTTCCAGGTTGAAAGAAAATAATTTCCTTGAACCAGGAACGAAAATTACATTCTATCGCACTCTTTATTCTCTTAAATTAAATAGATAAAGTTTATGCGGGGTAGTATCATGATTGAATCTTAATCTTAAAATTAATGTAATAATTTTCCTATAAATGTTTGTATTGTAGAACCATGGTCTTCTATATATAAATGGCATCAATGAATGAAAATGACTACCCTTCGTCTTTGATGATTGATTCCAATCAAGTTGCCATTTATTATATATTTCTTCTCTAATAAAGGGCATAATGTCCGAGACAGGGAAAGCTAAAGATAATCACCAGTTAATCTCTCGCCTGATTAGCATAACTATCAACGATGACATTTCCAGTAATACCGACATGTCTAGGACACCAAAGAAATTTAAACCTGCACTTTAATTGATACATTTTTTCCTTAATTAAATATATAATATAATTATAAGTTAATTTTTTAACATTTTTTTAGGGCTAATAGCAGGCTCTGAGAGTCAGACACAATAACTATATTATCACTGATTTGATGATTTTCTAAAACCTGTAAAACAGCAACAGCTTCTGCAGTAAAAATGGATAGATCACTGTTTAATTTAAAAAGTTTTTTTATATTTAGTTTATCACTGTAAAATGCACAACCAACACTTTCACTATCTTTAGTACCATCTGTATAAAATATAGTATGGTTTCTATGATTGAATTGAACATTTATGCATTTGTTATTAAATGTATTGGTAATCCATTTAGGAATAATAATCTCCGGTTCAAACAAGATTGTCTCAAATTTGTAATTATAGATTAAGTGACCTTCAGATTTAAATATTTTATTAATATAATTATTGACTCTCTTGAACGAGATTATCACCTGGATATATTTAGTCCATTTATATGTGTGATTATCAATTTTCTCTATTAAATACTGAATAGAATTCATAACTAATCTATCTTTAATAGCACATTTATTTATTATGTATCTGTCAATAAGCATTGATCCCCTCAGGTAAAGAGGCATTTCGCATGATTCAACTAATATTAAAAGAGCATTTGTCGGTCTTAATGTTAATCATTTGACTAGGGATATTAATAGACTTTAATTTTACACTGAGAGTTTCTAATAGGACATTATCTTAAGCCGATTTTATATCTAGGAAGATACTAGTGAGATATTCTTGGCTGGCAAAAGTATTATATATTTCATTGGATAATATTATTAAGTTATCCATAGTGCTTCTTTTAGTCCTGAATCCATACTGTTCCTCACCAAAAATATTATTTGATTCACACCAACATTCTGAACGATTTTTAATTAAAATTTCAAATATTTTAACCATTATTGACGATAGAGCTATCGGTCTATAAGAACTTGCTAATTGGGGATCTTTGTTTTGTTTGTGGATTGGAATTATCAATTGAGAATTCCAGGAAACAAATTAAAATGGAAAAACTTATTATATAAATTCAATAGGTAAATTTAAGCGGATTTCGGTAGATGTTTTATCATTGAGTAACTAACTTGATCGATACCAGGCGCATTATCCTTTTTAGAATCAATTGCAATTTGGAATTCCTTAAGCGAAAATGGATTGGTCAACCAATTTGAATCCATTCCCACACAGGGTCAGAAAAAAAAGACAGTTTATTCGAAACAAATGGTGGAGCTATCAGTTGAGAGAAATTTTCTATAGTTTCACCATCCAAATTAGAATTCTGATTAGGAAAGGGCACATTCTTTAAAATTTTTATTTTATTCGAAATAGTTTCTATTGGAGTGTCTTTACTAAATGAAGAGCAAAATTTTTTCCAATGCGTCCTTTTTTTTCTTTTAAAATTCTTTTGGTTTTTGCATCAAACATTTTGTACGACATAAAGTTTTCAAAATTAATTTCTTTAGTATATTTTTTAAATTTAGCTTTCCTTTCTTTAATTAAGCCGGTAGCCTCTTTATCCCACCAGGGGGGAGGGGCTCTTAAAAATGGATCTTTTATTAATCTTAGATTTTGTGTTACAAGCCAAATTAGCTGTCCATTTAATTGAATTTACAAAATTTTCATATGCTTTAATGGGATATTCACTATCCGTATGAACATGTATATTAGTATTTTGTTCCAACAAATGATGATACAAATTCCAATCGACATTGTTCAAGTTCAAGTAACATTTATTTACTTTTTCCGTTTGACCTTATACATAATTCCATATTAATGATAAAATGGTCCGAACCTAGGGATTCATCTGAAACGTCCCATTGGATGAAAGGAGCAGGGGTGGTTATAGTAAGATCAATTGGTTAGGAGTTACGATCTAATCTTGGAACTGTGGTCTTTTTCCCATTGTTTAGAATAACTAAACCTTCATCATTTATATGATCATTTAACATTTCGCCTGCACGGTCCTGGAAAACCGAGCTCCAAGAAGCGAAGTGCGTATTGAAATCTCCTCCGATAATAATAGGATCATTTATTTGATTTAACATAGTCTTCCAATTATTGTATTCAATAATTGTTGCAGGAAGAACATAAATGGATAGGAGATTGTGCGAACCTGAATGAATATGTTTAAAAATGAAAATGCAGTCATCAGAATTAATTTTTTATTTATATGCTTTAAAAAAATTACTTAAAATAAATTTTAATTTATCCCAAACAAGCAATATTTCTTAATATTGTGGGTCTTGCCCAATCAACTCGGGAGATCAGATGATGAAATCAAAAATTTTATCCAAGTTAAACACTGCTCACTCATTGGATATTTCTTTCAAGAAAAACATCGAAAAAACCAAAGAAAAAAGATTAACAATTTCAAAAAAACTTTTACGAAGTTATATTAAAATTACAATTGGCAAGAGAGATGAAATCAAGATAAATACAGAAGATTATTTCCGCCAAGAATATTTTATTATTGATCGATTTTTGGCGGAATTTGACAGATTTTCTTAAAATGAACACTCATATAATTTAGTCCGCCAAGTTATAAAATGAATATAAAATAAAAAATGTCCTTCTCAATTCTTCTGTTTTTTTGAAATTTTTTATCTTATTCTAATAAAAGTATTAAAAATGATGATAAATAGATTCTAGTTTGTTACTACAAAGATATTTTTTTAGTAATTTTATGAAAAAAGACTTCCCCCCACTAAAGTAAAATTTGTGATGACGGTGCTGATTAAAAATTAAGTTAACTTCAAAAAATGAAAAATAAACATGAATATATTTTCCTTTGAATATGTAAAATTTTCTGAATATAGGCTTGTTTAAATTAAAATAATTATAGTAGTTATATTTTCGTTTTAATTTGCTTATAATACTTTTAATTGCATTTATATAAAAAAAAATATATTTTACACTTTGATCCTTATTAGTTATATTGAAAAAATAATTATTAAAATATAAAATGAATTATTTTGATTTTTAATAAATTATATTTAATAATATATTAAAGATTAACGGCAACAAAAATATTTCAAATAAATATGTCAATATTTTCATATTTAATATAGAAATTTGGACCATGAGGGTAGCCGCGGGATTTTAGTCCTAACTCGAGTTCGCTCGCCGAGTGCATCTCGATATTTAAAAATAAAAATAATAAACAATTCTAGGAAAGTTGGCTAAAATGGAGATATATTCAAAAAAAGCAAAAAGCAAAATATTTTTTTCACTAGATCTTATATTTTCTTTATTTAAAATTTTAAAATAAAATGTCCTACTACTCTAAATAAATCCAATATTTACATTCACATATTTTCTCTTAAAAAAACTTAAAAATTTATTCTTTTGAGATATGCAGACCAAAGTTGTTGTTGATATTCTTTCGCTGTATTTATCATATCAGAAGATTCTAGTATACCTCTCCCCACGACAGCTAGATCAGCACCTTTTTCAATAATAACATTGAGAGGGGAATTATACTGTTGTCCTAGATGATCTTCTTTTGTATTATCTAGGCGTACTCCGGGAATAAGACGAATAACTCCTGGGCCAGCTTTTTCTAAAGGACTTTGACATACTAATCCAGAAACGGCGTCATTATGCAAAAGTGACAATGAAACAACTTCTAAAAATAATAATGATAAAACATTTTTAGTAAAATTATTTTCTTAAATCTTAAGAACTTTTAATTATTCACCATTAGTATAACTATCAATAAGTAAATTCCCCTTTGAGCTCATTTGTGCTAAAAGGAAAACAGCCCCTGTGCCTGAGAAGGCTCGAAGCATATCTTCACCGGGTAACGCATGGACTGTTACTAAATGAGCCCAAGGTTTAATTAATTCCCATTGACGTCTAACAGTATGTCCTATATCGGCCATTTTCCGATCTTCCATTATTAAAAAATCATAAACTTGAGACATTCTAGAAATAATTCAAGAAATCAATTATATATATATATATATATGAAAAACAAGAATATTTAATTCTAAAATAAAATATAACAAGTATCTTACTTATGCAATTTAGACGCATTTTCTTTCGACCAGTCAACAATAGCATCAGAATGCGTTTTAAGAACAACAAAATATGGATTTAATTTTTCTACTATAGAAAACAATTCTTCGGATGTCTCGACATCAGCAGCTAAGCAGAGATTCGTTTTTTTCCTTGAAATTGTTTCAAAAATTTTTTGTGCCATCGAATTAGAAGCGGTTTTTATTCTTGCATCCATCGTTTGGTTTATATAAGAAATTTGCTTTTCTTGAGATCGAGATGTGCCATCTGGTCTTATTTGGACCTACAATAATGAAATATAGAAAAGACAACCATATAATAATTTAAAGTACAAAATAAAAGAGGTATTCAATTAATATTTTATATTCAACAAATGATTCATAGTGTTAATTTTATTATTGAATGATGAATTATTTATATAATTGTATATGAATGCTTCATTTGCCAAAATAGTCAGTACAAAAGAATTTGAATTATTATTATAGTCTGGTAGGATTTGTTATTATGAGGTGAATGAGTTTATTTCATAAAAATTATTAGTGACGTTAATGAAAAGTGATAGATAGATTTATTTTATGTTATTGTTATAATTATTATTTCTACAATATTTTCGCGATTAAAGAAATTGATGAATTTAACCAAATTAAAATTTAGTTTTAAATTTATTTTTTATTATTGAATGCTTTCATTATCTATTGATTTTATCTTTCTGATGTAAAGAATTCAAAAATCTATCCTTTAATCCAATCTTAATTCCCTTTATTTTGTTAACCCATTGCATCCGTGGTTCAACTTCTGGGAACTCCTATGAATAAACTTCCATTCCTCATTCATTCGAATCAAGGAACTCAACAATTACAATAGCCTTAACTTAATACGATTCAATTATGTTTAGTCATATTTATGCGTCTCCGCCATTCTCCTGTGAATTTTTTTTTTATTTTCGGTTCATAAATTATATGAAATATCGTACTGTCTAAAGCAGGGGTGTCAAACTCGAGGCCCGCGACTATTTTATAACTTTCGACTTTTTTAAAAAAAAAGGTAGAATGTTTTTTGCCTTTTTGCGGCCCGCCTAAAGTTAAACCTTGTTTGTTTGGCCTAAGTGTATCTATGAGTTTGACACCCCTAGTCTAAAGTACCTCACCTCACACCCATTAAAATGAACTAACAAGGAGATGGCAAGAATTGTAAAAACTCCTTGCATAAGTCTATTTTGATTTAAAATCGATTATCTAAATAATTAGATTGGCTCTTCTCACAAATAAAGTATAATTTATTGTTTAAAAGAAAATTAATATTTAGAAGTGTTAGTCATTGTCAGTGAAATTAATTTGGAATGTATATAGTTAGTGAGTCAATAAAATTAAATTTCCATTAAAAAAATTTTAAAAAATGGAGTTAACCGATTTGACAAGTGAACCATTCATATCATTATTTATATAATATATATATATATATATGTCCACTAATAATAAATTTATTTTACTGAATTATACTCACTTTAGTAATATATTCCTTAACTGCATTAAAGATGCTTTTATCAATTTTACCCTCATCCTGTAAAATTGTAATCAATTTTGTGAGAGTCACTAGTGAAGTTATTTTATGATTTTTTTCAAGAAGATTTTTACATCCACCTTGTTCACGATCAAGAATAACAACTGTTTCCAAAATCTTCAAACCTTCTGACTATAAAAAAAGAAAGAAATAATAATTAAAAGTTGATAATCCTCAAATTTATATTAAATAATTAAAAGATAAATCATTAAAAAGAGCCTTTCTTTTAACTTTAGTGATTCTTAGCTAATAAATTCTTGTTTTATATTAATTGATAAGTAATTAATTTTTACTTTTCAAATATTTTGAATATATTTGTATTTCCTATTTAAGAAATTTAAATATTAGAAACATTATTACATTATTTTGTCTAAATTTTTGATTAAGAGGAAGTGTTGATTTAAAATGACTCTAGGTTGCAGAATGTAAGTAAGATTAAATTGTGTTCATGAATTATATAATTAATAAATGTAAATAAAAATTTATTTTAATTTTGGCATTATTTGATTTTTAAGAAAAGAAAATATTACTAAAATATGATAAGGCAATAACGAACAAGATTCAAATATTATCTAATCATGAAACATATAAATTATTAAATAAATTTTTCTTATCTTTAAATCAAAAATATATAATTAACATCTTTTACAGTTATGTGAAAATGTATATTAAAAATAAATTAATCTATTTTATTAATTTATTATTATTTGTAATAGATGATTATCACGAAGCTTCGCTTTATTAAAAAGAAAATTAATTTATAATGTATTTTAAGCTGAATAAAAGGATAATTCAAAATTTTCCACTCGATCAACAAATTGAAATTTCTACATTATTGCCTTTTTATGCTTATGATAAAATTAATAGTTTAAAATGCGAATATTTATTTCTATTAATAATTTTATTTTAGTTTTTCTTTAAATTATATTTATTCAAATAATTCATCACTATGATTTTTAAGTAATGAAAACTTATTTTTTTTTTTATCTTAAAATTACAAACCTCAAGATCTCGAGCAGTTTCTAATATACTACTTCCGCTAGTAATAACATCTTCAATTATCACTACATTTTGACCTGGTTTAATAATCCCTTCGATAAGTTTTTTTGTACCATAGTTTTTAGCTTCTTTCCTTCTAACAACCATTGGAATCGATAAATTTACAGATACCATGGTAGCAATTGGAAGGGCGGTGTAAGGTACGCCGCATATGTGATCTGGAGTTGGAGAAACTAATCGAACTTTTTCTGCTACCAAAGATGATACTTCAATCTGTAGAGAATTATTTAATTATACAGAAATTAATTATTAATGTTATTTACTGGTGAAAAATCATATGAAACAAAACAAGATAAATAATCATGGTTAATAGAATTTTGAATTACATTATAAAACAAAATTATTATTATATTATTAAGGCAGAATAATTTAATCATGAATAAAAAAATTATTTACATATTATAATAAATTAAATAACAATTGAAAACACATAAAAAGAAATAATTATTAAAGGTTAGTTTGAATCAACAGGTGTCTAGAACATACCATTAAATCTGGATAAGAAACTATCATTCGTAAATCAAAATAAACAGGTGAATTAACTCCAACTTTCATCTTAAAATCTCCAAATTTAACTGCTCCAATTTCATAAAGTCGAATTATAAAAGATTTTACTCGATCATCAAAAGCCATTTTTTGTTCGGAAAATTTTCAATGTTAATTTTATAATAAAAATGTATGATTAAAATAAAAATTAATATTTCAAAAGTTTTACAGTTACAGAATTTCGTAACATATATAAAAACGAAAGAATAATAAAATAAATAACGATTATGGATAGAAAAAAGATACAATACATAATCCAGTAAACAAATGTTTTAAATACTGAAGAAATGGACACATGGGCAATTTTTACAGAAAAATCACATGAAATTATTTATATGAGGATTTGAATTATCACGGTCATAGATGTCGCTTCAAAATTATTTTTATTGGTCTTGTGATATTTTTCAGCGGCTAATCTTGAAATATTTTTATCTAGGACAATTAGAAACCAAAGACTAAAAAGCCAAATTTAACAAATATTTTATCATTTCATTATATAATTCAATACATTTCTAGTACACAGAAGCTTATTTTAAAGAAACAATAACTTATTTCTTATATAAAAATTAAGTCATAAATAATATTTATTAAAATCTTTGATGTTGGTAAATTTAGAAAATTAAATTATGCAAAAGTTTAATTTTATATATATGTTTAGTTTTTATTTGATTAAATAAAATAAAGAAAATTTTTTTAATTTTAGTCAGTAAATACAATAAGTATTTGCAGTAAGGCAGCTCTTAGCAAAATCCAATAAATTTTGACTAGCAATAAATCTTTAAATCATTTTAAAAAAAAAAATATATATCATTAAAATATCTCAATGTTGTTTAATATTATAATTGAATTCTAAATATAATTTAATATTTTTTTGTAAATATATTATATTAATTTAGGATAATAAATTTTAAAAGTAATAAGAATAGAATATTTCAAATATTATTTGTAAAAATTAAAAAAAATTATAAGAACAAAAATAATATAGTTTCATTTAGAAATGCAAATTATCAAATGGAAAGATTTAGATAGCAAGCGAAAGGTGCTCTTAGGATTCAAAATCAATTGTTTATTAATGAAAAATTGTAGAAAAAAGTTGGAGAATGATGGTCTTAAAAACTGAAATGAACATAAAGCAAATATATCAATCATACTAAGAAATTACTCTTAAGGGTTATAATTATAAGTTAAATTTATTTTATATTATATAAAAAATTGTTATTTATCTTAAGTATGTCAATTAGTTTACAAATAAATTATTTTTTAGCTATTAGAAATTCAATTTTTAGTTATAGAAGCAGTTTTTATTGTTTTATAAATTCTAGATTTAACTAGAATTTTAAAATAATCTATATATATATGTTACGGTAAAAGTAATAAATTTAATGATTATATAATATTACCGGTGATTATACTTAATCACCACTAAATTTGATAAATTATTTCATATTTATCAAATTTACCGATTATAGTTTTTAAAGTCCTCAACTCGTAATGGGGAATGTGATAAAAGTTTCTTATTTTACGAAAATTCGTTCTGTTTGCGCCAATTCTAAAAACGGAATATATATATATTACTTTAAGTGAACACCCCACTCTTCGGGTTTTTTTATGGTTTGATTTGGATTAAAAAAGTAATTAATTAAATAATTTTCCTTTATCCAAACCGAACCGAAAAAACCGAAGAGTGGGGTGTTGGCTAAAAGTAATATATATATATATATATGTCACCAATATATAGTATAACTACTCAAAAAAACCCTGCATTCTATTCTAGTGGTCCAATAAGTCATGATATTTATCACATTTGCCATTACGATCTGGATATTTCCCAAATTTAGTGGTGATTATGATGATAAGTGCAAATTTCGTAAAATAAGAAATTTTTATCACATTCCCCATTACGAGTTGGGGACTTTATAAACTAACCTGTAAATTTGATAAATATGAAATAATTTATGTATAATCACCGGAAATTTTATATAAACACCGATATCATTTTTACTGCAACATATATATATAAATTTTATATACCATAAAAAATTGTAATTAATTCAATCAAACAACTTTTTATTTTCATCCTGTATATACCAAAATAGATGAAAATTAATTATAAATGGACATTCAAAATTATTAGCTAAAAAATATTTAAAGATTGTAGAAGAAACAAAATTATTACAAATTTCTTTTTCATTTGAACCTTATAAATTTTAAAAGATTTATAGTAAGAGATCAGAGCTATGAGCAATCAACAATTATTTATTTTTTCAAACCTAAATAAAAATAAAAAAAAAGAATATCAAATGATAAATGTTAATTATAGGCAATAGAAGAAAATTCATTTGTATATATTGGAAAGGAAAATCCATTAGATTCTACATTTGTTTATTCTAATGATTAGAATAAACAAATGTTTAATAGTGGAATGAATTTGTATTTTCTTATTAGACACCTCTAAATTTATATTTCGAAAATATATAAATTTTTTATAAATTGTGAAAATATATTATAAAATTTCATTTATAAAATAAAATTGAACAAAATATGACCATTTCTAAATTAATTTTAAATATAATTGAATTTGTGAGTAATATAGTTATTCTTATTTATTTAAGATTTACATTAATTTGAATATATCATAATATAGAAATAAGTTAAAATTGCTATGAAAATATATTTTTTAAAATAAACAAAGAATTAATAATATATTCATTATTAAGAAACAGTAAGGAATATCAGAATAATTAATCGTCCTTCAAATTAATCATTAAATTTTGTTTTGAAATTTAAAATAAAGTATGTGTAAAGATTTCAAGAAAAATTTTTGTTTTCGCAATTGTTTTATGCTATTAAATTAATTGTTTTAAAAAGTGATTATAAGAAAATTAAATTTATTGTAAGAAATAGATAATAATCTAATAGATTATTTGGTTCCTCCTCCCCACCCTAATAGACCTTTAACAAAACCAGTGACACCAGCTTGTTTTTTCCCTGCAGCTTCTAATTTATCTTCTAAAGAAGGAAATTCGGCTAAATTCCATGCTAAATCAAAGAAAAGAGGTTTGCAAGGAATAGGACGCATTTCAGGAGGTAGTCTAAAAACATTTGGTGTTTTAGTAGTTAACGAAGAATCTTCTCTATATTCGTTAAGGCGTTCTGAAAGAGGACGGCGAACACCTCGGCCACTTCGACCTGGAAATGCTGGAGTTGATTCCTCTTCTTTTCCTTCACCCTAAATCAAAATATTTATACAATTAGTTCAATAATAACTAGTTTAATTAATAGAATATTTTAACAATTTTTTATTTATGCACAATTTTAAAATCTGTGGTTTGTAATTTTTAATTTATATAAAATAATATTTTTTACCTCAGCTTCAAGGACAGCATGTGCGTGAGCATCACTTTCAGCAGCAGTAATATCTAATTGCAACGAGGTTAATTCTTTTCGTTGATCCTCACTGATCCCTTCTGTTTTTGTTAAAGTTTCTGTAACACGATTTTCTGCTCTTCGAAATAATCCAACTGCTTCCCGCCATCTTCCTGCTGAGGCAAGAGTTCGTGCCATGTGATAGCTTCTTGAAGCTTTAGCTATCAGAGTCTGAGATTCAACTTCAAGTTGATGTTCATGATTATCTTCAAGACCTGGAACTTGTGCTAATTCTTGAAGATTTTGAAGAACAATCTCATGAAGACGCGTTAAATCCTAAAAAAAAAACTTAAATCTCAGGGAAGTTGATTTTATATATTGTAAATATAATAAGCGGGAGTGTCCTCCCCTAGACTTTCCCGCATATAAATAGGTATAAAGAGTTGTGAATGAATATTTAGAATGTGTAAACTTGGTATTGATAAAGAGCCAATTCGTATTAGTTTATTGGTGTCAAATTTGATATTTGGTAACATTTATATATATATATATAGAATAAAGTGCTACTTCCGGTTAACTGATATTTTAAATGTAAAAAAAACAGATATGAATATAATATAAATATTTTTAATTTTATTTTATTTATAATATATAAGGGCTGGCTGTGACGTCATGAAGTGCTGGGTGACGTCATATAATTTTAAATTAAGAAGATATGGATATAATATAAATATTTTTAATTTTATTTTATTTATAATATATAAGGGCTGGCTGTGACGTCATGAAGTGCTGGGTGACGTCATATAATTTTAAATTAAGAAAAAACTAATGAAGATGATTTTTCTCGAGGATAAAACCAATACAAAGTGCATAACACGTGGAGATATGTCCTCACGTGAAATTTGATATGAAAATAACCCTTCACTTCCTCTCTTCGATCGGCAATACTAGCACTTCCGGTTTCCGGATTTGCACCAAAAGTTGATCAATTCATCCTACTGATGTATTAAGTAAATATACCAAATTTCATCAAAATCCGTTGAGCCGTTCAGGCTGTACACATCTATACGGACGGACAGACATCATGCTAAAAATACTTTTTTCTGTTAAGAAAATGCATGATTCGTGGAGATATGTACCTAAAAATATCCACAGGTGAAATTTGGTGTGAAAACAATACCTCCCTTACTATCGTCGGTCGGTAAAAAAGAAACGCTACTTGTATAGGTAAAATGTCACTTCCGGTAGTCAGATCATGATGAAATTTCGTATCTCAATTTTTTTCATATTTTTAAATCTATATACAAAATATGAAGCAAATATCTCGAAGCAAACTGGTACTTTACTTGAAAAGTAAACGCAACCAGTGTAGGTAAAGTACCACTTCCGGTTAACCGATTTTGACGAAATTTTAAAAGAAATCTACAAACTGTGAATAATATCGGTGTGCCAAATTTCGAAGTCCTAGCTTGATTAGTTTTTGAGTAAATTTGCTTACAGACATTACATACATACATACATACATACATACATACATACATACACACACACAGACATAATTCGAAAAATGGTATTTTCCGACTCAGGGAGGTCTAAAACGTCAAGATCTATCGAAATCTCGAGTCGAAATTTTTGACGATTCCAATACTTCCCTTATACGAAGTATGCGGGAAAGTAAAAATAGAAATTTATTGATTTTACATTATAATGTAATTGTTTTATAGTTAAAATATTTAAAATTGGGATTGACCTAATTTGAAAGTTACCCGATGTTGTTTCATAATTTGAGTTTTTACAAAAACAAAAAATAATCAGGTGATTTTCCAAATTTATTTATCCGGGCTTGAACTGACACAAGGTAAACATTTTAAAATCTTTACCTTATAGCTTAGAGTAATCTAAATAATCTTAGTAATCTAAGCTTCTAACTTTTTTTATAGTATAATATATATATATATATTTTAATTTATTACTTGAGGCCGAGCTTTGCGGGTCACAGCTTGTTCAACCATTAGACGATTTCTTTCAATTGTTCTTGTTAAACGAAGCCAAGTTAAATAATTAAGTAGTGGAGTAGTTGTAACATTTTTTGCTTTTGCTTCATCTCGAGCTGAGACAATAGCATCTTTACATTCCAACAAATGTGCTTCAAGAAGAGCGATTCGGGCATTAAGATCAGGTGCTTGTTGTAATGCCTAATAACCACATCAAAATATAAATAAAAATTATTAATAAATTACATCACTTAATATTAACTTTATATAATATTATTCATATAAATTTTTCAATTAATTTATTTTAAAAAAATTTGAAATATTTCAAGTCTAATTTACAAAATAAAATCAAATACCTGAGATAGTTGTTTTTCGGCTACTAAAAATGCTCTTGCCCGTTCAGGACGAACGATAACTGATTTTCCCTTCCACGATATTTCATCTTCTCCTCCTCCTTCAGCTGCCCGACGACTTCGAGATTGTGCCATTAATTCATCAAGATTGTTCAACAGTTCGCTATGAGCTGCTTGCCCTCTCATCCTCATTAAATCATCGATAGCTGTTTCATCTCCAACATTATAAGCACAATATCGAAGATTTGGAGTAATTTCTTCAACTCTTGCTTTATAAACATTTTGTTCTCCGTCTTCAGACAAAGCAGAAGACAATTTTTCATATACCACCTTGAATTTATTTTTTTAATTTTAATTTGAATGAATTATTAAATAAATAAATATATTTAAATAATTGGCCTAACCTGAGCTTTTTTAAAGTTTTCAATGGCAGGTTTCCAGAGTTGAAGTTCAAAATAAAATGCACCATGCATCCAGGCTACATAAGCTTGAGCTTCCAGTTTGGTTAATGTATCACATGGCGTATTATCACACAAATGTTGTAAATTTAAAGCATATGCAGTAGCTTTACGCAAAAGAGAAACCAAATGAAATCGCTTTCTTGGTTCAGTATTGCTTTCTTGGCGTAATTGCATTGCATAACCCCAGGCTCGTTCAGCAAGCATAAGAGGAACCTTAAAAATTATATTAGTAAAATCATGGAGTTAATTAAGAATGTATCTATATTGTTAATAAAATAAATCTAAAAAAAAACTATAGTCTTTTAGAAAGTGTATTATACTTGAAGATAGCGGTCATCTTTAACCATAGATTCAGTAACATCTCGCTTTTTAAAATGTCGCCTATCACTTTGAGGAATCTTAAGAACTTTTCTCAGCCGACGAATTCTTCGAGAGCAATAACCACGGTATCTTTGATAGTCACCATGACGCAATCCATGTTGTTGTTGAGCATCTTTAATAATTTTCAAAACTATAAAAAACACAATTCAAAATGTTGAAATTGAAGTAAAGATGACAATAGATATTTAAGTAAATAAATCAGTAATTAGTCACTTTAAATAATTAAATGGATTAGGAAAATATTTTTCTAATTATTCTAAATATAATAAAAATTAATTTTTAAATTAAAAATTTTTCAACACTTTTAATTTATTTACTTGAAAATCTTAAACTTTTGAACATTCTTTGAAAGGAAAGCGCCTAACAAGTCGGTCCCCACCAATGCGAGGAAGAAGTGTTGTATGATCAGTACAACGGATCATCTTGAACTTTACTTTTATGTCACTACTTCTTATTTCAAGAAGCTTGCAAATTTTGATCACGTGGGCTTGGTGATCCTCGTTTCTATATACCCCAGTTAGAGAAAAATTCTTTAAGCTTGAAAGACAAACGTGTGGAGTTACTTTGAATCGGTAATTACTTTTTTATTAATTAAAAACTTCTCTAGAAGTAAATTTAATATTTTTTTATTTATTAATTAAAAATTAAAATGCTTATCTATTTATAGACAAATAAGTTTTTAAAAAATTCACTCAGATTTTATTTCATCTTTCTTCCTTTTAATATATCTAATATATCTAATCTGAATTTTTTAAGAATATATAATCTCTCTTCCTATATAAGTAAAATTATGGTAAAAATATTAAGTGGTCGACCTCATTAAAATAAAAGAAAAAATTTGACATATGGGAAGACCTCATCATCACTGAATATTGTTTGCATGGCTTGTATATTCTTTATATATTTATAATTAATTAATTTTTAAAATAAAATAGTCTCATTTTAGTTATGTATGATATTACTATATTTTTATATTAATATATATAATAAAATTTCAACTTTTTTTTTGGTTTGTTTTTTAAAAAATTTTTTTTTTTAAGTGAATCATAATTATTTAAATAATATAAATATTATATTTAATATTTATTTTTTTCTCTATGAATTACATTTCATATATATATATATATATATATACTTAATTCCATATGCTAAGTTTACATACTTGGAAGTGAAATTTCCGGAATATTTTCAGAAACCTCAGTATTTTCATTTATAATTACTTGAGAATCTTCTTCTTTAGCAACCATTTTTGCTATTTTTTTAGAAATTAAATTCTAAAAAATGAAATTAGAAAAATAGGATTAGTTTCTCGTGGTTTAGATTACTTCAAGATGAAATGTCATCAGTTGAAAAGCCCTCTAGGAGATAAAAAGTGAAACTTAAGGAAATTGAAAAACATTTCAAATTTTATTTAAATTAAAAACTTAGAAAAATGATTATCAAATTTGAATGGTTGTTATCTTATATTTAAATATTATTATTTTAAAATTTCATTAAAAAGAATAAAGATTAATCAACAGACACACGTGAGTATTGTGATGAGAGAATATACACTTTCTATGGAATGAGTATTTAGACTTTTGCACTTTCCTAAAATAAACAAAATAAATTTCCAATTAGAATTTAAGACATACTCGAGAAAACTAAAAAGTTATATATGAATTTTCATTGCCAATTAAGTTATTCTCTGAAATCATTTTTATATTTTATTATTAATTATTAATTTTATCTAAATCTAAATTATAAATGTAAATTATCTTTCATTGTTGGCATATCTCGGTTTACCCAACCTAACAATAGGTTCATTATTTTACTATATTTATATTATTAAAATATTATTTATATTTTATTTTTAATAATAATTCTTTTAATAACAATAATTGATTAAAAATAATAATTTCAATTAATGCAGTAAGAGTTCAACTTCGAAATCTTCACATATTTCATTTTGTTATAATAAATTCAGCCAAACTTACATTGTTGGGTCTCATTGTAAACAAATTATTGGTATATATTATTAAGTGTTTTATTTTATATTTAATTTATAATTTATATATTTAAGAGTACTATACACAGGGCGGCAGAAAAAGGGGGGCGGCAAGGTGTACTATTATGCTGATTTCCGGGCCGGGAGGAGCAAGGTATGGGGGGGGGGGGGGCGCCAAACAAATGTTTTGCACGGGGCGGCAAAGTGAGTTGCGCCGGCACCGACTATTCATTTTGATTATTATTTCTTTCTTCCCTTTTTGTGGTAAATAATGATACAATTTCACATCATTCATTTAATACAAGAAATAAATGCAACAATAACAAAAAAATAAAAAACACAAGAAGAGAATGTTTACATATATTCAAAAATAATAACACGGACATACAATACTTATAGACAAATAAAAAAAAGAAAATAAACAAATTAAAAAATAACAATATAAAAAAAATATTTTTTAAAATATGGTTGTAAGATTGAAAGGAAAATAATTTAAATTTTGATAGATTTTGTAATTTTTATGTCTTTAATATGCTATTATCATCTGATAAGATTTATTGTGATCTCAAGTGGTACAAGATCTTGTTCATATTAACTTAAGTGTATTTTTTTGTTATTTAACTAAATTAAGAAATTTCAAAGACTAATTTAAGTATTCGCACTCATATTTAATTTTATTTTAATAATTCTTACGATATGTTACCTTGACATTTGCTGATATGAGTTTAGATAAACTTAATTTCATTTCAAATTGATAATTTTTATCAAAATGTACAAATTCGAAAAATATATATATAAAACTATTTTGTATTTTTTAAAATAAATTAAAAAAAAGAATTTAAGTCAAGTGATTCAATCTTAATGATTAAATATGATAACTTTTATATTGTAAAAATCTGGAGTGTCTCCACTCGACTATCTCGCAATTTGAATTGGATTAAATAACATATATTAGTTTAAATTAAATTAAATTAATTAAATTATAAATTAAAATTAATAAATAATATTTATTAAACCAGCGCATGTTTGGCTCTTTATTGATGGCACCACTTCACGTGTTGGCGCGTGAGATTTGCAGTGTTAAAAAATTAATTCTGGAACTTTCAGCGATTCAATCAAGCTGAAATTCTATATATAGCAGTTTTATACAATTATTAATCATGTGAAAAATTACCAAACATATAACTTTATTTTTACGGTCACTTTAGAAGAAAAAAAATCAAAACGTTGTAGGTAATGACCCTCTTCCGGTTGAGCTACATTTCTCAAAAGTTGATAGATAACTATGAATTTTGAATAATGTCCATGAACCAAATTGCATCATTCTAGCTCAAACCGTTTTTGCGTAATCTTGGTTACATACATACACACATACACACACACACAGACATTTTTCTCAACCTTAGTGAAAATGATTCAGGAACCTTCAAAACGTATAAAAACATCAAAATCTCGACATCGAAAATTTTCGTGATCGCAATACTATCTCTGGCGAGATAGTAAAAATATAGTTATAGCTTATTTTTTTATTTATATATAATATATAATATTATATTATATAATACGACCGACTGTCTAAAACAAATTATATTGTTAAATATACTGATTTTGTCATAATTGTACTAATTATTTTTTACTTCTTTGATTAATTTATCGAGTTAAGTGTTAAACATATTACAAAGGTTTAATAACTTAATAATAAGATAAAACATAATATATATATATTAATGTAATTTTTATTTTTTATTGATATAAATAAATGTTCATTAAAATAATATATAAAAAAACATAAGTTTACACAAATATTAAATCATATAAAAGAATAATTTATATATCAAAAAGAAAAAAAAAACGAATGAAAAAACATCTTCCTTATCGTTTCACATTCTACAAAAAATTTTTTTTGATATCTTAATAATAGAAACAATTACTACGTAACAGGAAAGTTGCTAAATTAATGGAAAGAATTGATTTAGATTCTATTTTGTTTTGAATTTTGAATTGAAATTTACTTTCATTTTTTGAAAATAAATATTTATTAACATATCAATTCTAAATTTATCGCTGTTCTTCTAAGGATTAGAGCTGCCTTTGTAAGGAATTTTTTGATAAATATTTTTTTTATATAAAATTCTTTTCAAGGACAACTTTTTTGAAAATTACATAATAGTGAGTAAAATGTTTATCCATTATGATTATAGAAAAGGCGAATACTTTATATAAGATTACATAAATATTTTATATAATATTAGTATTTAAACTTCAGCGCCTATACCATATATATGTCATAATATGCCAAACGTCCACTTACGTTTACAATTAAGAAATGATTTTAAGGTAGGCTAAAGAAAAGAACATGTTTTAAAAATTTTCAATATAATCTCATAATATATATTTAATTTAGTTAATTTATTTAACTAAATAATAAATTTAACTTAATCTAAATGTGATTTATATCGGGACTATTTATTTTTTTTTTTAAATATTTAATTCTCTCAAAATAAACCATATCTACACTAGTAAAATATTGTTAAATGAAAAAGTTAAAATTCGTCACCATAAATAACTTCAATTTAATGCAGGTTTAAATTGTTTACAATAAAATTCTTATTTCAATAATATATTTAGATAATTAAGTTGTTTTACCAATCTTATATTGGAAAGTAATTAATAAAAAAGATAAAATCCTACCCATTTGTCAATTTTATTGTTATTAATTTATATGTACATTTAAAATAAGAAATGCAGATATTTTCTAAAAAGCGGGACATTCCACCAAAATCGGGACGTGTGGTCACTTTATGATATACATTCTAGTTAAGATTTACAAGGTAATTAAAAAAATTAAGAAACATAGAATAGTTATTTTGTTTTCAAAATTTAGCTTTATCAAATTTTAAAGAAGTATGTTCAATACAATTGAAGACCTTAGGGCTAAACAATGGTAAGCCACAAAATCAAAATGTTGAGATATTGCAGTTTAAAGTTTAGAGAAAAGATATAAAACATTGGGTTTATTGCATATATTTCAAATTTGCTCAATATGTAATATCAGTAAAGGGAAAAGTCAGCAACTATTATTTCTTAGATATATAATTAAGAATAAAACAATTTTCTGCAAAAGTGGCTTACCACTGTATTGCTCTAGGGTCTTCAATTGATATATTGAGGAACATTATACATGAAAAAAGTATTCAGTTATAAATAATTATCAATTTTAATCTATTTTTCTATTAATTTTAAAAATAACTATATAGTTTTTCCATTTTTAGCCAATATAGATAATATGTTTCATAAATATTTAAATCGATATTAAAATGAAATAATATATATTTACTAATTAATTTATTTTTTTATATTTTGTTTCTTTCTTGATCTAATCTCCTCTCGATTTTTTTTTAATTGTCATAACAAAAATATAGCACATTAATGTTGTTAGTTTTTTTTTTATCTCTTTTATTGGTAAAAAATTAAACTTTTATACATTAAATAATTTCAATCGGTGTAAAATTTAAATAAATACAAATATCAGATTAATTAGTTGGAGTAAAAAAAAAAAGCAATAATCTTGTAATTTTATCACTTAACATTCAAAATTGTTATACGTGATTAATAAATAAATAAATGTAAAATAATTTAACTTTTATAACGAATATTTATTGGAAATTATTAAAAATAAATTCTTTATTTTCTCATATTAATATTAATATTCAATATATAAAAAGAAATTTATATAAAAAGAGGAAAATTAAAAGTTTACGTAAATTAATAAAACTGAAAACGTTTTTATCACATTTTCTAAGTTTTGTTTTTGGCATTTTCGTAAAATCTGAAATTGTAAGAACTTCGCCGCTATATATCACTAAAACATTATTCCAACTTCTTACCCCCTTCGATTGTATATAGAGGAGATAAAAGATGGATCTCTCTAGCTGGAGTCTATTCAACCTACGTGATCAAAATTGGCAAGTTACTTAAAAATAAGAAGTAGTAGTCTCCGATCAAAAAAAATATGAAAATAAAGGTTGAGAGCATCTGTTATACTGATCATATACCTCTAACCCCACCCGCTTAGGCAACAGCCCTCATTACTGTCCTTTCATAGAATGTCCAAATGCCAGAGGTTCCTAACGCTGGCGAAAGAAAGAACTTCAGAGGTCATTTATTTATTAAGAAAATTACCGTCAGAATTAATTTAATATAATATATTGATATAAATAAATAGAAATTACTTGCATAAATATATTTAAGATAAAATTTATAAACGGATTCTAACATAAGATAAATAAAATCTTACATATTTTTTTTATTTAAACTGAAGAATAACCAGAAGTTGAATTAGTTTTTTAAGAATGACGTCATTTTTAATCATAATTTCATCTTAATAAATATGCTTTATAATTTCCTTCTAGAAGCAGAGTGAATATATATGGGAGTGTTAAAATTATTTATTTTAGTATTAACGTGAACTAAAAAAGTAGAAAACCATGGGAGCATCGGATAAAAATGAGGTATTACCTTTATTTATTACTGGAACTATTATTAAAGGATTTGGCCGTGGATCAAAAGAACTTGGAATTCCAACTGGTATGTTAATTTATATATTTTGCTTTTTCTAATTTTAAAACTATTAAAAGGTTTGACCTTTGTATCTTTATAAAACAGTACCGGGACCCCGAGCCTCGGCTCGGTACTTAAGTTAAAAAAAATAATTCATTATTATTGGGTTTGGCTGGTAATATTAATACTTGGGACACCGAGCTGAAATACAATTCTTTAATTATTTATTACAATTATTAAATGTTGCATCAATGCATCAATCTGAATAAAATGAATGGAACTTGGTACATAAATATGTATTATTAGGTATGTTTCTAAGTGAATGAATATTTTTTTTTATTGGAAGAATGATAAATATATATCGTAATTTATAATTATAAAATATTATTAAAATATATATTTTTAATTTAATTTAGAAATAAAATTAAAAATTTTAAAATATTTTAAATATAAAAAAATATTAATACAATAACCTTTAAAAAAAGGCGGGAGTCAAATTTCAATATGGATGTCATTTGTGTCGTGTTCCATATATAAATTTATTAAGAAAAAACTAATGAAGATGTATTTTTCCTGAGATGTGATCAATAAAACTCAATTTTTCTTTATAAATACTATATCTAGTGTGAATTTGAAAAAAAGTTTTCGAGAACCCATGGCTAAACAAACAAACAATTTTAGCTAGCATAAGAAGATAAGTTAAGATAAAATAAAAATAAAAAAAATTTATTAAAATCAATATATTGAGAATTATGTCGTAATTAAAATACATGTAAATTCTTTTTAAAAGCAACATTTTTTTTAATTTAAATTCATATATTTATTTATATTTATTCAAGGAGAGGCTGTGATTATAAGAGCTACCCTAATCTCTTACAAATACGCTATAATTATATATTGAAATTTTGTAGACAAATATTTATTTTATATTTTAAAATAATTTTTTTTAATATACAAATTAATCCCAAAAATATTTATTTATAATTAAAAAATTCTATTGGTATAAATTCAATATATTCTTCTCTATCCTCGCATTTATGTTAATATACGGGTTAATAAGTCCGTGCCTTTTTGAAAGAAACATAGGTTTTTGGATAAAAAATTATTTTAAGATTAAGAATTTTCAATCCAATTATATTTTGAATAATATTTTGGGGAAATCTTTCTTCCCTTTGAATAGGGATAATTATCAAGAAGAGGTTGCATAGGAGTATCGAATTTAGTTTTGGAAATATCATTTGGTATTGAGAATGACGCCTAAAAAAAATAAGAAAAATTTTTGAGAGAAAGAAGATTTAAGTATATTTTTTTTATCCCTCCCATTCTCCATATGGACGAGAGGTTGGAGTTGTTGACAAATGTTAATAATGATACGAGGGCAGGTCAATAAGTCCGTGCCTTTAGGAATGAAATGCAGGTTTTTGGATAAAAAATTATTTTATTTTTCAACCTAGTCTCCTTTGAGCTCTATACACTTCGTCCAACGTATGTCCATTTTTTTTATCCCTTCCTAAAAATAAGATGTGTCGAGGTCACTTTTTTCCATTTTGTTCTTAAATCACGAGATAGTTTGTTATTAATGGATGTCAAACAAAGACTGACCCAGCTGATTCAAATTTCGACAGGCGTCAGCTGATAGTTGCCTGCTGCCAGGAGTAATGTTGCCATTTCATTTAAGCGACAGGGAATTTTAAGTCACGGACTTATTGACCTACCTTCGAAGAACATTAATTAAGATAATTTTCAAATTTAACAAATAATATAAATATCATATTACAAGATAACGGAACTACTTATTGATGATATCAGATTATATATTCTCAATGAAAGATTATTTTTTAATTAATATATTTATAATTATTTTTCTATTTAGGATGATGATGAGAAAGTGGAAATCAAGTCAATCAAATGAAAATCCGAATAACATAAATTGTTTCGGCTTTAATTGAATAATATTATCAGTTCACATGACAATAAAAGCAATATCAAAATGTTATTAATTTAGGACATCACTATTTAGGCTGAATAATATATTTATAAATTTGTGTGTTTATGACATAACAACTCCATTTGCATGTTGATAGATTGCACATTTTCTCATAAGAACTGATAATTATAACCAATTGATATTATTCAGTTAAAAATGGAAAGGCTTTCATGATTAGCTGATTTCTTCATTTTTATCTACCAGTTTTCAATTTGTTTATATCATTTTCAACCTCGTTGATGATGGTAAAAAAAATAATCAAAATGTCTAAAAAATCTGATTTCTCTAAAATAAAGAAATATTTTAATATGTAATATGCATTTTCAACCTCGTAAATTAAATGATTAAAAAACTCACAAATAATATTTTCCAAAAATACTTTTAGATCCTTTCCATTAAATCACCACAATCTAAACTCTTAGTTCCAATCCATTCTTTCGATTGAATGGTAAATCTGACATAACTTTTATAACCCCTTCTTTCTCTTATTTTGTATAGATCATTAGTCAATTTCTGCTAATTACATCTTTTGATTTACGAGATCCTATTTTGAATTGAAATTTTATTTTTTAAAAATATATATTTTTTATAACATATCTTGATTGAACATTTAATCATAATCACTTATTTATTTTAGCAAATTTCCCTATAGAGGTTGTTCGATCCCTGCCAACGGAAATTGAAACTGGAGTATATTTCGGATGGGCGCAAGTCGAAGATGGTCCAGTTTACAAAATGGTCATGAGTATTGGATGGAACCCATTTTATGATAATAAAGAAAAATCGATGGTAAATTAACAAATTAATTAGAACATACATCTTATATACATATAAAAATAAATATATATTTATTTTCATTTTAGAATTTTAAATGTTTTTTTAGGAAACTCATATATTGAATAAATTTCCTGGGGATCTTTATGGTTGTAAATTAAAAGTTGCTATCTTAGGTTTTCTCCGACAAGAAATGAATTTTGAAACCCTAGGTAAGTAATTGATAGTAATATATTTGATAATATTTCTTTATAATGGAAAACATTTTTTTAGAACTATTAGTAAAGGCTATTCAAGAGGACATTTCAAAATCAGAAACACTACTTGAAATGCATGACTATAAAGAATTTAGTAATCATACTTATTTTCAAATACCTTCATAACGTAATTGTAAATTTAGTTATAGTACTTAATATTTAAAATATATTAATTAAATTATTTATTTGGTTCCTTAATTATTGTTACTAATTTAGAAAATAGGTCATATTGTATTTTTGTAAATTATGTTCATAATTAATAAATTTTTAATATTCATTTTATTATAAGGTTTTTATTATAATTGAATGATTATTCATTATTTTCCCCTTTTAAATATAATAATAATTAATGAAGGTTTGTAAGTACAACGAGATTGTCTATTTAAATAAATAAATAAGATCCTCTAAAATAAATGGAGCATATAGTTTCAATGATTTTGATCGTTATCAGAGATGTTTCAATTGAAAAATATTATATTTTTAGAAGTAGTATATCAAATTTATTTTTAGTTTAAAAAAATATTTAAAAAATTTATAATGAAAATTAAACAAATTTGAATGTTTTAAATATAAATTTATTAAAGACTATGTGTTTAAAGACAAAAGTCCAATTGCCAAACATTTTTTTTAATGTTAAGAATAATTAGTATTAAAAATAATCTAATAAGTAAATTAATGTATTATATATAGGATAGATGAAAAAAATCTGGCATAGAAAGAAGAACATACAAAGAGATAGCATATAATAAAAATAATAGTATATAAAATGATATTATTAATTCGTAGAGAACGGTCCTCTCATAGAGTTTGAGAAAAGAGCTTCTCCTTGATTTATTTCATATATACCTACATATAATATAATAATAATATATATATAATATACCAGGGGCGGGCAAATACTTTTAAGCACGGGCCAAAATGAAATTAACAAAATGTCTCCCGGGCCGGAGGAGTATATTTCGAAAACACCGAACCGGGACATTTGTAAAAAAAATTTACCTTTTTTTTAGAGCCATTGAATGAAAGATCGAAATAAGAGCCAAACCTTTTCAACGGGCCGGATATAAAAAGCAAAAGGGCTGGATCCGGTCCGCGGGCCGACTTTTGCCCACCCCTGATATATACCCATTGTATTGTGTTAAATTCAATACTAATAATTAGTGTTAAAAATAATTCTATTAAGTAAATTAATGTATATAATGATATTATTGATCAGTAGAGCACGGTCCTCTCATGGAGGAAACACCTCCTTGATTTATTTCGTATATACCCATTGTATTGTGTTAAATTCAATACTACATTTCATTATAAAGCTTAAATTTTGAAAATTATATTATATTTTTCATTCTTTTAAATAAATAAATTTTAATTTCCTTTAATTTTTTTTATTATAAATCTTTTAATATTTCAGGAATTTTTTTTATTAAATTTGGACCTGATAATTTGCAATCAGAAGATACCCACATTTCTCTTATTTTGTCCATAACTAGTCCAACCTTTTTGCCACCTGAAAATAAATTAATTGTAAAATTACACTTATAGTTAAAAATATTTTATTTTGTTAGTTTTATTCAATCATTTATGTGAAATAATAAATAGCAGAGTTATGTATTATTAATAAAAAAAAAGCAAATTATTATTATTATTACCTGGAACGCCAGCATTTTTAATATTATCTCCGGTGACAGGAAATGTTGGTATAGTCCAGTTATTCAATTCCTCTAGTAAATCAAATCTTCCAAGATATTTAAGTAATTCTTCTGACCAATGTTTTTTAACTTGACTCGTTTTACCTTTTTCAAGTAATATATATCGCTGAAGTGTTCTGTAACATTGTAAGTACCGCTGTGTGTTAACCAGTTATAAATTGTTCAAGATATTAATTTTTATTAATTTTTTTCAGATTTTTTCCTCATGTTAGATATAAATATTGAAATTATAATAACATTTAAAATTTGATTTTTTTGTATTAATTTATTATAAATTTTATGTTTAAAATTTTCAAATATAAATTATAAATAATGTTAGAAATTAGAACTGCGAAAAATACATACATAAGTGAACATGGTCCATCTAATTTTTCATTTCTATATTTAATTATAAATAATGCTAAATCTCTTTCAAATGCAGAAAGTTTAATCCTTTGATTGAATTTGTGCAACTGAAAAAAAAATAATAAATAAAAAAAAATTTATATTTATATATATTTTTGGTAAAAAGAAAATATAAATATATCGTTCAATGCTACTTCTATAGTTATATAATTGGTCTGGTAAAAAGTTCGCGCCATGTAGTTTTAAAGAAAAATTCAATTTTAAATTATGACTGAAATACGAGACCTGTTCAAAAGAAAAGGTGAATTTTGAATTTTCGTGGGCTGTGTACATTCGATTATTGAATTTTTTTGTTATGTTGGTACAGATATGTTTCTTATATGTTGGCATTATCAGCTATTTTGGATTAGTATTTTGTTTTTGTGTGTCTAATTTTTTACTTAAAATAAGTTGACCTGTGGCCAGGTCCGAACCGACCGACGGTTTGAAGTAAATTAATTTCCAACTACAGAAACAATTTCAAATAATTTTAATATATCTACTAATGTAATAAAAAACAGATATGGATAAAACATAAATATTTTTAATTTTATTTTATTTATAATATATATGTAAGACCAGGCTGTGACGTCATGAATGGCTGGATGACGTCATATAATTTTCAATCAAGAAAAAACTAATAAATATGATTTTCCCGAGGATAAAACCAATACAAAGTTCATGACTCGTGGTGATATATAAAAAAATCTCCTTTGGTGTGAAAATAACCCTTCCTTTCCTATCGTCGATTGCTAATACTACCACTTCCGGTTTCCGGATTTGCACCAAAAGTTGATCAATTCATCCCACTGATGCATTAAGTAAATATACCAAATTTCATCAAAATCGGTTGAGCCGTTCAGGCTGTACACATCTATACGGACAGACGGACGGACGGACAGACATCATGCTAAAAATACTTTTTTCTGTTAAGAAAATGCTTGATTCGTGGAGATATGTAAAAATCTCCACATGTGAAATTTGGTGTGAAAACAATACCTCCCTTACTATCGTCGGTCGGTAAAAAATGTATCAAAGAATCTGTATTAAATTTTGCGTTAAAAATGGAATAAAGTGGTCGTACTTAAAATGTTGACTGTGGCATTCAGCGAGTCTACTTTGTCTCAAAAAAATGTTTATAAGTTGTACAAGCGCTTTATGTGAAGGTTTTGCTAAATGTTTTCTTCGATTACAATGGCGTGGTGCATCATGAGTTCTTGCCAACAGGTCATACTGTTAATAACGAATACTACAAGGAAGTTATGCAACGTTTGCGTAAAGTAATACGACTAAAACGATGGGAATTGTGGAAAAACAAATCATGGAACCATGATAATGCAACAGTCCACACATACATGTTCGTGATTTTTTGGCCAAAAACAACACCGTAATCATGCCTCAACCACCGTATTCACCAGATTTGGCTCTCTGCGACTTTTTCCTATTCCAAAAAGAGACCAATGAAAGGAAAACGTTTTGCCACAATTGATGAGATAGTCGGAATCGAAGAACGATATATTGATGAATAAATAAATACTTTTCGAAATAATTCTTTTGAACAAACCTCGTACATATCGTAACGTCACCACTTAATGCTCATTAGAAAAGTAATCGTTAGATTGGGTGGCAAATCATGTTGTTAGTGGTTAGAAAGTTATTTGCATTTACCTATGGAGAAAAATAACGAAAAAAATTCGCTATATTTTGCAATATTATTAAGATAAAGGTAAGAATGCTGAGGTACTCTTTCAAAAACTACTTCAGAGGAATGGTTCACTCGTTTTCGTTCTGGTGTAACAGATGAGTCGCATTCTGGCCTAGTCATTAAAAAAGTTAATGCAATTTTTTGAAAAAGTCGAGCAAGAAAGGTATTGATAATAACCTAGGCATTACCCAAAAAACGGTTTTAAACCATTTACATAAAGCTGGTCACATAATAAATAAGCTTGATGTTTGGGTTTCCCATTATTTGAGCATGAAAAACATTTTAGTCCGAATCAATCCACTGTTGAAACGGCATTTTCTGAAACCTATAATAATGGTTGATGAAAAGTACCCCAATAGAAAGCGACCAAGGACGTGGTCGAGGGATATGAGCCGGCACATTTCGCAAAACATGGATTGATATCAAAAAAGGTGATGCTAAATGTATGATGGGACTGGAAGGGAAGCGTTCACCATAAGGTTATTCCAGCTGGATTACTACACTGCTTTAGTGTGTACAGCTAGAGAAATTACGAATTAAATAATAGTCTTTCATCAAGACAACGTCCGGTCACACACATCAAAAGTTAGTATTGAATGCATCATCCATATAGTCCGGACATAGCACCTCTTCTATCATTTCAATCTCTTCAGAACTCTCTTAATGTTGATTCAGTTTATCAAACAGAAACCGCAGAAATTCTTTACCTATAGCATTATGGCTCTGCTAGAAAATGGAAAAATTGTCAATAATAATGGCACATATTTGGCTTAAATAAATCAAAAGGTGTTGAATTTTACTAAAAAAAGCGAACTTTTTTATCACACACACAGAGACCCAATATATATATATTTCGTTTAAGAATTCAGAAGGAACTTAACTTCATATTTTAAAACAAATAGTTCTATATCAGTAAGCACTTTTTTCAAGAACGGATCCTGAGTATTAAACGAGAAATTACTGATATATATATATATATATATATTATACCTCATCATCACTATTTAAAAGAGCAGTAATATATACTATAGGATGGTTTCTTCCTTTTGGAATTAATTTACATAGTCGTTCAAATTCATTAATGTTGCATTTATCCGGTAATCCTATTTAAATAAATAGAAAAATCATCACAAATTTTTAGTAAAAAATAAAATAAAATTCTTTTACCTATAAAAGGCCCAATTCCAAGGATTAACATTCTTTTGATTATATCACATGTATAAGGTCCCATAATAATTTTTGACAATTCCATCCAAATACGTTCTCCTGATATATTTTTTAATCCATCAGCATTTGATTTAATGGATTGAAGAATTTCTGAATCATGATTATCAGGTTCTAAAGCAATACGGCCATAAAATCGAAAATATCTTAATATTCTCAAAAAATCCTCTTGAATTCTTGAAGAAGGATCACCAACAAAAATAATTTTATGATTCTTAAGATCTTCGTAGCCATTGAAATAATCATAAACATTACCATCTAATCCTAAAATAAATATCATTAAAATATTATAAGTATATAAGTATTATTTATTAACTCCATTAATAATTTACCAAGGAACATAGAATTTATAGTTAAATCTCGACGGCCCGCATCCTTTCGCCAATCTGTAGTGAATTCTACTTCTGCATGACGTCCATTTGTTACAACATCAATTCTAAGGGTAGTTATCTTAAAAAATATTAATAATAAAAAAAATTGAGTATAAAAAATAAAACAATAAGAAAGAGATTCATGATTCAAACTAAAATTAATTAAACTAAAAAAAAACCTCTGTCTTTTCTATATCCTTTGTAAAGACAGCACCTATAAAGTCGGTTGCCGTCTAAGCGAGTTAAGGTGTACTAATAATAATAATAATAATAATAATAATAATAATAATAATAATAATAATAGCCTTTATTAGTTCTTAAATGTACAAAATCATATTAAATAGTAATATAAATACAAATTTATATACATTTTTTTTTTAATTTTGTATGGAACCAGGCCCTTTTAGGGCATAGGCCTCTTCCAGTCTTTTGCAATCTTCATCCAGTCTATTCCGACCTCTCTAATGAACTCTTTAGACCATCTATTTGGCGGTCTTCCTCGATTCCTAGTTTTATCCAATGGACACCATTCGGTAGTGATTTTTGTCCACCTATCATTGTTCATCCTCGCCACATGTCCTGCCCATCTCCATTTCAACTTCCTTAAAGCTATGTTAATATTTTCCACTTTCGTTTTCTTGTAAATATAGGCTATTCGATGTTTATCCTTCCTTCTCACACCAAGTATACTTCTTATCATACTTCTCTGAGTAGTTTCTAGTTTTGTCGATATTTTTTCTATCATCGTCCATGTTTGTGAGACATAAGTAAGTGTTAGTAGGATACATTTTTTAAAAACTTTTATTTTAGACGATATATCTAGTTCTTGTGTGCTATCATTAGTAAAATGGGTCCTCTCAACCTTGATCTTGATTTTCTTGATTGGAGGCAATACTTTTTTATCAAGTAGCTTCCCAATTTTGATCCCGGAGGCTGGGTGGACTCCGTCTCATTTTCTCCAGTTAGAGAAATTCTGTTGCACGTCCCGGGACTTGTTCGCGGGATCTTGAAGTTGAGAGTCAAAAGAGTTGCCTCCCTCCTGTGTGGTATCTCTGTGGCTCTACGGAACTCGAAAGTTCTTGGCCGTAGCAACTACACTTATCCATTCCTATTCTGAACCACAACCCTCCAATCCCTACCCTCTCCCGTCCATTCCTACATTATCTACCCACTGCGACCTTGGTCCAAGCGGACGTTTCCTAAGACAAGAAATATATAAAATATAAAAATGAATTATAATGATTAGATTACAAAATGAACATGGTTTAATAAAGCAATGTTTAAATTATATCATCATAGTACATCTTATTGTTAGTTAAAAAATTTTTTTAATAAAAATAAATAAAATGGGCTTCCTTATAAATTCTTACTACTACTTTTTACTGATATTTACAAAGAATACAAAGTAACAAAATATGTCAAGAAATAAATAATTCTATAAAATATGTGTTTAAATAGGGTGACCATATTTCTAAAACACCAGACCGGGACATTTGAATAAAATTGAATGAAAAATCGAAAATAAGAGCCAAACTGATTGTAAGAAAACGTTCGTCGGACCTAATTATTTAAAAACCGGGACAATAGACTGTCCCGAACACATTTTTCAAGACGCCGGGACAGAGCACCAAAAATCGGGACAATCCCGGAAAACCGGGACGTTTGGTCACCCTATGTATAAAGAAAATAGTAATTCAAAATCATCAAATATACACTTATTTTAATTGCTAACCTAAACTTTTACAAATTTTTCTCTCATTTGGATGTTCGTTTTCACTCATATTTGCAAACTATACAATTTTTTAAATATAAATTTAAATATAAAAATATATTACCAACTTTGTTTTAATTAATTAAATATTAATTAATATTTAATTTAATTGAAATTAATTTAAAAGTAACAATCACAAATTAACAAAAAAAAATATTTAAAAGATAAAATACATGTTAAAATATGAATTAAAATGTGCGCCAACTGACGACTTGGCCCACTCTTAACATTTTTACTCTCGTGACCATGACACTTATACACTCTATGTAATATACTCTTACTTTGTAAATACCTACTCTCTTAAATATAAATACAATATATAATAATCTCAATCTATTCTTATTACCCTTTGTTTTATTTTTTGATTAAGGATTCTATGAATAATCTTTAAATTAATAATTAAAGATAAATGAAAATTACATCAGATTTATTGTACAATATGATCAAATAGAATAATATTGATTCCTATGAATCATTTAAATAACTAATGAAAATAATTTTTTTAAAGAGTGGAAAATTAAAACAAAATTACCTCAAAATTTTTTTCTCCTATTCTCGCAGTAATAGTTCCATGTTTTTCTCCATTTGCATTAATCATCCGAATACCTTCTGCTTCAAAAATATTTTTCATTTCTTTTGGAGTGGCCGGTGATGCAAAATCAATATCATTTGGTTGTTTATTAATAATTAAATCCCTATTTATAACAAAAGCAAATAATATATTATTATCAAATAAATTAAACATAATAAAATTAAATCAGAAAAGATAATATATCTACCTAACGGCTCCGCCAGCAATTCTTATATCAAAATCGAATTTCTTAAATATTGAATGAAGTTTGTTTAATTCAGGAGTAAATATATTTTTAAATGGCTCAGTTTCAGGATTTAGAAACATTTTAACACCATTTTCTTCTTTTGACAGCATTTTAGTACTTAAAGATCTTAAAGTACGTCGAGAAATTGGCAGTAAATTCTAAAATAAATAAAATTAAATGAGACTAATGAAAATATATTTCATCAAAAATAGAATAAAATATATAATTTGTTTACCCATAATATTTTATGCTTAAAATATTTTAAATACATGTGTTTTGAATGATGGTCTATGGATGTCTATTATAAAATTTCATTGATCTTATCAATGTATCTAATTTATTTTTGGTTAAAATTAGTAATAAAGTAAAAAATAAGTTTAAAGAATACTTTAATTGTATTTATATTGAATTAAACCATTTATAAGATGTACTCACTTATTTTTAGCACATCTCGCGATCTGATATCGTTTACAATCAACTAATTTTAAAAAAAAGGCGGGCTTGTGCGTGTTTCCTCTTTTTTTTCTCTTTAATTGGAAGGAATATTGGGAATTATTACTAAATTATTATTATTAAATAAATAAAAACGAGAGAGAGAAAATAATAATATTCATAATTATTAATATAAGTTGAAATACACTATTCCCAGTAGATACATAAAACCACAAAATTATTAATTTATAAATAAAAATAGATTATGAAATATTAATATTTTTAAGATATATATGTTTAAATAAATAAAATTTTAAAATAATACTTGAAGATTATTTCAATCTATTTTTTTTATATTTTTATAAAATATTATAATTCGTTTATTTTCATATACTAAAAATACAGTGTGTCCCACATAAGACTGGGCAGGCAGATAACATGCACGTGTATTCTATTACCGATATCATTATATTTATTGCTTTATTTCTGTAAACTTTATATTTTAAGGTTCTCCACTAATAAAAATCACAGACCGTAAAAGCCGGGGAGTGAAGGGCCCTAACCTCTTCGAGATTACCCTGTCATCAAAAACCGCCTCTATGTCTTGTAAAGAATTATGTATGTATGACCTGTGGCAGAATCCTGTTGGAAATAAGTATAGCACAGACCGTACAGACCATCCGTCAACTGTTGAAAAAATTCACAAATTCAAAGAACTCAACTCACTCAACTGAGCGTGGCGATTGGTGGCGATCAATAAAAAACCACAGAGCATCCGTCAAAAACACTTGAAGTTCAGAGAATACAGACGGCGCTGCAGATGCCCAAAAGATGCATGTGTTGGTTTAAAAATGCGTGGCAACTTGAATGGGAAAAACCCAAAATATTGTATGCGCCTACAAATTCTTGGTATAAAAATGTATAGAAATACCCACCCCTGGAACGGCCCGATTTCCCTAAAACAAGGCTTCAAAAATTAACATTGTGTTGATAATTCTGATAACGGATGATCTGTGATCCAAATCCTGGGATTATTTTAATATAAAACTCAACAAACATAGTTGTAAGTAAAATTTTAATATTATAAAAATTCTTTTATTATTTACTATAAAATTATTTATATTATATATGTACATATATTTAAATTAATATATAAAAACGTATAAACATTTATTGGCTATAAAGTTAAATTTATTGCTTGTTCTTCAAAACACAGTTGATTTGGTTTCCATCAACTTCACAATTCGACCCAGTGCTACATTTTGCAGTATTATTTAAAATAGCTGTTTTGTTTCCATTGATGAATTGTAAAGTTGATGGTTTGGTATTGCTACCCATTCCATTCGTTTTGTTTTTTTCCCTCTTTCCACTAAACCTCACACTTCCCATGAGTCATTGGTTGTTTTCATATCTAAATATTTATTTATTCCCATCTCATCAAAGATGAGTGTAAAATTTACAAAGCAAAGTAAAAAATTAAATACAATGTGTAACAAACATATACTACTAGGGTCAAAAAGTTCGCGGAATTGGTTATTAAAAATTTATTAAAAATATTTATAACATTCTTACATTATTTCCCTTCAAAATACTCTCCTCCTGCATCTACACATTTATTCCACCGTTCATATAATTGTTGGAAACACTCTTGAAAGCCGTTTTTTGAAAGTTTCTTCAGCCGCTCCGTCGCATTTTCAATCACCTCTGACGAGTGCGACCGTCGCGAAAACGCTTATGCCACTCGTAAACTGCTGTTTTCTTCATCGCAGAATTTCCGTATGCTTTTTTTAGCATCTCAAGAGTCTCCGAGGGTGATTTCTCCAGCAACACACAGAATTTAATATTGCCACGCTGCTCTAATGACGACATTGCACAATCCGACGAAAGAAAGAAACTACGATCTACAATATTAAATACCGAACGCACGGAACCAACTACAACTGCCTGCTAACCTCAAAAGCACATTCACTACCAGTTATGCCAACCTCACAAACAAAAATTTCCCTTTCAGCTAAGAAATACTTGACTATAAGCGACCATTCCGCGAACTTTTTGACCCTAGTAGTATGTGAAAAAGATGTGTTTACTAGTGTTTACTCATAACATAATTTGTAAATATTATTTAGTAATTTTAATTTATTTTTAAATAAATATTGTATATTACATAAAGCATTATTCGTTTCTTTTAGATATGTAAATTACATAAAAGTATGTAGAATTTTCAGTTAAGTGAAAAATCATTTATTTGGATATAAAACCAATATTTTGGCAATAATCTGAGATAAGCATAATTGATTGCTAAAATGTCAGTTTTATCTGCAAATAAATATAGTAAAATTAATTATTTACGCATTAATGGGTCCTTTATTGTATAATTAAATGGGAAAATTCGGTTTATTTTATTTTAGAAAAAGTTAGACTCATACTAAAGTCATTTCAACTCTTTTTCGGTTTTTTAAATTCGGTTTATTTTATTTTAAAAAAAGTTCAATTCATACAAAAGTCATTCAAAAAAATTATTTTATATGCATATTTGTCTTTATAAAGGTTTAGGGAAATTTTGCAATTATCACCAATTAAAAAAAAATCTGTTATATTTAATGTATATTCAAATTGTATATCCCTCCCTTTCAAGTTTGCGCTATCTACTGTTTAGACAAAGCAATCATAATGGTGAAGGTCTTGCCATCTCTTGACTTAAAGCCATGCTTTGTTGAAGGTGTCGCTCTGTGTCGCTCTCTTGGGGCCAATCATTTTCATCTAGGAGCCTCAATTGTAAACAATTAGCAAAAGTCCTTTTAATAATTATAATGTTTTATTTATTTTGTTTGTAATTTATATACGAATATGTCAAGTGGATTAATTGAGTCGAAATGAGAAACGAATTTCCTAAAAATAAAGAAATCGATTTATATCTCAAATGTATGAATTATGAATATCAAAATATAAATATAATACAGTTTAGATATAATTTAAAAATTAATTACAGGTTACATGCACAGTGAATGTAGCAATTATCAATGATTCAAAAATCAATTAGGGGTTTTGAGTAGCCTGAAGTTGGTGAAAATAGTATGGCGCGAGATTCGTTACGTATATGTATATAAATATATATAGTATAGTAAGAATTACACATTTTATAATAATATTACAGAATATTATTATGAATGTAAATTTGATCAGTAATTAATAAGAATTTTTATTCTACAAAGTCAAAAATTATTTAAACAATTTCTATGTCTGACATCATCCTCCCATTATTTTCTCAAAACATTTTTAGCAATTGCGAACATTTATCATTTACTCATTAAAAAGACTATACTATTTAAACACATTTCTATCTTTCAATATATCTTCACCATAAACTTTAAAAACCTTATAGCGAATTTCAGGAAGGAACATTAAACAACCGACGAAAGAAGTTTATTATACTAAACCACACAATCACTGGCCATATACATTTTTTAAATAAAGATTGAAAAATAATATAAGCCTTCAAAAATTATAATGAATAGTCAAATTTAACAAAAAAAAATTATTTATTTCTCAACTACAAATATGTATAAATTTTGATTGAATGAGAATATAGAGAATCTTGAAAAGTTTAATTTTTGTAAAGGGGGGTAATATATTTTAATGATAAAAATATATTAAACTACTATTCTTAGTTTTTTTTGGTTGGACAAATGGAGGATAGTTGTAAACGAGGAAAAATCGACACATGTGACTTTCACCTTAAATAGAAAGACTTGTCCACCCGTTAAACAATATATAACCCATCCCCCAACGTGACTCAGTTAAATACCTAGACGTTTAACCTGGGAGACCCACATTAGATAAAAAAAAAACAAATTGACTCCAAACTTAGACAACTCTACTGGACCTTAGGACGAAACTCCCAAATGACCCTATCAAACAAACTCCTCATCTACAATTCAATCCTTAAACCAATTTGGACATACGGTGTTCAATTATGGGGCTCCGCTAGTGTTTCTAACACCAACAAAATACAGCGGACCCAAAACAACATCCTACGCATAATGACCAATGCGCCTCGGTACCTACCTCTTAGAATACTACCTTAAAGTCCCTACAATAGACGAAGTAATTAAAAATACCTATACAAAGTATCGACAGAAATTGACAAACCATCAAAACGACAAAGCCAGACACTACTCATCAACGTGACTAACGGACGAAGACTTAAAAGACTTAAACCAATCGACCTCTTATAATTCCTACTCAGAACTCAGCTATCGTTCCCTTTGTTTTCCCAACTATTTTCCTTTAATCTGTATATTCAGCAGGTTTTCTTTTACTCTTTCCTTCTTTCCTTATTCCCTCCTCTTTCTTTCACTGTACCCTAAATTGAGAGATGTCCTCCCGTCCTACTCTATCGGGCAAATAGCCGTGCCGAGTACTTCCTAATACTCCTATTTCTCCTTTCCATTATATTTATATTGTAAATATTATTGTAACTATATTGTAAACGATTTATTGTTGCCCAAAGAAAGGGCAGATGTAGATCTTAATTGGAAAATAAAAAAAAAAAAAATTCTTACTTTTAGTTTTTTTGGACGAAGATTTTTAGTCGGGAAGAATCTATTCATCTATTTATCTATCTTGCGTAAGATCTGAGATAAAATTACTCCTATTCTGAATTTTAAAATCTATAATATAATTTAATAAAACAATTATTTTACCAGTTGTATGTAAATTTAGAGTATTTCAGGATATGATTTTTCGCAGCATTTATGGGCCAAAGGAAGATGAGGTCACTGGGAAATGGCGGACACTACATAACGAGGAATTGCATGATCTCTATGCATCTCCAGACATAGTTAGGGTTATAAAATCGAGAAGGGCACGTGGCTAGAATGGGAGAAGATAGAAGGGTGAAAAATATATAGGTAGGGAGACCGAGTGGGAAACGTCCGCTTGGAAGACCAAGGACGCGGTGGGTGGATTATGTGGGAAGGGACGTGAGAGAAATGGGAGAGGGTAGGCATTGGAGGGTTGTGGCTCAGAATAAGGATTCTTGGATAAGTGTGGTTGCTGCGGCCACGAACTTTCGAGTTCCGTAGAGCCACAGAGATAGAGATAGATTTAATAAACAATATATTATTATATATTTTTACAAGAGGTCTGTTCAAAAGAAAAGGTGAATTTTGAATTTTCACGGGTTGTGTACATTCGATTATCGATTCTTTTTTGTTATGTTGATACACATATGTTTCTCATATGTTAACATTATCAGCTATTTTGGAATAGTAGTTTGTTTTTGACAACTGAAAACGTTAGTCATGTTTTTGTATGTCTTCAATTTTTTACTTAAACAAAATAAGCAATTCTTCAAGGAAGTTATGCAACGTTTGCGTAAAGTAATACGATCGTAATTGTGGAAAAACAAATCATGGAACCATGATAATGTATCGGCCCACACATCTTCCTTGTTCGTGATTTTTTGGCCAAAAACAATACCGTAATCATGCCTCAATCACCGTATTCACCAGATCTTGCTCCCTGTGACTTTTTCCTATTTTAAAAACTGATGAGACCAATGAAAGAAAAGGGTTTTGCCACAATTGATGAGATAAAGTCAGGATCGAAGCACGAGCTGATAGCCATACCGAAAGCGCATTTCAGAAGTGTTTCGTCGATTGACATAAGTGCTGAGGGGAATTACTCTGAAAGGGACAAAATGGATATTGATGAATAAATAAATACTTTTCAAAATAATTCAAAATTCACCTTTTCTTTTGAACAGGCCTAGTTTATATATACTTTTAAGAGAATTTATTAATTTATCTTAAAAAAAAAATTGATTTTTAAATGCATTCATAAATTCAAAATGCCAGTTTAAGGTAATGGTTAAGGAAATGTGATCGAATAAGGACTTGGAAGTTAATAATGATAAAAAAAGTGAGGTCTCTCCCCCGACTACTCAGGTATCACGGAAACGTTCCCCTCGCGGCCAATCCCCTCCTCTCGTTGCCCAGCTGTGCTATTAACTCAGTCCGTCTTCAGACCTGTTCGAGAACATACCTATCCTTATCGGATTTACCATTTAAATACAAAATAATAAAGTATAGGAATAACAAGTGTTAATATTGTAGTGAAATAATTTATATACTAGTGACTTTCCTAGCATGATTTAGTGGTTACAATTGTAATTACGAATGTGAAATAATGGCATATTCATAATGAAAATATAAACATAACATCTATTATAAAACGTGAGTGTTTTATTCATAAAATATTATACATTTATAATTTTTCCTAATAATTATTTATCTTTATTAAAATAATTATTTTTTTTTAACAGCCGGTTAATGATTAGTTTTTTTTAAACTATTTTATATAAATGTATATCATGTTTATATTGGATTTATTCTAAATAAATTATAATTGTGCTATATTTGGAGAAATTCATTACTTTTTCCTTTTAAATATAATGTAATAATTTATAAATGTTTGTATGTACAACAAAAAATTAAATTATTGTCTATTTAAATAAATAACTAAGATTCTATAAAATAAATTGAGGATATTGTTTCAAAGATTTGGATCGTTATTAGATATGTTTCAATTGAAACACAAAAGCCCAATTGACAAACATTTTTCTGTAATATTAAGAATAATTAGTATTTCTCTAAGATGATTAAAAAGAATTTCATTAATTACAGAAAGTGGGTAGAAAGACAGGACAGGATCATCCCTCAGATATCATCGATTAATTTCACATACCTTTATATATATATTGTGTTATATTAAATAGTTATATGTTTTGTGATATAGCAAGGTTGCAATCGGGAAGCGCAAGTTATCATGCAGTAAAGGGGCTCTTCGCGTCAAAATTATTATCAAACGGGATCAAAATTAAAATATATAAAACAATTATTTTGCCGGTTGTATTATATGGGTGTGAGGCATGGTCTATGACTTTAGAAGACGAGAGTAGATTCTAAATCTATTTGAGAATAGGACTCTACGCAGCATTTATGGACCAAAGAAAGATAAGGTCACCGGAGAATGGCGGAGACTGCATAACGAGGAATTGCATGACCTCTATGCATCGCCAGATATAGTTAGAATTATAAAATCGAGAAGGCTGCGATGGGCAGGGCACGTAGAGAGGGAAGAATGGCGAAAAATATAGGGATACTTGGAGAAGTGTGGTTTCGAGTTCCGTAGAGCCACAGAGATAGATAGATAATGATATAGTAATTTTAGAATATAAAAAAAAAAATTAACATGAATTATACATTTTAACAAAAAATATAGATTTATATTATTTATCGTAAGCTTCACCAATCTTTAATTCAATCAATAGACCACTACCAATATTTTTTTAATTAATAAATTACAATAAAATAATTACTGAAATTATAATATAAATATATAGAATATATAATAAATTAAAATAATACGAAAATAATTTTTCAAAAAATAAAATTAATTTTGTAAAATCCTAAAAATAGTTTCTTTTATATCATTTTCATCACGGATAACATATATCTGTACAATTATTATATATCATCCAAAAAAACTAATGACTATCTCTTCTAATTAACACAAATAAATATTTTACAAATAACATATTTAATCTTAATTTAATTGAAAAATTTGATATAAAAATCAAATTTAAAAAATTTTTATTTTGATATTTTAGCAATGATATTTTATTTTAAAATTGAAATAAGAAAATGGAAAGTATATAATATTTGAGTGTTCTAAATAGCCGGTCGCGAGCAACCTTTCAAACCTCACGGACCATTAAATTCATAATATTAATCCTCCTTTAAATTTATAATTTTATTTACCACGGACGACATTTGAATTAGTATAAATTAATTAATGAATTTTATCCATTCACAACTCTATTTTATTATTAAACTGATAAAAAATAAATTCAAATTTACATTACTTATTTTATTTATTCTTTTCATAAAAAATTATCGAAATATATATAGCTAGTCAAAATTTTTACCGACGTTAGGAAGTGAAGGTATTGTTTTCACACCAAATTTCACATGTGGAGATTTTTAACATATCTCTACGAAACATGCATTTGGTTAACAGAAAAAAGTATTTTTAGCATGATATCTGTCCGTCTGTGTGTCCGTACAGACGTGTACAGCTTGAATGGCTCAACAGATTTTGATAAAATTTGGTATATTTACTTAATGCATCAGTAGCATGAATTTATCAACTTTTGGTCTATATCCGGAAACTGGAAGTGGTAGTTTACAAAGGATTAATTGTATATTCATTGTCGGAAATTTTTCACTTAAAATATAGTAGTAATTAATAATTGAGTAATTAATCTAAAAATAAAAACCAAAATAATATAATTAAGTCAGTTTAATTCATGTTTTTAAAATATTTTTTTTTATATTTTATATATATATGTATATAATGTTGTCTGAAAATTAATATTTCAAATCGTTGGTCGGTTCTGTGCCTGGCCACAGCTCTTATTTTATATCTATATCAAACATTTTTCTAATTATCTGAAATATATGCATTAATTTAATACCTGCTAAAAGGTTTAAAATATCAATTCTCTTTCGTTTAAAATTTTTTAGCTCGGTTTATTTAATAATTAATTTTTTATTTTAAAAGATTTTTACTCTAAATCAGAAAAATCATTATTATTTTTTTCTATTATTATCAGTGGCGCAACCAGAATTTGCTCCTGGGGGGGGTTTTGACTAGCCACTCCACCTTCCTATGCCCCCCCCCCCCCCGGGCTCACTCAAAGACAAATTTTCATTAAGATTTTTTTTTTATATTAAATATTTAAAAAAGTTTTGTAAATGAAACACTGATTTTACAAAATCTGGCAAATTTTGTATTTTATTTACTCGTATTCACAGTTTTAGAAAGAAAATATTTTTTTCCAGCTATAAGTAAACCATTTTAGCTTTCCTCATGAAATAAGGATAGCTTTTACGATGATCGGAAAATTTTTGCTCCGAGATTCTTCGAGATTTCCACTTTTCAGACGGTTCTGAATCCAAACTTGCAAAAAAAAATTTTGATCCGGCCGGCCGTTCGTTACCAAAATTAAGTCTAAACGAAATGAGATATTATCTTGGGATTTGATATTTAGATGTTATTTTTGGAATGATGGGCGGGGATTGGATTGTTTTTGGACAAGATGGGACCATAAGTAATGCTAATTTAAAGAGGTGTCAAAACACATTTTATTGAATTTCTTTATAAATTCCGATTTTTATGAGAATTATCATACTATCGTATTAAATTTATAGGAAATCGCATTTACTAAAAGTTTCATTATATTCATTTTTACCTAAACTTAATAATAAAGGAGTTATATTTATAATAAACTACTTTAAGATGTCGAAAGCTTTTCGTCCGCCCGTAGTGGTAGGATAATTTGAAAAAATTAAACTTAAGAAAATTTAGAAAAAAATAGATTTTATGTGTGGGAACTGAAGCTCCCCCGAATCCCCCCCCTGCCTCTTCCCTGGCTACTTGAAAAAATTAAATTCGATTTTAACCCATTGGTGACCAGATATCATGTAGATAAATATAGAAAAAAATATTTTTGAAAGGGTTTTTGGTGTATAAAAATAAATGTTCCCATTTGGGAACGCTGGCTCTACAAATGGGTTAATATATATAAACAAATAAAAAAAATTAACCTTTTCAGTTGTGAAATCAACTATTTCTTTATTGTCTTCTTCGCTATTGCTATTAACACAATCTGTTGTTTCTGAAGGTCCAGCTTCACTATCTAATTCTTAAATGGAAAAGTATTTAAGAATTAATTCACTAATTTAAAAAAAAATTTTAAATCTTACCTTTCTTGTTTTTCTTATTTTGAAAAAAATCTGAAATTAGTCTTCGCTTCATAATCTTTATGAAATTAGCAATTAATGTATGTAGCAATGTGGAAGGGGTTGAATTGGTCTCTAGGGTAAATGTTCTCGATAGAGCAACTTCTTGTTTGCGAATTTCTATAAAATGGTTTATTTACAAATGCCCTACCCGTTGTGGTGGAGAAGGGGGGAGACTTTCTCCTGGACGTCACCAAAGGCCCTGTGGGGGTGAGGGCCTGCGTTTCCGCTATCCCTCTGTTAAATTTTACAACCAGGGATAAGGAAGTGGATTGAGGAGCTCGAAACATCCCTTGACCTCGGTATCAATTTCTACAATGTATTAATAAAAAAAAACTTTTTTATTATACACTAAGTTATATTTTAAGAATTTTTTTTCTTTTCTATTTGAAAACATAATATACAGCAATTATTTTTTTTTTCTCTCCTGGGGGTTTTAACCCCCAAAACCCCCCCTGGTTGCGCCACTGAATATACAGCAATTATTTTTTTTCTCTCCTGGGGGGGGTTTTAACCCCCAAAACCCCCCCCTGGTTGCGCCACTGTTATTATTAAAATAAAAGATAACAAATAAAAGATTTTATACAAATTTTCGTCTTATTTCAATTAATCTGTTCGATATTGTAGTATTGCAAAAACTTTCAATGTCGGGATTTTGATGTTTTTATACGTTTTGAAGGTCCCTGAGTCATTTTCACTAAGATTGAGAAAAATGTCTGTCTGTCTCTGTGTGTGTATGTGTGTATGTAGACAAGATTACGCAAAAACGGTTTGAGCTAGAAATCATGAAATTTGGTGCATGGGCATTATTCAAAATTCGTAGTTTTCTATCAACTTTTGAGAAATGTAGCTCATCCAGAAGAGGGTCATTACCTACAACGTTTTGATTTTTTTTTTCCTCTAAACTGACCGAAAAAATAAAGATATATATTTGATAGTTTTTCACATGATTAAAAATTATATAAAACTAACTAGATATTTAGCTTGATTGAATCGCTGAAAGTACCAGAATTATTTTTTAACACTGCAAATCTCACGCGCCAACACGTGACGTGTTGGCATCAACAAAGAGCCAAACACATAAATATTATTTATTAATTTTAATTTATAATTTATAATTAATTAAATTAAATTTAAATATAATATATGTTATTTAATCCAATTCAAATTGCGAGATAGTCGAGTGGAGACACTCCAGATTTTTTAAATAAAATTGCTAATTATATTTATTTATTATTTATTTTATTAACTAATTTGTATTTAAACATATTTTCAAAGTCATCTTAAATATTTAATTTCTTTGATTTTTAATCGTTTTATTAATTAAAAGTGAATCTATAAGCTATATAATAATAAATAACTTATAAAAAATTAATAATAAAAATTACAAACAATAATAAAAATCAATCAAAAAGATTTTTTCTAAAGTTGAATTGTTATTAGATGAAATATAGAAGAGTATGCAAAATTTTACTCTCACTTTGGCCCACAAAAAATATTTTATTGCTTCTGGTATAACAAATATCAATTTAGCTATATAATATATTAGATAGCTCTATAATCAAATAATTGATTTATTTAATGGGGGCAGAAGAACTCTTGACCAGATAGGAAGTGATTTGGATCTAGCCAGTTACAGCCCACTCTTTAAAATCGCACGTGTGATCTGAATCGAATGGGCGAAATAAAATAATCTTATTAGGTCAAAATTACAAGGAAATCCCTCCCACTGGATATCTACTAATATGATATATAAAAGCATCTATTAAAAATTAATTTTTGTTTTATATTTTTCTTACTTCGATCATTATACTGCTAGGATATAATAATTAAGATGAATTAAAAATTAGCTGGAGTGTCTCCACTCGACTATCTCGCAAATTTGAATTGAATTAAATATCATATATTAATTTAAATTAAATTAAATTAATTAAATTATAAATTAAAATTAATAAATAATATTTATTAAACCAGTGCATGTTTGGCTCTTTGTTGATGGCACCACGTGTTGGCGCGTGAGATTTGCAGTGTTAAAAAATTAATTCTGGTACTTTCAGCGATTCAATCAAGCTGAAATTATATATATAGCAGTTTTATACAATTATTAATCATGTGAAAAATTATCAAACATATATCTTTATTTTTACGGTCACTTTAGGGGAAAAAAAATCAAAACGTTGTAAGTAATGACTCTCTTCCGGATGAGCTACATTTCTCAAAAGTTGATAGAAAACTATGAATTTTGAATAATGTCCATGTACCAAATTTCATCATTCTAGCTCAAACCGTTTTTGCGCAATCTTGTTTACATACATACACACACATACACACACATACATACACACACACACACACACACAGACATTTTTCTCAACCTTTGTGAAAATGATTCAGGAACCTTCAAAACGTATAAAAACATCAAAATCTCAACATCGAAAATTTTCGTGATCGCAATACTATCTCTTACGAGATAGTAAAAAATGTTACCTAAATTTAACTAAAGGTATATTATTTAAAACTAGGATTTTTTTAGATAATTAAAATCCTTTTATTATGTGAATAACTTTTATAATTTTAATTTTATTCATTTTATATGTTTAAAATGAAATAAGTTGGAGTGTCTGCACTCGACTATCTCGAAATTAGGATTGGATTATTTAACATATATTATATATTTAAATTAAATTTAATTAATTATAAATTAAAATTAATAAATAATATTAAAGTAAATACACTTAAAATAAATAAATAAAAGTTTACTTATAACTAGAAATAAATTTCTATCTTAGGATGAACTATATTAAACTGAAAAAATATTTATTCATAATTAAGTATTTTGAAGATAGACAAGGCGTGTTAGTTTTGGATTTCATTCTTTTTTTTTACATATTAAATCGCTAATTCCCTACTTTCTAATCCAATCAATATAGAAATATTTAATTTTTATAAAATATTCATTCAGAAATATATATATATATCTATTTTTATTTTAAACTTTTTTATAAATAGGGACCTTAATGAATATGAAATATTTTTAATTAAATTTGAACTTGAATTTTTTTCATAACTCTAACGTTTTCAGAATTCGTTAGTTTTGAATAAATATAAGCTGGAGTGTCTCCACTCGACTATCTCGAAATAAGGATTGAATTAATTAACATATATTATATTTAAATTAAATTTAATTAATTATAAATTAAAATTAATAAATATTATTTATTAAACCAGGGGGTGTTTGGCTCTTTGTTGATGGCACCACGTCATGTCTTGGCGCGTAATTTGCAGTGTTAAAAAATTAATTCTGGTACTTTCAGCGATTCAATCAAGTTGAAATTCTATATATAGCAGTTTTATACAATTTTTAATCATTTGAAAAATTATCAAACATATATTTTTATTTTTACGATCACTTTAGAGGAAAAAAATCAAAACGTTGTAGGTAATGACCCTCTTCCGGTTGAGTTACATTTCTCAAAAGTTGATTGATAACTACGAATTTTGAATAATTCTGGTATACCAAATTTCATTATTCTCGCTCAAACCGTTTATGCGTAATCTTGTCTACATACACACACACACACACACAGAGACATTTTTCTCAACCTTAGTGAAAATGATTCAGGAACCTTCAATACTTATAAAAACATCAAAATCTCGACATCGAAAATTTTTGTTATGTCAATACTATCTCTGGTGAGATATTAAAAATGAAATTACATTTTATATATATATATAACAAATTTTCAAATGAAATCTAAATGTTAATAAGTAATTATTAATCTTTATGATGCATATAATCAATTAATAAAAAAAAACAAAAAAAAAATAATTATATCTTTCTTATATTCATATATATAATTTGAAGTTAATGAATTATAGTGAATAAAGAGTGAATAAGAAAACATTATTCTTAATAATTAAAATTAATTAAATTTTTAATATATTTAACATCCATCTATTTAAATGATTTGATTATTATAAGTACGATTTTTGATAATAATAAATGAAAGTCGATATTAGATAGTTAGTTGTTATAAACATTTAAGTTTGATCGATATCAATAAAGAAACATCAGTGGATTGAGTCACTCCTTTTAGAAGGAATATTTTTTACTTATAATTTTTTTAATTGTTATAAATATAGACATATTTAATATTTAGATTATATTATTTCAAATAAAAAAAAAATTTAATCGAAAATCAATATAAAATTTTATTTTTTCAACTCTAAACCGAGAAAACTAAACAAAAAGGTATCACAGATTTTCCTCTTGTTTCAATTAATCTGTTCGATACTATAGTATTGCCAAAATTTTCAATGTCGAGATTTTTGATGTTTTATACGTTTTAAAGGTCTCTGAGTCATTTTCACTAATTGTAAGTTTGAGAAAAATGTCTGTGTGTGTGGATTACGAAAACTATTTGAGCTATAATAATCAAATTTGGTACACGAACATTATTCAAAATTCGTAGTTTTCTATCAATTTTTGAGAAATTAGGAAGAGGGTCATTATCTACCACGTTATCATTTTTTCCTCTAAACTAACCGTAAAAATAAAGATATATGCTTGATAATTTTTCACATAATTAATAAGTTGACCTGTGGCCAGGTCCCAACCGACCGACGGTTTGAAATAAATTAATTTCCAGCTACAGAAACAATTCCAAATAATTTTAATATATCTATTAATGTAATAAAAAACAGATATGGATACATAAATAATAAATATATATATTTTTAATTTTATTTTATTTATAATATATATGCAAGACCAGGCTGTGACGTCATATAATTTTAAATCAAGAAAAAACTAATAAATATGATTTTTCCCGAGGATAAAACCAATACAAAGTGCATGATTCGTGGTGATATATAAAAAAATCTCCTCATGTGAAATTTGGTGTGAAAATAACCCTTCCCTTCCTATCGTCGATCGCTAATACTACCACTTCTGGTTTCCGGATTTGCACCAAAAGTTGATCAATTCATCCCACTGATGCATTTAGTAAATATACCAAATTTCATCAAAATCCGTTCAGCCGTTCAGGCTGTACACATCTATACGGACGGACAGACGGACAGACGGACAGACGGACGGACAGACATCATGCTAAAAATACTTTTTTCTGTTAAGAAAATGCATGATTCGTGAGAAATGTAAAAATCTCCACATGTTAAATTTGGTGTGAAAACAATACCTCCCTTACTATCGTCGGTCGGTAAAAATTGTATAAAACTGCTATATATAGAATTTCAGCTTTATTGAATCGCTGAAAGTACCGGAATTAAAATTTTAACACGTTCACTGCCATTCACGCGCCAGCACGTGACGTGGTGTCATTAACAAAGAGCCAAACACGCGCTGGTTTAATAAACATTATTTATTAGTTTTTATTGATAATTTTAATTAATAAAATTTATTTTAAATATAATCTCTATGTTAATTAATCCAATTCAAATTTGCGAGATAGTCGAGTGGAGACACTCCAGATTTTTTTCTTTTTTTTTTACAATTTTTTTTTTTTAATTTCATATTTCATAAACAAAATTAAATTATTCTATGAATCATAATTGCTTTCCATTTTTAATCAAAATTTTAAATTTATTTTTAGTTTAAAATTTTTCTAAAATTGTTTATTTTCAACCAAATGATTATTTCTAAGATTTTATTTTTTCTCATTTTGAGGATTTTTTTTATTGCATGAAAATCTAGCAATTAGCTAAGATAATAAGTTATTATTTTATAGTATAATTTCAACTGCAAAAATAATGATTAGTCGAGAAATATAATTATAGAGACGAAGCCATTATTAGCAGCCACTGCAAACCACTTACTAATCATTCTTTTAAAGCAGAAGATACTTTTTCTTAAATGCTCGACAAATTTTATCTTATTTTTTTTTTCTTTTCTTTTTAAATTGATATATATTTAAATCAATATCTGCAATTCGCCTTTTCACTATTTATATAATGCTTGAATAAACAAGTATTTATTACAATATTTTTTAAATATAATATGGTATACATATATTAAAGCCCCTTGGGTGTTGCCACTCCCCTTCCGTTCAATCATCAATTTAAAATTTCCTGTTGAGAGAGTCGAAAATAACACGAATGGCCTAAATAATAATACAAATTATCTTTTGCCACTGCATAAATTTCATATTAGAAAATGAAAATTTGCGATAAATTTAATAGTGTAAAGATTTATATTTTTAATATGATTTTTTAAATCACTTGACATTTTTAATTCAACTCTTGTTAGAAAATTTCATTATGATTATGCTCCTTTATTGTTATTCTATAAAATTTCAGAAAAATATAAAATCCAATGATCTAATAAATTTTTAGTTAATTTATGTGATTTGTGTGTTATTGAATGAAAGTCATTGGTATATGAGTCAATGTCCCGGGTTGCAGGCCGCCGGCCAGAGCGCCGTTACCTTTGGCTAAGCAATCCATGTCCTCGGAAGACTCTCTCCAGTTCATTCATCCCACTGGCCGGATGGCCCACTTGGACTGACCTTCGTCACCCTCCCAAATGCGTGTTCTCTTTGAAATGACCATCTTTATTTCAAATGTCCATCTACTGACTATATTTATTTTCGTTACACTATTATTTTGCACATGAAAAAAAGAGAAAATTTTTAAAACTCTGTGTTTCTTTCAAAATTTTGAAAGAATTTAATAAAATATCCTTTTCAGCACTTTCTCTTCAACATTGATATTGTCCTATTTAATTAACATATTTTTTTGTTTTTAATTTTTATCTACATTATAAGTACATATACCGATATTTTATACATATATAGAAAAAGAATAAAAACATGATTTGAAAAAAATTTGAGAATGTAAACAATATGTTATATTATTTTTATTTTTATTTAATTTAATCTTAATTTATTTTAAAATATTTATTAAAGTATTTCAAATAATAAATAATAAATTTTTTAATTCAATGATTATTATTAATGATTATTTATTCTATTTATTAACATGTTCCCGCCGGCATGTACCACCGGTGGCTCATGACGCCATATAAAATAAATAGATAAATTATGGAGCCAGCCGGAACGTGATAATTATATCTCTCTCCCTGATATAATAAGACATTCCAATTGCTAAATAACTTAATTTCACAAATAATAAGTTGACCTGTGGCCAGGTCTGAACCGACCGACGGTTTGAAGTAAATTAATTTCCAGCTACAGAAACAATTTCAAATAATTTTAATATATCTATTAATGTAATAAAAAACAGATATGGATACATAAATAATAAATATAAACATTTTTAATTTTATTTTATTTATAATATCTATGCAAGACCAGGCTGTGACGTCATGAATGGCTGGATGACGTCATATAATTTTAAATCAAGAAAATACTAATAAATATGATTTTTCTCGAGGATAAAACCAATACAAAGTGCATGATTCGTGGTGATATATAAAAAAATCTCCTCATGTGAAATTTGGTGTGAAAATAACCCTTCCATTCCTATCGTCGATCGCTAATACTCCCACTTCCGGTTTTCGGATTTGCACCAAAAGTTGATCAATTCATCCCACTGATGTATTAAGTAAATATACCAAATTTCATCGAAATCCGTTCAGCCGTTTAGGCTGTACACATCTATACGGACAGACGGACGGACAGACATCATGCTAAAAATACTTTTTTCTGTTAAGAAAATGCATGATTCGTGAAGATATGTAAAAATCTCCACATGTGAAATTTGGTGTGAAAACAATACCTCCCTTACTATCGTCGGTCGGTAAAAATATTACATCTCTCTATTCTATTTAATAACATAAAAGCCGGATAAAAAATTGTATCAACTATTTTTTTTTAAATAATTAAATATACATTTAAAGAAGGGGGAAAAACTATGTTATGTATCATTATTAAAATTTCATTTCTTTTATTATTACAAATTGATTAATTAATGATAATAAATTTCCAGGATGCCTGGGACATCTGATAAATCTTCTTCTCGAACAATTCGATTGGAGAGAAGAAGAAATGCCCCTTTTGGATTTAGTGTCAGGGGTGGCCGAGAACATGGAACTGGACTTTTTGTCTCCCATGTGGAACCTGGTTCCCCAGCTCACTGTCATGGACTCAAGGTACTGTATCTGATTGTTTTTTAATTTATACTTGTTTTAATAGAAAATAAAAATATAATATTTATTAAGGTTTACTAGGTTAATGTTACTTTCTCATCAATTTAATTTTATTATCTAACCATTTATATTTTTATTCTTTTAATTCCAATTATAACTAAATATCTATTTATATAACTTATAGATATCCTATATACCTATATGTATGTATCTGTAAATATATCGAGCAATTTAATTTTAAAGATTGAAAATAAATATTAATTATTATTAGATATTAGATAATATTTAAATTTATTGTATTACAGAACTTTTAAAGTCTGAATACAAAATAAGAAAATTACATAAGTAATTAAAATAATATAGCTTTTTGAATAGTATATAATAATAACCTGAATTAATAGATGAAAGATGAAAAAGTCATGTGACTTTTAAAAGTTACTAATTTTACTATAAACTTCCAATTCTTAAGAAATTGTTTGAGTTAGTTAAGATTTGTTGAGATTCAAAAGGTCGAGTTCGTGGATCGTCTTTCGAATTCATTTGATATCTAATATTCGAATAGTGTTGAATAAAGTAAAGTTAAACGTTGCTTATCATTCAATTTTTTATTTTAGATCTCTTGAAAAAGGGATATATTTTTATAGATTAAAACCTCTGACTATTGTACATTCTACAAAATCAATACGGTTCTCGCCTAAGTGGGGTAAAGGTGTTCTATGATCAGTACAACTCAATCCTCTCAACCTTGATTTTGATTTTATTGATCTGAGGCTACTACTTTTTATTTTACTTAACTTCCCAATTTTTGATCAAGTAGCCTGAATGGACCTCATTGCCATAGACCCCACCTAGAGAGAATCCCTTGCCAAGCCCATGGCTTGAACCCATGATCATGAGGTTGAGAGTCAAGCACGTTATCTCCCTCAATGCGTAGCGCCTTCGATTGATTACAATAATATAAATTATTCAATTATAAGAGAATATAAAAAAACCTATTATTAATATTTAAATGAATTAATTACTAATCTATCTTCTTGGTTGATTTTATAATAATGGTTGGGATTAATCATCTTCTTTTAAAAATATTAAATTAATGAATAGAATAAAAAAGTGTTTGTAAACGATTTAATGGTAGAATGGTATTGAATTATATGAAAACATTTTGCTTGTTCACTGCCTCAGTTGCTTCAAATAAAAATGACATAATAGAATTTAGGGCGTTCAAGTTCCCATTGCCCCTCACGGAAATAAGAACATATTCACACATTAAATGGGAATATTGTGATCGTTATACTAACAATGTTCTTCAGTAGTTCCGGCTAATGAATTGTAATAGCTTTATGTTGTTGTTTTTTTTATTAAATTTATTTCGATAAGTAATACCATAAATTAAATGGCAAAAAAGTAGTACATCAATCAACTTTCATTGATCCATAAATCTTTCTCGTTAATTATGGAAATTCGATAATTCTAATCTGCACCAAAACAAAAAATACAAATTTAATTAATTTATTATTTATCGAAAAGGACCATATAATAATAGTTAATTGGAGTTAAAGATTTGAATTGAATTTTGAAAAATTAAACCAAAGGTATATTAAATTTCAATTGAAATTAACCATCTCTTTCTATAAGTGAAAGTAAAAAAAAATCAATTTCAATAATTTTATTCCATTTAAAGCTTGATTAAGTAATTCTAAGATATTGAAATAATCTGAATATTTATAATTTCACATTGATATTATTTCTTTTTTTATATTAATACATTAGACATTTTATATTATTTATATTACCAAGAAGAAATGTAAAACTTGTGGAGAGAGAGAGAGAGATGTTAATTTTAAATATAGATAATATACCCACTATAAACTATAAATAATTAAACATTTAGAGTTCTTTAATTAATTGGAACATAATTGGAAATTATTATGTATTGAATTTATTTCTTATAACAATAAATATAACTTTATTTTTATAAGTAATAGAATTGGGCTAAAAAAATTCATATATATAGTACAGTGATTCTTTTGTGTGAGGAGAGATTTTCAAAATGTGCCGCCAAATTTTACAAATGTAAAGTTCAAATTAAGAAAAAGTACTTATTTATTTTATATGTATGTAAAAAAAGGTAAAATGTTTTTGCGATCAGGCTCTTAAACATTTCCGATTTTCAATTTTTACCGACCGACGATAGTAAGGGAGGTATTGTTTTCACACCAAATTTCACATGTGGAGATTTTTACATATCTCCACGAATCATGCATTTTCTTAACAGAAAAAAGTATTTTTAGCATGATGTCTGTCCGTCCGTCCATCTGTCCGTCAGAATAGATGTGTACAGCTTGAACGGCTCAACGGATTTTGATGAAATTTGGTATATTTACTTAATGCATCAGTATGATGAATTGATCAACTTTTGGTGCAAATCCGGAAACCGGAAGTGGTATTATTAGCGATCGACGATAAGAAGGGAAGGATTATTTTCACACAAAATTTCACATGAGGAGATTTTTTTACATATCTCGACAAATCATGCACTTTGTATTGATTTTATCCTCAGGAAAATCATCTTCATTAGTTTTTTCTTAATTTAAAATTATTTGACGTCACCCAGCCCTTTTTGAGGTCTTACTTATATATTATAAATAAAATAAAATTAAAAATATAAATGTTATATCCATATCTTTTATTGCATTAATAAATACATTTAAATTATTTGAAATTGTTTCTGTAGCTGGAAATTAATTTATTTCAAAGTGTCGGTCGGTTCTGCGCCTGCCCATTATTTTAATATGGTTCTAAATTGATGAAAATTGGTATGGTTATTACACTTATCATTTTCTTTGTGTGCCGCTAAATTTTTAAACCTTTAAAAGTGTGCCGCGGTAAAAAAAAAAAAGGTTTTGAATCACTGATATAGTATATATAAGGAAAATTTTATTATAAATATTTTTTTCTGGGTGAAGCAAATTTATTGGTGGATCTAGTATCAATAAATAATTTTTAAACTTCTTGCTAGTTAAATACTAATCATTAAATATATATTTGCCATTATATAGTTTTTCTTTGTATTCTTATTCAAATTGTGAAATACTTTATTTAATTTCTTCACATAATAGTCCACTTATTCAATTTAATCTTTTCTCAAGAATTTTTTAAACATTCATTTTCATCAATATACATTATTTTATGTAATTTAAAACTTCCAAGGTAATTATTATGAAAAATAATGAATAATATTTATTGATGGTTATTCTAGAAAATTACTGAGTTCATCACTGACTTATTGTTTCAATTTTACTATAAATAATTATTATAAATATGATGATGATTATTATTATTATTATTATTATCATTACTAATATTAATATTAATATAGAAGGAAATCTTGAAGAAATAATTTATATATATATATATATATACGTATATATAATATAAATCATTTTGAATGTCTAATTATTAATATTGATGGAAAGTTGTCTTCTTGAATAGGTAGGGGACCAGATTGTCCGAGTGAATGGATTTGCGGTAGAGGAGGCCGTTCATCGGGAGGCCCTACAACTCATCCAAACCCAAAGGAGGCTTAAACTCAAAGTCAAGAGTAAGTACACAATTCTTCCTTTGTTTAACAATTTAAGAATATTATTTAAGCATGAATGTTTCAATAAATATAAAGAATGCAATTGTTTTTTATTTTTTGTTTTTTATTTGAAATATATGTTCAAATATGAAATGAATAAAACAAAAATAATAAATATATTTCATGTAATAAAATCATATTCCCAGATCTTAATTTTCCCAACCTAGTCTTTTTCGCAAATCATTAAATTGTGAAATTAAAAGTAAAATGATTGAAATTCTACGAGAGAGAAATTCTATGATCAAAATTATTTTACATACAATTTTTTAAAGAATGAGAAAGAAAAAAATTTATAAGAAATTGATAATTAAATGGAATATAACACAATAACCTATATATTAATCTATCATTGATTAACTACAGTAACAAGATTCCTTCTAAATGTGCACAAATGATGAGATATCTCCATCCAATATCAATCTTTTCCTAATTCTTTTAAATCTACATTTATATATATTTATATCAACTAAACGCATCATTGATCTATTTACTGGTCGTTTCAAAATTAATTTCCCTAAGCATATAAACAAATCTCACGCTCTTCTTAAAGCAGTCGAGTCACATGCCCATCCCACTGTTAACATACTAGATTCTAACTTAGTTTCGGGATGCATAGAGATTGTGTGATTCTTCGTAAATGTCATCACCTGATATCAAAGATTCTTATACTTAAATCTCTTGAATAAACAAAACTAAATTCATGCACCCACACATATAAGACCAACAAAATAACAGTCTTATTCATTTTAATTTAAATTTTGTTACCATTCAGTAATTTTTAAAATGGATTTGAGGCGTTGAGTGACTATTATATGTTAAATATATAATAAATGTAATTATATGTTTTTATTCTCTATGCTTATCTTAATTTATTTGTTTATTTAATTTTTGATTAATGACGAAATTTTGTACATATACACCTTTTAAAAAATAAAAAAATTATTTAAAATATTAAAAAAAATCAATTATATAGTTAATTTATTTATATATAAATTGATAATTAAAATAAAATGAAAAGTGAAATGAGTAAATTTAATGGATAATATTTCTATACATATTTTTTTTATTTAATAATCTACAAATTGGCTATTAAATATTCAAATTTTCAATATAATATATTATTACTATCTCGTCAGAGATAGTATTGCGATCACGAAAATTTTCGATGTCGAGATTATGATGTTTTTATACGTTTTGAAGGTTCCTGAACATTTTCACTAAGGTTGATAAAAATGTCTGTCCGTCTGTATGTGTGTGTGTGAGGGTGTGTATGTATGTATGTATGTATGTATGTATGTAGACAAGATTACGCAAAAACGGTTTGAGCTAAAAATCATGAAATTTGGTGCATGGGCATTATTCAAAATTCGTAGTTTTCTATCAAATTTTGAGAAATGTAGCTCAACCGGAAGAGGGTCATTACCTACAACGTTTTGATTTTTTTCCTCTAAAGTGACCGTAAAAATAAAGATGTTTGATAATTTTTCACTTGATTAAAAATTGTATAAAACTGCTATATATAGAATTTCAGCTTGATTGAATCGCTGAAAGTACTAGAATTAATTTTTTAATACTGCAAATAACGCTCCAACACGTGACCTGGTGCCATCAACAAAGAGCCAAACATGCGCTGGTTTAATAAATATTATTTATCAATTTTAATTTATAATTTATAATTTTAATTAAATTTAATTTAAATATAATATATGTTATTTAATCCAATTCAAATTGCGAGATAGTCGAGTGGAGACACTCCAGCTTATATTTATTCAAAACTAACGAATTCTGAAAACGTTAGAGTTATCAAGTTCAAATTTAATTAAAAATATTTCATATTCATTAAGAAAAATTCCAGTCCCTATTTATGAAAAAAAGTATAAAATAAAAATAGATATATATACATATTTCTGAAGGAATATTTTATAAAAATTAAATATTTCTATATTGATTGGATTAGAAAGTAGGGAATGAGCGATTTAATATGTAAAAAAAAGAATGAAATCCAAAACTAACACGCCTTGTCTATCTTCAAAATACTTAATTATGAATAAATATTTTTACAGTTTAATATAGTTCATCCTAAGATAGAAATTTTATTTCTATTTATAAGTAAACTTTTATTTATTTATTTTAAGTGTTTTTACCGATTTCTGTTTGGATCTCTAATTATTAATACCCATGGATGATGATGATGACAAATGCTTTCTTTCTAAAGGAACTAAACAAATACAAAATCACGAGTGAAATATTGTTTATCATTTTGTAAACAGATGCTCGACATCAAAAGTATTTAGCATAACAGTATTAAAAAATACAATAAAAATTAAGAGAGAGATCTTCTATAATTATAATGTTTTATACGGTTTTAGTCGAATCGAACTTTTATTCCATGGTGTATGATGGCCAACAAGCAAGACCCTCTCTTTAAAAAGAAAATCTTATAGAATAAGCTGGAGTGTCTCCACTCGACTATCTCGCAATTTAAATTGGATTAAATAACATATATTATATTAAAATTAAATTTAATTAAAATTATAAATTATAAATTGAAATTAATAAATAATATTTATTAAACCAGGGGGTGTTTGACTCTTTGTTGATGACACCACATCACATGTTGACGCGTGATTAGCAGTGTTAAAAATTTAATTCTGGTACTTTCAGAAATTCAATCAAGCTGAAAATCAATATATAGCAGTTTTATACAATTTGTAATTATGTGAAAAATTATCAAACATATATCTTTATTTTTTCGGTCACTTTAAAGGAAAAAAATCAAAACGTTGTAGGTAATGACTCTCTTCCGGATGAGCTACATTTCTCAAAAGTTGATAGAAAACTACGAATTTTGAATAATACCCGTATACCAAATTTCATCATTCTAGCTCAAACCGTTTGTGCGTAATCTTGGTTACACACACATACACACACAGAGACATTTTTCTCAACCTTAGTGAAAATGACTCAGGGACCTTCAAAACGTATAAAAACATCAAAATCTCGACATCGAAAATTTTCTTGATCGCAATACTATAGCAAGATAGTAAAATTTTAAGAATAAAAATTTAATTGTGTGTGTGATATATTTTTATTATTTTTATTTTAAAATTTATTATAAAATAATATAAAAGAATAATTTTTATTTAAAAAATATGAAAAATTAGCGTTTTTTTTTTATCAAATTAAATTTTGAGTTTCTCCCTTTCAAAATATATTGAATTTTTCATATTAGTCTAATATTTTATTTAAACTTTCTCTTGATTATAATTGAATATTTGTACTTGAATTCACTTGTCATGAAAATTTTAGATAAAATCTGGATTTTTTTTTTGTCAATTAAAATTATTAAGTTGGAAATAAATCTGATTCTATTACAAAAAAGAAGATATTTATTTTATTTAATCTTTCCTATATAATTATTTAATTTATTCTTGAAACCACTCCTAAAATCAGATATGTTATGTTTTTCTTAGTGTGAAGTAAAAGTAATATTTATAGTGAATACTTTTAAATTAATATATGTAAATGGATTATCATTATTGACAAGCATTTTTTTTTATAAAAATAAAATGAAAGGCGGAAGGAAGTAGCATAAGTAAAAATAAAGCTTCAATATCCCAATTATATACATTTTCATAAATATACTTTCCTTAAAATTTTTTAAAAATCAAATTACGTTGTTTCTAAAATGTGCTGGTTAAGATTTAAGATTGATTAAATATTAATTAACTAAAGATATTGTACATATATATATATATATATAGTAAATTACAAAGTATATTTTTTGTTACTTTCACTTACATTTTACATTTTGTTATTATATAGCAATCTATTAATTAATTATTATGTTATTGTATAAGTAACATTTTCGAATTTAATTTTCAATATTAACACGTTCCCGCTGTCATGTACCACCGGTGGCTCATAAAATAAATAGACAAATTATGGAGCCGGTGGGAACGTGTTAAAGTAATAAGAAGCTTGAATTTAATCATAACATTTGTAGAAATAATTCAATATGAATATTCTATTCTCTAAGGTGAGTAAAAAGTAGTGAAGGTGCATCACACAAATTTCATTTAAAATTATCCGAAAAATAAGAAAAGAATAAATAAAAAAACCTCTCACATTTGTATATCATGCGAAAGGACTCTTCCTATCAAATCGCTTGCCGTCTGAGGGGGGTAAAGGTGTTTTATGATCAGTAGAAAATTCATAAAGTAATACAAATTATTATTAATTTTTATATTAAACGAAATAATTAATTAATTTTTTAAATAATTTAAAAATTTTAATCAATGAATCTGCTATTTATTGATTAAAACCATAAAATATTTGTGGTAATAAAAAATACATACCTACACAGACTTGACTGAATTTACCCCCCTATCTAAGTATTTATATATATATTCTATAATTATTTTAAAGATGATTTATACGATTCCTAAACATTCATTTTTACTATCTCGTCAGAGATAGTATTGAGATCACGAAAATTTTCGATTTTGAGATTTTGATGTTTTTATACGTTTTGAGGGTTCCTGAATAATTTTCACTAAGGTTGAGAAAAATGTCTGTGTATGTGTGTATGAATGTAGAATAATGAAATTTGGTATACGGGCATTATTCAAAATTCGTAGTTTTCTATCAACTTTTGAGAAATGTAGCTCAACTGGAAGAGGGTCATTACCTACAACGTTTTGATTTTTTTCCTCTAAACTGACTGTAAAAATAAAGATATATGTTTGATATTTTTCACATGATTAAAAATTATATAAAACTGCTATATATAGAATTTAGCCTTGATTGAATCGCTGAAAGTACAGGAATTAAGTTTTTAACACTTACTTAATATCATAATTTTTTTCTATATAAATTGATTTTTAAATTACATAATTCTTGAAAATTATAATTAAATATATTAATTAATTTGTATTTATAGTACTTCAGAGGCTTGCCAATTGGAATCCTTTGTAATATATTATAAATAAATAAATTATATAATACATCAAATTTAAGTAAGCAAAATTTGTAAATTGATGAAAGTACCAGAATCAATTTTTGAACATTGCAAATCTCACGCGCCAACACTTGACGTGGTGCCATCATCAAAGAGCCAAACATGCGCTGGTTTAATAAATATTATTTATTAATTTTAATTTATAATTTATAATTAATTAAATTTAATTTAAATATAATGTATTAGGTTATTTAATCCAATTCAAATTGCGAGATAGTCAAGTGAAGACACTCCAGTTAATTTGAAAATTAAATGAATAACTTTAATCTAATAAAGTTTAATTTTGGTTTTGTTAAGATTAGAACTGACAAAATATTTAAATCAGTGGCGTACCTAGAACTTTTGCCGCCCGGGGCGATCTCCAGTTTGCCGCCCTTTTTATTATAAGTCAATCAAATAGTGGTATTTATAAATTAATGCACATAAATAAATTATTAAGTTATTTAATCAATATTAATTAATACACAGAGAGTAAATTTTTTTACACATATTTGTATGCACTTGTAAACATATTAATATAATATTTACTCTTCTAGCTTTCATACTAGAAAAATCGTGTATAATGCTCTTAAAATTTATATTTATATTTTTTCCGCCGGCTCTGCTTTTTAAAAGAAAAATCTATGATTTAAAAAATATTGGTATATCACTTCAAAGTAATCATATAAACTTTTCAAAAGAAATGACATTTATAAACTGATATCAAAAAATTTTAGTTAGGAAAAATTGCCGAACAAAATCGTAAAGATGCGTTTACGAATTCAACGAATTTTAATGAATACAATAAAATAAAATTATTAACCTGTTCTTGGAATTAGAATTCAAAATTTACACTAAAATGCATTTATATACACCGAGGAATAATATTAGAAATCATATAGTTGATCATAATTTATATAAATCAAATATTAAACTTATAATAATCATAATAATCATTTATTATTCAAGAAAGAAAAAAAATAAATATGAAATGAATAAGTTGCTTTTTACAACTATAACTAAATATAAAAAATGCCGCCCCAAGATAAGTGCCGCCCGGTGCGGACCGCACCCACCGCACCACCCTAGGTACGCCACTGATTTAAATTTATAAATTAATTTGGTATAGATATGGTAAATAACGATATATGTGATCAGGATAATTAAATGATAGAAATATTGTGATTTTCAAAGAAAAATAATTATTTTGTATTTGATAAAAGCAATAGAAAAAAACATAAAATCCTTTGAGAAGAAAAAGATATTAAATGAAGGATAACTTATTAGAAAAAAAATGGCAAATTGGAAAATCTATCCATCTCCAAGTTGGTTCTCTGACGAGATGCAATTAATGTGACCATTTCCGTCCATGAGCTTCGGTTGTACTGGAGAGGCGGCGAAGCATGGCGCCAGGAGACACACCTGGCTGGGCAGGGTCAAATTCTTGTAAATGACTCTCATCAATGTCCAAGTTTTCAACCCCTCAATTCAACAATGATTTAACGAGATGATGTTCTTCACCATTTAAAGCAATCATAATCAATCAATTCAATTGTTATTTATTAAATATTGATATATAGAAGTTATATTTAAGTTTATTGATAAAGAAAATTTGTATCATCGTGATTTGTTTTAAAATTAAGATTCGAAACATTATTTAACGAATAATATTTTTCAATAATTATATTTGTAAATAAAAATATATAAAAAATAGACAAATTATAGGATTCATTTGATATATTAAAAAGTAGGTGAAAATGTATAAGTACTTAATTAATATCTCGTCAGAGATGGTATTGCGATCACGAAAATTTTCGATGTTGAGATTTTGATGTTTTTATACGTTTTGAAGGTTCCTGAATCATTTTCACTAAGGCTGAGAAAAATGTCTGTCTGTCTGTCTCTCTCTCTCTCTATGTGTGTGTGTGTGTGTGTGTAGACAAGATTAAGCAAAAACGGTTTGAGCTAGAATAATGAAATTTGGTATACGGGTATTATTCAAAATTCGTAGTTTTCTATCAACTTTTGAGAAATGTAGCTCATCCGGAAGAGGGTCATTACCTACAACGTTTTGATTTTTTATCATCTAAATTCACCGTAAAAAAATAGTTTTTCACATGATTAAAAATTATATAAAACTGCTATATATAGAATTTAGGCTTGATTGAATCGCTGAAAGTACCGGAATTAATTTTTTAACACTGCAAATCCCACGCGCCATAATACCATAATTTTTTTCTATATTAATTGATTTTTAAATTACATAATTCTTGAAAATTATAATTAAATATATGAATTAATTTGTTTTTATAGTGCTTCAGTCGCTTGTCAATTGGAATCCTTTGTAATATATTATAAATAAATAAATTATATAATACATCAAATTTAAATAAGCAAAATCTGTAAATTGATATATATTCCTATTATTAATTAAAAAAAAAATTATTCATACCTTATCAATATATTTACAAATATGATTTTTGTTTCAAAGATCATACACTTAATGAGATAGAATTGTGCAAAAATCTTTTCACCCAACAAAAAAATACAAAATTCCCATTAAATTATTTTAAATGAATATTATTAATTTTTTTAATAAGGTTATTATAGTAATATATTTCAATTTTTTAACTCCCTCTATTTATAAAGAAATAAGTGTCTCCTCTCGATTATCTCGCAATTTGAATTGGATTAAATAACATAATATATTATATTTAAATTAAATTTAATTAATTATAAATTATAAATTGAAATTAATAAATAATATTTATTAAACCAGAGCGTGTTTGGCTCTTTGTTGATGGCCTCGTCAAGTGTTGGAGCGTGAGATTTGCAGTGTTAAAAATTTAATTCTGGTAACGTTGTAGGTAATGACCCTCTTCCGGTTGAGCAACATTTCTCAAAAGTTGATAGAAAACTACGAATTTTGAATAATGCCCATGTACCAAATTTCATCATTCTAGCTCAAACCGTTTTTGCGTAATCTTGTCTACATACACACACACACACAGACATTTTTCTCAACCTTAGTGAAAATGATTCAGGAACCTTCAAAATGTATAAAAACATCAAAATCTCAACATCGAAAATTTTCATGATCGCGGCGAGATAGTAAAAAACAAAAATTATTATTCAATGGAAATTTACCTTAGATCATTTATTTTAATTTTTAAATAAGTTTTTTCTCTAAATGAAATTAATTCTTGAATCAAATCATTATTGTGAAATTAGACATTTTATTTATTTTTAAATTCAAAAAATCCAAAGCAACTTTAAATTAGTATAGTGATTGAATTTGGGTTATGATTATAATGATTCATTGTAAATGAAACAAGGGTAATATAATGATATTAACAAGGTCATTACTATTATTGAAAGATGGAGCCTTGGTAATTTTTAATTTAATTAGAGAGGATGATCATTTTCACTATTGACCTTGAAAACAATCAAATGATGCACCTGCACGACACGACTTGGATGCAGTGATTGATCTTTTTGATAACAAAAGAACAAATCTTATTCAATACTTTATTTCTATAAATATTAATATAATAGTAATTTAAATATCAAAGACTATCAACAAGAGAAAACAGGGCCATAACTACTTTGCTCAACCAAAATTTATAATAATAAACTTTTATTATTATAAATTTTTTTTAATAAATAAAATAAGTTGACCTGTGGCCAGGTCCGAACCGACCGACGGTTTGAAATAAATTAATTTCCAGCTACAGAAACAATTTCAAATAATTTTAATATATCTATTAATATAATAAAAAACAGATATGGATATAACATAAATATTTTTAATTTTATTTATAATATATATGTAAGACTAGGCTGTGACGTCATGAATGGCTGGATGACGTCATATAATTTTAAATTAAGAAAAACATAATGAAGATGTTTTTTCCCGAGGATAAAACCAATACAAAGTGCATGATTCGTGGTGATATGTAAAAAAATCTCCTTATGTGAAATTTGGTGCGAAAATAACCCTTCCCTTCTTATCGTCGATCGCTAATACTACCACTTCCGGTTTCCGGATTTGCACCAAAAGTTGATCAATTCATCCGACTGATGCATTAAGTAAATATACCAAATTTCATCAAAATCCGTTAAGCCGTTCAGGCTGTACACATCTATACGGACGGACAGACGGACAGACATCATGCTAAAAATACTTTTTTCTGTTAAGAAAATGCATGATTCGTGGAGATATGTAAAAATCTCCACATGTGAAATTTGGTGTGAAAACAATACCTCCTTTACTATCGTCGGTCGGTAAAAATCAAAAAAAAAAATCAGAAAACTCAAATTGTTTTCCCAATATAGTAATACATGCTATAAGTCTTTTGTCCAGTAAAAGTATCTCTTACAGTAATATTAATCCGTTAAAAAATAATATCCAAGAGTAGCATAAAATAAGTCAAAGTGAAAAAAATAGAAAGATATTTTCCTGAACTTTTACATAAATTAATTGGCATAATTTAATTTAAAAGCAAATGAAATTTCAACATCATGAATTAATGATTGAATGGTAATATGTAATGAAAATTTTTAATGTAATTTAAATCATAAAATATTACATACCTTTATTTCTTTATAATAAAATATGCATTTGATGATTAAACATAAAAAATGGAAAATAATTTAAAATTTAAATACGATCGACTTAGTTTTTATATACACTAATGAATCTATTAAAGGTATTTTTAAAATTTGCAGAAATCTTATTAATATGCCTATAAATAGTATTATTATAATTAGAAAGAAAGTAGTTATATATAATATATATATATATATAGATCTGTTTATAGATCTGTTACATAGATAATTATTGAGGAAGTGAGTTAAATTATATTAAATACTTTATTAATTTATTTATTCCTATTTAAATAACATTTTTTACGTTCATTAAATATATGCTTGAATTATACACTTTTTTCTTTAATATTTTTTTTTTAATTATTCTTTTTTATGAAGATATATAATGAGGTATATTTTTCCGGGGAAAATAAATATCAACAAAATTTTGAAGTATTTAGACTTCTAAAAATTTACAAAACAATTCTAATTTCGAAATACAAACAAAGTAAAAAATATCGGTCCTTATAAGAACTAATAATTTAATATGGATAAAAAATAATTCCCTAATATGTCAACTATTTTTGATTTCGAATAAATTGCAAATTTTTTTTAAGAAAATCGGACCATACTCAAAATAATAATGATAACAATAAATTAATTTTAATATTTATTATAAATCTGTCTAAAGCGCCGAAAATAAATTTATTTAATTTCAAAGGTCAATCATATTTAATATTTAATACAAATTTCAATACGTCTAATCAAAAGAAACAGTTATTTTTTTTTTAAATTTTATAAAAATAATAAATTTCCAATGAAATTATTAAAATAAAAAAATATTAGTATTATGATTATTAATAATATTTTTAAATCACTTGAGATTTCTTTTTATTTATTGAAGAAATGAGTCAATGGGCCCTTGGCATAAAAATGATTTTCTATCAGACAATATTTGAATGTCGATTTAGACATTAAATCATTCCATTTTTTTTTTCTTTTTTTTTAATAATAATAATAATACATGATCTAAACGAAACTTTATCCTCACGAAATTCCACTTTTATTTTATTATCATTTTTTTTTAATAAATATATACCAGTATATTCTTTCTGATTTTTTTAAATTGCTTCTTAAGTGATATTATATAATCTATTTGCAAAAATAATTTATGGTTCACGATATTTTGAATTTTCCACTTTCAAAAATTTAAACAAATAACTGATTTGATAATTCTTTTGCTTTACTTCCTTTAGGTATTTTTTTTTTAATAAGTTAAATCAATTTTTGCTTGAATTGATCTGAACTAAAAACAAGAAATTTACTAAATGAAATGCATCATTTAACACTTTTAATAAAATTAGACCAAAACGAAATTGTGTCTTTAAAAGCAATTCTTAAATAAATTGTTATAAAACAAAAACAAAAAAAAAAACAAACAAAACAAAAATTTATCAATTCAATTAATAAATAGTATTTATAATTTATTTAATTTTTATAAATAATTTTTGAAATTTCTTAAATATTTTTGAATTAAATGCATTATAGATATATTTATATTTGTATTATTTGTATAAAAATTTATTTGAGTCAAAAATATCCTACCTATCTATATTCCATATGAGTACGAGGTTTGTTCAAAAGAAAAGGTGAATTTGGAATTATTTCGAAAAAAATTTATTTATTCATCAATATCCATTTTGTCCCCTTCAATCGACTTTGTCTCATCAATTGTGGCAAAACGCTTTTGTTTCAATAGTATCTTCAGTTTTGGAAATAGGAAAAAGTCGCAGGGAGCCAAATCTGGTGAATACAGTGGTTGAGGCATAATTTGGAAAAAAAAATCACGAACAAGCAATGATGTGTGAGCATTATATTCCATTTTTAACGCAAAATTTAATACAAATTCTTTGATCGACTTTTTTTAAGTGATAAATCGAAGACACAAAAATGTGACTAACTTTTTCAGTTGTCAAAAACAAACTACTAATCCAAAATGGTTGATAATGTTAACATATGAAAAACAGATGTGTACCACATAACAAAAAATTCCCATAATCGAATGTGCATAGCCCGTGAAAATTCCAAATTCACCTTTTCTTTTGAACAGACCTCGTTTGTTACAATAAATAAAATTATAGGATTTTCATACTCACATATATAAACCATCAATAATTTAATAAACTATAGCCTCTTTTTAAACGATAAATCTTTGCTCTATTATTATATTAATTTATTTTTTTATTTATTTCAATTTTTTAATAGAAATGATTAAAAGAAAAATGTTTTAAAACCAACAAATTAACTTTGGGAAAACTATCGGTTTCGTTAATCAATTGTATTTTTCTTAATCAAATTTTTTAATCTCGTAGTCATTGTATTTAAACAAATATAATCATAGAGAGTTGCAAATTTTCTAGGAATAAAACTTGTTGGTGGAATAAGGTTAGAATATTTTGCAATATAATTTGGGGAACGAAGGTAAATGAACCATCAATTTCAAGTATTGGTTTATAATAATGAAAATTTAGAAATTATTAGTCTATTTATATATATAAAATTTCATTAATACCTAAATATATATATATATTGCAATTAATAGTTTTCTAAATTATATAATTTATTATATTATTTTTCTATTAATATTTAAAAACGCTTAAAAGAGAAGTAATATAAAGTTATATAAAACTCAATTAGAAAAAATAATATTGAACACAATGAGTGCATAATTATATTAATTGTGAGAAATTAATTATTGTAATATCTTCTACATTCTAAATAATAATAGTATATATTATCTTGTTCTAATTTGAGGGTCATTTTATTTATTTTTAAAAGATTAAATTTAAAACTTGTGAGCAATCGCAAATTTTGAAACATAAAATAGAAAATTAAATTCATAAAAATACTTTTAATTTATTTATTTAGAATGGCTATTATACAAATTTGTATTGAATGTAGTCAATAAAGGAATCTACAATACTACAAAAGTTGGTTTAATGGTTTGCATTTTTATTCAAATGAGAAAATGTTGATAGACAAATCATCCATGGAGACTTATCAAAAGAAATCTAATTCAAGAAGTAAAATTTAATTTTTATATGGATGATTGCGAGAATCGGGAAATTCATTTATTGAATAAAGTAAAATTAAATAAGCTGGAGTGTCTCCACTCGACTATCTCGCAAATTTGAATTGGCTTAAATAACATAATATATTATATTTAAATTAAATATAATTAATTATCAATTATAAATTAAAATTAATAAATAATATTTATTAAACCAGCGCATGTTTGGCTCTTTGTTGATGGCAACTCGTCACGTGTTGGCGCGTGATTTACAGTGTTAAAAAATTAATACCGGTACTTTCAGCGATTCAATCAAGCTGAAATTCTATATATAGCAGTTTTATATAATTTATAATCATGTGAAAAACTATCAAACATATATCTTTATTTTTACGGTCACTTTAGAGGAAATAAAATCAAAATGTTGTAGGTAATGACCCTCTTCTGGTTGAGCTACATTTCTTAAAAGTTGATAGAAAACTACGAATTTTGAATAATGCCCATGCACCAAATTTCATGATTCTAGCTCAAACTGTTTTTGCGTAATCTTGTCTACATACACACAGACAGACGTTTTTCTGAACCTTAGTGAAAATAACTCAAGGACCCTCAAAACGTATAAAAACATCAAAATTTCGACATCGAATATTTTTCATATTTATATATTCTAATATAAGAGAGATTATAATAATAATATTCAATAAAAATTTAAATTAAGATATCAATAAGGTAACAAATGTTATTAATTATGCCTGACGAATGACATTAGATATAAATAGATCAACATTTATAGGCAGAAAATGGATGTATCATCAGACAATGGCATACATTACATAATGATTATATGATTACATGTTCTCTATTCATCCTAAAAATATAAAATTATAAAATCGTGGCAAAATGAATAAGAAGATAATTTTAAATTAGTCAGGAGAGTGAATTGGATGGAGATTAAGGAATATTGGAGGAAAAAATCTGTTTGTTGTGGGGTGAGAATCCTTAGAGATAGGAATACTATAATATATATATTTTTTTCACACAGTCTATAAGCAGAAGACTATATTAATTATTAATTAATAATGTTTATTCTATATGAATCTGATTAAATGACTATTTGTTAATTATTTGTTTATTATTATATACTAGCCGTTCCCGGCATCATATGCTGCCCACGGCATAAAACTCTTAGAATATAAAATTATTAACTTTATTCAAATCATCGTAATAATTTTTTATTTCTTTTCAAAATTTAATAATAACAAAACAAAAATTAAAAAAATGAAGTTAACATAGTTACAAATTAATATTTTTGACAATTAATAAGTAACTAACTTCATAATGTTACAGACATCACATACATACGACGGAAATTATATATATATATATTGATTTCTTAGCTTTCTGGTAGTAAACAATATGAAAATTTATTTAAAAAAAAGTAGGAATTCATTTAAAAAAAAAAAATTTAAATCTGCTCCACAAAAATTACAGTTTATCTATTTCTTATTCCATTCGAATTTCTTCGAATTCATTAAATTTGAAATGGATTATTCAACATATAATATACATGATACATCATACATCTACTTATTTTTTTGTTTTTAAATAAATTACAATCTACTTAATAGGTACAATAAAAATTTAAATTTTAATGTTTATATATGTAGAAAATAAACAAAACAATTGTCTTGACCTTTTGCTTGATTGATGCAAAGATGTTTCATTGTTTCTTTGGTGAAATATTTTAAAGCTATTCGACCTTTAAAGAAGGTTTCATTTTTTTTTACACCCCACCTGTTTATACATCAAAGTGTTTTTTTATATTTCAATGAAATAAATTAGAAAAAAGATATTTGTTTGTTTTTATCCTTAATGGGCATTTACTGTTAATATGACTTTGAAACTCCAAATATAATTTCTTTTTTTTTTATTCTTATATTGCAAAAGAAGAAACGATTAATAATTTCATTTTATAGAATATAAACGGTTATTTTCTTTGATTAAGACATTTATTAAATAAATATTTTAAATATTACTGTATAAATTCAGTAAATAGGTGAGAAATAAAGTAATAAAGATGAAGTAAAATTTGTTAAAATGTTTTTAGATAATTTTACATTACTTAATAATTTTTTTTTTCTAGATTAAGACATTATTTATGTCTTAATAAACATAGACTTAGTATCATACATTAAATATCAAATTTGATTGATTTGAAATAGAAATAATAAATTTATATAAATTTGATTTCAATGGAATGATTTCGTGGATAGTTGACAATCTTTAAAATTATATGTCTAAATCCAGGAGAAAAATTAAAATTTATGAATTAATACTTATATAAGTATGTAAATTAAATCATAAATCTTGTGATTACTTAATCCATTTAAGACAGATTTTAATTCCATAATTCAATAAATTATTTATATTTGCACGTTTAATAGAAAAATAAAACAAAAAAATAATCTCAGTTCTTCTCCTAATCAACAATTTTTAAATTTTAATTGAATTTTATTACCAAAATGATTAAGTGAATCTTTGAAATTCTATTCATTTAAAAGTTCATATATTGAGTCTGATTTATAAGTCATTTTCTCTATTTTTACTTTTCCTATATAGCAACTTTATTACAAACATTATTCTACTATGACTTCTAAAATGATTCCTTAAATTGTTAAAAAAATAAATAAATAATACTATCTTCATTACAAAAAAAAAAACAAAAAAAACTCCAAATAATTTTTTATTTATACATTGCAATATGAATAATAATTTTTAAAATCATAACTCATTTACCATTGTTTTGTTGTTGTTTATAATAAAAATATGAATAATTTATTTAAATTTATTTTTTTTTCAAACTTTCAATTGATTTAAAAAAAAAAAAATAAGTAATTGTGGTCAACCTAGAAATCTATTTATTGATATTTGATATCTCCATCGAAAATCCGGATTCAAATGATACTTATATCTTATCATTTTTTGTGAAAAAATAATACTTTTGATAATATATATGTATTTAATGTAATAACTGTCAATATAATATAATAATAGGCAATATTTTTTATTAGTAATTAAAAAAAAAAAAATTATAACTATGTCTGAAAGAAAGCATGAAATTATTTTTCAATACTTTTTTATTTAAATATTAATATAAATTTATTTTGTATGAATTATATAAATATTTTTAAAGGAAATAAAAGTTTAAAACATTTAATCAATATATAAATTTATTATGAAGAAACATTTACTTTATTTTTATAAGTATATATATATATATATATATATATATTTCTATTGAAAGATGAAATGAAATCACGAACTCCAGATCATAACTTTCACTGCACTCCTCTCAATGAATCGTATAAAATGTTTACCCGAAGCCACTTGATAATTGCAAACAAAATCAATGAGAAAGCGAAAACCAATTCGAATTGGTTTTGATTTTTGAATCATTCACTCATTTCACTTGGCAATCCTTTTATTTCTCATGAGAATGACACCTTATTCATCAATGGATGGATTTATTAACCATAGGAAATTAAATCAGTCGAATAGAGATGGGAAATTTGGACAATGAATGATGCAGAGTGAAATGAGAATGATCAGAAATTTCAATACAATTAAAGGAAAGATTTTATATACTTCGATAGAAATTTGATATATAATAGTTGGTATATCCTTTTTTATATTTAAATTTAAAATCTTTTATTATATTGTTTTTATTTTTTTCAATCTCATGATCTCTGGTTTAAAAAAAAGAACAATTGAATAAGTATCGTTTATAGAAGAGGTTCTTTTAAATATAGAAAATTTATATATATATATAGGTTAGTTGAATAACAAAATTATCTTATAGGATGTTTCAACTGTCTAGACCAGTGATTCTCAACCTTTTTTTTTTCACCGCGGCACACTTTTAACGGTTTAAAAATTTGGCGGCACACAAAGAAAAAGAGTAAAAGTTTACCATATTGAAAAAAAATGGAATTTAGAAAAAAAAGTGGGAAATGTTTAAGAACTAGTCGCAAAAATGTTTTACGTTTTTTTTAGAACCAAATTGAAAAAATTTAGAAAAACAAGTTTAAGAGCCTCATAATCTCGCGGCACACTAAAGTGCAGCGGCACAGTGATTGAGAATCACTGGTCTAGACCAGGCATGGACAAATACCGCCCGCGGGCCACAACCGGCCCGCGTAACGAATTTATGCGGCCCGCGAGGACTTTTTCAAAATTTACGTTTGCCTGACACTTACATAGTATTAATCAAGTAAATTCAAGATATTTCTGGTTTTTCATATGAATTAAACTTTTCGTGCTTATTTGTGATTTATAATCACACTACAAACTCTATAATCTATGTATTTGAAGTGGAACAGTGCGCCAGTTCATTCAATGCTTTACACATACGTAGACCGCTATAGATGTTTCAAGATATTTGTAACCCTGGCAGACGAGTGCGTAGCCCGGAGTAAGCCTTATTTCTACTAGAAATAAGCACGTTGATCTCGAGACAGTGAATCTATGCTATTGAATTCAAATTGAAAAAAAAATGGCGGCGAAGTGATATCAGCAGCAAGTAAAAAAATTAATTCCATTTTTAAATTAAGAAAGCAATTGTTTTTTTAATGCAATGATAATAAACATCCAATAAACGACCTGACCTTTTTTAGAACCATATTGAAAAAAATTGAAAAAAGAGGAAATGTTTAAAAAGCCTGTTCGCAAAATCATCTTTACCTTTTTTTTTAGAGTTGAAAATGATTTCGCCCCCCAAAAATAACTTATTGCCCCCCAAAATCGTATAGTCAAATAATCGCCCCCTTTAAGATGACGATCGACCCCAGGGAGCGATATCGCCCAGGTTGAGAATCACTGCTCTAGACCATAAGTTCCCAAAGTTGACTGGGCCCCAACCCATCTAACAAAAATTTCTTATCTTGGGACCCACCTTTTAGCTCTCTGAGAAAAAATGGGCATAAATATTGGTAATGCTTAGATTCCCTAGTCACAAATAGTTGAACTGCTTAATATTGCCTTATTTTTTTTTCTAAAGGCGCAGACCAAAATTGTTTTTTGTTTATATCCATGTGTTATGACCAAAAAACCGTTTATTGCCTTTGTACCATTTTTGGACTGAGCCTAATTAAAAAAAAATATTATTTATATGTGTTACCAATATAAATGAAAAAATTGATAAAACAGATGCTAGGACCCACTCTTCAATCGCGACCAACTGGTGGGTCGAGATCCATAGTTTGGGAAGTACTGGTCTAGAATCTAGGGGCGCAGTCCAAAATTGGTACAAAGACAAAAAAACGGTTTTTTAGTCATAGCATATAGGCATATAGAAAAAATTATTTTTCCCTTTGTACCAATTTTGGACTGCGACCCTAGATCTATAATTAATTTGAAAATTTTGATGAACGGATAGTATTTATTTTCAAATTAAAAAGAAATATGATAAAATCTTATTTCTCAAATCGAAATAAAATACCTTTATGAATCATTCTTTTTCCTTATTAACATTTCTTTATTATTCTTATTATGTTTCAATTTTATTGAAAGTAATTTAAAATGTTAAAATTTATAGAATGAAGTTCTATAGTGTTATCATTAATCTTTTCTATTCTATAGCTATAAATTTAATTTGATTTAGTTATATGTCTTTTATTTTATTTTAAAACCTTTCTATTTCAATCGAATATATAATATATATTATTTATTTAATATATACATATGATATATATTACATTAATGTCAAACTTTTTATTTCTAATTGATTTACTTTCTTTAAATTAAATTTTAATATTTTTAATATTTAACTATTTTCTTAATTATTTTTTCTATTGTACTTTCTCTTGTCGGTCCTCTCCAAGATGTACCATTAGTCCTTTATTTCTATAAATATTTTAATATAATTTTACGTCTCATTAAATTCCAATCTTGTTTGAATTTCTCTTTTTCATATTACTTTCAAATGAGGATGATCAGAGATTCTTTTTAAAAATAAACATTAATTAATTATAATGTAAAAGGAGATTTTCAATTCTCATTAATCTATTTTTTCACTTTATAATTTTTATTTTGGTATACTTATATTTTCAATTTGATTTTTTTTTCAATAATTCTTTTATTTTATATATACCTATATCCATATTTCAAATGTTTAATATGTTTATATGATAATATAAAAAATTATACATTTAATTTATATGAATAAATATTTACCTTAGTCAAATTTAAATTTATTTTTAAATATGATATAATTTGATAATTTAATGACGAATAATTAAAAAAAAAATAAATAAAATGAAACTTTTAGTGACATATTTTTCTACTATTTTATATGAATGAAAAGTCCAGAGCCGAATACTTGTTTATATTTTTCTTCACGGTCAATGAGCCTCTCACATTACAGATGACTATAATTTCAGGAAATTTTCAGGAAAAGATAAATTGCAAGAAAAATTAGATCTTCAACATTATAATAATAATATCTCGATTGAAATAATAAAAAGTTCGAAAGTTTATATCTAAATAAATTGATGTTCATGAATTATCAAAGAAGTTGAATATTAATTTAAATAAAAAAAAAAATAGAAAGATAAATGCTTAATATTGAGTGAATTATTTAAATTAATATTAATCAATTTAATAAAATTCAATTAAAAATATTAAAAATATGAATTATAAGTAACTGAAATTGAGAAAATGATTCTGCCTAAATCAAATTAAGTGCTTAAATAATATATTAATATAAATTTTTATTTACATAATATATTATTATTATTGTTATTAATATTATAGTAAATATCCTACTAAAAATCACAGTAAAATTTTATTTTTTATTAAAGGTAGGTCTCTATGGTTACTGTCTAATATGAGAACTTATACTCTAATCTACTTAATAATAATAATAAAAAAAAATCTCACTTTGGTTTTACGTTCTTGTGAATATAAATAAACAATTTCAAGGTGTGATTAACTTAATAGCATGGAATAAATTCTATTATATTATATTATAATAATATTATTTACACATCATTACCTTATATGTATATACTTTATATTTTTAATTAAATAAATATCAAAATTTCTCCTCCTAATAATGAATTAATATGACTATTGTCAATTATTGACATTTAATATAATTTCTCAAGCATAATTATCCGTAAAATTTCTTTAAAAACAAATAGTCTTTCATATTATTCGACTCAGTCAAGTTTCATCACTGGATTACGTTACTATAATGATTGTAAATAACAGTTTGAAAATTACTGCAATATTGCTTTATTAATAAGCAGTTATGAATTGATCGTAGTAAATTGAGATGTACTACTTACAAATCTTTTAAGATACAGAATAGTGTATTATTTAGATAATTAAAATATTACATTATAATATTTTTTTTTAGTAATTTTACATCTAAGGAATATTTTAAAGAACAATATTATCTTTTAAAGAAGTAGAATTTATCGATATATTTGTTTTTTTTAAAGGCATTGATGAGAAATTTTAATTAGAGATTGGGTTTCTAGACAAAAGAAACGAGATGTAAATTTAATATAATTTTTCATTAAAAGTATACACATAAATAAATTTTTTTAATAAAGAAAACTAAATAAAAAAAAAAAATATGGATTTATTTTGATTTATTTTTTATTATTTTTAAATTCACATGAACTGATTATATGAAATTACATTTCATATATTAATTAATACTTGTTTTTAATCTAAATATTATTTTAACTATATATGAATGTTATTATATTGAAAGGAATTTTAAAATTATGTTATTAATTATTTAATATTATCCAATTGGGAACATACCTAAGATCAAAAATAGTGGGAAAGCAAGTCTGTAACATTTTAGATCAGTAAAATCAAAAGAAAGGAAATTTTTCTCTTATTATAATAAAAACAGACTTAGATTTGTGATAATAACCTAATTTTGTTTCAATCCATCATTTTTATAAGCATTTTTATTTAAGCTTCTAGGCTTTTTTTTAAATGGAAAACTTGATTCATTTAACATTTTAAATCCCAATATAAAGAAAGTAAAGTTTATCGTGTATTTCATAAAAGGTAACAAAAAAAAGACAATGTAAGAATAAAAAAATCCTCCTCTACATAATGTATAAAATGGGATTGTAAAAAAAAAAAAAACAAATGGGAACAAAGCCTAGAAAAAATAATAAAGCAAGGAGTGAATAGGCATAATTAATTTTTTGCAAGTATGTTGTCATATCCTTTCATCCGATGTTCATTTTATACAATCAACGGATGACAAAGCGTATTCAGAGTTGACCCATGGAATAAGTGAACATAAAAACAACCCCTTAACCAAAATACAAGTATTTGACTGGACATTCTTCAACTTTTTTTTGCTCCTTTGGTTGTTCTTTAAGAAAGTGGTAGACAAAAAGAAACCAATATAGAAAGACATCAAAGATTAAGAGAGAAATAAACCTATTTCAAAACTAAATTGATAGATACTGCGAGGGAGGGGGAGGGGGTGGGGTGGATGGAGAGAGAAACAAAACAATTGCCATGAATTAATAAAAGTTAAAAAATAATTAATTTTTGATAAATATATAGATAATATTTAGATAATTCATTTCAATCCATTTTTTTTAAAGAAAATACAAATTAATAAATAAAAATTTAATTAATAGCAGAAAGAGAGGATCCACTGATAGAATAAAACACATCATGCTAGTTCTTGATTTATTGGCCAAAAACAACACCGTAATCATGCCTCAACCACCATATTCACCAGATTTGGCACCGAAAAGCGCATTTCAGGAGTGTTTCAACGATTGGAAGAAGAGCTGGCATAAGTGCATTATATCTGAGGGGAATTACTTTGAAGGGGACAAAATAGATATTGATGACTAAATAAATACTTTTCGAAATAAATCAAAATTCACGTTTTCTTTTGAACAAAACTCGTAATAGTATAATATTATAATGATTTAATTATTTTTTTATTCTAATTTAATTTTTATATTATATATTCTGAATTTTTATTTTGCTCCCAGAAAATGAAAATTCATACTATTGAAGGGAAAAGTTAACAAATAATCTAAAACACATTTTATCTATGATTTTTTTTAATCTTCTTTTGTTTAAAATTGCTTCTAAAAAGAAAAGTAAAGTTACCTATTTCTATGTTTATGGTTCTCAATGTAATATTTTGATATAATTATCGAAAAATTTCAATTTCTGTTTTTTGAGGAGTCCTCAATTGTTATTCTTCTTAAAGATTAAAATTACCTATTTTTAAAAATTATCATTAATTTATTTTTATTTTATTCACAGGTTACTATTTTAAGAAAATATCTATAAAATTACTGATTACTTTAATTAATTAATTAATATTTATATATTTTATATTGAAAAGTGTTAGTGAGTTTGTGGATGTGCTAGAGATAGTAATACTTCCAGACATTATAATATAGAAAGTTCTACTTCACTCAATAATGACTAAGATCGACTAAATTTTCTCCCATTAAAAAAATGTGGAATAAACCATGAATAAACCACTCATAAACAAAACATCCTTAAATGGGATATATGGTATAAATATCAATTTATATAAATATAATAAGGTAATAATTTAAATAAATTAGGATTATAAATATTTTTTAGTGATTGTTCAAATATATTTAAAATAATAGAATACTTATAAAAATTAGCTGGAGTGTCTCCACTCGACTATCTCGCAAATTTGAATTGGATTAAATAACATAATATATTATATTTAAATTAAATTTAATTAATTATAAATTATAAATAATAAATATTAAACCAGCGCATGTTTGGCTTTTTGTTGATGGCACCACGTCACATGTTGGCGCGTGAGATTTGCAGTGTTAAAAAATTAATTCTGGTAATTTCAGCGATTCAATCAAGCTGAAAATCAATATATAGCAGTTTTATACAATTTGTAATAATGTGAAAAATTATCAAATATATATCTTTATTTTTACGGTCACTTTAGAGGAAAAAAATCAAAACGTTGTAAGTAATGACCCTCTTCCGGTTGAGCTACATTTCTCAAAAGTTGGTAGAAAACTACGAATTTTGAATAATGCTCATGTACCAAATTTCATCATTCTAGCTCAAACCGTTTTGGCGTAATCTTCACTACATACACACATACACAGACATTTTTCTTAACCTTAGTAAAAATGATTCAGAACCTTCAAAACGTATAAAAACATCAAAATCTCAACATCGAAAATTTTCGTGATCGCAATACTATCTCTGGCGAGATAGTAATAATAAAAGAAAATGATAATTTAATATCAAAACAAATCGAATTTGTGATACGGCATTAGGTCAGCAATTTCAGCAATATATAAAATAAAAAAATATTAAAAAGATTGCTGAAATAGGGGGATGGAAGTTCCGAAGCACAATTAGAAATGAATTTAAAATCACAAATATGGATGGTTGCAGAACGTAAGGGGTAATTTTTGAATCAAAATATTATAATTCTTAAAAGTATTATAATTATTATAAATCATCGGCATACTTGAGAGAAGTCCAAGTAAATGTTATAACATACCATTAAGCCATTTAGGTTTCATTTAAACGATTAATAAGGAATTGATAAGGATTACTTTTTTTGTAATTACCGAATTTTAATCGTCAGACATCTATCAAATTTCAATAAAATTTTACGCTACAAATAAAAAAAGAATCATTCTCCCTCAGCATGAAATATTAAAATAACTGAATCTAAATGTGTAAGAGTAAAATAATTTGTGCAATTAAAAACTGGCTAGTTTGTTCTGGTTGAGGGAAATATCCGAGTAACAACCAGGAAGTAAAAATTATTTTACATGGAAATGCATCCGACAGAATCGGCTTTGTCTTTGACGGCTCCATTGTTTGTTTTTAATTTCAAGTTTTTAAATTATTTTATTTATAATATTATATTAAAATAAAATTTATTAAATATAATGAATAAAATATTTCAGTATGTTCAGTGTAACTGTCCGTCAGGTGCAAAATCACTAAACATAAAAAAAAATACTTTTATTGACGAAAAACCATTTTATAATATAAATTAAAATTTAGGGTATAGAGAAAATATTTTTAAAAAATTATCAAGATTCATTGAAAAGTGTTATAATAATTCATAATTTATATGCTAATAAGAAATATATGTGGCAGTTTTTTTAATTATATAATTCTATTTTTGTAGAAATTTAATAAGATATAAATAAATTTGTTATAAATATAATAAAAATATGAAAATTGAAAAAAAATCTGGAGTGTCTCCACTCGACTATCTCGCAAATTTGAATTGGATTAAATAACATATATGAAATTAAATTAAATTAATTAAATTATAAAATAATATTTATTAAAGCAGCGCATGTTTGGCTCTTTGTTAATGGTACCACGTCACGTGTTGAGATTTGCAGTGTTAAAAAAATAATTCTGGTACTTTCAGCGATTCAATCAAGCCGAAATTCTATATATGACAGTTTTGTACAATTTTTTATCATGGGAAAAATTATCAAACATATAATTCAATCAAGCTAGAATTCTATATATAGCAGTTTTATACAATCATGTGAAAAATCATGTGAAAAATTATCAAACATATATCTTTATTTTTACGGTCACTTTAGAGGAAAAAAATCTTAACGTTGTAAGTAATGACCCTCTTCCGGTTGAGCTACATTTCTCAAAAGTTGATAGAAAACTATGAATTTTGAATAATGCCCGTGTACCAAATTTCATCTTTCTAGCTCAAACTGTTTTTGCGTAATCTTGGCTACATACACACACACAGACATTTTTCTCAACCTTATTGAAAATGATTCAGGAACCTTCAAAACGTATAAAAACATCAAAATCTCAACATCGAAAATTTTCGTGATCGCAATACTATCTCTGGCGAGATAGTAAAGATATAAAATGGATTTGAAATTTGTTTTATTTTTTTTTTTATTTTTATTTAACAAGCGGCAAATTAATTGAATGGTAAATTAAATTTTCTATTTTGTCATTAATTTTGGACACGTTTGATTAAAGGGCTTTAATAGCAAATTTCAAGTTCTTTTTGTTTTGTTTCTATAGAATTATCAATAGTCCTATAGGTAGTATGGATTTTTTACAAATATAAATAATGACGTAATATAATTTATAAATGTAAATAGCATCAAATTAACGATAAAAAATTTTCTTTATTTTAAATTGGTATAAAAACAATAATTACTTCTATTAATTATTTTTTCTTATTGAAAATAAATTTAATTATTTATTTTGATTAAAATCAATTATAATTTACAATTTACATCAATGAAAGTTTATAATATATATTGTATTTTAATATTAGATAAGTAATGCAATTGATGACTGTGTGTGATGAGACAAAAATTCTTTCCTTAAGTTTCAATGAGGAAATGCCGATTTTCTCATGTCATTTGTAAAGATTTTAGAATCGATTAAATTAAATCATAATTAATATCATTAATTATAATTATTTCTTTTGGTATTTATATTAATTGTCTATTTATTATTAATTAATTAATTTATTAATTAACTAAATTTTATAAATCTAATAATAAACTAAAAGAATTGTCAAGTTTTAATTGAAATAAATATTATATTTAAGTTCAAATTAAATATTGCTTTTTTGTATGATTAATTATATTGTAATTATTTATTTTTACTATCTCGCCAGAGATAGTATTGCGATCATGAAAATTTTCGATGTTGAGATTTTGATGTTTTTATACGTTTTGAAGGTTCCTGAATCATTTTCACTAAGGTTGAGAAAAATGTCTCTGTGTGTGTGTGTGTGTGTGTGTATGTATGTAGACAAGATTACGCAAAAACGGTTTGAGCTAGAATGATGAAATTTGGTACATGGACATTATTCAAAATTCATAGTTTTCTATCAACTTTTGAGAAATGTAGCTCAACCGGAAGAGGGTCATTACCTACAACGTTTTGATTTTTTTTCCTCTAAAGTGACCGTAAAAATAAAAATATATGTTTGATAATTTTTCACATGATTAATAATTGTATAAAACTGCTATATATAGAATTTCAGCTTGATTGAATTGCTGAAAGTACCAGAATTAATTTTTTAACACTGCAAATCTCACGCGCCAACACGTGCCATGGTGCCATCAATAAAAAGCCAAACATGCGCTGGTTTAATATTTATTATTTATAATTTATAATTAATTAAATTTAATTTAAATATAATATATTATGTTATTTAATCCAATTCAAATTGCGAGATAGTCGATTGGAGACACTCCAGCTAATTTTTATATTGTATTAATTAATTTTATAGTATATAAGTAATTATTTTCGCTTATTTATTTTATCATTGTTTTAAGTATAATATTTGAATTTAATTTTTTTTTAGAAAAATTTACAGGTGTATCAGGTAGATTTGATTTCCCAGACAGTGATTTATTCATACATCACCACCCATGTAGTTAGTTATTTCTTGAAGAATTTTTAAAATTTTATCTTAGATGAAAAATGAAAGGACAATCCATGGAAGATAAAGAAAGTGGAGATAATTTTACACTCAGCCAATGATTTCAGCTATATTTCAATTTCACCCAAATTTCGTTTTGATTATTGTTTTTCTTTGTGTTGATTATAGATATACAAAAGCTTTTATATAAAATTGGCGTTGAATGTTGACTAAATGTCAAAACTTTTCCAGTCAATTATTGATTGTATTCCCTAAAATTATTGACTATACTAAATACATACATATCGTATATGAACTAAACCGTGTCATTTATTAATTTATATAAATTTTCATCAATAATTGAGTAAAAATATAAAATTGTTTTTTTTTTTTTATTTTTTCATATCATCATTTTGCATATTTAGATAATCGTTTAAATATCCTAAGAAAATTACACTATAATTACCAATAAAAATAAAATGCTTTATTATTTTCTATCATTCTCAATCAAAATCATATTAACAATTTTTCCCAATATGGAAATAAAATCATTATCGTTTAAAATTTAAAGAGATGCTTTGAATGTATAAAAGGTGAACGGATTTTTCTCTTCCTCTCTTAGTCCAATGAAATCCGGAAGTGAGTGGATGGGTGGTCGATGGACCGAATCACAAGACAACAACCTTTGATTTTCTTCGTGTACCTTCCTACCTTCCTATCATAGGTTCAAAATCGATTAGAAATTATTAAAACAAAATAACATTAACCTAGAAAGAAAACGATGAATAAAATTATTAAATTTTTTATTTCGAATTAGATGTAAACTATTCTCGAAATTAATAATTAATAATTATTTTAACCATAAACACAGAAATGCATAACCGAAAGTAATAGTTTCTTAAAAAGAATATTTTCAAATGACAATCGTTCGAACTATATATTTAAATTTTAACATTTGAGGTAAAATTTAATTTCTTGTTAAAGACTTTATAATTTAAAGATCAATCAATCATATTCCGATATTATAATAATTAATTTCTTTTTTACAAACTTCCCAAATAAGCCTCATAATCATATTGTATTTTGACAGCTGACTTAGTAAGGTTTTCTTGTGTGAAAAAATTCCGTACAGTATTTTCATTTCATCAATATTTTAATTTTTTTTTACTATGTAAAAGAAATAAGCTGTAGTGTCTCCACTCGACTATCTCGCAATTTGAATTGAATTAAATAATATATATTATATTTAAATTAAAATAAATAATATTTTATATGATTTGCAGTGGTAAAAAATTAATTCCGGTACTTTCAGCGATTCAATCAAGCTTTTGTACACTTTTTTATCATGTGAAAAACTATCAAACATATATCTATATTTTTAAGGTCACTTTAGAGGAAAATATTAAAACGTGGTAGGTAATGACCCTCTTCCGGTTGAGCTACATTTCTCAAAAGTTGATAGAAAACTACGAATTTCGAATAATGCCCTTATACCAAATTTCATTATTCTAGCTTAAACCGTTTTTGCGTAATCTTGTTTACATACACACACACTCACACACACAGACACATTTTTCTCAACCTTAGTGAAAATGATTCAGGAACCTTCAAAACGTATAAAAACATCAAAATCTCGAAATCGAAAGTTTTCGTGATCGCAATACTATCTTTGGCGAGATAGTAAAAATGCGGTACAAGCAAGGAATAAAAACGTTATAAAAAATTATTTGATGTTTTTGGAGAAGGTGTGTTAAATCAGCCAAAATGCCAAAACTTGCTTTTCAATATTAAGATTAGAAGATGCTCCACGTTCAAGATTCAGGAAGGCCATTTGAAACTGATGAAGATAATAATAATAATAAAACCATTATTTGATGCAAACCGGCGAATAACAATTCCTGAGATTGCTGAGAGAATTTGTGAATTTCTTGATCAGTTCAAACGATTAGTTAAAATCTCAAAGCACGACATATGAGTTCCTCATCTTCTTACAGAAAAAAAATTTGTACTGTTTTATAGCCATTTGTGATATGATTCTCAAACGCCAAGAAAATGATTCCTTTTTGAAGCGCGTTACATCACTGGGAACGAGAAATGCATTAACAATATTAATATAACTAAGTTAAGCACAAAAGATAATAAAATATTGAAGTATAATTCTTCAAATCAAAAATATGCGAAGGTGTATGTATTAACAAATTATTGGCTTCAAATGATTTTCTTTTATATCATTTTATTAAATAAAAATAATCAAATAAATAAATTCTTTTAAATTTAGTTGATGGAATAATCTATTCATATAGAAATTGTTATTTTAGTTATTTTAATTCATTAAAAAAATATTATTATAATAATAATATTTTCGCGATCTAATAATTTATTGATGTTGTAAGAATTTTTCTTTTTGTAATTTATGTTACGCTATCACAAACTTTTTCAGGATTTCCTCTTTAAATATTCCGGATAAATTCATTCGCCTCACTTAATAAAATTCAATTCGGATAAATTCAATTGAAAATTTAGCATTCTTTCTTTTTTTTACCATTAGAAAAAGGAACATTTTATTTTGTATACTTTTCATTTTGAAATGTAAATAATTGATCTTTTAATAACTTTACTTACAAAATTTATACATTTAGGTTTATCTAATCCAGTGTTTCCCAACCTTTTATGTGCCATGCCCCAACTAAGCCTTTCTAAAATTCTTATGCCCCCCTATGTAACATATACATCATTTTTAATATTAAAAAGGGTTAAGTTCGTGTCGAGTCCATTCTCGAATTGCCCCTCTGTATCCGCTTGATAGATCTAACAACGGCTTGTAAGGCCTAAATAATTAAAGAAAACTTTTGTCCCTGAAAAATCGATAGTGGGATTAAATGGAATGGGATGAATCCCTAACCCCTCTTTACAATCAAATTGCCCCCCTGTGGGGCATGGGCCCCATGTTGGTAAACACTGATCTAATCCAAAATTTTTTCATCTTTAAAATTTTATTGGTATATGATCAGAAGATGATATAGAAAATAGTTTTAATCTTTAACCTACAGGGTAGTGTCGAGTGAGCTTCACATTTTATTTCTAATTCAGATATTATAACATTATAATGATTTTGAATACCCTTCCCTAAACTCTTCCCCGAATAATAGAAATATGTATTATAAAAAAATCAATTATTGTATAGACTTACCTAATCATTGTCTTAAACAACACTATCTTGTAAAATTATTAATTTTTTTTTTTTTTTTTAATTGATTGTGAGTTTAATTTTTTAAATTGGTAAGATGATTTAGAAGATAGTATATTAAAAGAATTTCAACGCCAGAAAAGGGAAATATCTGAGAAATTGAAGAGGGATCAGTTTCTGTGGGAAGGGAATGTGAAGATATGATTTTTAATAAAGCTGATTTAAAAATAAAATTCAAGATGGATGCCATTGATTTTGATTTTTGTTTTTTTACTTGTGGGAAATTCGAGGTTATCATTGAAATGAATTGCCCTTACCGCTGATTTTCATGTAAAATATTAACAAATAAACATTTTAAAACCAAGCATAATGAATTAATTTATAATTTAGTTATGGTAAATTATTGTAACAATTTCTAAACACGGATATTAACTGGGAAAAAAAATTCGGTACGAACTGTAAATCTAATAAAATTTGTATAATATTATGATTTCTTCAAATCTTTTTCAATTATGTATGTTTTATATTTAATAAATGATATGAGAGGTGGGTCCTCTCAGAGACTATTCTAAGGCTTTCGGGGGGTAAATTCAAATATAAATAATAAAATCATAGACTCTCACTTATAATAGTCAAGGTTTAATTACCGACCGACGACAGTAAAGGAGGTATTGTTTTCACACCAAATTTCACATGTGGAGATTTTTACATATCTCCACGAATCAAACATTTTCTTAACAGAAAAAAGTATTTTTAGCATGATGTCTGTACGTCCGTCTGTCCGTCCATATAGATGTGTACAGTTTGAACGGCTCAACGGATTTTGATGAAATTTGGTATATTTACTTAATGAAATCCGGAAACCGGTAGTATTAGCGATCGATGATAGGAAGGGAAGGATTATTTTCACACCAAATTTCACATGAGGAGATTTTTTACATATCACCACGAATCATGCACTTTGTATTGGTTTTATCCTCGAGAAAAATCATCTTTATTAGTTTTTTCTTAATTTAAAATTATTTGACGTCACCCAGCCCTTTTTGACATTACAGCCAGCGCCTCCTTATATACTATAAATAAAATAAAATTAAAAATATTTATGTTATATCCATATCTGTTTTTATTTTGATATATTAAAATTATTTGTAATTGTTTCTGTAGCTGGAAATTAATTTACTTCAAACCGTCGGTCGGTTCAGACCTGGCCACAAGTCAAGTTATTTTTTTTTATTTTTAATGAATCTAAGATAGGTATTCTCCTTCATCCAAATAAGGTTGATTTTTTTAAAGATCAAGGGAGGGGAAATGGTAAGGGAATGGATTGAAAGAAGTCAACGGGTAAAAGGCATGATTTCTCCAGGTAGAAGAAATCATGAGCTCACGTGAGGACAGGGCCGCTACTCCCTGAAGTAGACCTCTTTTCTATTGGTATATTAGAAAAGAATCTACTCGTTACCCATCAATCATATTTTTATGTATTAAAATTAATTTTAATTATATTTTTCATTTGGTATTTTAATATTTTTTTTATAATTATATAAGGTAAATGTACCCGTCGTGGTCCAATCAGTGGCGTACTGTGGGGTTCTTGCGCCTGGGGGTAACTGAGAAATTAGCCCCCCCTTACTTATATATATATATATATATATATATATATAATTTAATTTAATTTTTTTTTAAAGAATATTAATGACGAATAACGAAACAGATTTTTATAAGCGTATAATATTTATTGACTTACACAAAATACAGTTTAACTTTAAATATTAATTCTTTTTTTGTTCTAAATTGGCTTCCCTAATTTTGCGCCCCGTAAATTTGCCCCCCCCTGCCCCCCCCTCTAGTTACGCCACTGGAACCAATGGAATAAAATGCACTAAGGATTGGTTTTATTAATATTTTTTTATAATTTTTTATAATTTATTTTAATTATTCTTTATATTTACAGTTTGTTTCTATATATTTAAAATTCTTATCCATTTAAACGCGCGGTTTTTAAACAAGAAAGGTCAGTTAATGCAATGGAAAAGAGAAAGATAATGACATTAATATAATTTAAAAAATATATTGGAAATTTTAGTAATATTAATTTAATATAATTATAATTATTTATACAATAATATAATAATAAATATATTTTATTAAATTTATTATTATCAGTAATAAGATGATTAAATATAATAAATTGTTGTTGATTTAATTTCATAAAATAAAATTATAAATTTAATAATGTTTATAAATTGGGAATTAACCTACGTACACAAAATATTATCAACATAAAATTTAGTTATCTAAAGGAATCTGATGAAAATATTATTTAAGTTGTAAAGATTTAGTGATTAGCCATGTTTATCTCAGTATTTGGCCACGTGGTCCACTACTGAATAAAATTGTTCTAATCACTTAAAACAAAAAAATTTAGCATACATCACATTTATTTTAATAAAAAAAACGATTTTAGTAAAAAAACATTTTAATCGTATTTTTTAGTAATGGGCCATCCCGGTCCACTTCTTAAAAAAATGAGATATTAATTATATTAATTAATTAATCATTTATAATCATCACATAAATTAAATATTTCCAAACTGATTAATATAATTTGTAGTATCAATTGAATTGAATTTTTGGATTGAAATTATTATTAAATAAAACATAATATATTGAAAATAAACTTAAGCATATCCTTAACGTTTTGCATAAGAACCGATCCTTAAAATGCAAGAACGCTTGCCTCGTGTTTTTAAAAAATTTATAATCATAATATAAATGCAGCGATTGGTCTCAGTTTCATTGTTAAGCAATCCGGAAAAGGCTTTTCTTGATATTTATCGATATCTCAAGTTTAATTTGAAATTAAAAAGCTTATTTTGATAAAAAATCTATCAAATGGTCCATTACTGATCCACGACTGGTACATTTACCTTAACTACAATATACTGAAAAATCCGCACCTTATAATATTATAAACCTTATGTTCAATAAATTCGAGGAACTGAAATTAAATTTAGAAACCAACCCATTTTGCACATAGTTTTTAGAAACCCAAATTAACACTCAAAATATTGCTGAAATGCCTAAAGTCTCTGTTAATTATCTTTCAGTCAATTGACGGGCTTCCAATACCATATCTTATCGCTCCACGAACTTATTGAACAAACTAGTATACCAATGCATTATATTTATCAATAATTACAAATTTTATAATTTGAATGTGTGGATTATTTATAATTATTATAATATTTTAATGAATTCGAGTTGAATATCCATTCTTTTCAAAATGCATTCTAATGTAGGTTAAATTTGCTTCATGGCTTCTTCACTCACTCGACTTCTGATTTAAAACAGACCTCGAAAACTATTTTAATTCATTATTATTAATAATAATATTATTAAATTTTTAACGTATTAGCAAGTTAAGATAAAAGATAAAAGATTAATCTAAAATTGAAATCCTTAGACCAAAACATCATTAGTAATCATAATAATATTTGCATAAATTACTAAAACCAGGAAGCAAAAGGTATCATATGCATTATAAAGTTTGAATCCTAGGTTACTAATTAATTAAGTAATAATTTATAGTAATTCATTAAAATATTCATCAAAATCATAGAATGACTTGTTAGGTATTAAAGATAAAATAACGTTAGTTCATTAAATTTAATTATATGCAACATTCAATCACATTTTAATCTTTGAAAATTTCATTTAGGAAACAATTTTGAAAACTTTGATATTTTTTGATGATCAAGTAAATTTATTTTTACTTCTAGAATACTTATATTTTAAAAATTTAAATTCATTTTTTTTATAATGAAAATATGTATTTTAATATAAATTTAGTATATAATAATAAATAATCTTAATTCTTATATACTATGTATATATATAAAGGTTTGTTTCTGCACATGGCTCAGTATTTAATAATTTTTGCATATCTTCACTTTTTATGACCTCTAGAATCCAAAAGTCACTTTAGAAATTTTCATATCTGTATGCCTGTAAGGAATATTATGATGTTATAGTGTCAAAATTGACTGAACCGATTACTATGAAATTACATCACAATATTCTTTTATACCTCTTTTTGAAAATAGGCTATCAATTTTATCTATATATAATCAAATTCATTTTTAAAAATTTATATAATGCTCTATGCTGGTCATTAAGAGCCTCTCGTGACTCAGTGAGAAATCAATTCATTTCCGACAATGAAGATAAAATTAATAATTCTAGCATTTTCCACATATAAACAATGATAATAATATTTAAATTTTTTTTATTTTAATTTCTACTATTCAAATACCATTTCAATTAAATAATATATTATAAAAGTTCTCATGTTAATTAATTTAATAAAATATTTTTTTAAAAAGTTTTTTTTGAAAGTCTTCTTGTCAAATTTAGAAATTTGGATGCCTCATGCCACATGGTTGTGTAAATGAATTGGACTAGGAGAGGAGAAAATGTTAATTTTATAGGGATTCTGAGTTGCTGTGAAGCTCCGAAGAGTCCTGGGCACTGAAACCAACACTGACACACGTCCGCACTTCACTTGACAACAGCCCGAAGCACAACAGACCAAGACCCAGAATCCCAAAAATATCCCCACTTAAATAATCTCTTGAAAATGGCGCCAAAATGGGCGCCGAAACGTCGAGAAAAAACAATCATACAAAAATACGTGATAAAAAACCCGAATAAATCTCACAATCATAATAATAATAAAATTCACGGAAATCTAAACCAGCATATATATATAGAAGAAATAGAGAAAATATATTTTTTCTTAGTAAACTGTAAAAGGATCTTTTAAAACATTTATTGTAAATTAAAATTCACACAAAATTTTAAAATGTTTCGATTGTCAAAACGACTGTCTCTTTTCAGTTTTTAAATGAGATTCATGAATTTTCGATACTTTAATAATCTTGACCATAACTAATCAAAAATATTGCAAATATTAAAAATGATTTAAGCCTTATTATAGGTTATAAGTTTATTTTAATTGACAATCAAAACTTCATATACATTTAATATTTTCAGGGTTTTTCTTCTCGTTATTTCAAGTAGCTTCTTGTCAAATCAAAATACTATGACTATACGTCTCTGTAATTGTATATTAGATATGAAAATAAATGAAAATAATAATTTCATTAACGACCACTCATTATCATGATATCATCAAATAACTCTTCTTTATTGTATAAATTAATAAAACAATTTCCATAACCAAATAATTATTATAATGATTTCTAAATATTGAGAAAATCCATCGAATTGCTTTGAATCGAAAGGAAAAACTTATTATCATTTAATCTAAATAAGATCCGAACAATTTTAATTAAATCTGTGACCAGAGAGAAGATTGATTGATTGCAATCGCTTTAACTTCATGAATCAAAGAAAAGACACTTCCTTGTGGGAAGGAAATAAAGATACTTGCGGTTAATTACTTCACTATTGTTTAAAATTAAGAACATTCAGTAGCTAGTAAAAAACAAAAAAGAAAAATTAATTACTTTATTTATGTCCTAATATGTTTAACCTAGAAAAAGAATCTGAAGGATGAGAATTTTGTAAATGATGCATTACTTTATATATGTATATCACACATGTATATATAAAATAGAAGGGATAAACAATTTAATTAACAAATGATAGATAAGATAGATAGCAAAGTAATTAATAAAAAAAAAATACTAAATTATGAATTTCCACTGAAAAAGGTTAAACTTATCTTCTATTTCATAAATACTGAAGCCTGCAATAAAAAATAACAACTTTTTTATATAACTTAATTTTATTTTTCACAAATTATGTAAGAAAATTAAATTTCATCCTAATCTAATCAATGTAATTTCACTGTAATTTATATTATTTATTATTATTTGCGTTTAGACCATCTGGGATCACGCAAAGCTCCCACTTTGTGGTTGCTTATTTTTTGAAGTAATCTTGTTGGTGCAGGGTTATTTAGAACCAGGCTTGTCAGTTCCTGGAGCGGGAGGCAGCTGATGTTAAATTGAATTTATTAGAAAATAGTTGTTCTTAGTTGGAATCGAACGCCGACTTCATGTGTAGAAAATTGCCACTATACTCACACGGCTAAGCTGCCTCCTCTTGTAATTTATATTAATATATTTAATAAAATTAATTATTCTATATATTGAGAAATCCAAGGAGATGGCTGTAAGGATTACTATACCTAGGGTGACTATATTTTGAAAACACCAAACCGGAACAAACGGTTTACCTTTTTTTTATTAGAAACAAATTGAAAAAATTTTGAAAAAAAAGTACGAAATGTGCTAAATATTTAAAAAACGGGACAATAAGTTGTCCCGAACACATTTTTGGGGACGCCGGGACAGAGCACCTAAAAACGGGACGTTTGGTTACCCTAACAATACCCATCCAAAATTTGTCACAGAAAAAAACTTTAACATTTTTACAAATAATATATTATAATATTATATATATTACATTTCTTCAGATTAGAGTTTTTTATTTGTACCTGAGAAAAATAAATTAATATAATATTATAATATCTATTCTTAAAAAAAATGTTTGTAGTTAAGGTTGAATAAGAATTAAATAATCTTAATTAGAAATCTCATAAAACAAAATATTATTTCAGATAATTATCCAAGTTGACATACCACGAGATTTTATCATTTTATTTTTCTTAATCTAAAAAATCAAAATTATTAATAGTGTGTAAACCTACATATGTTTTTAAATTAATTTTTATCAAGATACAATAGTTTTATATCCATATCAATAACGATAATGAAATGAGTATCGTGAATATTATTGATTTTTATCTCACACATCGATGTATATATATATTCACTCGTTTGCATAATAAAATGCAACTTAGTTAATATATTTAGATATTTATAATACCATATAGATAGGTATACAATATAATATTAAAATTGTACCCTTGAATATAAACATTTATTAATTTTTACTATCTCTCCAGAAATAGTATTGCGATCACGAAAATTTTCGATGTCGAGATTTTGATGTTTTTATACGTTTTGAAGGTTCCTGAATCATTTTCACTAAGGTTGAGAAAAATGTCTGTGTGTGTGTGTGTGTATGTGTGTAGGTATGTAACCAACATTACGCAAAAACGGTTTGAGCTAGAATGATGAAATTTGGTACATGGGCATTATTCAAAATTCATAGTTTGCTATCAACTTTGGAGAAATGTAGCTCAACAGGAAGAGGGTCATTACCTACAACGTTTTGATTTTTTTCTTCTAAAGTGACCGTAAAAATAAAGATATATGTTTGATAATTTTTCACATGATTAATAATTGTATAAAACTGCTATATATAGAATTTCAGCTTGATTGATTCGCTGAAAGTACCAGAATTAATTTTTTAACACTGCAAATCTCACGCGCCAACTCGTGACGCGGTGCCATCAACAAAGAGCCAAACATGCGCTGGTTTAATAAATATTATTTATTAATTTTAATTTATAATTTAATTAATTTAATTTAATTTAAATTTATATATGTTATTTAATCCAATTCAAATTTGCGAGATAGTCGAGTGGAGACACTCCAGATTTTTTCCAGTTTTGTGAATAGGAAAATACGGGACGTTTCATTCGTATTGTTTCATGTAAACGGTTGATAATTTCAAAGTAATGCTCTTTCTTTTTAACCATACGTCCTTGTGGTAAGAAATTCTGTTCCACTACACTTTGAAAATTGAACAAAACTGAGACTTTGACATTAACATGTTATCTTGGAAGAACATGTTCATACTCAGAGTAGACTCAGCGTATCCCACTATCAACATTTCAAATGTTAGGCAGAACCTATTAATATTTTTTTACATAAAATCTTATGAAAATGCTTTGATCCATTTTTTTCGACAGTAAATATTTATAATCGTTATGCCTCTCACAATCATAGACAGAATACTTTATAGCTGAAATTGTTAACATTTGTTCGGGAGGAACCTACGAACATAAAATAAAAAAAAAACATAAGGAAAAAAAAGGGACCTAAACTATAAGTAAACACTGTAACTTAAAAAGTCATCTTATTTTCTGATCATTTCACTTATATTCATAATAATAGAGAACAATTTTTAAATTTTAATAATTAAAATATTTTTTCTTTTGTTTTTTACAGCAGCCGGCATGATTCCTATCAAAGAGTGAGTAATAATCTTTCAAATTTAATTAATATATTAATTTACTTATATATTATTGTTCATTGTATAAACCAGTAAGACAGAACAAAATCTCAATAATATCCAATTTTTTCCAACCGACGATAGGTAGGGAAGGTATTTCACACCAAATTTCACATGGGAATTTTTACATATCTCCACGAAACAAACATTTTTATCATGATGTCTGTTCGTCTGTAAAATTTGGCATATTTACTTAAAATGCACCAGTAGCATGAATTCATCAACTTTTGGTGTAAATCCGGAAAGTTGTAGTTTACATAGTATTAATTTTATATTCATTGTCGGAAATGGTAGTTTACAAAGTATTAATTTTATATATTATCGAAAATTTTTCACTTAAAGTATAGTAGTAATTAATAATTGAGTAATTAAACTAAAAATAAAAATCATGATAACATAATTTAGTCATTTTAAGTCAAGTTTAAAAATTTTTTTTTTATAATTTATGTAGAATGTTGTTTGGAAATTAATTTATTTCAAATCGTCGGTCGGTTCTGTGCCTGACCACATTTGCTTTTTTCTATTTTTATTGAAATTAAAAAAGAAATTCTTCTTAAATCAAGTAGAGCATTTTCTCAATCAATTTGTAGATATATATTATAAAATATTTAGTTGATTTAGAAAGGAAAAATGCAGAATAATGTTTTCTTTTATATTAGAATAAGAAAAGTATAAAAAATAACATTTTTATAAACAATTAATTCTATCCATCTATTAAGTTTTTTTTTATAGTAGATATAGATTATTCAACTCCCTATTTTTTTTGATCAATAAAGTTAATCTTTATTTAGAGGCAAGGAATTAGTCATGTTCTTTTAGGATGTCATGTAAACAAACATACATAAGTTAGATCAATAATACATGGGAAAATTATTTAACAAACTATTTCCTCCATTTCCTTTCATTGTTCTCAAAATCTATTTTAATTTTTCTACATAGAGTAAAATTAGATTATTGATGGATTAAGATTTTTAATTATTTTTAATTAATTAAGATATTTATTTAAAATGTATTTTAAAATATATATATATTCAACTATATTTAAATTAATTTTCTTTACACCGAAAATTATTTTTTTTAACAAACATTTCATAATTTAAATTTTTGAATCAAGTAATTAAAAATTAAAAAAATACGTTTGAAAAGGAAAATTTGATATTTTTCCAAAAAAATGTAACTTTGTCACGCTGCTAATTATACTAAATAAAGCCTAAACCTCACAAAGAGGAAAGGGGAAATCTTACTAAATAAATAAATAAATAAATATTTGAAAAAGGGATACTGACAATAGAATAAATTATTTATAGAAAAATTTGAAATGTGAATAAAAAATTTTTTTTTATTTTTGAAATTAGAAAAATAATGAATTTTATATTATTAAAAATTTCATTTTTGAATAAAAAATATGATTAAAATCCTTAAATGAGAAATGTTTTTATTATTTTTCAATTAATTTCAAATTATATATAATAAATTGAATTTAAATCCCATTTAATATTAAAAACATGATTGTGGAAAAAAAATTATTGAAATTATAATAGCATTTAGTGAAAGTTGTTAATTAAATAAAATTATTTAAATTTAAAACAAAAAAATAAAGAAGAAATAAAAATATTCAAATATTGGTTAAATAATCAAAAAATTCAATAATTTAATTTTTCTTGTAATTTTATTATTTAATATTTTTTTTTCTCGGTTTCCTTTCCTTTTCCGTACTCCTCCTTTTTTTAGGAAATGTGATCATCCACTTTCCTGGAGAATCATTACAGAGGGTTATGATAGAAATGACGTGCCTGGTAGAAGTGGCGTTTCTAATGGAATGTCACACCTTCATCAGGGTCACTCGCAGGTTTCTCCAGTGCCAACATCCCATTTCAAGAATAGTGCCACTGAGGTCATGCTCTACCTTGATGTGCCTCCCAGAGCCAAACTTGGATGTGGGTGAGTATTTTAAAATTTAATCGAAAGAAAATTTTTTTTTTTACAAATTTGGATATATAATGAATTTTTTTTAAATATTATATACTTCTAAAATATTTTTTTATTATAATTTTATCCAAAAGTGTCTGAGTAATTTGTATCACACATTGTCACACATATCTACATTCTTTCCCCTCCGCCATTTGCTACTATAGAATTAATGGAACAATAAATTACAGTTATTTTCATTTTCTTAAAAGAGTTACATTAAAAAACCAACAAAAATAATAGAATAATTTGACATGTTATAATCAATCATACACGCTCCTTACCAAATATTGCTGTATAATGAGGATTATTAACACCATTCGATATATAATATATTTTATTTTTTTTTATATTAAAATATGATTATTTTATAAGATTAATATAAAGAGTATCGGTTGTCATTCAGTGTTACCATCAATTTGTTTTTTCTATTTTTTCATTTTATTTATAGTAGGTAGGTAGGTAGATAATGGAGCAGAAATAAATAGAATCATTCTTAAACATTTTTATAAAAATTTCTGAATAAATAAATAAATATATTATATTATTAAAGGACGTATTATACAAAACGAACTCTATATATAATATAATATATTTAAAGTCAAAGCAATTTTATCTGCAACTTCTCAGTGACTCAAACAGTCAAAACTCATTGGAAAACATTATTATTGTATTATTATTATTAATATTATATGTATATGTACCAAGGAGCTTTTACTAAAGCCCTCAATGTTCTATTTTTGAATCTACAATTGGATGCCATAGGTTCATATTTGTCTAATTAGCATACACGTAGGTGTAGAAGTATGAAATCGGAATTTTCAAATAGAAAATTCTCGATATCAGTTTAAAGACCGTAAGACCGCTTCTTCTCCCTCTAACAGCTGATGAAGTTTGTCAACACACAATAACCTCAGTTTCATACACCGGTATATTTTTCTATAACCTCAAACATGTCGAGATTTGTTCTATTCCTTTTACTTCTACTTCTACTTCTATTTCTATTCCTTCTAATTCTAATTCTATTTCTTACTCGTGGAAGGATTGGGCAATGAAGCCAAATAATGTGCTTATATCGGGGCCATCCATAGTAATATTATATAATTACATAAACAGACTATCTACGATACTCGAATATGTGAACAAAATTACCTTATTAGTCAAATGTTATCTGCTTGTATGCTCATATAATCTACTTATAATTATTATATGAAAGATGAATTATAAATAAGATTGAATCCAACTTAAAAATAAGCTGGATGTCTCCACTCGACTATCTCGCAATTTGAATTGGATTAAATAACATAATATATTATATTTAAATTAAATTTAATTAATTATAAATTATAAATAATAAATATTAAACCAGCGCATGTTTGGCTTTTTATTGATGGCACCATGGCACGTGTTGGCGCGTGAGATTTGCAGTGTTAAAAAATTAATTCTGGTACTTTCAGTGATTCAATCATGACCCTCTTCCGGTTGAGCTACATTTCTCAAAAGTTGATAGAAAACTATGAATTTTGAATAATGTCCATGTACCAAATTTCATCATTCTAGCTCAAACCGTTTTTGCGTAATCTTGTCTACATACACACACACACACATACACACACACACACAGACATTTTTCTCAACCTTAGTGAAAATGATTCAGGAACCTTCAAAACGTATAAAAACATCAAAATCTCAACATCGAAAATTTTCGTGATCGCAATACTATCTCTGGCGAGATAGTAAAAATTAATCAACTTTTCTGATTAAAATAAATGTACATATATTTTTAAAACCTATTATTTAATATTTTCGTTTGTGATTTCAGCTGTTAAAGGCAAATGCTTACTATTATTAAATTATTTTTATCCTCGAAGAAAGAAAATACAAAATAATGAATGAATGCAATTAATAAAAGATGTTTAAAATCGAGTTAAAATATAAAAATAAATACTAATTTAATATATTAATATTTTAATTTAATACATATTTATTATTTATTTTATACAGAAATGACAATATTTGAAATATTTTGATTATGTAACAATATAATTGCCAATTTATTTGTAAATTTTGAAAATAAATTTTTTAAATTAATATTTATATGCTTATTGTTATTTTTGATCCATATAAAAAGAAATTAAAAGAAAGCAAAAAATACATAATAGAGTAGATAATATTAACGATATATATTATATATTGATAATATTTATGTAAAATTGAGGTAAAAAATCTAGAATTTCTAATAATTTAATTTATATATAATTATTTTTAGAACTATTCAAATAAAAGAAAAACAATTTTTTACTTTCCTCTCATTTTTGTATATTTCAATTTAAGGGAGATGTATCCAAAAATATTAAAAAGGGCCCTAAAAAGAGAGAAACACTACATCTACTCATCACAAGGAAAATTATTAATATCAAAAAATATTTATATATGTATATTCAATATTTGACGTAAATCCTTAACAAATCTAATATTAGGTAATACAAGTAGAAAAGAATTAGTTTCTTTGCATTAGAATTATCGAAGAAATTTTTTGGTTTAATTTATCTACTTAGTGGGTTGAAAGATTTTAACCATTCCTGCTATATTTATTTTATTTTGTATTTAATTAAATATTTAATATTTAGTAATAGAGAGGAATAGTAATAGTATTAACATATGAAACTTAGAATTTGAAAATAAACAAAAATTTAAATATTTAGGTTCTGTAATCACACGAAGGATAATAATATTCAAAAAGAATTTGAATGGAGGTTGAAATCGGGTATTAACGCGTGTTATCCAGCAGTAAAGGGGCTAATCTCGTCAAAATTATTATCAAAGGAGATCACAATTAAAATATATAAAACAACTAGCTGTACCCGATCACGCGTTGCTCTTTTTTCATCTAATTAAAAATCTGAACAAAAAGGTAGTTTTGATACATTAAACATAATTTATTAATGATCAAATTTATACAATACATCAAGATGAAAATTAACAATAAAATTATCCCTACATATACGTATGTCATTTGAATATAACTTATGTACAAAACAGATATCCATAGTTGATGGTAGAATCAACTCTTTGGCTTGTGATATTAAACAATATTGCAAACGAATTTTAATTGAACAATAATTTTGTAATTTTAAATATCATCAAATGAAATATGCAAAAGAAAATCAATAAGAACAGATCATTGATTCCATATATGATTAAACTATTCTAGTATTGATGGTGAACTTTATCTTATCTGTTTATTACTTATAGATATAAAAAGTAGTCTGTCAATATATATTTTATTGTAGCGTTTGTAAATATATAACATTTTTTTCTTTTCCTATCTGGTGCAAGAACAAATAAATTTGATGGTTTTTCCAACTCGTGAACATCCAACGTACAGCTGTTCAAGGGAGAAGCATGGATTTATCAAATTTAATCCACATACTTGCAATGATTGTCCCTGGGCTTTGTTAATGGACATTGCAAAGGCTAGTCGTTCAGGAAACTTCCGACTAACCGCATACACAAGACGCCATTCAGAACCGCTGGTGTCCCTCTGCAGCAGCAGTCCTGCTAAACCGTCGGCGCTGGCGTCTGTATGTACTTCCGTTTCGGCGGCTGGATCGAACATTACTAGCACGGGATCACTCAGAAGTCGTGATTTTATCAGCTGAAACGATGCGTCTTCCTTTTCACCCCACTGGAAGCGTGCACCGCCCTTTAACAAATCCGTTAATGGTTTTACAATTATTGCGTACCTGGGTACAAACCGCCTGAAGAAACCGGTGAGGCCCAAGTACCGACGCACTCCGTGCAGATCCGTCGGCCTCGGGAATAGGTCTATGGCCTCGATCTTCTGGAGTCCAGGGCGGATACTATGGTCCGATATACGGAAACCTAGAAATGTTACTTCCGAAAAACCAAATCTACATTTGTTTAAATTCAGAGTGAGTTTGGCCTTGCGTAAAGCGCAAAAGACGTGGTCCAAACGAGAAAGCATTTCGTCCCAGCTAGTGGATGGAATTAACACATCATCCATATAGCATAGGACAAAACGAGGTTTTAGCTTACCTAAAGCGAGGTTCATAAGCTTCGTGAAGTAAAACGGTGCATTTACCAACCCGAAAATCATGCGAGTGAATTCGCCCGTGTCATCCGGAGTGATGAACGCCGTTTTCGGACGAGCCTCGGTAGATAGTGGCTCTTGCATGTACCCCTGAGCGAAATCTAGCTGAGAAAAATAGCGGGCGCCGGTGAGGGTTTCCAGTTGTTCGTCCAAGTTGGGCATCGGGTACGGTTCACGAACTGTTTGTTTATTTAATCGCCGGTAGTCAACGACAAGGCGCGGTTCTCCGGAACTTTTCCTAACGATGAGAGCGGGTGAGGCGTAGGGAGAGTGAGTATCCCTCACTATTCCTTTTTCACGCCAATCCTGCACGATTTCCTTCATTTCTTCCCTCTCGGTACGGGAAGCTCGGTAAGCCCGACAGGCGACAGGGTTTGACATTGGTATTTCATCGATTCTCATCTCGAGTAAGTCGGTGCAGCCCAATTCTGAAGAGTCGAGAGCAAATGCCTTCCGGTGCCGGTTAATCACTTCCACTAAGCTAGCTCTCTCATCGGGAGTGACGTTCGGTCCTGTAACGATATGTGTGGTTTCAATCTTAGTGAGTGAGCGGTTAATCGTACCTTTTGGGTCCGCAGGGGCAATGATAGTGGGACATCGGGCCACGATGTCACCCGGTAACGGTGCTTCTTCAGAGGAACAGGCGCACGAGAGTGTCGCGGGCCCGTGGCGCACCAAGAGTCCAACCCCAGAGCCGGCAGGGGTGACAATTTCCCCGCTGGGGAGTGGCCCAATCACCACACGGGTCTGGTCAGAGCCATCGGATGTAACCTCACTGACAGTAATCGATGTAGCCCCGCCCGGGGTCCAGGCGGGCAGGGGCTGTTCCTCGAGTGGCCAAAACGTGAAGTCTCGGCCCTTTATCCACGTAGAGACTTGGCTCGACCAGGATAACCCGATCACAACATCTTCGGGTATGGCTTGATCGGCAACGATTATTAATTGAACCTGAGCGGCCCCGATCGAATGGACAGAGGAACGCATCCACGCCTTCGAGGCCTCCAAAAACAATCTAGGAGCAGCAACGCTTCTGGTACACCCGGACCCAGCGACGCCGATGTCGCTATCCACCGACGCCTCTTTAACTGCAATGGGAGGCGTCCTGCAACAATACACAGACGGGGCCTGGAAACCCTTAGCATTCTTTTCCAAAAAATTAACCCCAACACAGGAGAAGTACAGCACCTACGACCGAGAGCTTCTAGCAATTTACGAAGCTATACGACACTTCCGGCATATGGTGGAAGGGCGCCACTTTACTGTGTTCACCGACCACAAACCATTGACCAACGCTTTCGACAGGAATAGGGAAGGATGCGCACCAAGACAGAGCAACCATTTCAAATTCATCAGCCAGTTCACCACAGATATAAGACACATATCTGGGAAGTACAACGTCGTTGCCTACACACTCTCTAGGGTGGACGCAATAACGGCCCCAGTCAACTTCCACGAGCTGGCTGACTCCCAGAGAAGCGACGAGGAACTACGGCTTCTTCTGGAAAAGAAGGAAAATTCGTCCCTTAAGTTGGAAAGGATTCCCAGCCCCGATACGAATACCACAGTATTTTGTGACGTATCGACAGGGAAGACGCGGCCATTCATAACGGCTCCTTCCCGGCGCCAAGTCTTCGAGTCACTACATGGCCTAGGCCACCCCGGCACCAGAGCCTCGGCCACACTCATTTCCGAACGCTTCGTCTGGCCCGGCGTGCGAAGAGACTGTCGCGCCTGGGCTAAAGCCTGCCACGACTGCCAGCGTTCCAAAGTAACAAGACACACCATATCACCTACCGGCCAGTTCACCATACCCGCCTCACGCTTCCTTCATATACACATCGACCTCATAGGACCCCTGCCATCCTCCGGAGGCTACCGTTACTGCCTAACAGCAGTGGATCGCTTCACTCGATGGCCCGAGGCTATCCCCCTAGAAGACATAACCGCGGAAACAGTGGCAAAAGCACTTTTCCGAGGTTGGATTTCAAGATTCGGCTGCCCCGAACAGATCACAACGGACCAAGGCCGACAGTTTGAATCTCAATTGTTCGCTAGCTTAGCACGCTTATGCGGTTACCGACGATCGAGAACAACACCATACCATCCGGAATCAAACGGTCTAGTAGAGAGGTTCCACAGAAGTCTCAAGGCAGCGATCATATGCCACAGGGACCAGAACTGGCATGAGGCACTCCCCCTCGTTCTCCTCGGCATAAGAGCAGCAGTCAAAGAAGACATTCAGGCATCATCGGCGGAACTCGTTTATGGCGAGGCTCTCAGGCTACCGGGGGAGTTCTTCACACCCACCAGGAATCCAGGATCTTACCACGTTACCAGTGGGTTCCTTTATTTATTTTAATAAACTTTTCTTATGAAATTTTTGCGGGGTGCTCCTAGTTTACGAGATAAAAACTATTAAAATTTGCATATAAATCTGTGGCGTCGGTTAAATTTAAATTATTTTCTAAAAAAATATTATTTTAAACAAAATTAAATATTATTTTTAAAAGGATTAAAAATTATTTGAATAAAAATAAAATATTTGGATAATTACCAGACATATGATGATTTAAAATAACAAAATTCTTTTTTTAGGTCCTCTATATTTGTCGTTCCAAATAAATTCGTGTAACGACCAAACTTTTAAAGAAGAAACTGATTCAATCCATATGGAGTACAGTTGTTTCAAATGTAATTATTGTAAAAAGAAATTTAAAATGAGATCATTTATTAGAAATTTATTAATGCATAGGGATGCAAAACCTCTTGAATGTTGCTCCTGTATGAATATATTAAATACTAGTGCAAATTTAAAAACCCATATATTAATTAATAAAGGAGAAGACAAATATGAATGTAGTTATTGTAAAAAGAAATTTAATGATAGATCTCTTTTAATATCACAATCCAGGATCTCATTCAGAGTTAATAGATAGAATGAGAGAACGGATAAGAAACCTACGGCCAGTTCCAACGTCCCAACACACGAAGAAAGGAAGCTTCGTTCACAAGGCCCTTCAAGAATCTTCACACGTTTTCCTGAGAAGAGATGCGCTCCGCGCAGCTTTGGAGGCACCATATACTGGCCCTCATAAAGTCGATTCCCGGACAGAGAAAACGTACTCGATCATAGTGAACGGCAAGGTAACAACAGTTTCAATTGACCGCTTAAAACCAGCATTCATCCTCAAAGAGAGTGAACCCTATACCACGCAAAACACGGTTATCATGTCATATTGGTAAAGAATATTTTGAATGTAGTTATTGTAAATTGATATTTAACCGAAAATGTAATTATAAAAGCCATTTAATATCTCACACAGATAATCGATCTTTTAAATGTGATTATTGTATAAAAAAATTGAAAAGAAAATCACATTTAAATTTTTTCAACTCGGAATCGGCATGTTGCATAAATAGGGACATCTTCTCATCCACAATTGCTACCAGGAAGCGCATCAGTTCAGGAGAAGATTCTTCCCGATTCCCCACAGAAGCTCTAGAGAGTGCGTCGATATGGTCCATCATCCTCCCGGGCCGGTGTCGGACTTCGAAGTTGAAATCCTGGAGAAGGATGAACCAACGTCCTAACTGAGAAACAGAATGTTTGAACTGGTGCAGGTAGGTGATCGCCTGGCAATCGGTTAGGACCGTAAACCGGAGGCCCTGAAGAAAAGTGCGCAGGCGATCCAAGACCCATACCATCGCGAGTAATTCCAGTTTATAAATATTATACGCTTATAAAAATCTGTTTCGTTATTCGTCATTAATATTCTTTAAAAAAAAATTAAATTAAATTATATATATCATTAGTTAACTAACCATCAAGCAGTTAACAACTCTCTAAGTGATCTTTAGTGGCGATCTCATTACTAGGCCATTTCGGCCTAAATACCTCATTATACATCAATTACAAATTTTAATATATATTATATATAAAATATTATATTGAATTTTCAACTTTTCAATTTGTATGTATAAAATTTTATTTAAATAATACCTTTATAAATTAAATATCTACTAATATATAAACATACATATATTTTATACCCTCTTTCCAAGGCCTCTTTTTTCCCAGTCAGCCACACCGTTTAGGCCGCGAGTGTGTGAAGTCTACCCCTCCCCTTCCCACCCCAGTTCTCTCTCATCCATGCCCCAAGTACTAAATACCTTTTTAAAAAATAAATAAATAAATAAATAATAATAATAACAACGCCAGAAATGGCAATATGTCACTATTGCAAACTCCACATTCGTGGTGAGAAATATAAATGCAAGACATGTTGTAAGGGCTTCCACGCAAAATGCGCAGTAGAACACCAACTTTTTCACAAGGACCAGCCCAACCCCTGCAATGTATCTTTTGAAAAAATCACGCTTGAAAACGACAACGCCGGACCTTCAACATCTTCACATTCAGACGTCTCCACTCCTATAGACAACCATAAAAACAACTGGCAACTGGTAAATCACAATAAAAGACTACGTGACAGCCCAGAAACTCGATGTGTTAAACAAAAGACTTTGGATGATTACACTATACCTACACACACTAATAAATTTCAATCACTCTCAGAACTAACTGACAACCAACCTAACTCTTCTAAAGAAACTATACCAAACAAACCCCCCCCTATTTTTATTCCTAATGTCACTAATTATAATGACATGTTGGCGTGTCTTGGCAGGGTAGCCCGAGACGGGTTCGTTTGTAAACTAATAAAAAAAGACGAAGTTAAAATCAATCCTAAAAAACCACTAGACTACACCTCCATAATTAAAATGTTAGATAACAGCAAAATTGAATATTATACCTTTCAACCCAAATCTGAAAGAAATTTTAGAGCTGTTATCAAACAACTACATCACTCGACCGACCTTGTTGACATTAAAAAAGAAATTGAAGACCTTGGTCACTCAGTGGCCAATATCTTTAATATAAGAAAAAAAACGACAAAGGAACCCCTACCTATATTCTTCTTAGACCTAAAACCAGCACCCAACAATAAAGACATCTATACTACTCAATACCTCTGTCATAGCAGGGTTGTAATTGAGGCACCGCGTGCTCGTAGAGATATCCCTCAATGTACGAGATGTCAGCATTATGGGCATACCAGGGCATACTGTAAGCTGAGACCACGCTGCGTCAAATGTACTAAAGACCATCTTACATCTGACTGCCAAAAAGACAAGACTTCTCCACCCCAATGTGTACTCTGTGGCGGTGACCATCCAGCCAACTTTAAGGGCTGCAAACATTATGTCGAATTACGACAAAACAAATATCCCTCTCTTAGACCTAAACAACTACAGACTGTACCCCCTCCACTACCAACTAGTTCAACTCATGATAAACGACAAACACTTAACTCCATGTCACAACCAAACATTCGCTACTCTGACATACTAAAATCTAATAACAACGACAACTCCAAATCTCTCCCGACACAAACACAAACACCTATTCTGGAAAGCATGTTGGTTAAACTCATGGATCGCATGGACACTATACTCAACCTTTTGACTACCCTCATTGCGAGAATGCCCAATGGATCGGTTGCTTAAAATTTCATTATGGAATGCTAACGGCCTATTGAGGCATTCTTGTGAACTCAAACACTACCTGATAGACAAAGACATTGACATTATGCTAATTGCTGAGACTCATTTCAACCCTCGAAGCTACTTAAAAATTCCCCATTACAACCTATACTTTACCAATCACCCAGACGGTACATCACACGGAGGAACAGCCATTATAATCAAAGACAAAATATCCCATTACGAAAACCCTCCTTTTTACAAAGACTATCTACAAGCAACCTCTTTAACAATTCAAGACAAAAACGGACCTATTACAATTGCATCTACTTACTGCCCTCCCAAGCATCGAATTTCGTCTGGGGATTTTTTGGATTTTTTCCAGACCCTGGGGTCGAGGTTCCTTGCTGGAGGTGACTACAATGCAAAACATACTGACTGGGGATCTCGACTTATTACTCCTAGAGGTCGAGATCTCGCTAAGACTATTAATAAACACAACCTAATTACTATCTCAACTGGAAGACCTACGTATTGGCCCTCTGACAGTAACAAAATCCCAGACTTAATTGACTTTTTTGTGGCAAGAGGGGTTAACGGGGATGGATGCTTAATTGAATCCTGCCTTGATCTTTCCTCTGACCACTCCCCAGTACAACTTACATTAAACACCTGTGCATCTCTCAAATCAAACTCTAACTACTTGACTAATCATAAAACTGACTGGAATAAATATGCAGAAATACTAAACCAAAGCCTGGACCTAAACTTACCTCTGACATATAGCCTTGACATTGACAAAGCAATCTACCATATAACCAATACTATACAAATGGCAGCACGTCTGTCAACACCAAAAATTACTCCTAAAGACTTAAACCAACACACACCAAAACACATTAAAGACTTAATAACTAAAAAAAATAGGCTCAGACGACAATGGCAGACAAACAGATCCCCACACCTTAAAACGACAATTAATAATCTAACTAAACAAATTGGGAATCTACTCAGAACTGAAAGGAATCAAAGCATTCAAAAGTATCTGAGAGACCTCACCCCTACTCATTCAACTGACTACTCTCTCTGGAAAGCGACAAAGAAACTTAAAAGACCAACTGAAAGAATCCCCCCACTACGTAGACAAAATAATGAATGGGCGAGGAGTGACATCGATAAGGCGAATACATTCGCTAGTCACCTTTCTAACGTTTTTACTCCTCTCCCACCAAAGGTCACTCCACCTGACAATAACTTTCAGGCAACACACCAATACAAAACACACAATTACTCAATGCCATTCCCCAAACTAATACAGACGTGTGAATTAAAAGACATTATACGACAGACAATCAAAACTAAAAAGGCCCCGGGAAATGATCTAATCTCAGGTAAAATGTTGAGGAACTTGCCTGATAGGGCAATTCTCTTTCTGACCCTCATATTTAACTCCATCTTTAGAGTGGGTCATTTCCCAACCCAGTGGAAAACAGCCCTGGTGAAAATGATCCTCAAGCCTGGGAAACCTCCTGAGGAGTCAAACTCGTATAGGCCTATTAGTCTTCTCTCTGCCATCTCTAAATTGTTCGAGAGGGTCTTTCTTTCTAGACTCCGTCCCTTTCTAATAGATTTAATCCCAATCCACCAATTCGGCTTTAGAGAGAAGCACGGCACTATTGAGCAAGTACATCGAATTGTTGATGTTATTCACAAAGACCTTGAAAACAAACGTTACTGCTCAGCCGTGTTTCTTGATATATCTCAGGCTTTCGATAAAGTTTGGCACGAGGGTCTACTTCGGAAGCTTTATGACATACTCCCGCTAATTTATTACAGGCTGATTCGTTCTTACCTCGATGGCAGAAGCTTTAGAGTTAAGATGAATGACGCCATTAGTGAGGTTTATCCTGTTAGATCTGGAGTACCTCAGGGTAGTGTTTTGGGACCTATTTTGTATTTACTTTTTACAGCTGACTTGCCGACCAACCCGAACATAACCACAGCGACCTTTGCTGACGACACCGCTTTGCTCGCTTCACATAAAGACCCAATCGTGGCTTCTGCTATGCTCCAGGAAAGCCTGGACCAATTAAGGCCTTGGCTTGAGAAATGGAGAATAGCAGTTAACGAAGACAAATCTGCACACTTGACTTTTACTTTGAATAGACAGACCTGCCCCGGCGTAAATTTAGACAAACCCATTCCGACTAAAAGTACTGTAAAGTACCTCGGTATGCACCTTGACAGACGCCTAACGTGGGAGATGCACATCAAGTCAAAAAAGAAACAACTGAGACTTAAACTTAACAAATTATACTGGCTGCTCCGACAAAAATCTCAACTGACGATAGACAATAAACTTCTAATTTACAAAATCATCCTTAAACCCATTTGGACCTATGGCATTCAGATGTGGGGGACCGCTAGCAAATCCAACAGAGACCTGATTCAGCGGTTTCAAAACAAAACACTTAGACTGATAGTCGGTGCTCCTTGGTATGTCCCTAACAGACTGATTCATAGGGACCTCGGAATGGATACAGTCCAAATGGAAATTAAAAATTACAGCCTTCGCTACAAAGACAGACTCCTTAAACACCCTAATCCCAAAGCCCGACAACTATTAGACACACAAGGACAACTGAGACGACTCAAAAGACTCAAACCACAGGACTTGACAAGAGACATTAATAAATAGACCCGCGATGGTGCCCTAGCTGGGATTAGCCATCAGGCTAATAATTCAGTGACATTCCCTTCCTCCCCTCCTCGACTATTTTCCTACCACAGTTCCAATGACTCACTCTCCTTAACCTGCCCTATAATTTCCTTTTACCTCCCCCCCTCGCCCTTTTATTACTCTTTATTGTAAACCATGTATTATTGCCTTCGGGCAGATGTACAAAATAAATGGATGCTAAATAAAAAAAAAAAAAAAAAAAAAAAAAAAAAAAAATTATATATATATATATATATATATATAAGTAAGGGGGGGCTAATTTCTCAGTTACCCCCAGGCGCAAGAACCCCACAGTACGCCACTGATTGGACCACGACGGGTACATTTACCTTATATAATTATAAAAAAAATATTAAAATACCAAATGAAAAATATAATTAAAATTAATTTTAATACATAAAAATATGATTGATGGGTAACAAGTAGATTCTTTTCTAATATACCAATAGAAAAGAGGTCTACTTCAGGGAGTAGCGGCCCTGTCCTCACGTGAGCTCATGATTTCTTCTACCTGGAGAAATCATGCCTTTTACCCGTTGACTCCTTTCAATCCATTCCCTTACCATTTCCCCTCCCTTGATCTTTAAAAAAATCAACCTTATTTGGATGAAGGATAATACCTATCTTAAAAATAAAAAAAAATAAGTTGACTTGTGGCCAAGTCTGAACCGACCGACGGTTTGAAGTAAATTAATTTCCAGCTACAGACACAATTTCAAATAATTTTAATATATCAAAATAAAAAACAGATATGGATATAACATAAATATTTTTAATTTTATTTTATTTATAATATATATGTAAGATCAGGCTGTGACGTCATGAATGGCTGGATACGTCATATAATTTTAAATCAAGAAAAAACTAATAAATATGATTTTTCTCGAAGATAAAACCAATACAAAGTGCATGATTCGTGGTGATATGTAAAAAATCTCCTTATGTGAAATTTGGTGTGAAAATAACCCTTCCCTTCCTATCGTCGATCGCTAATACTACCACTTCCGGTTTCCGGATTTGCATCAAAAGTTGATCAATTCATCCCACTGATGCATTAAGTAAATATACCAAATTTCATCAAAATCCGTTCAGCCGTTCAGGCTGTACACATCTATACGGACGGACAGACGGACAGACGGACGGACAGACATCATGCTAAAAATACTTTTTTATGTTAAGAAAATGCATGATTCGTGGAGATATGTAAAAATCTCCACATGTGAAATTTGGTGTGAAAACAATACCTCTCTTACTATCGTCGGTCGGTAAAAACGACCGGAATAAGCAAAAAGGCAACATAAAGTCATTTTGCTTCATGATAATGCCCCCTCACACTCAGAAAAACGGGTCACAGATACGATCGAGGAGTTCTATTGGAAAGTACTAGCGCATGTGGTTTATTCTCCAGACTTGGCTCCGTCAGATGACCATCTATTCGCATCATTGGGACTTGCACTCGCAAAACAACACTTCGATTCTTATGAAAATATACGAAAATGACTCAACATCTGGTTCGCTTCAAAGGAAGAATTGTTTTTTAGACGTGTCATTCATAACTTGCCGAAGAGGTGGAAAAAATGTATAAATTCCAATTGAGACTATTTTAAATAAAATATTTTTTATAATTTTCAAATAATAAACGTGCAATTTTTACAAAAAAAATTTCGGTTCATACCCTGGTAGACTAAAGTGGTGTTTAATTTACGATCTATCAGACAATACATCATATAATACAGGGAGTCCGAAAAGTCTTTCCCTGATTACATAAATTAATTAATTATTAAATTAAATTAAATTAATCATTTATTAAAATATTATTTTTTATGTTAAAAAACACCATATTTACATGGACACTGTAGTTTCTGTAATTTTTGTCGAAGTTGTGTTTTTTTTCAGATCTTTAAAGTTAGTCTTCTGTTTAAATACATAACTAAATGTTTTTTAAATCAAATACCTATAATTTTAAAATTTTTCTATATCTCTCTAGAAAATTTAAAAATTAAAGAGTTAAAATCCCAAGAGTACATTCACAATATTCGTAGACCCCTCTCTATTTATAAAAATAAAATATCCTTAAGAAAATTAATATTATCAAGCATAGATACGGTCTTTTCTTTTCTTAGATTATCATTTTTCTTTTTCTATGATTGAATTAGACTCAATTTATTTAAAAGAATTTCCTCTTGTAATTCATGAACTGAATAGGCATTTACGCACATTAAAATTTCCGATTGCATTCCAACTGAAAATTTTAATGAGCTGTCCGTTTGACCGAACTTAATTATTTAGCCATGCCGAGGATATTCTTAAAAAGCTTTATAAAAGAGATAATAGTTCGAGTAAAGTAAAAGAGCGAAGAAAAGGTAGTTTGTTCAGGCTGTCAGATAACTAGTTCAATACATTTGTAATAATTCACTTGTTTCCTTTGAGATTGACTTCAATTATATAAATGCATAAATTCCTTTTTTTTCTGATTTGTATTACTCTTGTAAACCGTTAACATTTAAAATTGTTTAATATATAAAAAAAAAAAAATTCATTATACCATATTATACGCTCTTATAATCTATGCATGTTTGATTAATCGTTAACGGGATAATAAATTTTATCGTTATATCATATTTATTATATATTTATATCGGAATCGTAGAAATTGTCTTTTTGTAATATAGAAAACATTTTTTTTAGTATCTGCAAAGGTCCCGAGTGGCGTGGAGGAGTGTTTGTTCAATTCACGAAAGATCAAGGCTTGGCGAGACGTGCGGGACTCCGCCCCGGGGATCAACTCATCAGGTGCAATGGTGTCACTTTAGATGCCATTCCTTTCAATGAGGTACCACAAACACATTTTTCCATCTCATTAATAAAAATAAAATATTTCCTTATTTTTTTTATTTTTACTTTTCGATCTTTATTTCATATAATATTATATGAAAAAGGTATTACACAATCACAATTTAAAAAATTAAAAATTAAAATCTTTTAATGTAAATAAAGCAAGAATTATGTTTCCAAAATTTTATTTTGAATGTTTATTTATTTATTATTACTTTCTTTATTTTTTTTTACAATTTTTAGTTTTTCTATTAGTCAGAATAATTAATTCTTTTTATTAGTTTTTTTTTTTAAAATTAAAAATTGATCTTATTAGGGATAAGATTGATATTATATAATACTAGCTGCTCAGAGCTCCTTCGTCGCTCTTCACATCTAGACGGGGGCTCCGCCCCCTGTACCCCCGAGTGGTACATAGTATTTGGTTGAAAGTAGTAAAAGGTTTTCATCCATTTTGTTTCAAACAATGTATAACATAAAACATTCATTTCTTATTGTGTGATTATTTAAAATATATTTTAATTTATTTAGTAAATTAATTATACATATTATTATTGAATATGTTATATCTATCTACTCGAAAGTTCATGGCAGCTACAACCACATTTCTCCAAGTGTCCCGGGTGACCTCATCTTTCTTTGGCCAATAAATGCTGGAAAGAATAATCTGAATCTACTCTCATCTCCCAGGGTCATAGACCATGCGTGGCTCAACGGTACTCGAAAGTTCTTGGCAGCTACAACCACATTTCTCCAAGTGTCCTTATCCTGAGCCTCTGTTCCATCTCTCGTACGTCATTCCCTGATGTACTCATCTTTCTTTGGCTCATAAATGCTGGGGAGAATCCTATTCTCAAATACTCTGAATCCACTCTCATCTCCTAAGATCATAGACCATGTCTCACACTCATATAATACAACAGACAAAATAATTGTTTTATATATTTTAATTTTCATTCCCTTTTATAATAATTTTGATGTGAGATAAGCCTCTTTACTGCATGATAACAGGCGATTCCCGATTGCAACTTCGATTTAAATTCTTCTCAAATATTATTATCCTTCGTGATTACATTCAATTTTTCTACATATTCAAATTCTACATTTTGTATGTTAATACTGCTCCTCTTTGTTTCTAAATATATTTATTTATCATTATTAATTTCAAACCTCATCTCTTTTCCTACCTCGATTAATTTTTCCTCGCTATCTGTAATTGCAATTGCCGAATCTCCTATTATATTTAAGTCGTCTGGGTCACCTAATATTTTACAATTGATTTCCGCACTTACTCTTTCTTTACTACCTTCAAGATAAATTTTAAGATCAAAATTTGAAAAAGTTTATCCGGATCTATTGAGTCATGCGTAGGTTTTACTAAAGTCTACAAATAATTAGTGAACAGAGATATTGAATTCGCGGTTTTTTTAATATCTGTCATAATGAAAATATCTTAATTAATGTTGATCGATTTGGCATGAACCCGCAATGATATCGTCTAATATTTCCTCCGCCTATAGTTTATAAGTATTGTATATGTTATAATAGAGTATAATATTTCTTGATCATTTCATTTCGATATTTTAATTTCATTGCTTGATTTTTATTGAATATTTTTAATTATAATAAAATTTGAGAAAATGCAAAGTTAGAGACTTGAGACAATTTATAAAAATTAATTTATAAAAATTAACGGTATAAAAGTATTGATAAAACTAAAGATAAATTAACAATATATACATTCATTAATAGTATTAATTTAAATTAATGGATTTATTTGATTTTTTATTATTAAGTTCATTTATTAATTTTTTTAGATCATAGTTAATTCCCTCCCTTAAAATTAAAGAAGTACCTATTCAAATATGGAAAGAATAAATACAAAATAATTTAAGTTAAATATGATTTAAATATTTTATTATACTAATTAAAATGAGAACTTTTAGAATAAATTATTTAATTGAAATGATATTTGAATATTAGAATTTAAAATAAAAAGTTAAATATTATAATAATTCTTTGATTGCTAGTTATATACATTGTGTAAAATGAGTCCGCCAGTCAGTGGGCCACGCCTGGCTCTTGAATGAACAACACGGAGAACTATATAAACTTTAAAAAATTAAATTCTGCGGTTATTGATTAGAATTAGATATTAATAAAATCTATAGCCTATGTTACCATAGAGATATATTAGAATATTGTGATGTAATTTCATAGAAATCGTTTCTTATTTTTTGATGTTCATAATTCTAAATTACCGGTAAAGTGTCGGTTAAGTAGGAAATTTCTTTTTTGTTTGTTTCTATGACAGCAAAAAAGTAAACAAATTACATACATATATACATACATACATACATACAAACACTCTCCTTTATATATATAGATAAATATAAATATATATATTTAATTATTTTATTTATTCCATTTCTAGTGTTTCTTCTATTTATTTATTTTTAATAACAATTTTTATAGTCTCTGATTTGATTTGATTTCAAGACACAATTTCTCGAAGTTATCAAAAAAAAAATAGTAAATTTATTATTCTTTCATTTGTGAGAGTAGTTAATATATCAATTGACAATTCTGGGGAATTGTCAAAGATCTTTTTTTTCGAATTTCATTGTAATCTCCAAAAATAGTTTTAATATTTTAAAGAATGGTACATTAAATAGAAAAATTCACAATTAACATATTTGAGAGGAGAATTTCATAGAATCACCATTGTTATATATTATATTTATTTTCAAATTTTTTTCTTCTAAAATATATAAATAAATGAATTTTATTTTTAAAATAATTTTTTTCTCAAAATTAAAAAATTAAAACAAAAATATGAAATGTTTCATTTTATTAAGGTAATTGTTTAGTCTAACCGATGTATCATGGATTTGGGTGAAACTTTACCAATGGATTCCTTTTTTGATTGCAAACAAACTTTTCTTAAGCAGTATGTGGCGGTCCCTTATAGTTTACGAGATAAAATTTATTAAAGTTTGCATATAAAACCATTGATCTTCTATTTAGCTATTGTTTTATTATTTGACCACCAGAGGGATCCACTAATTTTCTGTTTTTTTTTATAAGTTCGGTTTGGATATAGGAAAATTATTCAATTAATGAATTTTTTAATCTTCTTATATCCAAACTGAACTTATAAAAACAGAAAATTAGAAAATAAGTTAATAATTAGTGAATTAGTCAATAAAACATGATTAAATGGCTGCTCATTCATAACTAGTTTATATGCAAACTTTAATAATTTTTATCTCATAAACTAGAAGTGACCGCCACATACTGCTTAAGGAAAGTTTGTTTTGTATCATAAAAGGAATCTACTGGTAAAGTTTTATCCAAATCGATGATACATCGGTTAGAATAAACAATTACCTTTATTAATTATTCAATTATGATTGAAAAATATCAAATAATTATTCACTTTATTAAAGTTTATACATCTAGAAGAATTTCTTGGGCTAGAGAAGTAATAAAAATGCATTTTGATGATTTAATAAATATGCTAAATAATTGAAAAAGAATCTTCATTCAATCACATGTATTCTTTTACAGGAAGGAAATGCATATCTCTTTTCTTTGACTTTCTGTATTATAAGACGACGTGTTCAATGTTTAGGGCACGTTTCACTATTGTCTTAGAAAATATTTAATAATTCTCTTCATGATTTATATCGTTTATTTATAATATTATTTATCAACTTCCCATTTAGACATATATGTACTTGTTTTTATGCATAGATTTCATCTTTTTCTTTTACTTTAGATCAGTGTTTCTCAACGTGGAGGCAATTTGATTGTAAAAGGGGGGGGGGGGCACTTCGCAAAAGAACTCGATACGAGTTATACTTCTGCTTTAGGAAAAAGAAATCGTTTGGATATAACAGAAGACTGAACTTAACATAAAATCTCTGTGCAGCAAGCATCAAGCACAACGATCTCACTAAATTAAAAAATTAAATGATTATAGAAAAATCTTTATTAAAATTATTTAGAATTATTTGTTTTTCAATCTATATTTTGAAAATTTATTTACTGTGTTTCGTTAACAATATTTCCCAGTGTTTCTTCCAAAAAAGTTCTGTTAAGTTTCTTAATTCAATAATTCAATTTTTCCAATATTAAAAATTATGTATATGTTACATAGGGGGGCATAAGAATTTTAGAAGGGTTAGGTGGGGCATGGCATAAAAAAGGTTGGAAAACACTGCTTTAGAGATTTTATAAAAGATAAGGATAATAATATATGTAGGTAAATACCTACATCAGGGCTCCTCAAAGGGGTGGACAGTCCACGGGGGACCGTGGAATTTCGGAAAATGTGACACATAAATTATAATAAATAAAGTCATTGTTAACATTAGTAAATGCATGTATTGACTAGTAAAAGTTTGTATATTGAAATTTAAAATTATACATTTAAGCAATCTAAACTAAAAAACAAAATAGGGGGGTTTGAGAAGCATTGACCTACATAAAAAAAGCAAAATGTGCAGCATCGTACACGTGGCGGAAGTGAAACTTCTTACAATCTAGAGAATAAGAGAAATTTTAGTTGAGAGTGTGAGTGAGAGAGAAATAGAGAAAAATAAAGGGATCATTTCGAAAGACATATAACAGTATAAAATTTTCGTAACAAATATTCGCTTTATTATTATTATTATCTACTCTATCATCATATCTACATTGCCTGTACTATTGTCGGTTGGTGATTCAATTGGTAATACTGATATTAATGGCTTGTGATAACTAAAATAAGATATATATGTTCGTGATTCGATATTTTCTATATAACGTGTAAAAACAGCATCTATTGTAGTTCCAGATTTTGTTGTTGATTCCTTGGGATCGTTATTTATAAGCAGACCAAATGTTTCTCGAAGAAAGTTGATCAACGGCAACGAATCATCAGATCCAAAATTTACATTAAAATCTCCCCCGAGAATTAGAGGGATTTTATCTTCGCCTCGTTCAAGTGCATTAGCACCTGTGTGGCTATAAACCAGTAGTGAACGGTGTATGAAATAAATAATATCGTCTAAATTTTGATTTGGTGAGATATAGATGGCTGCGATGACAATAATTTTTCCATTGTGAGTTTGACATTCTGCAATGCAAACATCGCCAACTGGTGTCACCGTTGATGAATATGACAGTGACTGCCTTGCAATAATTTCCATGTTTGGTGTAACGATATTTACAGTGTCATGTTGATTGTGGTAGATTGCAACACCTCCTGCTCTAACATTCGGTCGCTTGTATTTGATGACACAATTAAAATTTGGTATGCTAACATCTTCGGCATCGTTTAACCAAGTTTCGGACAGAAGTACAATGTTGGATTTGCGGATGATAGTGTCTGTTAAATCGGCGGCATGTGCTCGTAGGCTCTGGCAATTAAGAATGTACAGAGTTAATGCTCTACGCTGAGATATGAAATCGATTATTTGTTTATCGACGGTTTGAAGTCTGTTTAATGAAAGTCTCCGAAATTCATCTTGTAAATGAGACATACTGACTGATGCTCGTCGACCATGGTAAAATCTGAAGTCATCTCCATTCGTTACTATCCACAAGCCTTCAATACAGGTGACTCGTGATAAAGCAACATATACTAATGATTGCGAATGTTTTTTGTCATATTCGTAAACAACTTCAGAATACGTGCTTCCCTGAGACTTGTGAATAGTCGTCGCACAAGCACAAATCAACGGCAGATGTGATCGTTTTGCGTTGATTGTTTTGTTGTTGTTGAGCGGAATAGTTGACGTGCGTCGTCCGATTGGTACCGCTGTTCTGCTAATATTATTAGTTGCAACATGACCCGCTACTTTTTTTCTGATTTTTTGACCAGTCGTAGAGCAATCCGGAAAATCAAGCCATGCAACATTGACTTCTCCACTGTCGTCAAACTTATTATTATTCTAAATTCAATCTTTAATTAAATCTAATTTAACACACAACAATTCCGTCTCATTATTGTAATACAAAGTTAGAAATATTAAGTTAATATAATTAATATTATTTATTTATTAATACCAATTAATAATATTAATTACTTATAAATAATTCATAATAATAATAAATTGTGATACCAACTTATAGGAATATTAAAATAATATAATTATTATTTTACATATATATGAATATAATATAAATATTTTTAATTTTATTTTAAGAATAGATATATATCTAAAAGGCGGTAACTGTGAGGTCACATACTAATTTTTATTCTTTCACCCAGCAGAGGCTAAGAAATATTATTCCGCGTCAACGTACTAGTGCGCATGCGCGCCGTGGACTTTCAACCTAGCGACAGGGTATTAGAACGAAAGACAGCATAAAACGAAGACGCAGATAGCCTCTTTCTCAAAGACGAAAGACCGGACAAAAGAAAGACCCAGATAGCCTCTCTCTCAAAAACGAAACACCGCACAAAAGAGAGACAGAGATAGAGGCTATCTCATTCTCACTCGTTATATCTATATCTTTTTTCTCTCTTGCGTTTCGTAACGCGTTACGAAATTTCAATTTTTCAATTCACTCTCCATTCTCAACCAAATGTCAGGACGCCGCTAAAGAAGTTTCACTTCAAAAAATCTGCAGTATCTCCACTCGACTATCTCGCAAATTTGAATTGGATTAAATAACATATATAAATTTAAATTAAATTAAATTAATTAAATTATAAATTAAAATTAATAAATAATATTTATTAAACCAGCGCATGTTTGGCTCTTTGTTGATGGCACCACGTCACGTGTTGGCGAGTGAGATTTGCAGTGTTAAAAAATTAATTCTGGTACTTTCAGCGATTCAATCAAGCTGAAATATATATATATATAGCAGTTTTATACAATTATTAATCATGTGAAAAATTATCAAACATATATCTTTATTTTTACGGTCACTTTAGAACAAAAAAAATTAAAACGTTTTAGCTAATACCCTCTTCCGGTTGAGCTACATTTCTCAAAAGTTGATAGAAAACTATGAATTTTGAATAATGCTCATGTACCAAATTTCATCATTCTAGCTGAAACCGTTTTTGCGTAATATTATCTACATATGTACATACATACATACATATTTACACACACACACACACATACTGACATTTTTATCAACCTTAGTGAAAATGATTCAGGAACCTTCAAAACTTATAAAAACATCAAAATCTCAACATCGAAAATTTTCGTGATCGCAATACTATCTCTGGCGATATAGAAAAAATGATAGCATAATTAGAAAAAGAAAAAAAAATAATCGAATATCTATTTAGCATAAACCTATAGTTTCTAATGTTGGTTTTAAAATTATACAATGGTTATTATAAATTTATTATCTGACATAAAATTTACATTATATATCGGGGTATCTTTCAGAATATATATATTTATACTTATTCCAATGATTAAGTTTGATAAGCATTTCAATGAATCACAAATGGAACAATTAATATTTATATTTTTTTATTATAATTAATTTAATAATTTTATCGATAAGTTGTTCTTATATTTATGACTTATATAAATTAAAATATTTATATATTTATATATAAAAAAATATATATATATAATTAATAAAATGTTATATGTATGTGTCTCTAAATAAAAAAAAAATAAACTTATTTATCTTATATCAAAACTAATGTAATTTTTATTATTAATGAATATTTTTAGGCTGTCTCTTTATTAAAATCTTCCCGTCAATTGGAACTCGCCGTCCTTCCAGGGGCAGGATCCGATTTATTTCCGGGAGAATCGAGTGGCTATAATAGCAGTGCATCTTCAGTGGCTGGAGATCAAAGTCCAACAGGATGGTCGCCCACTACCACACCCGCATCTGCTTATCCTTGCTCAGGTTACATACCAATGTTTTTGTTAATCCTATCATTCTTTTTTTTTTATTAAAATTATTCTAATTTAAATAAATATTAATAAGAAAAAAAAAATATCAAAAAATAAATTAATTAATTAATTAAAATAATATTTAAGAAAATTATTATTTTATAAATTTTTATTTTATATAATCTTGACTTTTAATTAGAACACTAAAAACAGGGAATTTTCTTTAGAAACATAGGAATAATATTATTGCCATATTATTTTCATTTATTAGTATTATATAGGACAGGGGTGGGCAACCTTTTTCAATAGTCGGGCGCTTTTTTGAAATAACATAACAGGGGTGGGCACACTTGGTGATACTTAGAGCCTTGAAAAAAAAGCAAAATTATTTTACCTTTATTTTTAGAACCATATTGAAAAAATTTAAAAAAGTCTAATCGCAGTCCAGTGAGGACGCATTAAAAATCACTCAGGGGCCCGTGTTGCCTACCCCTGATATCGAATTTATACCATAAATTAAAAAATAATAAATTATCAGTGAAAAATGTTTCCAAATTCCGTCAAGGTGGAATTCATATAAAAAAACCTGGAGTGTCTCCACTCGACTATCTCGCTAATTTGAAATGGATTAATTAACACATATATATTATATTTAAATTAAATTTAATAATTAAATTATAAATTAAAATGAATAAATAATATTTATTAAACCAGCGAGTGTTTGACTCATTGTTTATGAAACCACGTCAATGTGTTAAAAAATTTAAAAAATTCATTTGATTCCGGCACTTTCAGCAATTCCATCAAGCTGAAATTCTATATATAGCAGTTTTATACAATTTTTAATCATGTGAAAAACTATCAAACATATATCTTTATTTTTACTGTCAGTTTAGAGGAAAAAAAATGAAACCCACTTCCGGATGAGCTACATTTCTCAAAAGTTGATAGAAAACTAAGAATTTTGAATAATGCCCGTATACCAAATTTCATGATTCTAGCTCAAACCGTTTTCGCGTAATCTTGTCTACACACACACACACACAGAGAGAGAGAGAGAGACATTTTTCTCAACCTTAGTGAAAAGGACTCAGGGACCTTCAAAACGTATAAAAACATCAAAATCTCGACATCAAAAACTTTGGTGATCCCAATGCTAGCGAGATAGTAAAAAAACGAGAATGTTCCTTCTTATCCAATCTACAACAGAAGAGGATATAGTAACTTGTTTCAACTTGCCCCTACTTACATAATTGCCTTTATAGATTTGTTATATGATATCTTAAAATTATTATAATTTGTGTTAACTTACAAATTACAGTTTTTCTTTCATTATTTCAAGATTATTTCAATCTCATAACAATTTTATAATAAAAGTCTTCTCCCCTACACTATCTTTTCTATCTATCTATCTCTGTGGCTCTACGGAATTCGAAAGTTCTTGGCCGCAGCAAACCCATTTCTCCAAGTGTCCCTATCCTGAGTCATAACCATCCAACTCCTACCCTCTCCCATCTTTCTCACGTCCCTTTACTTCATTGTCTCCTCCTCTACACTATCTCTACATAAATTATATTTTTATAATAAAAAAAATATAAAAACATGATTTATTCATTTTTAGGTCATACAAGTTCAATAACAATTTCACCGCATCCTCCTGATTCGTCTCAGGTTTTCTACAATCCTGAGTGTTGTATTCAATCAGGAAATATTACTGCTACAAATACCAAAGTTCTAAATAGCCATACACCACCGCCCCCACGATTAAGTATGGTTGCTGAAGAGAATGATGAAAGGTACTAATATAAATAAATCTAATATAATTATAAAATAATTTTTAAAAATTGAACTGATATTTCGTTTAATAGAATTATTATTAATAATTTAATCTTATATCGTATTTTATAAGAAGAATAAGATTAGATCTTAAAAAAAACAACAAATTATAGAAATTTATTATAATTACATGCCTATTTGAAAAATAGTTTAAAAATCTTTATTAAAAATTCTTTAAAAATATACAACTTTCAAGAGGTTAAGTGAGAGTAAATTTAATACAAAATTAAATAAAACGATTAAATATTAAATATGAATAAAGAAATATTTAAAGAAAATTTAATACTTCTGATAATGCCATTATAGTATATAAAGAAAAATTAAATATCTAAATTTAAATTATATCAAGTCTTTTTCAAAATTTTTTCTTATTTTTTTTAAGCATTTAGTAGCTCTATAGGGTGATATTTAGAGGGATTAGGTGAAATTTTCAAATTCAAGGCACTCCATAGATAAATCTCAGAATCTTAAAATATATTATTTTTAGAATTATCATATCGATACTAATTTTAAGAAAAAAATATTAATTGTAAGTACAATTTAAAAATTACTAAAGTACATTTTATTCAAAAAATAATCAATATAATTTTTTGATATTATCACTTAATTAATTAATTAATTATTTTTGTTACTTTTAGTTACCGAATTTGGACGTCAAAAGAAACCTCCTCATCGACCACAATCACCAAACATTCTTGTTGTACAGTGATAAGAATTGGTGATGATGGCTTCTCTGAAACTACAGTAATTATTCTTTATTTTCAAATAAGATCCATAATTCATTGTCCATTTTCAATACTAATATTTCTCATTAATATTTCTATTAATTATTTAAGTCTAGGACAAATTTATCTAAATAGGGCGGAATTCATAGTCAAATCTTATATTAAAGATCATCCTAAGTAATTTCTTAAGAGGTCATTTAAATTCATAGTCACTATCACATCCATAATACTATACTTAAAATGGATGATCTTTAATATAAGATTCGACTATGAATTGAGCTCATAAAATTTAAATAAAAAGACAAAAAGTCATGATCACTGCAGTGGTGTATTGGGAGGAGAACGCGGGAGAACGACGTTCCCTTACCTCTTTTTAGAACCGGTACGCGTTCCAGTATATTTTTATGTCCCGACAACTCCCACTTAATTCTACTGTTAGCATTTCTTTTTTTGTGTTATTAAATATTTTTTATAGTAAGAATAAGAAAAATAAAAACTTATATGGAAAAAAATAGTTTGCTGAAAATAGGACTTTTTTTGCTCCCACTATGCGTTCCCTTATATCTTATTTTACCAATACATCACTGGATGACTGACTTATAAGATTACTGGTATTTTTTAAAAAATATGTTTAATTACAAATTCTTATAATTTGTTTTATTAAATTAAATTCATCAGTTAAATTAATTATTATTATAACTGGTGTATCTTTTAATTCAATTAATGTGTTATGCATAACACATATGAATAAACATTTCCTGAAACGACTGGAACATAAGATTTTTTAAATGAAAAATATTTAAATAATATTATCGTTTTAAAAAAAATAGTATATTGAAATTGATTTAATTAAAATTTAAAATCATCAAATAAAAATAATTTAATTAAGAAATATACCTACTTTCTTTATATGAACATTTTTGTTTTTGTATATTAAAAAAAAAACAATCGGAATTAGCAATTGATTATTTCAGGTGTAATTGAAATAATTTATTAATGAAAATCTCCCATAGAAATAAATGGATTAGTAATACATAAGAATTTCTCTCGCTCTCTCTCTTTTTCCTATAAAAATTAAATAATAGAACCCTCTTCAATGAATTCCAAAAACATCCGCCGGAAGTAAACTGGCCGTTACTTATGAACAAGGTAACAGGGAAGGCATCTAAAAGCATGTGTCTGTAACAGGTGGTGAGTCCTCCACCGCCGCCCCCGCCCCTGGAAACCGTCATCGTTGAAGTGCACCGAAGTGAAACGGAACCCGATATTGAGCCAAACAACACAGACTCCAGCAACGAGGTACGCCCAACTGGCATAATTGAGCTACCAATATCAAATCAATCATCAAAAATTATTAAATTTAATAATTTATTATCTATTATAATAAATGATAATCAACTTGATTGAAAGATTTGGATAATACCGACTCCCTCTCGACTCATTTCCCTATTGGCTTGTCAGTGTGATGTCCCCATCAAGATTTCTTCCTGCTCTTTTGTTTTTTCGTCCTCGCAAACCATACACCTCTCTATATTGGGTTATTTTATCCCTTTACTTTTCTGAATAATGTCTCTAGTTTGTCTTTTTAAAAAAAAATTTTATAATGAAGACAATAAAGAAAAAAATGGTGAAACTGATCAAAAATCCTTAGGGGTTTCGATTCTTGCATGTTACGGCACAATGCTTATAATTTATTTATTTTTCTACTCTTTTCTATACTGATTGAAAAATAATCTATCTATATCCAAGAATATTGCGATATTATAAAGATCTTGAGGACAGTTGAGCAGGATAAAATAAACCACATAATCTTTGAACACATTTTTATCAGAAAAAATAAATATAATCTGTTAACACATTTAAATAATTTTAAAATTTTAAAAATTTTAAATAGATATAAGTTTTGCTAATATAATAAAATTAGATATATCAGTTATGAAAGAAATATGGTAGAGGCTCAAGTACCCAAAAAGTAATTTTTTTGGAAATATTAAAGATAAACATCCAAAATATACTTTTTTTATCCAGAAAACAAATTATATTTAAATTTAAAAACTTTTGTGTGAGCTTATTCAAAAAAGAAACATATAAATAAATTTTTCTTGATATTTTTATTTAAATACAATTATCGAATAATTTCTCATTAACAGAAATAAAGTTATAGTATTGATGGTTTTTATTCAAGGGTTCCAAATGTTCTGTATTATCTTTGGCTTCGAGTACCACAAGTAGTTCTCTATCAAGTGCAATAAGTCAAGAGTTGAATAGAAGGAATAAGGTATATTTATTATAAATCATCTACATTAATAAATTAAAAAATTCAACTAAATCATGACTTTAAAACAAAAAAATAATAATAATAATTTTAGCGACGCGAATCTACTGACTTAACAGATGAAGTAGAAAGTCAACAAGAGCGAAGAAAAGATATGCTTCTGAAATCCTTAAATCAAGAAAAAAGACATCAACATCAGCAGGTATGTCAAAAATATAAATCATTAATGCGTTTTTTTATTTCGTATTTTACTAAATTTAACATTTATTAAACAAAAATTATTTTTTATTAACTTATTTTTATGAATAATACATATAAATGAATTTAATTCATCTTTTTTTTTTAGTTAATGGCGGAATTTAAAAAAGCTCATAAGAAAATGTTTTCCTCCTCTGAGGAGGATAATATCAAACCTTTCAACACGGTAAGTAATAAATACTTGATTTTATTATAAAAAATTTAATGAATATAAAATTAAAACTTCACTAAAAGATAATTAAATAATTAGTAAATAAATGTGCTAAAGCATTTTATTAAATCTATAGTCTTCTTTACTATTATATATATTTAAAATATTATCAAATTTATGTTCAGGGTGTGAACAATATTTTATTTAAACAGGAACCAGGAGTTAATGCTTTGTCAATGTGGTTGAATAACTTCCAGGGGTTAAAGAAAAATATGAATTAACAAATATTATAGATATTTAAGTTTAGTTTGTTTTTTCAAAGGAATAGTTTACACAATCGTTGCATAAACTAATAATCTGTATCTATCGAATATGATTACTGATCTAATCATTAGTTTTTTAACTTAAATTATAATTACTATTTATCATATATCTATAAACTTAGATATTTTTCGTCTTGACTAGAGATTTTATATCAAGTTAAGCTTTATTTAATATGTATTCTGATTATTATTTTATTTTGAGTCTTTTGCTCTTTGATATTTATTTATTTTAATTACAATATATTTATAAATTCATTCTTTGATGTTGTGAGTATAATACAAGATATAAAACAAAAAATTAAATTATTAAATATATATATATATATATAACTTGGTCATTTTGATATATTTGAAAAATTGAATTTAGAAAAAAAAGAAATCTCTATATTTTCAGGCCTTAAATTTTTCTTTCAAAATTCATTCATAATTCCCACATACAGAATAATGTCCTCTCCCCTCCATTCAGATTACATGATTACCATGATTATCTCCCCAAATATGTATCTACTATACTAATAGAATCAGCTACCTTGGGGCCTTAATTACCCACCCGATGGTTGAAGAATTCAAGAAATCGTTGCTTATACATATTTCTTTGAGCCTTTCGACAACATTTCGTTTATTAGGGTATTACGAAGAAACCCACGTAATTCTAAATTATATTTTTCTTTTAGATCACTGTCTAGATCAAAATAAATATTTTATCATTTTTTATGACCAATTTTAAAATTTCTTTTAAAATAACATCTGCTAATTATGAGTAAATTTATAATATTAAATTGAAATATTTGATATCATAATAATATTAGATTCAAACATTTTTCATTTAAATAAATTAATTTAATTTCTTTTTATATAAAAAATTATTGTCTATATATATAAAACAATCGAGAATAATAATAATAATTCTTGAATATTTATTAGAAAAAAAAACAATTTCTATTTTAATGAAAAATATGAATTCCATATTCATAACGTTCATTTTAATTTTTTTACATAGATTTAGATACTTAGATAGAAGAGGTTGGGGTATAAGCATGTCAAAAAATAATGAAATTAATTTGTTGATAATAGTTCTAAAAGAAAAAAAAATGTGACAAAACATTAAAGCAAAAAGTGAAATTTATTTAATAATAATTCTTTTTTTTAATTTATTTTATATTTATTAATTTTATTATATTAAAAACAACTTTAATAATTATAAGTAATATTTATAAAGATTATAATTAATTATTACTGAACTGTATTAAGATCAAAATCAAAATAATCATAAATATATTAATCAGGGCTACCTATCCATTCAGTGGATCCTTTCATGATTTGCATAGATTATTTTTTTTATCTATGTTTTAATAAAATAATACCAATGACAAATTTCAAATTTCTAAAGCTTATTTTTTAATTATTTTTTAAATTTCAATTATATTTTAAAATGTACACATACATAACTAGATAAACCATGATAAACCATGACCTTATCTTATTTAATTAATCTAATTTTTTTGAATTTTATTGTCTTGTCTAACCATCAGTTTTCATTTTAATTTAATTTAGCAAGAAATAAAATGTCAATAATATAAATGACATAATGAAGATACATTAGCAATATTTTGGTAGCATTGTCTCATCATTACTATTGATTATTGATTATTGATTATTAAAAGCACTTCAATCACTTATCGCCTCTTATCTATTCATAAACTACATATATATATATATATATATATATATATATTCACTAAAAGACACTAGACACAAGAAAAATTAATAAATTTCAAAATAACATGAGAATAAAAGAATTTTAATTTAAATTTCGATATCGAGATTTTGATGTTTTTATAGGTTTTGAAGGTCCCTGAGTCATTTTTACTAAGTTTGAGAAAAATGTCTGCCTCTGTGTGTGTTTGTGTTTGTTTGTTTGTCTGTGTGTGGGTTACAAGATTATGCAAAAACGATTTTAGCTAGAATCATGAAATTTGGTATACGGGCATTATTCAAAATTCGTAGTTTTCTATTGCGAGATAGTCGAGTGGAGACACTCCAGCTTTTTTTTTATTTAAAATTGTGTTTCCTTATAAAAGTTAATTTTTCTCATTCAATTCATTCATTAACACGAAGTATATGTATTGTATATACACTGACAGAAAAAAGTGAACGTCAGTTTAGCTAGCAGAACACCTCATTAATCACAACATCATTAATATATGTGAATTAATTATTATATAATACCATTAAAACATAAAACTGTCCATCATTTAAAATTAAATTGTAAATTAAAAATTAATTTCTTGAATTTTAATTCACATATTAATGATGTTGCGATTAATGAGGAGTTCTGCTAAATAAACTGGCGTTTTCTTTTTTCGCTCAATATACATACATTCCTAAGTGAATTAATTAATTCAATTTAAATTTGTTTTTTTTTTATTTAAAATAATTCTATCTTATCTGTTATTAATTATTATCGCTATTAGTTAAATTTTTTTATATTAAAAACTTCATGAAGAGCCCACTTCTATGAAGATGTTCCTTTAACAAAATCCCGTGGCCGGCACTTTAATTTCTCATCTTTATTGTGTGAATGATTCACGACGCTTACGAGAAACGATATTGAATTTTTATCAGAGGCGCACACGAATGTTACATAAAGGATTCCGCCAGGTGCCGGGGAAGGTGGCGGTGAGAGGGAGTGGGGGGGGGGGGTTAGACAACGGCGATGTGCGAGGCAAATGCCGTGTCAGTCGTGCCGTGAACGCCATTCGCTACGCAACCCTCCAAACACATCGCGCCGCATCACGATGACATCACACCGGCTTACGTTACCCATCGCGAAATAAATACTAAGAAATTAATTATTTTCAACCGAGAACAAACGACCTTGCATCAAACAAAAACAAAAATAAAAATAAAAAAAATCACACAGGTGGCAAAGTTGACGCGTCATGTCATCCAACGGTCACATGAAAATACCGAAAAAACCCGTCAAATTAACTATCGAGATTCAATCTTATGCAGTAAGTCGTTTATATATATTTATATTTATTTATTTTATAAAATGATATCAAATTCTTTTCCATTTTATTTTTTTCATAAAATTTATGATAATTTATTTAAAAATAAAAAATAAAAATATACTCCTTCATTTTAACTAAACCAAACTCATTTGGATTGTGAGTGATCATTTATATTAAATATGATATAAATTATAAAATAATATTAATACAAATATTATAATAGACATAAAAATTGTTTACAAAAATGAAATTAAAAAATAATAAATAATTTTACGTATGTACGTAAATTAAAATATAATACGTATGAACTTAAAATTCTTTTTAAACTTTCAATGACTATAAAACTAAAATGTTAGATTATAATAATAGTAGTATATAATTGGAGATATTTTTTTCTAAGTTTTTTTTTACCTAGTTTCGGTTTATAGAAACACATCTAAATAAATACTTTTATATTTATTGACAAATATAATTTTTAAATTAAATATTTTAATGCTCATAAGAAAAATGACATTTTTATTTATAATTAAAAGTTTTCTAATATATTTATAAAAAATAAGCTGGAGTTTCTCCACACGACTATCTCGCAATTTCAATTGGATTAAATAACATATATAATATTTAAATTAAATTTAATTAATTATAAATTATAAATTAAAATTAATTTTTGTCTACATACACAAATACACACATACACACACACACACAGAGAGACATTTTTCTCAACCTTAGTGAAAATGTCTCAGTAACCTTCAAAACGTATAAAAACATCAAAATCTCGACATCGAAAATTTTCGTGATCGCAATACTATCTATGGCGAGATAGTAAAAAAATTATTTTATTTTATTTTTTTTTTTTAATTTCATTTTGTTTTGTATATATTTAGTAATAATTATTTCGAATTAATGAAATTTAATTTTAAAGAATTTTATAAAATCTATTTTATATAATAATTTCTTACAAATTAATCGTAAAATATTATTACAAATTATTTCTCAGTATTTAATCTCTTAATCGATATATATATTTCAAAAATATGTCTAATTAAATGATTTGACTCATATATGAGAAATTTAAATGCAACGTAGAAAATTAGATAAAAAAATATATTCGATAAATGAATCGAATAAAAGGTAAATATTATTCCTATAATTTTATTATTCATTAGATAGAAATTTTTCTTATAAATTTTAATTTATTATTAATCTCATTATAAATCTTTATCTTTATGATATATATAAAAATAATATAATGAAATAAATTATACATTTTTAATGTAATGTAAATGAAATTATTAACATAAAAAAAATGAAAATAAAGCCATCTATGTATTTTTACTATCTCGCCAGGATAGTATTGCGATCACGAAAATTTTCGATGTTGAGATTTTGATGTTTTTATACGTTTTGAAGGTTCCTGAATCATTTTCACTAAGGTTGAGAAAAATGTCTGTGTGTGTGTGTGTATGTGTGTATGTGTGTGTGTGTATGTGTGTATGTGTGTGTGTATGTATGTAGGCAATATTACGCAAAAACGGTTTGAGCTAGAATGATGCAATTTGGTACATGGAAATTATTCAAAATTCATAGTTTTCTATCAACTTTTGAGAAATGTAGCTCAACCGGAAGAGGGTCATTACCTACAACGTTTTGATTTTTTTTCCTCTAAAGTGACCGTAAAAATAAAGATATATGTTTGATAATTTTTCACATGATTAATAATTGTATAAAACTGCTATATATAGAATTTCAGCTTGATTGATTCGCTGAAATTACCAGAATTAATTTTTTAACACTGCAAATCTCACGCGCCAACACGTGACGTGGTGCCATCAACAAAAAGCCAAACATGCGCTGGTTTAATATTTATTATTTATTATTTATAATTTATAATTAATTAAATTTAATTTAAATATAATATATTATGTTATTTAATCCAATTCAAATTGCGAGATAGTCGAGTGGAGACACTCCAGCTAATTTGTAATATTTTATAAATTCACAAATAACCGGATCATTCCTAACATGAGATCATTTACACAATTTGTGAAAAATTAAAAATATAGAAATATAATTTTAATTAAGAGATATTATATAATTTTTTTTCATTATTATCTTTCAAATAATAATCTTAATGATTCAAACTATTCGGAATGTTGTCTGAGTATTAGATATTATAATTTGAAAAAATTTGTTTATATAAAGAAAATAATTGGAATCATCTACGAAATTTTATATGTGGAACTTGTATAGCAGGGGTTGCCAAAGTGGTCTATACAGACCCCAAGAGGCCTATTTAACAGCAGTAGGGGTCGATCTGACCCAAGGGGTCGAATGGGGATCAATTGGGACTCGAAGGAAAAACCGTTCCTAATACGCAAATCACCCATACCTAACTGCGTATGTAAAATTTTAAATTTTTTTATAATTGACTTAATATAATTTTCTTTATAGAAAATAAAACAATAAACGTATAAGTATATATTTATATGGGCGAAAAGAAGTAAAAAATATGTAGCTACTTTATTTATTGTTTATTAAATAATATATTTAGGCTAATAGATAGTTTTATTTTGATTACCTGAAAATTAACTTTAAGAGATTTGGAAAAAATATAGGTGGGTCGATGATCAAAAAAATTTGGCGACCCCTGTCGTATACATATAACAATTTTGGACAAGCATTAAATTAACTTCAGCTCCCAACAAAAATTTAAATCAATTTTAGTAATATTTTAATTATATTTTTTTTAATTAAATTCATTTAATGCAAATAATACTTTGTTATATAGATTTCATGTTCATATTATTATTATTATTATTATTATTATTTTGACTACAGATAAATTTTAATTATAAAAATGATCACACAAATAATTATTTTACATTTTCTCCCTCTTAAATTTATTTCCTTATTAAGTATTTAAATACTTTAGCTAGATAATATTTAAGACTTTAAATTTGAATTTATTTTGATACGTAGTTATGTAGCATTTCATAATAATAAATTTATGAAAAAACCGGAATAGGGTTCTCATAAATTTCCTTAGACATGCCCAGCCTTGGCATATCTTTTATAATAATTTTCCTTATACACATTTTATTAATTCTACCAATATATTTTGAGAATAGATTGGATTAGTGTATTCAGGGAGGGAGATATCTGTATAGATGGAGAAGAGGTTATGATATTTGAAAGTGTACAAAATTTCAATTAATAATAAATTTTTTTTTATATAATTCAAAACATCAAAACATCTAATGCGTGATAAGTTTAACACTCTCGCTAAATTCTTTTTAAATCACGGTCTAATTAGTTTTATTATATTATATTTTATTTTTTTACTAAACTTTGAAATCCAATCACAATTATAAATTATAAAAATGTCAATTTTTTTTTTCATGAATTATTATTTGTACCTGGTTCACCGAGCCGCCGCTCATTACTTTAATTAATTATTTCTTATGAACTATTAATATTTAATTTTAAGATTATTATTTAAAATAAATAAACGACAAAATATATTAAACAATTTCAAATAATTTAAAAGAACATAAATTAAAAAAAACAAAATAGCCCTTAAACATTCGTATTACTTCACTGAAAGACAGAAAAGTATGGCCTTTGGATATAATATGTAATTTGATTACAAAATATTATTAAAATAATTATTTTTAATTTTATTTTATTTATAATATTCTGTATTAAGGAAGAGCTTTCCGGTGCCATTTTTTTTATTATTAAAATTCCTATTTTAAATTAAGAAAAAACTAAAAAAGATTATTTTTCCCGAAGCCGAAACCAATTCACAGATCGATTTTTCTTTATAAAAATTACCTAAGGAGTGAATTTCAAAAAAATCCTTAGAGCGGTTTAATATTTCAAAAATATACAAAGATATATATATAATTTTTGCTATTATAATAAGATAAGATATTTGAATTAAAAATAATAATTTAAGTTCATTTAACAAATTTTTAATAGATCTATTAAAAAGAATCATTAGATTAAATCATTCAATTAAAAACAGATAAATTATTTAATATAATTTGTCATTATCTAAATTGACATTAGACATAAATTTGAAATCGCTATGTTTGATGTATTTTCAAATATTTTTAACTAATAAGAATATCCCCAATTTCAAATTCTTATTGTAAATTTCAATTGGAACCATATTTTATACTTTTAGTGATAATCGTCAAGAAATAGTAATATTAATTAATATTATTGTTATTATATTTTTATAATTAAAAAAATAAGTATAACTGCATTGAAATTTTATTTATTGAATTCGCAATTAGTATAATGATAAAGACAAATCGATTAATTTCCTAAGCTTTTAGCTTCCTAAATTTTAATAAGTTATTTATAACTAGCATTTTTTAATTTATTTTGAAAAATATTTCTTTCTAAAAAAATTTTTTTTTTATATAATTAAAATAAATATATATCAAATAAGTTTAATTTTAAGTCTAAAAATATTTAAATTTCCTTATCTAATAAATTTTTTTATATTCTATATAAAGATTTCAAAAATTATACTACATTATAATTTATAATTTACATTATAAAGTTTAATATAAAATGCAAGTCAAGGATTGTTTACAAATTAATTGGAATACCTGTTATTCTTATTTGATGAACTTACAATAAAATTATTATCATATATATACATATAAAAAAATATAAAAATTAAATTGAATCCACAATTCTAAAAGCAACAATTTTTTAAAGAATTTTCTATGAGTTTATTATGTGAATACAATTGTTTAATTGTAATAATAATAAAAAAATGCAATCATTATTTTTTTTTAAAAAAAAAAAAAACTAAGTTGAAATATATAATAAAAAAAGACTTTCTGTAATAGTTTTTGTTCTCCTCTTTGAATTAATAATATCATTAATTATCCAATGAAACAATCTTTCTTTGTGAGAGAGAAATGATTAACTTAATCAACTGTGAAAGTTTCTGCCTCCTGTTCTATTCATCATTAAAAGGAAACAAAAATATTATTTATTTTATTTATTAATTATTATATACGCTAAATAATTATTAGATATTTATTAAATTAAAAATATTAATTAAATATTAATTGGTAATTCATAAGTGTCCTATTTATAAGTTAAATAAATATAATCATATAGATAGATTTTAAATTAATTATTAATATTAATTTTAATACACAAAAACTTAACATGTGAAACGTAGAAATTGAAAATAAAGAAAAATTAAAATTTATAAAACTATTATTTTGCCAGTTGTATTATATGGGTGTGAACCGTGGTCTATGACCTTAGGAGACGAGAGTATAAATTTAGAGTACTTATAAAATTGATTTAAAATTAAATTTTTAATTTTAAAATTCACAGACTGCATAATGAGGAATTGCATCTTCAGACATAGTTATAGTAATAAATCCAAGAAGAGGTGTAGCTCAGGATAGGGATACTTGGAGAAATGTGATTGCTGCAGCCAAGGACTTTCGAGTTCCGTAGAGCCACAGAGACAGATATAATATTCATTTTATATTAAATATAAATTTGAGGGATAATAAAAAGATGTAGTAGAACAAAAAACCTAATTTATATATCTCAGATTTATTATATTAGATTAGATCTTTTGGAAATTTCAACTTAATTTTATATACATAATCCTACTAGATTATGATATTAATTTGAAGCAAAGTTTTACTTTCAAACGCATTAAAAAAAATGAAAAAATATCTTTATAAGTATAAATGATAATATAAAAAGTAAATTGTATTCAAAGTTTGATAAATGGATAATATATAATAAAATATATAACTAATGAATTGATTTAATCTTAAATATTAATTAAATGAATTCATTATTATATCATTTTCAAATATGATGGCTGAATGGTAAAAGTATTTAAAATTCAATCAAATACACACGTATATACATTTAGAGATTTAGAATATGGAAAAAGAATAACTATTCTTAATTATTATGAATAATTAAAAATAATAATAAAAAATATTAATTAAAATAATTAATTCTTAATTACTTACCATCTATCATACACAGTCAACTTTGGATGTCTTGTCTGATTCACTTAACAAAGCAAACTAAATAAATTAAAATAATATTTTATTATATTTCTTGTTATCGTTTTTCCAAGAAATTAGGATGAGTAGTTGATCGGTTCTCGAAACAAAAACAATTTAAATACACGAATTGTTCTGGAGAGACCCGTTTTCAATGCATATAGAAATTTAACATAAAAAGTTCTCTTTTATTTTTATTATTATTTATATAAAATTAGATTAATATTATTAGTAAATTATTTCCAATAATTTTTCAATTAATTTTAATTATTATTAGAAATATTATAAGTATAAAATTAAAAATAAATATATTTATTAATATTATTACAAAATATATTATTATTCAGTCATATTATATCTTTAATTATAAATCAATAAATCAATATTCTTAGAATATAATTAATTGCAATAAAAAAAAACAATTGAAAGGAGGAATTTTAAGGTTTGATGTAAAATAAAATTTTATTGAAAATTCAATGTATAATTTAGTGATTGAGTGTTATTAGGGGATGACAAACGCTACTTTAATCAGGGTATTTCAATCATGATTTAAATTTGAGTAATATTGAAATAAAAATGATAAATTCCTGTAATGCTGCCTCTTTTCGCGCAATCAAGGAAGTATCTTGACGGGATTTCGATATGTTATGAGTTTTGAGACTTTTCCCATAGCTAACCAAAGAGATTAGCACCTGAAAAATATTACATCAATGAACTGAGAGAGTAAAAGGAGATTGATGAAATTTCCAAATAATAATAAAAAAAAAAATAAAACTATTTAAAGGAATTGAAACATTTGATTTCAATTTCTGTATTTTCATAGAAAATATGACCTATTATATTTTTTATATACAATTGGTTAAATAAATCAAACGTCCCATAAAATAACCAACTGCTTCCTGGGCGTTCTGTTGGAAAAGTCAATCTTTCTCTATTGATACAACATTCAAAAATTTATATAATTGACACATAATAAATAATCTTCATTTTAATTTGATAGATTTCAATAAATACTAATTAAACTCAGACTGTTAAAGTTCATTGAGCATTATATTTGTATATTATACATGTGTTAATCAAAATTTCGAAATAACCGTGGGAAGTTGATTCCATTGCACTCGTGTGACTTCACCTCACAATCAAGGAAATTAAAAAATCTTACTTCATTTATATTCATATACATATGTTATATATATTTTTGTTTATACACCTTCCATTCCAAAAGAAACCGAACTTTTTAAAAAAATTAAAAAACCAATGTACATTTTGGAACAAATCATTTTTATTAATCAATGTATTCCCCTTCTGCATCGATACACAAATTTGCACGCTCCAACAAGTAGTCAAACGACTTCTCCATGTCCTTTATTAGAATAGTGTTTAAGACGTCGGTCGTCGTCTTCTCAATGGCTTCAATCGATGCGTGCCACTTTCCTTTCATTGCCAAATGCAGTTTAGGGTACAGATAGAAGTCGTACGGAGCCAGATCTGGTGAATAGGGCGAATGATGCAAAGGAATAACGTGATTTTTGACCAAAAATTCAGTTACAAGTCGCGAACGATGTGATGGTGCATTATCGTGCAAAATAGTCCAACTGCCGATTTCTCGATATTCTGGCCGAATACGACGAATTCTTGCCAGCAAACGCTTCATGACGCCCAAGTAAAACTCTCCAGTGACTGTCTGGCCGGGTGGAACAAATTCTTTGTGGATAATTCCTTTTGAATCGTAAAAATCCGCTTTTGGGACGGCCTGATCTCTACCCGATTTGAATCGCCCGAACCAGCAGCTCTTTGAAACTCATTTTCCGACCGATGTACAAAACACACTGACATTTGACACAATAACTTTTGTTGTATGCATCCAAATGTCATGAAATTTATACCAGTTGTCAATGAGGGACTAAACCATCTACGGGTAAAATATTACATCAGATGGCATTAGTGGTACTATTTTTTTTTTAAAGTTCGGTTTCTTTTGGAATGGAGGGTGTATACCATACCTACATATTTATATTAGATTGAATTATTACAAACATCATTATACACTCAAAAATTGAACATTAAGTAGATATAGGTACTTATAAATCTTTATTATTAAAAAAAAATTAATAAAATAGTATTTATAATAAATATAAATATGATTTAATTTGGTATGGTTTATCAAAAAAATTTTAAGAAAATTAAAATAACTTTTAACATAATTTTTTTTTTTAAATAATCTAATAATATGTAGGAATGCGTACATAGATAAAATTTTTGAAATGTTTAAAATCGTTTTATTAGATTTAATTAAATTACAGAAAATTATAGGTAAAATGTTAGTCATATCTTAACACCAATCTTAATTCAAACAAGAATCATTATTTATCAAATCAAAATGATAATTTTGTTTTAGAGATAAAATATTGAATTTTTTTTTTCTAAAAATGAAATCAAAATTATTTTTTTTTTTTGAATATTGTATGATGACATAATTACATTTTATTTCAAATTTCAAATCTTCGTTTATCTTTTCCTTTACTCTAAATTAACTATCCTTGGTCCCTAAATCAATATGTAAGAATTAATGTTTAATTAAATTTAATTTCTTCACTGTTTTTTATTTTTAATATGTGTATATATCATTAATCAAAATATTAATATAAAATTCTACATTTAATGAAATATAAAGTTCTAAATATTCTCTGGATTCTTCCTATTATTTATAAAATTACAATTCTTATTTTTGTTGTTAATTTGGAAATAAATAAGCAGAAGTGTCTCCATTCGACTATCTCGCAAATTTGAATTGGATTAAATAACATATATTATATTTAAATTAAATTTAATTATAAATTAAAATTAATAAATAATATTTATTAATCCAGCGAGTGTTTAGCTCTTTGTTGATGGCACTAGGACACGTGCTGGCGAGTGATTTGCAGTGTTAAAATATTAATTTTGGTACTTTCAGCGATTCAATTAAGCAAAAATTCTACATAAAGCAGTTAAATACAATTTTTAATCATGTGAAAAATTAATATCTTATATCTTTATTTTTACGGTCACTTTAGAGGAAAGAAAATCAAAACGTAGTAGGTAATGACCCTCTTTCGGTTGAGCTACATATCTCAAAAGTTAATAGAAAACTACGAATTTTGAATAATGCCCGAATACCAAATTTCATTATTTTAGCTCAAACCGTTTTTGCCTAATTTCCATTTAAACGTTGTAGATATATAATAAATGAAATAAAATTAATTAATTAATTTTTTTTGTTAAAAATTTCATACTACTCAAGTACATATTAATAACTATGATTAAAATAAATAAAGTCTGTTTTTTTTTTATGAATTATTATTTTATTCTTTTGTAGAAACAAGATTGAATAATCATTAAAATCAATTCTAGAGATGATCTTTATCATTAAATTAGAAAAAAAATCAAAATTCTTTTTGCTTGAATATTGAACTGAACAAATGCAGAAGTCAATGAATTCAACTTGTATTTATTTATTTTCTTTGATTTGTTAGTAAATAAATTATTCAAGTCTTTATTTATTTTACTATTTTATTATTTATTATTCAAAAATATTGAATTCTTGGAATATCAAATATTTATTTATATTATTTATTAATATAAAATATAAAACTTTCTTTCGAATAATAATATTGAAGAAAATAAAAATAAAACTTTTCATATGTGGAGTTTTCTTAGAAAGTAAAAAAAAACTTTTCAAAACAAAACGAATTCTATTATATATTCGTATATATAATTTAATTAACTCGACAATTATTTATTTTTGTTTTTTATTTTTATCGCTAGAGTAACATAATTAGAAAGAAATTACTTAAGTGTGAATTAATTGAGTTTACTTTGTAAATATCTAAAAAATTTTCATGCTAAACTTTTTAATCAGTCATTTATATGCTTTATTAATTATTCCATTTTTATTACATATAAATATATATTTACAAAAATATTTTAGGATAAAAATAATATTTCTTATAGTTTAAGTGAAATGTTCTTTTAATAAGAGGTTCATCTTATTGAAGAAGGAGAATAGAGAGTTGTCAAATAAATTCTTCGATAGAATTATGATTGAAAAATATATTATAAAACTGAATATTTAAGGGAATGACAGTGAATGAATCTAGAAGGTTACCAAGGGAATGAAAGTAAAGATAAAGGATATTTAAGAGAAGAATTAATTGCCCTTGTAAAGGCGCCACAGGGTGAGAGGTTAGCGTAGCTGCCTCACGTTCTCGTGGTCCCGGGTTTAAGTCCCGGGACTAGCAAGGGAATTTCTCTCGCTGGGGTCTATGGGACGGAGTCAACCCAGCCTCCGGGATCAAAATTGTGAAAGTTACTTGATAGCGTCTCCGATCAAGAAAATCAAGGTAAAGGTTGAGAGGACCCGTTCTACTGATCATAGGACACCTTATTGATATAACCGACTTGATAGGCGTTGTCCTTGCGTAGGACGTACAAAGTAAGAGGTTTTTTTCTTATTAATTGCTTTTAGATGGGTAGATACAGAATTTAAAAGGGGAGGGTACACAATAAAAAATCCCATTTAAATATATAAATCAACACACTGCATTTACTTTTAAGCGGTATTTGCTATCGAAATATATAATATAATTATAAAATTTTTTATACAATTAACAATAAAATTTATATTATTTAATATAAATCAAGTATGAAAGCTCAACCTTAGTTGTCTCTTGATAACTCTAATCTAAATTAAACTCAAAATGTTTATTATTATTTTTCTAACAGCGTAAGTAGATACTTAAAATATTATTATGTTTAAAGAACAATTTTGAAGGTGAATGGCCTGCGTTAATAATTGTTTCTAAGAGGGAGAAGTGTCATGAATTTAATTAAGATAAGGTAAATGGGATTAAAAAACAAATTTATCTTTTATTTATATAGATTTTTTCATAAATTTTTAATAAAGAAATTGATCATAAGTTTAATTTAATCTTTCATTTAGCTTAAGTCTAATTTAATGAAATTAAAAAAGAAAATCGTCACTGTGAACGCATCGAATAAATGTAACTTATAGAGTTCTTATCCAACAACTGTTGAATGAGAAATTGAACTCGAACAACGCACAAATGAAGATGAAATGTATAATTAATTGATAATTGAATTAAAAATATAAGTTTGAGTATAGCTTTACCCGTATCAAACATAAATGATAAAAAATTAAATAGAATTTAACTATCTCTTAAAAAGAAAAAAAAACATGTTTTGCTTCATTCTTTTTGATAAAATATTCTTACTATGAAGACGGATATCAATAATTATTGAATAATAAATTGTTTAAGATGTACTATACTATGTAATATTTAATTTAATAAACATGTAAAATTATTTCCACTTCCGTTTTAATTTCATATTAAAATAAAAATACATTCTATTGGAATAATCAACGTCATGTATGTCAAATGTTTTATTTTTCTTAATATTTAATAGTTAAAATCATGTTGCATTAGTTTATTCTCAATACAGATTGGGTAATATTAAATTGGAAATGATTAAGATTATCTTTTATTTCATTTACAAGGATATGTCAAACATGATATATTGTTCGTTGTTAATTTACTTACCCTCATTTTCAATATTTATTTCAACTAGAAAAAGATAAAAAAATGCAAGATGTATTGTTACGTTTATTCCCCCCTTCCTGGACTCTCAGAGCATTATAATTCATTTTATCAAATACTTATATAAATGATAAGATAATTGTTATTTTCAAATGTTTTTTTTTCTTGCACCAAACTAACAATTTTTGAATGTTTTTAGATGAATTAGTTTAGATTGTTTAATAATATTATGTATTATATATATGTATATATAGTTAAGCATACGCTTCTTCCAATCGTCGAATCACTTCTGAAATGCACTTTTCGGAATGGCCATCAGTTCGTTCTTCGATTCCGACTTTATCTCATCAATTGTGGCAAAACGCTTTCCTTTCATTGGTCTCTTCAGATTTTGGAATAGGAAAATGACGCAGGGAGCCAAATCTGGTGAATACGGTGTTGTTTTTGGCCAATCACGAACAAGCAATGATGAGTGAGATGTTGCATTATCGGAATGCTTAATCCATGATTTGTTTTTCTACAATTCCTATCTTTTGAGCAGTAAACTTTGCATAACTTCCTTGTAGTATTCCTTATTAAGAGTACGACCTTTTGACAAGAACTCATCATCCACCATGCCTTTGTAATTGAAGAAAACAGGGAGCAAAACCTTCACATTTGTTCGAACTTTATTCCATTTTTAACGCAAAATTTAATTCTTTGAAAAAATCGAAGAACACAAAAAAAACGTGACTAACTTTTTCAGTTGTCAAAAACAAACTACTAATCCAAAATGGCTGATAACGTCAACATATGAGAAACATATGTGTACCAACATAACAAAGAAAATTTCGATAATATACGCAAAAATTCAAAATTCATCTTTTCTTTTGAATTGACCTCGTATGCTATAACTTAGATAAAGATTTGTACATAATTCATAGTAAACAATGTATAAGGGTATTTTGATAATATTTGAATACATGTGTAATTATGATAATTCAATGTCATTTTGGTGATGGCAACTGCAAGTGGGTCACAAGTGCAATAAGCTCTATTCAATCCAATTGAATGAAGAATGAATGATTCATTATAATCATTCAGCTAATTTCTTATATATTTCTATATTTTTAATTCATGTTCATTTGAAAATTAATATTAATCTTTTCTATTATTTGAAAGTGTTCTTAACTTCGCAAAGGTTTATATTCCGTATTAATTATTGATATGCTTTCATATTTTTATCATTTAATAAATCAAATGAGTTATTAATAATTTAATTAAATTAAAATTAAAAAACAATTATATATATATATATATATATATCTCGGTATTTTCGGCAACAATCATTTTTCATTAGTTTTGTTCAAAAATATTTAGTCTGATGATAAGGAATTCCTGATTTTATGCCGCTTAAATCGCAAGATTTTTTTTTTATTGATTTCGAAGTACTTATTATAAACAATATGAATTATATTGAACAAAGTAAGGTGCCAATGAATTCTGTTCTTTCACAAGAACAATGCTATTTTTTCCCCTGTGTCTCCCACGTTGATGACGATTGTCCACACTCTTCCTGTCATAGACGGACTCCCTGTGCCTGGGTTCCCGTGACCATTTCATTTCCTCTTTTTATATGTGTCCTATGATCTTTAAAAGGGATCATGATAGAAATCATTTAACAAATAATGATAAGTCAATGTCATTTCGTTTCTATTACCTTTAGTTATATTTTTGAATACTTTTAAAAAATTTAAAAAGGGATTTAAAAATTAAATTAAAAGGAATTAATAAAAAAAATAAGTTGACCTGTGGCCTGGCGCAGAACCGACCGAAGCTTTGAAATAAATTAATTTCCAGCTACAGAAACAATTTCAAATAATTTAAATGTAACTATTAATGCAATAAAAAACAGATATGGATAAGGAGGCTCTGGCTGTGACGTCATGAAGGGCTGGGTGACGTCATATAATTTTAAATTAAGAAAAAACTAATGAAGATGATTTTTTCCGAGGATAAAATCAATACAAAGTGCATGATTCGTGGTGATATGTAAAAATCTGCACATGTGAAATTTGGTGTGAAAACAATACCTCCCTTACTATCGTCGGTTGGTATTAATTGAAAAAAAAATTATTTTCATTCTGGATATTCTAGAATCAATTGCATATTCATTAAAATAATAAATATATATATATATATATATATATATATATATATATATATATATATATACGTATATATATATATATATATATATATATATATATATATATACGTATATAGGTATATTGAAATCGTGCAGGCAAACATTCATCAGCATGATAATTATTTAATGATGATGAAATGCGTAAGAGAAATTAAAATACAGATTTATTACAATAAATCAAAAGAGGAAATCATAAGAACTAATGGGAATTTTGTTTAACGTTACAAACTATTAAAAATATAATCAGATGTTCATTGAATTTACCAAATAATTAAATTCAATTTAAGACAAACACAAAAGCAAATTGCCATCACACAACTTTCATCTAATACTACTGTAATACCATGTAAGAAGAAAGAAATCACTATTATAATAATATTTAAAACAAATAATATATATATTTCTTTAATGTTGAAACATTATGCATTTAGTAAGGAAAATATATTGTAATATATATTTAGAAGAAAATAATTATATATTTTAGATAATAATTAATTAAATGAATTAAATAAGATTGTATTTAATTTCTCTTAAATATATTAAATTAAATAACCCAAAGTAATAGTTAAGCAATCATATTTATACTATTAAAAAAGTAATGTAATTATATTTAACATAATAAATTATTGTTTATTTTTTCTTATCATTGTCATTTAAAAACATTTTAAAATTAAATATACAATTTTGTTTTAAATATATCGGCAAGATCTCGGCTATTTATAAAAAAAAACAATTCTATGTATTAACTTTATCATTTTGACGTGACTAGATAGACTCGTTTTGTTCTGAAAAGTTGAGCGCGTCTAAGTGAATTAATTACAAGCGATTTCGCATTTTTCTGATGAGAGTCTTTCTTAGTTTTCTTGCCCCTCAAACAAACATCCACGCCAACCACTTGTGGGAGAATCTCACGCGACTTATTATTTTTAAAATATGCATTTCGGATTTATTTATGTATCCTATATTTTGTTTATTTACGAAAAGACATTGAAAGGCCAAAAGACCAAACAAACATTGAAGAAAGTTTAGAAATTTTATTGATTATGTATTCTATCGAAAAAAGGTTTTGATCATGAGAACACCAATAAATTAATAAAATATCAATTTGAAATTTTCTCAAACATAAATAATATTCTTCAAATTTTGAATCAATCGGTTAATTGAAAATGAGATAAAATTTAATCACTTAATTTATTTTAAACAGAAAGTTCAAGTATGTGTATCATAATATTAAAATAAATACTGTACTGGTTATGTGAAAATTAAAAAAACAACATTAAAATGCATTTTAATGATATAATTATAAGGAAAGATTTAATATATATATATATATATATATATATATTAAGTATAATTATTTCTGAATTGTGCACCAGTTTGTTAGAAATAATCAATTTTTTTTTTCAAATGTATATACATGATCAATTGTTTATATTTATTTTAAAATATGTATATTAAAAGTTAATAAATATTAAAGTATTTAATTTTGAGTTAAAAAATCTATTATATATTGAATTATAATAATAATTGCAATTGGATATGTTTCTAACGTAAGTTTCATCTTAATAAAGAAAATTTTTTAAAATAGGCTGGAGTGTCTCCACTCGACTAGCTTGAAATTTGAATTGAATTAAAATAATATATATTATATGTAAATTAAAAATTAACAAATAATATTTATTAAACCAGCGCGTGTTTGGCTCTTTGTTGATGGTACCACGTCACATGCTGGCGCGTGATTTGCAGTGGTAAAAAATTAATTCCGGTACTTTCAGTGATGCAATCAAGCTGAAATTCTATATATAGTAGTTTTATACAATTTTTAATCATGTGAAAAACTATCAAACATATATCTTTATTTTTACGGTCACTTTAGAGGAAAAAAAATCAAAACGCACAAGTAACTTCCGGTTGAGCTACATTTCTCAAAAGTTGATAGAAAACCACAAATTTTGAATAATGCCCGTATACCAAATTTCATGATATTAGCTCAAATCGTTCTTGTCTACATACACACACACACACACATATTTATATATATATATATATATATATATAAATATACAGGCATTTTTCTCAACCTTAGTGAAAATGATTCAGGAACCTTAACGTATAAAAACATCAAAATCTCGACATCGAAAATTTTCGTGATCGCAATACTATCTCTGGCGAGATGTAAAAAATCAAAGAATACAATAAATAAAAATAAAAGTGACAATTTCTCAAAAGTTGATAGAAATTTTATTTTTATTTTATTTTATTACCTATAAAATCTTTTATTCATTTGAATATAATATGATATTAGAAAATATTGAATTATACAAATTCTTACAAACTTTGGTTACTCTATATACTATTATAAAATGTTTAAATATAATTATTTTTCATATTGTGGGTTAATTCACGCGCTTGATCTTATAATCTCTATTAAACCCTAAATCCCTCTTTTATACAACTTGATGATAAACATGATAATGATAGTCTAGTAATCTTTATTATTTTTTTTACAATTATTTATAAGTAAAGTCGTGCTTATGCTTGAAGTATATAATTATCTCAAATCACCTGACTTATTTTTTTACATGGATTTTTTCCTCCTCGTAGAATACATTTTAATATTTAACTATATTATAATCATATAGATTGATGAATAAAACATTATAAAGGAGACGAAAACTAAAGTTAGAAATAATGAAAATGAAAAAAAAAATAATTTCTTTTGGTATTTATAACTCTTATTTTTCTAAATTATTAAGAATTTTAAATATTAATTTATAACCAAAGTTGGATTAGTTGATGATTTTTATAATGAAATTTATAATTTTGTTCTCCTAAAGATAAATATAAATAAATTTTCAAATAGTAATATTCAAAATTTATCAGATGACTACATTTTTACCGACCGACTATAGTAAGGGAGGTATTGTTTTCACACCAAATTTCACATGTGGAGATTTTTACATATCTCCACGAATCATGCATTTTCTAATCAGAAAAAAGTATTTTTAGCATGATGTCTGTCCGTCCGTCCGTCCGTATAGATGTGTACAGCCTGAACGGCTGAACGGATTTTGATGAAATTTGGTATATTTACTTAATGCATCAGTGGGATGAATTGATCAACTTTTGGTGCAAATCCGGAAACCGAAAGTGAGCGTTAGCGATCGACGCTAGGAAGGAAAGGGTTATTTTCACACCAAATTTCACATGAGGAGATTTTTCTATATATCACCACGAATCATGCACTTTTATTGGTTTTATAATTAAAAATCATATTTATTAGTTTTTTCTTGATTTAAAATTATATGACGTCATCCAGCCATTCATGACGTCACAGCCTGGTCTTGCATATATATTATAAATAAAATAAAATTAAAAATGTTTATATTTATTATTTATGTATCCTTATCTGTTTTTTATTACATTAATAGATATATTAAAATTATTTGAAATTATTTCTGTAGCTGGAAATTAATTTACTTCAAACCGTCGGTCGGTTCGGACCTGGCCACAGGTCAACTTATTATTTTTACTTCTTGTTTTAAACACCAACATATTTATTTAACATTGATTGATTATTTATTAAAATATTTTTTTAATATTAACCAATTATTAATCTAGAATCAAATTGATAATCTAATTTTATTTTACTTTTAATTAATTAATTTGTTTATTTATAATTTTCAAAAGTAAGGAAGTCCGGAACCTTTGAAGTGTGAAATATTATAAATTATAATATTTATTATATTGAATTCATTTAATTTCAATCTAAAAATTGAAAGTTTTTCAATTTCAATTTCACTGGTCAGCCCCTTAATTTAAAGAGAAATTAATATAATTTATGAGAACGGAATGAATGATGTTGAGTCATATTTCAGGTTTTAGAATTCAAAAAATCTTAATTTAATGGGAAAATTTTTATTTTTATTAAATATAGTTCTTAATCTTTTACTCTTCCACTACCTAACGACTTCCTTAATGAAACTTTATTATTCATATATGAAGCATAATGAAACGAGTTTAATTAAAGAGAGTACTAACGGTGAGCCCCGTTTTTCATATTGCATCCGATATTTGATGTTATGTAATTAGATTAAAACTTTATAATAAATATCATTGTGCAATCTGGAATATATAACTAATTTTTATGTATGCATTTTTGTAATGATTACATTTCTTTTCAGGTTCATAATATTAATATCAATAATGTTTTCATATCAAAAAATAAATTTTGTCCATCATCTGTTACCGATATCACTGAATGCATTAAACTCATCCATCTTGAAATTAATTAATACATCAGATATGATATCAAAAACATTTAATGAAAAAAACATCTCTTGACAAATTAATAAAATGGATAAATCAGTTAAATTTACATTCATTTATGTTCATTAATGTTCTGGGCTTCCATTCTCTCCTCCCCCCTCCTGAAAAAATAAATAATAATCATTAATATTAATTAGAATTATGTAGAATAAGATATTAATTAGAATTATGTGGAATAAGATATTTATTTATTAAAAATATTTTTTATGGAAATATAAAAATCAATAATATCAATAAATATTTTATTCAACTCTAGTTGGTATAATATTTTATCTTGTTGGTATAATATTATATCTTGTTATATGATAAATTTGTCTGCAAGCTGTGGTAGTTCTTCGTCTTAAATAGCTAATTGTAGCAATATTATGGTCTTATCAATTTTTACCGACCGATGATAGGAAGGGAAGGTATTGTTTTCACACCAAATTTCACATGAGGAGATTTTTTACAAATCTCCACGAACCATGTAATTTGTTAACAGAATAAAGTATTTTTAGCATAATATCTGTCTGTCTGTCCGTCTGTCCATTGTGTGTCAATATAGACGTGTATAGATAGCTTGAACGGCTTGAATTTTATAAAATTTGATATATTTACTTAATGCATCAGTAGCATAAATTCATCAACTTTTGGTATATATCCGGAAACCGGAAGTGGTAGTTTACAAAGTATTAATTTTATATTCATTGTCGGAAATTTCTCACTTAAAATATAGTAGTAATTAAACTAAAAATAAAAACCAAGATAATATAATTTAATCATTTTAATTCGAGTTTTAAAAATATTTATATTTATACTTTATATATATAATGTTGTTAGGAAATTAATTTATTTCTAATCGCGTCGGTCGGTTCTGTGCTTAGGCACACCTCATATTTTCTTTTAAGATTACGAAAGTTTTCCTGTATTAGTACATTTGTATCATTTTTGAGAGAAAAAGAAATTTAAAGAGTGTACACAGATTTTTAGGAATTGCATTTTTTTTTACTATCTCGCCAGAGATAGTATTGCGATCATGAAAATTTTCGATGTTGAGATTTTGATGTTTTTATACGTTTTGAAGGTTCCTTAATCATTTTCACTAAGGTTGAGAAAAATGTCTGTGTGTGTGTGTGTGTGTGTGTGTATGTATGTAGACAAGATTACGCAAAAACGGTTTGAGCTAGAATGATGAAATTTGGTACATGGATATAATTCAAAATTCATAGTTTTCTATCAACTTTTGAGAAATGTAGCTCAACCGGAAGAGGGTCATTACCTACAACGTTTTGATTTTTTTTCCTCTAAAGTAATCGTAAAAATAAAAATATATGTTTGATAATTTTTCACATGATTAATAATTGTATAAAACTGCTATATATAGAATTTCAGCTTGATTGAATTGCTGAAAGTACCAGAATTAATTTTTTAACACTGCAAATCTCACGCGCCAACACGTGCCATGGTACCATCAAAAAAAAAGCCAAACATGCGCTGGTTTAATATTTATTATTTATAATTTATAATTAATTAAATTTAATTTAAATATAATATATTATGTTATTTAATCCAATTCAAATTGCGAGATAGTCGAGTGGAGGCACTCCAGCTAATTTTTATTTAGTCTTGGGAAAAAAGCGATTGGGATCTGAGACAGAGTCTCATCTAACACTATAAGGAATTGTAATAGTAATACTTGAATTTTAATAAATATTATAATCCTAAGAAACAATAAGAAATATAGAATAAAATTTTATTAAATATCTATAAATATCTAGACTAAGCAAGAATGTGTAATGAGGAATGAATTATTTTTTTATTAAATCCCATCTGATCTAATGCTGATTATTATTGAAATATAAACGTTATAAGAGATAATATTTTATCTCTATAACAGTGGTTCTTAAACTGTGGTCCGCGGACCCCTGGGGGTCCGCGAAGCCTTTACTGGGGGTCCGCGGTCCTCGGAAAAAAATCATCGTAAAAATATATACATATATAAATATTTAAAGTTCATTGTTTAACTATATCCTCCTAGAGAATTACGGCTATAATTTAATACTATTAATAATACTATTTTATTTTATTAAATTGATAATTATGTCAATTAATTTTTTGTGAATAAATAAACATATATAAAAAACTATATATAAAATTTGAATTTTCATCCATTCATTCATTTAAAATCATTTTTCGATTGTTCCTTTAAAATAACCCCTCTTAGGGGCTCGGAAGGGGAGGCATATAAGGGAATTTTCTTTCACTTTGTTATTGGGGAAAACCAGGGGAGGGGACAGTCTTACCCGGAAAAACCCAAATTGTCAGCGTCCACTCTGGGGTTTTAAACAGTTTTAAAGCAAATGTTAATTATAAGTTCATTTCTCAACGAGTTGTATCTTTAAATTATTTTTATTAATGTTAATTATAAGTTCATTTCTCAACGAGTTGTATCTTTAAATTATTTTTATTAATTTAATTAATTATAATTAAATTATAGCTAATAATAGTTTATTATAGCTAATAATTTTTTTTAATTTTTAGTGTAATTTGCATGATCATTATTTTATAAAAACACTAAACACATTTTGCAATTTCCCAGAAAGGCTGTTTTTGAGAGTAAGTATAAGTTAGTTTTATGAATAAAAAATATTTATTTTAATAATATTTTAGAATCAAATTACGAAATTAATAATATTTTAGAATCAAATTACGAAATATATTTATTATATAAATTAATATTCATTTAAAATGATATTAAATCATTTATTTAAAATCATATTAAAACATAGCTAGTAAATAATAATTCGTTATATTTATATTATATTTATATTATATTTATATTATTGTAGTTCAATGTTAATAAATTACTCCATAAAATGGATCGTTGGCTACAAACTGGTTCAACACAGAAACGGAAAGAATCAGATGATGAGGCATCAACAGCAAACTCTACCAAGAAACGCAAAACTAGAAAATATTCGGATGATTATTTATCATTTGGATTTACTTATATTTGCAACAATGATGTGGAAAGACCAGTCTGCGTTCTATGTCAGGAAAGTTTATCCAATGAAAGTATGAAACCTGCTAATCTCAGACGTCATTTACAAACAAAGCACAGCGAGCATGTTAGTAAGTCTATCGAATTTTTTAAAATGAAAAAAGAAGAACTTAATTCAAGTCAGAAATTGATGGTAAAGACGGGATCTGGTGGTATGAGTAAGAAAGCAGTAATGGCATCATATGAAGTAGCTCTACTTATTGCTAAAGCAGGAAAGCCGCATAATATAGCAGAGCAATTAATTCTTCCTGCTACAAAAGTAATTACAAATATAATGTTAGGAACTAAAGCAGCAAACGATATAAATTTGATTTCATTATCAAATGATACGGTTAAGAATAGGATTGAAGACATGTCATGTAATATAAAAGAAGAATTAATATCGAGAGTGCGCAAAAGTCACTATTACTCATTACAATTGGATGAAAGTACTGATGTCACTAATAATGCCAATTTGTTAGCTTTCATTAGATATGAGTTTGAAAATCAAATACAAGAAGATGTATTGTTTTGTGATTCACTACCTTCACGAACGACAGCTAATGACATATTTAACAGTTTGAATAATTTTATAACCGAAAATGAAATAGAGTGGCCAAAATGTGTTGGAATTTGCACTGATGGTGCTCGTGCAATGTCAGGTACAAGAACTGGATTGATTGCTCTTATTAAAAATGTTGCGCCTCAGGTTGTTTGGAATCATTGCTGCATTCACAGAGAATCATTAGCAGCCAAAAATATCTCACCAGATTTGAAAAGAACATTAGACGAAGTAGTTAAAATTGTCAATTTCATTAAGGCTCGTCCACTTAATTCCAGAGTTTTTAAAATTTTGTGTGAGGAAATGGGTAGTCAACATACACATTTATTATTACATACAGATGTACGTTGGTTGTCCCGCGGGAAAGTACTCATTCGCCTTTTTGAGCTTCGAGATGAAATACGATTGTTTTTAATAGATGCGCATTTTGAACTGACCGAATGTTTCAATGATTTTATCTGGTTAGCTAAGGTGGCTTACTTGACTGATATTTTTACAAAATTGAACGAACTTAATTTGAGCCTGCAAGGTACTGTTGTAAATATATTTAAAGTTGAAGATAAAATAGAAGCAATGATTAAAAAAATCGACTTGTGGTCGAAACGCATCCAGAACGGTGTATATGAGTCTTTTCCAACTCTCAATGATTTCATAGAAAGCTCCAGTGAAAAATTGCTTAATCAAACGCGTCAATTATTTGTTGAACATTTAATTACTTTGAAAAGCAACTTCAGGAAGTATTTTTCTACTCCTGATCCTTGCAATAACTGGATCAGAGATCCATTTAATATGGAAATTACAAATACTAAACATTTATCTGCACCTGAACAAGATATTCTCGTGGAATTATCATGTGATACAACTTATAAACTAAAATTTAACAAAACTGAATTGAGCAACTTTTGGTTACTTCTCAGGTCAGATTATCCTGCGCTTGCAAATAAAGCACTTCAACACTTGATTCCATTCTGCACAACATATTTATGCGAACAAGCTTTTTCGGTACTATTTTATATTAAGTCTAAATATAGAAACAAATTAAATGTAGAGCCGGATCTTAGATTAAAAGTTTCCAATATTAAGCCAGATATTGAGATTCTTGTTTCAAGAAAACAACTGCATACATCTCATTAAATATGTAAGTTATATTTAATGAGATAGATGCAGTTATTTTTTAAAATATTTCTTATTTAATATTTTCTGAAAAAAATTATAAAATATTTATATGAATTTAATGTAAGTACCCATTATAATTTGTGAGATTTGTTGCTATGACAATGTTTGTATTTTCTTTCTTCAATATTATAATTTCTAATAAAATGTGTTCTACAATATGCAAAAAAATCGTTATTCACCAATCACTGTTAGAAATATTCATCATATATCCTTGTCCTTATGAGATCGTAAGCCAGAAATTAATTAATAAAATGACGTAAAGTACCTAAAGTTGTGATGGGGGTCCGTCAAAAAAAATTTTTTCAAGTGGGGGTCCGTGGAGTACATAAGTTTAAGAACCTATGCTCTATAAGATTGATGACATTGATTAAAGTATGATTAAATTAGTTGATGAATACATACGCATATTTATTTATTTATTTAACTAACCCTTTATGTATTTCAATAATATATAATCCTAACCCTTTTTCATTGCATATTTATAATTTATTTATATATACTTAATTGATATTTATATTTTATAAAATGAATATTAAATGAAATTATTTTATTTATAATTTATTTATAATCTAAAAATAAATAATAAAACTCCGCAATCGATTCAAAATATATAAAAAAATAAATATTTTACTATGTATATACAGTATTTGTTTTGAATTCAACATTTATCTTAGCTTAAATTATGTCTCCTCTTGTATCAATATATATATATATATATATATATCAATGTTATATATATATATATATTAAACCTTTTTAGATAATAAATAAAAATATTTATCTTTCTAGGAAATTAATTTTTTAATGATTACTCATTTTGATTGAGTGTATTCATTTGTTAAAAGATACGAATATGTTTACAAGGAACATAAAAAGATAATAGAGAATATTGACATCATATAATTAGAAAAGTTTTATAAATTAGATTAGTTATTAGGAAGAGACCAAAGTAAAGAGTTTCATTTCTTAAGCATCAAGTGGAAAAGTAATTTCATGTTTGGTGAGTGAAATTTCAATTGAATAAAGCAGTGTTTCTCAACCTTTTAGTATTCACGGCCCAATTTTCAATTATAATTTTCATTGCCCCCCCCCCCCTCTCCATCGGAAATGTTTCAGAGCATCGCAAAATCATCTGACCTTTTTTTTAATTTTTTTTTCTTTAGAACCATATTGAAAAAAATTGAAAAATAATCGAAAATGTTCAAAAGTTTTCCCACAAAATCATCTTACCTTTTTTTTATTTTTTTTTTAAATTTTTTTAGAACCATATTGAAAAAAGCCGGGAATTTGCTCTTGGATATACTCACCCCCCCCCCCCCTTGGAGTGTGCTTGCGCCCCACAGGTTGAGAATAGCTGGAATAAAGAAAGAAATTGTATGTTTTTCTTTTTAGAATACTCACAACATTAAATTTTGAAATGTATCAATAATTAACGTTTTTTTATTAAAATTATAAAAAAGGAAAAATTCTCAATAACTCAATAATTTACTGCCCATTTCATTAATATAATAGTAAATATAATATAAAACAATGCATAGAGATGTAAAGCATATTGTATTGTATTATCTTGATTAGACTAAAAAATATCTAAATATTTGGTGTAATTTTATTTCAAATTTATTAGTAAATTGACATTTCTTATTAAAATTAATGTTTTTTTACAAAGTCACTTAATCGTATTAACTGAATATTTTATATTTTATACAATTCTGAATTTATTAAGATTACTGTCCACAATAGATTATTTTATCTTTTATTTAATTTAATTTCTTTTATTGCCAATTTTTATAGGAGTTTTTTATTTTTAATATTATTACATTTTACATATTTTTATGTATTTCATATTAAATTATAGATCATACTTAATGATATGTGTGTATATGTGTGTGTGTTATTCTATTCTATTATTTACTTTCTTATTGGAAAACAATACCTAATAAATCATAAGGATTGATTCTTGTAATTTTTCTTGTACAATATGTAATAGAAATGTTAATAATATTTCATTTACCAACTATTAGACACACATTCTTTTATAATATATAAAAGATGAATTCCTTCGATATCAACTTTCCTATGAGAATACATTAATAATTAATATTTGACTATATTTTTTTTTTATAATTCTTTTCGATCATTTGCTACTCCAATTACCCTTTAATTTAAAAGTTTAAATTAAGTTTAATTCATTTATTATATTTTTATTAATTACATTAATGATTTTAATCGAATATAAAGTTAATTAAATTTTTATAAATGTCTTATCATATTTTATTATTCAACTTAATTTATTTAATATGTTGATAATATTAGTGATTTTCTTAATGCTCTTCAGAGTTTATTTGTTTCATTAATAAAATTTAATTAAATGATAATTATTAAATTAAAAAAAAAATTATCTCAATATATAATTAAAAACATTTTTAATTTTTAAAATGTTTTGTTTTTTAAATTCTTATTCTTTTTTTTAATGAAATTCTTCTTTTTAATGAAATACTTAATTTTATTAAATATTAAATGAATTTAAAGGAATATCATTCAAAAATTGAATTCTTTTAATTAGTTATTGATAATATATCTAATATGGCATTGTCACTTTTTCAATCGGAATACTACTGTAGCGGCAATTCAATCACCAAACTATATGAATATTTATAATTTTAAATACTATTGAGGTAGTGAATAGGGAATCGTTGCCCTGATGAAGGGTCTTTCTCATCCCGTAAGAATCCATCTTATGTAATTATTGGGTTGGCAACTAAGTCATTGCCTATTTCATTCATAGATGACTTCAGTTGAATTTTTAGGTTTGCCGACGTAGTCCAAATGTAAAACACATTTTGCTATTTGATAGTTGGTAATTCAGCGATCAATCAGTAAAAAAGGTTTTTTGATCGGTTCCGTAGTTTTCGTTTGACGTTCGTTGAAAAATGGAAGATCAAAAGGAACATTAAGTGTTTTTCAATGCATGTATGTGATACCTGAAGCTTCTCTGAATCTCACGTGTTGTAGTGTGACGATCCAAATCGGTTATTGCTTTGATTAGGTCGATATCAAATTCAACTGGACGACCAGAGTGTTTTTCATCTTTGAGTGAAAAATCCCCAGAACGAAATTTGGCAAACCAATTTTGACACTGCCGTTCCTTTATGGCTTCGTCACCATAAACAGCTTATAACTTCTTATGAGCTTGCGATGCGTTTTTCCCTTTGCGGAAATAAAAAAGCAAAATATGACGAAAATGTTCCTTTTGATCTTCTATTTTTCAACGAACGTCAAACGAAAACTACGAAACCGATCAAAAAACTTTTTTTACTGATTGACAGTTGAATTACCATCTATCAAATACCAAAATGTGTTTTACATTTGGACTACGTCGGTAAACCTAAAAATTCAACTGAAGTCATGTATGAATGAAATCGGCAATGACTTAGTTGCCAACCTAATATATTGATATATTATGGTGAGTTTGCTTTCTAGTTTTTTGCTAAGTTATATATATATCTCGTAATCAAATGACAATTTTAGGAAAATAGCATTTGCCTGGTCAAATACCTTAAACTATTATTTAATTTCAATTTGACTAGGATAATAGCATTTGCCTAGACAAAAGATATTCCTAAAATTGTCATTTGATTACGACATATGGATAGTATATTCTTAGAAACAAATAAATAAAAAATAAATAAAAAATTGTTAAGGTAAATCAATATAATTAATTCAGTTAATGTTAATATAAAATTAAATGAATTTTTTTTTCTCATAATCTTGGCTGCATATATGGCTCTTTCGATGCCAAGATATGGCCCTCCAGTTCTATGCGAAAATATTAATAATTATTTTATTTTAATTTTAAAACTCAAAATATTATGTTGCAATAAAAATATACAAGTAATGTGCAATCAAGATAAAAATTAATCAACAGAGAACATTTTATTTATTTTAAATCTAAAATCAAATTTATATATCTAATCCTAATTAAATATAATAATAATGAAACAAAAATGTGGGTGGGTCTTTAAAAATTGGTAAATTATAAATAACTTTTGGCTCTTCCGTCTCAAAAAGGTTGCCGACCCCTGATTTAGATTATAATTTCTTCATAGTATATTCTCTAATACAAGATAGAGAGAGAGAGTTTATAATCAAATGTAGGATATGTTTCGTTTTTGTAATTATGCTCATATTAAATTCCTATTTGGATTTCTAGTCACGTTTTTTTGTTATTTATATTTTTATTATTTTTTTTTTTTTGTTTTTTGTAACGAATCCATATATTCAAATGTTAACTAATCTAATAATATTAATTTAAATGTGAATATAATTATTTAAAAAAAAATATTACTTATATTTCTATTTACAGGATCGGAATCCTATCAATCATGATGATCGAAAGAGCAGTGATGAAGTGGATTCTTCAGTGCTACTTAAGAGAAATTCATTTCTAAAAGAAAAATCGCCGCCAGTCCCACCTCCGGTAATTGAATTTGCTTATTTTATTTATGATGATAGACTTTGATAAGTTATACAAATATTTGAAATATCATTAAGAATTATTTACCTTCACTGATAATAAACAGCAAACAACGTGTCTTTAAAAATATGAACAATCTATCTTAATTAAAGACATTAAGTAAAGTATTAGCCTATATACTTGCATCACATACTTAAACAACAACAATAATAATAAGAATAGCTTTATTATAAATAAAATATAACGATTTCTAAGTTTTCTTTTCTAAAAGAAAAGAAAAATAATAGGAAAATAAGAAATCCTTCAATCTTATATTTATATTATTTGATTTGAAAATAATTTTATATATGTATATAAAATGCATTTTTTATGTTTAGTTGGTTAGTTTGGTGTTCAATCAACCATTTTCTTTTATTTCTTGGTCTAGATCAGGGTTTCTCAAACTGTGGTACCTTTTACCTGACGGTGATACCTCCAGTAGAGTTACTTTTAGTAACGAAATCATTTTAGTGGTACCTGAACTTTTTGATGGAATTTTTTGTGCTACAAACTTCTAAAAGTTTGAGAACCTCCAGTCTAGATGCTTACATTTAATGTTTATATATGTTTGTCATTTATGTTAATCCCCCTCCTTTTCCTTCTCCACATGTCTAGTGAACCAACTAATTTTTAAATGAATATCCAAAAAAATGCATGAAAAAACAATGATAAATTTTAAGTTAGTTGGTTATAATTAAATAAATCAAATAATTTGAACTATTAGCATTAAAATAAAATTATATAAAGAATTTAAAAATATATATAAAAATGAGCTTGAACTTGAATTTACTTCATTATAAAATGAAATACTTACTTGATAAGGTCAATAACAAAGAGATTAAGTGAGATAACCTAACCAACTAATCTCTTAAAAATTTACTCTGCTGACTTTAGTGAATTATGAAATAAGAAAATGACGGAATTATTGAACAATCTTTTTATTAGTGATTAGTATTTGTCATTCATTTAATTTAGTAAATACTACATGGACTGAAAAGTTCCGGGATTTTTCAATAGGTGACGCCACTTGAAAATGAACATGACTCATTTCGAGAGGCTCATCTGTCACTAGTTTATGTATGAAGTATCATGACATTTCGTCCAAGCTACAGTCGTTTGAGTGACGCTAATTTCGCCTTCATAAGAAAAATAGAAAAACAGAAATATCGCCTCTTGATTAAACATTGTTTTTTAATGGAAAAAACTTGTGAACAATCATTGTAGTGGTTGCAGGAATCCCACATCAGCTCCTTCGAGAACAATGTTTAATCAAGACGCGATATTCCTGTTTTTCCATTTTTCTTATGAAGGCGAAAGTATCGAAACTCAAACGACTGTAGCTTGTAAACGAATGGACGAAATGTCATGATACTTCATACATAAACTAGTGACAGCCTCTCGAAATGAGTCATGTTCATTTTCTAGTAGCGCCACCTAATGAAAACTCCCGGGACTTTTCAGCCCATGTAGTATATTTAATTTCACAATATGTTCCACAGCACCATTTTGTAAATTAAAAATTTAAAATGTTTATAATTTATTATTATCAAATTTCATTATTTTTATAAAAAATAATTAGTTGTTCTTTCAATTCAATCATATACCTGTAGTTTGGTGTTATTTTTATGACTAAATTGATTAAAAATATAATCATCCTTTATAAGCTAAATTAATAAAATCATAATTCAATGTATTAAAATGTTTTTTTATTTAAAAAATAAATAAATAGATTTTCTTTTTCAATATACCTATATTAGAAATTTATATAATTTCTTTTCAAATAATGTTACAGATGCCGAAACAAATGGACAATTTAGAAAATGAAATACCCGACTGTCCAACCCCTGACTATGACTCAACGCCTCCAAACTCTGGACGGAATTCTTTAGCATATCCAGTAAAGGACCATTTTTTTTTAATATACAAATATGATAATATTTACTCTAAGAAGTGGCTCTGTAAATAACTATATATATCATTTAAAAAAATAGTATATTAATTAATTTTAATTATTAGTTTAATTTACAAATATATAACTACCTATTATCAAAAATATAAATATATACATATATATAGGTATAGATTCAACCCTAAAATTTTAAATTAGATCTTTATTTTTTAGTAAATTATATACCGACTGTAAGAGTCAGAAAGAAAGAGAGAGAGAGATATTATAATAAAATTTAAAATAATAAATTTTTATAAAAGAAAAATTGCTAGTTTTTTCAATAATTGAAATTTAATGGATTTAAAATGAAAAATAAATTTGAATTTATTTTTTTAGAAATCAAATGGAACAGCTTCGAAAAGCTTAACAAATAAAACAATATTAAATTTTCAAACAAATTCGGATGATGTACATAAACAAGGAACGACTGTAACCTTAATGAATGGAAATAATATGAATATTACCAGGGTAATAAACCAAGATTTTATTATCAATTGATTTTAATGATTAATTATCATAATTGATTATTTATTAGACAAATGGATCCGAAACTCAGATTAAAACAAATGAAAATAGTTCTACAGGGAATCAAACGTTAACAAATAAATTAAATGGAAATATTAATGGAAATTCTTCAAATAATATAAATGGTATGCTTTTTTTTATATATATATTTTCGACAATTAAAATAAGATTTTAATAGTTACAAAGTTGTTTAAGTTATAAAAAAGAGAATATAAATTGATTTAATATTAATAATTGATTAGTAAATAACATCAACAACAAAATGCATAATTGGAAGGCAGAAAGAATTGTGTCTAATAGTCATAGAAGAATAATATTTTTACCGACCGACGATAGTAAGGGAGGTATTGTTTTCACACCAAATTTCACATGTGGAGATTTTTACATATCTCCACGAATCATGCATTTTCTAAACAGAAAAAAGTATTTTTAGCATGATGTCTGTCCGTCCGTCTGTCCGTCTGTCCGTCCGTCTGTCCGTCCGTCCGTCCGTCCGTATAGATGTGTACAGCCTGAACGGCTCAACCGATTTTGATGAAATTTGGTATATTTACTTAATGTATCAGTGGGATGAATTGATCAACTTTTGGTGTATATCCGGAAACCGGAAGTGGTAGTATTAGCGATCGACGATAGGAAGGGAAGGATTATTTTCACACCAAATTTCACATGAGGAGATTTTTTTATATATCACTACGAATCGTACACTTTGTATTGGTTTTATCCTCTGGAAAATCATATTTATTAATTTTTTCTTGATTTAAAATTATATGACGTCATCCAGCCATTCATGACGTCACAGCCTGGTCTTACATATATATATTATAAATAAAATAAAATTAAAAATATTTATGTTATATTCATATCTGTTTTTTATTACATTAATAGATATATTAAAATTATTTGAAATTGTTTCTGTAGCTGAAAATTAATTTACTTCAAAACGTCGGTCGGTTCGGACCTGGCCACAGGTCAACTTATTACTAATCAATTTGTTATCATTTATATTAGTGGTTCCCAACCTTTTTGGACCATACGCCCACTTTGTAAGGCCGGCTTCATAATTCGCCCCCCTATAAATTTTATCAAATAAATCATCTTACCTTGTGTTGAGAATCACTAATTTATATAAAGACTAAATAAAAATAAAATATCCTTTAAAATTGATTTTTATACCAATTATATTCATTTAAATGATTATTATATTGATTTAATATTTAAATAAATTGTTTTTGTATTGAAATTTTAGGTGCTGCATCACGAATGAATGGCATTTCTTCTGAAACGATAGCGAAAACTATAAATGCTTTCAAGACGAAAACTGTAATAATTGAATCTAAATCGAGTTCAGCAGCTTCAGGTGATGCCGTAGAAATGCGATCGCTTGAATCCTTCAAATTAAAAAATCCTACTTCACCTGAACCTCGACCGCCGAATACTTACTTTCAACCTACTCGTAACAATATCAATGTTAAAAATAATGAAAATATTAATATAAATCAAAATGGTCAACAAAAGAATCAAGAATCGTACGTAGGGTGAGTAAATATTATTATAGTATATATTTATATATATATATATATTATAGAATTATTTCCGGGTTATTTTCACTTTTAATTATGAGATTTTGATCTCGACGTTTTGGCTCCCTTTTTGGCACCATTTTCAAGAAGGTTTATTTAGGAAAAGTGAAAATAATTGCTCATAATAATAAAAACTTTCATGGAAACCTAAATGAACAAATATATATATAATTATATATATAAATAATAAAGTGTATATTAAAGTTGCAATATATTATTTATAGTGTGAATAATAATTACTATTCGTATGTCTTTTCCAAAAATAATACATAAAAGAATATAAACAAAATGCAAACAGGACACTGCTGATAAGCAATACGGTTTTAGAGAGGGAATAGAGAGACACACACACACACACACACACACAAATTGGAATTTATTTATAGTAAAATTTATATTTTTAATTTTAATGTTAATTTTAACAAAAAGTTGGGATTTTTTATACTATTGAGTGAATTTAATGAACCTCTTTCAATTTCTAGTGTCTCCAAAAAGCCTGGAGTAGCAGTGACGATTGGTGCCTACCCGTCTTCAGGATCCAGCCGTCCACTTCCATCACGTTTTGATTTTCTTCCAAATGGTACAAAATCAAATGGAAGAATAGCACCAGGCAACTCAGCCGCTCCTGTGAATGGAGGTTTGCAATCCGAACTAGCCTCAACACTTTCAAGAGCAAATTTAAAAGCAAAAATTGATACAAAGGTATAAAAATATACTAGTATATACTAGTCACAACTAATAATATAGAAGTAATTGATTTTATATAAGAAAATTTATAATTTATTTTAGAATTAAATAAAAAGAAAGATATTTTAGAAAATGATTATTAATCTGTTAATTAACTATTATTCATAATATGTAGATATTATATATTTATAATTATAATGAGGAAATTTTTTTAGGATAATGTTGTTACCTCGAGTCCAACAAAATCTCCACATATCGCCGGAAGAATCCCAACTTCTAAACTACTAGAAGGAAAACCAATACAACAGCCCCAAATGGATTTTAGGGAAGTGAAACAAATAGCAGAACGAATTCAATCGAAAACAAATGGATCTGCTTTTATTAAATCAAACAATTCTTCTAATGTGCTTCTTACCATTAATAATACAGGTATAGAGATAATTTTTTTACATATATTGTATATATATATATATAATAATAATTAATTATATTTTTAATTGTAATTAGATTCAAAGAATATATAAAAATAGAAACTTATAAGATTATAATGGCTCTAATTAATATTTTGAATCCATGGCAAGTGTTGAATAATAATTTTTAGTGATATTTAAAAATTTGTTTGAGATTGATCTACTTGGAAGATTTTAAAAATATTTTATTTATTTTTTACAGGACCTCCAAAGCCAAATGGAATTTTAAAGCATCACGGAAATTCAAATGGAAATACTGCAGCAACAACAAAACCTAAAAGTATAACTTTTGGGGAAAAGACTTGACTATTTTATAAATAAGTATATTATTCTAATGTATAAATCGACTGAAAATTAATATTAAATCTAACATTTATTTTCTTTAGAATAATCTTTAAATTTATATATTATTATAATAGAGGTAAAGTAAATAGTTCTGTGGGTTTTTTCTTTTCATTTCGATAATGAAATTAACAAAGTAAGGTTTATCAAATTTAGATGAAATAGACTTCGTTTTTTTTAAAAACCTTTGTTCATTTTGAAGGCAATTTAATAATAATAATAATAATTCCACCATTGAAGAAGTCCTCGTACCTATTGATAAAAAAACTTGACAAGCTTATATTTACAAGCCTCTCTTGAGGTCAGTTTTTTATAACGTTTTTCTTAACTTCACTTGACGTCTGTCTCTCTCTGTCTGTTCGCTCTTTTGACAAATTGAAATCGATTTTTCATCGACTTTTTATTGAGAAAGACTTTTGAAAATTTTTATCAATGGATCCCTAGAATGTATAGAAGAAATATAATTGAATATAATTATTAATTGTAATTAATTAGCGATTAATTACTTTTAGTAAGTAACTCCTTTTGTATTGCTCCGATTCATTTTTTTTCAACGGATTTTGAAACAGAAATATTGATTCCAGGATAGATTTTCATTTTGAACGTAATTCAAAATAGCATTAAAATTAATGATGAATTGTTATTAATCAGTTGTATTGCCAATATATGAGGAGGGGTTTTTCTTCCCCTCAGATAGCATAGAGAAAAGATCTTTTTTTTATATATGTCCCCGATAGAAAGGAAACAAAACAATAAAATAACCTTTTTTTATGAAGACAATATATATATATATACATTTATAAAATCTCATATTAATAAAAATTATTTATTTATAAATATAATATAATAATTATTATTCAATAATAACATTTACTTAACATAAATACAAAAAATCAATTTTAGAATATTAATATATTTTTTATTCAATTTGTGTAAATTTTCGTATAACTCTTCATCTTTTCTATTTCTCTTGTTATATTAAATTTATCATATTAAAATTGCACTAAAAAGAATAAAATAATATAAATATAAAAACATTTTATAAAATAACGTTTTTCCAATGGATTAAAAAGAATAAAATAATTTTTCTATAAGCCTGACAAAGTTTATGGATGAATTGCTTCATATTCAACTAAAAACGTTGGGCGCTTCTAGTGGAAAAACGTTATTTTATAAAATTTTTTTATATTTATATTATTTATCATCAAAACAATTTTGCAAATGCTTGAAAAGGTGATAATCTCTTGGAACCAGGTATAGAATATACCGTGGGTGCTACAACTTCCCATTCAAGCTTTCTTAAAGAAGAATGCTGCCTGACACAACATCCTTCTTATGGTCAATTCTTATCGCTTCTCTTTGATCTGCTTCAATCTGGTCAGTTGTTGAGACTATGCCCGTTTGGAGGTGCTCACAGTATATGATTTCCTTTCAGTCCCACCAAATTCACAGTAAAACCTTCATGGCCTTTGGGTCGGCTTACCGCGCTAGGGGACTAATTCTTCACGTCAATCACCATGTGCTTCAAAAATGAGTGAATTTCATTACGATTCAGTAAAGAACCACAGACATGAATTCGGTCCGAAAGGTTCTTTTGTGTCAAATGGCATAAAAAAGCCATCTAATAAAAAATGCACAAAACTTTTTACTTAACCTATTTTATAAAAAAATATCCGTAAATATCTATTTACAAAATAAATTAAGAAATTTTTTAATTAAAATAATAAATATAAATCTTATAACTAATATATTATATAAAAGTAATTAATTTTACTTAATATTTAATAAAAACAAAAAAAAAAGATTATCCAAATATAATAGAAATTATGAGAATCTCTCCATATTTTTTGATTAATACAAATTAATTAGATCTGTAAAAAAACTTAGCTTTTATTCTTTTTATGAAAAAAAATTGGGTTAAGTATTTATATGATAATATTTCCACTAGATCAATTTAACCAACATTTGATGATAAATAATATCCTAATAAATCTAATTCAAGTAAGTTTTGAACAAGAAGATATAATTTTAAAGAATTATTTTCTTTATAAAACAATTCTAATTTTTAATTAGTTATTCTATAATTCAATATTGGATTTACTTGATTAAGTCATTTATTTATTTATTATTAATATTATAATATTAATAAAATATTATGTATAATGAAAAATTTTATTTATGTACTCAATTATTACTATTCATCTTTATTCTTCTTTAAGCTATCTGTGTAAGTATTTCTTATATTGTATTTTATTTTTCATCTACCTTATAGTTATGAAAAATTAAAAATATTTTAAAAATAAATTGTTTTAATTTATCTATTATTATTATTTATTTTTTTACCTAAACTTTAATTTATTATAGAAATAGCAAACAGAGGCAAAATTGAGGTAAAGTTTGAAGAAATAAGTAAATTTTTTATTTTAAAAATAATTTTTTAATTAGTAATAAAAATCAACTTTCTAATTTGTAGATATATTTTTAAGAGTCGGAGAAGTTACGGGTTAAGGGCTATTTTTTATTTTTTAATTACCAAATTTCCTACAATCAGTGCCGGACCCACCCATAAAATAACATAAAATCTATTATTTATTTTATTTTTCATTTAAAAAAATTATTATTGAAGAGTACTTTTTTGAAATAATATAGCAGGGGTGGGTACACTTGGTGATACTTAGAGCCAGGAAAATCGTGATTGCAAAGTAATTTTATTTTTTTTTTAGAACCATATTGAAAAAATTTTACAAAAGTCGAAAATATTTAAAAGTCTGATCGCAAAAATGAAAAAATTCTCGATTTTTAACCATTTTACTGACCCTAGGCAGTTGCCTATTCTGCCTAGGCCTAAATCCTCCCTGCCTACAATAGAAAACAAGAATATTATTGAACTGCTATTATTCGAATTTCATCTAATATTACCTATTAAAATTATTAAATATGAAAATATTCATTTTTATAAATGAAATGATAAATGGACTAAATTTAACCAAGGCAAAATTATTTAATCAATTTTAATAAATTTCGAATCGATTTCATTTTAAAAATCAAATCTTTTTAAGGATTTTATAAATGTGAATGAAGTCGGAAAAAATTATAAAAATATTTAAAAGATTAAAAAAAAAATTAAATTATGGTATGGAATTGTAAAAATGCAAAAAAATTTCTAGTTGAGACTATAAATATTTTTTATTTATTATTTTTTTTGACATAATTTGTAATTTTATAAAATTATTATTATTTACAAATACATAATTAGTTAATGCAATAATCTGAGGATTACGTTCAACTGCTAGACATTCAACTGCAACCCTCATATGTACATTGACCAGATTTAAGATAAAAGCAAAGTATCGTGTAATTTTCGGTTATTACATTTTTCGCGCCCGTGTAATTATAATTTTTTTTAAAATTATATTTAAAAACTTTAGTGTGTTACTTAAAATTTTACTAAATGAGTCAATGGTGATATGTTTCCGACATCGGATATATATTTTTAGAAATAATATAGAAATAACATTTAAAAGTACATATTTTTAAAATAATTAAAAATTAATTATCAAGAATGGCCAATAGATTAAGGTAAAAAGCTAATAATTATTAAAGCTTAAGCTTTCTTTCTCATTAAGAAAATTGATAAAAAAATAAATGATAGCTTATTAAATTTCTGAACACGCAAAGATATACTCTCTTTTTTACTTTCTTTTACACCTATAATGTACTTAAGTATATATATATTTGCTAAATATAAGTTTTTGATTAAAAAAAAATTAAAAACAAGAAAGATTTAAACAAAATATACATTTTAAGATCTTTAAAAATTATATTTTCTAAAAATTGATCTGAGTGTCTGCATTAAATTAGTTTAGAATGAAATCTATTATTTAGAATTTTTCAAGTTTATATTTAACATGAATCATTCATTGAAATATGATAGAAACTATTTCATTGGTAATTGTTTAGTATAACCGATGTATCATGGATTTGCATAAAACGTTAGTGGATTCCTTTTTTGATTCCAAACAAACTTTCCTTTAGCAGTATGTGGCGGTCGCTTCTAGTTTACGATAAACAAACTATTAAAGTTTGACAGATAAACTAGTTATGAATAAGCAGTCATTTAATAATATTTTATTGACTAATTCACTAATTATTAACTTATTCACTAAGGAAAATTATTTAATTAATTATTCCAAACCAAACTTATAAAATCCGAAAAATAGTGGAGCCCTCTGGTGATCAAAAAATAAAAGATGGTAGCTAAATAGAATATTAATGGATATATATGCAAACTAGAAGCGACCGCCACATACTGCTTAAGGAAGTTTGTTTGGAATCAAAAAAGGAATCCACTGGTAAAGTTTTATCCAAATCCATGATACATCTGATAGACTAAACCAGCTATTCTTAACCGCTGGTCCGGCGGGCCATTAGTTTTTTACTGGTCCGCGTCATTTCCCCTATCTACAAAAAAAATTACTTTTTATTATATGTATGTATAATTATATATCTTTACATTTAAATATTACTGTAGACAAATGATAATAAAAATGTTACAACTTACGTAGTAGTTCTTTATATATACTTAGTAAAAAATGTTGTTAAGAAAATATCACTGGTCCGCAATTTTTTTAAACAAATCTACTGGTCCGCGGGTCAAAAAAAGGTTGAGAAACCCTGGACTAAACAATTACCATTTTATTAAATTTGGTCAACTCTTTAAAATTTATTAAGTGTCTCTGACTTCATATTTACTCTTGTGATTTTTGTTATTTTTAAGATTATTAAGAAAAATAATACAATTATTCGAGATATAATTTTTTTCCATAACTTAAAAAAAGACAATAGTAGCGATTTTTTTTCTTTAGTTTGGATGGTTGACAAAGGAGAGGAGAGATTTGTATGCAATTTGTAGCAGTTGAAAGACAAGAGCTGGGCTAATCAATGATTGCCTGTCTTAATGCTCCAATTATAAACTCAGAGAGACCTTAAAACTTGTATTTAATTTGAAAACTCGAATTATAATTTTTAAACGATTCCACTACATATCCATATATAGGTGAGTGAAAGTAAAAAATATAGTCATGGATGCGATGTCCATAATAGTTAATTTTATGTTATTTTTCTAATTTCATTTATTGTTTAATCTTTTTTTTCTATTGAATAATTGATAAATTTTTTTTAAGAGAAGATTTTACATAATTTGATATTCTAGGACAACAGGAGAGACCGTCTTTGTTTCAGTTTCTGTTCATATTCTTATTATTGTTAGTAAATTTATTGTGCTTTCTCTGAATAATCTTTTATTATGTATCTTTAGCTCTGACTTTCAATGGAGATCCTTGTTTGTTTATAAAGTTTGCTCCTCCCCTTCATCTATGATAAAACTCTCACTGCAAATCCTACCAATCGCCGCACCTTGACCAAGACTTATTTATTTGAACTAAATACTTAACAACTTGAACTTATTATTAAAGAAAAAAAATATTTTTTGAAAATATAAAAGAACTTCATTTAAATTTTTATAGAAATTAATCTTTTTGAATACCTGTATGAAATAATAATTATAAAAGTTGAAATAAAAAAATCGGGAGTGTCCTCCCCTAGACTTTCCCGCATATAAATAGGTAATTAGGTTATTATTATTATGTTTTAACAACAATAAAAATAAACAAACTAATTAATTTAAATTATAAAGTAAAATGGTTTAACACTATTATAAATATTTATAATTTACACCTAACGCTACTTGTATACGTAAAATGTCACTTCCGGTAGTCAGATCATGATGAAATTTGGTATCTGAATTTTTTTCATATTTGTAAATCTATATACAAAATAGGAAGCAAATATCTCGAAGCAAACTGGTACTTTACTTGAAAGGTAAACGCAACGAAACTAGTGTAGGTAAAGTACCACTTTCGGTTAACCGATTTTGACGAAATTTTGATAGAAATCTACAAACTGTGAATAATATCGGTGTACCAAATTTCGAAGTCCTAGCTTGATTAGTTTTTGAGTAAATTTGCTTACAGACATTACATACATACATACATACATACATACATACACACACACAGACATAATTCGAAAAATGGTATTTTCCGACTCAGGGAGGTCTAAAACGTCAAGATCTATCGAAATCTCGAAGTCGAAATTTTTGACGATTCCAATACTTCCCTTATACGAAGTATGCGGGAAAGTAAAAATGATATTAATTAAATAAAAAAAAAATATAAAAAAAAATTTTTCAAAACACGCTTTTATTTAAATGCACTAAAAAGGAGAAAATCATTTCTCCACACACACTAAGATTTCTTTACAATTAATCATATCTAAAATATGAAAACGTGGGCGCCAAACATGCAGGGAAAGGAAAAGAATATGAAGGACATTTCATTGTAAATGCACAAACCTTTCTGTTTTTTTTTTCTTTTTCCACTATACTTGATAACTATGTCTATTTGAAGTAGAATTTGTGTTTTTATGATTTATATAATTAGTAATTGTTATAAAATAATACCTCAGTTCATTTGGTTGTGAGTCAAATTCACCTTGCAAGATTTGACGACAGGACACGATGTGAAACTAAATAAAAGCGTGTAAAAATAATCATAAAGTTCTAAAACAATATAATAATTTAATTAACATATAATAATTCACTACCATTTCTAAATAAATGATTGAAATCACTATTAAAATTACAAAGTGATATAATGAATAGACTTAAGTTTATAAAATAAAGAATAAAAACTTCGAATATTAATATATATATATATATATATATATATATATTTAATTTTATTATTTAATTTCTGTTCATCTCTCTAAATTGAATGGTGTTTATGTGTTATTTTGCAAAAATACTTGTAGTAAAATATATTATTTTTACGAATTTAAAAAAAAGGAAAAAAAAATTCAATTGCAGGGGAATCCGGTCTTTAATTATAACAGGCGATCATGTTTCTCTCCCTCTCTTTCTCTCTTTCTCTTTTTCAGACTCACCTTAAAAAAGATGTGACTAAAAAAGTGTGTTTCAACTCTTTATCTATTAAATGTTAAATTATGTACTACTTTATTAAAAAGTAATTAACTCACATGTTATTAGTTAATAGTTTCTACTAACTACTTCTTTTCTAAAAATTCAAATGCCACTTGTTTATATTTTTACTTCACGTATAATTTAATATAAATTTGATTTTTCTTTATTTTTCTAATAAATAAATAAACAACAAAGAATATTTAATTTTAAAAAAGGATAAATTTGTTTTTTCTAAGTTTATATAATTAATTTTTCCCTTTCAAAAGCAAAAGATCTCAAATAGGTATTATTTATTTTTTCTGATAAGAAATTGAAAAACGTTACCTGAATTTTAATAAGAAAGAAAATACAAATCTTTATAGAAATTAGAAAAAAAAGTCTTGATATTGTCATTTTATTTATAAATTATATTTTTATATTTTTTAAGATTTATTTTTATATAAAAATTGTAACAGCTTTAAAAATCTAGAATGTAATTATTGTATTATTATTGTAAAAGATCGGAAAGAGCCCTAAAGAGATAGTGGGAAGAGAAATCTAAGGGGAAAGCAACTCTGACTACCGGGAGAGGATAATTCAGTCTGGACCTGATCGACTTCTCGAATGTAACAGATTAATCCAAGGTGAGTTTGAATTTAAATTAAATGATTTTTGAGTAATCAATTTCTCATTTCTTTGTTTATTTAAAATTAGCACAATTCTCCAATAGGTGTAAAATCGAACAACAAGAAAAGTCATTAATTAAATATTTTTTTATCAAAATTATCTTATAAACGTTCAAAACATTTTTAACAAGGAGATATTTTTATCTTTTTTAAGCTTATTTATAGATATTTTCTCAAAAAGGTATCAAGGGACTCTCTAAAAAATGAAATCATTTATTTTCCTAAGACTATCATTTATTATTAAATTAATTATTATTAAATATATATATATATATATAAACAATAAATTATAACACTAGAATTATATTTTTTGGTTAGTTAAGAATTGATTTATTTGAATGAATGACAAAATATTAAGATGATTACGAGATTAAAAAGTAATAACTCTTTTATTATTCCAAATAAGCTGGAGTGTCTCCACTCGATAATCTCGCAATTTGAACATATTATATTTAAATTTAATTTAATTAAATAAATTATAAATTAAAATTAATAAATAATATTTATTAAACCAGCGAGTGTTTGGCTCTTTGTTGATGGCACCACGCCACGTGCTGGCGCGTGATTTGGAGTGTTAAAAAATTAATTTCGGTACTTTCATTGATTCAATCAAGCAAAAATTTTATATATAGCAGTTTTATACAATTTTTAATCATATAAAAAACTATCCAACATTTATCTTTATTTTTATGGTCACTTTAAAGGAAAAAAAAATCAAAACGTTGTAGTTAATGACCCACTTCTGGTTGAGCTACATTTCTCAAAAGTTGATAGAAAACTACAAATTTTGAATAATGCCCATGTATACCAAATTTCATGATTCTAGCTCAAACCGTTTTTGCGTAATCTTGTCTAAATACTCACACACACTCACATTTATCTCAACCTTAGTGAAAATGATTCAGGAACCTTCAAAACCTTCAAAGTATGAAATCGAATAAAATTTTTTTTAATCTGATTATCATGAAAATAGAAATGTGCAGAATACTAATATTTTAAAATCCATTATTTCTTTATCTGAAGCTATGAATCTCTCGTTTAGATATTTTTCTCAATTTTATATATATTCTACTAGATAATTATTTTAATTTGAAGCAAAGTTTTACTTTCAAAAGCATTAAAAAGAAAAAATATCTTAGTATAAAAGATAATATGAAAGTAAATTACATTTATTATTTGATAAATTATCATTAGTAGTAATAAAATCAATATAAAATGATATATTTAGTTTTAAGTTTTAATTATATGAATGCAATACTTTTATATTTTCAAATATGATTGAATGGAAAAAAATAATTTTGCATTTCAATCAAATAAATATTTATGTATAAACATTTAGAGATTTAGAGTAAAGAATAAGAATAATAATTATTATTAATAATTATGAATAATAAAAAAATAATAATAAAATAGTTATTAATTACTTACTATCACTCAAACAACTTCTAATGTCTTGTCTTATTCACTCAACAAAGCAAACTAAAATAAAAAAAATAATATTTATTTTACTATGTTATCGTTTTTCCAAAAAATTAGGATGAGTGGTTGAACGGTTCTCGAAACAAAAATAATTTAAACACACGAATTGTTCTGGAGAGACCCGTTTTCAATGCATATAGAAATTTAACATAAAAAGTTCTCTTTTTTTTATAAATTAACAATAATATTATTTATACAAAATTAAAAGAGAAATGGATTAATATTGTCAGTGAATTATTTCCAATAATTTCAATTAATATATTATTGATAATTTATATTTATAATTATTAAAATATGTATATTTATATATGTATTTACCAATAATTAAATCATTTAAATTAGAATAAAGCATCTATAATATAATTTTAAATTTTAATATTAAATTATTATAAAATAAAATAAAAGAAAAGGCTAAATAAAAATCATTTTATTAATTTTTATTATTACAATAGTATATAATACAATATTTTATCTATAAATATAAATTGGAAAATAAATATAAATAATTTCAATTGTGGATATTGAATTAATATATAATTTTGGTTATTAATCTAAATCTCTCATTTAAATGTAGTATCGCTCAGTCATTTTATATCGTTATTTATAAATCATTAATCATCAATATGCTAATAATTTAATTAATTATGATAAACAATCTATAAAAATAAATATCATTTAAAAAAATAAATTTTTCAACTATTTTTATATTTATTTTCACTTAATATTAATTGAAATAAATCATTATGAATTTTAATTACTATCTTGTGCGATCACGAAAAATTTTCAATTTCGAGATTTAGATGTTTTTATACGTTTTGAAGGTTCCTGAATCATTTTCACTATGGTTGAGAAAAATGTCTGTGTGTGGTTAAAAATTTTATAAAACTGCTATATATAGAATTTCAATTTGATTGAATCGCTGAAAGTATCAGAATTAATTTTTTAGCACTGCAAATCTCACGCGCCAACACGTGACGTGGTGCCATCAACAAAGAGCCAAACATGCACTGGTTTAATAAATATTATCTATTAATTTTAATTTATAATTTATTTTTAATTAAATATATATAATATATTATGTTATTTAATCCAAATCAAATTGCGAGATAGTCGAGTGGAGACACTTCAGCTAATTTTTTATAAAAAATATGTAGCCTAGCAGGGGGGAGGATGGTAGCGGATCTATTATGTTGGGGGGCACGGGGTCTCCCCCAGAATTAATTTTGACAAAATAAATTATTTATTTATTTATATCTCGTTTAGACTATACTTATACGTAATTTAAAGATTTTTTTTTCTTTTGGGTTGTCAGTTACAAAACTAATCACTTTTAAATTAATTTTTTGCACAATGTGTGGGGGGCACGTGCCAGAGGCAATTATTTTTTTATTAAAGGGTAAAAATATAAATTAAAAGTACAAGGGAAATAAAACTATTTTTCTAATTATCTAGTTATAAAGGTAGACAGCCTTTAAACAAAGATACTTATGAGTTGGAGGGAGGGGTGTTGTTTTTTTTGCATACTTTTGCTTTCTATCGATTAACTAAATTTTCTAAAGAACCATCTATAATTATTAATGATTGCTTATAGCAAGAAAACAAATTAATATATATGATTATTAATCATCTTTTTAAAAGATTTTTTTTGTCTATTCTTAAAAAAAAAATAAGAAAATGAAAAAATACTCAAACTCAAAACAGAACATGACAGTTGTTATATTTATTCAAAAGATTAAACAATAATAATTTTATTCTTCTCAAGATAAAATTTTTGAATTCAGATTTCATCATTATTTTTCGTAAGAATTGTAAATATATATAATATATATATTATATATATATATATATATATATATATATATATCGGCTACCACTTTCTACATTAGATGAAATTTCCAAGTGAAAAGGATTGGTTTAATGGACATTAAGAAATACTATCAGTTAAAAACACTTTCTTTATACTATTATGAATTCAATTCATGTAAAATACAGAATAGTAAATATGTTTAAATATCAATAATTTGAGATATGTTCAATTAATTAATTAAAATTGCTTATTGAATGCGATTTAACTTTATTATTTTTAGTTACAAATTATAATCTTTACCGGTCGTTATTATAAAAATAATAAGAAAGATGTGTAAAATTAAGATACTTTAAAATATTCATCAAAGGTTATTTTCATTTTATATTAGCAAAATTATTGAATTATACAAAAGAAATATATTAATATTATTAGTAAATTAATTTAAATGATTTAAATGATTGTTTTAATTTATATAATATATTATATTCATAAAAAGTATTTTTAATTCAATTTTAATATTAAATAAACATAAAACACAAAAGGTTAAATAAAATTTTTATTTTTTATTTTTTACTAGCTGCTCAGAGCGCCTTCGGCGCTCTTCACACCTAGACGGGGGCTCCGCCCCCTGTACCCCCGAGTTGTACATAGTATTTGGTGGTTGAAAGTATTAAAAGGTTTTCATCCATTTTGTTTCACTCAGTATATTACATAAAACATTCATTTCTTTTTGTGTTCTTATTTAAAAAATATATTTTAATTTAATCACTATATTAATTATATATATTATTATTGTATATGTTATATCTATCTACCTATGTGGCTCAAAGATACTCTAAAGTTCTTAGCCGCAACAACCACATTTCTCCAAGTGTCCCTATCCTGAGCCCTTATTCCATCTCTCTTACGTCCCTTCCTACGCGTCATTGGTTTTCCAAGCGGACGTTTTCCAATCGGTCTTCCCACCAATATCTTTTTCCTCTCCCATTCTTGCCACGTGCCCTGCCTATCGCAGCTTTTTCCCTTTTATAACCCTAACTATTTCTGAAGATGCAGAGAGACCATGCAATTTCTTGTTATGCTGTCTCCCCCATTCCCCGGTGACCTCATCTTTCTTTGGCCAATAAATGCAGGGAAGAATCCTATTCTCAAATACTCTGAATCTACTCTCATCTCCAAGGGTCATAGACCATGCCTCCCACCCATATAATGCAACAGGCAAAATAAACTTTTTATATATTCCCTTTGATAATAATTTTGAAGAGATAAGCCTCTTTATTGCAGATAACAGGCGTTTCCCGATTGCAACCCCGATTTAAATTCTTCTCAAATATTATTATCCTTCGTGATTACATTCAATTTTTCTACATATTCAAATTCTACATTTTGCATCTTAAGATTTTGTATGTTAATACTCTTCCTCTTTGTTACTAAATATTTTTTCTTATCACTATTAATTTCAAACCTCCATTAAATTTTCCTCGCTAACTGTAATTGCAATTGCCGAATCTCCTATTATATTTAAGTCGTCTGAGTAACCTAATATTTTACAATTGATTTCCGCATCTTATTCTTTCTTTACTACCTTCAAGAGAAATTTGAAGATTGAAAATTTGAAAAAGTTTATCCGGATCTATTGAGTTATGCGTATGTTTTACTAAAGTCTACAAATAATTAGTGAACAGAAATATTGAATTCGCGGTTTTGTTCCTAATATCTGTCATAATGAAAATATCTTAATTAATGTTGGTCGATTTGGCCTGAACCCGCAATGATATCTCCTAATATTTCCTCCGCCTATAGTTTATAAGTATTGTATATGTTATAATAGAGTATAATATTTCTTGATCATTACATTTTGGTATTTTATTTTCATTGCTAGATTATTATTGAATATTTTTAATTATAATGAAACTTGAGAAAATGCAAAAATAGAGACTTGAGACAATTTATAAAAATTAACGGTATAAAACTATAGATAAATTATCAATATATACATTCATTAATAGTATTAATTTAAATTAATTGATTTATTTGTTTTTTTATTATTAAGTTCATTTATTAATTTTTTTAGATCATAGTTATTTTCCTTAAAAGAAACTTAAATTCTGTGGTGCTAAGGGATTTGAAAATTATTCGTCGCAATATGAAGATTTCGCTTACAGTTTCTGTCATGTCCGACCTCCATCCAACAGTTATTTTCTGTTAAGTTTTTTGCTTCTCTTAATCATGTGATCTATATATTTAATTTTTTTTGATTCATTATAATAAAATTTAAACAAATAAAAATTTTTACTTTGTTAATTTATATAAATTTCAATATAAACTGATTGTGAGTGATACGCTTAGCCAATACTCTGAATATTTTGTGTACAAAAATATTGAATGTTCTTAGCGAGATTTGATATAATGTTGTACGATTTGTCCTAAATCTGAATTAGAAGAAAATTATAAATTGCATTAAAATGAGACCTTTTAGAATAAATTATTTAATTGAAATGATATTTAAATATAAGAATTTAAAAAAATATTATATTCTTTGTTTGGCAATTGTTATTTAATTATGTGCAACATGATTCGACTTGCACAGAGCATCGTTATTTTTTATTAATATCACATAATAAAAATGAATCTTTTAAACATAATAAATAAAAAAAGACATTTTAATAAATTTAAAAAATATACCCAATTTAAAAATGTCAAAAATTTAAAACAACTTTATATCATCATATTTTAATTTTTATATAATATATATATATTTAGTAATTAATAATAGAGTAATTAAATTAAAATAAAAAACAAAGATAATATAATTCAGTCATTTTAATTCAGGTTAAATAATATTTTTTTTTATTATTCAATGATAAAATTTATATATTATTATATATATATTATAGAAAAGATGAAATATTCAATTAAATAAAAAATAATTTAAGATAAAAATATGATCTAATAAATATTTTAATTAAATTGAGAACTTTTAGAATAAATTATTTAATTGAATTGATATTTGTATATTAGAATTTAAAATAAAAAGGGAAATATTATAATAATTCTTCGATTGGGAATCTCTATGATAATTCATTGTTTGAAATGATTCCGCTAGGCCGACAGTGAGCCGCGAGCTGCTCTTGAATGAACAACACGGAGAATTATATAAACTTTAAAAAATTAATTTCTGCGGTTATTGATAAGATATTAATAAAATTTATAGCCTATGTTACTCTAGAGGTATATAAGAATATTGTGATGTAATTTCAAAGAAATCGGTTCAGCCAATTCTGAGTCTATAAAATAGTAATTTTCCGGACAGACAGACAGACAGACAGACAGACAGACAGACAGACAGACAGACAGACAGACAGACAGACAGACAGACAGACAGACGTGAAAAATTCTAAAGTCACTTTTGGATTCTAGAGGTCATGAAACGCGAAGATATGCAAAAATTTTTAAATTCTGAGCAATGTGCAGACAAAAACCTTTTTTTATATATATAGATAGATATATAGATTATATGTACTCTTTGTTCACCGAGCCGTGGCTCAGTACTTGAAAAAAATTATTCCTTATGAACTATGAATATTTAAGATTAAGATTATTATTTATAATAAATAAACGACAAAATAGATTAAACTATTTCGAATAATTTAAAAGAACATAAATTTAAAAAAATAGTTATAAAACATACTTAAACGTACTTATTATATATAAATGAAGTTAAAAATTATAAAATTTGATTAAAATTATTATCAATTAATTAATCGTTTATTAATTTTCTTTTTTTTAGAAAAATCCAAAATGACCTATTTTATGAAAATAGTCACGCATAGCGCCGTTATATTTTTTCTTATTTATCTCGCTAAGGTAGCCAGTCATAAATTGCTTCTTCTACTTCTCTTGGGGCTCATTGGACTGTACCTTTTGATGGTTGGTCCTCAAAAACCTCTTTCATTTTTAGCCAATCACCGTCCTAAGAGATATTTATTGAATAATGGTACACAGGATATTATCTCTGAATCTACAAATCAGGGAAAGGTAATTAATTTTATTATAGAGTAAAATAGTTTTGATTTTTAATTTCAATGGTATTTAGAAATAATTATATTAAAATACACAATAAATACACAATATAAGATATAAATGCACGAAATAAATAATAAATAATTTACAAATGAATTTTAAACTAAAAGTACTTATCTCCAGTCTTCAGAAGTCTTCTGGATAGCCCATTAAAAATATATAGGAGGTGATTATTTATCTATCGCAAATCTAGGATAATTGATTATATTTCTCAGTCATTAAAAATACTGCTATTATTTATCTGGTCGCATTAATTAATTTACATTGGAATGGTTTTCGTTGGCCAAAAATATATTGCCTAGTCAATGTATAATATTACATTATGAATGATTTTATTATATCCTATAATCTTCGGTACTGTATATACATATAAATAGTCAATTGCGTATACATATTGGATGTATAAAATAGCCATAACAAAAAATGTAGTTATTCATTTCGGTTATATTTTTATTAATGTTATATTATTTAGTGAATATACCCTGAAACAAAAATATACTATTGTATTAAATAAATTTAATTTTAAGTTTTTCATTTTGATTATTAAATAGTATGTTCTTATTTTTAATTAACGTAAAAATATATTCACCTATTTAATATAAAATAAATCATTTTGTTATTTTTTTTTTAAAGGATTTATTTCAAATGGACAATATTATGAATGATATTTTAAATATAAAATCCTATTCTCTTTTAAATAAAGCAGTGAAATATGATCCTAAAGGTTGTGCTAGAATGCTTATATGTAGAGCAGCTTCCCTAGGACCTCGAGCTTCAAAGATTGAAGAATATCTTTTAGGAGTTGTTCAGTAAGTATAATCTTTCTTTTTATTATCATAAAATAATTCAATGATGAAACAAATCAAACATTTTCTTTGGAAAAGAAGTTCACAATAGTATTGCCAATAGAGAAAAAAAGCAAAAAAAAGAAACTTCTTTTTAATTTTTTTTTTATATTTATATGGATCAAGTAACCGTCCGCATCTTTCTAAATTATAAATTATTTTCTTAACTCTGAATTCACAATTCCAATTTTCATTCGTCAATTATTTATTTATTAAAACTAGTTACACAATTTGTCTTTAGCACGCCTTACGTCAAAACTTGGGGTTATACCTGACTGGGACATACCATGAAGAGAAAAGATATTGGGCTGTTTGCCTTTGATGTAGGCAACCATTCTATTTTATTAACACTTTTATAAAGCGTGAGTTTATTGTCCAAAGGGGATGCATGTCACCTCATCCTTTTGAAGCCATAAAAATATAAGACTGCCAAATATTTAAAATTAAATTGGAATTAAAAATTAATTTCTTCAATTATGATTCTCATATTAATTAAAATAATTCCAAAGTTTAATTAATGGCTTCAAAAAGATCAGAGATCAGGGACCCCTTTTGGGCAAAAACATGAATGGGTTAGTAAAATAGTATGGTTGCCTATATCAAGGGCAAACATAGTTCAACTTGACCCAATATCTTTTATCTCCATGGTATATAGGTAATAGATAAAATGAAAAAAATGCATGTAAACAGTAGATGGTTCGGTCGATAATCCTTATTGGGAGTAGTTGTCGACATTAAATAAGATGTGCGTTAAGAGCAATTTCAATTTCTTTATAATTTTATCCAAATTCACTTCTTTATATTTAAAAAAAAAATAAAATTAGTGAAATTCATCAAGTTGTTATGATTCGATAATTAAAATGTAACATAAAATAACATTCCAATTTTATTATTTATTTTTTTATTTCAGACGAAATATCAATGAATTCAGAAAAAAAATACCTAACGACAAGGGAATTTTAGAATTTTTAAAAGCAATCCAGTATGGTTACCTAAGTAATAAACCAACAAGATGTTTTTCAATATATAATAAATGTTTTTATAATCTTGGACAAATATGGAGATTTTTAAGTTTATAAATATTATAATATTAAAAAATTGTTATCAACAACAAGATCAAAAAGAATCTTCAATATATTTAAAAAATAAGTTATATATTTACCTATATTATTATTGTTATATATTTTTAAATGTAAAAATTTTAATACATAATTAAATGAATATTGTTTTATTCATTTATTCATAAAGAAATATTTATGAATAAAAAAGAAATATATTTTTATATATAAAAAATTAGTATATAATAATATAGTAAGGAATAAAATGTGCTTCACTTCATTTCGAATCTTAAAACAGTACTAATAATAAATTTAAGAATAGAGAGAATAATTAATATAAAATACCTGATAATTTATTTTATAGTATAAAATGTATAATAATGTTCGTGAAAATAATAGTTTAGTATATTTTTACGTCTGATATGAATGTTATCTTTAATTTATTTGTTGTTTTCTAAAAAAACAAAAATAATTTTTAAGTATTAATATCTCCACAATGGCATTCATCGATAGATTTTCGTTCAGAATCTTTGGAGTTTGGAATTGAAATTTTGTCCAAATTCTTTTCTTCTTTTTCTTCATCTGACAATTTTTGTTCTTCTTCATCTTCTTCTTTTTTTTCAATGGAACTAGAGCTAGATTTTGATCGTACTGAACTTTCTCTTGTATATCCTTGTTTAGCCCATCTTTCTTCTCTAATACTACATGTACTTCTAGAACTGGGTGTAGGACATATGGAAGGTGTTTTAGGATGTTCAGGAAAAGGCGATTTCCAACGAAAAATAGCACCATCGATTGAAACACTGATAATATATTTTGCATCTGGAGAAAATATGACTTGAGATATGACTGCAGCATGACCAAAACCGACATGAGTGGTAATTCCTGAAAAAAAATTAATAATGTTATTATGCCATTTCATTAAATAAATTCAAGGAATAATTATTTAATTAAATCAAAAACAATCTTATATTTCTCCAAGCATCCCTTTTAATCCACTTCACATCATTGAATTTAATGTATTATTTTTTTGAACCTTAGATTATCCAGATGAATACCTTGTCTTGTTCATCGATATAAAATATTCAATATTAAAAGTTGAAAATATCAGGTCTTTATGGTTTTATCCTTTTAATTTACATAAAAAGTTGACAAAATACTAATATTTATAAATATTGAATAGACTTATATTGGTTTTTATAAATCAATTATTTTTTTAAAAATTTAACTTTTGTTGATAATAATTTTTTTATTTTAGATAGATATTATAAACTAAAAATTAGGAACTTTATTAAGTTATACTTAACACGTGTGCTCAATTAATGATCTCAATGATTACGATTCATATTGTCATAGTGCATCAGGATTTAAGATAAATTGTGAAATATTATCTATTAATAAAAAATATATTAATATTAAATAATATTAACCTTCTTGATAAAGCCAAAATTTGATTATCATATCATTGCCTCCAGTAACAAAATAATCCCCCCTTGGTGATATATTTAAGGAATTTACAGCTGAAGCTGTGCTTGCTTCTATTTCTCGAATTAATGATCCGTCAATAACTTCCCAATACGATACTTTACGGTCACTTCCAGTTGATAAAACTTGAACTCCTGATGGATGATAACGAACACAAAGTACTTGACTGTTTGAAAACATTATTTGATTTCTACACATCCTCCTAAATCAAACAAAAAAGAAAAAGTTATTAGTTTTAGTGTACATTATAAAGAAATTAATGAACAATATTTGATTATAATATATATATATATATATATCTTAGAGGTAAAAAATAATAATATCAATGAATTTTATAATAATTAAATCTTCATTGAATATAAATTAATCGGATTATTTAGTCTTACACTATATCCCAAATAATACAAGACCCGTCGGTACTGGAACTTGCTGCTTCTGTATCTGATAAAATTTGTATCGAGGTAACTGGACTCCGATGCTCTTTTAGAGTTCCAATTAAGTTTTGGTAACTCGGAGTTATTTCCCAAATTCGAACCTTAAATGAAAATTAATTAATTAATTATTGAATATGAACAGAGGTAATATCTATTCATGCTATTTTACGATTTATAGAAATATCTACCTATAAATTTAATAAAAATATTTCATGGTATGGAAAAAAATAATATAATAAATGATAATAAATAATAAAATAATAAATAAATGATATAATAAACATAATAAATGAAAAATTAAAGGAAAGAAATGTAAATAAAATTTAATTCAATTATAGAAAAATAACAGTTAAAATATATATTCTTATGTTATGTTCTTCTTAATAAATATTAAATATTTATAGAAAATGTTTTAATCAATCTCATTAAATCCTTACCTGTCCTTCCACACCACCTGAAACCAATTGAGTTCCTTTACTATTTATTGATATTGCTGAAACTCCTTTATTATGTGCATTTGGAATAGTATATATTAATCTTCCAGTTTCAGGAGTAAATGATCGAATACAACCATCATTCCAACCTTGAAATTTCAAAAACAAATTAAATAATTGAAAATGTTAATTAAGATATAGAATAGAATATATTGTACCAACCACTAACTATGGACTTTCCATCCCTTGTAAAAAGGATGGAAGAACAAGTGAAATTAGGGACGACAATTCTCAATAACTCTGTGCTTGTATCTGTTTTCCAAATACGAATATCTTCTTTACTAGCGGTCGCAAATACGTCCGAATAATTGCTATAATTCAAAATAAATTGGTAAAAAAGTAATAAAAAAGAATTTCAATAATATATTTTAGTATTTTAAATAATTTAATATTATTTAAAAAAAAATCTTACTAGGGAAAGGCAACATCATATATAGAACTTTTGTGGCACGTGATTAATAAGGTAACTTGGAAACTTTCCACGCTTATAGAATAAATCTCACAAGAATCTGTACCGACTAATATATCTTCATCCAAAAGATTAAAAGAAGTTATTTTTGAATCAAGTTTGGCTGATCGAAGCTGGAAAATATGAATAAAAAAACATTTGATAGTATATTATATTATTGGATTGTACATGTAGGGATAGCGTTGTTACTTTAGGAAATAGAAGAAAAAATAGCGTTAAATGAACCGTGGGAAAATTGATCTTATTCCAAGCATAGCCCGTGTAATGAATTTAGAAAATCCAAAACAATTTCATTTCATTTAAATTCTAGTAATTAATATCGTAAAGAGCAAGAAAATTTGTGTAAGTTTTATAAACAATTAAATAAAGAAAAAATCAAGAAATTTAAAAAAAAATCGCAAGACGATTTTAGGTAATATAGGTTATAAATATGATTTACCGAGTGAAGATATGGAAGCGTAGGAAGTTTAAGACGTCCAGTCTTTATAGAATTAACTTGTTTCTCGATTACTACCTCAACTAATCCATCCCCTCCTCCTAATATTATATATTCTTCTGATTCAGTTGGCATTAATTCAATGGCAGTTATACCTTAAAACAAAGTTAATAACTTTTTAATAGTTTTTCTTAATATTTTAGATTTTAAGTTTCAATTAAATATTTTAATATAATAATAAATAACAGTAATAAAACATACATTTCCATTTTAAGATTAAATATGTTCTGTTAATAAAATAAGAGTTGAGAAATAAGAGAATTAAAATCCACACGAATATGTGAAATGTAGTGTTTTAATTATATTGGTTTTTAAATCCTAATTTAATTTCCTACCCAATGAACGTCTCGTATTTTATTATATCATAAATATCATCAAATCAAAATATGAATATTTCATTTGTGTGTACCTGAAGAATAACGTTCTACCGGATCAGGTTTTTTAATCAAAGCTGCGTTAAATTTTCCATAACATCCTACCATTTTTGGATCGCTAATTGGTTCTAAAATATCCGTTTCATATGCATAATTTAGTCCTATTTTTAATAAATCTCCACTAGTTGTGCCACAATAAAGAAATTCATCATTATGATCCACCTAGATAGTTTTAATATCAATAAATAATATCAATTTATTAAATATAAAAAATATTAATGATTTTTTTTCTCAAGGTAGATTACCTGCATGCAAACAACTTGGCGTTTCAGTTTACCAATCTGAACGTCGATAGCGCGAACATTATTATCAGCAATGCTAATTTTCCAAAGGCGTAAAGTACCATTTCCTCCAGATGCAAAGCAAAATCCACGGCGTGTCATAGCACGCAAAACTTCAGCATTTCCAGCAGTGCCGCGACTTGCGACATAGCCTAAATAAACGATAAAAAGAAAAAATTAAAAAAAAGCTTAATCGTTGTGAATCGTGCTAAAAAAAAAATAATTTTATTGGAGATGAAAAAGATAATGTGATGTTAGATAAACCGATGAGAAAAGATAATTAAATAAAACTGGAAAGCGTTGGCGGAGAACAGAATAAATCTTTCTATCTATTTCTGTGGATCTACGAAACTCGAAGGTTCTTGGCCGCAGCAACCTCACATCTCCAAGTATCCCTATCCTGAGTCACAACCCTCCAATCCCTCTCCCATCTCTCTCACGTCCCTTACTACATTATCCACACATCGCGTCCTTGGTCTCCCAAGTGAACGTTTCCCACAATCGGTCTCCCCACCAATAAATTTTTTCGCCATTATTTCCTCTCCCATTCTATTCACGTGCCCTGCCCATCGCAGCCTTCTCGATTTTATAATTCTAACTATGTCTGGAGATGCATAGAGGTCAAGCAATTACTCGTTATGCAATCTTCGCCATTCCCCGTGACCTCATCTTTCTTTGTCCCATAAATGCTTCGCAGAATCCTATTCTCAAATACTCTAAATCTACTCTCGTCTTCTAAAGTCATAGACCTTGCCTCACACCCAACCGGCAAAATAAATAAAATATATATTTTCATTTTTATCCCCTTGGATAATTTTGACTCGATAAGCCCCTTAACTGCATGATAACAGGCGTTTCCCGATTGCAATCTCTCTTTGAATTCTTCTAGAATATTATTATCCTTCTTTTTTGATTATAGAACCTAAGTATTTAAATTTTTCTACATTTTCGAATTCTACAATTTATATATTAAGACTTTGTATGTTAATACTATTCCTCTATGTTACTAAATATTTTGTCTTAGCACTATTAATTTCCAACCCCACTTCTTTTCCTGCTTCGGTTAATTTTTCTACGCTATCTTTAATTGCAATTGCCGAATCTCCTATTATATTTAAGTCGTCTGCATAACCTAATACTTGAAGTTTTTTGTTTAATGGGATTCCGTTTGATTTTTCCACACAATTTGTCTAATTGCATATTCCAGTACTAAAATAAATAAAATTGGTATCCTTGTTTTAACCCATTCCGAATTTCGAAAGTTTCTGACAATTTATTCCTGAATTTTACTCTTTCTTTACTACCTTCAAGACAAATTTGAATCATACGTATTAGTTTTTTCGGAAGAAAAGAATAAATATTAAAAATATTGTATCTGAACAAAATAATGAAACATTGTATATAACCAATCAAAAGTAAATGCTAGTGATACAATCTTATATATACATACAAAAATCATAATAAAAATTCATAAATGGATTTTCGGGACTTGTGAGGACGAACCTCTTTTCTCAGTGACAAAAAAACTCACACATGTAAATGTTGCTTTAAAAAAATAATATGATTTTTTACATTGACTTAGGAAAGCTAAATATTAAAACATAAAATCTTCTATTCATTATATTGAAAATATATCTTACCACACATTGGTTCACATTTTTCCACATTGAAAACTACAATATTGCAATCATCCCTTCCACCTAAGGATATTACAAATTTATTATCACATGAAAATATAACTGATTCTACTCGTACTTTATGTATTTCATGTTTTCCAAGAATTGCATGGGTTTGAAAATCCCAAAGAATGACTGTTGCCTAAAAATACAATATAAATATTTGATTTTTATATTAAAACATTTAAAAATTATACTAAAAAGAATATATTACTCTTAAAAATATTCATTTATTAAGATATATTTTATGTTTGAAGAAAGCACCCCAGGAACTTTATAACTATATATTATTAATTAGTGATTTTTAAATTTAAACTAACAAGTCTCCCTTGAAAATAGAAATATTATCCTAAAAAATTGTTATTATAATAGATTTTTTTATTAGAAAATCAAAAATGTATTTATTTATTTGCTCTTAAAGCAGCGAATACAATTATAATACAGAAAAATAGGATATATATGTGTATATAGATATTATTATATATTTGTAATATCATTTTAGAGATGAATAAATCAAAAATAAATATTTTAAATTTATATTTATTTATATTAGTTTTCCATTATTATAATTTCATTTAAATTTAATTTGCCCCAAATTTCATATATTACCTTAAATCCCATAAAGTTCACTTGGCCTGAGGCAATTTTTGTCCCATCAGGAGATATTGCAAGGCTGGTAATAACATTGGAATGACCATTCAAAAGATGTTGTTTTTTTGTTTTCCAATTTTGAATAACAACTTTACATCCTAGAGAATAAACAATATGAACGCGATCTGGGTGCATGACTAAACCTCCAGGAGTATGCCCTAAAATTTTGTTTCATGAAATATCTTTCAAAATCAATAGAATTTGAATAAGTAAAATATTTCCACCATCAAAGCCAATTATCGCTTCAAGTTCAAGGTCTTGTACATCTTCTTTTAATGTATCCATTTAAAAATAATTAAATATAATAAATATTTGCTAAAGTTTTATCAAACACCTGTATCATATATATTGTTTATATGATATAAACAATGAAGTTACCATAGTAACAAATTTTCAATGAGATACATAATTGAAATAGCAAGAGATCTAAACATATACATATACTGCTTATTCTCTTGTAATTTTTAAAAATACGCGCAAAGGTATTTAACGGGCTTCATAATGAATTATAATTATTATTATTAATAATTTCGATTAATTAATTTGTATTAAATAGTTAATAATAATATAATTAATGGTTTTCTAATAATTTAGTAGTACCAGTTTTATTACCACACCTAAAAATAAAATATCTGAGCTAAAGAAGAAGAATTAAATTAAATTTATATTTTATTAAAAAAAATATTTCATTAAAGAAAAATAAACAAAAGAAATGTGTTAAATATTGTAAGTATATTTCTAAAAACTTCGATAATATGTATGAACTTATTTTTTTACAAAAATAATCAAAAATAAGTTAATATCATATATACATATATATATATAAATAAATATATATTTTATTTATGAAAATAATTCCAAAAAAATGAATTTTAATCTTAAATATATTATAATTAAAATTTTTTTTATTTACAAAGTTTTATCACTATTCAAAAATAAATATTAAATTCAATAATGTAGAATCTTAATGAGATTCAGAAAAATGTTTATTCAAACAACTGGAATAACTTAAGAAAAATTTATATATCAATTATTTTGAAGCAGTTTGGACAGTTGTAACTAAAATGCGAAGTAATTCACGTTGTTCTGCTGACAAATAACTCCATAATTCCTGCTCCAACGAGTAAAGAGCTGGAAGATCACGAGTTTGACAAGCAAGAACCAAGGATTGTAAAAATAAAAATTCATCATCACTCAAATAAGAAGCTGAAAAAACATTAGTGATAATAGTAATTTTATTTATTAATTAAATAAATTTCAAAATTTAAAAGACCAATTGATAATAAATATTTAGAGTATTTTATTGAATATACTTATAAAATTATTATAAATAAATGGTTAATAATTACGTGGGGTAGCACTTTGTTCTGCCCAAGCATATTTATCAAGCAATTCTGCAAGATCAGCTGGTAATCTTTGTGCTGCTGGTTGAAGGATCAATAAAATTAATACCCTTGTAAGTTCACAACTAAAAATATTTTTCCAACAATTATAATTGATTGATTGATTATAACATGATTTAATACCAGAGAATAACTAGAGATCTAGAATTGCAAATACGAACCGATGAAGAATATCACAATAAACGCCAGAAATTGGTTTAGGAGCTAATTCGCAAATAGATACCATTTCATTAAAAATATTTAATGCTCCATCATAATTACCTAAAAGGATTGTAAAAAAAATGTATTAGTAATTATAGAGAATAAAATTATTATATTTTAATAATTATACATTGTTCAATATAACATGAAGCAAGTTGACCCAAAGTTTCTAATCTATCTAATGGACTAGTAATTTGTCTTTCAGCGGCTGTTCGAAACTGAACTGCGGCTTCGGCGACCAATCCTAAATCAGAACGCAGTGCTTGTCCAAGTTCTAAAGCAAGTCCAGCTGCTAATGGACTATGAATAATATTATTTGTTCCAGAAGTATCTGAGCCTGAAGGATGTGTTGAAGAATAATGGTGTTGCCATCGGTTTGCAGCATGAGAATAACAGCTTAATGCAGCCTGAAGAAAACAAATTATAAAATAGTTTCTTAAAAACATGAATTTTCTTGATAAATTAATTTTTAAAAGTAAATTAAATTTAAATTTATGTGTGTGTTGTTAAAATAGATGAAATAAATTTCTTGTTTTATTTAAACATCAAACAAAACTAATAAAATTCAAAATTGGAAAATATTAAAATACCGTGACTGAAATCTATTTTTAGAAATTTTTATGAAAACTACCTGTAAATGATCAACACTTGCTGGACCCGGACAACCTAAGGTGGCTTGATGACATTCGGCTTCAAGAAAACGTCTTCCAGCCCTTGTAAGATCCCATGCTTCATTAGCGGTATGTCCAAGAGATCCTTGACATCGTGCTGCGGCCAACCAACATTGGCCAGCATACTGAGGAAGTTCATCTCTCTCGCATTGAACAGCTAAACTAGCTAAAAATCAAATATTTTTAATGGTATTTAATAATAAATTCTTAATAAAAAATTACCAAAATGATTATATGCATTTTCTGGACGAAAATGAAGAGCTATTTTTTGAAATTCAGTTTTAATATCGTTGAGATTTGAAATAATAAAAGACATTTTATTAACGAAAATGATCAAAGTATTTGTAAATTCTAGATAGATATGTTATCAGTTATCAAAATGATAAGAATACATTTTTGATAAATCAAAGGATCCAAATGTGTGAAACAAGATAGTATAAGACAAATCTATAAGTGACAGAAGATAAGTTAATTCCAATATTTTTATTTTGTTTGAAATTTCAAATTTTTTTTTAAATAAAATTAAAATAAAGATAAAAGAAATGAATAAAATTAAAACATTTAATTAATTATTTAATCATATTATACTAAATAAATAGAAATAGTTTTGAGGTTATTTTACCAAATTGATCACTTGCTTCTGTTAAATTCGGTTTTCTTAAAAAACGTCTGCAAAATAATATAATATACAGTTTAGATAATAAAGTAAATAATTTACAAAAATGTTACCTTTTAAGCTTATTTGAAATTGATCTATAATGACCTAAAAAATCACCTAAACTATTCCCCTCTGTCATATCTGACATATATTAGAAGACACAAATCTATAATAGACTTTATTTCTTATTTTGATTTTTTACTTCTCAAAATACAATAAAATTAAGTAATCTTGGTTTAGAAAAATTTAACTTTTTATGTTTTAAATATATACGTAATTATATTATACTAGCTCTTACCCAAAGTTAAAAATATCTAATAAGAATTTCCCCCACCCCGGTTAAAATTTGAATAAATAATAATAACAAACATAAATCAATTAACGTGAACTTAATTCACTTAATAAATAGCTTAAAATTTATATGTCCAGTGAAGGTTCATATTTATAATTACTATTTTTAATGGGATTTAAAATTTTAACTAATTCTATCTTATCTTATCTTCTTATACGAGTAAAAATTGTTTGTTTGTTTGTTTCTTTGTTCTCAAAAACCGCTCTAACGATTTTTTTGAAATTCACACCAGAGATAGTATTTATAAAGAAAAATTGAGTTTTATTGATCACATATCAGGAAAACTACATCTTTATTAGTTTTTTTCTTCTAAATTTAAATGTATATATGTGACGTCACAACCACCGCCTGTGAGATATATACATATCTATTCTTAAAATAAAATTAAAAATATTTATATTATATTCATATATTTGATTTTTTTATTTCATTAATAGATATACATTTAAATTATTTGAAATTGTTTCACACAACGTTTAAAAGAAGATTTATCTTTATATTCGATTCGATATATCCTAGGAGAATTAAATGACATCATCAATTTATTATACTGCGTAAATATAAAAAATATTATATATTATACTATACTAATAAGCTGTTCAGTATATTAGATATTTGTTTTTGTGTTCTTACTTTTAATACATTTTAATTTAATAAATTAAATATATATTTATATTGTAAATGTTGTGTCCCTTCATATATTGTAATTCCACCCATAATAATATTTTAGTACCGGGACCCCGAGACTCGGCTCGGTACATAAGTTAAAAAAAAATAATTCATTATTATTGAGTTTGAATTAAAAAATATTGATATACATTTCTTTAATTATTTATTACAATTATTAAATGTTGCATCATTGCATCAATCTGATTAAAATGAATGGATCTGGGGTCCTCAATAATCAAACAATTTTAGCTAGCATTACAAGATTAATCCAAGTAATATCGTCTATTTCTATTCGACACTATTTTCAGTTATGAAATGAAAAGTCAGTAGAGAGTAAAAAAATTGTATAATTGTAATATTATATACTAAATATTCAATCAGTATATTAGATAAAACATTTATTTGTTTTTGTGTTCTTACTTTAAATATTTTTTAATTTAAACAGTAAATTAATTACATATTATTATTATTATGTGTGTCCCTTCATACATTTTGAATCCACCCAATAATATCTTATACATACTTGAAAATGAAAATCCAATTATGAGATCAATTATTTAAAATTATTTATTCATATAATCTTGAATTTTGTGTTCTTATTTTTAATATATTTTAATTTAATCTGTAAATTATGTTCTATTCTATGTTCTATGTTTTCCTAACATAAACAAATATACATATTCTTTGAATGAAAATAAAAATAGATATTTATTTAAATGAAATAAAATTATTTAATTTACAGAATGAAAATGTCTACAATAATATCTAAAGATTTTTTCTTTATAATTTTACATTATAATAATACTAATTACAGTAGTTATATAATATATGGGGAATTTTCAACTTTGACCGCCGATTTGACCATGTTCCAAGCTCAGGGCCAGACACTCAAGTGCTGCGGAATTCATTTGCAATCCCCATGTTTTTCCCACGGCCAATTATATGTTGCATGTTATGAGTATGTGATTACACAAATTGGGAAAAAATCACTCGAAATGCAATTCAACAAAAAAATTGAAAAGTTAGGCTAAGCAGACGTCTTAAATATTATAAGAGATTCGGCAATTGCAATTACAGATAGCGAAGAAAAATTAATGGAGGTTTGAAATTAATAGTGATAAGAAAAAATATTTAGTGACAAAGAAGAACAGTATTAACATACAAAATCTTAATATACAAAATGTAAAATTTGAATATGTAGAAAAATTGAATGTAATCACGAAGGATAATAATATTTGAGAAGAATTTAAATCGAGGTATCAATCGGGAAACGCCTGTTATCATGCAGTAAAGAGGCTTATCTCATAAAAATTATTATCAAAGGGAATCAAGACCATGGACGCATAGGAAGGGACGTAAGAGAGATGGGACAAGGGCTCAGGATAGGGACACTTGGAGAAATGTGGCCAAGAACTTTCGAGTATCTTTGAGCCATATAAATAGATAGATATAACATATACAATAATAATATATATAATTAATTTACTGATTAAATTAAAATATATTTTAAATAAGAACACAAAAAGAAATGAATATTTTATGTAATATACTGATTGAAACAAAATGGATGAAAACCTTTTACTACTTTTAACCAAATACTATGTACCACTCGGGGGTACAGGGGGCGGAGCACCCGTTGAGGTGTGAAGAGCGCCGAAGGGATTTGGCTGGAACATGATTAACCATACTCCGTACAGCCCAGACCTCGTTCCTAGCGACTTTCAAAAAACAGATATGTATTTTGAATGTCCATGATTAAAATCTTTAAAGTGATGTCACTCCTGGTTGGAGGCGACTATAAAACTACTAAGAAAAAATATATAAACCGATAAAAAATGCCGCCCTCAGAAGTCTTGCGCCCTAGGGCTATAGTCCAATTAACCCTGTGGTTAGGGTGGCCCTGATCTTAAAAGTAAAGATAGAATTTTTCAAAATTAAATCTTGAAATCAAGATACATAATAAATTATACTTACGAAATTGGATCTAGTATGTAGTTTTTTTCTTAAAGGCAAAATGAAAAGGTTATAGATTATTTATTTTTGAAGTAGGTGTCTATATTATTCACTCAGGCTGTTTAATCTAAGAAATAGGTTCATTTATATTTAAATAAATAAATAATAAAAAATGAAAATCTTTAAAAATGTTTATTTATTTAGTTTTTGTATAAATAACATTAAATTATTCCTGACTGCGATCTACCAACCTTTATATGCTTAAAATCTTCTCCTGGGTGATTTTGTGATGTGTGATCTTAGCATTTTAAGATCAACTCTTCCTAATTTTTTTGACTAAAAAATAACATTCCCTTTTTGAAAATAAAGTTTTTTTGAAATTAATAAAAAAAAACTTGAAATAAAATAAAAAACAGTCTTTACTTAAATTATTATATATTTCGTTTAAAACAGTTTTATTTATATATTATCTATAATACAATAAGATTATAATATAATTAAGAGTTAAATAATAACGTTAATAAATTAATAAGAGTCAAAATTCAAAAACAAATTAGTTTTAAAAAATAGAAAAAAAAAACAAAATAAAGAATAATTTATTAAAAAAAAAATGATTTAATTAAAATTAAAAAAATATATCTTCTTTGATTGTAGTAAAAATCTTTTAATAAGTCATTGAAAATATATCTAAAAATTTCTTGATAATCTATAAAAGAAAAAGAAAATGGGTAAGATAGGATGTCATGAATGGTTTTCAAGAATAAATATAAGGACTAATTTAAATATATGATACAATGTATTACGAAAGATTACAACAATACAATAGGCTACATGATGATTGATTATTCATAGTGAATAAATAAGAATTGGATCACATATTTAAATTGCAGTCAAGAACAACACGTCCCAATGACCCTAAGACAACCTTTATTGATTGGATATCTGGTCTTTTTTACATTGAGGATTATTTCAAATGAATATTTAGTTTGTCAGACCATATTATTACATCACAAGTAATTATAAACAATAATCATAGATAGTATAAACTTAGTTTATTCATTTTGAAAAAAAAAAACTTTGACAAATTCATCTAAGAATAATATTAATTAGTTTATAGAAACAGGAGAGAAAAATTCATTATCACCCCAACATTTTGGCTTCAATCTGTGGTCCCCTGAGAGAACAAAGAGCTCACACCAAATTTCACCAAGTCCCTCATATGCATATAATTTATTTATTTTTTTTTTTTATTTTTTTTTTATGGAAGAATACATGTTTTATGAAAAGTATCTCTCTCTCTAGCTATATATCATCTTAAAATTTAATATTTTCATTATATATTATATATATATATATATATAATATTTTATATGATTAAATAATTAACAAATTCTATTGCATTATGTGGATTTTTCTTTCCTGTAAACATATATATTATAAATATATTTTTATAAGTATATATATATATGTATGGTATTATAAAGGAATAGCCGTAAGCACATTTAATTTTTCTTAGAAAATAAATTGCTAAACACAACCATTATTGTAGACTTATATAATTGTAGTATATTTTATTGACAGCTATACACTTTTCATCATTTAAAAATTACTAACATGCAATATATCATCCATTAATATTCACAAATAGGTTCAAATTTCATTTGATAATTACATAAAATTATTATAATGTGCATAACTAAGGGAATTATAGTGCTTGAGCAAAGAATGGTAAAGTAAGATCTTAAGTTGATTTTATACATTTTTTTTTTAATAAAATAATAAATATGATTTTTCTGTGGATTACGAAAATAAATAATAAATATTAAATATCACAAAGAGTTACAAATAAAAAAAGAAGGGCATGGGAACACAGAAATGAGCCGATCATGAAAAGTTCGAATCATTCATGTTTGGTGAAATATTAGAAGGACGGTGGGAATGAGGATTTTCAAGGAAGCTAACATACAATTAGGCCATGTCATTTAATTATACATTGATCATCTATTGAGAAGCGTGATTTGAAGAACAGATAGTTCTTAGAAATGTGATGTTTAATAAATGTATTTTTATAATTATCAAACAAATTAATATAGGTGAATAAATTTATAAGCTTAACTTTTTTTTTATATATATATAAAAGATTCGTCATAATGATTAGTATTTTATTTAATTATCATGAAATGATTTGACTAAAGATGCCCTGAGATGCAATGAGAGATTTGCAAAGGGGACGTATTATGATCGATCCTGCATTGGAATGGGGCTTCGAGAAGACTTTTCAAGCTATTAACTATCTATAAATTTATTTTTTTTAAAAAAAAGGAAGAAATTAAGAAAAATTTTGGAATAGGAAATAGTGTAGAAGAAAAAAATAATCAATTTGGTCTGACTCCCATTTGCACCATTCTCCAAGTCATTGTATTCTGTCTTTTTTTTAATTTTCTTTTTCTTTTTTTTTTCTTTATTTTTTTTATATTTATAATTTTTTACAATTTTTTTTTATTTTTTTCTATATTATATATATATATATCCTAATAATAATACCTTATCGACTATATATAACTACCACAAAATACTTAATCTAATAATAGAATAGACACATTTAAAAGCTTGTGTAGGTTGAGCTAAACGCTCATCAGTCACCATACAACTAATTTTTAAGCAACATTACCAGTTAATAGAAGCTTATTAGTGTATTTAATTTTAACTATGTATTTAGATGTACTTCGTAATGAGATATGAACCCAATATATATATATATATATACTTACATATATATATTTATTTATTTATATATATTAATAGAACGAATATCATATAATGGATTTATATATTGTATATTTTTCCCTCTATTGTAATTCATGTCATAGTTAATTATATCATTTCTTATTTTTAATAGCTCATAAAATGGGCCATTCTAGTTGATACAAATTATATATATATATATATATATTCTCCAAAGAGAAATTTGAATTTTTCTATTTACCACTTATGTTTTAATTATTTTTGAACACAGTCTGCAAATAATGCAGTGAGCAATTAATAATATATATTTATATGAAAACATTTCAAGTTATTTCCGACGTTGATACGTATATATTACCCAAAAAGTTTCAAATTGTGCTCATTCAGAGCCTATAATTAACGGCTCAATTAATAAATTATTGGAAAGAGCTAAGACACCTAAGGAAAAAATTTTGAAGGAAGAGTTCGGTACCCTAAGAATATTTTGATTTGGTATTTATTTTCTTTTCAATTATATATCATATACGTGCAAAGTATATTGGCAAACGATTTTATATATCTATACACAAATATGACTAAATTTTATGTGGATTAATATATATTTTATTATATTCAATAAAAATATATTATATAACTTGGATTTGGCACTTTGGAAGTGATTATAAGCCGCGCACGTAACCTAGAGATTCTGGCATGGATTGAATACATACGTTGTTTATCAATAACTTTGTTTTTCCATACCATCAAATCAATATCAACAAGAATAAGTCAAAAGTACAAGCAATCTCTTTCAACCATTTATATATATATAAATAAGATAATAATAATAATAATAAAATGAATAAAGGAACAAATATAGTTCAATTAATATAGTAAAGCATAAAAAACTCAACACACATACATTAAAATCAAAATAATAAAAATAATAAATTTGTTAATCAATATACACAGCACCATAATTGTTACTAGGCTGTTACCAGCAAAAAATGGAGATTATTGAATACTGAACATATAAAATTTTTGTTATCAAATAAAAATGAAGGATTTGAGAGAGACATTTTCTAATAGAAGGCAACAACCCTACTTGGGGGATGTCTCTTTATTTAAAAGCATTGCTGGGGCCCACTCCCAACAATTTTAGAGATAATGTTTAAAGTTGTTGCATCTAATAAAAATACCAATCCAATTCATTCACGATAAAAATGTTTTCAATTATTATATATATATATATATATATATATATGTACAAATTTTAAATAACAAATAGTAAAGAATTAAAGGTAAAATGTGCTGATTAGACATTATATAGATAATAATATTAAAATGTAAACAAAAATATTAAAAACACTTATTCAATTAAGATTAAAAATATCCATAAAATTATAAATTAAAGAATAAAAATTAATAAGAAAACATAAATGAATGTTTATTTTGACGAGAATCTCAAAACGTAAGGATTGACTTACGTTGAAAATTAAAATTAACAACATTAAAAACAAATCTAGAAGTTATTGATCTACAGTCTTTTAACTAGAATAGAATAAAAGTTAAACAAATGTTTATTATAATATAGTGCCAATTATATGGCAATTAAAAATTAATATAAAAGATAGCGAATGTATCTAAGTCGGAACAAAGTTGAATATAATCTTGAAATTAAAATGCATTTCAGAATATAATTTTTTTTTTTTTTATTTTTTTTTAGTTTTAAACATAACGCAAATTATATAAAATTCTTAGGCACACTTCAATTAACTAATAAAAAAAATATTTATATTGTACTATTCATTATCTGTTCAGAGAAGTCTCTGGAAAGTCGTGATATTGCAATCAAAAGGAATATTCTAAAAATTATTGTGGCAAAAGATTTTTTTTTTTTTAAATTATTGCCATTTTTAATTCTGATAACACCCGTTTTACTTTTTTATTTATTTATTTTTTTCCTATTTTATTATTATTAGTTATCGTTCTTTCTTTCTTTCTTTATAGAATATTTTATTTCTCATGACTTTAAATTAAAACTATATAGAAATATAGAGTTGATTAATGTGCTATTTCGAATATATATGTGAAAAAGAATGATTTTATCATATCAGGTACAGAACCTATCACCCAATGTCCTTTCATAAAACATTTAATATACTGAAATCCTTTCAATAATACACTCCAAACATATAGATTAAAGATTGTTGAAGAAAACAATCACTGGTATCATAATCGGTTATTAATAATTAGATCTTAATCTAATTCAAAACTTGGTGCACAAGAATTATCACAAATCGTGAGATAAATTCAATGTATTTGGTTTTTTCTATATTTGTAGCAAGTATTTAACTTTTTTTTTTTTTAATTTTTAACGTTTATAGGCTGAGCGAGCATTTTTTTTCCCAATATTTAAAAAAAAAATGAAAATAAAATAGAATGTATGCCTTTGCTGCTATTTTCTCTATCCCCTATTAAAGCAAAGAAAATAAAAATAAATAAAAATTATATCTATATATATCTATATATTTAAAAATAATTTAATATACTGGCACGTTGAAATTGAAATTTAATTTTCATTCATCTAAATTTGCATCTTGATTGATATGTTGAGGATTGTCTTTAAAAAATAAGCGATAGCGGCAGTTTGAGATAAAGTTAAAAATGGTGAAATTCGGGGAGACATTCAATCTTTTTATTTAAGGCACTATACACGTTCGTCCACCCTTATCACGTAAATTTACGTCATCACGTTGGAGAGGAGTGTTTTCAGTTTTTTCTTTGTTTCCATTTATCAATTTTTTTTTTGTCTTTTTTTTATTTTTTAATTTTTTTTTTATTTTTTTATTTTTTTTTTTGGATTTTTAATATTTTATTAAATTTATGATTGCACATAAAATAATCTATTTTTTTTCTCAATAGATGATAAGAGACCTAAGCAAAAGAAACCAGAAAATGAAAAATAGATACTAAATAACAAACAAAATAAAAAACTAAGGCACTTATAATATATTAATAAAACTGTTATTGAAATGATATATACATATATGTATTAAAAGAAAAATTATAATGTATAAAAATTATTGTTCATTTATTTATTAATTTATTTATTTACTTATTTTTTTTTGACTCATTTGAAAATTCACAACCAATTTAATTTTTCCTTGCCTTTTTAATATAAGACAAATGTATTTCAAGGATACTAAGATATTCAAAAATATAAGAAAATGTGGCTTCAACTAAAATTAGTAATTTTTTTTTTTTTTTTCTTATTTATTTTGAAAAGTAGGGCAAATCTTTGGTTTTATGATCGAGAAATGAAAATACTAAGATAAAATTTAGTTCCAGACATTCACTAATTTTGAATTGAAATAGTTTAATACGAAATTGTTTATGAAAATGTTAATGATTTAAAAAAATAAAAAGAGCACTGATCAATTTTTTTTTTTATTTTTTTTTATTTATTTATTGAAAATTTAATCTTTGGTATTCTTAAAAGTAGATATGATGAGAAAATAAATGGAGATATTATGCAAATATAAATAATTTGAAAAATTTGAATTATGTATTTGTATATTCAGGCTCATATAGGAACAGGATGTTCGAATGTCAAAATTAGGAACGATTATATATATTTATGAATGAGTCACCCAATAATACTTTTTTTTTTATTTTATTTTAATAGAAAATTGAGATTAAAAATAAAAGAAAAAAAAAATTTAAGAAGCCCCTCAAAATAGAATAAAACCCCGGATCAGTAAAATGTAATGTGAACATTTATAATGCCCTACAAATGGTCTTTCGTTAAAAATTTCCTAATTCGGAATAATTGTTAAATAGAGAGGCCCTTGAAAATAATTAAATTTGAGCAAGAAATAATAAATATTATATTATTTAACGAAAATCACTTCTGAGATCAAGATCAAAGGCGGCTTTCGGAGGGTTACAAGTCCCAAGATGAATGTGCAATTTTTGACATTTTAATGGATGAATTTAGATATTTATTTATAATTAATAGTTGATACAACTATTTTTTTTAGTAAGGCATCTGCTGCGGAGGAATTTCCTAAAAAATTTTTATTTTAAATTATTATATAATATAATTATTATATATATTATATAATTCATAAATATATCTAATAATATTTAAGGCAAACACGCAAGCAAGACATGTTTTTCCATTCAAAAGCGCATAGAGCGCAGGGATCGAATTAGATGAATTTGTATGTAAAAAAGTATATAGTAAATTAATTTTGAATTAATTGTTCTAAAATTGGAATTATTATTACAAGTAAATATTATTTTAGAATAAAGATTTATTGCATTCATTCAATTAAGTTCTGATTTGTCACTTTTTAGGTCCGTGAACAAGGCTAATTTTATATTAATTATTGAACTATCAAATTCTTAAGGACTTGTTATATTTACTAATCTAATTATTATTATTATTATTCTAAGTGATATTAATCTTTAATATTTTAATGAATAGAAAACTCTTTAAAAAAAAAAAAAAAAAAATAAAAATATTAAAAAATTAAGACTATTAAAAAAATATTTCCCCTAAGTTAGTTATTCAAAAAAACAAAACAAAAAAAGTTGAGAACCTGACTTAGTTTAAACACATTAAGTATTGATGATTATATTTTTTGGTTGTTTTGAATAGCAATGACTTGAAGAAATTAATGTTACATTGAATAGGGTGCAGGATGGATGAGAGACATTTCCTCAGTTTATACAATATTATTGATTAATCAATTGTAAAGTTTCAGATAAAATAATTCCATATTAATAATGGTGTGGTGAAGAGAGAGTGGTCATTTTCCATTATATTACTGCGCACATTAAAATATTTTATGTGCTCATGGAAAATATTCAGATATATATTAGCTCCAAGCCTTTAATTTAATGATTATATATCAGTATTAGAAAAAACATTATTTTTTTGTTTTGTTTTTTTTTTTTTTTTTATTTTATTTTTTGATTTTAGTGGAATAAAACAATTATATATATATATAAATATATATAAATTAATTCAATACAAACAATCAAATAATTTTAGTGTAATAATGATTAACTCATCTTTTATAGATAATTTATCACAATAATGGCAACGGCTTGAGCTTTTGAAACCACATAATTTACATTATAAAGTATTTCATTTATAATATATTTGCATTTAAGGATGCGCATTTCTTGCATATTTGGCCCAACATGAACCATTCTTAAAAACTACTTATCAATTACCCATATCACAAAGTATTTAAAAGTCCCTTTAAACCAATAAAATTAATAGCATTTATTATATATATATATATATATATAGATGTATATACATCTATATATAATCAATATTGCAAAAATGACAGTAAATATTTAATGCACATTTAAAAGTCAAATTGGAAGGCCTTTGAATCAAATTATTGTTTTTACTTTATTTTGTTTATATAGTCACACATTACACACACATAATAAAGCAAACATATTTTGTTAACCCTATAAAAATGTTAATAAAATTAAATGACTAATTACGCTATTTATAATTATAGTAATTAAAAAAATTATATTATTTAATATTTTTATAGGGTAGTTTGATTTAAAATTTAACCAATATTATGACTTTAAAATAATATATATTTGCGAGGTTAACGAATATTTTGAATTTAACTTATAATAATAATAATAATAATAATAATAAAAACCTGATTTTTTTGGACATATAATTTATATTTTTAAATACATTTCAAAAAGTCATAATAAAGATTAAAATAAATTGAAAAAAGTTATTATTCATTAAAATATATTATGTCATTAAAATATTAGTACTAGATTTTTTAAGATCTATGGAAGAATATATATATATATATATATTTATAAAGAAAATTAAAAAAGAATTTTATTTGATACTTTGAATTATAATTTTGGTCATTTTTTTAAAGTTCATAATTTAAATGATATAGATGATATATGTTATTTTAATTATTTTTTTTTAAATTTTTTATTTTTATTTTATTTTTTTTTTTAATTTTTTTTTATTTTTTATAATTTTATAACAATATTTTTCGATTTCTCTAAGCTGGTAGTTAAGACAAAATTAACTAGAGTTGAAAGTTATATTTGGCAGACTTAATAGCTATCTATATACAAAACTTTATATATATCTATATCTATATTTATATATATATAGATAAATAGATAGATAGATATAAAGACATAAATAGTATTTTTTCCTAAACATCATTATATCTCACTTAATCTGTTCACATCAAAGAGTCAACATTAATTAAAATTCTCTATTATCAATTTTATTAGACAATTGATATGGCATGTTGCTTCTACTTTTTTTTATTATTTTAAGATTTTTTTTTTAAAGACTTTATATTTTATAGCCAAGGGAAACATATTTCCCCTTAATCATATATAATACGTTACACAATGTATAATAAGTATTTTATAATTATTAAGACCAGTGGCACTTTTATAATTACTAAATTTAAAATACTGGAAAAAATTTTGTTTCGGCTCTTCATTTGTCATTTTAATTTTCGTTCGATATATATATCTATATCTATATATATATATATATTTTTAAAAGTAATTTAATATTTAAATGGCTATCAATCGAACAAAATGGAACAAAAGAAAAAACGAAGATTGAAATTTTAACTTTGGTGTTTGATCAATAAATAGATGGTTCTTTATAAATATTTCAAAAGTTGGAAGGCTATGGTAACATCTAGCAAATCCAGCTTTCATTCGTTTTGAAGCTAATTAAACGTGGTATGGTATATTGTCAAATGTATTACTTGATTTTTTCAAAATTTCAAAAATTAATTCAAGTGAAATATTAGAGCTACGTTTTAATCCAGTCTTAGGCAAGAGTTATGTATTTATGTTTAAAAATAATAAGAGTAAAAAAAATGGATTGATGAAGAATTTTCGATGTACAATTAAAATGAAAATAAAAATTAAAAAAGTTAAATAAAAACTTTAGAAAATTTAAATTAAAAACAGACTTTAATTAGTTTTCTTTAAGAATCGGTTGGCTTGTAAAAATATAAATAAAATCCTATTAAATCAGTTTGCAAAATTTGTATATGAATATAAAATTAATATTAATAAATTTTGTTTTTTTGTTTTTTTAAAAATATCAATTATAGGCCGCCTATAAAAAATAAGATTCGGATTTAGGATATTCAATCATGGATTAAAAACTGATTATATTTAAGAACTAATTTCACTTTATCACGACTTGTATTATTTATTATTTTATTTTTGATCATTTATTTGTTAAATAATGACTTCGAAAATAGTGAAGAACTATATATATTTCACTTTTAAATTATTTTCAATAAGTATTTTCATTAATTTAAAAGAAGAAACAAAATGATTTATTAGATTTTTTTTGAATAGCATCACAAGACCGACATATAATCGATATATATATATACATACATATATATGTATATATGTATATATATATTGGTCACAGAGGTATTTACCCTAGAGAACATGCTCTCAATAATTCTCATCTTAATTTAAGCGCATTTATGCAAAATATCTTCTTTTTTTATTAATCTATTAAATTTTTACACGCACACATTTAAGAAGCAAAAAAGGCAAGGACTGGACTGGATTTTGTTGTGAAATCGTTCTTTTTGTTTCTTTGAATATATATGTACAAACACGAGGTGATCATGGGTCATTTAAATATCCACCCGTTTATATAAGACCCTTGAATCTATTGAGCTACAAAAATGTATTCAAATTCCATTTAAGAATTTGAAATTTCTTTGAAATATTTTATTACTTATATTCTTTTTATCTTAATGTTAATTTTTATATATGTATATGTATATGTATGTATATATATATGTATCTATATATATATACATATATATATAATCTTTCTATATAATATTTTGAGAAAAAGGACACAAATTAAAAAACAGCCACAATTATGTACGTATCACTAAAGCCCATTATTTTAAAAGGCTTTCAATTAATCCTAGTTAGTTATGGGATTATTTTTTATATTTTTTTAAATTTGTTTTATTTTGGTTTTGTTATGTTCAATCAAAGTTTTGTTTAAAAAACACCAACACATTCAAACAATCTCTTTCATTCTTATATACATTCATACATTTGAAACACACACACACGCTCGCCCGCGGATTCTTTCAAATAAGCAATGAATAATTACGTAATCTTATAAATTGACGACACATGGAGTAAGAGAGTGAGTGTGTGTGTGTTTATTTTTGAGATTAGAAATACTTTTAATTTTTAATTAAATATCACAATAATTAGAATGATGATTGTGGGGGCCAAGGATTATATAAAGATTCGCGGGCTTGCGTCAATCTTTCGTAGGTTGATATAATTATTTTACTAATATATTATATATATATATAAGATTAAAGTCTCATAAGAGAATGCACTTTGATTTTCTTAAATATATATATATGTTATTTCTTAGCATAAATCTATTATATTCTAAATATACTAAATGACTTAAAATTACTCATAACGCTAAATTTCAACATGTTCGTGTTCTTATTTATTAATTTATTTGGTATAAATTGGCTATAAGAGGTTATCCTCAAGGATAACTAGCCATTAAAGTGAATAATAAAAAAAAATAAATAAATAAAAAAATAAAACTAAATATAATAGAATGATTTAACTAAGAATGTAGTCTGTTTATATAAAGTAGAATTTGACATTTTTTTTAAATTTTTTTTGTTTTTCTTTTTTTTATCTAACACACTAATGTAACAAAAATTGGCAAATATTAATCCTATAGCTTTCCTACTGATTTAGAAATGATCAGTAAATTTTATCACTAAATAATTAGTTGGAACCTTTAGACCAAGCCCTTGGCCTCCAATGAGCCAATTTAAAGTTTTATATAAATAATCAAAGAGAAGGCTCGGATAATCTAGAGGAGATTATCCAAGGGCTAAAATTGTTTGATAAATATGAATTTCTATTATCTATTTATCCAACTATATATATATATATATATAAATATATAAATATATATATATATATATATAGGAAAGAATAAGGAGGGGGTTAAGACATAGATAGATTTGGATTCATATCCATAATTAGCTATTTAACTAATCTACCAACATTTATCTGTATATGTATATATAAAATATATATAAAGTTATATATATCTTATAGATACACATCAATATATTGCACCGTGTACACGTATGAACAAAATAACAATTTGTGTATTAAATTATTTTCAGAGAGCTTTTTCCATATGGGATCCAAAAAGAAGTACAGATTTTATATACATAATTTTTTGTCTATGATTTTACTTTTTATTCCTTTATTTTCTTTAAAGTTGTGTAGTTTAGTACTATTACTCCATAAAAGAAAGCCACTCGGAAGTCACAGCACAGTTGAAAATACAATATGTTTATTTTTTTTTTGTTATTTTACACACACACACACACAGATGTATATATATTTATACATATTATATGCATATATGTATCTATATATTTTGTCTAAATATACTGATACAAATATGTATTTTTAAAAATTATCTTCGCATCTAATTTAAATGGATTTTTTTATATTTTTTCATTTTTTTTTATTGAATATCCAATACAGATAAAGAGTTAATTTAAGAGATAAATATATACATCTATGAATAATAGTCTGATTTTTTCAAGACTGATACCGGGTTTGTTGTCGCTTTTTTAACAAGCTCGTCATCAGCTGGTGTATTGAATTCATTGTTATATTATGTGTGCATTTATAAATATAAATTTTAGTATATATGTTGTTTTCCCTAATTTTTCGCCATTTGAATTCGATATTCTAAAATAATAAAAAATAAAACCAATTCGAACAAATAAAATTCGCTCTATATGCGAATTTAGAGAAGAATAGTTAGGGGAGGGCTTTGTTTGAGTGTAGCACAGCAATAACACTGGAAGTTTCTTATTTAATAGAAATATAAGATTAATATATATTTTTATAAACGATTGAATCTACATCACAAAGTGAACACGACATTGATATATATACATATACATATAAATAAAATATGTATATGAATACATATGGCGGGGGTTTATATAATTTGTTTATTTATGAGGGAGTTTGATAGGGATATTTTTTAAATATATATTTTATATAATATAATATTAAATACTCTGACGTGCAGTCTGATTGTAGTATAAGAAATACTTAAATAATAAAATGTATAATTAACATAGTGCTAAAAGAAAGCGCGGGGTACCAAAATTATAAATGGTATGTTTATTCTATAATTATATAAATGTTTTTTCTTAAAGGTATTTATTTATATATATGTATATATATATATACATATATAAAAATATATGTATATATATTTATATATTATTCTTTAAATATTTTTGATAAGGAAGTTGAGATCACAGGTTCGGAGAGATAATATCGCGCCCTGCATTTTATTGCCGGATCTGTCGTCATCAAGAGATTGGTATATTTGAATATCGTATAAAACAAGATTCTTATATATTCTATTGTAAAATTTTTGGACTATCTTAGACAATATTTTAAAAATGTTTTTAAAGCTTTTTGTGCAAGTGAAATTATTAAAAAAATAATAAAATGATAAAAAATTAAAATTGGATTTTATAATCCAAACCATTTTTCAAAATTTTGTCTAAGAATAGTAATAAGTTATAATTAAAAAAAGGGAGGGCTTTGTAAAAGTAGTTACATGGATTCTCCGCCCAAAAGGTCGCCGGGCAGGAACGAATTAAGCGAGGACGGTGTAGCCCGATGTTGATCAACGGCATTTGAATTTGAACCTCCACCATCGACCAATCCACCAGAGCCCCATAATGCACTAGCTGTAGAGGTAGTCTGTGGCCAAAGTTGACTGGAACCTGCACCTCCAGCACCTGCACTACTGCTTGTCCATGTATCAGTATTACTAGTTGCTGGAGCTTGAGATGCATTTCCCTTAGCAACTGCAGCAGCCACGGCTGCAGCCACAGCCGCTGAAGGACCGCGGCCCCAGCCTTGTTGACCTGTGCCTGGAGGCTGATTTGGTGCTTGTTGAGGTTGTTGAGCAGATGGTGCTAAGCCCAAATGATGAAGAAGGCTATGCACTTCGGATTCAGCTGGAGATTCCGTAAATATAGTTGTATTACTCAATACACAATTATTCAATGCGCTTTGAGCCTAAAAAAATTTAAAAAAAAACAAACATTATAACCTTTTTGCTAGATTAACAAATTAATTAAGACTAATATTTTATTATTATTAAGTTTCAGATTGAAAATATATTTTAAAATTAGATTTTAATTAAAGTTCAGTTTTAAGATTAATTTTTAATTTAAAAAAAATAAAAAAACTCACTTTATTGGCTTCCTCGCGTGAACTATAAAGAGCAAGCGCGATGCCATGATTCAGGTACAAATGAAAACTATCAAGTGGTCCATGCTGGAGGCATAAAGTCTTTAAAGTTGATCCATCAATTTGTGGTGTTAAATTCTTAAGTAAAAGCCATCCACGTCCAGAACTTCCAGGAGCATTTCCACCACCCTGTGGTAATCCACTCCAGGCTCCCCCACCAGCACCAGAAGCACCTCCTCGGATGCCACCTGATAATGAACCCCATCCATTACTAGCATTTGAGGCACCTGCAGCTGCTGCAGCGGCTGCTGCTGCTGCAACGGCAGCTTTTCCAACCAATCCTGGTGGTGGTCCTCTGGGTTTATTCATAGGAGCACCCCAAAGTTCACTTGTTACAGGAGTGGGTTGAGGAGCTTCACTCCACATTGACATGCCCTTACCACCCATCTTGCTCAAAGGACTAAAAAATAAATATAAAGAAATTAGTTAACAAAAGTTAAAGATATTACATTTTTTAACATATATATATATATTTATTATTTTTCTTTAAGTAAAAGTATAGTAATCTGTAAAGAGAAAATTGATTAAGTTTTTATATACCCGCAAATATGAATTGATTTTTTGGTATTTTTAAAATGATAAAAAATAAATGATATTCTACAAATCAATACAAATGTACCTAATTTAAAAATTTTATATTCTGTAAAAATATTTTAAATAAAAATTCTTAAGTAAAGTTGTAAGGGAACAAACCAGTTAATTTTTTTTTGATAGAGTACCTTTTAAATCAAGTTAATTTGAGTTAAGTAAATTATTATGTGTTTAACTGACCTTGTGAAAACTGATGATGATGAAGAAGCCGGTGGGTTAAAAGACCATGTATTATTTGAAAGAGACATGGGAGCTATCGGGTCCACTGCAGAAACAGTTGGGGAAGTTTTACTACCAGGATTAAAAATTTCCGAATCTTTTAAATTGGCTAGAGATAATGGCGAACGAACAACTGAGCCGGGAGTTATACTTGGATCGTCTTCAATACTTTTTATGATCTGGTTGCCCTAAATAAAAATATGAAATATTTAATCAATGAGAAAAAAAAAATTTGAAATTTTGAAATTACCTTCCAAGGTTTTCCAGGTTCAAACTCGGGTACGAGATCGGTGAAAGTGGCAGAGGCAGAAGAATTTACTTGACCTACACTTGAAGGCCATGGGTCTTTAGGTTCTCCAGGAACAGAAACATCAGTAGCAGAGGAACTGGTATCAGGCCATCCGGTATCAGAATTTGATCTTGTGACAGTGCTCCATGTACTAGAATTTCGAAATATAATGAAAATTTTACAAATGTTTCAAATAGATTAGTCAATAAGAATTTCTACATATATATATTGTATATATACGTAATTCACAATAAATTTACTAATCTTAATAGGAAACGATAAGATTAACTTATTAAAATATTGAACCTTTTATTATTATTAGAATTAAAAAACATAATTACCCATCACCAGGACCAAGAAGAGGATTCATGTTTGGTGATGAATGACTTGGAGGAAGGCCTGATACTGCAGAATTGCCTGCTGGTTTCGCTGATCCAGGAGCCCGACTAAATTCACCACCTACCTCTCCAACACCATCTTTATCTACAGCTGGCAATTTCCATTGAGGTAAACGAGAAGAACCTTGGAAAGCATTCTAAAAAAAAATTCAAAATTATATTTGGAATAGAAATAGATTATTTTTTATAAAGAGGAAATTTAATAAATACCTGAGGTTCTTTATTAATACTGAGGTCAGCAAAATTGCTAAGGGTGTCATGCATATTTGGTTTAAAAAAGTCTCCTGCAGGTTGTTGATGACCTTGAGTTGCTGCTAAATGATGTTGTTGTTGTTGATGTTGAAGTTTAACGAAGATAGCTTGTTGTGAAGCAATTTGATTCTAGAAAAATTAAATTTAACATTGAGATTAAGTTGAAGTTTTTTAAGTTTAATAAAATGTAGGAAAGCACACAGATGCAAAAATTTCATTAGAATTTTAACTCTAAATTTATTTTTGATGATTAGAATTATAGAAATTTAAAATAATAATAAAATCTTCGAAAAATATTGTAGAAAAAAATTTAAAATATGTTAATATGTTAACATTTTTATACTTAGTATATTACCTGGAGATTCTGAATTTGTTGTTTTGTTTTTGTAATTTGTACTGAAATATGAAGCACAGTGTTTGGAGTAGGAGTATTTTTATGAGCTTGAACTTGTAGTATATTTTGTCTTTGCATAAGTTCTTGAAGCATTTTTATTTGCTGGAGTAATTGGTTGAGCAATACTAATGTTTGTGGAGCTAATGGTTGATTTAAAATCTAAAAAATGATATTTAGAATAATTACATTGACTTTTAAATTAAATTTACCTATTTTTTTATAAAATATAAATTATTTTAAAATTAACCTGATGGTTTAAATATCCAGCTTGGACGGCCATCTGAATTTGCTGTACAAGCATTCGTAACTGAGCAGTGGAAGGTTGATTCTGCGCAGATCGTTGACCTTGATTAAAACCTCCGCCTGCAGATTGCCCTTGATTCGGTGGCTAAAATATTTAAAATAAAATAAATCAAAACCAATAATGAAATTAATTTAGAAAAATTAAATAATTACAGGTGGGGCAAATGGCATTTGCTGAGCAACAGGGTTGAACCCTCCTCGTCCTGCAAATCCTCCAGCAGCAGCAGCTGCAGCCACAGCAGCAGCAGGATGATGACCTCCGCCTGCAGCGGCAGCAACAGCAGCCATGTCGAATTGATCCTCTTGACGTCGCCAACTATCAATTCCAAAACGGTTATTTAATTGCTCGAGAGCATCTTCAAGTACCATATTGGATGACCGCAGAGCATTATCAACATCTTCCTTCTAAAAAATTTAAATTTAAAATAAATATCTGATTAAATATGTCACTAATAATAATAAGTAATATATTTGCTTACCTTGTAACCCATTTCGACGAGAATTCGAAATTGTTTACTAGCCCAAATGATGTCTTTACTAAGAGGTTTAGGACCTTGTTTTGGAGGTTGAACCCATGCATGAACATCCATATCACTATCCACCCATCCTGGATTAAGTTGATTCTTTTGCTTAGGACCAGGACCGGCGCCTGGTGCATTGCCTCCTCCTCCACCCCAAGATCCTGCACTTCCGCTTCCAGCTCCTGCACCGCTTCCAAGAGTGGAATCATTCCAAGAATTAATTCCACCACCAGGAAGAACTTTGCCATCGTCACCCCAACCAGAATTGGCTCCGGTTTCATGACCATCAGTCCACGAACCATTACGACTATTAGCTGACACAAGCATTCTCATATCACTAAAAAAAAAAAAAAAAATTAGTTATCAAAATTTTAAATTTATAGTGTCGCAAGATTAATACCCAAGATGACTCCATATAGGGGCATTGTCAGGTTTAATATTTTGGCCATTTCCACCGGAAGGCATTCTTGCTTGTTGAATTCCAGGTGGACATTGCATTCCACCAGTTCCTCCTCCTCCACCTCCTCCCCCGCGACCCATATTTGGATTGGGCATTTCTTTCCAATGTGAAACCTGGAATAACAATAATATTCATTTATATAAGTAATATAAATTATATTTAAGAAGATTCATCTTTATGATTTATATTAATTTACAAGTAAGAAAGTTTATGAAAAATATTTAGTTTTAAATTCTTACCTTTCCAGACATTCTTCCACTCTGTTGTGCAGGATTTCCCCAAAGAGAGGTACCATCATCATAATTTGGAAGATTTCGTCGTTGAACAGGTGGCGAAGGCTCCTCCCACCCGGAAGGTTTTGATCCGCCAGCCAAACTCAGATCTTTAGGAGGTTGCGGAGCCCATTGGTTAACACCTTCGAGAAATAATTAATAAAATTATTAAAAAAAATAAATCTATAAAATTCAAAGTTTTCAAAATAGAGTACTAAAATAGAATAAGTTTGGTATAAATTGACATTACCTGAAGATGTACCGCCTGGCATTCCAGGCATTTTTCCTTGGCCTGGTGGTTGATGTCCTCCACCTCCAGGATGATGATGACTGCTTGGTTGTGGATGACCCCACATTCCAGCAGCAGCTGCGGCAGCAGCAGCAGCAGCAGTTGCTGCGGCAGTGGCCGGATCAACGGTGTTTGCTCCATTAAGTCTTCCACTTATGCCCCGAGTATCACCTCGCATCAAAGCAGCGGCGGCAGTCAATGCAGCTGAAGTTGCTACTTCATTATTGATAGTTCGCAGATCTCGTAGATCTCGAGGATCAACTACTCCTCTCATATGATCACGTGGATCCATAAGGCCAGTTCCTATTAGAATGGATTCCATTGGATAAATATATTCACTTTAAAAAATAAATAAAATTCTTAAAATTATATATTCAAAATGCCTTGATTATGATTTATTTCAGTTTTTGGGTTTAATTTTAACATAACAAATCAAAGAAATTAAATCTATTAGAAACATGAATTGGAATAATATTAATTTTTAAATGAAATACATTTATTAAAATTTTCTACATTATTACATATAAGAATTAATTTAATATTATAAAAACTTTTGTTCAAATTATTTTGAAGATTTAAAAAGAGTTTTAACAATAGTAGTTGAAATCTACCAGTTGGCTTCGAGTCATGGCCTAAGGCCAATTATTGTTTGATCAGGCAACTAAAGAAACCGCTTTCTATTTATAAATAGATTATATCTATTCTAACGGCCTATATAAAATTAAATTCCAAGGAAGGTACTTTAATTATAACATAAAAAATTAATGATTTTGGAAAAAGTATTATAGAATAATGCACATGCATTAAAATACCTTTCAAACAAAATTTATGAAAATCTCTTTAAAAATAGAAAAAAAATTTAGGGAATATTATTGAAATTTGGTGTGGAAAGTGTTTAAAATGATATAATACAAATAAATATTCCAAAATTATTTTTACATGAAAAAATAGATTAAATAATTTATTATGATGGATCATCATGTGATAATTGATAGAGAATATTTTTATATTATTTAAAAAAAACAAAACAAAAGTATTTAAAAGATTTAGAAACCAAGTACATGTGAAATTCACTATTAAATATTTATTAATAAAATACTATCATCGCCCATGCAATAAGCATTGGCATTTGTGAGCTAGATAGATGGATAGTAAAAAAGTTAAAAGAAGATAAAATGTTAGTAACTGTAGAGTGCTCAGGTGATATGACATCTTTTAATAATAAGGAGTGCGCGGTGGTGCGACTCACCCCTCAATTCGCGGGGATCCGGCCGGGGATCAAGAGAGCCAGCTGCGCCTCCAGCTCCAGCATTGGTTGCCCAAGAGCTGCCAGCAGCACTTGTGGGCCCACCGGTGGCGCTGACTCCAGCACTGCTTCCGCCGGGAACAGGTCCGCTTCCAGGTCCCGGCCAATCGTTCTCCTTCTTAGGCCCTAACGGACCAACCCGACCCCCAGCACGCACCACACACACAAACACACACACAGAGTTAAAGCGAGTTAGTTTCAATGAAGGATGAAAGGATTAAGGGATTCCAGAAAATAACATCAAATGCAACAAATTACAAAAAGGTCAGGAAATAAATTCTTCCATAAGAATAAGTGTGACTATATGAAATATTTGATTAAAAATAAAGCATTTTTTATTTTGAAAAATGACAATTTTTATAAGAAAATGTGATTAATAAGATATATTTATTATTTAAATAGCTCTTTTATCAATGATAATACAATTTTATAAAGTCACTCTTATTTAAGTTAAATAATTTTTTTTCAAAGATTTTGTTAATATAATTGAATTAAGAAAAATCACTATTTTCATTAAAACAAAAAAATTTGTCAAAAATAATTATAAAAAGTGAATTATGTATAAAAAATAAAAACTAACAATATGCTTAAGCAGTCATTCAAATCTGTAAATTTCAATAGAGCTTCCAAAGCAAAATATGTGGTTTAATAAAAAGTTGAATAAAGTAAAATATTTCAGTCCAAGGCACTTTGACGGACAATATTTGTGACATTAAATTTGGAAGATGGTTTATATTGTTAATTTTTTTATTAAATACATTTGACTTTGATCAGAGTATTATTTTGATCCAAGATAAAAATAAATGCTTAATTTTTATTAGATACTTACCGCCCCACATAGCAGCCTGTTGAGGTGGGCCACCTCCTCCACCCCATTGGCTTCCGGGTCCCCCACCTCCGCCAGCGCCTCCACCACCTCCAGCTGTTTGACCACCTGATGGTACTCCAGTCCATACATTAGATGTATCTGCTATATCATCATCTTCACCCCAGGTGCCACCAATATTTGTAGTGGGAGTATGTCCCCATGGAGTCTTTTGAGCTTGAGCTGGAGGAGGTTGACCACCGTTTCTCAAATTGGCTTCCCATAAATCAGTTCCATTGTTAACACTAGGTTTCCAAGCAGGTAAGCCACCTCCTGCTCCACCACCAGCTGAACCTCCAGGACCCCCACTTCCAGATTCTTTAAGTCCAGGTTCTGGGGAATTCGGAATATCCCAACAAGTATCTTGATTTACATATTGCTAAAAAAAAAATAATTTATAGAAAGGTATTGTTTTCAATCAAAATATTTGAAAAATATTTAAAAAAAAACTTACTCCACCCCAACCATCTTGACTGAAAAGAGCTTCGCGCATACTATTTAATTGTTCTAGTTGTTGTTTAGTTGAGTTTCCAGGAACAGAACTTGAGGATGAAGATCCATTAGATCCTCCAGTAACCGTTGAACCAGTTCCTCCAACTGGATTTACTCCACCACTTTGTCCATTACCAGCAGTGCCATTATTGCCAGGACCTGCACTTGATGAAGGACCTCCTGGAAGATTTTTACCAGCAGCTTGAGCCCAAGAAGTTGAAGCTGCACCTGGAGTATTAGTGGTATTTGATTGGACAGTACCACTATTTCCTTGCGTATTAGTTTGAGAAGATGCACCTGGAACCGTTGATCCTAATAAAGAAAATGTTATGTTATTATTTTTTTAATTTAATATTTTTCAATTTTAATTACCTTGATTCGTACCCTGACTAGACCCCGCATTTTGTTGCCCTGGATTTGTTGATGCATTTCCATTTCCATTGTTACCACTACGATTATTGTTGTTATTAGATGAGCCCCATTGGGTAGGATTTTGAGTAACTGCGGAAGATGCATTAGCAACTCCGCCGCCGCCCCAAGTATTCGACGACGTAGATGATGAGTTATTATTGCTTGAAGAATTAGAATTAGAATTTCCAGTAGAGCCAGGATTTCCAGAACTAGTATTATTGCTACTTCCACCACTTCCAGGTGGTCCAGATGTAGAGGACGTTGGTGCAGGACCCCAAGTAGTAGCACCTGATGTCAATGAACTTTCACCACCTCCACGTAAACCTAGACCAGAAGGAATACCCCACCGGGCATTGGATGCTGGTCCTTTTAATGGAATGTCCCTTTTTTTCTTTTTATCTTGATATAAAATTGTATCAGTTGTAAAATTTGTATTTTTTTGTCCTTTAAGAGAATTCTCTTTAGGCATATTCTCTTCTTTATGTTCCAATTCTTTCTTACTTAGAATAATATTTGGATGTTGAATAGCTTGAGAGATATGGGTGGGCTCCATATCTTTGAGAGTTATTTTAGCATTAATATTACTAGTAGTATTGGAGTGAGTGCTAAAGCTGATTGTGTGACTTTGAGATGAAGAGAACAGACTATTGGAAGATCCAAGATGACTGGCAAACATTGCATTGAAGCCCTGTAAAAAAATCGAATCAATTCAATTATATATATATATATAATAAAAAAAATAAAAATTAATTAAATATAAACATACCTGTTGTGCTCTGTGGCTGGTCTCTGGGGACGGATGCTCCTCGGTGCCACAATTTGAGCTGGATATCACAGACTTTGAGAGTTTAACCATAGGCAAAGGGAGGTCTTTGGGCGGGTCAGCTCTCCCTCGCCTCAATGCCTCCTCTTGCTGGTCAGCCGCCACCTTTTTCGACTTTGCCGCCACCGAGGCCATCGTCATTGAGTCGATTGTCTCAGCTGCCTCTGATCCATTTATCATTGTCATTTTTGTCGTTACAGCGAGACCATCAACCGCCGTCGCCAGGACATCGACCAGGGCGTGCGTGGCCTAAAATTAATATTTGAATAATAAAATTTAAGAAAATTAATGAAACCTTGTAAATATTTGATACATTAAAATTTACTAATTTACAAATTATATAAGATTTAACAAAACTCGGATTAAATATTGGAATTTAAATTGAAAATATTATTGTGAACCAAAATTAATTTAAATTGATTTAACTTTTTAATAACTTTACATTGATAATATCAAATATTAATAGATTTAGAAAAAACTTCATTCGAATATATATATTTATATTCTATAAATCAAATTTGAAGTGTTGGATCTTAATCTTTTATTACAAAATTAATCTTCATTTTCAGAAGCAAATTTCATAATTTCTTAAAATAGACCATATATTTATTTGTAATATAGTTATTTTACTCCCTAGACGATTTTATGTATTTAAAATAGAATGTAGGTATATATGTAGAAATTATTTTTAAATGTTTATTTAATTTAAACATTTTAGTTTTTTAATTGAAAAAGAAATTAAGTGTTTTTAAAATCATAAAAGAAAAGATGATTAAACTAACTTTATTAATTATAATGGTTAAGTTTATAAAAATATCAATCAATTCGATTATTTTAGAAATATTGGTCTGGTTAAGTAATATAATTGTTGAATTATTATTATTATTATTCAAAATCTTATGAGATCTATGATCTTATTTTCTAAATGTGACTACTATGATTTATTTATTTTCTAAACTTATTTTGAAACTATATATATATATGTGTGTACTAAGTATCGAATAACCTTTCTAAGTGATTGGAACAAAATAATAGTTAAATTCTAGTCAAATTGTTGACCTTAATTCGAATTAAAAAAAAATATTTAGGCTCAGTTTTTGCTTCAATTAATAAATGTTATAAAAATAAATATATTATTTTGACAATTATTTAATAAATTAACACAAAAAAATATAATATAAAAAATCAACATTAATTTGAATTCTAATTTACTGAATAAATTCGGTATCTTATTTTTTTTTTTTGTAATCACATTGCTAAAAATATTTTTTGTTCTTATTTCAATTCATATTAATTAATGTTAATATAAATAATAGTTCTTAATGACACAGGTTATGGTTATATATAATTAGATATTTATTGATGATATATAATAAAATTATAAAACATTTTTGACAGTTACGTCATCGATATGTTTGACATTAACTCACTAAATAAAAATATGTTATACTATTATCAATATTTTATAAGTAAAAATTATTTTCCGTTGATTTTGGAGAATATATAAAATAATTGTTGTTTTAAATTAAAATTTTTAAGTAATAAAAATTTAATATACCCCGAAGTCAGGCACTTGGTCGCTAGGAAATATGGAGGAGCTCTGAGAAAGCGGCGACGGTCTCAATGCGACTTCGTTGCTCAGTTTGGCAACAGTGGCGGCCCCTAAGCGTTCTGGCACATTGTTCCCAAATACATTCTCCTAAAAACAAGCAACTAGTTTTTATTGAATATTCAAAAAAAAACTATGGTTTTAAACATAAATGTTTAAAATATAGGTTAAATTACAATAATAATGAAAAAATAATATTAAAAAATACCTTAAAATTATTTTTGAAGGCATTGGTTTTGGAATTAATATCTGAACTAGATTTGCTTGGAAACATTGGATTCAATTCTTCTTTGGCAGGCAATGCAAAATATCTGAAATCTTTATGTTATATAATAATAAAGTAAACTAGATTAGGGTGTATTCTTTATTTTATATATAAATATATATATATATATAATAGAAAAGTTACCTTATTGACTAAGATCATCAGTGGTCATTGTGATCTGTGCTGAATGAGATCTAAAAAATAATTTCTATTTAGAATATTATATAAATGTCATATTTTAAAATTTAAATTTATGAATTTAATTAAATTAATTCTTAAAAATCAATTGATTTCAGTGTTTTCGATAAGTTATATATAGATATAAATGTACAAATCACATAAATATATAAAAATCAATTTAAATTGTTAATTAAATTCAAATAATACCATCGAAAAAGTTTATTTCAATTAGTAAATAGTAAAATATAAGGAAAATACTTTTAAAGAAATTCCTGAATTGCAATCACGTATTATTTCGAAAATAAAAAATATTTTATATATATATATATTATATTTAAAAAGCAGGTATAAATTCCTATTTCTGAAATTTAATATGAGGATAGGATAAGAAATCGATAAGTTTGTAAATAATGGTAATAATTTCATTTGCGACTTACAACTCGATGGCCGAACTAGGAAGCCAATACGGAGTTGTCGTTTTGCAGCGGGGCTCGATTGAACGGAGCGTGCACACTCCCCGGACACAAGCTCCATAGATATATAAGATTCCACAAAATATCACTAGTTCTCGAAAAATGGACCCAAGCAAACAAATAACAATAAATTGACAAATGTTGCAATCAATAAGCACTACCAATTAGTTTGAATATAGTCTATTTTTTCAAGGGACTAGATATTTGACGAAACAAGCAACGGCTCTATTGATCTGGCCGTCGTGGCACACTCGCCAGTTGCTGTTCTAGTGAGCGTGCGTGCATCCACCTCGCTCTCTCTCGCTCTTTCTCACTCACTCACTCGCACTCGCTTGCCCTCTCTTTTCTTTTCATTCGCGAACGCTCTTTCCTTTTTCGACTCTCTATTTTTCTTTAATAATGCCCGCGTACTTCGTTTTACAGTTTGTAAGAGTACAGGTAAATCTGACTTTACGAAAATCATTCTTATGGAATAATAAACACAAACTTTTACATTAAAAAATAATAAATAATGAGTTCAAAATTCGTTACTTGAAAGTTGGATTCGCGCCGCCTTTAAAAATTCAATAATAAATTTACTAATCAAAAATATCGAAATCTTAAAAAATGTAAAATCTAGTTTTTGAAATTAATTTTTGAAAATATAATTTTTTTTTTTTAGTTTTTTTTTATTAATTTATTCATTATTAATATTTAATAAAATTAATTATATTACTCAAAGAAAGGTTCAGAGGAAGTATATATAGCTATTTTTTTAATTAAATGTAAACAGTTAAATGACAAAAATATTTTTCATCCCCTAATATGTCAATCTAATCAGAGAAAGAATTTCTATGAATCATCTTATAAATTATTTAATGTAAATAAAAATGTAATAATCCTAATCCACCGCCCTTACCAAATTCGCTAATGTGATTAAAAATTTGTTACTTTTAAGGTTTGAAGATACATAGAGTTGATGCAATTCATCATTTAATTATAAAGAAATATCTTTTTTAATAAACCTAAATCTATTCTCATTCTGTATTGACCAACTCTCATATTAAAACATACCCACATAATTATTAGATTTTAATTTTATGACAATAATTGAGAAGACTTTTCTTTCAAAATAGCGATTATTATTAGATTGAACATATTATAATTATTGCATCGTATTATAATTAGAAATATTAAAATTCTTCTACATCAGTGATTCTCAACCTTTTTTTTTACCGCGGCACACTATTAACGGTTTAAAAATTTGGCGGCACATAAAGAAAAAGATAAGTGTACTATAGTGGTCCCAAAAACGGTTTACCTTTTTTAGAACCAAATTAAAAAAATTTAGAAAGTCGGAAATGTTTAAGAGCCTCATAATCTCAGTGGTTGAGAATCACTGTTCTATATTGTCAAATTCCAAATTTTATTATTTTTCTATTATGTGTTTATTTCATTTAGTTTTGCAATGTATTTTGATATTATATAATTATATTGGAGTTAAATATAAAGTCAAACTTAAATATACACAATAAGAATTTTATAGAAATGTATCTATCTCTCTGAATATACATATATATATTTGACAAGTTTAAAAATAAACATAACTAAATATAACATTTCTTACTAATTATTTCACAAATGAAAATATTTACATTACTATGAAGACGTAACAAAACATGATTTTATTCATATTTGTAAAATTATAAAATAATGATAAAATTAAAAGAGTTGATGAAATAATTATATTAATATTTCCTAACAGGTCATTGATCGTTGCTTTCATAGCCGGATAATAGAGGCGATTAGAACCTTGACACAGTTTAAAACTCCCACTTATCCCAGGATATATTCATTTCATGTGTGTGTTGATGTTATTGTAAGGAAATTCATCTAATAAAATTGTTTTCAATGAGAGTATCTATTATACAATGTGTGAAATTTATTTCTATCAACTTCTAATTCTTATATGGTTTTAATTTAATATTTTTTTTTTATTATTAATTAATATATGTTTAAAAACAAATTATAATTATTATGTATCAATAAATAGTATAAAAGGATCAGTTATATATATAAACAGTTTGATGGTATATAAACATATACAAAGATTGAGTATAAAAAATAGGGGGGAGAGGGTTTGAAAGTTGGAAACTTGTATCCTATTAAAGGAATCATTTTACAAATTTTAATTCGATTATAAATATTTATTTTTATGAAATCAAAAATATAGTTTGAATATTTTTGCTGAAATAAAATGCTAGTTTCAAGTATGTATGAGCAGTGGCGTCGGGCCGAGGGGGCACGGGGGGGGGGGGGCACGTGCCCCCCAAAAATTGTGCAAAAAATAAATTTAAAAGTGATTAGTTTTGTAACTGAGAACCCAAAAGAAAAAAAACATCTTTAAATTACGTATAAGTATAGTCTAAACGTTATGAATAAATAAATCATTTATTTTGTCAAAAAATTTTCTGGGGGAGACCCCCGGTCCACCCCCCCCCTAACATAATAGATCACGCTACGCCACTGTGTATGAGGATTAAGATCAGATATTCTGAACTTTCCAATACGGATTTTTACCTTACTTTTTTTTTATCATTTCAACTTTTAGAAAAAGTACTACTCTTTCTTTCTTTAAATGACCTTAATTGTTCTTAATTTGTTTTTGTAAAGAAACTGTATTAATATATATATATATTTAAAAACCCTTTTATAAATATTTCATTAAATAGTTTTTCTTTTCTATATAAATAGGTAAATATCAACAAAAACATGATGAATACAAATCATTATATTTAAAAAGAACCATTCGCAACATTGATATTAGAATTAATCAACATAAATAGGCTCATAAATTAAAATATGGAAACAGTGAAATTTGCAAAACATTTGAATGAATGAAACAGGGAAACAGGTCACGCATTGCTTGAAAGAAAAATGAATAAAAGGCGAAAAGAGCTCATTTAGAAAACAATTTGGAAACAATAAAATATAGAGGATGATTAAAGAACAGACCAACAGAAAGTTTATTAATAGGAAAATTTATAAAAATAAAACTATATTTTTTTTTTTTAATTGATTTACGTGGCCTAAATGGCTCAAGTATTGTAGTGTATTAAGTTTATGCTGAGAAATTGATATTAATTTAGTTTTATTGTTAAAAAATTTTATTCTTTATAAATATATTAATATAAAAAGGTGAATCTTCTTGAAAATATTAAAAATCTCTTTAATTTATTAAAATATTATATTTTTTTTCCCAAATTTATAAAATAATAACAGTCTCTCTTTCTTTATAAAAGAAATTCTTAGAGTACTTCTATGGTATTTAGATAGTTCGACTTTAAGAAAATATATATTTTCTTGAATGCTTTCTCTTCCATTACGGATTCTTACAATCCTTCAAAACATATTTACAATCAAGACCTCGTCAATGTAAACATAAGCATTTGGAATATTTCAAAAACTTTTCTAAACAATCTAAAGTTTAAACAGGATTGGAATAAATTTATTGATTTTCAATATATATATATACTATAATATTTATTAATAAGGTTATTTTAATAAATATAAAATATATATAATTTAAATTTTGAGATTAATTAAATTTCTTCTATTAGACAAAATAAAAGGGGAAGGAAGCAAAAATAGTTCACTCAATTAAATTTAGACAACTCCAATTTTAAAAACAGTCAATAAAGTTACTTGAATTTTTATAAAACTCACATTTGAATACTTTTATATTTTCATCACATTTAATTAACATTCCGCCTCCTTTAAACAAACCTTAATGATTTATATATATGATTTAAAAAATAAAAAATATATTTAAAAAATCACCACAAGGTATTAGATATTGTTTTATTAAAACTATATAAAAAATAAATATATTAGAAGAAATGTGATTAAAAATATTAATTTGAATTGAGAACATTGAATGTTGGATGTATAGCTTGGCAACTGCGACTAAACTCGCAGAGTGCAAGTTGAGTTACTGGTGCCCCTTCAAGGGGATTCCAAATCCATAGGAAGGGGCACAGTCCCGGGTCTCGTTGGCTCCCGTTATCCCAGGGGCGTCGCCAGCTCGCTCAGGTGCCCTACCCGTGGCCATTGCTGCCCCTCCACACTTTCCCCCATATGCTCTACAGATCCAATACCTCACAATTTATGGAGAGAATTCGGCCGTTTTGATTCATATCCGTGATTTTTTAAATGTTTATTTTTTCAAATTTTTCACAAATTTTAGTTTTTAAATAAAAGATAATTAATTATCATTTCGACACTACAATTATTAATCTCAAGATAATGTTTTTATGAATTATCTAAACGTAGATATAGATATTGAAATATAACTTAAGTTTTTTTTTTTTGAATGGGTGTGGTCTAACAAGTTCGAAGTAAAGTCGGTATTTTTTTTTTAAAGAATTTATTAATGAAATAAAATAAACATCGTAAGAACTAGTTTTAGGAGGTCTTTAAATTACGTCTAAAATATGAAATAAATAAATAAATAAAAATTAAATTTAATCATTAGTTAAATTTTATGTAATGAATAAGATATTTTTATCACATTTAATAAACATTCTACCTCCTTCTTTCAATATAACATAATAATGTTTTAAACGAATAATATGAATTATTGTTTAAATACCTTCTTGAGTTAAAGTCTGTAACCTGAGTTATAGTGTGTGTCTTTAATTAGAGAACAATCTAGCTGGAAACTAAATAACAAACTACCTTTGTTATTACAGAAACACAAGTATCAGTTTATCTAAATGATTACCCAGTTGATGTATGTGATGATTATTTTACGTACTTTTGTAAAGAATCTCTTAATCATTTTTTTTTTATATTGAATAGATATTCCGAACTGTGATTGGCTCATTTGTCAGTCACCTGTCTAAATCTGTGAATAGGCCTGTTACTGACTTCTGTTAACTGTCAGATTATGTATGTAGAGTATATATTCAAACTAGATTAAAAACAGATTTTGTCTACTTCTTATCATTATCACTAAAATATGTTAGTTGAAACATTTTTTGGATTTTATTCTTTGGAAAACAACAACATTAATAATTTTTTCTAGTAGTGAAATCAAAGCGCAGTGGTCGGGGAACCGGGGTAAAATACCTCAAATGGGGTAAAAATGGAACTTTTGTGAGTAAAAAGTATATATTTTTAATTTGCAATTTTATAAAGTTAGTAATAATAATGTTAGTATTTTTACAAATTAAATTTTTAGTTATTGTTTTCTTTTTAAAATTATATAAATTGGGCTATAATAGGAAAGATGCTAAAAAGAGGCGATTTCGTTGTTGTTTTTTTCTCTTCACCATGGGGTAATATCAACTTACACAAAAATATTTTTGGGTAATGATTAAAAAAGTTCCCCGACCGCTGTCATAGTGAATCTGTTTTAAGACATTATTACGTAAAAAAAAAATATAGTAAATATGATTTTTCTATTCACATATCGCTATTATGAGGTGCCACATACTCGACTTTCTACCATACAACAAAGTTTATGAATATAAAATAATTTATTTACTACGGCTAAAGTGAAAAGAGAAAATTGCTAAAAAAGATAAGTAGTTATCTAATCAAAGTGTTGTTCCAGGCCTAATATATATATATATCTAAAGAAGGCAATGATTAATGTTTGCCAAAACGTAGAAATGTAAATAAGTTAAACTAAAAGGTAAATTTTTGTCGATAATGTCAGAAATTTTTATTTATTATTATTTAAATCAATAATCATTATCTTGTCTCCAAAAGTTAGTATTATTAATGATTTAAGCCATCGGTTTCCAACCTGTGGGGCGGGCCCCCTTGGGGTCGCGAAGGTATTAGAACCAATTTCAAGTGCCCGCGAAGGCAATTCAATTACCCGCAAACTTTTGAACATTTTCAATTTTTTTCTTATTGGTTCTTAAAAAAAAGAAGGTCAGATGATTTTGCGATACTCTGAACCATGGCCCACCCCTGTTGTTATATTATTTCAGAAATGTGCCCGACTATTGAAAAAGGAAATTAGATTATTACAAAAATTAAGGGGCGCAAGAATTTTTTTTAGAAAAAGGGAGGCGCCGGTTCAGAAAGGTTGGAAATCACTGATTTAAGCCTTTTGAGAAATAAAGCAACAATTTTTCCCCTCTTTTGACTTTTATGGTATATCTGACAAAAAATATCTATTTATTTCCCCTAAGAGTGATTAAAAGAATAAATAGTTTTAATATTGTTTATAAAGAAACAATTACATTGTTCCCTTATAATTCTTAACCATATATTTTAATTATATCATATATTATTTTCTATAATAAATAAAAATAGATGAATCCTATAAGTTCATTGACCATATTACAACATTATATTTTATTCATTCACAGAATTTAATACTATCATGTAAAGTTTTATAGTCATAATAATTGTAATTCATTGAATAAATAATTGAATAATGAGAAGCCGTAAAAGAAGTGTATAAAAATCATTTAAATAATAAAATACTTCAAGAATAAAAGGTAACCTGTTGAAAGACTAATGCACGCAACGCTTAAAATAATAAATATTAACGGAATCATAAGCAATGCATTCGTAATTTCTTATTAGATAATAAAAGTTGATATCTCTCTAATCTATGTCCAACCAATGTCTGCCTAATTGGGATTGTACCAAAAAGGATTATCAATTCCTAACCCTACCATCATCGTCATCAATCAATCTTTGGTATGACTGACAGCAAGGAGATTGGAAAGACCCTATAATTATTTAGAGAAATTTCAGACAGGATTGCTTGAATTTGAACATAAGAACATACGTGAAGTGACATTAAAATATCAATGTTTTTTTAAAATTTATAAAATAATTTTGTTTTTAAAAATAGTGTATACAACATATAAAATACTTATTAGAAGAAATTTGATTGAATTACTTTTAAAGAAAATAAATTTCAACGTTGTCTGTTTTATAATATCAATCAATAGAATAAATAATGATTTAGTGAAATCATTATTTTTAAAATTTTCAAAACAATTCAATCAATACATATATATATATATATATATATATATATATATATATATATATATATATATATATATACTAAAAATAACTAAATAAAAGAGACTATATTTAAAATTGACCAACCGAAAATTTACTCTTGTAATTTTTAATTATTTTTAGATGAATAGGATATGAATTAAATAAAAATTTAATTTTTATTAATAAATTAATTTTATAAAAATATTTTTAATTCTTAATTACGGGATCTCATAAAATAGTGCGATATTCTCATATCAGATTATTAAATTAAACTTGAGTTAGGGAACAATTTTAAAGTACTTTAACTAAATTAAAAAAAAAATAAAAAACAACAACAAAATAAATATATAAAATAAAAAAGCTGTATTGTCAGATAATAAATAGTATCATCACATCATTCCTTCACTTATCAATTATTTATTTTTTATTAACAAGATCAAAAGAAAATTATTTATAAAAATTATATAAGTGATGAAATTCTACTAGAAAATATTTTTGCTATTCTCTATATATTTATATATTTTATAAATTTAGAAAAATGTTACATTATAAATGATTAAAAAAATGTATGAATGAAGTTTAAGTATCAGGATAACAACCCTTCATATGGTTAATAAAAAAATAGAAAGCACCTTTCATTAGATAACACAATATTATATTATATTTCATTTATTATATATTTAAATAAAACAAATATGTTGTCTAGAATATATTAATGAAAATAATTTTTTAACATCGAACTAAAATTAGATTCATACTCAAAATTTAATTTTAAATTGATTATCTAATTTTAAACAAATAAAATGAGCCATGATTATTTGATTGTTGGAAATTTTTTAAAAATCAGTATACTACCAAGAAAAAATCTAATAGATTTTTGCTTAATATTTTAACAACTAAAATAATATAGAACACGTTAACATAATAAAGAAATCTTCCATGAGAATAGTTGTGTTATTAAATGTTTTTTTTTTTATCTATTTTTTATTGATAGATTTATATATGCTTCTTTCCGGAGAAAGAGGTGTCAAATGTCAATGACCTATTCAATAGAATTAAACACATATCTTTTAAGAACTAATTTAAAACAACTTTCAGCAATAGAAAAATAGGTATATTAATATTAAAAATAAGACAATCTGTTCCCCTCCAAAAAAGACTTGAACTTAAATAGGAAAAAAATATATATTAATATTAATCTTATTTAAAGAAATATATATATTGTATTTATAAAATCACATAATTAATTGTTAATAAATTATTTATTAAGTAAAACTGTTGCATCTTAAAATAATTTATACTAAAAAAGAGTAATAAACATAAAAATGTCACGATGATAAACCGTTTTAGGTCAATATAGGTTGAGAGAGGCCTCAATTTTTAAAGACATTAAAGGAATAAGAGATTTAAATTAAAAGTTAAAATATTAAATTATGTGGTTAAAATTTCAAAATAGGATAACATGTCTTTTTATCTGTCACATCCTATGACTTTTGAAGGGGATGAATAAAAAAGAGAGAGAGAGAACAAATAATAATGAATTGAACATTTGAGAAATTATTAAATAAACATTAATAACAAGTAGGGTAATTATTTTGAATGATCATCCAGTCATGGATTTGGATAAAACTTTACCCTTGGGTTCCTTTTTTAATTCAAAATAAACTTTTCTCATGCAATTTTTGCGGATGCTTCTAGTTTACGAGATAAAAAGGATTAAAATTTGCATATAAATCCATTGATATTCTATTCAGTTACCATGTTTTATTATTTGACCATCAGAGGGCTCCACTAATTTTCGGAGTTTTTTACTTTCCCGCATACTTCGTATAAGGGAAGTATTGGAATCGTCAAAAATTTCGACTTCGAGATTTTGATAGATCTTGACGTTTTAGACCTCTCTGAGTCGGAAAATACCATTTTTGGAATTATGTCTGTGTGTGTGTATGTATGTATGTATGTATGTATGTATGTATGTATGTAATGTCTGTAAGCAAATTTACTCAAAAACTAATCAAGCTAGGACTTCGAAATTTGGTACACCGATATTATTCACAGTTTGTAGATTTCTATCAAAATTTCGTCAAAATCGGTTAACCGGAAGTGGTACTTTACCTACAATGGTTGCGTTTACCTTTCAAGTAATGTTCCAGTTTGCTTCGAGATATTTGCTTCATATTTTGTATATAGATTTAAAAATATGAAAAAAATTCAGATACCAAATTTCATCATGATCTGACTACCGGAAGTGACATTTTACCTATACAAGTAGCGTTTCCTTTTTACCGACCGACGATAGTAAGGGAGGTATTGTTTTCACACCAAATTTCACCTATGGATATTTTTAGGTACATATCTCCACGAATCATGCATTTTCTTAACAGAAAAAAGTATTTTTAGCATGATGTCTGTCCGTCCGTCCGATGTGTGTCCGTAGAGATGTGTACAGCTTGAACGGCTCAACGGATTTTGATGAAATTTGGTATATTTACTTAATGCATCAGTATGATGAATGGATCAACTTTTGGTGCAAATCCGGAAACCGGAAGTGCTAGAATTGCCGATCGAAGAGAGGAAGTGAAGGGTTATTTTCATATCAAATTTCACGTGAAGGCATATCTCCACGTGTTATGCACTTTGTATTGATTTTATCCTCGAGAAAAATCATCTTCATTAGTTTTTTCTTAATTTAAAATTAATGACGTCACAGCCAGCACTTCATGACGTCACAGCCAGCCCTTATATATTATAAATAAAATAAAATTAAAAATATTTATATTATATCCATATCTGTTTTTTAACATTTAAAATATCAGTTAACCGGAAGTAGCACTTTATTACATTCTAAATATTCATTCGCAACTCTTTATACCTATTTATATGCGGGAAAGTCTAGGGGAGGACACTCCCGCTTATTGTTTTTAATTTAGATTGTATATAGAAAAATTAACATTCAAAAGAAAAATCATCATGGCTGGGCAGCTTCTAAGGCTATCCTAGTCATGATGATAGCCCAACTCCGAAAGGGAGACGGCACCTTAAGAAGAAGATAGAAAAATTTAAAAATTAATTAATTAAATAATTTCCCTATATCCAAAACGAACCGAAAATTAGGAATAAGTGAATAATTAGTAAATTAGTCAATAAAACATTACTTAATGACATCATATTTCGATGTTCATAATGCTAATTTGGCAAACTTTAATCCTTTTTATCTCGTAAACTAGAGGCAACCCGCAAAAATTGCATAAGAAAAGTTTATTTGGAATTAACAAAGGAACCCAATGGTAAAGTTTTATCCAAATCCATGACTGGATGACCATTCAATACAATTTTCAAAAGTAGATTCATTATTAAATAATATATCTTTGATGATAAGTATGTCAATTAATTATTTTAGATGCAATATTTAAATTAGAAAAAAAAAATAATAAGTAAGAATCTAGTTGAAATTATGCTATGATTAATGGCAGTTGAAAAAGTTAGAAACATACAGTGAAATTAATTTTTTACTAAAAAAGAAGATAGAACTAGATGATATAAAATCATATCATATCTAAAATTTCCGGGATGTTGAACATTTGAGAAATTAGTAAATATAAATTATAATAAAAGTATTTTTTTCAATATTAAATAATATATCTTTGATGATAAGTATGTCAATTTTTAAGATAAAAAACATTTCAACTCAAACGATTTAAGAGGTTACTTATATGAAAGACGTTCGTTTGAAACGTCTAGAAAAACCCGTTATGGTTCAAGATTTGCGAAATGCACCTCGCACGATCACCGGAGCAAGGCAGCCCAGGTAAGGTCTTTGGTCTGGTCTGTTGCAACCAACGACTAACAAGCAGTCGTAAGCAAGAAACCTGCCTAGGCAGGGTGAGGTTGGATCGGAGCAGAATCAATCCTGAGGGGTCATCACACAATAGAGAAATAGATTTAACGGCCGAAATGAACCGCATATGAATGATTTCTTTTTAGTATATCGATATCTACATACATTTCGGATTATTAGGGTCAAGATAATAAAAAATTGAATTAATTTTGTTTCGAATTTTATTGAAACAACTTTTCATACATTTTTCCTTACCAGTAGTAATTAATAAATCTCTTTGTAAAATAATGAAAAAGTAAATGTTAGAAACGCAAAGATTTCATATTATTTTAACTATTTGAAACTAATAAAATTAAAAATAGAAATAATGTGTTAAATAAAAATAAATAAATTGAAAACATTAGTTTTAAGACTGTTTGTTATTAAGAACAGGATTGCAACATTTCGGTTCAGTTAATTCAATTGAAGCTTTAAAAAAAGGAAGCAAGCACCATTTATAAGAATAAAAATGTCCACTACACTCCCAATACTAGACGTCCTACACAGGTACAGAACAGGACCTATGAAAATAACATTAATGTAACCAATGATACCTGATGTTCTTCTAATATTGGATTTAAATAAATCGATTGTAGTCAGTAATTCTATAATGTACTTGTTAGCTTTCACAGTTAGCCTGACCACAGTCTCTTAATTATATTAATTTAATTATTTATTTAAGACATTTTAAGAAATAATTATAGTTTGATATCATTGAGACCTAGCCTCAAAATTTATTTCAGTACCCATCTCGTTCCCCAAGGAACGAAGTTATTTTTCAAAGTTGTCCAAGCGGAAGGGTGCTAATTTTACTTTGACAAGGCGAGTTATCAATTAGTCAGTTTATATAGTAACTAACTTTTAATATAAAATCCAACTAGATATATAATAAGAGCAAATTCGATAATATATATCCTCAAAATTAAAATTCAATTAAATAAATAATTTTAAATAGGTAATAATAAAAAAATTGTTTTATCTCTCGATAAATATAATTCTGATATCTATTACTTATCAGATGAATTAAAGGAATGTTCAACTCTAAGAATGGAATCGATGTAGTTTTATTTTCCAATATTAAAAAATTAATCTTTCGTTATAAGCTGATCAAAAGATTCACTGACATTTAAGTATCAGTTAAAAATAAAATTTAAAAGATTACATATAACTTTAATTCAAATATTTATTTATAAACTATATTAAAATAAGTGTAATTGATTATAATTAAAAAAATATTAGATGATCTTTTATATTAGTTTATATATATATATATATTATTCAGTTTCATCCATTGAAGAAGATTAATTTAAAAAAAAAAAATAATTATCAATAATAATGATAACGTATGATAACATTTGGCCTTAACAATTTTAAAATTTATAAATACGGAATGATTCCTCTAATACTAAGATTAAATGAATTTTAATTCTTTTTTAAAAATTTAAATTTCTTTAAAATCAGATTAAAAAATAAAATACTAATTAAATTAAAAAAAAAAAACTTATACGGAAAATAAAGGAAAATTATTATTTTAATTGTTTTAAGTAAAAACAACCTGATATTGAAGATTTTCAATTATCTTTTTGAAAATAAGATATTATAAAAAATTGTAAGGTAGTCAACATCCTCTAGTGGTGACGCTTTGAAAGAATTCATCACAAAATGATTATAATTTATATATAATAAATAAATATAAATTTAATTTATTTTATTTGTTAAATACGATGAATATATATAAAATATAAATACGAATATTAGCATACTTCATGAATTTATAAAAAGTTAATAGTTTATGGGTGTGATAAATTTATTAACATAATTCAAAACATTAAATTCAATTTTTATTTTGAATTAATGAAAATAATTTAAAATTTCATTATAAATTTTAAGTGTTATTAAACATATATATATATATATTACATAAATAATTAAGAATAAATGATATAATGATGTTTCCCAGCAGTCATTATATTAGATCATTCAACTTGAGCCTTTATCAAAAAATAAATTATTCAAAATGGTTAATTTTAAATATAATTTATAATAATTTATTTTGATAAATTTAAAATAAAAAAGACTTTATTTCAATAAGAAAATAAATAAATATTACTTTTTAAAGTAAAAGAGTAAATATAAAGGTTAATCAGACAAAAGAAGTTATGACATAATAACAGAAACAACGCCATTAAACAAATCGGATTCTATCCACTACGTCGAACAGAATTTGTGATTAGATTAAAATGAAAATAGCAATAAAATATATTTTTTGACTCACCAGATACAAATGATGAGGAGTTATGGAAGTATTCCAGAGTGATGTATTGACACTATCACAATGAAATAATGTATGAAGTTTGTGCAAGAACTTAGAAAGCTAAGCGTTGTTGTGGGTCCTCATAACTCCATTACCTGCCCTTTCCTTAACTCCTGTTTCTATCGAAACAGGCTGCCAGACATTTTATTAGAATTTTTAAAACCAAGTGAATAAAACATTTAAAAGAAATGTAAATACCAAATAATATATTAATTTTTATCACTTTTACAAAACAATCATCAGTTTTAAATATTCAAAAATAATAATTTCTTAGAAATAGATTCACTTTAGGGGGAATTTCAAAATGATTAATAAATAAATATAAATATTAGATTATACTGCTCAATCACTTATATTCATTTAATTAATCGTGTGAAACATTTTTTAATTTGAATTAGTAAAATAATTATAAAAAATTATCATTTCAAAAAATACTTACATATTAATCAGTTGGATTGTAGAATATTATTTTTTTGTTGTTAAAATCTTAATAATTGAGATATTAAAATGTATATATATATATATTAAATAATAAATTAATTTTTAATATTAAACTATTCTATTTTTTAATGAGTTGGTGGTAGCACTTTATAACAATGACTTCAAATTTACAAGAATATAGAGATCATAAAATTCCTTTACGTGTAATCATTTAAATTCGCTTTTGAATTGAAAATTCACTTAGAATGTTGAAGTAAATTTAAGGAGTTTACAAAATATAATAAATTTAAAATAAAAATCTAATTTCTTTATTTTATTAAATATGATGAGTATGTAAATTTTGATTTCAACAAATTTATTTTAGATAGTTTATTCGAAATAAATTGAAATCTATTCAAATTTTAGTTTTTTTTTTTAATATCTATTTAATAGTTTTTTTATTTAAATTTTGTTTTTAGGATCTATGTCTGAATATTTTAAATTAATTATTTAAATTTAAATGAACTTGGTGAGTTTTGATCCCTCTACCTCAAGTTTGGTAGAACAGGGCGATAATCACCGGAAACAGACTGTCCTTATATTAATTATTAGGATTTTTTTTTATCTAATTTGATTTTACTTTATCTGGAAAATTGTTTTTCATATATTTAGGAAATGAAAATCATCTAATATTTATTATTTATTATTTATAATTATTATTTATTTATTTATATTTAAAACTAATTATAAATAAATAAATATATATTTATTATACAAAAAGTGGTTCTGAGGGATACATAAGATAGCCATACTAGTATTAAATCATATCGGACAATCTTATATCTATTGTCATATTAATATTAAAGGGTTATTATTTCCCTTTAAAAATCAGTCTATAGATGAGCAAATATGTTCTTATTAATGACCCGATTTTTTTGGACCGGTCCTTTTTAAAATCCGTTTTTTACCTCTCATTTTTCAAGAGGATTATACTATATAAACCTTTGTCCTACAAAATAAAATTTGCTGGGAACGTTTCGTTTTTGTTTTAATTTAAAGAAAAGAGAAGCTGATCAATATCGATAAATATAATTTTTTTTTCTTTGTTTAAATAATAAATAATTATTTAAAAATCTGAAAATTTCTGTTATTTAGTCATTACAATTCAAAAATAAAATGAATTAGCAATACCCGATTTTTCTTATTCTGATTAGAATATTTTTATTAATTTTTAAATTTGAAGACCCTTGGTAAAAAACCTATTTATCCCAAAAAACAAAATTTTCTTCTAAATTTTATATCATTGCTGCTCATTTGATCAGCATCAATTTAGGTTTTCCCCATAGTTAATACCTTTAGCTGAAGTACACTGTAGCAGCTAATAGATACATATGAATTCTTTGGTGTTTGAAAATTGGAATAAGTTGGTTCCTCCACCCTCAGAGTTCCTATATTTCTGACCGTAAAGTTTAATATTTTCGTATGATACTAGATTGGGCAGTCAAACATATATAAATATATTTATTAGTGTTATTTTAAAGAAAGTATTTTTATTAGTATAAATAATATAAAAAAAATGTATAAATTATTAGTGAAAGAAAAATCAAAATATTCATTTGGAGAAAGAAAGAGAAAGCTCCACAAACATTACATAAAAATCAGTTTAGAATCTTCCACCTCCCTCCCTCCCCTATGGAGGAAGAAGCACATAGTTATTAATTTCAAAAAATAATTGTATTTTTTTATTTAATGTAAATCTAATTCTAGTCTTTAGATTTTATTTAATTTAAATTTTTATTTTAATATTATTCATTTAACAAAGTAAATTTTTGTATTCATTAAACTGAGTGAAAGAGTTAAGAATGAAAATGATGAGTTGCTAATTAGTAGCTGAAAAAATTCATTGTTTTATATTATTAAATATTAATAAATTCAAAATTTAATATAGTGTGATTAGTTTCAATAAATTTATTGAATAAAAAAGAAAATATGTACATACAATATTATATTATTATTAATTAGATAAGATTATCTAATTTTTATATATATTGTAAAAAAATAATCACTTAATTGAAACAAAATTATAAAATTGATTACGAATAATCTTATAAATAAAGCACAATATAACTATTATAAATAGCTATTATTATTTCCCCTTTCAGAATTAAATAAATTTAATTTGCTAAGAGTATTCAAAATGAATCTTTGAAATACCCCAAATTCACTAATGAGCAAATAAAAAGATAATAAAATTTTTTATAACTCATTCATAGAATTAAATTTCAAAAACTGAAATAAACTGTTATAACAATTATTTAAAAAATATAACTGTGCCATTGGAGATCATACCGGAATCAATTTTAGATTCAAACATTTAATATTAATATTTGATGATTTATTTACAAATGTATATATTTAATTTTTTTTTAAACAACTATATTTAAATATTTGGAGTTTTTTTTACTAATATTATTAATAAATAATTTTCTAAAAAAATAGATTTAAGGATAGACAAAGAGTATTTTTATTAAAATGTTTCGAGGATAAATGAAAAATAAAAAACAAAAAATAATATATTATATAAGATTTTAATCTATATTATTATTTATATTTCTAATTAATTTTAGAAAAAAAACTTACTAATTTATTTACACTTCATTGTCAGATCACTGCTAGTAAAAAAATCAAGACCATATTATTTTATATATAATTCTCATTTAGAAGATAAAAAACAAAACTATAATTTTATATTTTATAAATTATGATATAAACATTTACTTATGAATAGAATGATTAGAATTCTCGAATGAGTTAAATGAACAATATAAGAAAATACAAAATCAAATTAAAAATTTAAATATTAATATATATATATATTAACAAATAATATATTTTGCTGACAATTGTTTTGGTTAAAAAATAAAGTTAAATACAAAGAATTTTAAATATATAATTGTAAGGAAAAGTAACAATAAAATATCAATATATATAATTATGAATATCTAATTAATTTAGATTTAATAATAATATTGTGAATCTGCATTTTCTCGATTACGAGACTCCTCTTTTGAAGTTTCAGATTTTGTATCACCTTTGGAACGAATATCTTCATTTGTTCCATTTTCATCAGATTTTATGTGACTGCGAGAATCTCGATCTCTGGAAAAATATTTTCAATTAATTAACATTTATAAAATATAAATTTAATTCTTAAGTTATTTTTTAAATTCATTCTATAAGTTATAAAAGATTTCTCATATAAGCAAGTATATAAGTAGATCAGCGGTCGGGGAACTTTTTTAATCATTACCCCAAAATATTTTTGTGTGAGTTGATATTACCCCATAGTGAAGAGAAAAAAACAACAACGAAATCGCCTCTTTTTAGCATCTTTCCTATTATAGCCCTATTTATATAATTTCAAAAAGAAAACAATAACTAAAAATTTAATTGTAAAAATACTAACAGGTTTATAAAATAGCAAATGAAAAATATATACTTTTTACTCACAAAAGTTACATTTTTACCATCAAAAATTTCATTTTTACCCCATTTGGGGTAATTTACCCCGGTTCCCCGACCGCTGAAGTAGATGATATAATAATAATTGAATTTCATGATCGTCTCTATTTTTGTAGACATTTAATGTAAGGGATATAACTAATGATTAAATTAAAATGGTTATTTAATATTATTATTATAATAATAATTGACTCGCATATCACAATTTGCTCTAGCACATTATGCATTACAATTATTTAGATTAGTTAATTTTTCTCATTTTGGGAGGAAACTATGGCTTTATGGCTTCTGTCCCTCTCCCCATCCTTATATTGTATTAATGTATTTTTTCTATAATTTTACTTCATTTAAAACAAAAATAATTAAACATTTCTCCCGATAATACATTTTTTATGTTAGGTTATATCAATACATTTAATTATATAATAATTATAATTTTTCCTCTATTAAAATTTATTTGCAACTAAATATACCCTCTTCTACAAAATAACAAGTTGTATTATAGATCCCAAATACATAAAATTACAATTTTACATCATATGTTTTAGTTCTCTTAAGTAATTAATTAAGTACATATTTTTACTGACTGACGATAGGAAGAGAAGGTATTGTTTTCACACCAAATTTCACTCGTGGAGATTTTTACACATCTCCACGAATCATGCATTAGGTTACAGAAAATAGTATTTTTAGCATGTCTTTCCGTCCGTCCGTTGTGTGTCCGTATAGAGGTGTATAGCTTGAACGGCTCAACAGATTTTGATAAAATTTGGTATATTTACTTAATGCTTCAATAGTATGAATTCATTGTGTGTATATCCGGAAACCGGAAGTGGTAGTTTACAAAGTATTAATTTTATATTCACTTTCGGAAATTTCTCACTTAAAATATAGTAGTAATTATACTAAAAATAAAAGCCAAGATAATATATTTTAGTCATTATAATTCAAAAATATTTTTTTATTTTATACTTTAAATTTATATATATATACCAAAAATGTTTGGAAATTAATTTATTTCAAATCGTCGGTGGGTTCTGAGCCTGGCCACAGCTCATATTTTTATTTTGAAATATAAATAATATATAAGATATAGCAGATATGTGGAATATGTTAAGTATACATCATAATAATAATGAATTAATCAATATATTTTTTATTGATTATTTTTTTAATGACACAAAAAAAATATTTTATATTATATTTGCTTACCTAATGTCTTAATTGTCAGTAGAGTAACAAAAACAAACCATTATTTTAAATCCTAAAAATATAATTTATTGTTTATACGGGCTTTCATTATTTTTATTTGCATTTTATATCATTCAAAATAGCATTATTTTAGGTCGATAAATTAATTCATTTGCTTTTAAAAAAATTAATATACAAATAATCAAAATAAATAAATTGAATGTTTCAATCTGAGATCATCTGAAATATATTTACACAAATAATTCATTTTGGTAAGATCCTTAATATACATCCTTAAGTTCCTTTCTTTTGAGTAAGCTTGTATATATTTACTTCTAAATGTTTCACATTTATACTATATATCGAACATATGTTAATTTTTAGAAACACACAGCTTACATTTTCTTTAGGGATAGAACATATATTTATTCCAATCCCAAATCAAGGCAAAAGGCCTGCCAATGTTGTTTAGTAAACCTACCGCGCCATTAGGCGAAACTTCCAAAGTGGTATCTCAACAATCTTCCCTTTCAAAACATAAGCTTATGAAAAAAAGTACTTTTATTAATGAACCTCTTATCTCTCCTCATTATCCAACCCTCGGAAGCACCCAAGATCACATGTCTATCTCTCAAAACAGTCAGCAGAAGGCAGCCAATCTTCACTATCACTTTTGGATGGCAAGAATGCCATTTAATCGGTACATCAATTCCCTGGCCCAGCTCCTTGAGTTTTAGGTAACACATTTTGATATTTTTTCCTCATATTTAATAATTTCAACCACCAGTCGAATATCTTTTTAAAGATCTTGAAGTGCGAGTGAAGTCTTAATAAGCACCAGGAGTGCTTTGACGAAGTTGGTATAGTCGTTTGAAATACATTAACTAAGTCCTCTCTATTTCATCTGGAAAAGTACATTCCATTAGATAGAATGCTTTCTGTCAATGAATTGTTCGAGTACAACTTTGACCTCGCCTATTGAGAGCACTCTAGGCAACTCAGATGGCTCTAGAAAAATACTTGACATCAAGTGAAAACTTCCCAGTGGATCTAAAAGGAACTCCCAGAATTGAAGGAACTAATTTCCTGAATACGATCGCGGAAAACAATTCATTATTTAAGAGTTTGCACTCTTCTTCTAAATGAACAAAATGAATTTTTTCTTTGTTCGCTAGTATTTAAATAATTACACAAGCAATAAACCTCCAAAATCCTCAGTCCCTTAATGTATCCTCCCATTCGAGGAGAGCAATACTATGTGGTCAGCATACAATATCATTAATAAGTCCATTTTCCAAAAGAAATTGAATCCTCTTATTTCAGATTCCTTTTGAAATTAATAAAAATACTTCTCTACAATCTTTCCCTATCCTAAAACCCATCTGCTCCTCAGAGATAATATTTAAATCTCTAGATTAGCCCTTTGTAGATAATGGAAGTAAATATTTTCGAGATCATATTAAGATGGCAATTCCTCTATAATAAGAGGAGTCATTTGGATCACCTTTTTATACAATAACTTGATCATTATATGTATATATATTATGTCAATTTTTAGGAAAATTTTCAAAATTCCATATTCTATTAAACAAGTTGATGCCAGGGGGCAATATGAAACTTGAAAAATGGTTATTCTTACAATCATTTATAATTATTAATAATTCATTAAGTGTAAAGCGCGCATCGAATATTGGAGAAACACTATAAAATGCCGAGTAAACCTGTATACTAGAAAGTAAAGTATATAACTTTTCCCACTCTTATCAAAACAAACTTCAGACCTCCAGGGGCGAAATTAGTTTAGTCCCTTCCAAAAACCCGGACCAAAAACATTTCTAAACAATAACTATATGAAAAAACTATAGTTTTGTTAGGCAAATGTTGATAAGTTTTTTATAATCTCTATTACTAAGAATAGATCTTTCAAATCAACATTATTCTTATTCGTTCTCCAGAAACGGTAACATCTATTTACTAGTCTTTTTAAATTGAGAGATTTCTCTCTATTCCAAGGGTTTTTAAAGTTATCTCTCATATTTCTAAAGGTCAAAACCCGAGATTCAAAATAGTAAAATAGAAATTATAATATAGAGCATTTATTTCTTCGCTATGAAAGTAATAGGACTCTCGTAGAGAGTGTAGCATTAGCAGTCAAATGATGATTCAATGTAAACTTGTCAAGAAATGCCCACAAAACTTTGGGGCAATAGTATACAAGATGATCAGAAAAATTAATAATATATTCAGATTGGAAACAATAAACTATAAATTACTTATTGAAGTCCAAACTAAATGAATCAACCTCTCTGAAATATAAGTAAAATTTGCAGGAGAATATACATGTAATGCTGGTTAAACGATAAAATTAACAATTTAAATAAAATATAGTTTTTACCTAAAATTGATTGAGGTAATCTTATATAATATAAGTAACCTTTTTTTATTTTATCCTGGAATTTAACTTGGGTGTGGGTGGATGAGTTGAATTAAAACTAAATAACGAATAGAAAGGATATTATATTAATAAAGATTGAGATATTAGAAAAAGAATTGATTCAATCATTATGAGAATGGAAGTCAAAAATTTCGAAGTGAGTAGTCAGAATTAGATAGATTAAATGTTAACATAATAATAATGGTATAAATTAATAATAATAATTTATTTATAGAGAAATTGTGCTTTTAATGGATGTTTTATTAAATTTTGAAAATTTTATTAATATTGAGTCCATTAGTAAAAAAATTTAATTAAAATTCACCAGCTTTTTTAATTATGAATTTCGGTTTTAAGAAATTTTTTAAATATTTATTATAAATCATTGGTAATAGAATTGATTAAGTGTGACGTTAAGTTGAAATAATTAAAATTAATATTATTTAATTGATAAAGTTAGTATCACAGTAACGAGGCGAGGTGAGTTGCTGACATAACTAAAGGGTTAGAGGTCATAGATCTTGATTAATAAAATAAATAAATAAATCAGTGACTGTTAATAAGAAATGAATCAATTAGTTGAATATTATTTTATTAAGTGGACTAGGAGTCAGCAGAAAAAATAAAATGTTTAGAAATAAAACTCTCCCTCTCTACAAATATCAATAATATATATATATATATATTACACGGTTTCTCTCCATATGGGAAGCTAACAAAATCAAAATCCTAATAAGGGACCGAAATGTCGACTTTGGTTAAAAAAAGAAGTAAGAGTTTTATTTCAAAACCTTATAATTTTCCTGCACACTGCCCGCTGACTACTCCTAAACCAATATATATTTACTAATCAGTTAATATCACCATTTTATTATATAATGAAATTATTAAATACCTTAAATTACTTATTCCTATATTAACATTGAATAGAATAAATTGACAATTTAAGCTTCCTTTGTTTTATATTGTCAACTATAGATTAATGATATTTTGAATTTATAATATACGTTTATTTTATCTAAAATATAACATGAAATTGAAAATAACTAACACGATTAATTCAGTGATTTTAAAAGTTGTGATGTTTGGAAAATTCTTAATTGGAGACGTTATACATAAAAGTGATTTTTGGATAAACCTAAATAAAGGTAAATGATTCAAAAGCTTATTGATTTGATTAGATTAATATTTTTATAAAATTTTGTTTGAACTTAAATTTCCCTAAATTTATTATTTTATTATTCTTTTCAGGATAAGGATTTTCTTTTGTTTGTTTATAATTTACAATTATCACTAAAATAAATTATTTATAATTAAAATGTTTAAGACTTATTTGTGAAGTTATTAGTTAGTATTTTTTGTCTATAAAGATATTATGATGTTATAATATAAAAAATATCATAAAAATCTAACATTAATTATACAATGTTTTTCTTATCTATCATTGGTAACATTGATGGATTTTTATTTATAGTTTCAATACACAAAAAATGAAAAGAAAATGTTATTACAAATCAAAATAATATATACATTTAGTATATAGAATAATTTGTTGATGGTCAAAATTACATTTCTCTCTCTAATAAAGTCAAACCATTATAAAAATAAGTAAAAAAGGAAAATATATTCAAATAATAAAATAAACTTATTTATGATAGAATAAATTTAATTAACATTTTTAATTAAATTAAAAAAAAATAAATTGAAAGATGAGAGAGCTGAAAGCTTGTTTGTTAACCGATTTTTCAATTATTTCTTGTAATGTTCAAATTATTCTTTTAAACTGGCATGAAGATGTTCTTTAATATTTAATAATTCGTAGTACAAATTATTCCAAGCTAAAATTTGTTTGAAACTATTAACGGTTTTTATTCAACAACTTAATTTTTTTTTTAAATTCCAAAGTTATATTTAAATAAATACAATATTTAGACAAACATTAATCATAAATCAAATTGTATTATTTAATGATATAAACAATTTTATAAAAAAGCCTTTTATGAAATAACAATAGGATTGTAGCACTTAGAGTTGTCAAATCCTTCGGGGTCTTATACAAGAATAAGAAAAATAAGATAAAACATAATTTACATACATTACATAAATGACATCAGATGAACAAATTATTTTATTGTATAAAAATATTGATAATTATTATAAAATGATAATAATAGTAATAAAAGATTTACAATTTAAAAAAATTCTTAAATTTATAGTAAAATAGATTTCAGAATCAATATATATAAATAATATAGGATATTATATTTAATTCTAAACTTATCCTACTCTATATATTATTATATATATGTATAAAATCATTTTGTTATCCTTAACATTTATAAATAATATAAAAACGCAGCCCTATTTACCTATCTCGCCGATTATGTTCTTTTTTTCTATCTCCTGAGTGAGATCGACGAGATCTAGAAGAACGATTCCGACTGCCACTTCTTGATCGATGCGATCTAAATATAAAAATAATATATAAATCAAATTGAAATATAATCAATCTTTTTTGTTCATTTGAATGAATTTCAGTAGGTATAAATAGGGATTGTAATTCTAATAAACAAAAATTTATAAAGTGACTTAATGTTAAAAAATTCAATACTAAATAAATAAACATATTTAACAAATAAATTAATATTAATATTAATTATTAACCTTGATGTATGAGATTTGCTGCGTGAACGAGATCTTTTGGAACCTCGTTCTCTGGGACTACGACTTCGGCTTCGTCTACGTCGACTATGAGATCCATGCCTATCACGGTCTCGTTCTCTTTCACGCTCACGATCACGTCGTTCTCTTGAACCACCTCGATCACGTTCTTTCATTTCTTGTCGTTTTTGTTGTTTGCGAGCTTCGACGGTTTTCTAAATATGGACATTTATTATAATTTATTATAATATATGATAATGATACATATTAATTTTAGAAATTGTTTTATTTTTAGAACCTCAAGCTCAGCAAGTTTTTCGCGAATTTTGATGAATCCTAGATGTAATTTTCCACCGAAATGATCAGCTAATCTTCTATCATTATCATGAATTCCCAAATAAGCAGAGCAAACTTCACAAACTCTTAATTTTTGCTGTTGATAACTAGAAGCTGGCATAGAGTTCCGATATTCAAGTTCAGCGGCAGATTTTTTCTTACGTAAATCATCGATCTAAAAATATTATAATAAAATAGTAAAAATTAAATTAAATAAAATTATTAAATTTATAGTATTATTTTGTATTAGTATGTACTTTTATCATTAGTAAGTAATTAATAATTCTCATATATTCGAGATTAATACAAACCTCTTCCATCAATTTCATACTTTCTTCAACAAGACCCTCAGCGCCAAGTTGTTCAGCTCTAGCAAGTTTTTTACCAATCTGTTCAGCTAATTCATGAACTTTATTTGCTTTTTGTGCCACTTCGGCAGAGAGTTCTTCTTGTGTTTCAGCCAGCCGTTGCTTTGCTTGTTCTGTTCTTCTATCACAGTCAGCAATAAAGGATTGAAGATGTTCCATTGCCTATGTATTTTGCAAATTATTAAATTAAATAGGATAAAATTATAAATAAAAATATTTTCCAAAACAAAAACTAGTTTAAGGGTAACTATAATGATTATGAAAATAGTCACAATTGTATTCTTCTCTCTTTTACAAAGTGTAATAAATAAACCAATTCACAACTTTGAAATTTATTAATTCAATAATAATTACAAATTATTTTAATCTTAAATTATAGTCGAAAAAATTAATAAATTTCATAAAATAAATATAAAATCGAAGTTTTATGAAGTTTATTTTTCAAAAGAATAGAAAATAAAAATAGTATATGATTAAAAATATTTTAAAATTAAACTTACATCAATATCATAATAATAATCTTTGGTCTGCTGGGCTTTCTCGAAGTCAGCTCGAAGTGCTAAGTCGTGTATTTTTGGACACTCACCTAGGTCCATTCTCTGTAAAATAAACATTTAATTTAATCTTAAATTTGAAACAAAAGATATATAAATCAATGAATTTATATAATCTTGGATGAAACAATATAAAATAACTACAAGAAATTGTAATAGTTCAGTGGCTATTTGAAGAATTTTAAATTATGGAAATTTTTTTCAACAGGTTATTATTTATTAACATCTAATAAATTCAAATAAAAAAAAATTACTAATTTTAGAATTATTAATTAGATCTATATAGTTTTAGAAGTAGAAAATAAAATTTAGTTTCATCATAAGATTAATAAATTCATATTTTTGATATATAGTACTAAGAAAATATTGTTTGATTGCGCTCAAAAAATTATAATTTTAATCATCTTAAATTATAACAAGTTTTGAGACAATAATGCTTAAAAATTGCTTTAAAACTAATAATTATTACTTTATATATATACATACACATAAAATATATGTATATATATCAACATCTTCCTTTATTTTCCAAGTTAATTTTCCCAGATGAACGCAATCTTTATTTATAACCAGTTATAATAACTTCATTGAGATAGTACTGCTGCTATAAAAAAATACTCACGAGTTTGTTAAAATGTAATTATTAATTATTAATCTAAGACAATAGATTCCATCTTTTTTTATTCATTTAATCAAAGATATTAAGGAAATAGGGCGAAACTTTCATGTTTTTTATTATTATTTAGTTCAAGAAAAATTAATATTTCTAAAATTTTGATAAGAAAATAGAAATAGAATTTTAAAGACACTACTTCCATTAATAGTAACATAAGACAAAATTATTTTATAATATTTAAGGTGTTTTGTTAGACTCTGGGAAGAAGTTCAAAATATTATTGAATAAGTCTATTCAAAACAAAAGAACTGAAAAATGACCTCTGTATATATATTAGAGAAAGTTATCCTGTAAAATAAAAAAAATAAATACAAAGGAAAACATTCGATATTTATGGAATTCAACGAATTCTTAAAGTACACCGACAAACACAGAAAGACCAAGAAAATCGAACACATGACGACATTTTAAACTAACTGAACTAATTCAGGAGAAAAATAAAATCTATATAAGGGACTAAAATTACTTTCTAAAATTCCACTTATTTAAATTGTTTAACAAATAAAAAATTTTTAAGCAAGTTTTTTTATTAATATATAAAACATTGCATTATTATTTTATAATTCTAATTGAAAAAAGAAGTGAGTTGAAAATTTTATCAGAATTAATAAAAATGAATAAAAATTATATCATTTAACATTTGTAATTGATTTATAGCGATAAATATACTAAATAATATAACTATTAAAAAACAAGTATTGTATTTGATAAAATTTTGTAATTTAATTTCAATTCAATTAATTTTAATTAAATTTGGCAAGAAAATTAAAAAAATTCATTAAGAAATTACGAAAAGTTGGACAGACTTGAATAGAATTGGTTTAGTATGTCTAAAGAAAGTTTGACTTGGGAAAATATTCACTATTCCAAAAAAATAAATTTAAAAATAATTCAGCGCAGGTTTAGATAAAGGCCCACACTAGATTTATAAATAGAATAAAGAGACACATTATAACACATGATTTTATTATACATATATAGTAATGGAATTATCATTATGTAAAAATATTGCTAAGATACTTAAAACTAAGTCCGAAAATTGAAATACATATATAAAATCATGTGCATGCAGTAGTTTACTTAAAATAAAAAGTTAGTTATTTATAAAGAAACATTAACTAAACTTCGCCTGAAATTTCTAACAGAAAAAAACTCGGAAAAATTTCTTCTTCCGACATCTCTAAATTCAGGTTATGTAAAATAAGATAATCTATTATTATTTTCATCATACTAACAATCACAAAAATAATAAATTAAAAAGAATTTAAGAAATTGCTAAAGTGGAGAAAATAGAAGAATCTTATATATAATTGTATTCTTTAAATATCATCAGATATTTCTGTCTCCTCTTTTGGGTATTATTAGATGATTTTAGTTTATCCTAATGAGATTATAAAGGAATGAAAATATAGAAATACATTAAAAGAAGTAGACTAGATATACTTATGTATTGATAGTAAAATAGTAGTGGAATCTTTAAAAAAAAATATTTCTGTCAAAATTTCATTATAAAATTAATTTTTCTTGAACTAATGAGGAAGAGAACTTATTTAAGGATATTTTTTTCAAAAGAAAAGGAATTAAAAAGTTTATATAGATTTTGTAAAATATAATTTTTGGAAAATGACATTCCGTGGGCAACTTACAGAGCCGAGTAAGGGTAAGTCGAAAGAGCGGCCGCACCGCCGTCTGCCGCCCCCCGTGTATCGGGAATAGCTTGCCTCTTGCCATACATACCAAAGGCAAACGTTAATGTTCTCTAACGAATTGATTGATTGATTTTAGAAAAAAGGAACCTTTCGCTCCAAAGATAGAAAATACGTACCAATACAAGTATTTGATAAGATTTTTATTTTTGTTTTATTTTGTTTTTATTTCCGTTATTTTGAGTGTGCATGTATGATTCTTTTAGGAGCGATGCTTTGAGAGTTCCTAGGCAAAAGACATTGCCAATTCAATAAAAAAAGTTCAATGAAAATTTCAATTTTTTTTTTTTAATTATTTTTTAATTATTAAGTTAATGTTATTATTGTTAAATAATTTTAATGATATTGAGAAATATACAATAGTATATATATATATATATATATATATTTATATATGATAGAATAATCGATCACGTGTTTCTGCGGCTGGTCCATCGACTGCGTTCGTCCCGACAGTGATATGATACTCACGGAAGTGGCTCTGAGCGAGATCTACGGTAACAGGATGACCCCAAATGCTATTCCATGCATGGATCCAACCCTGCCCTAAAAGGATTTCTTCCTCAGACTCAATGGATTGTAAGTATAATCCAAATTATTAATCAAATATTGATTCTAAATAATAATTCATTAAAAATATTGATTTTATAGAAATTATTATTTTATCAAACAACCTTTCATTAGAGGAAATAGAAAAAAAAAATTACTTTGGTATGTAAAAATGGTCAAAATATCTATATTTTTTAACTAATAGAAATAATAATTTAAAAATTATTGAAAGAAATATTAAAATTTGGACTTTTTTTCTTTAAGACTAAAAAATGAAAATTTTGAAAATTCGTTTTATCTATCCTCTGATTGAATAATTGATTCAACTCTATATAAATTATAATTAACATGGAAAAATAAGAAATTTGGACTTAATCAATTTCATTCTTAAAATTTAAAAGCAAAGAATGAATAATTATTAAATAACAAAAACAAAAAAAAAAAACAATTTTTTTCATTTAAATAAAAAACTCCAACCTAATGATATAAAGATCCCTGCTTTGGAATTTTTTTATTTTTTTAAAAATTAATATTTCAATTATTTCCTGTTTATTACTTACCAAAAGTAAAAACACGAATTACTCAAAAGAAATTGAAATTATTATTTTACAGTACCTTAACAACTAGTCACGACGTTCCTAGACAATGAGTGCCTACACTAATAAATTAAATGGTTCAATTGAACAAATTTGATTGTACTTACAGAAAGAAAGTCTAATCATATCGCAAAATGTTCTATCGTCAAGAATTCGTGGATTTCTCTGTAAAGAACTACATTTTGTTGAATTAAGTTATTTAATTTTTCTCATAAATTAGACCTACAGATAAATAATTTTTCCGAATTTGTAGCGAGGTATAACTAGACGTATTGTTTTCGGTATGACCATATGTCAATTTCTTTTACAGGTTTAGGTAAGAAGGAAAAAAAATTAAATACTAACTTATAAAATATGTAAATATTATAAAGAAAATTAACAAACATATAGAAATATTGAAATTAAAAAATTTAAAATATAAATATACATAAATGATACTTTTTTCGAAATTTTTAAATTCAACTCTTTTTAAAAATAATTAATCATTAAAAAATTATAAAAATTAACTAAGGAGGGTGGATTTAAACAAATTGATAAGACTTATTATATAAATATAAAATATATTTTGTTTGACGATTTTTGAAGGATAAATTATAAATAAGTTAACGAATAAAAATAATAGAGAAGGAAATTCATAAAATACGTTAATATACCTTGAAGTGAGGGATTATGGTAGATTTAAAATGAGGAGAATAAATAAATATTTAGATTTATACTTTTATTGATATTTAAAATTTCAAAAATATATTTTTTTTGCAGAATCTAGACTTTGATTATACTATAATTAATAATAGAAATATTTTACAAAATAGTAGATGCTGAATTAATAAATTTAAGCTATTTATGTTCTAAATTAAATACTGATATGTTTCTACACGGGGTTGGCTTTTACTACTGCCTCTGTATTATGAATAGACCAACTTTTAAAGATATTCCAAATTTTTATTATTTGAATTCTAGTTATTACAAATTTATATTTAGTAATTTAGTTTATTTAAATGAACAGATGGAAAAAACCAATTGTATGCAAAATTAATATGTAATTAATTAAGTGAAAAAGGATTAGAAAATATATAGGAACAAAAAAGGGAATCAAAATTGACATAACGTATTATACGAATAGCCTTTTAGAAAAAAATTACTGGTATGAAATAAACATTTTTTTTAAGCTTAAGTAACTACTTAAAAATTTGTTTATACATTATTAAAAATGATTAGAACCCTTATAATTAACATACAGTCTTATCGAAAGATAATAAATGAAAATTAAAATATAATAAACGACAGAATTAAATAAATGAACCTTTAATTCAAACTGAATCTGTTGGAAATCTTTTTTTATAATTTCATATTAAAAATTATGAAAATTATCACCATAGATAATATTTAAAAGAAATTTTCAATTTTAATTTTTTTTTTATTTAAAGAGAAAATTATATTTAAATAAATTTCAATAACTTACCGTAGAAGATAGAATTTCATGAGGACAACAAGTCAAAAGAAAGCTCTTGCATACTTTTGGATCATAAAATTTCACTTGAAATCGATTATTTTCTCCTGAAATATTGATATATATATTAATTATAGCTTTTAACAGGTTTTAAAATTATATATATATAAATATATTATATGAAAGAGAATTGTTTTTAAAATAAGTTTTAATTTTCCTATAACCGGATTAATTAAATGAATTATTATTTAGCTAGATGTTTTAAATTCATTAAAAATTTGGGAGTATCATTAGAAATTATTTTGAAATTAAAATCTTAATCAATATACTTATGTAAACAAAGTTGGGAAATATATAATTTGATTTAATATATTTATATATATGTTAGTTAAATTAATGACATTTTTTAATTTATTTTATTTAAAAAAAATTCATATTTAAATTAATAAAGTAATTAATTTAAAATTAAAGTCTAAACTATGAAAAATATTTATAAAATACAATAATAGATAACGCCATATTATAAGAAAGTTTTAATAAAATGGTTAAGATTAGGTTACCATTTCTTCCTGTGCCCATTAATTGATCCAGCATAGCTCGTATTTGGTCGTGTGCAGTCATTTTGAAGACTACTCACAATTTCCCACTTATGAAAAGATTCTCAAATTACAAGAAGGGAAAAATCAATGCTGAAATATAACTATAGATGAAACATAAAAAGAAAAATTGAAATGTTATAATTAAAGAATGCCGATTACTTTTATGAAATCGAACACGCAAGCAGTAGTAAAGTGCTGCCATCTACTAATCATCAAAGCTTTGGAGATCAAAGACTTTATAAAAAATCAATAATAGCAAAAACAAAAATCTTTTTGTTTTGATTTAAATCACTAGTCAATTTCATAAATATTTAAATAAAAAAAAATAATAATTTTTAAATTAATTGTAGTTATTTATATCTAAATCATCCAAATATGTAAGAATCCTTTCTCTCGATATATGCTTATTAAAGTTTTCTCATTGATATTTATTAAATTTGAAATTTTAATTTAAATTTAAATGTTTTCTTTAATTAGAAAACATTTAAACATGGTCTATCATTTGATGATTTCAGTTATAGAATTATATAATTATAATTATAAAACAACAAAGTTTCTACTAATTTAAATATTAGTTTTTTTAATTATAATTAAATAATATATAAAGTATTTGTAAAGTTTCAATTTGACAAATGTGACAACTTTATTAATTTAAATCAAAACATAAATTTGTTAATGATTTTAAGAAATAGAAACGGATTCTCGCTTGTCAAGAACAAAATAAAAGAACATATTATGGAAAAAAATATTCTTTATTAGTATTTTTTAAATACATATTTTAAACAACTTGCCTATTAGAAACTACAAATATGCATATAAATGTTACTTCATTCATGTTCCTTAGTTTCACTATTTTTTATACTTCTTCACATCGCTAATTTGGTGAAGAAGTTTTTCATTTTCATCTATTTCATAATTATATAGCCCTTAAAATTCCGCGAACAATGGAAATTTCTATTTGATTCTTTCATTAGTCCAATAACCACCAATCATAGAAAATATTTTTTTTCTCTGTTTGCATTAACGTCAGGTATTGCAAAAAAATTCTCAATTCATTAAGCTAGAAATCAATGATTACTCTAAAACTTCAAATAAAGAAATTCAACTTTGTAATATCTGATTCTTTGAATTGAAGATATAAGTAATAAAAATGTAGGATTCAGCATTATAGTTTTCAAATACTAATTTTTGAAACTAGAAAAATTCGTTTTCGAATCGTGTGAAACGCATTCCTTATGGAATAATGAACGGAAAAGCCTCTTTAAAGGTTTAATTAAATCATAAATGACAAAAACTTGAATATATCTTGCCCATCCTACATATTTGATAAAAAAACTCAGAAAGTATACTATTTCTATCTGAAAAAATGTTTCACTGCTTCTATGAATGTGATGAAGTCTTAGGGTTATTTATATTTCTGACCTTATAATAAAAACAAATGGTTAATAGAAATTGGCATTATTGTTTCAAAATATAGTAAGAGAATAAATCAATTTAATGGTGGAGCAAGTGGTAATGAAGGATAAAACAATATAAAAGTAAAAAAATAATTCAAGATAAATTTATTAAATAAATTAAAAAATGTTACATTAACAAGCATTTATTAAAAAATTTCAATTTCAAAGGAAAACAATAAATCAAAATATTATATAAGAAATGTATATATATTTGTAATTATGATTTGAATTTAATTGCTTATTATACCGCCCATGCACATATATTTTTGGTATTAATTTACAATTTATCTCTTTATGTTAATATTACAAAATGATGAAAATCAACATGCATATTTTCCTCAATTGTTCTAGTCTAAATGTTTCTTTTATTCATTTCAATTATTCCAATTTAAAATGTGAATGATAGTCATAAATATTTTGATATATTCCCAAATGTTTCCTATTTTTTTTTAAATGTAAAGTAGTTACCTACTAGAAAGCTTAATTATATCAGTCTTCAAAATAATTATTGACTGAAAAATAACTAATTTTCAATTTATTATATTAAAAACCTATTTTTCATATTATATTATAAGATATACATTTAAGGTTTAATTAAGAATACAACTAAATAATTCTACATTATAAGTGCATATGTTTATAAAAAAAATTAATTTAATTTAAAATAATATAAATAATTTGTTTCACTAGAATTTGTATAATTAATCTCTTATTTTATTTATTTTATTTGGAAGGTTGGGTGAAGGAAAATTGGCAAGAATATATTAGTTAATAATATCTAAAAAATATTAGTTTCTTAAAAAAATTAAAATTTAAGGCACTTGATTTTCGGTTTTTTTTTGTTAAGATATTGTTTAATAAAAATTTATTAAAAAACTTAAAAAAAAGAATATATATCTATATATAAAGATATATATTATATATATATCGTATAATACAAATGTATTTTGTCTATTGACTAGATCCAGGAGAAAGTAGTTTATGGTACAACACTCGATTTTTATCGTCCTGAAACAAAAATAAATTTATGGTTATAACAAAATCAATATTGAATTTAAAATTCTATATTTAGGTAATATTTTATATTGAAATTTTTCAAATGAGATTAGTTGGAAGAAATATATGTTAAATATAAAATGCACTACAAAAGATTTATGAAAAAGGTATGAAATTAAATTAAAATTTTTATGAACACTTTATCACAGATCAATACAAAAAATTTAAAAAAGTTAATTGTATTGTAAAAAAATCTGGTTAGGGGTCCGCTGATATAACACCCGCTTCGGACCCTAATTTTATACTTTTTTTACAATTTGTAGATTAGCCATTAGGTGCAGTAGGCAATTAACTAAGGGCTTAACGATTTTTTAGATTAAACTATATACTATATATATATATAATGTTATATATCACATTAAAAAAATTATAAAACCAAATATTTAGTTATTTTTAAATATTTTTTGTTCAATAAAATTATATTCCTAAATTTTTAATACCAGTTTAATTTTAAATGATTAACAGTTTTATGTTTTTATGGTATTAAAAAATAATTTCTTTAATTTTGATTTAGATACTAATGCTGTTGAGAAAGGCGCTACGCTAGACTAGTGTTCTCTTTTTTTCCATCCCTGTTCTTATATTAATTCAATTTCGATAATTTTTTCACATACAAACAGACAGACCATTTTATGAGACAATTTCTTTTGGGCACAAATAATTCGACATACTCATATTTCATTTGATTGTTATTATTATTTCTCCATATATTTATAAGTGAAAATAAAAAATACTTACCCGTGATTGAATCAAGGGCCCATGGAAGGTCTTGTCAAGAGTGGTGTCCTTTCAAAGGCAGGTTGAGTTGGTGCCCGAGACCAAATGTCTGGTCTATTTCGATTCTAAAAAATAAATTTAATAACCTAATTTAATTTTAAACTTATTTCATTGGAATGTAATAATCTTATTTCCAAAAAAAATTACTTAAAATTTGTAAAATATAAAGTAAAGATGAATAATCCAATTATATTATTTATTTATTAGGGCATTTTGATAATTATATTGAATTTCTCGAGTAGCAACACTGATCTTGTCTCTGCCTTCTATTTAGTTTTATAAATATTGTCTTTTAACGTTTGTTTACTAGAACATAAACTAATGCCAGTACTAAATAATAACGTAAATAAAATGTTTCAGTAAGATACGTGTGATTTTGGAATCACTACGAGCTGTCAAGTGGTGTTTATTTTCTATAAATGTTTCTAAATAAATTCAAGAAGTAGTCTAGCACATTTTAACATAAATCTCCAGAACAAACAACAAAAGGAAAAGTAATATTTTCACTAATAGTTTTCCCATGTAAAATTTCTTGAATTTTAAAATCATCAGTAAAATCGTCTCAATATCGTAATGTTTTAATGTTAAATTTTAAACTTAATTTAAAACTTTGTTAATTACACGTATATCATTAAAACTTTGTTAATTACACGTATATCATTAAAACTTTGGATCTATTGTAGTTTAATTAAAAATTTTTAGTGGAGCACACTATGTTCCAGTATACAAAATTTAAAAGACAACTCTTGTATTATATTAAATAATAAATTATTTCATATCGATATCGAATAAAATTAACATAAAATAAATAACAAATTAATATTAAAATACCTCACGTTGTTGTAATTGATAAAAGTAAAGTGTGCTTAAAGTCATTTCATCAACCGCAGCTTCATTATTTCTATCATTTAAAGAAGCTCTAATGGGCGCATCTTGAATGTTGCTGATAAACCAAAAAAAAAATTATAGATTATAAAAATATAATATAAATATTATAAATATATACTATAAATATATAATATAGACAATGGTCCCTTAAATGAAAGGAAACGAACAGTCATTTGCCTTTCAGAGTACTTCATTGTTTAGCAGTTTTTAATATTTTTTCATTACTCATTATTTTCAATTTATTAAAAAAAAAAAACAGGCTTCTAATTTAAGATGAGATGCACTCAACAAATACAACAATTATACAGGATTGTGTTTTAAAATGTTCATTTTTATTTATTGTTAAATTAGAACACTTAGAGAATTATTTGTGTATTGCTGCCAACTAAAAAATATATTAATCTACGTACCTATTGAGTAAACTCCTTCTCGTCGGTCCCTCTGTTCGTGTTAAACCTCTAAAAATTGGAGGTGATTGTTCTGGGGCAGTGTTGTCTGGCCAAATTTCATAATTTCGAGAAATATCCCCAAAACCTCCAGCTCCCTAAAAATAGTTATTATATGTAATTTTGTTAAAATATATTAATCTTAATAAATATTGTGAAAAGTCTTACCAGGGGGTTTAAAGCACTATTATCAAGAGTAGAAGATCCATGATAAACCCCACTAATGTGATACCTTAGTTGATCAAATTGAGCAGGGCTTAATGAATTTAATTGAGAACGATATGCAGCTATCCAGGAATTGCTGCATTCAGGTGGTCGCCATTCAGGATTAGTAAAAGTAAAATGAATTAAAGACAACTCTATTTTAGTTTCATCGGCCTAAAAAATGAAAAAAATTACCTATTATAAAATAAATTATAATTAAATATATAAAAAGTATAAGATTTTTTATGAAAAATGAATTAAAAATAAATTATTTTTTAGGTTCTTAAAGAATCAAAAATTAATTGTTTTATTAATAAATTAATTAAAGAAACATATAGAATATATAGTTTCAATATTATTAAAGTGATAATGATATATACAGAAAGATGTTTAAATTTTAAAGCGAAAAATATTTCAGACTAAATGAACTAACTCGTTATAAAACAATATATTTACTTCTTCATTTTTCACATCATTTGAAGTTTCAACATTTGGATGATCATCAATATTAATTCCCAGGGTAGTTTCATCAAATGGTTGTTGATTTTGTGTTGATGGTTGAGAATTTATTCTTGTTGGAGATATTCCATGTTTCCCTACATCCATAAGGGCAAAAGAACATATATCTCCTACACCCACTACATCAACAGTGAAATTACGAAAAAAATCAACATAGTCGATTGCACGACTTCGCACACAAAAAGCAAGAATAAAAGGAGTCAGAAAAGGAGATATTAATTCTTGTAAAAGTGATTCCTAAAAAAATAAATAAATTAAAATAAAAATGTTTATTTAATTAAATCAAATGAAGATGGTTTATTTAATGTTAATCAAATATAATTTTATTGATAATTATAGCAAAAGATTATTAAAACGTTAAAATAATACTTTTTAATAAATTTTCAAAGATTACTTACAGCTCTGTAGTGAAAAAACTTAGAAAATTCATGACGAACTGCTCGAGTGTGTGCTAAACCATGCCACCGATTTGGTAAGTAATGGACTTGAGCTAAAACTGCATTTAATAAGGTTTCTGGACACCAAACTTGATTTTCATCAGGAACCATTGAGCGGGCCAGAGCTACAGTGCATCCGATTGCAGTCATGATACTCAAAACATAATCCACATGAAAAAAATCTTCATCGTATATTCCAAGCACAATGAGAATACCTAAAATTGCTCCGGAAATAAAAGCTATGTTTCTAAAAAAAAGAGAAAATTTTTTATCAGATATGGTAGTATTTCATAAAAAATAAATTGAACAATCAGAAAAAGTTTAATTACAATACTATTTTTTAACCATATTTTAACAAATCGAACATATTATTTCTGTTATTGAGGAAAAATTGATATTTTATTAAATTTAAAAAATAAAAATAATATCAAAAAAATAGAATAAATTTAAACAAAACTATGAAAAAATGTAAACTTACTTTGCAATAATAGTGACAATTGGAGAAGTAAAACATCCCATATATTTAGCGGCAGGACGATAAGCTCTACTTAGGCGGGCATTCAATTCATGATCAAGTTCATTGAAATGTCGGAAATAGAGACGACCATATTGAGACCAATTTCTATAACCGAGTGCTCCGGGTTCTCTCTTAACCAGCTTCAGAAATAAGAAAATCATTCAAATTATTAAGAATAAAATATTTATAAATATATTTGTTAAAAAATATTTAATTTTATTCTTAATTGAGAATAAATATTAATAATAATTTCCAATGAATAATGAATAGTAAATACCTCAGCATAACTAAAAAATCCATAGACTAACTGCCAAAATAAAATAACAGGCGCAAGAACGGCATTAAGGCATGCAAACACTAAAATTACATTTCTAAATTCACTAGCAATTTCATTTCTTTTATGAATTTTTCTATATTCATCGCGAAGATGCCAGTAGGTATCAAATGGTGCCCATGGTCCATCTAAAATAATATTCTATTTCAATTTTTTTACCTCTTTATGAATGAAAATGTTTTTAAAAAAATATCATTAATCTTATTATATATATATTTACATACAAAATAATAAAAATTCTATATTAAAACGAAGTCCTCTTGTAAAATAAGCACATGGTCCAATTAAAGGAAAATTAATGTTTACAGGGAGAATATTTTTATTCATTAAAGCTACCATGTAATTTTTAAATCTGAAAAATAATTAAAAATAAAATTAAAATTATGTAAGAAAAATAAATAAATGAGGAAATAATAAATAAAAATGAAATCATTTTTTATTAGATCTAAAAATTCAATTGTCTGTATAAAATAATAAATTCAAGATCAAATCTAAAGGTTACTCTGTAAACCAGGGGTGTCAGACTCGCGGCCCGCGAAAACTTTCGACTTTTTTTAAAAAATTTTCAATTTGTCTCTTAAAAAAAAAGGTAAAATGTTTTTAGCGATCAGACTTTCGACTTTCAATTTGTCTGCGGCCCGCCTAAAGTTAAACCTTGTTTGTTTGGCCCAAGTGTACCCATGAGTTTGACACCCCTGCTCTAAACTAAAACAAATTAAATACAATTACTGCCCAAGGTTATTATCATTAACCTAACGATATGGACCCTAAATAGCCCATATTTAGAAAGTCTGTAGTTTGGCATTTTCTTTATTAAATTATTAATAAATTTAAATAAAAATATATATACCTTAAGATCCTGTGATATATATCGAGTTCTGTTAATTCTTGTTTATGAATGCACATTTGCTGCTCTCGCTGAACTTCTCTTACACGTTTTTGGACTTCATGCCATGTAAAATTATCCAATTCATTCTAAATATAATATTTTGAGAGAAAAAATATAGTTATTATTATTAATTAAAACAAAATTTATTTTACAAAAAATCATAATTACATCTTGGATTTTCAAAGCTATATTGTAGAATTGTTGAACGTCCCAAAATTGAATTATATGACGCATTACAATAGCCATCTTTGCTATAGCAAATCCAATAGCAACAATAAGAACGAAGTAAGTTACAAAATTAAAACGAGCTAGACATTGTTTAGGGGGAATAATTCCATCTAATAGGCTGATTTTAGGGGGAATATCTTTCATGCCTGGAGGAGGATGTTGTCTAAAAAAGAGAATTTAATTTTAATAATATATTAATTAAAAAATAATTAAATAGAAATAAAAAATGAATAGAATACATATATGTTAAAAAGTTACACATTACAAGAATTAGTTAAAAACATTTTATCAAAGTAAAAGATTGAGAATCCATTAAATAAACAAATAATATTTTAACATTTCTAAAAATAAGTTATTTGGAGAAAAATAAAAAAAAACGAATGTTTACAAGTTTTATAAAATTTTATGATAAAGTATGATCCTTGTAAAGAAATCACATATAATAGACTTCTTGTGAAAATAACAAACTCAGTTTTGAAAACTTCTGAAATAGGATCAAAGTTATATCCATTTTGTAAGCATTCAAATGTTCAAAATATTGTTAAATCGAAAATAATTTATATATGTCACCCTGATATTGTTCAAAATAATAAAAAAAATTTAAACTCATTGAAGTGAAATAATTATTTAAAATTATTACTTAAAATAGACACCATAATCAACACAATTTGCCAAAAAAGTTGTGAACGCCACAACAAATATAAATTGAACAAATTCCAATATATCTTGAAGCACAATAGAAGTAAATCCATGCTTTTGATGATATTGATATACTCGTTGAAAAAATGAATCAAGATCTTCAATATGATTCCATCGAGCTAAACAAAAATTAATAATTCAGTTAAAATATAAAGTATTAATTTATTTAAGTATAAATTACAAGCACAATATTAGTATTTGAAGGGTTCAAAAAATTAATACAAATGCAAATTCTAGTTATATGACTAAAAACTGAGTTTAATTTACTTTTTATAGTTATAAGTTTTGTTTAACCTAGGAATGAAAATAAAAATATATACGAAAAAATCTTAGATTCCCCTTCATTATAAATATACCTATGCATATATCTAATTAGATATATATAATATAATTAGATATAACCATTGTAATCATAAAGATAAAAATGAGACTTGAAAGTACAGGTAATAGAAAGAATTATTTTAGGAGAAATTAGTACCTCTTCCTGGTTCTGGAGCTATATGATAAACAAGTCCAGATTCTTGAGGAGTTTCATCGCTATCTCCAGCATCTGGACCAAAAGGTTGTAGAGGCTGATAACTTGATTCAAGAGTTGCAGTCATATCTATAAAAGTTATAAATTATTTATTCATGAAAGTATTTTAACTTTATATATTTTTTCCAATAAAAATTATTTTAATAATGAATAAAGAAATTGATTTAAATTATTTTAAATCATCTTAAATTAAAATGAAAAAGCAACCTAAAATTATTGATTAATTAAAATTTTATTTATATCAATGGTCAAATTTTCAAAGCGTGTAATATTTTTGGAAATAATAAACAATGCTATTACGCTATTGGTAATAATTAGATTCATTTTTTTACTCCAGTTGTGTGTTTATACATAGAATCTCATTAGTACTTTTAAACAAATCTAATATAAATAGTTTTTTAAATAAAAATATTAGTTCTTTTATTCCAAGTAGTTAGTTTACCCAACACAATTTTATATGTAGATGGATGCTATTCAAAGTAATAACATGGTTGCATAACTTAAGGCGCAAAGTCGAGCTCATACTTATTAAATACATAGGAAATTAAATAAATTAATATAATTAGTAAAATGATACAAATATAAATTTTTATTTAAATTTATAATTCAATTTGTTATACTTAATTCTAAAAAGATTAATTTAAAAAATTAAAATAAATAAATAAAAATTAAACTAATTTGATTTCAAAAAGATTAATTGATTAGCATAACGAAGAGTAAATTTGTTTGTACTTAAGTTTAAAGAAATAGGGCAAGTTTGTAAGAATTGAGGGGAGTGAGATTCAGCAGATTTGATTCTTAGAATGTAGTTTTTTGTCAAAATTGTAAAAAAATGTAAAAAAATAAATACAAAAATTATGTTTTTTTTTAATTTTAAATAATTATTAAAACATTTATGAATTATTTTTTATAAAGAATACATAAGTTGTATGTTAAGACTAAGAAACTTTTGCGATTCTGCACTCAAAAAGTTTTGGTGGAGTAAAAGTGTGAATATAAGATCGTTAATCGTATATTTTGATGAAATATATAAATAATTTTTATAGTTTAATGTGACTATGAAGAAGAATTCTAAAGTGATCATTAGATCACATCTAAATGATAGATAATTCTCATATCTTGTTTCGTCTTTTAGATTTATCCCATTTGATAATTTTTATTTATTTCTCAAATGATGGTTTAACGTTATTAAACAAATATTAATGAAAATTTAAGTTTTTACGAATATGATAATTTTTCTTTAACTAATGAAGCATATTTTTAATAATACGCTTTGAAATTAATTTATAATTTTTTTAATAATTTATTACTTATTTAAACTTGATTAAAAATAGGAATAACCAAAGAGGAGAGAATAATAGATTATATTATTTTCTAATTTATATATACAATTTTAGAGTAAAAATAAGTAAGAACTTACTCTTTGAAAGCATCATATATAATTTTAAACAATAATTAAGGAATGATTTTTAAAATTCACGAATTAAAAAATTATTTTATATACTAAAATTTTTTTTTAACTGATATGTCAAACTAAATGAAATATAATTCTTAATAGGTTTTATATTGTTTACAATCGTTTTGTTTATAAAAATTAATTTTATCAATTATCTATTACTTTATTATAAAATGTATATTATAAAATTAAATGCAGAATAATACACAAAGAAAGACAAAGAAATTTGATTTATAGAAAAATTAAATAATATTAATTATCTAAGTCAATTTTAATATATATAATTTAGAAATTCACGTAATTATTTAAATAATTGAATTCTTTTATCAAATATTATTAAAAATTAAATTTAAAAATTAGTCAAAAATTATAAATGTATTTACCAACTTCATTATTTATATATTTATTTATTTTTGAAATATTTTATTTCAACTTTTATATTAATGATAAATTATATTTATAAATAAAAATAAATGTTTTAAATAATATAAATTATAATGACATTGAAAAATTCGTTTATATAAAGACAAAGAACATTATTTAATAATTTCAATGACAGATGATAATATGGAAAGAAAATAAACAAACCTAGTTATTTGAGATCTTGATTATTGTGGATTTGTCTCCGAATATTTTCGAGTGGCAGTAGTTTTATAAAGAAAGTCGATTTTTTCGATCCATTAATGCACTTATAAATATTTAGCAAATAAAACTTCTATTAACAATAAAATGTTTATCCATTTCATTAAATTATCATTAAATTGATGATTAACTCTTTTCATTACAAATAGAATTGTAATAAACAGTGCCCTCTCTTAGATGTTGAACCTATAATAAACCCCGCTTAATTTAAAAATTAAATATTTTTATGAGTAATACTTTAATTTTTAAGAGTAAATACTAATAATTCTAATATTTTTCATTGCATTGAAACAATCTATAAAGAATATATAGTTTTATAATGAAATTCAAATTAAAATATAATTTCATGAAGGCACAATATTCGTGGATGTTTGAAACCTCAAACCCTAATTTTTGTAGTAAATATGAAAATTAATATTTATTTATAAATTTAGTTTAAAAGAAATGTAATTTTCCCTATAAGTATTTATCAGAGGAAATTTGTAGGTCATCCTAAATATATGTTTAAATGTCAAATGAAATAATTTTTTTTTTTGGGTAAAAATAAGTTTTATTAGATAATTAATTTTTATGATTGAAATTCAAAAATAATTTATTTAATCTTTCGCAATTTATACATTTAAAGTTTCTAAATGCATTATGTATTATGTGTATTATTAATAAGTTTTAATTTATTTTTCCAAATTTATAAATAATAATAAAAGAACAATTTTTCAATATTTTTATTTATTAGATATATATATCCAAAATCAAATAATATAATTGATATTAATATTTAAAAATAATCGATATTATAATAGTAATATATATAAAATTAAATATTTTTAAAAAAATTTAGAATAAAAAATATCAATTTATTGTTTATAGAGAATTTTGGAAATGGTAAAATTTATTATTAGCTTAAATAAATAATTATTGGAATTGTTTTACATCAATATAGATAAAAGTTAAATTATTGTAATCTTAAAATCTTATTAAAAATTTAGTTAAGCTAGCAGTTATGTTTGTGACAATTATTAATCAATTAAATAAATTAATATTAAAATAAATATTCATAAGATAAAGACATATTGACATAATTTTCAATAATTGAAATTCAGTTTTATAAATCACAATTAAAAAAAAACCAAATATAACAAGTGATTTTATAATACAACAATTCAATTATTGCTATGATTCGGTAGTAAATTTATTAAATTAAATTAGAGCCCTTTTTTATTAAATATAAGAACTATTTACTTTTAAAAATAAATTTAAATCATCTTATATATCTAATTCCTTAATAAATTTATTTTTTTTTAGATATTTTATTAAAGGAAAGTTTTAGTTAAACTTTCTTAAGTCATGAGCTATTTAAATAATAGTAAAAGAATTGAAATTTAATTGCAATAAATATATTAAGAAATTTTTCACTCCTGTTATTATATTGCTCTAGTATTGATGTAAATAGGAACTGGAACAACATAACAGTTCCATCTCTGTTTCCCAACCTGTAAGTTTGAGGTATTTCTAGTTTTTTAGAAACAAAAATAGTCTTTATTAGTTTTTGGAATTTTGAAATTGAAGTAAAAAGATTTAATGATCAAATAATAATTAAGAGAATCATCGTGCTATCACAATAATATAAATATTGCACATATTTCCCATTATTCGTATTATGACAAGATTAATATTTTGAATTTATTAAATTAGAAAATGTGTGATAAATCTTACCTCAAAATATCAATTTCTGGGATAGTTGGGAAACAAAGATTTACAAAGTCATTTTTAAAGAAAATGATAAATATTTCAATATAAAAATAACTGTCATTATTAGATAAAAAATATAATCAACTTAAATAATCAGTTTAATAAGATAACATTGGATAACAATCTATCACGTGTACAGAAAAATAATTAAAATTATGTAAAATATATAATAGCAAATTAAAAAATAAATAATAGAAATAATTTATATAAATTATAATAGAAAAAATTTTGACTTTTAAAATATTTAGCCATGTTTTAAGAAAGGTTAATTTTTAAAACATAACAATAAATAATTTTTTATTATAAATAGTGTTGCCACCAGGTCAGTTTTCATTCAACAGTATGGTTCACAATAATATTTATTCAATTTTAGTATAAACTTAAGTAAAGGAAATAAATTATATTATATAAATTTTTGAGTCTTTCCTTATTTATTTTCATATTTATTATGTATACAAATATGTATATATTTATTATTCGTTAGTTTTTTGAAATTCTTATATTTATTTATACATAAAGGCACCGGATGGGAGAAATTCGACCTACTTCTTAACAATTGTTTTGATAAGTAGTAAGGTAAAGATAAATTTTTGTATTTCATCAAAATTAATTTATATTTAAATTTACTCAAATAGCACAAAGAAATATTCAATATTAATGACACTTTACCATTTAATTCATGCACATTTTATTCTTATAGAAACTAAATCGTTTTAAATTATATTTTAAAAGTAGAGACTATTCAAAACCATCTTTGTCTCTCTTGGCGCCTTTATGATATGCCACATATGATTATTTAACATATAAAAGTCACACATATTCGCCTTTTATTAAAGTAAAAATATTAATTCAAAAATCAAATAAAATTAAGTCCTAGTCAGGAATTTTGAAAACGTGACAACACTTAATCTAAATGAAAATCTCTCTTGAAATTCAAACATATATTACTGTTAGATAATAAAGAACAAAATATCAAAACATTAAAAAGGCTAAAAATTTAAAAATATACATTTTCCAAATTAAATATAACAAATTTTATACAAAATATAACGTTTGGAATTCCATTCATTTTAAAATAAAATTGAGAATTTCATTAAAAAAGATATAATGCATAAATTAGTAAATGGCAGAGGATGATCAAGGCACGTTGCTTGACGTATACCTTATGAATTATTTCTCTAAATTTTGTAACCTATTGATAAAAAAAGGTTGGCACACGTCCTTTTTTGGAGTTTTGAGTGCTTTTAAATGGCCATTTTTATCAGTCATTGAAAAAAACTTTAATTATGAAAGTCTTTTTTTAGATTAAATGATTGTCTATATATATATATATCGTATATATACATATATATAGTTCATTTTCGTAGCTTTGTTATATTTGTTTATACTATTTTACAGGACCACTTTATATTTGTGTGAAAAACTATATATATATATAGTTTGTATATATTAAATGAAAACCTATGTAAAAAATTGGGATACTTATTTTTATAAATTATAAATATAAATTCTTTTATATAAATATATGATAATATATATATATATATATATATATTTATATAAAAAAAAGTTTGAATTTATTAATATATATTTATAGCTGTCTAATGAAATCGAGCTTTCTTGTGCGTGGGAGAGTCCATTGTAACATCATCATGAGGAGGAGATGATTCGCTGGATGCAGGTCTTTTCAAATGACGAGCTATTTCATTGCTAATAAAAGAACTAAGTTCAGGTCCGCCAGAAGCTCCAATACGTTGACTTCTCCGTGATATTGCGTCTCGAAAAGTGTGGAGATTTTCATCGACAGTGTGAGTCTAAATTTAAAGAAAAATTCAATATTTATGAAATAGAATTTATCTATATGTTTTAATCTTAAAGATAAAGACAAGGACTGGATTAAAAATATTTTATTTTAAAAATGTTAGGATGGATTTCTTTAATACCAATTTATAATATTTAATACATTAACTTATTAAAACTAAACGAGATATTTTTCAAAGAATAAATAACAATTAGCCAAACATTAAGAATTCAAAAATAAAATAACAAATGAAATAATTTGAAATGTAAAATGGTATTTTTACGAAAATCTATTGTACATTTTATATTAATAAATTTTAGAATATTTAAACATTTATCAAATCATAAGATCATTAGGCGACATATCAAAAGAGAATGTTATTTTTATTTTATAATTTCTTTTAATAATTAGTCATGTTTGTTTTAAAAGATTAATTAATAAAAATCATTATAATTAAAATATGTTAAATAGTCAAGTGAGCAATTTTCATACATCCATTTGAAGATCTTGAAGTTTCGGGGATGCTCGACGAACCACAGTTGAAGAAGGTCGAGGTCGTCCAGCAAGGTATGAAAGGAGTTCTTCACGTCGAATATGCCGTCTTTTTTTTCTTGCCCAGCTTAATAGTTCTTTTGTCCGTCTTTGATAACCACATTGAACGCCTAAATCAACACTTCTACGCATTCCGTCACAAGAATCTAAAATAATTTGTAAAAAATATTATTAGGAATATTTATTCTAAAATTTATAATTTCAAATGTAAAATATATAGTATTAAGATATTTAGATTGTTACATTTAATAAATATAATAAATTTTAGTTAATTTAGAAATAATAAAAATAGGTAAACAAAAGGAAAAAATAAAAGAAAGTAATAAAGTATAAACTATTAATTAGTTTGATAAGGGTAGCAGAACTATAATAAGTTAGGAAACATTAAATACATAATATATAGAACAAAGAATTTAAGATACTATGTATTTTTTATTAAATACTTATGAACAAATATAAATACAAACTTGAAATTATACATGAAAATATTGTCCTTTAAATTTAGATCCAAACTTTATTTAATTTTAAAAATTGAATAACAATAAAAATTGCCAAATTAATAAGACTTCATTATTTATATGATAATAATAATAGAATATTCAAAAAAAAATAACTTGTTTAATGAAATTAATTTATAAATAAGAATGTTCAAAGATTTTATAAATAAACTAAAAGAAAAACAATAATATAATATATATTTATAATTTTCTTTCTATTTATCAATGAAATGAAACATGATGAACAAAAGATAAATTTACCTTTATAAAGGGAAGTAACTGTGCCTGCTGCAGTCTGAAAAGGTTGCCAAAGAGGAACGCCCTGAATTCGATCTGGAATATATAAGAAAAAGAAGATAATTCAAAATGAATGGATTGCATAGATCAATAGTTCAAAGTTGCTACAAAATGGATGCCAGAACCATATTAATTCATTAATATTTCTAACGAACATTAGATAAATAGATTTACCTTTATATAATTGGGCAATAGAAATGGCTGAATTTTGAAATGATAACCATAGTTTTTGAGCAAATAAATCTCTTTCACGTTGTAATTGGCCTTCATAATCTGGTTCGCTTTCAAGATGTTCGACACATTGCTGTTCCCAACTTGAGATCCAAAAATCTTCTTCCCTATCTTCATTCATTTTTTTAACTTATTATAAAATAATCTATTTTTGAAATATTATATGTCAATTATTTTTGGGAGACAAAAATAGAAAAAAAAATAAAAAAAATGAAAAGCTAGAACAGCAGTGTGTAATGAAATGACTAGGACTGGTGCTGTGAGCAATGATGTAAAAGAAAGACAGAAATCAGAAGAGACCAAGCGGAAAGAAAATGAACTAACAAAACAGCTGACAGGCTTAAGCGGCAAATTCAGAAGAGATAGAGGAGTCTCAATATTCTAAATTAGACTTTTATTGAAATTTAGATAATCATAATTTTTGTTCTCGTAACTCAAAAAATCCTAAAAATAAAAGTTTTGAATCTACTTTATTCTTTAATTCATTCTGTGTTATGTACTATATTAAATTTGTTTAATATCAGAGCCCACAACATTATATAATCTATTTATATATATCTAAAGACATTATTGAATTTAGAAAGGTTTAAATAAATGACAAACACACACATACACACATGCATACACACAAGTAATAACATTCCTTCAATTAAAAAATTTAACAAAATTTAACTCGTTACTTTTTCATTTATTAATTATATGGCACTCATATTCTTAATCAACCTAGCTTCTATTTTCATAACTTTTTTTTTCAACTTTTCACTACCCAAATAAATTTTGAAGATTTTATATATGCAGGATTCTTCAACATATCAACTAAAACTACATAGGGGAAAAAAAATTTTTGTTTTCAATCTATTGGGAAATATAAAAAAGTTAAGGGGCCCCTCATGATAGAAAGAAGAAATGAAATCTAAAAATTATTAAAAATTCATTAAAAGCGTTTGTGAAATTAAAAATAAAAAATTAAAGAATTAATAAATTTAAAAAATTAAAACAAAAGAAAAATTTATAAAAATGACTAAATTTTAAAAATATATTTTAATATATTAATTAATAATATATTATTTCAAATTACATATAAATCCAGAATATAAAAAAAATTATAAATAGATTAAAAAGAAAAATATATTTTTCTCTTAAAATTGATAATTAAGTCTTTACTTTTAAAAAATTAAGTTCATTTAGAAGTTAATAGATGGCAGACATTGTCCGTTAAATAATAAAGTTTTCATTCATGTTTAGATTAATTTTCAATTCAAAATTTATGATAAGCTAGAAAAGAAAATATAAATAAATTATTCGTATATTATTATTTCAAATATATTTATTTATTATTAAATGTAAGACCGACTTTTTAAAAAAGACCTATTTGCAGTAATTTGCGGATTACAATTTATATAGCAAATTTGCAACTGACGGATAAATTGTACAAAAAATTTTTGTTTTACATTAATTTAGAGACAATTTATTTAGTTATATATATATATATATATATATATATATATTTATTTATTTAATATCCATGTAGATTTACAACTGCCCTATTATAATGGGCACTATAAAATTGTATGTCTTCCACCATATGTACATATTTCGAGGAGAGGAAGAAAGGGAAGTAGAAAAATAAGGGAGAAGAAAAGAAGGAAGGAAGAAATAAGCAGAAACATTAAGAGGGAGAGAGAAAAAAAAAGAAAGAGGAAGGAAAAGAAGAGGATAAAGGGAATAAGAAAAGAGAGTCAGTGGCCCATTGGCTCCGACTCACTAGGGTCTGTCATTTGTGTCTCTTAAGCCTTCTGGATAGGCCGTCCGTGACCAGTAGCTGTAAGGCTTTAGGGTTTGGGTGAGATGAGGGTCTGTCTTTGTATCGTCGACTGTATAATAGTATTTCGTCAATAATAGTCCTGATTCGTAGGTCTCTGTGTATGGAGCGGTTTGTGATATACCTTAGGGTGTTAACGATTGCTCTCAATATTTTGTTCTCAAACCTTTGGATGATGTTGATGTTTGAGGTGCTTGCGGTTCCCCACAGCTGGACACCATAGGACAAGATAAATTTTAACGTCATGGTGTAAATTAAGAGTTTGTTGTCGAGAGTCATTTTAGAGTTGCGCTGAATTACCCATTATAATTGTCGATATTAATTATATAATATACATATATGTTTATTTTATATATTAACCTTTTTTTAGGGTATTTTCTCTCATTTGTAAAATAATCATATAATGTATTAATATTAATATATTTAAATAAAATTAATAAATAAAAATCTATTAAAACATTTGTAAAAATATAAATATAAAACTATCTTTTTTTAAAATATAAAGCCTTAATGAAATAAAACATTTAATTAGATATTAGGAATTACTTTACATTATCATAAAAAATATTAATATTTAATAGTTTTTTTAGAAATATATAAATCATAGACCGTAAATGTATAAAACTTCAATTAATATTTAATGTAATCTATGAGTATATAAAACATTTTTAAAAATTTTGAAATCAGTTTCAAGAATGCTCACTAGATAGCAATAGATGCAAGTTTTATTTTAAAATAAAATTAAAATTTGAATTTTTTATTTTACGGAAATATGTTTATTATTACAAAAAAATTGGCCTATTTTTAATTTATAATTTCAGAATTTTGATTAAATAGAATTCTCAATTCCATCTTTTCTACTCTTCAATCCCAGCTACGTTTTCTTGTCCAATTAATCTGTTATCAGTTTCTTTCATTATAATTTATTTTTTCTTAGAATGGAAATTGTCTGGTCCGTTTAAGTTTTATATCTTCCTTGATCCCCCACGATGATAGAATCGACACCCCAATAAAATTTTATATAAACCTATATTGCAATTATTATTTTTTTTATTTTATATTTAAATATTCTAAATTATAATTGATAATTTATTCATTTAAATATATATTGTGGGAAAATAAATTTTAAATTGATTTATTTTTTTCTTTAATTTATTACCTGTAGTCGTTTATTCTTATCATAAATAAATAAATTATTAATTTGAAAACTGTTCATTACAAATTATGAGATAGGTAATAAAAGGATTAAATATTAAATCTATAAATACGAGTATTTAAATAGAAATTGAAAAAAAATTAGAAATATGTACAAAACATCATTCATATATGTATAAATGTATATAGATAGCATCAGACCTCGCATTTACGGGGCTCCTTGCCTCCTTGCTAATTGCCTCTATGTTCGTAAAATTTATTAAATTCATATCCAAAATGCCGCCCTTCAGATTTGCCACCCAGACGAATGCCCGGTTTGCCGCTCACTAGAGGTAGCCCTAATATAGAACCACAGAGCATATTTCAATTAATTATAATTAAAAATTGATGGTAGGATATTTATTCTATTTATTATAAGAGTCAACTTTATTTAATTTAAAAACTATTAAATGACAAATTTTTAATCATTTGTTTAGATTTTAATATTAAATTTATATACATATTTGTTTGAAAAATAAATTTGAAAATTTGATTGAAGAAAAACAATGGATTTTTTTCTAATTCTTGTCTATTTGAATAAAACTTAAAATAAAAACCAACATTTACTTATATCCAAATGACAAAAACATTAAACATTTTAATAAATTGTTTGAAATTGTTTTGAGAGTAAAAAATAGTAAATAAAGAAATCATATCAATCAAAATATTTGGATAAAAAAGAACTTGGAATTTGGAATTTGATCCATTATGTATAAATAAATGTATATTATTGGTTTTGAAATAATGTTTGCTTTTAAATAACATTCAAAAATACTTAATTATTTAGTTTAATAAAAACATCATATAATGTGATAATAATCTTTTACTAGTGAGAATTTAAACATTTTAAAGTTTATTATTATTTAAATTTCATTCATCAAATTCTTTGATGATTGTATTTTATTTCTAAATCAATGATCTCATTTTAAATTTGAAAAATATTATCTATATTATTATCTATACACCATAATACAGTATATAAGATTTTTTTATTAAATCTAATTTTACAACTTGGAGAAATTTCATTTGTTTTATCAAATATGGTTTCGAAATTTTGATTGGATAAGTGAAAAAACTTTCCTTTAGCGGAATTTCATTGTTTTTGTTTTGGTTCTATTTTAAATCTCGGCTATTGGATTATATATATATATATATATAAATTCTCTTGTGTCCCTCTTTTGAACTTTATCCTCTACCCATGAGGGGGTCGTTTTTTGCTTTCTTTTTTTGTACATATATGAAAATTGAATTTATCTTCTCTCAACATCCCTTCGATTTTTTCCCTAAAGAATATTCTTTCTATATATATATATTTGAGACATAAAATAAATTTAATAAACCTTATAGTTTTAAACTACTAGTACATTTAAAATTGTTAAGATTGTGATTGATTCAATAGATGATTAATATGATCAATAGATGATTAAATTGATAATAAAAATTCATCATAAAATATAATGTATAATTTAAAGATCAAAATTCTTTATTCATAATTTTGAATAAAGTTGATCTAATGGGTGGGATGATTATATTTTTTCCCCCCAATAATAAAAACGTGAACATATAAAAGCAAATAAATGAATTAATATATTATTAAGAAGATTAGAGGGGAAAGTATTTATATAAATTTTCAAGAATTTTTAAATTATTTCTATTTAAAAAAAAATAAAGATATATATTTATATTTTTTTTATCTAAAAATGTAATAGATCTTCTTGTTATGTGTCAAATACAATTTAAATGAATAATTCTTTCTCGAAAAGAGTTTTACGCCAAGCTTTCTCTTAATAAACCTTCCCACCAACATTAATTTTGAAAATGTTTTGCCATATCCGAAATATGCAAAAACAGAGAATGTAGGTTACTGGGTTTTATCGTATATTGGCAGCGACTGTACCCCCTAACTCCCATCGTCGTCGTCACTATATCCGAACAGCCCGGGTATCGATCCCGGCTCCTCTTCCACCCCATCTCCATGCATGTGGGTATTAGCAGGGGGCGACGTCGCTGCTGCTGCTGCTGCTGCGCGCGCCGTTACAGAAAACAACCCTCAACCCTGAGCAACCACCCTCAACTCGTCTCCACTACCTCCGCTAGAGATTCAGCTATTATTATTACCCCCACTTGAGTAGCAGACCAAGCAACGTTCAATGCACCGACACAGCAAATGTCCGACTAACCGAGTTAACGATCGTTGATGGTTCTTCTGCCCGGCGGTTCCATTTAAATTTTCTTTTTTTTTTTTATCTAGAACTGTTTATTTCCTCTATTATAAGAATTCTGAATATAAAGATATTGAACAAATTTTATATTTTATTAATAGATTAAACAAAGATAAATAGATTTGTAATATTTTCAAAATTCCATTCATTCATCGTTAAAAGCTTCAATTGTTTATGACATATTGATGGAGAAAGCTTATTTATCAAACTTTAATATATTTTAGAATTTATTTTAATTATTATTTTTCAACAATTTTCATAATCTTCTTAATCTGCACTCATCTTTTCATATAAAAATGATTAAAACTAAGCTTTTGGGTGGAGAAGAGGAATAGTAATTATTCTATTAGAAATGTCTTTATTTTTTTTTTTTTTTAATATTTTTAATAAATTTATAGTTTTTCTTTAAAAATTAAAAAAAACTAATGTTCTTCCCACAATGAAAATTCTCATGTAACTTTCTTTATATATATTTACATATACCTTATTTATACTTGGGTAAATAACCCAAATTTTAAAATATTGTATGTAATAAATTATAAATTAATTTTCGTAACGTTTATTTTACTAACACTTACTCAGAGCATGCATCCTTTTACTTGAATTTTAAGCATCGTCATGGTATAAATATTTTGCAGAACTATACACACGATTTAATATAATATTTAGATCTCTTCGACTGATATACAATTACAATGAATAATTATAATTAAAAAAAAAATATCAAAATATCAAACAAAACCAAAGTGTATATGATCCAAACCTTGGTTACTTGGTTAAATTAATATACGAAATATTGAGAAATAAAATATTCATATGAGTTTTCCCATTTAAATTAAATTGATACTTTAAGGAAACAACTTAATTATACTATTTGCTGTAGTAGATTCGAAAGTTCATTTGCAGAGTTCGTTTATGCATTCGAATTATCTTTTTTCCATTAGATAAGTAAATATTATAAAAGCATAAATGTTGCACAAACTAAGAAAACATTTTTTCATTATAGAAATATATATAAAAAAGCAAAAATTTCTTAAATTAAATATTAATTATTTAATGATTATTAAATGATTATTATGGATTATGATATTTTATTGTTAGTCTGACCGAGGTGCCACCTGGAGACTATTTGCTCAATTAAGACTTATCGAAAAATCATTAAATAATAAATGAACTCTTTAGTTAAAACGTTTTTTTTTTAAAATAAAATTTAAGTTTAAATAGAAAAAATTTCAATTGTGTAAAAACTTTTATAATTTTCTTATAATTTACATTTATGCAATATGTTGCTGAGTAAAAAAAGTCCAGTATTGAAAATTTAAAAAAAAAAAAAAATAGACGATGGAGTATAGTTTGAATATGTTGCCATGAATATAAGAAATTAGAAAAATAGAGATTTCAACAATGAGTGTACATGTATTTAATATATGAATATAGGTGTTATTATTTTAAGAGAGTATTTTTTGTAAGATCAGTATACTACATATCATAAAATCAATATCTAATTGTTCTTAACATTTAAATATTGTACCAATTTAATTAGGAATAATTTAATTTATTTAATGGTTGTTGGCATACATACATCCGGAAACTTCCCATCCGGACGAGTTGCCCCTGGATATGACATTAACTTAATTTTATGACCCCCTCTCCTCCCTTTGGAAAATGAATAACTTTATGTCTTGTCAGAAGACATATAAAAAAAAGTTACTCTGAACTTAATTTTAAAATCATTAAAATTTTACTGGTATTATTGTTGAATAGGAAAAGAAATTGTTTTAGAAAGTGCTCTTCCTGATATTTCTATATTCCTTTATAGATTATTTATGTGACTAATTCCTTTTTATATATATCCTTGTTGAGCCTGTTGTATTTCACCCACTCATGCCTTCAAAGGCCATTACTCATCCCTCTTTTCCCTTGTATTTACCCTATCTATCAATTTATCTGATTCTTTTCCTCTTCTAGTTCCTCTTGTTGTCTGTCTATCTGCTAGCCTCCACTTCAAGTCGTGGAAAGAGAATTTTATTACTCTTTCTTTTTTTAACTCTTTTTCATCCCTAACTTAATCCCACCTCTGCCCTAGAATAAACAGAAAAAAGAAGGTGGGAGAATGAAAAAAGGCCGAAGGGGCGGAGATTGCCGTCTATGGTTTCACTAAAAATGGGCCCTTAATTCACCCACTTTTCCTCTATCCCCCTAAGACAATCTTCTTCTTCGTATTTGGTGAGATTGTTTTCGCATCTCTAAATGAGGATTTCTTTATCAGGTTCTTTGGGGACCAACACATCACTATATTCTATTGAAACTTTAGTAGTAACATAAGTAATCATTATTTAATTGAAAAACAAATGAGAATGTTAAATTTATTCTATTTGCCTCACTCTAAGAAAGTTTTTTTTCATTATTAATATTTTTTTTTATTTTAATTAAACCTGCATCCATTTTATTAACAAAATAAACTTTAATAAGTATTAAATAAAAATTTATTTTAAACTTATCGGAGTAGATTTTCAGGAGTAATAATTATCAATTAAATATATATTAGTAAATAAGATTTATCTACTAGAAAATTATCAAAATAATAATATATAATATTAAACTGAAAGATAATGAAAATTGTGTTTTAGAAATTAATAAATAAAGACAAAAATTAAATTGGATTTAAATGAATATCCATAATTTTAACATAACGGTTCTTAAATATAGAATAAAATCTATAATAATTAATATTTGCCTTTCATTGGTCTTTTCAGTTTTAGGAATAGGAAAAAGTCGCAGGGAGCGAAATCTGGTGATTACGGTAGTTGAGGCATGATCACGGTGTTGTTTTTGGCCAAATAATCACAAATGATGTGTGAGCTGGTGTATTATCGTGATGCAGAATCCATGAAATGTTTTTCCACAATTCCGATGTGAATCACATCACACAAACGTTGCTTAACTTCCTTGTAGTATTCCTTTTTTTTAAGTAAAAAATCGAAGAACACAAAAACGTGACTAACTTTTTCAGTTGTCAAAAACAAACTACTAATACAAAATGGCTGATAATGCCAACATGTGTGAAACATATGTGTACCAACATAACAAAAAAAAAAAATCGATAATCGAATGTACACAGCCCGAGAAAATTCAAAATTTTCATTTTTTTCAATTTGAAAATCAAAGAGGCATACCAGATGGCTAAAATCATTTATAAAAATTTTTTAGTTCAAAGTAAACTGACCAAATGCCTAAGTCAACATTTTAAGTTTGGTGAAGAACTTATAGTTTTCATAGAAAATTTCATACATATAATCTGATTCATTTTTTTCTATAGTATATTGTCAAGCACACAAATTAGGTCTAACATTTTTACCATTCAAAAATAAATGAAAAATGTTAAATTGCTGATCATGTCAATATCGTATGTATACGATAAAGATGAAAGGTCATATTCTATTGAAAAAACTTATTTAAGAATAATATAAATATTAATAATTAATTGATTTGTATATATATATATAAAGAATTAAAATCTCTATTTCTTTAATTTAAAATAATCATTCAAATAAATATTTTATTCATACTAAAATAGAAAATAAACTAGTTAAAATGATAAATTTTTGAATAAATTAATTAATTTAAATATTATTACTTAATTAGAGATCAAAATTAAAAGTGTATATTTGTATAATTATAATAATAAAGAAAAACAATTATATAATTTATATATATATATATATATATAAACATTGATAAAAAAATAACTAATCATCAAATTAATCAATTAAGAAAAACAGCTCTTATATATATACCTACTCGTATATATCGTTGGGGATAAATGCTGCTTTTATTTTATTTTTATATATATATTTATGATATATATGATAGATTGGAAATTAAAATTACTATCACATAAAAAAATATTCCCTTAGAAATTTATTTAACATTCTACCATAAAAATATAATAAGTTGATGCGTTTTTTGTAAAGAGCATATTTCAAAACGTGAATGAATATTTTCAATTAAATATTAATCCAGTAAAAGTGAGAGATAATGTATTTCCCCCAGCCTCTCATCCAACCGACTGCAATTTTGAAAATGTCTTTGTGATAGAATGAATCGTGTGTAGAACTAATGCCCAAGGGGGCTAAACCATGCTTTTTTTATCCGTGTGCATTACCACATTGCACATAAACAGCGACATAACACCGCACCAGCGGAACAATTCGATCGGAAATGGAAACACGAATTACTTGCGAGTTAAATTTAAACTACATAAAAAAAAAGAATAAAAACAAAAATTTTAAAGTGACAGATCCCTAAGGAATAAAAGTAGATATTTGGTATTTGGACCCATTTAGGATCAAATTATCTTCAAAATAACTCACATATTATATTCTGGATGTTTGATTCACTGTGTAAAGAATTTAATAAAAATTTTAATTTTAGGAATATTCTTATAAGATTATATATTAGCAAATTAAATGCGATTACCGGTTAAAAAGAATTAATTAATTCCAATTTTGCACAGGGATGAAAAAATAAAAATATGTTTTTATTAATCATAATTAAGTTTAAATTGGTTTTAATTTAAATGAATGAATGAATGGTTCAATTAAATTTTAGTTAAATTTTAAATTTTATTTTGATCATATATATATATATATAGTGACGGCAAAAATAATGTATTAAGTTAATTATTGGATTAAAATTGAAAGTTAATTTATTGGAAGAATCATTTTAATTAGATATTTTTTTAATTAATGAAATTATTCTACATGTGTCAATAAAAAATTAAAACAATATCATAATTCTAGGTGGCTTTGAAAACAATATCTGTGATAAAACACATAAATTTCCAACTTAACTCAAAAAGTTGTAGGTCTATTTCGATATTTTCTTTCCAATAACACCGTAGGGCATGAAACAAAGTTTATGTCACCAGTATCTCACTCTCTCTCTCTCTTGGATTTTTAAATATTGAGACAATTACCAAATAATTTTTGACATATTTTTATATGAATATAATTATAATAATTATATATATTTATATTTTGGGAGACAAAACAATTTCAATATTTTGAGAAATAAATTGAATTTTGTAAAGGGCGAAACTTATTTAATTAATTAATTTTTAAGATAAGTTGTTATTTTGAAATTTGGGTAATTCTTCCGCTGGGTTTGGCTCCCTTAAGCCTAGTTTACACGGGCTTAGTACTTGTCATTAGTTCAGGGGTGGGCAAATACTTTTAAGCGCGGGCTTTTTGAACGCCCGCCGACCCGTTGAAAAAGTTGGCTCTTATTTTGATTTTTCGATCAATATGTCTCTAAAAAAAAGATAATTTTTTTTATTAGTGTTTTCGAAATATGGTCTTCCCGCCCGGAAGACATTTTGAAAATTTCATTTTAGCCCGCGCTTAAAAGTATTTGCCCACCCCTGAACTAATGACAAGTACTAAGCCCATAAGGCTTTAAGGTGCTGCCCTGCGTGAGAGCCCGAAACCAGGGAGGGATTCCCAAAATGCGTGACCGGACGCTCTCTCTGCCATAAGAGAGCCGAGATCAGATCCGTGCGCTGATAACATTAAAGTGTCATCTCCTATTTGTTTTCTTTTGTTCTAAACCAATCCTAACTCAAGCCAGAGTGACTTATACTGTATTATTTAACAAATCCTGTATGTTTCTGTGTTCTTTTATTATTCTCATTTATATATATCTATAGTTTCATCAATATCTTTAATTATTATCCAACTATTTTATTGGCTACCCAACGTGGAATATTAATTATTATTAATCCAGCCCAATTATAATTGGTGCCCAACCTGGACCATTAATAATTAATCAACCTTTATTATAATTTATAATATTTTCGCTTATAAGCTCAACTTGAAATTTTATTTATTGGTTTGTGAATCGAATGAAAATTTAAATATAGCAATAATTTGATAGGAATAAAAAAAAGATCGTTAAAATATAAAAATTATTAATTATTTTTATTAAAATTTTATAATTTCATCTTCTAAAAAGTAGAATAATGTTGAAACCACTTAAACATTTCAACCCGTAATCCTATGATTGTTACTGGTCATTAACTTCTTTCTATTCATTAGTAAAAAAGTCTCAATCTAACCATATATTTTCAGCAGTTTTTTTTATATTTTAAATAAAAAATCTAACTAAATTGATTTTATATTTTTTTACAATTAGATTAATAAAAAACAAGCAATTAATGGAGAGACTGCAAGGGTAATAAAATAGTTAAAATTAAAATAAAATAATTTTTTATAAAAATAAAATACATTTTTTTTAGATAAATAATTTTTATGATGTATGATCGCGAAATTTTCAAGTTTTTATACGTTTTGAAGGCTTTTGAGTAATTTTCACTAAGGTTGAAATAAATGTCTCTGTCTGTGTGTGTGTGTGTAGACAAGATTACGCAAAATCAGTTTGAGCTAGAATAATGAAATTTGGTACACGGGCATTATTCAAAATTCGTAGTTTTCTATCAACTTTTGGGAAATGTAGCTCATTCCAAAGAGGACCCTAAAAATAAAGATATATAATTGATAGTTTTTCACATTATTGAAAATTGTATAAAACTGCTATACTATAAATAAATAAATTTAAGCTTGATTGAATCGCTGAAAATACCGGAATTAATTTTTTAAATTTTGATTAAAAATGAACGTAAATGTTTTATTTACGTTGAAAAAAGTCAAAACAATGTTGATATTATTTGATTGTCTTCTTATTTCAATAAAATGTTATCGGGGAAAATTATGTTATAACCCTAAATCCTATGATCGGATAGAATAAAATTTTAATTAATTTTCAAATATAGAAAAAAGTTTGATTATCCAATTCAAATTTGTGAGATAGTCGAATGGAGACACTCCAGATTTTTAGAATTCTTTCTCTCTATTTCTTTATCTTTAAAATATGAATTTAATTCTATATAGTTTTCAAAAATATTTATAATATGTTAAGATTTATTTTACACTTTTTACTAATCTACTTTCTCTAATTATTGAAAAACTTTGATCTTAATTACATAATGTATTTATAGAATCGTATAAAAAGCTATTTTTATTGAAATTAAATTTTCCATACCTATTTGAAATGACTTTTGAACTAATTATGTCCTTTTAGTTCCTCTTTTACTCCTGTTCTCTCTCTTTATCGGAGTTAAGTTCAATAAATTTATTGAAACACAACAGATTTTATTCAACTTGGATTTAGTTGGCTAGGTTAACCAACATGAAATTAGACTTTGCACTTTCCGCTAAGAAAGTTGCTCTACACAGACCATAGAATACAAGATCTACGTTTCTATCTATCTTTCCGAAACAAAATACTCTTGTTCTCTCACTAACTCTGCCTCTCTTTCCCCCTCCCCTCTCTTTCTCACTGGTTAAATGGATTATCTATAATAGTATCAACGTGATTCTAATCAATATTATAATAAATTACAATATTAAGTACCTCTACTACTTTAAACTTTTAAATCATTTATAATTTATTATTCTTTCAGGATATTTCTTTTGGATATGTTTTCGGGAATTATTATATGTATATTATTATATGTATATACAATAAAGGATTTATAAAATTATACTTGATTTTTAATTAATAAAAAAATTATAGTTTTTATCTTCATATTAGATTGAGTCAAATTACCTACAAACGTGTATTTATATTAAATTTAAATTTTTAGATCAAAAAGAAAGAATTCCAATGAGAGTGTTTATGGACACTACCAGAAAGGCGGAAGTGAAATCGACCAAAAAGATGTTTAATGGACAAAGTGGAAGAGGAATTCACTCCAGAAACTTAAGTGAACAAAAGGATCAGTTTCGGTTCGGTTCGGTTCAGTTCGAGAAAGATATGGAGAACCGTCGAGAAACGAGGCATTTCAGGGTTAAGTAAGATCAAAATTTTATTTTATTTCTATAAATACAAATATTTATAATAATCTAGATAGAATTTCTGATTTTAGAGGTAAATAAAAGTAAGATTTTATTTGAAATATAAGATTTGATATAATTAAGAAGAAAATTAGAGCTGAATAATAGTTTTTAGGAATTTGGAAAATTTTGTAAAAAAATTACAAAATATTATAGCTATATTAGTTTTGTTTTTAATACTCATACTTAATTTTTATAATTTTTAAATTTTTATTAAACCTCTAGAAAGAAAATAGAGAACAAGTAAAAGCTGTTTCTTCTTTAGTTTCTTTCTAGTCTTGTTATTCTATTCTCTTCCTTTAGTCAAGAATAATTAAAGTCAACTTTCAAGAACAATTATAAAAGGATTTAAGGAAACAATATGCAATTAGTTTTTTTTTCTTTCTCTCGCTGTTTCTAGAATAGAGGAAGAAGAAACAAGGAAGACCAAAGCGCAAGGTTTGTCTCCCGGGCAGAGAGGTTTTGTTTCCAGTGCACGTTTGCATGAACATTCGGTCGGTTTGGCAAACGACAACGACAATGACAACAACGGCCAAGTCTTTTGTCTCCGCCACTACCCATACTCGGATAACTGTGCGCGTCTGTGTCTAGTTAATTGCATTTCTAGAACGATTAGCCTCAATTAAAAAAGGGTTCTCTACAGCCAGAATTATTCATTATTGTGGAGGGGGTATCAATGTAGAAGTGTTTCTGCCGCCTCTCGCTATTGCAGTTTGTGCCATGCTGAGTCTAAAGTTAAACTCGATTTGTGCCTGTCTGTCTATCTCCCACGAGGATGATTTATTTATTCATTTACTTTTAATATAATAAAGTAGGGGTTAGATAAGGGATGTTCTCAAATCATTTTTATCAAAGAGATTTTCTCGTATCACTAATTTAATTTAATTATTTTGAAAGAAAGGTAGAGAGCGGTGGAAATAAATATTTTAGAGATTACTTTTTTTATATATAGTTAGTATAAATAAATAAAATAAATAAATAAAATATAATAAATTAATTATTGAACGATTTAACATTTAATTTGCTTTATAGCATTTTATTCTCTTTATACTAATTCAATTTTCGCTTTACGGTTATCCCTTAAGGCCTTAAGCTTTACATCAGTTAGAATTGTTATAATTATATTATATACAAATATATTAAAGTTAAATAAAATACAAATAATGATACTCCTAATATTATGAAATTGAATTTGTTGAATTAATTAATTTACAAGTATCAGAAAGAAAATTAAAAAAAAGAAAGTAAATTCTGATGAAAATATGTAGATATTATTAAACAATTATAATAAAATGTGTTAATATGATATTATATCTTTAAATAATATCATTATTTTTCTAACAGAAAAAATTTGGTATATTTTTATTATTTGTTATTGGAAAATAAATATTTATAGATTTTTTTTCATTAAATGGTGTTTCAAGTAATATCTTGTAATCTCAAATCTCATGAGAAATCAATTCTCTCTTACCTCTGACTTTAGTATGTCCTACTCAAGAACAACGCCTATCAAGTCTGTTATATCAATTAGGTATCCTATGATCAGAAGAACAGGCCCTATCAACCTTTACCTTGATTTTTTTGATCGGAGCCACTACTTTTTATCAAGTAGCTTCCCAATTTTGATCCCGGAGGCTGGTTTGACTCCGTCCTATACATTCCAGCCAGAAAAATTTCCTTGCCAGAGCCGAGACCATGAGAATGTGAGGCAGCTTCGCTAACCTCCTACCCTGTGGCGCCTTCTGTTGTCTCTTACACATAAATAATTGATTTAAAATGAAATTATTTTTATATTATCTAAAAAATAATCATTATATTTAGTTATTTTGAATAGAAATAAAATAAATCGGTTTGTTTTTTGGTATTTCAATTATTTTATAAATATTTCAAAAGTAATCTTTAGCTGAAATTTTCATGGAATATATACTTAAATCTGTTGGAGTTATTCCAAATTAATTTTACTTTTCAAAATATCAAATCATAAATATATGTGTTATCCGGATGTAACAGCAAGAAACATATTAATTTCAAAATTTTTAAAATGGAATAAAAGTTAAGTTCATCTTTAATACCAATAAAATATTTTACATTGAAATAAAATCAAAACAAAATTCAATTTTAAATTGTTGAATTAGTAACCGAAAGTATAATAAAAACCATTAATTAAAATTATTTTCATTTAAAATGATTTCCAAGTTATATTTTGAAAAAATAAAATAAATATATAATCGTCACAGTGAGATTGATTTTTATTTAATTGTCATTCGGGGTCTCTAACCCGTTTTATCAGTCTTTTCATTTTCTAATTACTTATTATTCCATTGATTTATATCAAATTTTTGTTTGAACTTGTTGAGGTACCTTAATTTCCATAATTGAGACCTACCTATACCTCTAAACTATGCATGACATTTTTTGATTGAAAATTTATTCACAGTGGAAAATCCTAAACAAGAAAATATAATTTATCCAGTATGAATAATGAAATTGAAGGGCCTTTGTTTTCACCTGTTGCTTAATAAAATAATTTTGATTAATAATTTTCATGCATTTTTTGATTGGAATTTAAAAGAATTAGGTCCTTTTTGAACTCTTTTCCTTTAGAATTTCATGACAAAAAAATTAATACTTTGATGTTAAAAAAAATCTAATAAATTTTATACACAAATAATTCTATTTGCATTTTATAATTAAAGTATAATATGCAAAAGGTGGTTGAATTTAATCTAAGGACTTAATCAATTTTTTTTTAATGTTTGACAGCTGCCAAAAGAATTTCATAAATATACATGAATCTGTAAAATATTTTTGATTCCTATTTCCAAGACAGGAGCACATTCATATTTTCAAATATTTTTAATATATTTATATATATAATATTGACATATATCTATTTATCTAATCTAATCTTATTATACTAGCTAAAATTGTATATATATATATATTTGCTTATTTATTCATATAATCTTAAAAATTAAAAGGGGTAATAAATAATGAATTAGTAAATGACAATTTAAATGTGATTAAATTAAATTCAAAATGCTTTTTTCGTGTAAGAATTAAAATAAGGATTTTTATAAAGTTTCTTTTTTATTTATAATTATAGATTAGTAAAATGAAAGAATCATAGACATAATTTAGATTTGTATAAATAATAAATAAATTAACATATAGATAATAAAATGATAGGATTCTTAATACATAATGTTTGAAAAAAAACAACATTAATCGATTTAAAATAATCAGGATTAGAAGTTAAGTAAAGATGATGTGAGATTGGTGGAATAAAAATCACATTAAAAATTTAATTAAGGTAGAATCTCGCATAATTTGGAAAGAAACTAATTGGTAATAATGTATTTATTAATAGAGCAAATAAAATAGTAAATATAAATACTAAGTTAAATAAATCAAATTTTTATTGATTTAAACTACAATTTGTGCTATAAAATATATAAGCTATATTATTCATTCTTAAGCCTATTTTTCAAACATTATGTATTAATAAATGTCTATTTAAATTGGATTTTTGATTTAAATTAATATATGTCTATTTAAAGTTGATTTTCGATTAAATTTATTTTTACAATAATTACATTCAAAAGGTTTTTCTCCTGTATGAATTAATATATGTCTATTTAAAGTTGATTTTCGATTAAATTTATTTTTACAATAATTACATTCAAAAGGTTTTTCTCCTGTATGAATGAATAAATGTTTATTTAAAGTTGATTTTCGATTAAATTTATTTTTACAATAATTACATTCAAAAGGTTTTTCTCCTGTATGAATTAATATATGTCTATTTAAAGTTGATTTTCGATTAAATTTCTTTTCACAATAATTACATTCAAAAGGTTTTTCTCCTGTATGAATTAATAAATGTATTTTTAAAGATGATTTCAGATTAAATTTATTTTCACAATAATTACATTGAAAACGCCTGTCTTCAGTATGGTTTGAATCAGTTTCTTCATCAAATTTTCCGTCTAAATATTTCTCTGTATCCTTTTCGAGTTTTACATCAGTTTTAAAAATTGAAAATATTTTTTTATGAAAACATTTTTTTTGATGTTTACATAAAAATTCCTCACTTATAAAATGCATATGACAATATACACAAGAATATAGAGGTCCTAAAAGAAAAGATTGTTTTCGTTATTTTAAAAGCATTATATTTTTATATATCTAACTATTTTATAATTCAATTTAAGAAATAATATTTTAACAAATAATATTTAAAAAAAATAATTTTAGTGAGAATTAACATTACTTTAAATGAAAAAACATAGAAATAAGAAAATAACCTATATATATTGGATATTTTGTGACTTCTTGTGAATAAAGATCCATTTTTAATTGATTAATGTATTATCAATTATAAAATATATACTAAGTAATAAGTAATATAAACCAGATGGTCTGTGATATAAACGTTTTAAATTTGGATTTACAATTAAAATAATAACCAAATATTTGTCTATAACAAAGCAAACAGGTTGGTGACGTGCAAATTTGACTTCCGGAATCATTATGTGTTTTGACTCTTATCATTGTTAGATGGCTCTGCTGTCGACAAATTACATTTTTACTGACCGACTATAGGAAGGGAAGGTATTAATTTCACGCCAAATTTCACATGTTGAGATTTTTACATATCTCCGTGAATCATCATTTTGTTTCTAGATAAAAGTATTTTTAGCATGTTGTGTGTCTGTCCGTCTGTCTGCCCGTCCGTCCATTGTGTTTCCGTATAGACGTGCACAGCTTGAAATAAAATTACGAAATATTTATGTTATTCCACAGGCCATACTTTTGTTGATATTACATTTTCATTAAAATTGAATTGAAAACAAAAAATTAAAATTAAAAAAAAATGTTTAAATAATATTCACACATCAATCCATCTAATAATTTTTGTCAGAAACAATCATAAATTTAAAATGAAATAAAAAAAACTGAATTAAATAATAAATATTAAATAATTATAAAAATATGTAAATATAAGAACATCCTAAGTGTTCAGCTGGCTTGGAGCCTCATAACTCTCCCTCTCACGTGTATTTTTTAAATGTAGATATATATTGTATTTAGTTAGTAAAAAAATTTACACAACTCTTAGGAGGATTATAACCATCTTTTATTTTGATATACATTTTTGGTTTTTGAATAAAAAAAACAAACAAATTTTTAAATATTGAAATTTCAAATTTCAAAAAGCAAAAGCGTGATTTTATATAAAAAGAAAGTGTAATCAGATCTGGCGAAATAAATAAATATTTATAAAATTAACATTGGTGGTTGCATAACTGCCAGGTAATCCGTTTTTTTATATTTCTACATGAAATAATAATAATAATAATAATAATAATAATAAAAATCAAATTTAAATTTTAATATTGATTAAAAATTAAATACATATACCTACTACTATTGTTTTGTTTTAAGTAGAAAATATGACAAACATTTTTTAAAAATTTAAATATAGATAAGTAACTTAAATGATGCTAATAAAGAATGTATTTTGATTTCATTGTAAATTTAATGTCTAAAGATTAATTATATAAGAATGATTTTGCAAAATATCTAGGTTGATTATGAATGAGTTTCTTAGTTGTTTAAACTCAAATACAATTCAGTGCGCTCCCCGTCATGAGCACCTGTTCCGTAAATTAAGTCATCCTTTGCAATATAATATTAGTGGAATGTGAGTGAACATAATTATACTGATGGCCTTTGTTTGTTGAAATCGAATAAATAATCTGATTTTATAATCAACGATGAAATTAATAAAATTATTTATTCCCAATAGAATAAAAATAACTTGTGATAACATTTATTTAATTATTTATTTCACTAAAACTGATTACTTATAAAAAAATAACGAAAACAAAAAAATATTTTTTAAGAATAGGTGAAAAGAAATATAAATAATTATTTAAACTAGGTTAAGGGAATGACTGAATCCTTTTTTAGGTACATATTTATTAAATTTCATTTTTTTCCTAGAGGTAAAAAATAAATAATCAATCTCCTCTTAATAAATAATCAAAATTATTCTTAAAAATTAAATTTTTTTAAAGATAAGTTTTATTTTTAAATTATATAATATTGTTATTTTAATAATATATTCTACAAAAATTATTTGTACTTTAATATATTATTCTGCAATGCCCAAGAAAATAGTTTTTCTAAAAAAATTCTTAACCTAATATGAAAAATAAATTTTTGAAAATGAAAATATTTCAATTTGAATTATTATATATTTATTTAGAGTTATATAAAACACACTTATGATAGAGTGGAGGAACGATGTATATATATATATATATAAATATATACGAGGGGTGTTCAAAGTATTCTCGGTATGAAGTGCAGAAACTTCTAACTAAAATTTATTTTTCAATGTAGTCCCCCATAACCTCAATACACTTGTTTGCTCGGGAAACTAACTTTTGAATTCCTTCTAAAAAATATTTTTCCTCCTTGTCCTCAAAATGTGCGTTAATTGCCACCTTCAGCTTTTCATCGTCAGAAAAACGTTTTTCACGAAGATCTTTTTTTTAGGTTGGGGAACAAGAAGTAATCACTAGAAATCACTGGGGGCAAGGTCTGTGCTGTAAGGTGTATGCTTGATTTCTTCAAAGCATTTTTCTCAACATTGTCGCATCAGTCATTCTGGTCTTCTTACACCAACGATAATTAGATTAGTACTAATGAGAAATAAATGAAATTTTGAGGTTATGTTCTCAGGGAGTGTCGTTACCAACTGAAATAATTTAAATCCCTTCGTCACTGCTAAATTACCCCGTTACCGAGAATACTTTGAACACCCCTCGTATATATATAACAAATAAGGAACAAAAAACAAATTTAAATTTAAAAAATCATAATATTACTTCTTTTAAATATATATATATAAAATATAAAATTGATATATTAATTCTAAAATACAATTTATTGATATATATATATATATATATATTGTTTTAGACATTATTTATAACTATCCAACTTTTAATGGTTTAAGAGTCCCATTTAGCGAAATATATTTATTTATGGGCCACATCTGGATATGTTATAAACGTTTTAATAACGTTAAATAACCTGTTACCTGTTTAGAGGAATAGAAATTTTAACAGATCATGTTATTTTAAATTCAGTATTTTATTTTATAAATAACAATATATAGAATTTAATCAATCAATTAATCAATCATGATAAAAAAAAAATTAAATAAAATATATAAAGTACATCAAAATTCGTTCGTTATAAAAATTCTAAATTTACTCTGTATACTCACTTTTTGAATACATATACTTAAATATTTATTCTTTTTACTAAAGTTTAGGTATAGGGCAAGCAAATGAAAAAAGTAAAATTAAGATCGTTCCATTTTTCATGGATTATTTTATTTAAAAAAAAAATAACCCAATAATAATATCTATTTTTTTAAATAAATATTTTATTTTATATCTGGACAAATTCTGTACACAAAATTAGACTGTCAAAATCGATAAACCGAAACAAAATGCTTTTAACCAAAATTATATTTGACAAGGCTTATTAGATGGTCCACGCCAAGCCTCATGGTACACTTTACTGCAAATTGCTATCATCCAATTACCTCTTATTTTTATTTTTTTACAAGAGAGATTCCAAGAAATGTGGATCCAAACTGTGTGTGTGTGTGTCTTTATCTCCTATGTGTATTTAATTTGTTTTAATATATCGTCAAATGAAAGAAAATGATCTCAACTGTTATGTGCCTAACATTTGCATTTATGTTTTCATAGTAAACACTTAGGAAGAGAGAGGTGGAAAGCTAGCTTTCCATTAACATTCTTAAGTGCTTAACCCAGATGTAATTGTGCTAAACAGATCAACTGGACTAGAAAGGGGTTCGCTGGAACCCTTTCTTCCACCCCAATCCATTTATTAGAGCAGGTCAGGAGAATAATATACCGTATTTAATATCTTAAAAAATAGAAATGTTTATTTTTGAAGAGCCTTATTAATTGTTTATGAAATATAAGTTTCCACAATTTTAATATTCAAATTTAACAATTTAATTATTCCATTGAAAAGTTTAGTAAATATCCAAGTTTAATCTATAATTTGTTGCTTAACTAAGAAACTATTATGAAATAAGTATTTCAATTAATAAGAAAATTTAATGTAACTATAAATTGGTCTGTAAATTTTACTCTAGTATTACTATCTTCAAAATAAACATCCCCTAGTAATTATTAGGCAAAACCACAACAACTAACCGTTGTGGAATTTAATTTAAAGAGATAAAACTGGCTGTGATTATAATAAATAAGTTGACCTGTGGCCAGGCACAGAACCGACGGACGTTTTGAAATAAATTAATTTCCAGCTACAGAAACAATTTCAAATAATTTTAATATATCTATTAATGCAATAAAAAATAGATATGGATATAAGATAAATATTTTTAATTTTATTTTATTTATAATATATAAGGAGGCGCTGACTGTGACGTCATGGAGGGCTGGGTGACGTCATATAATTTTAAATTAAGAAAAAACTAATGAAGATGATTTTTCCCGAAGATAAAACCAATACAAATTCGTGGAGATATGTAAAAAATCTCCACATGTGAAATTTGGTGTGAAAACAATACCTCCCTTACTATCGTCGGTCGGTAAAAAAAGTAGCGTATTCATAAGAAAATAAAATTTTTAATTGGTATTTTATGTATAATTTAAAAATTTTAAGATTGTGAAATGAAGAAATCAACTGATAATATTAATAAGTGGATTGGATTCGAATATTCAAATAAAATATTCGCTCCTCTCCTCCTCTCATTTTTACCAATCGATATCATATGATTATTCTATTTTATTTTATACTTGAATCATATTGAAATTAAATTTAATTCAATATTAAACATGTTTTATTTGCTATAAAATATTGATATAAATATAAATTTTGTATTTGTATTATATGCATTTATTTTTTAATTCAAATATAATTAAAAAACAAAAAAAATGTCTTTTTTCAGATTGTCATATTTCTGTTTTTTCAATCTACTATTTTAATTTGATAACGTTCTTTAATCCATCTTCACTTGTTTGTTTTGACAGAAGTATATTTCGTTTTCTTTAATTAAGAGAAAAGATAATTATTTTTTCTTTTTCTTTAATGGATTTAGAAGTTCGAAAAGAAACTTGGTTTCACATTTTGATGTTTAGAGAATATTTGAATCTCTTCAAGGCATAAATTTTAATCTTTTTGTAGAATAAAAAAATACGACCATTTATTTCGTTGTTTATCTTTAATTATCAACAAAGTTAACAGAAATAAATTTTTAGTTCATCGACCCACTGCATCTCATCCACCTCATTATCTTCAAGATAAATGTCTTTACTCTGAAGATACTTTCAAATTGTTTGGTAAATTATAATTTAATTGAAAATTTTTATTTTTCAAAATTTTTCATTTTTTTTTTTACTAGAAATAATAGATTCTTTTATGATTATAATTAGATCATGGTGGTAAATTCTTAATGTATTTTGTCTTAAAAAATAATTTTATTCTTTATTTAGTTTAAATATAAGTGAATTATTTTTAAGCTTATATTGTATATTTATTCTTTATAATTTATAATCTGTAACCCGCGAGCCGCACCAGGCCCGCCGAACAGATTTTCTTTATTCTGAAGATACTTTCAAATTGTTTGGTAAATTATAATTTAATTAAAAAGTTTTATTTTTTAAAATTTTTCATTTTTTTTAATAGATTCTTTTATAATTATAATTAGGAGATAAGATTGGTAAATTTTTAATGTAATTTGTCTTAAAAATAATTTTATTCTTTATTTAATTTAAATATAATTGAATGATTTTTAAAGCTTATATTGTATATTTATTCTTTATAATATAACGCAGGAATGAACAATCCACGGGCCGCATCAGGCCCGCCGAACAGATTTTTTCGGTCCTCCAAGCATAATAATACAATATTATTTAATTGGAATCCTAAAAATTTCGGGCCACTTGATTACTGTTAAGTCAAATATATATTATAATAATCTCTACAACAATGAAAGGTACATTATGCTATTATGTAAATTATTCAAGGTTTGATAATTTATTAACTTGTATTTTTAGGTTTAAGGCCCACCAAGAAATGCTGAAATTTCGTTTGGCCCTCTGATAATAAAGGTTGCTCGGTTATATGGTATATATTTATATAAAAAGAATTCTACATGAATAAATAATTAAATATGATTTAATAATTAAACATTTAATTAATTAACAATAAATAACAAATACAAGAATTTTGAGTTTTAAAATAAATATATAATTAAATAATATAATGAATTAAAAATTAAATTAATAACGAGAATTATTATATATTCAAATAAATAATCAATGAATTGACAATGTTAAAATCGATGATATAATAGAGATGAAAGGAATAAATTGACATCTTGATAGGAATTAAAACAATTAAAAATTAAGAGAATTGAATATTAGAATTATTGTTATATGAATATGGTATAAAATTGTTTTTAAGAAATTTGATATGAAAATGAGAAATTTTGTTTGAGATATGACAATGAATAGGGATGAAATTAAAAATCAAAAATTTCATTATGATGAATTTACCCCATTAAATGTACAAATTTGCTATTCTAAAAAGAACTCAGAACCATCTCATTAAAAAAAAACCTAACTTTTGTTCATCCTACTCAAAAACAGCGACTATCAGGTTGGTTATTAATTAGATGTCCTATGATCAGTAGAACGGGTCCTATCAACCTTTACCTTGATTTTCTTGATCGGAGGAGCTACTTTTTGTCAAGTAGCTTCCCAATGTTGATCCCGGAGGCTGGGTTGACTCCGTCCCATAACCCCAGCTAGAGAAACTCCCTTGCCAGGCCCGGGGACTTGAACCCGGGACCACGAGAATGTGAGTCTGCGACGCTAGCCATCACACCCTGTGGCGCCTAACCATCTCATAATGCTGATACAAAAATTCTTTGCCTGGTTCTCTTTATTTTTATTATTTCCATCATTTATGAAAAAATTTGTTTGTATCAATTTTTTTTCCCTCATTCAAGGGAAGATATTTTTTAATAAAAATATGGCATATTATTATATTGTATATTTTGGATTTAAATACTTGATCAGATTGGATATTTAGATTTAATTTCAAAAGGATCATGATTCTTCCCATCTCCCTTTCTGAAGTTAATATTAACCAAATTCCATAAATAACACATATTACATTTCTTATATATTCAGTTTACTCAATCTTTATTATAAAAAACACAAATTAATAAAACAGACTAAAAGGAATAAATATAACTATCTATTTTTTACTATCTCGCCAGAGATAGTATTGCGATCACGAAAATTTTCGATGTTGAGATTTTGATGTTTTTATACGTTTTGAAGGTTCCTGAATCATTTTCACTAAGGTTGAGAAAAATGTCTGTGTGTGTGTGTGTATGTGTGTGTGTATGTATGTAGGCAAGATTACGCAAAAACGGTTTGAGCTAGAATGATGAAATTTGGTACATGGACATTATTCAAAATTCATAGTTTTCTATCAACTTTTGAGAAATGTAGCTCAACCGGAAGAGGGTCATTACCTACAACGTTTTGATTTTTTTTTCCTCTAAAGTGACCGTAAAAATAAAGATATATGTTTGATAATTTTTCACATGATTAATAATTGTATAAAACTGCTATATATAGAATTTCAGCTTGATTGATTCGCTGAAATTACCAGAATTAATTTTTTAACACTGCAAATCTCACGCGCCAACACGTGACGTGGTGCCATCAACAAAAAGCCAAACATGCGCTGGTTTAATATTTATTATTTATAATTTATAATTAATTAAATTTAATTTAAATATAATATATTATGTTATTTAATCCAATTCAAATTGCGAGATAGTCGAGTGGAGACACTCCAGCTAATTTATTTTTGAAAGACTTTTTAATTGATTAAGTAAATCCAATTTTCTATTTCTGTCATAAAAACAACTGTAGATTTTCCTAAAAATATCTTAGAAAATTTCTGTCTCTGTTTTTAATTCATTCATCGATTAGATTTTATTCAGATTAAAAAATACCATCGAGCCATGTGCTGTTCATTAATGAGGGTCATTTAATATCCCTACAAGTTTTAGATGATTCGTTCACCGTTCATTTACTTTAGCCATATGGCTGACTCTTTTTTTTTTTTTTTTTTTTTTGGTAAAATTATCATCATTTGATAATGGTTGTATAAAATTTGAAATGCCTATTGGTATCTTGTTATGGCTTCACCAAGAGAAGTGCTAAAAGGTTTTATGTTTGTAGATTTACAAGGCAAAGGATGATCATTCTCTCTCTCTTTTTTTTTTTTTTTTAAACCCCACTCACCCTCTTACGATCTTTCTTGTCTAAGCAAATTTTCTTATTTCACACACTTTGATTTTAAAGACATCGAATATATATGTATATAATGGTGTGCATGTGTGCGTGTGTGTCATCACTTGATCTCTCACAGACACATCGACACGCACAAATACGAAAATACTCCAAAGATTGGCAATTGGTCTTGGACGCCCCTCTCCTCATCCATCCTGATCCTTGCATCCTCCTCTCCTATCTTTCCACCCATCACTGGTCTACATTCAAGTCAATAGCTAACAGAACGGCTCTTCTCTCAAATTCTTCTTAAACACATCTCTCGCTGTTTATTTTACTCCTTCCATTATTCAACTAAAGGAATTCACAACCATCCCCATTGCCCCCCACCCACGCCCCATCTCCACGAAAACCCCCTCTTCAAACTACCCAAACTCATTCCCTACTTGGAATGCGAATATTTCAACCGAAAATATTTTAATTTTCATAAAAAATAAATGGTATTTGTAACTAAATATTCTCTTTGTAATTACTTTGAAAAAAAAATAGTATAAAACAATTTTACTTAAATTAAATCTTGATTAGATAAATAACATAATTTTATTAATATTTATTTTATTTTTAAAAAAATAAACTTGTAAATTATATATAAATAATATAATTGAGCTTTTATCCATTAAATTCTCATATCAAATGTATAAGAATTTCAAGATGAATATAAAACAAAATTAATTAATTAAAAAATGATTCAAAACACCTTTGAACAATTTTCAATATTAATTTAATTTTGATTAATAAATTTAAATTAATCACTTTGTCAATTTGCCCTTCGATAATCGTTATCCATTCCAAATATTGTATATTTTTTCTTCAATTGAAATCTATTAAAATAATCAATTATTACCAGTAAATTTTAATGAAATTAATTCAATAATAAATCTATTTTAATTTTTAAAAAAAATTTTATTTTATTTAAGTTATTATTCAAAACTATAGTAATTAAATGTTACAAAGAAGAAATTTAATTTTTATATTTATTTGATTTTAATTAATAAAAATTAACATTTAAATGTAATTAAATAAATAAAAAATAAACATATTTAAATCCATACTTTCATATTATCATTTATATTAGGGGTGTCTAAACGTCTAAACTATGACCATTCGAGGTCCACATTGCAAAAAAAAATGCGTTTGGGCCGCATCTCAAAGGGTTTTGGACTGCATTTTAGACACCCCTGATTTATATTATATATTTTATATAATATACCTACTTTGTATCTATATGATTTCTAAGTTGAGTTAGCAAAGACAAACAAATGCCTATTATTATTATTAATTAATATACATTATATAACCGCAATAACCTAATACTTCTATATTTTCAATTATACACCCTCCATTCCAAAAGAAACCGAACTTTTAAAAAAAATAGTACCGCTAGTGCCATCTGTTCTAATATTGACCTCATTGACAACTGATATACATTTCATGACATTTGGATGCATACAACAAAAGTCATTGCGTTTCAAATGTCAGTGTGTTTTGTACATCGGTCGGAAAATGAGTTTCAAACAAAGAGCTGGAATCGATTTTTGTGTTAAACTTGGTAACACTTTTACTAAAACGCACCAAATGCTACAAAATGCATATGGTGATGATTGTCTATTCCGTACGCAAGTTTACGAGTGGTTCGGGCGATTCAAATCGGGTAGAAAAACGCTGGATGATGACGAAAGATCAGGCCGTCCTAGAACCGGATTTTTACGATTCAAAAGGATTATCCACAAAGAATTTGTTCCACCTGGCCAGACAGTCACTGGAGAGTTTTACTTGGGCGCCATGAAGCGTTTGCTGGCCAGAATATCGAGAAATCGGTAGTTGGACTCTTTTGCACAATAATGCACCATCACATCGTTCGCGACTTGTTACTGAATTTTTGGTCAAAAATCACGTTATTCCTTTGCATCATTCGCCCTATTCACCAGATCTGGCTCCGTACGACTTCTATCTGTTCCCTAAACTGCATTTGGCGATGAAAGGAAAGTGGCATGCATCGGTTGAAACCATTGAGAAGGCGACGACCGACGTCCTAAAGACCATTCCAATAAAGGACATGGAGAAGTCGTTTGACAACTTGTTGGAGCGTGCAGATTTGTGTATCGATGAAGAAGGGGAATACATTAATTAATAAAAATGATATTATTAATTTGACTGTAGATTAGAATATCTATTATTCCGGATATATTCAATTACATCCAATTACATATATGAATCTTCTTAAGTATATATGTATATATATAAAAACATATTTTGTTATTGTTGTATTTTTAAAAGGTGGTAAATTATTTTAAAAAATAATTAAATTTCTTTTATCAGATTTTTTAAAAATTGATTTTGATAAACATATGAAGAGAAGGAAGGGAATCTAGAATTAGAAGACATTTTTATTAGACGTTAGTTAAAAAATATGGAACATTTTAATTAATCTAAGATATAAATAAATAAATTTGGTTAGAACCTAAAAAAAAAATTAAAATTTAAAATTCTTATTTTTTCAGACTACTCGAAAATTTGTGTATGTGTGTGTGTGTGTGTGTGTGTGTGTGTATACAATTCAATTAATTTCATTAAATTCAATTATATATATATATATATATAGGGTGTCTCAAGAAAAATGTACTAGCACTTTGAATGACTATAAAAACTATTTATGAACATAAAGACAAGTTCAAAGGCTTGAATGACAGCAAAAAGATCTAATGTTTGCCAAAAATGTACTAACCTATTGACTGCTCATAACATGCTGACTTTTTTGTTTTTTCAGGTGTAACTAAACAGAATGGTAGGAGATTAACTTAGCTTTAAAGTGAGAAACTTTGTTCTTAAATGTTACTGGAATACCGAAAATGTCACAAAAGTGCAAAGACGATTCAGAAGTGAGTTTGATAAACCACCACCAACGCATCTCACAGTCGTTCGCATTAGGGATAAATTTGATATCAGCGTTATCTGAACAATAACGGTCATTAATTTGAACATTTGTGAACATGATTCTTTAATTCTTTAATTAGATCTTTCTTCTTCTTCTGTAATTCAAACCTTTAAACTTGTCTTTATGTTCATAAATAATGTTTTTATAGTCATTCAAAAAGTTGATACATTTTTTTGAGACACCCTGTATATATATATATATATATATAAGTTACAGTGAGTTTGGTTAAATTTCTTATTATCATAGATTATTATCTTAGTAAATGAACTTATGATTAACATTTTTGTAAATAAAGTTTTTGTACTTTTCAATTTAAAAATTTGTAACAATTTGTAATTTCATAAAATTGGCTATTTAATTTGTAAAACATTTTTATTTCTATTTCAGTATAAGCAGAGTTGATTCTAATTTGAGATATTTACTTATAAATGTGAAATCCAGCCAAAAACTATTTCGTTGGCGATCATTAAATTCATAAACGAGTCTCGTCGTTAGACAGCTGTTCAGTTCCATGAATGAAAAAGATTTTTGAAGGGGAATGATTTCTATTCCTGTTTTAATTATTTTCGAACATGTCATTTCTACTCAATTGTTGCTAATTTTATCCAATCTCTAACGTTATAGAAATTAATATTTATCTTTTATTTTTCATTTTTTTTAATTACTAAAAATAACTTGTTAATAATATTTTAAGATTAAATTTTCTCTGGATGGTCCTTTATCAAAGAAAGTCATAATTTAATTGATTATATACATAGAAATTATATATATTTCCTTTTAGTTATAAATTTAGAATATATAATATAAATTTAACATAATTAAAATAAATTTTTTCTAAAGACAAAAAAATATTCAATTCAGTAAAACATCCGAATTAGTAATTTTAATTTTTTGATAATCTAACACATATATTTTAGTAATTCATTTGTTTAGAAAACTTTTACAATTTTTATCTCTAATGAAGCAAATTGAATCTATTGTATTTTAGAGATTTTTTCAAGATTTGATTTCATTTAAAATTACACATATAAGTATAATATATATATGTGTAATTTCTCTTATATATTATATAAGATTAATTAAAACCTTTTAAATAAAATTTAATATTAAATATTTTTAAAAAATTTATTTTTGAAAATCAAGTATAATATACATATTGTTATATTCAGTGGCGTAGCGTGATCTATTATGTTGGGGGGGGGGCAGGGGGGTCCGGTGGTCTCCCCCGAAAAAAATTTTGACAAAGTAAATAATTTATTTATTCATAACACGTTTAGACTACACTTATACGTAATTTAAAGATTTTTTACTTTTGGGTTCTCAGTTACAAAACTAATCACTTTTCAATTTATTTTTTAAACATTGTTGGGGGGGGGGGGCACGTGCCCCCATGGTCCGATGCTACTGGTTATATATTGAATCACATTGTCTAGTTGGAAAAATTTAAACTCAAGAAATTAATTTAATTTAACTTAATTCAATTTTAACATGATAATGTTTTATTATAATTATCTTCGTAACATAAATAACTTATATAAAACACTTGAAGAATTTTATCAAAGTCACATTTATTTTAATTAGTTAAATGATTCTTCATGATCTGTTGTCTGTTCTTGTCCAGGTGAATGTTAATGATTTGTTTACTTAACAATGTTTGGTAACCACTCAAGAATATACAATTTTTAATAAAAAAACAAGACAAATTTTAGTCTAAAAATTTAATTAATTAATTTAAATTTTTGTTTTATTTAATAATTTATTCAAAAATGTATAATTTGTTAAAAAATTAATTCAATTTACTTTTTTTTTTTTTGAAATGTTTTAATCAAATTAATTCTATTAAGAAAATGATTATAGAAAATTTTTATTATCAACTTTTTTGTTATGGAAAATGAACTCCAATTTTTGGAAATTTGAAATATAAAGTTTTCGAATCAATAATAATAGCAAAACAGTATGTGAGCATCACGTTATACATTCCAAATAGAGTATTTTATTTTGTCCAATGAAGGTGAATTTGCATCTTCTTTCACTTTGCTCCTCTTTGACTGACCTTCAAGAAGCGGATATTTGAATGGAATACTAAATGAACAAGAAAAAATATGATAATAAAATAAAAAAAAAATAAATTAAATTAAAATATTTCAATGTTTTTCCTTATAAAACTACATTATATTTATATATTGTGTGTTTTATAATATAATATATATTTTTAAACCTTATTAATAATTTAATTTATTGCTATTTATACAATAGAGTTATGATATATATATATTGGGAGGGAAACGACGATCCCTTACCTTTTTTCAGAACCGGAACGCTTTCCAGTACTTTTTCATGTCCCGACAACTCCCACTTAAATCAACTGTTAGAATTTCTTTTTTTGTGTTTGTAAATATTTTGTATAGTAAGAATAAGAAAAAAATAAACACTTATATGGAAAAAAATAGTTTGCCGAAAATAGGACTTTTTTGCTTTTACTATACGTTCCCTTACTTCTTATTTTACCAATACATCACTATGGTGTATATATATTATAGGATTAATTTATTATATTTTAACTTTAACATGTCTGTTAACATTAACGGTAAATGAAATAAGGTACTTATTTTTTAAAACTTTTTATTATATATAAAAATAAAAAAAAGCAGATTTATAAGTATGCAAATATAAAATAGAATAAGATATTGTTAAAAAAAACGGTTTAATAAAATTTTGCTCTTTCTATTCTATTCATATTTTTAAAGCTGAACAGAAAAAGTTTAATATTTCAATGTTGTATTTTTAAACTAAAAAAGATTTAATACTTTGATAACCAAGTATATATAGAATTTGATTTAAACTAAGAATGTAACCTGAAAACAGAGCAGCAGAGGGATAGAATTATGAACCGCAATATTTTATAAAATCCCTCTCTACTGTTGGAGCTTAATCTAATAAGCTTGAGTGGAGAAATCTTTCGTTTTTCTCTCAATTCCACTGGCTATCTTTACGCCTTCTTTTTTAGAAACCCATACTTACTACTAATATCTTGATTTTTCATATGAACCATCAAATTTCTTTTTCGTAAGGTCTTTGAAGTTACTAATAAAAATATCAGAGCATAGATTATCTTCTTATAAAAGGTAGAATGAAAAATAAATGTAAGAAAGAAAACGCAAGAAAAAGCAATTCATTTCATTTTAAATAAATTATATTTTTAAGATTGATTTTTATTTATGACAGTTTTTTTTTACTCAACTTGGAATACCCATCATTACTTTAAAATTATAATATATTTTACATGTTTCTATATACTTACTCTTTAAAAAATATGAGAGAGAAAGAGATTATTAAATTATTATTAAATTTTAAAATTTATAGACTAACTTTTATCAAATTATTTATATTATTAATATATCTATCGATTTCTGTAGCTATACGGAACTCGAAAGTTTTTTCTCCAAGAATCCCTATTCTGAGCTAAATTCTGAAATTGCCAACTCCTACCCTTTCCCATCTCTCTCGCGTCCCTTCCTACATTGTCCACCCACAGCGATCTTGGTCTTCCAAGCAAACGTTTCCCAATCGATCTCCCCACCAAAATATTTTTCACCATTCTTTCCTCTCCCATTCTAACCACGCGCCCTGCCCATCACAGCATTCTCGATTTTATAACCTTAACTATGTCTGGTGATGCACAGAAGTCATGTAATTCCTCATTATGCAATCTCCGCCATTCCCCGATGATCTTATCATTCTTTGGCCCAAAATGCTGCGAAGATTTCTATTCTCAAATATTCACAAATACTCTATATCTACCTATCCGTGTTAGCTCTTTCCGCGTGGTTGTTCCATTCTCTTCGGCGAACCTTAATTCATTTGGCAATGTCTTGGATATTCTGTTCCTTGTTCGTTGCCGTGTCGTCAATATGGTATCCGTCCGATTTCCGAGGCTTTGTATGGTTCTTTGAGCACTTCGTGTTTTGCGTCTCTTGAACAGATTGCTAGTCTCATCTCCGAGACCTGGATGTTCTTAGTTAGGTCGAAGCCCCCCCCCCCACCACCACGACAAGATGACATCCACGGGGCTTGCAGGAGGCAGCTGATGTTAAATTGAATTTATATTAGAAAAATTTGTTCTTAGTTGGAATCGAACGCCGACTTCTTGTGTAGAAAATTGCCATCTTACGCTCTCGGTTAAGCTGCCTTCTCCATTCAAAAATAATTGTTTTAAATATTTTAATTTTGATCTCCCTTGATAATAATTTTGACGAGGTTTTTGAAGAAATTTTATTTATTTTAATGTGTGGTCATTCTGTATTATTTATATCTTTAGAAAAAATTGTTTATCCATATTAAGGCTCCTATCTTTGAAAATAACTAAACATGTAATCAAATTATTTTTATAAAATTTATTTAATGCATTTTGATATAATTCGTCTTGATTATATATAGGAAATATGTATATTACTAAATTAAATGATATATTTTTTATAAGTCAAACAAAAATATCTATGTTGTTGTTAACTATAATCTTTTGTTTCATGAAAAGTTTTGCATTGGCCCTGGTGAGAAATTAGCAGCCAATTTGATCTTATTTTGTTTCATTATATGAAAGCATGGACGTTTAGTTAACTTGTTAAAATATCACCTTCAAATAACAAACAAAATGAAATTAATGGAATATTCAATAAGAAGTATTTGAAAAATAAATTTTACAATTAGTTAATTATAAAATTATAATTCTTTAGAAAAATTAGCAAATTATAGTTTTTATCTTTGATTAAAACCTCATACATGATATTTTTTTTTATTAACCATAAACTCAAATTTAAATTGAATAAATAATTAAAATAAATCTCTTCCATTGAATTGTAAGAAACTATTGTAAGTATCCAGTAACATTTACATTCTAACATTAGTGATTATTTTATCATACCATATAAATTATTTTATGTTAATCAATTTTTCCAAATCTTTTTCTTTAGTTTTCACTTTTATTCACCCTTTATCTTTCTTTTTTTTCAAATAAAAGTTCAAAAGTTCAAAATATAATTTACATTGCTCCTTGAGCCCTAGTGAAAAGTTAGCCGGCTATTTCTTTCCAGCTTTTCACTTCCAAAGCTAAATCAACACATAAAATTTGCATTTCTTTTCTTTCCAGAAGAATTCTCAAGTATTTTTTCCAATAAAGTGCCAATGGCTGGCTCTTGGTCTTAGAGAACAATTTCTGAGATTCTTCTATTTCGACTTTGCTGAGATATTTCCATATATATATCTATATAGATATATAGATATATATATATATATATATAATCAGGATCTTTCTATTCCATTTATTTAAAAACAAAATATTTAGTTATTCAATCTTATCAAAATTTATTTATCTTTCTTCTAACTACATTTGAAATTGAATTTAATCATTCTTCATAAGTCTCTCTCAATGTCTTTTATTTAATTAAATAAATTTAATCACTTTTGAATTATATTTTTTTTCAAATCAGCATTATATTAAATACTGAAATAGTTCTTTCTGTCACTAGATAGTGCTGCTCCCCATATATCGGGTAAAACTCACACGATTTCCCCAAAGGAACATATGCTTAAAACTGACAATGTAACATATAATTTTTGTGAAAATAACTTTCTAAAACAATTATTTTCCCGATTGTATTATATGGGTGTGAGGCATGGTCAATGACCGTGGGGAACGAGTGTAGATTTAGAGTATTTGAGAATAGAATTTTTCAAAGTATTTATGGGCCAAATAAAGATGAGGTCACGGGGAATGGTGGTAACTGGATAAAAAGGAATTGCATGACTTTTATGCATCTCCAGTTAGGGTTAATAAATCGAGAAGGCTGCGATGGTTGCTGCGACAAAGAACTCTCGAGTTTCGTAGAGCCACAGAGATAGACAGTTAGATTGAAAATAACTTTCTGATTCATTGCTTATGTAAAAAGTTCTATTCATTTGAAAGTGAAGAAATATACAATGTCAGCGTCAACCTTGTAGTATTTGAGGCCGAGTTTTCATACATAATTTTCATCGAGCCCTTCGCTTAGGATAAATTGTATACATTGTATATTGAGTATTTCAGATACAGTTTTTACAATGTTTTATTTTAATTATTTTTAATTAAATGTGTATGTGTGCTTCTTTCAGTCAGTTTATCAATTTTTTAAAATATTTTTCTTTGACAGGTTGAAAATCGTTGATATATACAGCAATAGAATAAGTCACAATTATTTTTTATTTAGAAATAAAATTGATTTAAATATATACGCACAGTGGGTGGACAATGTAGGAAGGAAAGTGAGAAAGATGGGAGAGGGAAAGGATTGGATGGTTGTGATTCATGGTAGGGACACTTTGAGAAATGTGGATGCTGCGGCCAAGAACTTTCAAATTCGCTAGTGTCCCAGAGATAGATAGATAAATAATTAACAAATAATAAAAACAAAAATTAGATAAAAAAATAATACAAAAATTGAAAATAAGTTAAAATTATACAGGTTACCTTAAAGAAAATTTCAAATTTAAATGGAATACCTTCATATTGTAGTGATCGGGAACCAACTTAAAATGAGGAACAATGAAAGTGTTTATTACTCATTTTTCAAATGTTCTTTTATGTATTTTATAATATTTTTATTATAATTAAGTTCATCGGATACCTTTTCTAAGAAATCAAAAGCATCAAATTAAAAAGTTTGAAAAAATATAAAAACATTAATAAAAATAACAAAATGTGTATGTGTACGTTGCTTTCAGTCAGTTAATATTTTTACCGACCGACGATAGTAAGGGAGGTATTGTTTTCACACCAAATTTCACATGTGGAGATTTTTACATATCTCCACGAATCATGCATTTTCTAAACAGAAAAAAGTATTTTTAGCATGATGTCTGTCCGTCCGTCTGTCCGTCCGTATAGATGTGTACAGCCTGAACGGCTCAACCGATTTTGATGAAATTTGGTATATTTACTTAATGCATCAGTGGAATGAATTGATCAACTTTTGGTGTATATCCGGAAACCGGAAGTGGTAGTATTAGCGATCGACGATAGGAAGGGAAGGGTTATTTTCACACCAAATTTCACATGAGGAGATTTTTTTATATATCACCACGAATCATGCACTTTGTATTGGTTTTATCCTCGGGAAAATCATATTTATTAGTTTTTTCTTGATTTAAAATTATATGACGTAATCCAGCCATTCATGACGTCACAGCCTGGTCTTACATATATATTATAAATAAAATAAAATTAAAAATATTTATGTTATATTCATATCTGTTTTTTATTACATTAATAGATATGTTAAAATTATTTGAAATTGTTTCTGTAGCTGGAAATTAATTTACTTCAAACCGTCGGTCGGTTTGGATCTGGCCACAGGTCAACTTATTTTTATTTAAATAATATTTTCTCTTTAATATTCTGTGCATGAGGCTTACAGGTTCAAAATAGCTGTACAAAAAATTATTTTTTACTATTACAAAGGTAAAAATGCTGGGAAAACATTCTGAAAAATTTGTGGAAAATATGATTAAACCCCTGTGAGTAGAGGAGAGTCCCAAGAGTGGTTTGCTTGATTGAATTTCTGGAAATCTTTCTCTGGTCGGAAAGTTACCAAAAATGTTCAAGCAATTTTAAATATTAGTAGAGCAAGATCGGCAGGAAGATTGTCAACATCAACCACATGACAGTTTAAAATTATTTGAAAAGAGCAGACAACAAAAATAAGTTTGATTTTTGTCAATCTAGTGACGAAATAATATAACTATAATACTAGATTGGATATTATCGCATAAGCTGCATTATCTACAATGGAGATTTTTTGAATTATATAACGGTTACTGATATATGGTATATGTGTTGATGGAGTAACTCCCTAGATCTCCTCTTTATTATTTAAAATTGAATAGAAAAAACAATTAAATTTATATGACCGGGTTCATTATTGTTAAATATATAGTTTAAAGAAGTATAAACAAGAAGTAAGTAGTTCATTTTATTTTGATATAAATACGTATTATATAAAGAGAAATTTATTTTAATATATGTTTACATTTTTCAAAAATATATTTAATTTATTATTAAAGGAAATAAAGTAACATTTCAAAATCTCTATTGTTATTATTTATTGTGGGAAATCATTTAAATGAAAATATTTTTTAAGAGGTTCGTCTATGAAAGAATATAAAAATAAAAATAAGCCAATGTTATCAACTTGTCAACATTTAGATGTATGTTGTGACATTTACTGGCAATATAAAAAACAATTTTTATTTTTATATGAATCTCTAAAAAATTTATACACCATTATTATACTTAAAATAAAAATGTCTCTAGACATGTAATGTTCGTTACCTATTAAGAAATATCTTTATTAACCAAGTCCAATATAAAGAAACCATGAAAAAGTTAGCTTTGAACTGTAAGTAATTTAATTCCAACCTTGATTAGAGCGTATTTGATGGAATAAATATAAAAAGTGAATTGGCACTTGTAAAACACTTTTACTGATAGGCCCGTTGGGATTAGATTAGGAATTTTGATACTCAATGAATTTTATACTACTTAAAAAAGATGTTGAATAATTAATAAATCAATCGATAAAATTTGATCAATATAGGATAAGATTATTTTTACAATAAGTTTCCAATGACTATTTTTTAATTTGATTCACTAATGTGAATTTTTTAATTGTTTCTACAAGAGTAAGTATATTATGAATTCATTCAATTAGAATAAAATAGAATTTTCCATCATTAAAGAAAATTTAATTTTTTTTTTTATCATGTGAACGGAATATTTTTTTAAATTATCAATTAATTTAATTAATAATTAATTAATTTTCAAATGTGTTAGTTAGGATGGTTGTAATTTATATTTCTAATTTTTTTTTCTTTTAGGCAAAACTACAAGATTTAACCGTTGTGGAATTTAATTTAAAGAGATAAGACTGGCTGTGATTATAATAAATAAGTTGATCTGTGGCCAGACACAGAACCGACGGAAGTTTTGAAATAAATTATTTTCCAGCTACAGAAACAATTTCAAATAATTTTAATACATCTATTAATGCAATAAAAAACAGATATATATGTAACATAAATATTTTTAATTTCATTTTATTTATAATATATAAGGAGGCGCTGAATGTGACGTCATGGAGGGCTGGGTGACGTCATATAATTTTAAATTAAGAAAAAACTAATGAAGATGATTTTTCCCGAAGATAAAATCAATATAAAGTGCATGATTCGTGGAGATATGTAAAAAATCTCCTCATGTGAAATTTGGTCTGAAAATAACCCTTCCCTTTCTATCGTCGATCGGTAATACTTCCACTTCTGGTTTCCGGATATACCCCAAAAGTTGATCAATTCATCATACTGATGCATTAAGTTAATACACCAAATTTCATCAAAATCTGTTGAGCCGTTCAAGCTGTACACATCTATACGGACACACAACGGACGGACGGACAGATATCATGCAAAAATTACTTTTTTCTGTTAAGCAAATGCATGATTCGTGGAGATATGTAAAAATCTCCTATTGTGAATTTTGGTGTGAAAACAATACCTCCCTACCATCGGTCAGTAAAAAACTAATAGTTTAAATTTAAGTTTGTTTTATTGTTTTTGAAAATTTAATCAATCAAGATCAACATATCAACGTTTTATATCCATCAATTGCTTTATACTGTTTTGTTGTTTTCAGTTTATATTTATCTACATCTCCATTATTCATCACCTGTATACCATGTTATTATACACTTATTGATGATTGTCATATTAATGCTCAAAAGTACCTCAATCTCACTGTATGGTATATCACATGGCAATCATGCTTTATCAGTTCACACACAGCATCCCTGTTTTTTTTGACAAGATCTTCACTTTTGCCCTCCACTATTGAATTTGTTGATTTGAGCCCTTCATCCATGCACACTTGTCTAGATAATCCATGCCGACAATTTTAAAAAATCTTTTGTTGATACATTCAAAATACATTTATCTTATAAGCATATGTACAACAGCCATTTGACCAATTCAACCCGAAATATCTAAATTGACTATTGAATAGTCCCAGAATAAGACCCAGAATCTCAAAAATTTCCTCTAATAAAATTATCTTTAAAATGACACCAAAATATGCGTCACACATGACAATAACCAGGAAATAATTTTTCATAAATATTTGAATATATTGTACATATTTCATATATTTATTTATATATATAGAAAAATTTTATAATAGTCACAAAATATAATTAATTATTAAATTATAATTCTTTTCCTTCTTAAATTTATGTTAGTAATATAAAACAAAAGATGCAAAGTTTTTACATTATTACATTTAAAAAGACTTTGCCATGAAAGCTTTTAGTTGGTGATGTGTCATTGCCATTGCAGAAGCTGAGATTCCAGGTCAGAAATAAAGATAAAACTGTAAGAACTAGAGTAGGCTGATACAAAGTTAGTATATGAGTCGCAAAAATTTTGCACTGAACTAATTATTGTTATATCTCTTTAAATACACTTTACCTTTAAAATTCAATATCAATTTTGGGTTTTTAAATGACTATTTTTCATATTCATTATTTTTTTTTATTTGTTTTATATTGAATAACATTTCATTGTAAAAATGAAAAAAAAATTTAATTATTATAAAACCACAATTGTATTGCCAAAAATCTACACTATCAAAAACATCCGGCGTAAGCAAATTATTATACACAGTACCTATATATATGCGTTTATTGGATATTAGTACCTAAATACAGTGAAAAGTGAAAATTTGAATAATCAATAATAAAAACAAATTTTCAAAAAAATGATAAATAGTCAATTAATAAATAAAAGAAATGATCAATAAATACTTAAACAAATTTTAGTAAGAATTTTATTTAGTCTTAACTTTTTAGTATGAGTTAAGAAAGTATCTAAGTATATATATATATATTAAATTTTTTTTTATAAATAATAAATATACATAATTAGATTAAATGTAGAAAATATTTAAGAGATTTAACTTAAGTCAAGAAATAGAAAAAGTGGAAACTTATATCAAATCTATAATTATCTTAACTAAATATATCTCAACTATTTCAGTTATAATTTTAATTTGATGGATCCCTTTTGCTAAATTAAAACAAACGATAGTGAAATCCAAATAAATTCTATTTTATTTTTATTCATTTTTATATAATATAGGTCCTATATCTATAAATTTATCTATATATAACGTATAATATTTATATTAATTAATAGAGACAATGTTTTTCAAAATAAAAAACAATTTTACTTGTTATAATGATTTATTTCAATCAAATTTTGATAACTAAATAGAAGAAAAAATTAAAAAAATACTATTTTCATCTTAAATTTTTTAAATATACCTGAATATTTTTATTATATCAAAAAATTCTATCTATCTATCTCTGTGACTCTACGGAATTCGAAAGTTCTTGGCCGTAGCAACCACACCTCTCCAAGTATTCCTATTCTGAGCCACAACTTTCCAGTCCCTATCCTCTCCCATTTCTCTCAGGTCCTTTCCCACATTATCCACCCACAGTGTCCTTGGTCTTCCAAGAGGACGTTTCCCACTCGGTCTCCCTACCAATAAATTTTTTGCCATTCTATCTTCTCCCATTCTAGCCACGTGTCCTGCCCTCCGTAGCCTTCTCGATTTTATAATTCTAACTAAATCTGGAGATGCATAGAGGTCATGCAATTCCTCGTTATGTAGTCTCTGCCATTCCCCGGAGACCTCATCTTTCTTTGGCCCATAAATGTTTCGCAAAATCCTATTCTCAAATACTCTAAACCTACTCTCGTCACCTCCCTGCCTCACACCCACATAATACAACCGGTAAAATAATTGTTTTATATATTTTAACTTTTATCCCCTTTGATAATAATTTGGGCGCGACAAGTCCCTTTATTGCATGATAACAGGCGTTTCCCGATTGTAACCTCGCTTTAATTTCATCTCGAATATTATTATCTTTCGTTATCATAGAACCTAAGTATTTAAATTTATCTACATTTTCAAATTCTATATCTTGTATATCAAAAAATTAGAAAAACAAAAGTGAAAATTTATTAAAAATAAAAAAAGGATATAATCAGTGTTTCCCAACCTTATTATGCCCTTATTAGTCCATTTTCGAATTGCCCCACGTTAAGAAACACGGATATAGATTATAGATATATATTGAATCAGAAAAAATAGAGTAGAATTTTAATTATGGAATATAATAATAAAAATAAAAATAAAATTTATTACATTTGGTGCACACTATTATATGGATAGATTTCATTTTTTTTTATTGTTTAACTTAACTAAATAGGTAGTATTCTATATACTTCTTGATTACTTTAAATAATATTGAATATTAGGCCAAGCGTGAACCCTATTTAGTAATCTAATGATGGATTAACCAAAAAGGGATAGAGAATGCATTAGTTAGAGGTCAATTTGTAAATTTTAATTTATGATGATATTGGTTGATTAGATAATATAATAGTCAACGGGCAGCTAGCAGAAAAAATACATGGTTTAAAAATAAAACTCTCAAACTTATTTTTTTTCTCTTATAATCAATGTCGACGTTTTGGTCCCGTATCAGTTATTTTTCGCAAAGCCCTGAAGAAGGTTCTATTACGGGGCCGAAATGTGTCGGTATTGTTAGAGATGTATTTTTTCCTGCTGGCTGCCCGCTGTCTCGTAGTCCAATTTAACTAAATATTAACTGTCATTTATATAACTTCAATGCATTGAATTTATTTATAATTAAAAATTGAATGAATTGATATGAAATACGATTTCATAGCGTAAATATATCATTTAGTCAGAATTTGGCTAAAAAATCATATTTTACACTTTATCTAAAGTCAAAAAAAAAAAACGATAAGTTTAAAAGATATTTCAAGGAATTGACATTTTTTCTTTTTACAAGGAAGAGTTTTTTTTGTGACAAAATTTTAATATTAATAAATCTTAGGATCATCTTGACATTTATAATGGTTTACTTTACAAACAAATATTAATTATTTAGTTGCTTAATTTTTTTTTTAAAGCTAAAAAATTTTAAACCATCTTTTTATAATTTTTGTTTATGCTTTGGATAATATCACCATTTACTTTAATAATTTTGTCGAGGTTCGATTTGAATTAGATAAAAAAAAAATTTCATTTAATTAATTAAAATATTACGGATGAAAAATTATTATTATATATTTCGTTTAATGATTCTTTGGATCAAAGAAGATCTATTTCTTTCACACTCTCTAATCATGGAGTTTTTTTATTTTTCATCAAAATTTAATTTCTATATCCGCTTTCTTTTTAGATTGATCTTCATTATATTATCTTCCGAATACTTACCTAGCAAAGTAGATTTCCGAAGGCATTTTAATTAAAGGCTCTTGTAAATTTTCATTATATATAGTAAGCTGATATACAAAAGGATGGAAGAAAAGATAGAAGCTTCTAGAGCGAGGGCTTTTATTGAATAGACATGGAGCAAGTATAAAATAGGTATCTCTATTCAAAAATCATTGGTCCGAAATTAATTGAACTATCTATTATCGTTTTATAATAGAAAAAAAATCAATTATTCTCATTCATTATTCTTTATTTTATCTTATAAAATAATAACTAATCGAGATAAGATATAATAAACTAAAATATCTACATATTAAACGAATGATTTTTTACAGACCGACGATAGGAAGGGAAGGTATTGTTTTCACACCAAATTTCACTTATGGATATTTTTTAAATATCTCCACGAATCATGAATTTTGTTAAGAGAAAAAAGTTTTTTTAGCATGATGTCTGTCCGTCTGTCCATTGTGTGTCCGTATAAATGTGTACAGCTTGAATGGCTGAAAAGATTTTGATAAAATTTGGTATACACCTATCCCCCGATTTACACGGTACTTGTTTTACACGTTTTCGCTTTTACACGGTTTTCCAAATAATTTTTTTTTTTGTTTTTATCGCACTCTACTAAATGCTACTGTGTTTGAACACGTGCGCTGTGTACACATCTCACGGGGAATCCCGAGCTTATGTGCTGACTTGCTGCACATGCACACTGGGTCTGTATTTGTTCGCATAAAATTAAAGTTTTATCTAGCATTTGTTAATAACCGATTTTATTACCACCTCTCAGAATGTAAATATTTCTGCTTCAAACATCGAATCGGCACAAATAACTTCGAGTGATGAAAGTGAATTCCTATCTTTGATTCCGAAAAAAAGAATGAGACTAAATTCTGATAGTGATGAAGGATAATAAAACACCTTTGGTTTTATTTTTTGTTCTTCTGTTTAATGTATTGTAATTAAATAAAAAAACAGTGTTTCCGTAATATATTACATATTTTAACCTGTCAATGCATTTTATTTTTATTTCTGTGTACACCTAAAAATATTGAAAAAAATCACAACTGTTAAATAGCAAAATTATGCATTTTCTGCAAGCTTTTCGATTTACACGGTTTTGACTTGAAAATTTTTAATTTTCGATTTACACGTTTTTCTCAGGAACGTATCTACCGTGTAAATCGGGGGATAGGTGTATTTACTTAACGCATCAGTAGCATGAATTCATCAACTTTTGGTGTATATCCAGCAACTGGAAGTGGTAGTTTACAAAGTATTAATTTTATATTCATTGTCGGAATTTTTCACTTAAAATATAGTGGTAATTAATAATTGAGTAATTAAACTAAAAATAAAAACCAAGATAATATAATTTAATCATTTTAATTCAAGTTTTAAAAATATTTTTTTTTTTCATTCTTTAGATGTTGTTTGGAAATTAATTTTTTTCAAATCGTCGGTTGGTTCTGTGTATGGCCACAGCTCTTTTTTTATATACCATCATACTATTTTTAGAAAATAGATTTAAACCTCTTATTGAGATATGAATTTATTTTAAGTTATGTAGATGGGGTTCAAATGTTATAAATTTGGAATACTATAATTTTCACTTCCGTTTCCTAAATTAAATTGACTAATTTATATTTAAACCGAATAATCCGGCAATAGTGTAATTTTGGTACTTGAACTTTTCATGTATTACATGGACAGAATCTATCTATCTATTTCTGTGGCTCTACGGAACTCGAAAGTTCTTGGCCGCAGTATCCATATATCTTTAAGTGCCCCTATTCCGAGCTATAATCATCCAACAACTACCATCTTCCATCTCTCTCTCGTTGTCTACCCACTGCGTTCTTGGTCTTCCAAGCGGACGTTTCCCAATCAGTCTCCCCACAAATATTCTTTCCTCTCCCATTCTAGCCACGTGTTCTGTACCCATGATCAGAATATTTTCTTAAACAAATATTTATATTTTAGTTTAAAATCAACTAAAAAATATAAAATCTATTTTATTTTCTATCTGAAAATATATATAGAATAAAAAAAAAATTATAAATAGTAAAAGTATTTGTTGAAATTTTAATATAAACTTTATATTTAATACTTTAAGTTGAGTTAAGAATTTTTCATCATTTTTTTTTTTTTAATAATTATTCTTATTATTTTAACTAAAAAACAAACACATTTTATTATCGTTTGAAGTAAAGAATATAAAAATCTTTTCTCATGTATCTTCTACTAGTGACTCGTCTAAAATTGTTACTAAAGTTTTTTCTTATCATTTATCATACTGTATTTAGGGTTCTATTGAAAAGTGTACTATTATTGTTCTTGTGATAGTAATGTTGTTTTAGCAATAGAAGAAGTTGACAGGTGTACTTGTAAATGGAAGTGGAAAGGACAGGAGGTCTTAGTAAAAGTACATTTCGTTTACGTTAATGTAAGTGAGAAGTGAGAGAGTGGGGGAGTGAGAAGTGAAAACTCGAGGCGACAACCGAGTGATTAATGCAGTCCATGTCTTTCTTAGTCGTTGACGAGGTTGACGTCAAAGTCTACACTCGGAAACCCAAACGTCGCTACCACTCCATCCTCTCTTGTCAACCGTCAATTTACTAGCTCTTTCTTCGCCCTAATAAGTCGAAGCATCATTCCAATAATTAAAAATAAATAAATAAATAAATGTATATTTTTAAATCTCATCAATCAATCAGTAAAAAATAAATTATATTTACATAAAAATGACGGATTGAAATAAAATGACAAATAAACTACAAAAGAAAAATGAGATTTTGAAATAAACAACCGTTTTAGGAAAAAAAAATAATAGAAAAAATAATTAAATAGAATATATAAAAAAACGTATTTAAATAAATAATACTAGCTGCTCCGAGCGCCTTCCAGGCGCTCTTCACACCTAGACGGGGGCTCCGCCCCCTGTACCCCCGAATGGTATTTGGTTGAAAGTCTGTATGTAAAAGGTTTTCATCCATTTTGTTTCAATCAGTATAAGTAGATAAGATATATATTTGTTTTCTTGGAAAATATATTTTAATTTAAGCAACAACAAATTTTCCTAGTATAAGTAAGATTTATTGACTATTTCATATTATTATTTATATATTTACTAATATATTTGTAGCTCTTTGCATTTATTTAAGTAGATTTTAATTAATTAAATAATTAATATTCTAAGTTTATGAACATTATTTTTTTTTATAAATTATATTAATTAAAATTTATTTTCTTATTTCTGTTTGTTCTTTATTTTACATATATATGTACAAAACACAAAACAATAACACAGACAGACACACAGACATTGCCTTTTATATATATAGATAGATAAAAACCTTCCCTGGGATGCCCACAATCCCTGAAAGTTTCACCGTAATCGGACGGGTAGTTTTTGAGTATTTGACAGACAGACAAACACACAGACACACAGACATTGCCTTTTATATATATAGATAGATAGATAGATTAGTAAGTTTTTTCCGATGATATATAAGATGGTTGGTAAAGTAGAAATAAAAAAAAAATGCCCATTTTGTGTTAAAATTGTTGACAAATTTTCATATAAAAACTAATATTTTTCAGCTCAAAAATTTGTTAAATTTTTTTACATGAAAAGGAAGTTATTTTTTTGTTTATAAAATTTTGTTCTTCTATCATTAGATATATCTTATTTTAAAACAACAGTAGTTTTACTTTTTAAAATTAAAAAAAAAAATTAAATATATTATTATTTTTTATTATTATTAAATAACTAACGTATAATAATAAAATAATGACCATCAGCAGATGGCTTATAAAAAAAGACAAAAAATTTACTTTGCCAGGCTTAATCAACGTATTTTGGAAGGTCCCTAAAGACATTGGTAATCATTGCTAAAATTTAGGACAAGAGGAAATTTTAACTCCTTGGAGAATAATAAGAAATATCCCTTCTGTCATTACTAATTACTTAATGATAAGGGCTTCCGGAAATTTATTTTTGTATTACACACACGCTGCTTAACAGAGAACACTTAAAATTTTATTTTAATTTAGTTTTAATATTTAAAATTTGATATATTTAAAATATGGCATCATACAGAATATAAATAAATAATTTTAATAAAATATACAAAATATTTTAGATATGTATTATCTTTTTTTTTAAGAAGTGATCAACTAATTATTTATTAGTTATAAAAAAACCTCTGACTTTTGTACATCCTACGCAAAAACAGCGCCTCTCAGGTTGGTTATATAAATGATGAGGTATCCTATGATCAGTAAAACGGGTCCTATCCCTATTACCTTGATTTTCTTGATCGGAGGCACTACTTTTTTATCAAGTAGCTTCCAAATTTGGATCCCGGAGCCTGGGATAACTCTGTCCCATATACCCCAGGTAGAGAAATTCTCTTGCCAGACGCGGTGATTGAGACAGCTAACCAATACCCTGCGAAGCATCATTAATTATTAATTATACTGGAGTTTGTTTATTTTCCATATAAAAATTTATAGCGATCTGTAAATAAATTCATAGTTAAAAAATCCACAAAAGAAGAAGAAGAAGAAGAAGAATTTAAAAATGTATATAATAATAACTATTCTTTAAAATTTTCTATTCATTCTTAAGAAAAATTTACAAATTAAAATATTTTTAATCACTAATTAAATTTATATTTTAAATTTATATAATTAAAATTACATATACTGTATATATATATATATCAATATTTTTATTATTATATTATTATAGTATTATATAACATAATATATTATATGAAAAAAAAATACAAAAATATACAAAGTTTCGAAGAAATTCCTCAGAAAAACAAATTCTAAAGTTTCTTTTAACATCCTTGAACGGAGAATAATCGAGCAACGTAATTAAGAGTTGGTAAACTTCCGTAGGCCAAATAACCACTTTAGTGTATATGGGTTTGGTAGAACTCAGTCTTTTGTGGCAAAGGAGCATTAATGATTATTGACGTGACTTTTATTCTATCTGTTGGTCTCTCCTCTTCGTATAGCGATTCTAATTCCATTTGTAAAGGATCATTAGTTACAAGGTTTTTCAGTTCTAATTCTTCTATTTGATCGATTTGGAACCTGAAATTACATATCTACAAAATAACAATATACTTATTATTTATAATACAATACATTAATAAATATATTTTTATTCAATTATTAAATAACTAATTTCATTTTATCTAACAAATTTTCTTTTATTATGGAGTTTATTTCAACTAAAGAATTTCTTTTAAAAATATTTTTTCTATTAACCCTATTTTTCTCTCTTGTAAATTCTATTTTTACATTTTTTTTTGTAACTATCTTATTTGTTGGTTTTATTCATTTTATATAGATAGCGACGCTTATTTGAACATATATGACGAGGGTTGAGAAACTTGCCCGTTTATAATGTCCACCCCATTGATCTATATTATATCTTGTTTACCAAACAGGAAGCGTATAAAAAGAAGCCCAGCAGCCTTCCACTAGGAGTAAAATCCTTTTTATATTACTTTAAGAAACCCCCGTAAAAATAATAATAAATTACTTTATCCCTATATCAACTGAATAGCCATTAAATACTTAAAAATAACGAGAAACCAGAATATAAATTTAAAAGAATTATAAAAAATATGAGATAAAATTAAAAATGCTTGAATAACCAGTTAAGTCAATGGAATTTTTCATATTAATAAATAATAAAGATTATCTATTAATTTAATAAATAGTTTCGATCGATTAAACATCAAGTGAAATGAATCTAATTATATAAGGAATATAATAGATGAATTCAAATGGTAGACTATTAATATTTTAACTGAATGTAGATATATATATATATATATACAATCTTCTAACCTTTAATTATAAATCAATTTATAAAACATGAACTGTAATTTTGTATATCATTTAAGTAATGAAGGAAACAACCATGATAAAATAATTATCAATCATAATTGACAAAAATATTATCTACTTGCAATTACCGATGATAATGATGAATTGAATTCGAATGAAAAAAAATGTAAAATGTTAAGATTTTTATGAATAATTAAAAATAAGAAATTTTAAGATATTAAACATTCAATATTGAATGTAAAAATATTTGGAGTATATTATTCTCAGCATTTTTTTTTATGTTTGTAACAATAATAAATAAATGAGTGGAAAACTTTTTTTTTATATTTAACTAGCTGCTCAGAGCGCCTTCGGCGCTCTTCACACCTAGACGGGGGCTCCGCCCCCTGTACCCCCGAGTGGTACATAGTATTTGGTTGAAAGTAGTAAAAGGTTTTCATCCATTTTGTTTCAATCCGTATATTACAAAAAACATTCATTTCTTTTTGTGTTCTTATTTAAAAATATATTTCAATTTAATCAGTAAATTAATTATATTTATTATTATTGTACGAATATGTTATATCTATCTATCTATGTGGCTCAAAGATACTCGAAAGTTCTTGGCCGCAACAACCGCATTTCTCCAAGTGTCCCTATCCTGAGCCCTTGTCCCATCTCTCTGTCGTCCCTTCCTACGCGCCATTGGTTTTCCAAGCGGACGTTTTCCAATCGGTCTCCCCACCAATATATTTTTCCTCTCCCATTCTAGCCACGTGTCCTGCCTCTCGCAGCTTTTTCCCTATTATAACCCTAACTATTTCTGAAGATGCAGAGAGGCCATGCAATTTCTTGTTATGCAGTCTCCTCCATTCCCCGGTGACCTCATCTTTCTTTGGCCAATAAATGCAGGGAAGAATCCTATTCTCAAATACTCTGAATCTACTCTCATCTCCCAGGGTCATTCTGTGGTGCTAGGGGATTTGAAAATTATTAGTCGCAATATGAAGATTTCGCTTACAGTTTCTGTCATGTCCGACCTCCGTCCAACAGTTATATTCTCTCAAGTTTCTTGCTTTTATTAATCATGTGATCTATATATTTAATTTTTTTGATTCATTGTAATAAAATTTAAACAAATAAAAATTTTCACTTTGGTAATTTATATAAATTTCAATTTTCACTGATTGTGAGTGATACGCTTTGCCAATACTCTGAATAATTTGTGTATAGAAATATTGAATGTTCTTAGCGAGATTTTTTAACCTTTCACTTTCAAATAGAAAAGAAGAAATATTCAAATATATAGAAAGAATAAAAAAAAATTAAGTTAATATAAATATGATCTAAATATTTTATTAAATTAATTAAAATGGGAACTTTTAGAATAAATGATTTAATTGAATTGATATTTAAATATTAGAATTTTTAAAATAAAAAGTGAAATATTATAATAATTCTTTGATTGGGAATGGCTATGATAATTCATTGTTTAAAATGTTTCCGCTAGAGCCAGTGGGCCACGCCAGGCTCTTGAATGAACAACACGGAGAATTATATAAACTTTAAAAAATTAATTTCTGCGGTTATTGTTGACATATAAATAAAATTTATAGCCTATGTTACTCTAGGGGTATATAAGAATATTGTGATGTAATTTCAAAGAAATCGGTTCAGCCAATTCTGAGTCTATAAAATAGTAATTTTCCGGACAGACAGACCGACAGACAGACAGACAGACAGACAGACAGACAGACATGAAAAATTCTAAAGTCACTTTTGGATTCTAGAGGTCATGAAACGCGAAGATATGCAAAAATTTTTAAATTCTGAGCAATGTGCAGACAAAAACCTTTTTTTATATATATAGAAGATTAAAGATATTAAAATTAAAAATATAACCGGGATTTTCACTTCAATTGGTTTGGTTCGTTAATATATAAATCCAGTTTCATCTTATATAATTAAAATAAAATATTAATATATAAAAAAATTAATATTTTAATCTTAAATGAATTAACTCCAATGCAAACAGTTTAACAATTCTCATTTGTTTATTGGACAATTTCAAATAAATAGTCTGTACGATTTAAATAAGTGATTTGTTTTAATAAAATTTTTGTTCTCAAGTAGACACGGACATATACTATTTAAATATGTAGATACACTTTCTTCCCCAAAAAAATTATAAAAATTATAAACAACGTCGTTTGGGTTGCATATTTTCAGGGGCTGTCATTACAAAGAAGAAAAGAATAATACCAGATTCTATTTTATTTTCAGAATTATTATTTTATTCACTTTATATTATCCTTATTATTAACGTATTCTAAATCATGGTTGAGCAACCCGCGTCCCGCGGGCCACATGAGGCCCGACGAACAGATTTTTGCGGCCCACCAAGCATAATACAATATCATTGTATTGGTATCCTAAACATTTTCGGCCCACTTGATTACTGTTAAGTTAAATATATATAATAATTATCGTTACAACAAATGCGACATTTTGGCTTTATGTGTATTATTCATTAAATATTTAAAGTTTGATATATTAAGTTGTATTTTTTGTCTAAGGCCCGCCAAGAAATGTTGAACTTTCGTTTGGCCCTTTGATAAAAAGGTTGCTCACCCCTGTTCTAAAGGGAATAATAAAAAAAACATTAAAAAATTCAGTAAACAGTAATAAGAAATTGATTTTTTTTTTTTGAAAAAGACTTTTATCGAAACTTTAAGAAAAGAAATAACAATTTACTTGTATATAATAAATAAAACGATATAATAATGAAATTTTATCAGATTTTAAGTGAATTTGAATAATAAAATCTATTATCTTTCAGTCTATGTTTGATGAATACGATTTAATATTATCATTTTGTTGAAACTGATGATAAATTTGTCAATAATAATTAAATTATTTTTTTTTTTATATAAAAATGTAATCAATTTATAGGATAATTTTTCAAAAGAGCCATCGGTAAAGAAATTTAAAATTCATAATCGGATAAAGTCAGAATTCTTCTAGCGGTCGTAATCTACAACTGAATGGTTCTGTCTTTTTATAATTTTGTAGAAATTAATGGTAAACTGTGCCCGAGTTGCTTGAAAATTCTCTTCCTAATCCGTTTCTGATCCTTCAACTCTAATGTAATTTATCGTAAATGGTTTTTGATGATTTGCGTAATTACGAAACGACGCAAAGTGCTATAGGGGACACGACGTCAGGGGATGAAAAGAGAACAGGCAGGGTTTGTTGGTGCTGGCTGGATGTGTGGGTGGGGGTTATACAAGTAATCGCGTCGGCCGCTTTGCTTGTCTCTCGGCCTCGCTGTGGCCGCGCATGCGTAAGCCACTTGTCACCCGAAGCCTGCTGCTGCTGCTCTTCAGTCAGTGTAGTCCCGAAGCTCACCAAACGAAATCCATCTGGAAACGCCGCGATTTTCAATTGCTCAGTGAACGAATCGGGAAGTAAACAACCAGATCGTTTTCTATCTATCCATCTATCTATCTATCTATATATCTATATATATCTATACACACTATTCTCTCCTCTATTCCATTTCAATAATAATATTATATTTTTTAGTTGTTTTTTTTTTCAAATTATAAAAATAAATTTTTTTCGTTAATATAATGAAATAATTGAATATAAATTAAGGTGTGTATTGTATATATATATATAGATATATATATAAATAATTATTAAAAGTGGTGCTCGTGATAAAATTAAGTGTAAACAACCACATAACACATAACATTAGGTATGTATTCATTCGTTTTGTGAAATTTCTATTTAAAAAAAAAATAAAAAAATAAAATACTTAGTATAATTTTAAATATAGATAATAAATTTAAAATTAATTTAATGATTTATGTTAAGTATACTATATTTTGAATAATAACATCCAACTTTATTAAGATTAACAATTTAATAAAAACATTTTAACATATATTTAGGTATGAGTATAATTTTAATAAAATAATTTTATAGAATAAAAAAATTGGTAATGATTGTAATAGTTATAATGAAAAAAATTTTAATCACAATTAAAATAATCTGAAATACGTAGGTATATAATAAATTTTAAAAAATATTGTTTTTTTATATTAAATTATTTAATTTAATTCCATTTAATAATTCTAATTGTGTTTTTTTTAGGTTTATTTATTAAATGAAATATTTCAAATTTTTAATATATAAAAAAATGAATATATATAATTTTTTTTTTCTTTTAAAAGAGAAAAAAGTATTTTATTATAGAATTTTCTCCATTTATATAAGATAAATAAGAAGATAAAAACGTATTTCCCATTTTTGTATCTTATCATACTTTTAAAATAAGCCAATTTTATTTTTATTATGATAGGTCGTCGAATGTTTTCACCTTCCTCCCTCCAAAAAAAAAAAAAAAAAAAAAAAAAATAATTGGAACTGCGCGCACACTAAACTTTCCTTTTTATGTTACCAGGGATAAATTTCCTTTCTCTAATTTGAACTTGATTTTGTTAAAATAAATACATATTTAACCTTTTTTTTACCATTTTTATTTTTATTATTATTTATTTCTTTTAATTATTATATAAGAATAATATTTAATGTTTATATAATTATTTTGATAATTATTATTGTAAGAATTTTTAAATAAACAATAATTAAATTTTTAATCATCAATTAATTAATTATTACTTCGATGTATAAAAGAAAATAAATTTTACATAAATATAATTATTATTGTATTTTTCTTTTGATTATGAATAAATTGAATTTAATTTAAATATATATATATATAATTTTTGCTTTATAAATAATTTCCATTACCAATCATCGCAATCATATTTGTATCAATTACATAAGAAGTTAATATCATTTGTTATTAATCAATTTTCAAGCATCTTCTTGTGATATTAAATTTCTGATTTAAATAATTAATTAAAAGAAAATGATTTTTTTTATAAATATAATTATATTGATTATATGAATAAAATGAAATTATTATATTTAACTATATATATACAGTAGAACCTCGATAAGTTAAAGTCCAAGGGAATCACAAAATATTTTAAGTAATAGAGGTTTTAATTTATCAAGGGTCTATATTAGGGATAGGGGAATAGGTTAATAACATTTTTTCAAAGGCTAAATCATGTCGTTTCTTAAAATTCTCTAACCAGCCATTGCTGGCTTTAAAAATTTCGATTCAGCGAATTAGCAAACTCTTTAGCTTTTTCTTTAAGTATGTTTTGTTTCGACACTGTTTGAACCACGTAAACAAACATTGTTCTAAATTAGGGAATTCGGCAATTTTTCGTCTTTTACATTGAATACTTTCTCCTGATTCTTGTTTCTTCAAGATTTCAGCTTCTGAGGGCCAATACAGAGATTACTTATTTAAGTTATAGAGGTTGCGTATTTTAAGTTATTGAGGTTTTGGGCTCTGATGGGAAGGGAACAACATATTATTTTTTGAAGTTATAGAGGTTTTTAAGTTAACGAGGTTTGAGAGTTATCGAGGTTATACTGAATATATATAAGATTATAGATATAATTAAGTTAAGAGGAAATATTATTTCAAATATATATAAAACCTAAATTATACGAATATTTTGAACATATATAAAACCCTGTCTTCAGAAATAGCACGCCTCTTAGTTATGAAGTTAAAATTTAATATGATTAAATGGCAATTAGACGATTGGTTGCATAACAATTAGTCAGTTTATTTAATTACAGAGGTTTCAAGATTTATACTAATTTTCAGACAAACAAATTTTTACCTTAAAAAATGAATACCTATTATTTTAAATAGATATATATTAAAAATATTAAACTTTAATAAAAGCATCAAAAATAAATAAATATATTTTTATTTAAAGTAAAATAAAAAAGAATATATTATATGGAAAATCTAAAATGTAAATAATGTTTAAATTAATAGTTAATATATTATGTTGATAATAAAACTCTTTTGATTTTTTTATTTTTCATTTAATTTTACTATAACATAACTTTTTCTATTAAATTTTACCTTTATAGTTAATCATACAAAAATTAGTACGACTATTTGTGAAAATCATAGAATTGCATTATATTATTTAGAGTATTTTTATATATACTATATTTATTAATTAAATAATAAACTGTTTATTTGTTGCTCATCAAATCTTATCAAATCGCCACAAATGTATAAAAAAATAAGTTGACCTGTGGCCAGGTCCGAACCGACCGACGGTTTGAAATAAATTAATTTCCAGCTACAGAAACAATTTCAAATAATTTTAATATATCTATTAATGTAATAAAAAACAGATATGGATATAACATAAATATTTTTAATTTTATTTTATTTATAATATATAGCTGAAGTAGCCGGCGTCATGAAGGGCTGGGTGACGTCATATAATTTTAAATTAAGAAAAACATAATGAAGATGATTTTTCCCGAGGATAAAACCAATACATTCGTGGTGATATGTAAAAAAATCTCCTTATGTGAAATTTGGTGCGAAAATAATCCTTCCCTTCTTATCGTCGATCGCTAATACTACCACTTCCGGTTTCCGGATTTGCACCAAAAGTTGATCAATTCATCCCACTGATGCATTAAGTAAATATACCAAATTTCATCAAAATCCGTTAAGCCGTTCAGGCTGTACACATCTATACGGACGGACAGACGGACGGACAGACATCACGCTAAAAATACTTTTTTCTGTTAAGAAAATGCATGATTCGTGGAGATATGTAAAAATCTCCACATGTGAAATTTGGTGTGAAAACAATACCTCACTTACTATCGTCGGTCGGTAAAAATAATCGTAAAAAATTAATCGTCAAATTAATAAACCGATATGATTTCATTTTATTAAAATTTGATATATATATATTTCCAATGCATGATCATTATTTTAATTAATATAAAAGTAAGATCAATAATATTGTGTGGAATTTATATCCATTTCTACCTACGTATATTTACCCAAAAAGTAAATAACATCAATCATTATTAAAATTAGAATTTACTTATATTTTATATCAATTTTAAGTAATAATCAAAAATAATCTTTCTAATACTCAATTGATTCTAATAACTGTATTTGTATATTGGATTTTAATTCTGTTGAGTCTATTTATATTGTTTAGGAAACAGAATAGACATACAAAGGTAATATAATTAGTTTACAAACAGAGATAGTGGATACATTTTCAAAGGTAGAATTAACTATTAATTATTAGAATGTACATTTAAATTATTAAATTATTATTATATAAAATTTTTGAATGAACATTTGTAAATTTTATTATTCCCTTGATATTGCCCTTTAATATGGTATATATATATATTATACATATATATATATATACAAGTATGTATTTAGTTTGTATATTAATAGAATATATAGAAGAGCTATAGTAGAATATTTCAACTTTATACAAACCAGCTAACTTTTCTTTTAAGCCATATTAAAGATCAGAATACTTATACCAAGAGTTTTAGTTGTTGGTTGCATAAAATTAAGATACCGAGAGTTTTCTTTGCTTGTGAGTGAAACGTTAGCTTTTCACTTTATTATCAAGTCCCGGACCTAACAAGGGATTTTCTCTAGTTGGGGTCTATGGGACTCAGCCTCCGGGATTAAAATTAGGAAGCTACTTGATAAAAAGTAGCGCCTCCGATCAAGAAAATCAAGGTAAAGGTTGATAGGACCTGTTCTACTGATCATAGGTCACCTCATTAATATAACCGACTTGATAGGCGCTGTCCTTGGATTTACAAAGTGAGAGGTTTTATAGTGGATAAGAATATTCGTCTTATTCCTGAAATATTAATCAATTTGAATAAATTATTTTAAAAATTGTTTAAAAGATATTTTTCTATAAATGAGTCCTACATAGATCGATTTTTCATATCGAAAACCCACTATTGATAAACCATCGACAATTTCAAGATTAAAAAAACCAAACATTTATACCTACGATTTTTATTAGTATAATAAGATTAATTTTTATTTTAATTATAAATAATAAAATATAATTTAAATTAATTTATCTAAAAGTTATCATTTTAATAGAAGGCGCAACAGGGTGAGAGGCTAGCGTCGTTGTCTGACATTCTCGTGGTCCCGGGTTCAAGTCCTGGACCTCGTAAGGGAATTTCTCTAGCTGGGGTCTATGGGACGAAGTCAACCCAAGAGTTTCGGATGATATGACTCATTGGTGAATGAAGAATTTATCTGCAAACCAATGCAATTTTCTATTTCTTTTATTTTTTTATAATTTTTTTTTACATTAGCTCCTAAAAGCACCAGTAGTTGGCACCCTTGTGATAGCTTTAAATATTTTTCTAGATTATAAAGAATATAATTTTAAAGATATATTATTATAAATGTTTTAAAATAATTTATTTTATGCAAAATTAGAAATTATAAAAAATAAAAGAAATAGCAACTTGTATTGGAACAAAATATTAAAATATCCATTTGTTTGATTCTATAAAAATTAAATGTTGTACCGTATACTCAGACGGTGACTCAAAACTTTTATATTTACACATCTTCAATAGAGAAGGAATTACTTTCATATAGCGCGCATTTAGAAATGTTTATACAGATATACTTAAGTATTATCCAATATTAAATGTACAAGTGTCAATTACTGGTACATTTACCCTATTACTAGGGGTGACCATATTTCGGAAACACCAAACCGGGACAAACGGTTTACCTTTTTTTAGAACCAAATTGAACAAATTTAGAAAAAAAAGTCGGAAATGTTTAAGAGCTTAGTTCAGAAAACGTTTTACCTTTTTTTAAGAGCCAAATTGAAAAAGTTTTGAAAAAAAGTACGAAATGTCCTAAATATTTAAAAAACGGGACAAGACATTTTTCGGGATGCTGGAACAGATCACCTAAAAACGGCACAATCCCGGAAAAACGGGACGTTTGACCTATTACTCATAAAGAAGTATACAATTTGTTTATTTTGCAATGAAATATTCAATGCACCTTTAGTTTATGCAACCAAACCATCTGCTTTGCGAAAAATAAGTAATTGGAATATTTAAGTGTTTCTATTTATAAAATATATTTGTTTTATTATTATTGTTATTTTACTTGCATAATTTTATCCGTTTGTAGTTGAGTAATTTATTTATGCATTTATAAAATTCATCCATTCGTTTTAAATTATTTCCAAAACTAAAGTCCGTTAATCCCCCATATTATTCCACTCTCAATAGTAATCACCATCAACAATATTTATTTTCCCACAACTATTTTTACATAAGCAAATGAATTCTTTATAATTATTATTATTATTATAAATGTTATTCAAGAGATGTTATCATTTATTATTATTATTTACACGAAATGTTTGTTATTTATTTTTGTTAAGATTCTATTAAATTATAAATTAATTAATTAATTTAAATTCTTATGATCTTGTCTTGTTATTGTATAAAATGAGAGTCAAGTTGTTAATGATGAAATTTAATTACACATGTGTACGCAAGAAAAAATGGTTAATATTTTTTTTCTTAGATGATTGATTTTATTGCCTATAACAAACTTAATAATAAATTACTTCAATTATTAAATAAAAAAAAATGAATATTTGAAAAAATAATAAATAATAATATTTCAGAAGTATCAAATGTGGACAATTATTTTTATTAATTACAGTCAGCTTATTTTATTGGATGACAGTGAGAGTGGGATTAGAAGGACAGGGGATTTAGTGCCCAATAACTACGTTCTAATCACTCTTCAACGATCTCGATAATACATATTATCTATAGTATGTTTAGTATATAAACGTTCATATTCAGTTAATGTTATGTGAATATTTAATTCATTAGAAATTATTTTAAGTTTCGCCTTTCATTTATAAAATTATAAAAAAAATTTATAAAGTTAAAATATAAGTTAAAGTAGTATACATCTATGCAACCTACTTGTTGAGGAAAAATAGAAATATATTTTAAGAATGTTTGTTTAATCATTGACTTTAATTATAAATATAGCTTTTAGAAACATTAATATATTAGATGTACACCAAATATCATTTATTGTCTAATAAACTATTTTTTTACAATGTATGTTGTATGGTTTTCAAAGTATTTCAGTAAGGGTAAAAATTTTATATGATATTATTTAAATAGTTATAATTTTATGTAAATATTTAAATTGTTCTATATTTTCAAATGCTCCGTTTTGTACTTTTACATTTTGTGTATTGTTTCTTTTACTCTTTGATATTAAATATTTTATCTTAGCATTTAGAATTTCGACTTTAGACAAGCTCTTTTCAGGCGTGTATAAATTTTTCTATATTATCTGAATTAACTTTGCCGAATCTCTTAATATATTAATTTCGACAAGATTAGCGCTAAATTAGTTAACAATTTAATATAAATTTAGAGAAAATGAAAGGTTATTTCTTAATTATCAATATATTTTATTAATGTTTATTGGTTTAATTATTATATTTATATATAAAAAATACAATTATGCTTATAATGATCATAACAATCTAAAATTAGCTGGAGTGTCTCCACTCGACTATCTCGCAAATTTGAATTGGATTAAATAACATAATATATTATATTTAAATTAAATTTAATTAATTATAAATTATAAATAATAAATATTAAACCAGCGCATGTTTGGCTTTTTGTTGATGGCACCACGTCACATGTTGGCGCGTGAGAATTGCATTGTTAAAAAATTAATTCTGGTAATTTCAGCGAATCAATCAAGCTGAAATTCTATATATAGCAGTTTTATACAATTATTAATCATATGAAAAATTATCAAACATATATCTTTATTTTTACGGTCACTTTAGAGGAAAAAAAATCAAAACGTTGTAGGTAATGACCATTTTCCGGTTGAGCTACATTTCTCAAAAGTTGATAGAAAACTACGAATTTTGAATAATGCTCATGTACCAAATTTTATCATTCTAGCTCAAACCATTTTTGCGTAATCTTGGTTACATACATACACACACACACACACATACACACACACACATACACAGACACAGAAATTTTTCTCAACCTTAGTGAAAATGATTCAGGAACTTTCAAAACGTATAAAAACATCGAAAATTTTCGTGATCGCAATACTATCTCTTACGAGATAGTAAAAAAGATAAGAGGGAAATTAAATCAATTGAAATTCAAATTAAATGTATTAAGACAAAAGCCATATTAAAAAATAGATATGTTTCGTTTCTTTCAAAGTTTATTTATCTTGCAATAGTTCTCTTTTACAAGTGTTTATTTAAGGTTTGAAATGAATAAAAAAAAATAAAGAAAAAAAAAGTATATATATAAATATAATTATTTGTTTTAGACTTTAATTAAAATTTTACTTTATTTATTTCATGTCATCATTAAAATTATGAATATTTTATTTAAGTTTAACGAAAATTTGAAAATCTTTATATGGAAAAAATGAATATATATTAAAAGACCGTTTGAGACAAATTCAAACATAAATAAATATATGGTAAATAATAATACATATTTTAAAGAAAATATATAATTACGATATAATGTGTTTTGAATTTTGAAAAAAAAAAAAATTATTTTTATTTGATCTTTTGTATATTTTACATTATTACACATATATTCTGGGATTAAAATATTAAGTTATAGAATTAATTTTGGAAACAGAATATAAAATTAATTAAGTTAATATTAAAAAGAAATATTTTATAATTAAGAAAGAGATTTTATAAAAAATAAAGTTTTATATTGATTATAATTAAGAATAAGAAAAAAATTTGATCAAGATCTTTCTTTTAACCCTTCTGAAAATTTCCTTTTCTAATTCTATTATATATGTTTAGTATTCAACTTTTCAAATGAGAGTTTAGTTTACTTTTATTATAGAATTATATTTACTTTTTATAATTCATTAAATTGTTTACTAAATATTCTGATATTTTTTTTCAAGCATCATTTTTTTTACATATTTTTAATAAAAATATTGAAAAAGGTAACCAATTCTAGTAAATTCTAGTAAACTTTCGATTTTTCTCTATTATTAGTTTTTGAACAAAGTTTATTATAATATTTAAAAAAGTTGTATGTGGGTGTTTTATCAATATCTATTTATCTCTGTGGCTCTACGGAACTCGAGCGTTCTTTGTCCATCCACCGCGTCCTTGGACTTCTAAGAGGACATTTCCCAATCGGTCTCCCCATCAATATATTTTTCACCATTCTTTCCTCTCCCATTCTAGCCACGTGCCCTGCCCATCGCAGCATTCTCAATTTTATAACCTTAACTATGTCTGCAGATGCATATGGATCATGCAATTCCTCGATATGCAGTCTCCGCCATTTCCCGGTGAGTTTATCTTTCTTTGGCCCATAAATACTGCAAAGAATCCTATTCTGAAATTCTCTAAAACTACTCTCGTCTCTCAGGGTAAAAGACCATTGGTCACACCCTTATAATACAACCGGTATAATAATTCTTTTTATGTTTTTTATTTCAATTTTATAAATAATTAGTAATGTTAATAGTCGAGCAAAAAGGTATTATATAAACAAATTTTTATTAAAAACACTCGGAGAAGTTTCATGTTAAGTTTCAAGTCGATTGGTATATATGCCTTAATTTTTGAAAAATAAATTTTCTAATGATGCTATCACAATTGCAATGCTACTTATGACGATAATATAACAAATCAACATTTGAAACTATAACAAATATTTTTCTTAATAAGGTTTAATTTTAGTTTATAAGATATAAAATGTTCCATTAAAAATGTCTACTTATAAATCTATTAAATACTTAAATATATGTAGATTCTTCTTCATTTAAAGATTTTTATAAATTCATTTATCCAATAATTTACAAATAGAAAAATCATAGTAAAATAATTTTAGTTTTTCATTTATTTAATTAATATTATTAACAATTATCAATTAATATCAAAATAAAACAATTGAAATGATTCAAAGTAGCTAAGCATGTTTGTTTTGGATTTTGAAATGACTGACTATGGAAAACATAATAGGTATATATATATATATATATATATCTAATTTAAATTGTCTATTATTTTTAAAATTTTAATGACGCAACGCCGTGTGGAAGGCAACCTACTTGACTCACAACATCGTGGTCCGGGTTCAAGCACCGAGCCTGGCAAGGAGGCAGTCAGCCTATCAGATCAAATTTGGAAAATTACGTGGAATGAAAAGTAGCACCTAATCCAGAAAATATAAACTGATCATAGAACACCTTTACCCAGGATAGGTGCCAACCGACTTGATAGACACTGTCCTTTCCTAAGGTGTACAAAAGTCAGATATTTTATTGTTATAAAAATACAAAATTATAATAATTCAAATATATTATTATTATATGTATAGATTTATAAATACTCTCTAAATATCTAATAAATTTATTATGTTAATTAAAATGATAAAAAAAAAAACATCGCCTATCAAGTCGGTTATATCAACTAGGTGTTCTATGATCAGTAGAAAGGGTCCTATTAACCTTTACCTTGATTTTCTTGATCGGAGGCGCTACTATTTTATCAAATAGCTTCCCAATGTTGATCCCGGAGATAAAAGACAGAAGATATCAAATTTTTCTCATATAGTTGTCCTTATAGTGTCAACTACTGGTACATTCACCTTAGTTAATTCTTCATTTTTTTCTTCGTTGTAATTTCAAATATTGCATACAATAAATTATTTTAAAACATTTATAATAATATAGGTTATCTTTACAATTATATTCTTTATAATCTATAAAGATATTTAAAGCTAAAATATGATATGTATTAAATGTTTTTGGCCACAGCAACAGTTTCTATTATAGAATATAGGATAGGCTATCTTCATTTAATTTTTATTCTCTCATATTTACTTTTAATATATATTATAAAGTCTTCACATATTATATTCAAGCAAAATTAAAAATGAAAACATTTATATTCACATTACACTATTTTAAAAAATTTTATTTAACCTTTTCTAAAGGAAAAGAAATGAGTCACAACGAGTTCAAATGAAGCTTAATTGCTAGCCATGTGAGTTCCCTCCATTTATTCTTTCACTCTGTTCCTGCTTCATTATTCCGTTTAGCATCTATGAGGGTCTCCCAACTGACAGACACCTCTCTCAAATATTCTCTTCAGATTTGACTCGTCAAATATCTTCAATGATTGAACGAATACATTTTTAAATAAGCTCTCTCATTCAAGAGTTAAAAGAATTATTCTGTTAATATAGATCAAATGTCAACTCTCTTTCACTGTCATATTAAAAACACCCAATGGTCGTTCAAGTTAATCAATGCGTTGAAACTTCATTACTTATTTTTTGAACCTTTTTAATTTTCCAATATAGACTTAATTAAAATTTACTTCCTTTAAATTAGTTTTTTTTTTTAATATATATTACATTATATATATATATATATTTTATTTTATATATTTAATTTATGTATGTAATTCAGAATCATTTGATTCTACTTTATGTAATTATGAACAATTATTTTTTTAATATCTCGTAAGAGATAGTTAAGCGATCACGAAAATTTTCGATGTAGAGATTTTGATGTTTTTATACGTTTTGAAGGTTCCTGAATCATTTTCACTAAGGTTGAGAAAAATGTCTGTGTGTGTGTGTGTGTGCATGTATGTAACCAAGATTACCTAAAAACGGTTTGAGCTAGAATGATGAAATTTGGTACATGGACATTATTCAAAATTCATAGTTTTCTACCAACTTTTGAGAAATGTAGCTCAACCGGAAGAGGGTCATTACTTACAACGTTTTGATTTTTTTTTCCTCTAAAGTGACCGTAAAAATAAAGATATATGTTTGCAAATCTTTCACATGATTAATAATTGTATAAAAATGCTATATATAGAATTTCAGCTTGATTGATTCGCTGAAATTACCAGAATTAATTTTTTAACACTGCAAATCTCACGCGCCAACACGTGACGTGGTGCCATCAACAAAGAGCCAAACACGCGCTGGTTTAATATTTATTATTTATAATTTATAATTAATTAAATTTAATTTAAATATAATATATTATGTTATTTAATCCATTTCAAATTTGCGAGATAGTCGAGTGGAGACACTCCAGCTAATTTTATTAGAGATTTTATTTAAAATATGTGTAAGTGTATTTGTTATTAATCTACTGCTCATATCAGCATGCAAATAAATACATATTTAAAAATCATTTAAAAGTCATTATAATTTAAGATTTTAAAGTTTTTTTTACAAGAAAATCCATTTAATATAAAATTCATAAATCTATTAATTTATTTGTAATTTAATTTGTAATTTAATAATTATCTAATTTTTAGAAAATTTTCCGGATTATGTGTATATCCGGAAATTTGTTTATGTACAAATTTTTTATTTATTAAATGCTTTTAATAATATATTATAAATATATACGTATACCTATATTATAATTAAATTTTTTTACCTCTATTTATTAAAAAATGTATTCAATTTATTTAATATAAAAAAATTCAAAGAATTTTCAAGCATAAACATTCTAATTAATAAAAATAAATTTGAATATTCTGAATACTGTCATTTGTTATAATTATTTTATAAATTCATTTATCAACGTAGAGTAATATAATATAAGTCTCTATATATCAATTAGCATAGACGAATAAATTTAATGATAACATTTTATTTTATTCTAGGTGAATGGCTCCTTGATTGAACAACTCTAAATATTTTTTTTAAAATCCATAATTCTGGTAAGTGGAAGATTTTATTTAAATATTACCTCCTTAATGATATTAATGAATATTTCTTGTGTCAACAAAAATTTTTTCTTTATTTAATTTCATTACTATCTCGCCAGATAGTATTGGGATCACGAAAATTTTCGATGTCGAGATTTTGATGTTTTTATACGTTTTGAAGGTTCATGAATCATTTTCACTAAGGTTGGGGAAAATGTCTGTGTGCGTGTGTGTATGTCGACAAAATTACGCAAAAACGGTTTGAGCTAGAATAATTAAATTTGGCACACGGGCATTATTCATAATTTGTAGTTTTCTATCAACTTTTCAAAAATGTAGCTCATCCGGAAGTAGGTCATTACCTACCATGTTTTAATTTTTTTCCTCTAAACTGACGTAAAAATAAAGATATATGTTTGATAATTTTTCACATGATTAAAAATTGTATAAAACTGCTATATATATAAATTCAACTTGATTGAATCGCTGAAAGTACCAAAATTAATTTTTTAACACTGCAAATCTCACGCGCCAACACGTTGATCAATTTGGTCTGAATACGGATTAATATTCTCCTAATATTTCCTCTGCAAATGGTCATATTATTAACAAGGAAAGGCTGTATCATCAATTTTATTTAACTTAGGATTAGAATACGTGATTAGACAAATTGGGCAAATATCGAACGAAATCCAATTAGGCAAAAAAATTATAGTTTTAGATTACGAGGACGATTTAATATTAATAAGATAATATTCGAAAGAATCTTATACATTGTCATCAAAAGAAAAATTCCCCTGTAGTTGTTGCTATCCGTTCTATTTCCATTTTTTACCGACCGACGATAGTAAGGGAGGTATTGTTTTCACACCAAATTTCACATGTGGAGATTTTTACATATCTCCACGAATCATGCATTTTTTAACAGAAAAAAGTATTTTTAGCACATGATGTCTGTCCGTCCGTATAGATGTGTACAGCCTGAACGGCTCAACCGATTTTGATGAAATTTGGTATATTTACTTAATGCATCAGTGGGATGAATTGATCAACTTTTGGTGCAAATCCCGAAACCGGAAGTGGTAGTATTAGCGATCGACGATAGGAAGGGAAGGGTTATTTTCATACCAAATTTCATGAGGAGATTTTTTACATATCATCACGAATCATTCACTTTGCATTGGTTTTATACTCGAGAAAAATCATCTTTATTAGTTTTTTCTTAATTAAAATTATATGACGTCATCCAGCCATTCATGACGTCACAGCTTACATATATATTATAAATAAAATCAAATTAAAAATATTTATGTTATATCCATATCTGTTTTTTATTACATTAATAGATATATTAAAATTATTTTAAATTGTTTCTGTAGCTGGAAATTAATTTATTTCAAACCGTCGGTCGGTTCGGACCTGGCCACAGGTCAACTTATTTATTCATAAATTTTAAAGATTATTTTTAATCAAATTTGTTATAAATAATACACTCATTGGAAGATAAATGCCAGTTAGCTATTAAATAAATAATAATATAGTAGTTATTATCATAATATTTTTTTACATTATAGGACAAGATAAAAGTAAAAATGAATATAAGTATCTCATAAATTATTTTTTATTATTAGATTAATAAGGTAATAGAAACACATTACCCCTTCCAATAGATTTAATAGAAATTTATGCAAGATTATATTATAAATAAATATTTTCTAATATTAATATTATTATTATCTGGTATTATATATAAAGGGAAGAATACAAAACACTGCTTAACTGTATATAAAAATATTTTCTTACGAGGTTATAATAATCTTTTAAGAAATAATATTTTTTTTCACTTCATTTAATTAAGTAATAAATTATATAAACTGATTATACACTTATTTCAAATTAAAATTACGCATGATGAATGAAGATGAACTACTTATAATCCCTTATTTACAAGATAAAAAAAACAGCTATAAGTTTAATAAAAAAGAAACCCGTGGGCATTATCATTTTTTTTTAATTATTATTAATTACTCTAAGACCCTACCTATTTTAAAAATTTTATTTTCCGCTTATTAAATTAAACAAACAGATTGTTTCGAAAAAAATAAATTAAAAAAAAAGATTTTTTTTTAATATACTATTCAAGTAGAGCCAAGAAAAGAGAACAAAAAGAGAGTGGAAGAAGAATGGATTATATTCAAAGGAAAAGGAGGAATTATGGTGTTTCTGTGTGGGTGGGTGCCATTGCGTTTGCGCCTTAGAGTTTGAATGAACAAGAAGAAAAGACAAAGAAAGTAATAAGTAGGAGAGTGGGTGGAGGAGGGTAGAGAGAAGAAGAAAAGGGGGTGAGAGGATGGAATTCAAAGAAAGGAAGAATGTGGATTGCAAGTGGAGTTCACGAGATTAATCGGCGAACATTGCAATTAGCTACAACTCATTCTTCTCTTTCTTTTAAAATTGATACTGTAATACATTTTCATCATTTATTTATTTAATTCATAAACTTCACTTGTTTTTTGATTTACATAACTTCACGGCTGACCCGTAGAATATGTAATATCATTGAAAATATAATCGTTTAAAAGTTTTTATATCTTTTTATTTATAATGATTTATTATTTTTTAACTTTGTATCATACATAACCTATTGAACTACCCTAAGAAATATTATAAAGGAAATAAATTTTCAAAATAAACTGCATTTAGTCAATTAGAAAAAGGAAATCTTTAAAAATTAACAACATATGTAGGTATTCTGTATTTATTAATTAAAAGAATTATCTAGATTTATTTTTTTAAAAGTATTAAATTTTGAATTCAAGTGATTGCTTTACATTTTTATTAAAAAAAATCAGGATATTTTAATTTATTTTACAGTTAAAAGGAGTTTAGTATTTCATATATTTTGTATTAGGAAAAAAAAAAATTAATAATGCATGACATTTAGTTCAATATTAACATCAAATCAACTTAATCAATTATATTTTGTCCAATTAAATAGACATCATCTTGTAAAAAGACAATTTTCATCACTTTCTTAAAATAGAAATTGGATAAAAATAGATATATAGGCTCAGTTGGACTTCTTCAAGTGCAATCGGAAACATTTCTTGGGTAAATACGATAAATTCGAAGAAAACCCATCGATTCATTTATTCACTAACATTTCTAACAATTTTCAGAATCGATAACGTAATTCATGATACAAAGAAAGAAAAATTAGGAAAATTATTTTCTTTTTCATATATATGCCCAGAAAGAACGAATGAGAAATGATTTGAATATAAACAAAACAACACGGATTATCTCACCACTATTAAGTTAATCCTACTTCAAACACTTTTAAATATAAATAATAATATATTTAACAATTTTTATTCTAATTATCTATTAAACTATGAGAAAATAATAAAGAAAATTGATAGTTAATATTCGTTAAATATAATTAAAAAAATAAAAACTAAATTTTAATTTATTATCATAAAAATTATTTAATGCTGGATTTTTTTCCTCCGTATTATTAGTAAATGTCTGAATAATTTATCTTCAATTATACTAAGATTCTCCCCTGGATATTATAAGGAAGCCTATTTTTTTCTTTCTCCACCAACCAGTTTTTTTTTTTTTTAAGAGTTATGGCCCACAACTTTGCTCTGCGCTCGTCATAAAATTCTCTAATATAATATTAATGTTTAATCCTTTTAATTATTCTTTATCTGTTGCAAGATCGGAAAAATACTAAAGAACATAAAATAATATTGTATATACTATTATTTGTGTTTTTAAAAAAAATATTAAAATACTATTATTAAGTTTGTTTAATGATTTTTTTAGTAAATTAGTACTTTTAGCCCAAAATATATGATATAATAAAAATAATAATTTTATCCTCTTCTAATAAACTTATATTAACATATAATTCCATAAAATAATAAATAAATTTAGTTACTTTAGGAAGAATTTTGTTTATCTATTCTTATTTTTAGTTGTTATATTAGTTATTTTTAAAATATAAAGTTATTATTTATTTTTTCAAAAAGCTTTGTTTTTACCTTTCAATTCTTACTTTTTGATAATATTCAACGAACTTAAGTGAGTTTATAAAATCGTTCAGTCTGTCGTTCTGTCCAACATCAAACTCAAAATTTTGAAATTCTGACTTCAGATTCGGAAAGAGCATCGAAAAGTAGTAAAGTAAAGTGCCTTTCATTTTTTGATACCCCCTCGGGAACATGGTCAAAATGGCGTCCAAAGTTGAAATTTTTAATATTTAAAAATGCGAAATATTAAATTCTGATTTCAGATTCGAATAGTGTATCGAAAAGTATTAATGTAGAGTGTTTTTTATTTTTTGATATCACTTCAGGAACATAGAATGGCGTCCAAAGTTAAAAATTTTGATCGACATTGTTTTTTAAAATAATAAAATACATTTTTAAATATAAACATTTTTTGTAATTTAATTTATACTACAAATTTAAAATAAATAATTTTATTCAATAATATTTATATTTAATCTTGACTTATTTAAAACTTAAATTAATCCGAACTTAAGTTCGTTTTGGCAATGCAAGCTTGCGCATTCCCAGATGTTTTATATATATAATATAAATATTGTAGTTAACATAAAGAAAAGACATTTCATAGGAAAAATTAAAAATAATAATTTTTCTTATATTTCTTTTTTTAAATTTTTTTTTATTGTAAATCAGATGAAAGTGGAACTTCAATTTTTCAATGTGAATCTAATCAAACAAATTAATACTCATTTCATATTAGAGATCATTGTTTACCGACCGACGATAATAAGGGAGGTATTGTTTTCACACCAAATTTATTCCTTATATATAATACTTTGCCATTAAAATTTTGGGTAGAATCCAGAGGAGGATTAAATGTCGGGCGGACCGGGCGGACGCCCGGGGCCCACCAGCCCGAGGGGCCCACCGAAACCTAAATAAAAATATTTCCTTAAAAAAATTTAAAAAACCTGTTGAGTTTATGGATAATCGGAGTTTAAATAAAACAAGTTATTCTTGATACAGATCTATTTAGGCTGTTTTATACTTATACTTATACTTATATTTATTGAACAACAGATCTTTATTCGGTTGTGTTTGAACCCCGACTAACTTAAGAAAAAATAATCAATTTTGGGTTTCGGCGACCACAGTAAAAATTACGTATTTTTTACATAATTACTATATATGTAAGTATAAAACAGCCTAAATTATAATATAAACAAAATTTGTCTTTCAATTATAATTGTAAATAACAGAGGGCCCATTTCATTTTTACCGTTCGGGGCCCCCAATCAACTTAATCCGCCACTGGTAGAATAATATAAAAAAATAAAAGTAATGTAAATTTACTGAAATTTCTAAAAATAATAAATCACTTTTTACCGACCGACGAAAGTAAGGGAGGTATTGTTTTCACACCAAATTTCACATATGGGAAAATTTACATATCTCCACGAATCATGCATTTTGTTAACAGAAAAAAGTATTTTTAGCATGATGTCTGTCCGTCCGTCCGTATAGATGTGTACAGCTTGAACAGCTCAACGAATTTTGATAAAATTTGGTATATTAACTTAATTAATTAAAATTATTTGAAATTGTTTCTGTAGCTGGAAATTAATTTATTTCAAACCGTCGGTTGTATACCTAGCCACAGGTCAACTTAATTTCTTATACAATAATAGCAAAATTTCAATTAATCAAAAATATAAATGCTATTTTTTTTCTATATAATATAAAAATTACTTTATATATATATACCTGTATATAAATCTAATATGTATCTTAGGTTTATTGAAAGAAAGAAAATAAAGAAAGTTGCTACTGGTGACTTTCGAAAAAATGTATCTCTCCATTAGGAAATTAAAAAGAAAAAACATCTTCAACAAAGTAATGTTGAAAATGTCTTTAGAGAGTATATTGAATTCAGAGCAACTAACAAAAAAAAAAGTAATTTCTAATTAAAAAAAAAATTAAGTTAATAATTTGAATTAAATAAATTACCAAATATGATGATATTATTTTCACTTTGATTAATGTTAAATTACTCTCCTATCATTTTTACTAGTTTTTATAAATGATACAAATCATTTTTATTTAAGATTAATTTTATTTTTTAAAAGAAGATTATATTTTCTTTGAATGATATTATATATTGAAGATAATTTAAAATAAGTTGACCTGTGGCCAGGTCCGAACCGACCGACGGTTTGAAGTAAATTAATTAATTTCCAGCTACAGAAACAATTTCAAATAATTTTAATATATCTATTAATGTAATAAAAAACAGATATGGATACATAAATAATAAATATAAACATTTTTAATTTTATTTTATTTATAATATATATGCAAGACCAGGCTGTGACGTCATGAATGGCTGGATGACGTCATATAATTTTAAATCAAGAAAAAACTAATAAATATGATTTTTCTCGAGGATAAAACCAATACAAAGTGCATGATTCGTGGTGATATATAAAAAAATCTCCCCATATGAAATTTTGTGTGAAAATAACCCTTCCCTTATTATCGTCGATAGCTAATACTACCACTTCCGGTTTCCGGATTTGCACCAAAAGTTGATCAATTCATCATACTGATACATTAAGTAAATATACCAAATTTCATCATAATCGGTTGAGCCGTTCAGGCTGTACACATCTATACGGACGGACAGACGGACGGACGGACGAACAGACATCATGCTAAAAATACTTTTTTCTGTTAAGAAAATGCATGATTCGTGGAGATATGTAAAAATCTCCACATGTGAAATTTGGTGTGAAAACAATACCTCCCTTACTATCGTCGGTCGGTAAAAAATATAATTATGTATATATATTATTAATCTCTCAAAATTAAAATAACATAGAAACAAAAATCTTTAATTATTATTATAAAATTTGTATTTCAACATTTAAAAATTTTAAAATAATTTATATATTATTATTAAACATTTTTATATTTATATTCTTATACGTAAGACCTAATAGGGGATTAAAAAAAATTGAAAAAAAAAATAATAAATATACCTATAAGTAATAAAAACTGCCTATTATATTTTTTCAAACCAAATTAAAAAGAGAATTAAAAAAATAATGACCTATTAAAAAATAAATAAATAAATAAATTATAATCGAAAATGAGAGAGATTCTTATTGATTTATCCTAACAAACATTTTCAATTTGGCTAATTGTGTAACTTTAGCTTCTTGTTTATTATATTTCAACCGTAAATTCAACTGTAGAAAGATATTTATTTTGTGACGGAAATAAATTTTTAATAAATTAAAATTTATTTATTCTTCTCTAATATAGAAAAACCTTTAATAAACATTTAGTAATATTGTTTTAAATGAGACAGAGAGAAAATACCTATCATTTATTATAATTGAAAAATATGAAAATTCTTGGTTTTTGTATTTATTCATATTATTTATATTTTTTTTTTTTCATTTATTAATTATATTAATTAAATGGACGGTCTGAGTTGGTATTTCATTTTAATAAAAATGTTTATTATTTAGATATTACTGTTTATTTTAATTTCCTTTTTCTTTTTTATTAAACAATAATTGTTGTTGTTGTTGTTTTTATTCACTGTATAGGTAATATTTAATTAAGAGTAGAGTATTATAAAATAGGATTATTCGCAGTATTTATGAGTCAAAGAGAGATGAGGTCATCGACGAATGACGGAGAATTGCATGATCTCTATGCATCTCTAAACATAGTTAGAGTAATAAAATCAAGAAGGTTGCGGTAGTGAAAGACTGGCGAAAAGAATTTGTTTGTCGAGAAACAGTGATTAGTTGGAAGAACATGGATGTGGCAGGTAGACAAAATAGGAAAGGAATGTTAGGGAAATGGAAAAAATAGTAAAGATGGCAGTGGCTCAGGAAAGGGATATTTGTGGAAATGTTGCTGCGTTCAAGAAATTCCGGGTCCTGTAAACCCACAGAGATAGATAGATATTATTATTATATTATTTAATAAAAAAATATTTTTCTTGAAAAATTAAATTTTAAAAAAATTTTTCTATTCAACACTCAATTTTAAACAACTTATATATATATATATATATATATATAAATATATATATGTTTAATAAATACATATATATAAATTGTTTTCAACATGTAAATTGAAAAGGCTGCTGAATATTAATCTAAAACCGGGCATACTCAATTTAGTTTTATGATTGTTTGCCAGTGTGCTTGGTAAAATCAATAATAATTTCAAAAAATCGAAAACTTTCAAACAACAATTTGATTATATTCTTTTTTGTGCACGCTGATAAATTAGCTAATTTAATTTTAAAAAAAAAGTAATCTATAGTTTAGAAATAATTGAAAGAATAAATGAAAATATCAAATGCATATATCAAGCCAGAATGATATTGGAAATAAAATAAATATGAATTTGTTGGATGGAATGGGTTTAACTTTTTTTTTATATTGAAAAAAAAAACAATCTATCACTCTATAAAGAATATTTGTTTGGTAGATTCCTTTTTATTTGATGAGATAATAGTAATAATTTTAGTTTATTAAAAATTAATAATGAAAAATATTATGAAAATGTAATAAAAATAATAGTTATTATTTAATAAATATAAAAATATTAATAATTTTAAAGATTTTTTGAGTGTTCTCTCCAATCTTACAATAGATACATCCACAATCCGATTATATCTCCATTCTCTTTCTCTCTCTCTCTCTCTCTCTCACACACACACACAAACATACAATTTTAAATGTACTCTATACAATTGTATAAATGTATAGGATTAATAACATTAAAATCAATAAATTAGGTTAATACAAAAATAATCTCGATTTTCATATCATTTCCTTTTATATGTATGATTTTTGTAAACATTTTTCAATAAATGTAGTCAGGCTATATGTCGTTTTAAATCAATTTCATTCACCTTATATAATTGCGTTTCCTTTTTTAATATTTTCGCTACTTTTTGAAGGACTTTAAATATAGCATTAATAAAAGGCAAATTCGCACTATTTTCTTATATCTATTATATCAAACTAGGTCGAAAAGCTGCCGAGACTGTGCGTTTGACCTGTGAACTACTAACGATCGTAATGGTGGTTCAAGAAATTTCTCAGTAGCGAAGAGAGTCTTGAAGATGAAAGGGCCGCGGTTTGATAACGAGCAATTAACAGTCTTAATCGTAGCTGATTCTCGCAAAGAGAAGTTGCTGAAGAACTCGACGTTGAACAATCAACAGCCTTCGCCATCTTAAATAAATAGAAATGTCAAGAACACTCGAAAAATGGGTACTATAGGAATTGAAGAAAAGAAAAACTAAACACATTCCGTTTTGAGGTGTCATTTCTAAGGAACAAGAACGACATAATTCTCGACTATATTTGGATGTGTGATTACATCATATTCTACGACGTATGAAGCAAACATAAAACATTTCCCTAATCCAAAATTCTACCTAAATGGTCATTGTTCGTTTGGTAGTCAGCAGCTGGTCTCGCTAATCACAGCTCTCTGAATCTGGGTGATAGAATTATGCGAGAAATTCGAAGAAATGCCTGCAGATTATGTTCCCAGCATTGGTCAACAGAAAGGGACCAAACATCATGCTCCACGACAATGCTCGCCCGCACTTTGAACAACAGACGTTGCAGAAATGGAACCAATAGAAATTCAAGACTGTCTCATCCACTTTACACACATGCCGGACCTTTCACCCACCAACTACCACTTTTTAAAACATCTCGGCTACTTCCTGGTCGAAAATGTTTTTTGCTGACAAAAATGTGTTGATTCTAATGATTTTTATTTCAATTAATAAAATTTATTATAAAAAAATTGGTTTCTTTTAAAGGTAAAAATTGAGTTTATATTTGAATCAATCCAATACTATAGATATAGAACTTTACCATATATGCAACCTAGTTTAAAAAAAAACAATTTTTTCTTATTAAAAAAATTCATAAAAATATTATTAATGATTATAAATTTAAATAAATAAATCATGTATTTATTTAATTTATAATTCAATTTTAAAATTGTTATTCAATAAAAAAATATTTCTAATAAAATATTAAATAAACTTGCAAATATATCTAGCCTTATACTATTTCATTACTAATTAATTCCTAGCTTTTATAATACTTTATTTAATTTAAATTAGCGTTTCTCAACCTTTTTGTACCAAACGCCCAATTCGTAAGGCCGGCTTCATAATTCGCCCCCCTATAAATTTTATCAGATAAAAATTGCATGATAATCCCTAATATAGGTATACTTGGTGATACGTAGAGCCATATTGAAGAATCGAGTTTCAGAACCTGATCGCAAAATTATCTTAAGTCTTTTTTAGAGTTGAAAATTATTTCGCCCCCCCCCCAAAAAAAAAAAAATTACTATCGCCCCCCCCCCCAAAAAATAACTATGCCCCCAAAAGCGTATAATCAAATAATCGCCCCCTTTAAGATGTAGATCGCCCAGATTGAGAATCACTAATTTTTAAATTAAATTAAAATATAAATATTTGATATATAAGAATCTAAAGTAAGTTTTTCTATATACGAACGAATGAAATTGCAAGGAAGCGTAGGAAAGTAGTTTAAGTTTACTAGAGCGTTATTGAGGTATACATACACGTTATGTATATGTATATAAATAGAAAGATATGAGTATTATATACAATATCATAGTAACAGAGGTGGATTCTTTGTTTTATTTTGTAATGTATAATAATTATGAAAGATATTTTTTAATTAAACTAAATTTTATATATACATTCTCTCTTTCTTTAATTAAATTTAATTAATACCCTTTGACATCAAATTGTTATAAACAACGAAGCCTAAATACAACAAAGTTTTATATATACGAGTTTATATCTGGTAGATATAACCATCTCCATATTATTTATATTTTTCCATCTATATATACATATTTGGATAAAAATAAATATGGGGTGTCTCCACTCGACTATCTCGCAAATTTGAATTGGATTAAATAACATATATTAATTTAAATTCAATTCAATTAATTAAATTATAAATTAAAATTAATAAATAATATTTATTAAACCAGCGCATGTTTGGCTCTTTGTTGATGGCACCACGTCACGTGTTGGCGAGTGAGATTTGCAGTGTAAAAAAAATAATTCTGGTACTTTCAGCGATTCAATCAAGCTGAAATGATTTATACAATTATTAATCATGTGAAAAATTATCAAACATATATCTTTATATTTACGATCACTTTAGAAGAAAAAAAATCAAAACGTTGTAGATAATGACCCTCTTCCGGTTGAGCTACATTTCTCAAAAGTGAATAGAAAACTATGAATTTTGAATAATGCCCATGTACCAAATTTAATCATTCTAGCTCAAACATGGTTACATACATACACACACATACAGACATTTTTCTCAACCTTAGTGAAAATGATTCAGGAACCTTCAAATCGTATAAAAACATCAAAATCTCAACATCGAAAATTTTCGTGATTTTAGCGAGATAGTAAAAAATAATAATTTGTTTTTATAATTAATAAATATTCTTTGTTTTGAATATTAAATTTTACATTAAAATTAGATTAAATTTACAAATTAAATGCTAGATTTATTTAACAAGTTACGGGTCTATTGCAAACCTGTTTCTACCATATTGGTTGAAGATTTTAATATTTTACATATATTAGAATTTCTATGCATTTAGTTATTATATTATTTTATACAACTATAAATTAATAAATTAATAAATTTCTTTGTCTTTGGGGATTGTTTCATTGCTTGAGCGAGGCATAATTGTTTAAGTACCCAGGGGTGTGATTGATATTGGACAGTGTTCCAAGGTTAAGAGTTTATTTCTAATCTTAATTAGAAGCCAACTAGTCATCCTAGTAGTAAGTTATTAAAACAATTTTTCTTAACAAATTGTTTCGGTTTAAGGTTAACCTAATAATCTTTCGAGAACTTTCTAGTTTCAAAGGGGTTGTTAATCTCTTTCACCTGATATACCTAAATATAACTCTTTTTTTAAAAATTCTTTAAAACATAATTTGAAATTTTATGTTATATTTTAATTATCTCTTTTTACATTCATTTTTTTATTATCCTATCTATTAAAAATATAATTTTCCAAAAAAAAAATAATTACTTACGAAATAATTTTTATTTAAATTCTATTAATCTTTAGTAGAGTTTTTTCTTCTATAATATTTAATTTTTTTATTAGAGAGAAGTTTTTAGTTTCTTTCTATAATTTAAATTTAAAAATATCATTAGGTAATGAACTCATAAAATTTTTTTATAATTCTCTTATTATTATTTTTTTTTTAGATAGGTCTGTCTATCAAAAAAAAAGAGTTTGTAAAAATATCAAAAAGTATATTATATGTAAAATTAAATATAATATATAAGTTTTAATATAAATTATTTGCACTTTATATAATATAAAACATTTGATCAGTTTAATTTGTTTATAAAATTAATATTTATTTATCACATTTATATATATAAGTTTTATTATATCTGCAAAAGTTACCTTTATATTTTGTTTAAACAATTCTATTTCAAAATATCAAATATAATTTTAATAAATAATTTAAAAATAGGATAAGAATAGGCATTTGACATTTATTTACCTGATATAAAATACAAAAAAAAAATATCATTTAAATATAAGTATATACCTAGAATAGTATGAATTTTCCCGATTTTTGAATTTCCCGCCTCTTAAATGAAATAGCAACTCTGCTCCTGTCATCAGTCTTGTCGAACTTTGAACCAGCTGGGTCTTTTAGTTTTCGTTTGACATCTATTAATAGCAGACTATCTCGTGATTTGAGAAGAAAATGGAAAAAGTGAATTTCGTGTACTCATTAAGCATTATTTTTTGTGAACAAAAAAGATCACTGAAAGCGAGTTTTTGCGCTTTTTCGTAACCGTGGGTGAAACGTGGATCCACCATATCACACCAGAGACCAAACAGCAGTCAAAACAGTGGGTTTCTCGGGGTGCCCGTTGACTATTTCTTTTATGTTTGATTATAACGTCCCATTAAAATTTAATTGAATTATTGCGTCATAAATTAAATTAATTAAATATTATGCATATTAATTACCAAAAAATAATCTTGAATATTTTATTAATTATTGAATGCAAACGAAAAAAAACAAAACTTTAAAATAAAATGAAAAAAATTAATATAATTTTAAAATAACTAAAGGACTGAAAATTAAATTAATCATAAATATTGAGAATATATTTAAATTAAATTTTTTTCCATTACTATATTTTTAATAAATTATCTATTCCCCAATCAATTTCTTATTCATGTTTTTTTTTTGAATTTTATTATTTTTATCGTAATTTATCTATAATTACTAATTAGGCCAAATATAGTATATATGTAAATAGATGATATTATTTATATCACAATTTATACCAACTATTAATTAATCAAACATTCATTCAATTTGTAAAATTTAAATTGAAAACTGTCTCTTCCTCAACCATTTATTCTATCTTTAACTATTTAACTTAATGTTGGTTAAAGAAAAAAATTGTAGAGAAGAAATATTACACTTTAGTCAAAGTGATTGCTGAGGGGGTCAAGTTCAAAGAAGCAAACAACTTACCACGACATCCACTTAAAAGCTCTTTTATATTAAGAAACAGCGCGTATCGATCGTCTCTCTTCTTTTTTTGCATAAAGAAGTCTAACCCCTTAATTTATTTATAAACAATCCATATTTTTATTAAACCAGTATAAATATTAAAAATAAAATCCGAATTTTTTTGTTTCTTTATTTTTCATACTCCTAAAAAAATGAGCTTAGCAATGAATGAAATATTCATTGATTAACTAATTCATTGCATGTTCAATTCAATTATCTTATCAATTAATATATCAGTGATTTAATGCATATATTCTTTTGGAAAAATTATTTTATCTTATCAATCTAAATTGAATTCTAGTAGAAAATTATTAATAAATTAACACCATAATATTGATTGTTATTATAATAATAAATCATTTAAATTTTCAACTTTGAATATATAAGAATATTCTTATGTATAATAAAAGTATGTATCTCTGTAGCTCAAACGGAACTCGAAAGTTCTTGGTATAGTTTACTTTTATTAGAATTATATTTACTTTTTATAATATTAAATTTTATAGTTTACTAAATTTTCGGATATTTTTTTCAAGCATCATTTTTTATACATATTTTTAATGAAAATATTGAAAACTGTAACCAATTCTAGTAAATGATATTTAGATACTTTCGATTTTTCTCTATTATCACTTTTACAACAAAGTTTATTATAATATTTAAAAAAGATGAAAATTTTTTTTCAATTGAAATATATGTCTTATCTAAATCTATCTCTGTGGCTTTACGGAACTGGAAAGTTCTTGGCCGCAGAAACCACATTTCTCCAAGTATCCTTATCCTGAGCCACAACCCCTACTCTCTCCCATTTCTCCCACGTCCCTTTCTACATTGTCCACCCACTGTCCTTCCAAATCGGTTTCCATACCAATACATTTTTCGCCATTCTTTCCTCTCTCATTCTAGCCATGTGCCCTACCCATCGCAGCCTTCTCGATTTTATAATTCTAACTATATCTAGAGATGCATAGATGTCATGCACACGATTCATAATAAAAGTATGTATAATATATATTATATTTAAATCCGGAAAGAATTACATTTTTATTATATTAAATTATAATTTTGTAAAGAAAAATATATGAATATAATAATTGATTTAATTTATAAATTAGGTTGAAAAGTATATATCACGTTTCAGAAAATACCTCCTATATCTATTTTCAAGAATTAATCAAATCTTCAACTAGTAATTTCAAAGTTGAGTCGTTGTTCAAATATCAAGTGATAAGTATTAAGTTTCGTCAGTAGAGAACAAACATAGTTTTAACTTTTAGATGTATTTGTATGACACCAAAATGTGTGAGGTTTTCTTTTATCAAAAGAAAATCGCTCAAGGGTTTTATAATTAAAACAGGAAAGTGAAATTCTTTTTTTTTTTTGAATAACTAATCATAAATTTATTTTAAACAAGTAATAAGTATACAAATAATAAAACTATTATTTTTACCGGCCGACGATAGGAAGGGAAGGTATTGTTTTCACACCAAATTTAACATGTGGAGATTTTTACATATCTCCACGAATCATTCATTTTGTTAATAAAAAAAAGTTATTTTTATCATAATGACTGTCCGTTTGGCCGTCTGTCTGTCTCTGTGTACTTATAGACGTGTACAGCTTGAACGGCTCAACGGATTTTGATAAAATTTGGTATATTCACTTAATGCATCAGTATGCATGAATTCATTAACTTTTGGTTTATATCCGGAAACCGTAGATTTAGAGTATTTGAGAATAGGATTCTGCGAAGCATTTATGAGCCAAAGAAAGATGAGGTCACCGGGGAATGGCGGAGATTGCATAATGAGGAATTGCATGACCTCAATGCATCTCCAGATATAGTTAGAATTATAAAATCGAGAAGGCTACGGTGGGCAGGACACGTGGCTAGAATGGGAGAAGATAGAATGGCGAAAAATATATTAATAGGGAGACCGAATGGGAAACGTCTGCTTGGAAGACCAAGGACGCGGTGGGTGGATAATGTAGGAAGGGACGTGAGAGAGATTGAAGAGGATAGGGACTGGAGGGTTGTGACTCAGATTGGGAATACTTAGAGGGGTTGCTGCGGACAAGAACTTTCGAGTTCCTTAGTCACAGAGATAGATAGATATCCGGGAACCGGAAGTGATAATTTATAAAGTATTAATTTTATATTCATTGTCAGAAAATATTTCACTTAAAGTATAGTAGTAATAAATAATTGATTAATTAAACTAAAAATAAAAACCAAGATAATAATTTCCCACCAAATTTCACATGTGGAGATTTTTACCTATCTCCACGAATCAAGCATTTTGTTATTATTTTTAGCATGATGTCTGTCTGTCTATGTGATAATTTAGTCATTATAATTCAAGTTTTAAAAATATTTTTTTTTATTCTTTATATACATATATATGTATAATGTTGTTTGGAAATTAATTTATTTCAAATCATCTGTGGATTCTGTCCCTGGCCACATTTTCAGATTTTATTTATAATATGATTAAAAATTGTCAATTAATTAAAGGGATATATATAGCTATTTGATTTGTGAAAAATATTTCCAATTGTACTGTAATATGCTTAAATTTAAAAAACCTATATAATGATATTTTTAGTGACTAAAACAGGTTAATATCCAAAACTAATTACTGTTAAAAGACCTGTTGCTGCTGTACTAGTATTTTTGAAATAAACAAAAAAAAAAAAAAAATAGATGCTTATAAAAAAAATAAATAAAATAGATGCTTATATTTATAATTTATTTATATTTATATTTATTATAAATTCTGTAACGAACGATCTTTATATATCTTCAAATAGCATTCTGCTTAGAATCGAGTAGATCACAATGGGTAGGTAGTCATGTAGTATGAATCTCCTCCTACTCCCACAATAAAGGATTCTAGAGGGAAATCAAATGGTCGGTAGATCTAGTTAACCCAAGGGAAAGATTAGCCTTTCTTTTTTCTTCTTGTACAATACATAATAAACGATCAAATATTATTATTCAAATCATGATCAATAATTATTTTTTCATATACAAAAGTTTATTTATACTACATATAATATTGATGTAGGTATGGATTAATAATATTTTCTAAGAAATTTTGTTTGTAATGTATATCAAATTTGCAATTAATGTTCTAATAAACTTTGATACTGCAAAATTTCAAAAATTTTATAAACATAAAAAGATAAAACATTGACTATATTAGAAAATAAAATAAATAATACTAAACATACAAATATTATATTATCATTATTAATCATTTCATTTTTCATTTTAACTATAAATATTTTTACATACATAAATCATTCTTATTTACTTCTAATTCCATTTTAGATATATCTCTAGTTTATTTTTATACATTCCATTTATTCATTTCATTTCTATACTGGTTTCTCAACCCCCACCCCCATATAATTTTGATATATGTATGTATTGTATGTTATATAACTTGAGTTAAAAGCTAAAATATTCATTGTGAGAAACATTAAATGTTTGTTTGCCTTTGAAGTGAATCAATACATTGAGATCGATTTATGTTGTTAACGGAAACGATCAAATGGCATAACAATGAACATTTTTTTTTTTTTTGCATTGCTAAGTTATCTAATGTGTGGCCTTTTTGACAAGCAACATAAAAACTCATTTATTATTGAACCATAAAGTGTCTTTCTTGTTATTGTTCAAAATACTACAATACAAGTATTTTAAAGCTTTTATTATGTTTTGCAATATTAAGCTAGTAATTGTATATCGGTCTATGTTATACTTTTATTATTTTATCGTTATAAATATGTATGAGCAAGTAATAAATAATTTCAATATCAATTTATTTTACATCTTAAAACTCATGAGTTAGATTGTAAATTTTAATTAAATAATTATTTAATACATTATTTTATACATTATTATAGAATGAAATTAACAAATTTATATTGTACAATCAAAAATGAATGAATTTGAAGAAAATCTTACATATTATATTAATATCAATATTACTTTAATATCAAACGTTTACCACTAAATGGTAGAATGAACTTAACTCGTTTTTAATTAAGATCTTGTCCCTCAATACTTTCATTAAAAATAGACACCTAAATATATGAATATATGAATTTCAGACTTTTGCGTTTTCATATATTTTTTTTTTTTTTTGACATTTTAACAAAATTAAATTAAATTAAATCATTGAAATATCAAATTCTCATATTTAATAAAAAAAAATATATATATAATTTTTTTTTGTATATTTTGAAATTAAATTTATACAAATATAATATATATATATATATATACGGTTTTTGTCTGCACATTGCTCAAAATTTTAAACATTTTTTTTCATTTCTTTGCATATCATGACCGCTAGAATCTAAAAGTGACTAGAATTTTTCATGTCTGTCTGTCTGTCCGAACAATTGCGACGTTATAGACTCTAAATTGTCTGAACAGATTACAATGAAATTACATCACAATATTCTTATATACCTCTATTTAAACATAGCCTATATATTATATCAAGAATAAAGGAAAACCTTTTGCATACAGACTTTCAACTAAATACTATCTATCACTTCGGGGATACAGGGGACAGAGCATTAATTTCTTTTTAAGTTTATAATTAAGGAGAGATGAGGTTATGAAAATTATTGAATTGAATGCATACTTATATATCAATATTAATAAATTAATATGAAATGAACAAAGATGACGTTAATTTTGCATTTCATTTTAAATTCTTATTAAAATATTAATGATTCTCATATCATAATAAAAATTTTAATTAAAATTAGTTTTTTTTCTTAATTTAATTAAACTTGCTATATATAATACATTAATAACTGTCACAATTTTTTTTTTAGTGCTGTTAAATATAAATTCCAGGATTTATTAATTTATTCTCTCATTCTAAAATTTCCTCTTTTGGGTTTGGTTCATATCCAAAAGCCTGGTAGAATACGATGAAACTAACCTATATAATATTCTAGAACAAAGAGTCTGCGTTGGAAATAATTAATTTGCGTTTTGGCATTATGCTATTTAAACGACCCATACCACACCTCTAAATATACTATTGACTGCAATACCACCTCCTCCTCCTCCCTCATTCCTCCCTTCCTTACTCTCTATTCTATCTCTAAGTAAAATATTCAACAAAAGCTTTCTCTATTTAAATTTTAAATATTTTATTAAAAATATTTTTATTTCTTAGGAAACTTAAAATCATAATAAATATTAGGATACTTTTATGTGTTTTCTTTAATGTTCTCAATAAATTGTGTTATATGTATAATTATTTTTTTTCAATTCTTTCATTTTTATTTATTAATTCTTTAATTTATCTTGATCGAGATAGATTAAAACATAATTAAGTATAACGTTACTCGCTCTGAGTGAGTGAACTTAATTAAACTAAAAGATAAGTTACTCCCTCGGTTTGAGTGGAGCTAAAGCTCATTATTGCACTAAAGATTAAATTAAAATAGAGGAACGGGAGATAAAGGTAAAAGTCAAACACAAAGAGTGATTAAAGACCTTTTATTTCTCTCGAGAAAATGAAAATGCCTAGAATCAGTTACATTTCCATTATCTGATTACAATCGCAACCCTTCTGAGCATTCAGTTATTTTTTTTTTCTTATACAATATGATACGGCCTTGTTTTTATATTTTACTTCATTGGTTATTGGCGAAGGGTGTTGTTTTTTTTTTTATAAACTCTTCCTTAAGTTAAATCCTTTCTTGTTTCTCTCTTATCTCTCTTGCAATTCTTGTTATTGACTCTATGAATACCTTATTTTATTCTGTCTGAAAAAACATTCCCTTTATATTTTTTGTTTCCTTTTTAATTTGATTCTATTGCATTATTTTTCTAAAATTGGAATCTACTTTCCCTAAGCGAAATCAAATTAAAATAAAAAAAAAAACATATTTAAATTTGTTTCATTATTTTTCTTATCATAATTATAATTGTTCTGTGATAGAAATTTATCCTTGTTCAATTGCGTGTCTAAAAGTCAAATTAATTTTTTCTATTTTCAATACGAAATTTTGAAAGTATATACATATGAGCCCCGTTTATTTGGAAAAATGGCCTAACTCCGTTTTTCTTCTTTTTGCCAGCTACCATTGTTACATGTACATTTCAAGTTATTTATCAGTGAAGTATTTCAGGTTGATTATATTCCAAGCAAATACGATAAATCTTTGCACATCAGTTTTGAGAAATAATCAATAATTAAACCGTGTAGTTTGAAAGTAGCCTAACTCCATTTATACTTACATCAAGATTTTGGCGTGGTGGAAATACTATTAAATAAAATAGTTTACTGTTCGTTCCCCAAGATTATTAAAAGATTATTAAATAATTTTATTATAAATGAAATGAGACAAGAAGATTAAATGGGCAAAGAATTCTAATGGAGAATCAGTAAACTGGTTAAAAATATGTTGGATGCGTTTTGTCAGAAATGAACCGAATAAAATTATCTGACCATTTATGAATGAATGAAAATTTTAAAGTTCTTAATTTATTATACTAAGTCGGGGTAGATATCAAGAAAATTTGAAAATTATGTATTGACACCACTGAATGAAAATTTTAAAGTCCTGAATTTATTACCACTTCGGGGTAGACCAAGAAAATTTGAAAATTTTGTATTGACACCACTCTATAAAATTCTCAGACCATTTACAACAGCAAAATTCAAGAACATGATTGACATATTACGATAAATACCACTTGAACATGATAATTTCTTTAAATCCCTTTCTCACGTACAAAATGTAAATTAATAGTAAATTGTTTTATAATAAATTTCTGTTTGTAATTTTGTATGATATGTAATTAAAAAATGTTTTGAATCGCATAACTTATGTTTCCTAATTGTTTTAAAGATATATAAAATAAATTCAGTATTGTGTTTTTCAATTTGAAGCATCTTAAATTATGTTGAATGGACTTGGGCCAGGGCCGTCCTAAGATTTTCGGCGCCCGTGGGCTCCTAAAATTTTGCGCCCCTTTTCATAAGAAATCACACAGAACGGTTAGTAAAAATATATAAACCAATAAAAAATGCCGCCCCCAGAAGGCTTGCTCACTAGGGCTATAGCCCAATTAGCCCTGTGGTTAGGGCGGCCCTGACTTGGGCACCTTCAAATTTTATAATGAATTTGGTTGTTAATTTTGAAAGTGGCCTAACTCCATTCTTAATAAGAAAACGCAAATTATTCACTTAATAATTGCCACTATTTTAATAAGAACTATAAATTTAACACCCTTCGATACACTTAAGCAGTAAGACTTATTAAGATCCTCTACGTATATTTTTAAATTCATTGAAACGCAAACAACTCGATAAATATACGTAAATATCTCGATTTGAAGATAAATGGAGTTAGGCCTCTTTCAAAATAAACGGTGCATATATTCTTTCTCAATTCTTTTCAAGATTTGAGTTTTTTTCTTTAATAATTTTTAATCAGTATTTAAACGGATATTTAGTTTGCACGAAAATGGGTATTAGGTTGATCGCTTTAGTAAAAAAAAATGCTTTAATGCCATTAAGATCGAATCGGTCTTTTTCTCTTTCTCTAGTAAAGGGATGATGCTGACCTCAACTTTGGCCCGGTTCCAAGGCGTCTGGTTTTGTCAACCTTTTAGAAAGTCTGGTGGGAAGAACGATCTTCTCATTTATTGTTTTTATTAATGAAGAAAGATAACATAGGCATAAATTGAACTGTCGATTTAAAAATCAATCATAAAGCATAAATTATACATGATTACATTTGAGAATATATTCCAATAAATGAAATTTCTTTCAATCACTTGTTAAATTAAATAAATAAAAAATATAAAAAAAATAAGCTGGAGTGTCTCCACTCGACTATCTCGCAATTTGAATTGGATTAAATAACATAATATATTATATTTAAATTAAATTTAATTAATTATAAATTATAAATAATAAATATTAAACCAGCGCATGTTTGGTTTTTTATTGATGGCACCATGGCACGTGTTGGCGCGTGAGATTTGCAGTGTTAAAAAATTAATTCTGGTACTTTCAGAGATTCAATCAAGCTGAAATTCTATATATAGCAGTTTTATACAATGCTTAATCATGTGAAAAATTATCAAACATATATCTTTATTTTTACGGTCACTTTAGAGGAAAAAAAATCAAAACGTTGTAGGTAATGACCCTCTACCGGTTGAGCTACATTTCTCAAAAGTTGATAAAAAACTATGAATTTTGAATAATGCTCATGTACCAAATTGCATCATTCTAGCTCAAACCGTTTTTGCGTAATCTTGCCTACATACATACACACACACATACACACACACACACACATACATTTTTCTCAACCTTAGTGAAAATGATTCAGGAACCTTCAAAACGTATAAAAACATCAAAATCTCAACATCGAAAATTTTCGTGATCGCAATACTATCTCTGGCGAGATAGTAAAAATTAAAAAATTTTTTATTTTTAAAATAAACAAAAGAGTAATCTTATAATTATGAATATAAAAATTCAAGTGGCAACCACACAATTTCATTTATTAGAGTCAGAATGAAATTAAAAATTATATATTAATATGAAAATTAAACATTGTGCTCACTCATAATAATGAAATTATAAATGGAATAAATCAATAAAATCAAAAAAAAAAACAAAAAAAAAAACAATTTAATAAAGAAAATTACATTCTATATAAATATAAAATGACATTTGTATTTTTTTTTTATTTTGAAATTATTTTCAATCATAATTATTTACCTATTATTTTTTTTTATAAAAGATGATTTGATATAAATATAAATTTGTAATGGGTTAAAAAAAAATTTACTATAGAATAGATGTTTAAATGTTTTCTTAAAGTAAACATTTATTTAATGTTGATAAATCAGCAAATAATTATTTATTGTTTTTGTTTTTTTGTTTTGTTTTTTGTTTGCTTTTCAACAAATTTATTATTACTTATTTTATTTTCATTTTTTTAAAGTTAATAAATCAAAATTTTAATTTAAATTATATCATGAAAAATAAAATTTATTATAAATATTTGATTAATGAAGACCTCAACATCAGACCAACATAAATAAATGATTAATGAGGATTAAAGAAAGTGTTTAACGGATTATAAATTAAATTTTATTAGAATCTCTTTCGTCAAATAGACCAGACAATAAATTGTACCTAAATTAAACAAATATTGAGAAATTTTATATATTAATTAATGAATTAATTTATTTATCTGATTAAAAAAACGTTTTTCTTATATGAATGAAATAGATAAAAATTAATGATATTGTTACACTGGAAAATTAAATCATTTTTTAAAATTTTAAGATTTTATTTTTATTTTTATGAAATTAAGAAAATTGATTAATTAATATGAAAATTATTCTACTGTTTTCTAAATAAAATGATATTAGAACTCTTGGAATAAAATGAAAATTACTCGTTATACAAAATTGTGACCCATTAATTTTCATATTCAATATTCGTATAAATTCCACTCAACTATTTCCAACTTAATACAGGGCCTCTCTTATAAATTATAGAGTTGTTGAAATATAGAAAGAATCATGATAATATAGGGAAACATATTCTCTTTGACTGTCATCCATAAGTTTCACAGACTCGTTTCACTTTCCATTTCCTTTATACTAATAAATAAGCCATTCTCTATCCTTCTAATAAATTTTCCAGTTCTGTTTGTTTTGTATTCCACTGAAAATTTATTTCTTCTTTGGGATTATATACAGTTTAGAGTATATTTAATACATTTATATTTATTAAAATATAAAACGTATGATTATAATTATAAAAATGTGAATAATTCTAATCAATTTTATGGAAGTAAGAATTTTTTATTTATTAAGAAATGATAATACTTGTCATATTTGAAACAGTTAAATTATGATTTTACAGATTGTTTCAATAATAGATTTGTTTGTAAAAAAATGGAAAAAAAATATACTTTGACTTTGTGTGTGTGTGTGTTAATTTAAAAAAAAAACCTCCGACTTTTGTATATCCTAGGCAAGGTGAATGCCTATCAAGTCGGTTATATAAATTAGATGATCACTAGAACTGATCCTAACAACTGTTACCTTGATTTTCTTATTCGGAGGCGCTATCAAGTAGCTTTCTCAATGTTGATCCCAGAGGCTAGCTTGATTCCGCCCCATAGACCCTAGTTAGAGAAAATGCCTTCGGACTTGAATCCAGGACCACGAGAATGTGAGCTACGCTGACCCCTATCCTGTGGCCCTTCAGTTAAATTTAAAAACATATTTTTAATAAGAATATGTCATATTTTTCTTTCATAAAATAGAATTAAAAATGTGTTTTATCATTATGATTAATGTAAAAATTTATTTAGTTTAAACTGATTAAAAATTTTAGAAAGAAAATTTTATTTAAATTATTATAATTTTTATATAAAAAAGATATAATTTACTTTTTTTTTTATATTTTTCAAAATATCTAATGAATGCTTGAATAATTATGATGGCAATCGAACATGACATATTAAATATCAATGAATATATGACATTTCATTCAATATTTTCTATAGAATATGATATTTTCAGCACATACAAGTATATTGCAATCGGATGAAAAGTATATAAAAATATCGATAAAAGAGTTCAACAAGACTACCCTTTACAGTTAATGCATTTTATTTCAAAACAAAAGCGATACATAAAACAAAAAAAATCATTAATAGCAATTTCCATATGGAAACCTCTTAACCACTCTTCTATTATCGTATATTTTAATAGGTTATTTTATATTCATTATACAATAGTTATTTCTAAATAATTATACTGATGTCTAAAATCATGCATCTAGGATCCGATACAAATAACTTGGAGCACTCTATGTTTGCTGAACCTTAATTCGTTCAAATTTGATTGATAAAATGAATTAATTGATATCTAATTTCAAGAGTTCAACCAGCGCCCGCTCCAGAGCCGGCTGACCCGGACATTTGTCCGGGGCGGCAAATCTCAAGGGCGGCATTTTGGTCGTTATTGACATAAAATATAAATAATCAGTTAATCAAAATAAATATTTTTTTTATTGATAATTGTTAAGTTTAACTTAATTATGATGGATTTTTATCTGACTAAAAAAAATTTTGTTTAAAGGGGCGGCAATTTGTTTTTTTGTCCGGGGCGGCAAAAAAGCTACAGCGGGCGCTGGTTCAACTCTTTTTTTATTAATATTATACTCTGTAGATTAGTTTAATAAATAACATACAAATCAGCTGATTAACTAATAATAATTAATAACAGTTAGTTTTTCTATTTTTTTACTATCATATCCTGTCAAAATATCTGCCTTCGTTCACAGCGTTGTCTATCAGTTCCAAGTTATGTGTGTTGATCCCTACTATATTAGATACTCATTCAATCCCCATACTCTCTCACTCCCTTCCATTACTTTCACTTTCATTCATTCACTACATACCGGCTGATTCTGCCAGCAGAATTATTTTACCCAGCGACGAGTATCCCATCCATTAAATTCATTTAAAATCAAATAAATAAATTTATTAACTCATTAACTTTTAAACTATTCATTAATTAGTATCCTCAATTGAAATATTTATTATTTGTTATATTATTATTTTAATAATTGATTTGTTCATTGAAATATTTCAGTTTGTTTTTTTCAAATATGTTAACAGAATAATTTCTATTCTTTCTTTTCCTATTTTCATATTTCTATTATTTTTAATTGGTATTTTTATTTTATTTAAATTTAAAAGATAAAAGCTATTTACGCGATTACAATTATTATGGCATGGTATCATGTATTTTTATAAAAAATAATATTTCTATTAAATTCTGTGAAAGAATGTGAATATATTAAATTTTTCATTGAATAGTAAATCGGAAAATAAAATTCTAAACTTCAAATTCATACTGATTTAAGGAGTTTGGTTAATCAATTAAATATAAAACAATAACCAATATATTTAATTTAAAATTTAAAAAACAATAATATATATTTTTATTTAGGAAACACAGATATCTAGTAATCTAAGGGGTTGGAAACCTTTTTCAATAGCCGGGCACATTTCTGAAATAATATAACTGAGGTGGGCACACATGGTGATATTTAGAGCCATATTGAAAAAATTGGAAAAAAATCGAAAATGTTTAAGAGCCTGATCGCAAAAACATTTTACCTTGTTTTGTCGACTCCTGCTCTGATATATTAAACAAAATAATTTTTCAAAATTCAAAATAATCCATTTTTTTATTTCTGTTTTTTAATTGGGGGTCTTAAAATGTTAAAATGTAGTTTTCAATTGAGAATAAATATTGGATTATAACACAACAAATGAAGTCAGTTTCAAACATTTACCAGAGCCTGTGATAATAGATAAACTATGAAATCTTCTGATAATGGGTAATTTATTAATTAGTTAACACAATAAAAAAAAATCCTTTATTTTTAAACTTTCTATACTTAATACTCAATGGAGTTTAAAAAATTTAATATTTAAAATAAATTAATGAACAAATTAATCCTCAATTTAATATTATTTTATGGTACATATTTCATTCATTTCAACAAATCTATTTAAATATGAGAAATTCATCTTAATCCCAACAATATTTTAATATCCTCATATTGGTTTTTATAATATATCAACTATCCATTTTATCATTTTCTATTTATATATTTCATATATTTTCCCACCGCGTTTGTTTTCCATAAAATCAATATATCATTATTCCATCATCTCTTATTTGTGTTATATGTTTTATATTTATATAATTCATTTTTTTTCTGTTTTATTTTATTTTGTTTATAATATTGAAATAAAAATATGACAGTACTCATCTTCTGTTATTAAATTATGTATATCTGTTAAAAATTATTTCAATCTGTTACTTTGCATACTAAATATATCAAATTATTATCTTATCTTATTATACTGTCAAAAATTGTATATATATATATTTGTATTTTTTAAATATTAAACCGCTCGAAGGATTTTTTTGAAATTCACACCATAGATAATATTTATAAAGGAAAATCGATCTGTATTGGTTTCAGCCTCGGGAAAATCATCTTTGTTATTTTTTTCTTAATTTAAAATAGGAATTTTAATAATAAAAAGATACGGCACCGGGCAACGCCGTACAGAACTTCCTTAGATACAAAATATTATACATAAAATCAAATTAGAAATATTTATTTTAATAATATTTTGTAATCGAATTTCAAAATATATCTTATGTTATATCCACACTTTTTCTTTCCTGTCTTCTGTCTTTCGGTGCATTAAAATATTCGTTTAAGGGCTGTATGTTTTATGACTATTTTTTATTTTTACTTTCCCGCATACTTCGTATAAGGGAAGTATTGGAATCGTCAAAAATTTCGACTTCGAGATTTCGATAGATCTTGACGTTTTAGACCTCCCTGAGTCGGAAAATACCATTTTTCGAATTATGTCTGTGTGTGTGTATGTATGTATGTATGTATGTATGTAATGTCTGTAAGCAAATTTACTCAAAAACTAATCAAGCTAGGACTTCGAAATTTGGTACACCGATATTATTCACAGTTTGTAGATTTCTATCAAAATTTCGTCAAAATCGGTTAACCGGAAGTGGTACTTTACCTACAATGGTTGCGTTTACCTTTCAAGTAAAGTACCAGTTTGCTTCGAGATATTTTCTTCATATTTTGTATATAGATTTAAAAATATGAAAAAAATTCAGATACCAAATTTCATCATGATCTGACTACCGGAAGTGACATTTTACCTATACAAGTAGCGTTTCCTTTTTACCGACCGACGATAGTAAGGGAGGTATTGTTTTCACACCAAATTTCACCTGTGGATATTTTTAGGTACATATCTCCACGAATCATGCATTTTCTTAACAGAAAAAAGTATTTTTAGCATGATGTCTGTCCGTCCGTCCGCTGTGTGTCCGTAGAGATGTGTACAGCTTGAACGGCTCAACGGATTTTGATGAAATTTGGTATATTTACTTAATGCATCAGTAGGATGAATGGATCAACTTTTGGTGCAAATCCGGAAACCGGAAGTGCTAGTATTGCCGATCGAAGAGAGGAAGTGAAGGGTTATTTTCATATTAAATTTCACGTGAGGACATATCTCCACGTGTTATGCACTTTGTATTGGTTTTATCCTCGAGAAAAATCATCTTCATTAGTTTTTTCTTAATTTAAAATTATATGACGTCGCCCAGCACTTGATGACGTCACAGCCAGCCCTTATATATTATAAATAAAATAAAATTAAAAATATTTATATCCATATCTGTTTTTTTACATTTAAAATATCAGTTAACCGGAAGTAGCACTTTATTCTATATATATATATATATATATATATATATAAATGTTACCAAATATCAAATTTGACACCAATAAACTAATACGAACTGGCTCTTTATCAATACCAAGTTTACACAGTCTAAATATTCATTCATAACTCTTTATACCTATTTATATGCGGGAAAGTCTAGGGGAGGACACTCCCGCTTATTTTAATTTATGTTCTTTTAAATTATTTGAAATTATTTCATATATTTTGTCGTGTATTTATTTTAAAAAATAATCTTAATCTTAAATATTCATAGTTGATAAGGAATAATTAATTTAAAGTACCGAGCCACGTACCAGGTACTATAATATAATATCCTATATGTATAGTCATTTTATAGATATTAATACGACGTTCATACAATAATTATTCTATGTTAATTTATAATTTAGAAAATAAAAGCTTCGATGAGAGTGATTCATTATAAAAAAAAAATAACAAAACAAACTTCCTATTATTTTTTGTTACCAATTTTATTGTAATTCCCTTGAAATTACTTTTACTTATTTATTTCTAAATTCAAATTACATATTTAATCTTGATGAAATGAATAATTAATTACTTGTATATTTTCTTGATCAAAAACTGTGTGATTTTAATGAAGAAAATAAATTATTCATTAAACAAAAATAATGAAACTCAACTCAATTCCTCTTTTCATAAAAAATAATTTTGACTTTACCGAATAAAGATAAGCTGGCTAATTTAATAATATATATATATATATATATATATATATATATATATATTTCACCTGAGTTCCGGCAATTTTTTTTATTTTATTTTCAAATAATTGAAAATATATCATAAGAAATTTTATTATAAGTTTTCTTCTTACCTGGAAAAATTGATATGAATTTATTGAATTGAGTAAAAATTACATATACAATTTGTAAAAAGATGAAATGATTTTAAAAGCGGATAATAATTATATCGAATCCAAATCTCTCGATCTTCATTGAAATCCCATCACAATGATAACAACTTCCTCCCGTAACGAAGTTGAAAAAGAGTCTTCCATCGTATTCTCCAAGTGTCAATTGAGAAGTTTGCCTCCCCAGAAAGATAACGAGTTAAGCAGCTTCACATAGAAAATTAATTCAATTAAATTCATCGCGACTGATCATTGTTTTAATATTGATTCATCGAAGCACTCTCTAAACTATTTTAGATTTCACTGGATATATGACTTGCAATTAAGATGATAGGGTTGATGACGACGATGATGATGATGACCTTTTAACCCGCATCGGCATCGATACCGGCAGCCCCTTGGTCTCTACCCAATTTCTCAAAGCTCTATTGCCAGAGCTAACGATCCTTTACTTGGTTCGGCCTTTTTATTCCTTTCGTGACCCTTGCGGTCTTCGTCATCGGAGACTTTTTTGTACCCATTAGACACCATACAAACACAAACACACATTCAATCGTTTTTGTGTCCCCAAGAGATATAAACTATAGACAGCGGAGATTGAGAACAGAAGCGACGAAGAAATAAATGATGGGAGGCATTATAAATTAAAAAAAAAATCAGATAAATTTAATTGAATCACTCAATTCCATTGATAAAATATATTAATCTTTTTTTTTTTTTATTATTATATTTTTTATTTGAAATTATCATATTGGTCCCATTCGTATTTACACCTGTTTTAAAATTAACAATTTAAACATGTTTTTATCCAATGGTCCTTTGATAATTATAGTTGAACAAATATGAATAAATTTATTATTCATGTTGTTTCGATTAATTGAAATGGTCAAAACAAAAAAATTGTATGACAAGATTGAACATAGGTAAAATTTTGTTGAATATATATTTATATATAAAATAATAATACAGAAATAAATAAGTTTCTTGTCGAATTAAACGATAAATGTTAAAAATCTGGAGTGTCTCCACTCGAATATCTCGCAAATTTTAATTGGATTAAATAACATATATTAATTTAAATTAAATTTAATTAATTATAAACTATAAATTAAAATTAATAAATAATATTTATTAAATCAGCCCATGTTTGGCTCTTTGTTGATGGCACGTGAGATTTGCAGTGTTAAAAAAATTAATTTTGGTACTTTCAGCGATTCAATCAAGTTGAATTTATATATATAGCAGTTTTATACAATTTTTAATCATGTGAAAAATTATCAAATATATATCTTTATTTTTACGGTCACTTTAGAAGAAAAAAAATCAAAACGTTGTAAGTAATGACCCTCTTCCGATTGAGCTACATTTCTCAAAAGTTGATAGAAAACTATGAATTTTGAATAATGTCCATGTACCAAATTTCATCATTCTAGCTGAAATCGTTTTTGCGTAATCTTGGTTACATACATACACACATATTTACACACACAGACAGACATTTTTCTCAACCTTAGTGAAAATGATTCAGAAACCTTCAAAACGTACAAAAACATCAAAATCTCAACATCGAAAATTTTTGTGATAGCAATACTATCTCTGGCGAGATAGTAAAAAGCATTTAAAATACCTTATATGTATTCAATAAAATTTTAAAAAATACTTATTTTTTGTGAGAGGAAAGAAATTTTTTTTAAATATTACACTGATATTGGTATAAAATTAAATCATTTTAATATAATAATTACATTTTGTAAAATAATTTTATTGATTTTATAAAACATATTGTATTGATTTTGAATAAATATAAATTATTATTAGGTATGGAGACAAGGAAAATAAATGTTAGTAATTTTCTTAATAATAACACTATTCATTTAAATTTTATCATTCCAGAATCACTCATAATTATAATATAATTATGTGAAGAATGATAAAGATGTCAATATTTTCTTTATTCAAAAATAATTATTACACTCAAGGCTCGTTTTGCGTCTTTCAGAAAAAATTTAAAATTTCGAAAATGTGATTTACGCCGTTTTATATATATTTATGTTATTATTAATAAGTTAAAATTAAATTATATAAAAGAATATTTATGAATAGAAATTTTATTATTATCAAAGAAAATTTAATTTTGGAACCAAGTATTAATACGTATATGTCAATGTTTCGATTTGCCTCTCTATTTTCAGTCCCAATTAACGAGTAAATCGAGGTTTGGTTGTATTAACTATGAGACCTTAAATAGAAAAAGAAACAAAAATAAAAATAAGATTTACTTTATGATTATTTGATTATTTATTACCCATTTCAATTGATTTGTATTTCTTACTTAAATATTAATTTGCTCGATTTGAAAAGACCAAGGTTTATTTGCTGAAATTTTATTAGCGCTTTTAAACAAGTTTATTGAGTATCGTTCCAGGATGATAAACAAAAGTTTAAATAATTTGAAATTATTTAAAAATACAAACAAACAAACAAACAAACAAGGTTTATTTGAAAAAGCAAATCAAAGAACATTTCCCAAGCGTAACGGTTCTTATATGAGATATGAATTAATTCACTACATTAATATAACTAACAGAGTATTATAAACTCGTCTAAGCCAGAGTTGGAAATTCTACCAACTTACGTAAACTTTAGAATATTAATGGAAACAGAAGTATTATTTTTCAAACAAACATATATTCATACATAATTTTTATTTCTCAATGTTTACATATATCTATATACTATGTATTATAAATATAAAGCAATTACAATTATATAAAAAAATGATTATATATAATCAGTGGGAAGATGATTTGATTGTAAAACCTCTATCAAACTTATCTTAATTATTTTATTTATTATATATTATTTAAATTTTTAATTGTGTCTTATATGTATAATATATCTAACTTTTGTATATCTCCTATAAAAGAACATCACCTATCAAGTAGGTTGCTGTCTAAGCGGGGTAAAGGTGATATATGATCAGTACAACGGATACTCTTAAGCTTCTCTTAATTTTCTTGATCAGATGTGCTACTTTTTATTACAACTAGTTTCCCAATTTTGATCACGTGGACCTCATTTGCATAGACCTCAGCTGAGAAATAATCCTTTGCAAGGTCTAAAACTTGAATCAGGGACCAAGAGGTTAGGTTAAGAGTCAAACGTGTTGCCCCCCCCCTTCAGATTTTAGATTATATTAGAAGATTGATTTATTTTCCAAGTTTTAAGAAAAAATTCCAATTTGTTTTTTCATTCATAAATTGTTGTAGATATGTAGTACTTGTAGTTTGTAGTTAAATAATATGTATTTGTGATTCGATGTTCTCCAGGCCAAGTCCTAGTATAATTTCGTGCAATTTTAATACAACTTGACGGGTGATGGGAATAAATAAAGCACAAAATCCTCCACCATCAATTATACGTTTCCCCAGATATTAGTAGAATAATTAAGATATTTAGAATATTTTGGTCACAGGACATGTAGATTAACGATGTTCAAACTAGAAATACTCTAAAAGTGTATAAATGAAAGATATATTCATTGTGGAGATACCATATACTCTATTATATAATATAATGTATATTCATATTTTATTAAGTAAATCCTTTTGTAAATCATTTGGAATATAAATATTAATAAAGACAAATTATGAATATTAATATTAAAATTTTAAAGAATTGTATCATTTGAATTCCATATTTACTGTTTCAAAATATTATATATAATATTGCATAAATATGTATCACATGAAACCCAAAAGAAAACATTATATATATATATATAACACATCTCTTTAATCAAATTTATTTTTATTTATTATTAATTATTCCTCTTGATATTTTTCTTTTAATTTTTTCGGTAAATTAATGCAAAATAAACTCAATTCATTAAAAATAACTTAAATTAATTTTCTAACCAAGTGAATAAAGTTGTTTTAATTAAAGTTATTATATTATTGGAGGAGAGGTTACAGAATATAGGAGAACAGATCAAGAAGATTTTTCCCTTTACCTCATTAGCACATTTTATCAACATACCACATGTTTTTTTTTAGATCCCTTCTTATTGATTTTTTTGAATGAACTTTTACTTTTCTAAAATAAAAAAAAAATTAAATATTAATTTATATCGTTTTATTTTTCATTTAATCAATCTCTTTCTCAGTTGATAAGTGATATGTGATTTCCTTTTATGTTATCTTTCCTTTAAACAAATCACTTTTAATAAGCAACGGATAAATAAAATAAATAAAATACGAAAGATCAGCTATTTATCAAAATAAATTAGAAAATTTATTGATCTATTGCCTGTTGATGTCTATTTATAGTTGAGCCTGTCTCTATCTTTAATAAAGATAAAAAGAAAAAAAAAATAACTACAGGAAAAAAAGATAAACGTTAAAGAAAGTAGAGTTGAAAATAACTTAAATTGTTGATCATTATATATAAAAAATGTTTTTTAAACTTTGTAGAAAAAACAAATAAATGAATGAAAGGGGGAGAAAGAAGATAAAACATGCTGATGAATTAGATTATATATACTACATGGGCTGAAAAGTCCCGGGATTTTTCAATAGGTGACGCCACTAGAAAATGAACATGACTCATTTCGAGAGGCTCATCTGTCACTAGTTTATGTATGAAATATCACGACATTTCGTCTATTCTTATGAAGGCGAAAGTAGCGTTACTCAAACGACTGTAGCTTGTAAACGAATGGACGAAATGTCGTGAAACTTCATACATAAACTAGTGACAGATGAGCCTTTCGAAATGAGTTATGTTCATTTTCGGGGATTTTTCAGCCATATATATATATATTTATCATTGAGACCATTTAAACTAGCAATGTTATTTGATATTCTTGTAATGTAAATACAGAGAATGAATTGTATGGTTTTATTCACAATAATTCTAATTATGGTAAAATTTTAAACCTATCCATCACTCTTTCTTATTTTATGTCAATAGAGTTTGCTGTTTGTCAATATTTTAATAAATTAAAAAAAAAATTCTAGCATATTTCATTTTTGGACGTAAGTAGTTTAGTTTAATGTATTTGTGCATTATGCAGTTTAAATTTTACTTGATAATTTTAAATTTAAAGTTTAAATTAAATCGAACTTTGGGAAATTGAATAATAAACAAAAAAATGCTAGAGAAAAGTGAAATTGTTTAAAAGTAAAAAGATAAATATTTCCAATGTCTATTAGAAATAATTTTAAATATTTATTTTAGGTATTTAAATGTCAATCTTTGCGTATTAATATATAAAATACTGAAAAGAAATGATCTAATCATAAAGAAAGTAAATGTTTTAATAAATTTATTTGTTGATTTTAGAAATTGTACATTTTGTCTAAAATATCAGTCTTTATTCTTAATATTTTTTTTTTTTTTTATTTATAAATGTTTCAACTTCGTTTTTCAAATAACTTTATCGAATGCACTAAATCAGTGTTTCTCAACCTTTTTGGACCAAACGCCCCCTTTGTAAGACCCGCTTCTTAATTCGCCCCCTATAAATTTTTATAGATAAAAATTGCATGATAATCCCTAATTTAAGGTAGGTACACTAGGTGATACTTAGAGCTATATTGAAAAACCAAGTTTCAGAACCTGATTGCAAAATCATCTGACCTTTTTTTAGAACCATATTGAAAAAAATTGAAAAAAAGAGGAAATGTTTAAAAAGCCTGTTCGCAAAATCATCTTACCTTTTTTCGCCCCCCAAAAATAATAAATCGCCCCCAAAATCGTATAGTCAAATAATCGCCCCCTTTAAGATGTCGATCGCCCCCCAGGGGGCGATATCGTCCAGGTTGAGAATCACTGCACTAAATAATCATTAATTTTTTTTTTTTCAAATATTGAAATATTCTTTTTTATATAATTGAATTCATAATTACCCACACTGTGTTACATGCATTTTTTTTTACTTTGTATCTCTAAAATATCATATTGTAATTAATATAATATGCAATCAATATTTTCCACTGAAAAATATAAATATATATCAAATAATTAAAATAAAATAATTAAAATAAAACAAAAATAAAGATAATTAAATATAGTCATTTTAATTAACGTTTTTTTAAGCTAAAAGGCTTCATAAAACACTAAAAAAATATAATTTGTAGGTTTTTTTGATTAGATATTAATCAAATTTATGGCCTATGTTCAAATACAGGTATATAGAGAATACTGTAAAGAGCAGGGTTGGCGAACTTTTTTGAATGTCCGTGCCACAAAGTTATAAAAAGTTATTATGAATTAACTAACGTGCCACAATAAAATTGCTTGTTTTCACTATCGAGAAAAACTACCTTTTCCCCTCATAGACACAAATAAAGTCTAAAAAGAGATGTAGAAAAGAAAAGCTAAAATTATTATGCGACTTGTCTCTTCATATATGTATTTGTCCTACATTCGAAATGTTGCTTGGTGGAACAATACATAAATATCTATCATCTATTAAACTAGAAATAATTGCCTATATGTAAACTGTAGAACCGACACCGGGGTTGGGGACATTGGGTCAGTATTAACGCGGGATGGATGAGATAGTAAATGAATGAGTATCACTTATTTATCAAAATTAAAAAAAAATATTAAGTTACTGTATTTTTTTTTAAATTCTAAAAATGTAGTACTTACAACTTGTTTTATATAATAAATACCAAATTTTTTAAGTCGATAGGACGATATGATTACATTATAAAAAAAATATGTGTTAATTTATTAATATTATAATATTATTGAGTATAACACATCGTTCGCTTTATCCATTTTTCAAACAAATTACAAAGTAACTTTACTCTAACCTCGATAACTCTGCTGTCTGTGATCCGATCGACGTGAAATTTTTACACGTTTCATGTAGAGGTTCGCACTCTATGGAAACGTGGCCACTTTGGCTGTTTTTCCAAGCACCATCTCTGGGTTAGTCTCGGGAATTATTGAACGATGTGTTAGATAAATTACAATATATTTACATTCAGCTGAAATATTTACCACAATGAAAAAAGTAAAATATTATTACATAAGTTAAAAAGAAATAATTATGAAAAAAATATATATTTATAATATACCCATAGGTTTTTGGGGTGTATGAAATTAAATTTTAGTATGAGTAATTATAATAATAATATTTAATTTTAACCAAATAGTAAAAACTTTAAAAGATATCAAAAATTAAATTATACATTGTATATTTCAAAAGGAAAATAAAAAGTTAAAGAAAAAAATCGCGGTATTCAATTATTTTTTTTTTAAATAATTAATTAGATATAAAAAAAATTGAATATTTAATAAGGCCTCTTCCTTTTCCCATAAATTAGCTTTTCCAAGCCTCGCCTTATGGAATTTAGAAAAAGTAATGAAAAAGAAAGTTTACCTTAATAAAAAAATAATAATAAGGCATTTGGCCTGTAAACCTCTTTGAATCAGTTAGAGTGCCTTTGATTTTTTGGATTTCGATATGAAACCGCTACTTTGGGGGGAACCTGAAAAAGAACCTCTTTATCTAAAGGGTGCATAGTCTCTACGAATATGGGTGGATCGCCAATGCTAATCGAAAAGACCCTACGCTCAAAAAGTAATCAAGAATTCGTTCCTGTTCAGGCTATTCCAATTTTGGAACTGTCCTGAATTGCCATCCCTAATGTCCGCTCATTCGATCCACCTCAACTGCGCTCTCAGTAATATAATAACATATTAGATTATCAAATTTTAAAATAAATAAATTTAAGTTATTTTCTGAAATTATTATATTTTGAGAAAACTAAGTGGTGGGCGTAGAATGGAAATTGTTCAATTTCAACTTATGAATTGTTTGGCGAGTGTGATCTAACTATAAATTTAATGTAAATACCTATAATATGAAGAGAGTAAATAGTGAGAGTTGGGGTTTAGTAGGCCGACATATAATAATTTAGAAGATTTTGCGTTTTGCGGCTTTCTGTATGTTCACAATATTTACATACGTAAAACAAGTAATAGAAAAAAATCGAATGCTAAAGAAAACAAAACCATCCCCTCTTTGAAAGATAGCAAAAGACTCACAAAATATATTTCTATTTAAGTATTAATCAGGGTCAATAATCCTTTCTTAGGAAAAATATTTTTTTTACAAATCGGATTATCTTTTTTTTTTTAAAACAAAATAAAGAATCTAAATGAATTATATAAAAATATCGGTCAATTTCACTTCGCACCTAGACAAGGGGCTCCACAAACGGATTTATTGAAAAAAATAACTATAAAACCACTTATCACTTATCACTATATCACGTTTTTTCTTATATGTATGGTAAGTATATACATTAATTGAGAATAATTAAATTTATCTTTATAATCTTAACTTATTAATGAAGTAAAAGTATACTATAGGTTAGAAATGGCGAACCTTTTTCAAAGTCCGTGCTACAATGTTATAAAAAATTATTATGAGGTAACTAACATAATAACTAACTTAAAATTGTCATGATTAATTTTTTATGTTATATTATAGGTTTTTGTTTGCATTCACTATGGAGAAAAACTAGCTTTCTCAAAGACACAAATAAAATGTAAATGTAGAAAAGCAAAGCTAAAATTGTTATGCGATTTGTCTTTACATATATTTGTCCTTCATTTGATGAAACTATACAGAGAAATCTAATATCTAATTTAAAGTAAAATTTTTTCAACATTATTAAATAAACTTTACATTAAGACATCATTTAAATTATTTTTTTAGAATCATTTTTACTACCTCGTAAGAGATATATTGCGATCACGAAAATTTTCGATGTTGAGATTTTGATGTTTTTATACGTTTTGAAGGTTCCTGAATCATTTTCACAAAGGTTGAGAAAAATGTCTCTCTCTCTGTGTGTGTGTGTGTGTGTGTATGTATGTAGACAAGATTGCGCAAAAACGGTTTGAGCTAGATTGATGAAATTTGGTACATGGACATTATTCAAAATTCATAGTTTTCTATCAACTTTTGAGAAATGTAGCTCATCCGGAAGAGGGTCATTACCTACAACGTTTTAATTTTTTTTCCTCTAAAGTGACCGCAAAAATAAAGATATATGTTTGATAATTTTTCACATGATTAATAATTGTATAAAACTGCTATATATAGAATTTCAGCTTGATTGAATCGCTGAAAGTACCAGAATTAATTTTTTAACACTGGAAATCTCACGCGCTAACACGTGACGTGGTGCCACCAACAAAGAGCCAAACATGCACTGGTTTAATAAATATTATTTATTAATTTTAATTTATAATTTAATTAATTTAATTTAATTTAAATTAATATATGATATTTAATTCAATTCAAATTTGCGAGATAGTCGAGTGGAGACACTCCAGCTAATTTTAACTATTTGTTTAGTGCTTGCTTTTACTAAAACTATCTAAAATGATTAACCAATGAATTTTAATAAATGCTTATGATTATTAAATAAAATACTAAATTTTTTATTTAAAATTAATAATTAAAAGAAATTCTAAAAATACAATATAGCTAATGGTGACCGCAATATGAAGAGGGCGCACAGTAAATTTTCATTTTCATCAGTCATTTTCAAACTAATAGTCGCGAGTTTAGCTCCAAAATATGAAATTGATTTCTTATTATATGTTTAAAAAATTAAATTGAAAAACTTTAAATGACGAAGAAATATTATTGGTACATATAAAAAAAAATGTTTAAAATGCTTACATTAAAAATATTTCGGTTTTTCATATCCATGAATTACATTTAATATATAATAATTTTTTTTTATATATAATTTTTCTTTATTTTTTATTCAATAACATTTTCTTTTAATATATTATGTGTTGAACGACTTTTTGAAAATAGTTATATCTCATGAAACATAAAGTTACGTATTTTTTTTTTAATTCTAAACTAACAACAAGGAATTACCAAAAGCCCTTTTTTCAAATATATAGAATATATTTCACAATTTAGTCTCAAAATCAAATCATCTTGAGATAAACATAAATTTTAATAAATTCCTGGATATGAAATCTACTTTAAATTATTGGCAGATAATCTTTTTTATTTGTTCTCTAGAATCATATGATTTTCATTCTACATTACTTAAATTTAATTAATAATATAAATGTTTTTGAATAAATCTACTTGAAGTTCTTGAAAGTTCATCACAATTTTAGAATTCTCTTATAAATTGTTCAAAATAACGGATATAAAGTTTTATAAAAAAAAAAACATTCTAGTTACAAATAAGTTGACCTGTGGCCAGGTCCGAACCGACCGACGGTTTGAAATAAATTAATTTCCAGCTACAGAAACAATTTCAAATAATTTTCATATATCTATTAATGTAATAAAAAACAGATATGGATACATAAATAATAAATATAAACATTTTGAATTTTATTTTATTTATAATATATATGCAAGACCAGGCTGTGACGTCATGCATGGCTGGATGACGTCATATAATTTTAAATCAAGAAAAAACTAATAAATATGATTTTTTTCGAGGATAAAACCAATACAAAATGCATGATTCGTGGTGATATATAAAAAAATCTCCTTTGGTGTGAAAATAACCCTTTCCTTCCTATCGTCGATCGCTAATACTACCACTTCCGGTTTCCGGAATTGCACCAAAAGTTGATCAATTCATCCCACTGATGCATTAAGTAAATATACCAAATTTCATCAAAATCGGTTGAGCCGTTCAGGCTGTACACATCTATACGGACGGACAGACGGACGGACAGACATCATGCTAAAAATACTTTTTTCTGTTTAGAAAATGCATGATTCGTGGAGATATGTAAAAATCTCCACATGTGAAATTTGGTGTGAAAACAATACCTCCCTTACTATCGTCGGTCGGTAAAAACAAAAAAAAATGGCAGAGGGTTTATTTGAATTATTGACAAGTTAAGAATATTCTCTTTCTCAAAATAAAACTTAGAAATAGAACACAATGCATAAAGAAAGGTTAAATTCTAACATGGTTGTTCTGTACATACAGTCAAACATTGTTCCCTTTAAAATATGCAGATCGGTTTGTTTTAACTTTCCTCATTTGTAATTTTTATATTTTGCCATATAAATATTTACGTATTTTTTATATTTTCTTAAGAATATATAAGAATAGCTCTATTGTAAGTAATTATTTTTCTTTTTCTTAGTAAAATTTTAAAATAAGATTCTTATAAATCCTTGAAATTGTTGTTATAAATTGAAATATCTATAAAAATGTTTTTCTTCAATGGTAAGGATGAGTTAGCAAAGATATTTACAATAGCTATTCTAGTTGGTTGGGTTCTGTTATCTGAATCATTGATAAGGGGCCAAGAAGAGATATGCAGACTCTCTAACCCTATTAAAATTTCACGTTCCTACATCTTAATAAGTAATATCCTTCCTCGCCAATGACTTACTTCTTCTTTAATTAAATACGGAATACATTAACATATGAATATTTTTTCAATCTTAAAAATTATTCCATTTTGAAATGAATGATTTTTTATTCAAATTTTTTGAATCTCTTTTTAATAAATTTAAATCTTTTAAATAAGTTATTAGTTGACAAGTTAGTTTAATAAAAGTTGTATTTTATTTAATGAATTTTCTTTTAATTTAAATAATTAAATATATAAAATAAAAAAGTTAAATTTAAATGTTTTTTTCTCTCTTACACACAGGCACACACAGCATAATTTTTCCAGGGCATTTCAAATAATTTATGATTTATTTATCGATTACAGAATATTAACGAACAAAAGTACTTTTACTACCCTCATAAAACCTTAAAAAAAAGTATAAAAAACAAACAAATGACTTAAGCAATTCATTATTAGGAGAACAATTATCTATGAATGGAAAGAAATTGAAAAAAAATAAACTTTTCCTTTTAATCTTTAATGTCCCTGTCTTTATCATATCTCTGAAAATTTTAACTGGAAATACCTTATCTTGCTCTCTTTTTAAATATTTACTTTAATAAGTATTTTATATTCAATAAAGAATAAATTACTGAATTTTTATATTTTATTAATTTCTTCAGTATTTCAGAGAGTCATAGTAAATTTAACAAAAGTATTTATCTCTATGTTAAATTATACTTTTAAACTTATATTAAAACTATTTCTTGTCTTAAATTAGATTAGAAATTTTAAAAATTCATATATTGAAAAATTATCTTTAAGTTCATAATTAATTTGTTTTTTTAAAAAGGTATTATAATTATTGATAATAATTAAGATGATGAAAATGATTTCGATGTTGATAGGGGCAATTGCAAATTAATTTATCACTTGAAGATTTTTTAAGTTAAACTTATTTTTAATTATATATATATTTTAAATATCACACATATTGGGAATATCTCCATGGCTTCGGGTTGCCCAGTCAGGGCAGCACCTCCCAGGAGTAAAATCAGAGGCAGAATTCGCCAAATTTAACAATAACAAAACAATCTTAAAATTAAACAAATTACGCCCATTACAGTATCTCTTAATATATTTACTTACGTAAAATTGAATAAAATTTTACAATAAAATTTCTTAGAGGAAAAAATAATTTAAGATAAATGGAAAATCACTGAACTTATTATATATATATATACGGTGTGGACAATAATCAAGGTGACTGGTTTTGTCACTCCTTTTCACGGCGCTACACCTAAGATATCAAAACATAATTAAATAGGTATACGAACCCTCGATAACCAAAAAAAAATTCAGTTTTCTAGTGTTGATACTTTTTCGGAAATCATATTTTTTCAGATCAACTTTTTCTACCTTGTCACAAAGAAACCATGAATCCTACACTCCAAATACGGGCCAACATCAAATTCTGTTTCAAGCTTGGAAAAACAGCCACAGAAACATTGTGTGTTACCAGTACGAACCGCTCACAAAGCGGCAAAGTTCCAAGTGGCTTGGCCCCGAAGAGAAGCGACCCAAAAAAGTCCGGCTTCTAAAGAGTCGAGTGAAGACCCTTTTGACAGTTTTTTTTTATGCTAAAGGCATCATTCATCAAGAATTCACTCCCCAAGGGCAGACGGCCAATGGAGAATACTATTTGAAAGTCTTGGATCGTTTGCTGAAAAGAATCGCTCGAATTCGCCCTGAGTATCGCGAGCGAGGCTCATGGAGGCTATTGCATGACAACCCTCCTGCGCACTGTGACCGAAGGCGTTGTTCTTTTCACCCATCCTCCCTATTCCCCTGACCTAGCCCCAGCTAACTTTTGTCTATTCATTAAACTAAAAATGGCCATGAAGGGAGAGTGTTTTTCATCGGTCGAAGAAATCCAGAATTACGTAACCGCAGCCCTAAAGGGACTCCAAAAGAATGACTTCTATTTATGCTTCAATACATTTTACAAAAAATTTGAAAGATGTATCAATGAGGAAGGGATGTATTTTGAATAATCTGAAATAAAATTTATAAATTTGTAACCCGTTTTATTTTTATGGTCTCACTCATCTTGGTTATTGTCCAAACCGTGTATATATATAACCTATTAATTTAAATTAGAAAAAAATTCTCCTATTTAGAATAATTTTTCTATAGTGGGAACGGTAAACCAAACTTTGACACAAAACTGTCGTGGAAGAGTATACTTACTACTGTTAGAAATTTAGTTATAAAAGATAAAAAAAAATTAAAATTCACTATTTCTAGTTTTTCATAATACTAGCAAATAGATATTAAAGTTATTAAAATATTTATTTATTTATAATTTAGAAAATGATGTAAAGTACTATTTTCGGATGTTAGTGAAAAATTTGATATACATAACATTTCAGAAATTGATTTTAAACTTTTTTCCAATGTTGTTAAAAACGACTATTTAATTAAAATTGGAAATGCTATTACCATAAGTAAAATTCAATATTGTGAGTGGATTTTCAATCTTTTTATTGCCAGAAATTAATAGTAGTAAATAATAGTAAATAAATATGTTTTCAACAAGACAATGGCATTCTGTCAATGACAACATTTAAGCGAGGTAACATCAATCAACCATCAAGATCATGTGATTTAACTCAGTCTATCTGAAGGATTATCTTGTGTATATCAATAAACCTGAAACATTTGAGAAATTATTTATTAGATCTTAAAAATGAATTTACTCCCAATTTTTGCATGTTTTTTTTTATATGCTTAAAAGAAATTTAAATTATAATAATCGATTTCATCTGGATCATAAGTTTTGGTAACTTTTGGTTCATTTATTTATCATATAAAATCTAAATGCTATTATACATCAATTGCTCATTCCCAATATAATATAATTATAAACGATAAACTTTTCTTGCACTTTCTCTAAAGTTTTTTTTATTTCTCAATATTCATAGTAAAACCGTATCATAGAAGCTTTTATAAAATTCTAAAACAAATAACATTTCATGTATCATTTTACAGACATTGTTTCAAACCCTTAAATAAATATTAGGTTTTAATTCTGAAAAAATAATATTATTATTATTATTTAAAATTCTAGGTACTTCAATAGCAAAAAGGCCATTTATCAAAATCACCCATCATTTTTTGGGCACTGCTAGGCAAACAGTAAACTAATTCTATCCGATTCTATTATGTCAGACTTTACGCTGCCCGTGTTAATTACTAAAAAAGATTGGAATTTTTTTTTCCTACAACCAATAATCTATCTATTTAATCATACAATGAACAAAGAAACAAATAAATAAAATATCACAGCTCAATTAAAGAACTTTAATCGGGTCCCCACTGGACTTGACTAATATTAAGAAATAAACAATAAGTAAAATGAATATATAATAATAAAAAAAAAAAACCATAACAATCTATCTATCTATCTCTGTGGCTTTACGAAACTCGAAAGTTCTTCTCAGCAACCACATTTTTCCAAGTGCCCTTATCCTGAGCCATAACCCCTACTCTCTCCCATCTCTCTCACATCCCTTCCTACACTGTCCACCCACCGTCCTTGGTCTTCCAAGCAGACGTTTCTCAATCGATCTCCCCACCAATATATTTTTCGCCATTCTTTCTTCTACCATTCTAACCACGTGTCCTGCCTATCGCAGCCTTCTCGATTTTATAACCCTATGTCTGGAGATGCATAGAGATCATGCCATCCCTTGTTATGTAGTCTCCTCCATTCCCCAGTGACCTCATCTTTCTTCGGCCCATAAATGCTGCAAAGAATCATATCCTCAAAAACTCAAGTCATAGACCATGCCTCACAGCCACATAACAAAACAGGAAGAATAATTGTTAAATTTATTTTAATTTTGATCTCCTTTGATAATAATTTTGACGCGATAATTATTGCATGATAGCAGGCGTACCCTATTTCAACCTTTATTTAAATTCTACGTTTTGTATGTTAAGACTTTTTATGTTAATACTAAACAATCGATATTAATAAAAAATAATTTAAATAAATAAATTAATCTTAGTATTGTGAAATATTTATCTTATTTATAATTAGTCTTGTTGTGGATTTATTTTTCATTGATTTTATTTATTATTTATAATTATATATAAATATATATACTTTTAAAGCCAAAAGGGAAGTCATCATAGAAAATATCAAACAAATGTTAAGAAATTGAGTAAGTAATTAGTAAGTATTGGTTGGAAATTATTGTAGAATGAAAAAAATTAAGGAATTGTTCAATAGATAGGTTTTATTTAATTTTCTTCAAATTTTAAGTAATAATTAATAATCAATGAAATTAAAAGAGAATAAAATTGAATTATACTTTTTTTATGATTTTATTGAATTGAATTTGATTTTTGTAAATGAAAATTAATGAAAAATAATGTAATTGGTTAATATCCAATAAATAAGTATTAAAACATCAATATTAACTCAATAGTGAAGATCACTTCAGGTGGTTGCTAAATATCAATTTATTGCCTGAACTGCATTGCAGTGTCGTACATCTGCATATATACTCATGATATAGTGGATGTACGATTGGTGCACAAGTAAACAAGGCGATAACTGGCTCACGACGGGTTTGTGATCAAGTCCCTGCATGTTCTAATAGCTACAGATAGAGTGGAAATCGTAGAATGGGGCCAACTGGAGGAAAAGGGGAGGTCCAAACCAACCCTTGTTCTGGCGAGTTGTATGCTCCGCTGGATGGATGATTTATCATTAGATTCTGAATTGTTTGATAACCGGCTTTAAACAATGCCCTATATCAAACCAAGTAGATAGAAACTTACTCTCGGGTCCAATTATCAATTGATTTTACTATTGTCATATATCATATTAAATATAAATCATAAATAATCATTTAGGAATATAATGAAAAATTATTGTAATTTATCATCAGTCAATATTTTACAATTCATTTAAATAATAATTAATCGATATTATTATTAATAAAAAAAAATATATATTCAATTTGTAATTATTAATTTAATATTATTATATATTTATTAAAAATATAGACATTAAATGGTTAAGAAAAAACAAAATAAATAAATTAATAATAACAATTTTTTAATTAATATGGTTTCAAATAAATAATTCAAAACACAAAGGCTTTTGTCTCTTTTTAAGTTTTCAATTAACGTTTATTCATAGATGTCACGATCCTCTTAAGCGTGATTACACTTTTTTATTAAAATTTATTTCATAGAGAATCAGATATTTTTAATTAATTAATTACATTTTTGTGATTAAATATTTTGAAATTAATTTTTTGTTTTTTAAGATTTTACTGAAAACTAATGATTAAAAGTAGAGAGATTAAAATATTTGTAAATAAATAATGATGAAAAATTCTTAATTATCGTCCATTGGTTTTTTTTAGAAAAAAATTATTTGCCAATTTTAACAGAAAAATATTTTAAACAAATTTATTCAAATTATTTAAAGGAATTAGTAAAGGAGAGTGAACTTAACGAATATTATTAGACTAAAAAGCAACCAAGCACAGATATAATATTAAATTATTTGACTGATGTTAATTTCATGTAAATATTTATGAGAGAAGATGAGGAAATGAGAAAAATTAAAGGAAAAATTAACTAATCTGAATAATTGTCAGTGGCGTAGCGCAGGTTTCCGCCTCCAGGTGTAGATGTCACATTTACCGCCCTCTCATCCATTCACATATTGAATTTTCAATAAAATTTCATTTTATCCCAAACCTTAAAATTTATGTTTTTTAGTAAAATATGTTTTAATATTTAATATTTAGTCATAATTACTTAAATTTAATATAAATATTTATTATTTGTTGAAAATTATAAAAAAAAAATTATTGAAATTATGAAATATATACTATAGTTAATTCACACAAAATCATATAATATTTATTAGAAATAAAAATAAAATACATTTTCAAAATTAATTTTAATTTTGATAGTTTTACTTAGACAGTGGCGCAACCAGGGGGGGGTTTTGGGGGTTAAAACCCCCCCCCCCCCCCAGGATTGAAAAAATATAAATTGCTGTATATTATGTACTATTATTACAAATAGAAAAGAAAAAAAAAATAATTCTTAAAGTATAACTTAGTGTATAATAAGTAAGTTTATTTTATTTTAAACAAATTTCAACACAAAAAAATTGCTTATTTTTTCGTACAGAATTAAATATAAGAAATAAAATTTTTTTTTATTATTTCTCCTAAATCATAAAAAACAAAAGACTTAATATAAGATTACTAGATGATTGTGAAATTTTCCAATTTGACTATTATTTAAATATAAAATAAATAAAAATATTACTCAAATTCTAAATATTTTTTATTAATAATACATTAATTGCTAATTTCATAAAAATTATGAAGCGAAGACAAATATTTTCAAAATGGAAACGGGTAAAAATCCCTAAAGGAAAAAATCCATAAAAGTCAAAAATCCCTAAAACCGAAAATCCCCAAAAGCGAAAACCCCTAAATAAAAATATCGCTGACTGAAAAAATCCCTAAAAACAATTTTTTTCATTTTTGTATTAATTTTAATTGTGACTCAGAAAAATAAATCACAAGGTGAGCATGACACCCAGTTGCCTGAGACACGACCTCCCAAGGAGGTAATCGGGCCTGGACCGAAAGTAGGGGAAAATAGGTAAAAAAATACATACATAGGGCCCACACACGTGATTTTTCCAAAAAATGTAAAATAAAGGCAATTTACTCAAATTCCGTTTATTATCATACGTTTTAATAGCTTAATGATTCCAAATACAAAATACACCATTTGCACCGTATATTTCACCAGGGAATATATAACGCAATTTGTGAAATTTACTATCATCAGAGGTTGTCTTTTTCATTTTGCTCAATGCATTTATAGAAACATCAAATCAATGCCAGAAGTTTTGAAGCTCTATAATGATATAGATAATCCTGACAACTCCACTCATTTACGAACTCTTGCAGCTTTGGTTTTGGTATCACCATAAAAAGTCATTGTAGCCTACCAAGCATTATCTGGACGACCAACAGGGTAAAACTTCGTGATCTTTTTTCTTACTTCGAGCGCACTTGGCTAGGTGAACAATTTTTGGCTGGCTTTTATGACCCCGAATTCGACATTGGAACATCTCCGATGCCACTTTGATGGGTTTGCCTCGAACAAACAATGCATTGGAAGGCTACAACAATGCTCTTCGTTCACGCTTAGGAGGTTACAAGACATCAGTATGGAACCTGATTAAGCAAATCCATATTGAGCATAACCTTATCTCTTTGGAAATCTGTCGTGAAGTTCGTGGTAAGAAGCCTGGTTCACCAAGGAAACGATTCAGCGACTCGCATGATAAGCTTCTGACTATAATGAAGGCAAACCATGAAAAATGGGACGCTAAAAAACCAGATGGAACAGATGGGATGACACCAACTACCTCATTTAAGTCTCTTCGGCTATTCATTATTAAATAAGTAAAAAAAATCAGGGAAATTTTTTATTTAGGGATTTTTTCTTAGGGATTTTTACCTGATTTCTTTCAAAATATCCTGCCACTACGGGCGGACGAAAAGCTTTCGAAATCTCTAAGTAGTTTTTTATAAATAACTCCTTTATTATTAAGTTTAGGTAAAAATGAATATAATGAAACTTTTAGTAAATTCGATTCCCTATAAATTTAATACGATAGTATGATAATTCTCATAAAAATCGGTATTTATTGAGAAAATCAATAAAATGTGCTTTGACACTTCTTTAAACTACCCTTACTTATGATCCGATCTTGTCCAAAAACAATCCAATCCCCGTCCATCATTCCCAAAAAAAAAACATCTAAATATCAAATTTCAAGACAATATCTCATTTTGTTTAGACGTAATCTCGGTAACAAGCCGGTTCAAAAAATTTTTTTTGCAGTTTTGGATTCAGAACCGTTTGAAAAGTGGAATTCTCGAAGAATCTCGGAGCAAAAATTTTCAAAATTTTCCGATCATCGTATAAGCTATCCTTATTTCATGAGGAAAGCTAAAATGATTTACTTATAGCTGGAAAAAAATATTTTCTTTCTAAAACTGTGAATACGAGTAAATAAAATACAAAATTAAATTTTATTGCCAGATTTTGTAAAATCAGTGTTTCATTTACAAAACTTTTTTAAATATTTAATATAAAAAAAAAAATCTTAATGAAAATTTGTCTTTGAGAGAGCCCGGGGGGGGGGGGGGGGGCGCCATAGGAAGGTGGCTAGTCAAAACCCGCCCCAGGATCAAATCCTGGTTGCGCCACTGTACTTAGACAAAATTATTTTAGAACATTTCTTGTTCAATAATGAAGAGTAGCGCCGGATAAAGGGGTGGGTAAGCCGGGCGCCAAATTTTGAGGGGCGCCGGTTTAAAAATAAAATCATTTTTTACATTAATTATTAATTTGTATAAAAAGGCACCAAATTTTGTTATGACCGGAGAACTCAAAACACTAGAACCGGCAGTGGTATAATAATAATAGTTGCAAATTATAATTACAATAAGCATTGTTTATCTTAAAAATATATTTTTTTTATTTTAAATTTTATCATAATATTTATAATTTTTTCAACAATCTACCGTATAGGGCCAATTAGGTTTATTATTATAACAATATGAATTTTGTTACACTTCAAAACATTCACCTTTTTGAGACAGTATTAAAAATCATTATTCTTTTAGTCTTAATTTTTATAAATTTTCTAATTGAGACAATTTCTATTATTTTAAATATTTTTTTTTAAATCTTCCCATTTTGGATTGAAGCCTTTTTTCACAATTCCTAGACCCTAGATCTTTTTTTGATGATCTTGGGTGTTACTTATTTTCTTATTTTTATCTTTCTCTCTCGCACTCCACTATTTTTTTACTTGCACAATTTAAGAAATAAAATATCTTCAAGTTGAATTCATTCAAATCGAACCAAGATACTTCTTGGAACTAAAATTTCAAATATCTTTTGATGAGAATGCAACAGCAGGGTTGAACATTTTTTTTTCTATTTATAAATCAAAATTATTCATTTCTCTTAAGACAACATGTGTCTTTAACAAATTTAATAAAATATATTTAGGAAATAAAGTATTTTCAATTTACAATCCATACATTAATATATTTTCTTTCTAATTTGACTATAGTCATCTTTCGTTTGATTGCTTAATTTGATTTAAATGATAAAGAAAAATGAATATGATATATATATATATACTATCTAAAAAGGAAAGGTCATCGAAGAATAAATGAATGCATGAATGAACGGTTTTATTATAGATAACAAAAAAAAAGATAAAAAAATGTAGAAATGAAAGCAATGAAGCAAGAGGGTGCAGAACAAGAGAGGATTTATAGAGTTGTCATAAAAAATATCAGAAGATAATAATAGAAAATGGCTCTCAGATGCAAAATACAACCCCCTGTTTTTTATGAATTTATTCACAAATAAATATATATTGATAAATAAATTATCTTTATATAATATCTCTTTATGAAAACAATTCTTTATTACCCATTTCATATATTTTTTAATATTAATTTCAAATAAATACATTTGATATTAAAATAATCATTCTAATTTAAAATTTAAAATTGTTTTACATTTATTTTAATTTTTTTCATTATTATATAATATTTTTTCTTTAGATATATATATATAGGGTTCAGGTTCTAGGAAATTCTCTAAATGAATTTATGGCACGGAGTCCACTCTGCATGAGGAATCAAAATTGTAAACATAGTTGATAAAATGTAGCGCCTCCGATCGAGAAAATCAAGATAAAGGTAGAGAGGATTCGTTCTATCTGATCATGATCCTAGAACATAAAATATACAAAATTCAGAGGTTTTTTTCTTATTGTGTTCATCAATATATTTTAAAATAATGACATACTATAACATTTCTACTGTTATTATCAATAATTACTCTTTTTCTCTTCATTGTGAAAAAATTTGTGATTAACTTTTTAACATTGTTTTCCCTAATTTCATTCACAATGTGAATTCATTCAATTATAAAACCAAGAACAGTACTGTATTGTATTATTTAAAATGGAAAACATTTAATCCAATAAACAAATTATTAAATATGACAGAGCATAATTAATTAAAATTTTATAAATGTTGGTCAGAAAGAGGGGTGAATGAAATTTATATAGGATTTAAGGTCTCACATCTCTTGAAGAAACAATATATATAATATAATTTTAATTAAAAAAAAAATTAAATACTTATTCTATTAACATTTTTTTTTAACTTCAGTAAAATATTTGCATATTTAATGGTTAGTTAATTAAAATTATATTTTATAAAAAAACATAGACATTCAAAGTTAAATTTTTGAGGTTATTAAGTAATTCGTACCGCAACTAAATAATTTAATTCTTTTCGTCAGACTCCCATGTAATCGATTGGTGGTTAGTGATTTTTCTTTTATTTAAAATCATTTGATTGATGGTATTTATATTTTTTATTATATTTTAATGATATGTGTGATTTGGTTTGAAAGCTCCATACTTGTTGAAAGAAATAATTTAATTTTATATTATATTAAATAATTAAATAATTTTTTAAAAGGGATAATAAAAGTAAAATTAAATATTTATTTAAATAAAAAAACTAAATGTATTTGACGAATTTTTGTTTTCGTTATTGATTGTTAAACTTGACACTTGTTGATATATGATACAAAAAAAAAAAAATAAATAAATAAATAAATACAATAAAAATACAAGTTTATTTATCTATCTGTAAATCTAATTTTATTTTATGAGTAAAAATTATATATATCTCTATTCTTGAAAACGATATTTTTTAAAGAAAAGTTTTTGAATTGAAATATCAATGATAGGAAAACAAATTCTAATTGTTTTTCTTAATTAAATTGATAAATCAATTAACATATATTAATAGTGATTTAAATACATTTTTTTATTTTTGAAAAACTCTAAATTTAATTTTTAGAATTTTTCAAACAATTTAATAATTATTTTTGGAATGATATATATACATATATAAAGAAATTTTTATACATTCACTTATTTATTATTTTTCAATATTAATATAGATATTTTCAAATAAAATAATATTTTATGTTTGAATTATAGTCAAATATATTATAACCTGCCTTATCTATTGATTAACGTTAAAAATATACATAAATAAAGTTATAAATTGAAAACAAATAGATATTAAAGTATATTATGCTTATAAATAAATATTTTATAATATAATATATATTATATAAATATATAACATTAATAAAAATATCAAAAATACCACCCGATTAGTTTCAAGTTTAAAATTGGAACTAAATTGTAGCGGTTGCCTAATTCCAGGGGCTCTCATGATTGAATGTGTCAGTTGACGTGTTAACGTGTATTTTATTATCACATTATCTGCTCATATAATATTTGCTCTATCAATTATATATCGGTAAGTTACTATATATATAATATTATTTAAATGTAAATAACAATAAAAACATAATATAATATATAATATATAATTTAATATGTAATAATATAAAGTATACGATATTGAAGCAAACCGTGACCTTCCAATCAATTTGCAATTTCAAAAAAAGAACAATATTTTATAAGGTATGCATATTATAAAATATGTGTCTAATTTTTATTGAATTTAATATTACAATAGAAAAAATCCGACTTTAATTTATCTTGAAGACAAACCGGAATATAAACAAATGGAGGAGACATCTGCTTAATCTCATCTGCTTGGCGAGGACCACAGCCTCTTAAATATCATAAATAAATTTAATAAACCCTTAATATCTTTTTAACGATATATTCATAAAGTAATTAATTTAGTCATAATTTTCTTAGAAGCTAATAAAATTGTGGGATGTCCAAATAAATTTCCATCAGGGGAAAATTCAAGATTGGCTGTAGATAATTTTCGAAGAGTTTCTAATCAACACGCAAGCTGCTAATCTTCAGGAATCTTCGCTTTATGATCTCGGCAAACAATCGCTTTGTTTATTTTTTTCTTTCCATCAAATTAATTTTAAAAGACTTTTCACTCCAGACTATGCAAACAAAGATTTTTATATTGACTAATTTTAAATGTTTAATTAATTAATGTCTTTTGATAATAGAGAGATAAAGTGATGGTTATAATTTAAACATAATTAACAAATCAATCTAAATTTAATCAGGGTATAATTATGGAATGGTTGTGATAGTTTTGGAACAATATGAAACATGAGTTTTACAGTCTCTTTGATTAGCAAATGATGAACAGGATCACATGTCAAAAATTCTCAAACACTATTAAAATTAAATTAAAAATTTTAAATAAAATTTTCAAGTTACCCGATACGCCTTGTAAACAGAACAAATTGCACAGCCCTTTAATTGGACTTTCATCCCTTTGGGAGATCATTAAATGACAACATATTTCAATTGAAACCAGGATGATAGAATAGCATAATAATTTCTAGCCAGCCACTAAAACCAAATGACTCTTCCTCCCTCCTCTCTCTTTAATGAATAGTTAACACATATAAGTTCGTTTATATAAATAAATATAGCTTAAAATGATAAAAAAAATGAGCTGTGGCACAGAACCGACCGACGATTTGAAATAAATTAATTACCAAACAACATTATTGGTATATATATATAAAGTATAAAATAAAAAAATATTTTTAAATCTTGAATTAAAATGACTAAATTATATTATCTTGTGTTTTATTTTTTGTTTAATTACTCAATTAATAATTACTAGTATATTTTAAGTGAAATAATTTCCGACAACGAATATAAAATTAATGTTAGTAAACTACCACTTCCGATTTCCGGATATACACAAAACGTTGATGAATTACTGCTACTGATGCATTAAGTAAATAATCCAATATTTTATCAAAATCCGTTGAGCTGTTCAAGCTATACACGTCTTTACAGACCCGCAATGGACAGAAGGACGGACAGATATCATGCTAAAAATACTTTTTTAGGTTAACAAAATACATGATTCGTGGAGATATTTACAAATCGCCAAATGTTAAATTTGGTGTGAAAACAATACCTTCCCGTCGGCCGGTAAAAACAGCATAGTTTTTGATTTTTTATAATTGAAAATAAAATAAATAATATTTATTTTTTTTTAAATAATTTTAGTTTCCTTTATACTTTTACTTGAAATTATAAATTTATCTTCTTTAACAAAAATTTTCTTCATAATTTTAAATTAATTATTAGACATTAATTTTTTTATTAATTCCATATATAGTAAAGAAAGAAAAGAAAATTGCAAATTTTTTTTAATAAATATATATTTTGTAATTGTAGTTTGTTGGTATAATATAATAGTACCTGGTTCATCGAGCCGCTGCTCGGTACTTGAAAAAAATTATTCCTTATTAACTATGAATATTTACGATGAAGATTATTATTTAAAATAAATAAACGAGACAAAATACATGAAAGAATTTCAAATAATTTAAAAGAACATAAATTTAAAAAAAATAGTCATAAAACATAAAGCCCTCAAACATACGTATTAATGCACTGAAAGACAGAAAAGTATGGCCTGTGGATATAACATAATATATAATATATTTCGTAATTTGATTACAAAATTTTATTCAAATAAATATTTTTAATTTTATTCTATTTATAATATTTTGTATTTAAGAAAGCGTTGTGTCCGACGTTACCCGGCAATATTTTTTTATTATTAAAATTCCTATTTTAAATTAAAAAAAAAACGACGCTAAAACCAACCCAGATCTATTTTTTTTTATAAAAATTATCTATGGTGTCAATTTCAAAAAAATCCATAGAGCAATTTAATAATTTCAAAAATATAAATATATACACCATCTTTGCTAGTATAATAAGATAATATATATATATGCATATATATATATATGGAGAAAGTCCGAGGCCGTCATGACTTTGCCAATTATAATTAATTAAATTTAATATATATAATTAAAAACTCTTAGGCTATAAAATATCATAATATAAATTAAAAAATTGTTTCTAATCTAACTGTAAAAGAAAATATTTCTTATTTATAAATTATATATAAAAATATAGATTATCTTTTTCTAATGAAAAAAATTTCTTGAATTATTTTATTTATCAATTTAATTATTAATAAATAAAATATAAAAGTTATTATATATTTTCTAAATGCAGGAGGCAAACGGGCACAGCCAGAATAATTCCATTGTTTATATTAATTCATTGAAAAGCGATAAGCAACCTCGGCCAATTCTTTGAAAAATACGAATATTAAAATAATCAAATAAAAGAAAATAAATGAAAAGAATTTCATTTTTAGTATACATTGAACAGTGAATAAGAAAAGACGCCAAAATGACTGACTTAACGTTCTAACAGGTAATTAACAACTATTATAATTGTATGTATATACCCACTAATAATCTCTTTTTAATTATAAATATTAATTAATCATAGTTATTCGTTTAATAAACTTTCTCTATGAATATTTATTTATTAATTATGATTATAATAACATTTATCATATTCATAAACATTTATAGTTATATAAACACTTTATATACTTCAATTACTTTATACAAGGTGAATTACAAATGATTTGTATTTGATATTCTTTGATTAATGAAGAAAAAACTAAAATAAAAATTAGCTGGAATGTCTCCACTCGACTATCTCGCAATTTGAATTGGATTAAATAACATAATATATTATATTTAAATTAAATTTAATTAATTATAAATTATAAATAATAAATATTAAACCAGCGCATGTTTGGCTTTTTGTTGATGGCGCCACGTCACGTGTTGGCGCGTAAGTTTTGCAGTGTTAAAAAATTAATTCTGGTACTTTCAGCGATTCAATCAAGCTGAAATTCTATATATAGCAGTTTTAAACAATTATTAATCATGTGAAAAATTATCAAACAAATATCTTTATTTTTACGGTCACTTTAGAGGAAAAAAAATCAAATCGTTGTAGGTAATGACCCTCTTCCGGTTGAGCTACATTTCTCAAAAGAAAACTATGAATTTTGAATAATGTCCATGTACCAAATTTCATCATTCTAGCTCAAACCGTTTTTGCGCAATCTTGCCTACATACATACACACACACATACACACATACACACAAACACACACACACACACAGAGAGACATTTTTCTCAACCTTAGTGAAAATGATTCAGGAACCTTCAAAACGTATAAAAACATCAAAATCTCAACATCGAAAATTTTCGTGATCGCAATACTATCTCTTGCGAGATAGTAAAAATAAAGCATATTAAGATTGATTTTTCTATTCTAAAATTCATAATTAATTTCAGAATAATACTTAAAGACATTATTTATAATATTTTGTATTTAAGGAAGCGTTGACGACGTTGCCCGGCGCCACTTTTTTATTATTAAAATTCCTATTTTAAATTAAGAAAAAACTAACAAAGATGATTTTTACCGAGACTGAAACCTTCTTCTTTATAAAAATTATCTATGGTGTGAATTTCAAAAAAATCCTTAAAGTGGTTTAATATTTCAAAAATACAAATATATATATATATTAATATTACTATCAGATTTATCAGGAATATAATCACGTATTTTTGTGAGATTGTTTTCTCGGCGTTTCGGCACCCATTTTGGCGCCATTTTCAAGAGATTATTTAGGTGGGAATATTCGGGCTGTTGTCCAGTGCGGACGTGTGCCAGTCTATGGATTGCCCAGGATTCTTCGGAGCTCTACAGCAACGCAGTGGGTACAAAACCATCCAACTTATCAACCCAAAAATATTCCTACCTAAATAATCTCTTAAAAATGGCTCCAAAATGGGCGCCGAAACGTCGAGAAAACAATCTCACATAAATACGTGATTATATCCCTGATAAATCTGATAGTAATAATAATAATAACATTCACGGAAATCTAAACCAATTTATATATATATTTGCTAGTATAATAAGATAAGATAAGATATAATAAAATAAATTTACTAAATAATTCAGTTTTTTCCATCTTTGTCATTTTATTTTTATTTATTTTTTTTTTGTACTCTAAACACAATTTCAAATATAATTGAACGTTTAACAAGTTTATATTATATATTATTTATATGAATTTAGTCTGGATAAAATTACATGTAACTTGATAGAGCCAATTAAAGTTCAATCAATCTTAATGCCATTTAATCAGACAGTCATTTGGGAATTGTAATTTGAAAATTACATGAGCGCATTGAAAAACAAAAATCCGATCTAAATCGAGGTGTAGAAAAGTTATGTTTAAACAAATTAATAAGAAGGGTAAATAACGAAAAGAGAGAATGACAGAAGGTGAACTTTAACCGAGTGTTTAAAATAATTAATTTGTTTATAGACCTTATGTGTTAGAATTTAATCTGTTCGAATTTCATTGGCGTGACTTATCAATTGAAATAAATTATAGAGTTTTGTGATAAAATGTTTTGCCCCTTTCCCTATACTTTCTCTAAGATATTATCAAGCTTAAAAGTGGTTTATAGTAGAGAGGAGTATATCCCAATCCCTCGACTCCTTCCATCTCCAACTTTCTTTCCTTCCCTATAATCTCTGACCTCGCGTGACAAGATGGCGTCTAACGATACGCAAAATGGCTGTCATAAATACATAAGATGCAAATCTACTACTCTCTAGCCAGCTCCCTTTTATTTTTGAACCCTCCCCTTCTTTAATGGACTTTGTCCTTTATTAGTTTTATGTTATTTGTTTGCTATTAATAAAACCTTGGTTAAAAAAACTTTTCTATTCATAAGTATTGATAGAAAATAAATAAATAAATAAATAAATTTAAACAAATTACTTTCCAAATGAATTAGGAAAAGGGATTTAAACAGGCCAATGACTTTTTTTTCTCTCGATTAACTCACAAAAAAAAAAAAAAGTTTGCCCTTAAAAAACGTTCGATTTAATAAATTAGAAAGAACTAAGACATACACGACTGTTGAGAGTGGAAGTTAACTCTTTCGTTCTCTTTTTCTCTCCCTCTCTCTCTCTGTGAATTTCAAAATACAATTTTATTTTATTTAATGTGAACACGGATTAGAAAAAAATCAATGCCTGTTATCAGAGCGGTGTCCCTAAGGGAATCATATATGGGACTAGAAAATCTTCTCTCAAGCCTTCGTCCTCAGAGATCATTGTAAACCCTGTTATAAAAGTTAAACCCATACGGAATTCCTAATAGTATATTTTATATTGAATGAGAAACAAAATTGGATGGATTCTTCAAAAAAAAAAAAAAAAAAACTTACTATAATCATCAAATTTTATTTAATATTATAAGTAATTCGACAGTCCCTTTTACTTTCTTATAATAAATATATGTATATTTTATACATATTTCTTAAACAAATATTAATTAACATAAATAATATTAAAAAATGACATGTTTAATTATTTAAAAATGTATTTATGTTCAGTAAAGTCAAAAAACAAAGCAAAAATTTAATTTTTCTAGATTTGGCTATATAAGTATAAAAAACATCTGACTTTTGTACGTTCTACGCCTATCAAGTCGGTTATATAAATTAGATGTCCTATAATCAGTAGAACGAGTCCTATCAATGATTTTCTTGATCGGAGGCGCTATCAAGTAGCTTTCTCAATGTTGATCCCGGGGGCTGGGTTGACTCCTCAAGCTCAAAACGTTTTTGCGTAATCTTGGTTACACACACACACACACACACACACATTTTTCTCAACCTTAGTGAAAATGATTCAGGAACCTTCAAAACGTATAAAAACATCAAAATCTCAACATCGAAAATTTTCGTAATCGCAATACTATCTCTGGCGAGATAGTAATGATATTTAATTAAAATCAGTACATACATTGTAATATTATGTTAATTGGATATTTTGGTTGTTGCAAGATCATTAGTAACTGTATCGTAGGTAGTAAAGATAAATATATACGAGGAGTTTCTAAAATGTTCGGTAACTGGTATGATAAAAACATTAAAAAGAGAATGTTAATTGTAAATACCTTTATTAATCTTCAAAATACTCTCCACTAGCCACAACACACTTCTGACAACGTTCGTATAACGCTTGAAAATTGTAGGAGAAGTCTTGATGTGGAATCGTTCTCAGAATAGCCGTCACAACGTTCAGGCCGGCAATCCACAAGCAGGACACCAGAAAACACTAATTACTGTGCCTTTGCTAATACCCAATTCTTCGGCTATTAGTCGCAAAGTCAATCGCCGATCTTTTGTTAGCATCTCTCGTACACGTTCAGTGTTTTCTGGTGTCCTGCTTGAGGATTGCCGGCCTGAACGTTGTTACGGCTACTCTGAGAACGATTTCATATCAAGACATCTCCAACAGTTTTCATTCCTTATACGAAAGAAGTGTGTTGTGGCTAGCGGAGAGTATTTTGAAAGTTAATAAAGGTATTTACAATTAACATTCTCTTTTTAATGTTTTTATCATACCAGTTACCGAACTTTTTAGAAACACCTCGTATATATTTATCTTTACTACCTTCGATACACAGTTACTAATGATCTTGCAACAACCAAAATATCCAATTAACATAATATTACAATGTATTTTAATATATTTGAAATTTATTTTTTTATTTTAAATTTTAATTTATATAATATTTTATTTATAATTTATAAAAAATATATCAGTTTTATGTTCATTTTCACAAAAAAAAAAAAAAAAATCTGCACTGCATCCACACTTAACTCGTAATTTTCTATAAAAAGTCAATTGAACAAAAAAAAATTTATATTAATAAAATGTAAGTATTTCATTAACAAATGATTCATCAAAAAATTATAATCATAAACATTTTGATTTCTATGAAATATCCAGATTTTCAAGCGATTACTTGCACGCAGGCCACTGTCATGATAATTTATTCAACCTACATAGGAAATACATCTTATTTGCAGATAGAATAGATTTTTAAAATATTCCATTTAATGATAAAGTCTATAATTTGTTTTTTTAAATAACTCTTTAACAACTCTTCTTTCTTGGATGGGAATTTCATCATCAGATCACGTCATAGTTTTCATTAATTTAGATAATATTATTTTATGTTAAATAAACTTATGAATTCATATAAATAAATAAATTTATCCATTTAATGTTATTTTAATAATTGTTATTTTGCTATTGTATAATTAAGTTATCAAATTTATACAATATTAAATCAGATTCACGTTTAGTAAAAAGTTACTAACTTTATAAGTTTGTAATTTAAAACTTTAAAGAAAATTATGAAATTATTCAGTATAAAGTTAATTATAATTTATAATTTTTGTTAAATGTTATTATTAGGTTAATATAGTAATATTATATTTATTATTGTTATTGAAATCTTGGGCCAATACGCTTGATTCACATCCTCATGGACCCTGGTTCAATTCAAAAGAACTTCTCTAGCTCAAGAAAATCAAAATAATGGTTGAAAGGATCCGTTCTACTGATCATAGAACACCTTTACCTTTACCCCATTTACACGGAAACCGACTTGATAGGATGTACAAACAACTTCGTAGGATGAACAAAAATCAGATAATTAAAAAGAGTAGGATGTTAAATGTTCTTATTATTTTTATTTTTATTTGTATTTTTCTTATAACATTATAAAATCAAGAACAATATATTCTAATATTTTTATAATACAATATTTTATAATATAATGTAAATAATATTAATTAAGTTTTTTATGTGCATTTTTCAGGTGGGCAAATAGATCCTCCACTACTGCCAAGAAGAGAGAATTTGCTCTAGAATTTCGACAGTATTTATAAAGGTAAATCTTCGAAATTTTTTTTTTTTTAATTAATTAATTAAAGGGAATATAGGTTTATCATTATTCATGCATATCAATTAAAATTGAATATAAAAAAGAAAATTTCCATTTCATTTAAAAATTTTAAATTTCATTAAATTTAAATTTAAAATAAACTTGACTGATTTTTGTTATTTTAATATAAAAGAGAGAGAACACTATCTATACTACAATAACAATGAATGCAAGTAAAGGTGAAGTAGGTTGAACAACCTCCATCTGCTTTACAATACAAAATTTCTATTTCATGATGAAAATAAGTTCAAAGTATAAAATAAGTTTTTGATTTTTTGATAAATTATAACAAAGAAGAATTTCATAAAGTGTTTTCAGTATTTTGTTTAAAAAATAATGAAAATAAATAATTTTATAAAAGTATTAATCTCAAAAACAACTAGAAATATTTTGATTAATGATTTTCTTTTCTTTTATTTCTAGTTATTTATTTTGTTAGAAATATAGATCTAATAAATACACCTGAAAAATTTTGTTCTATTTAAAAGGATATATTTACTTACTAAATTTTACCTAAATTGCATAAATATTTGTAAATATTACTTAATATATATTATTAATACATTAATTTTGTATTGGAGATTATTCTTAGAATTTGTTTTTTTAAAAATGTTCAATTTAAAAAAAAAAAAAAATTATCTTTTTGTCAATTTTTAATCCATATTAAAACAAATAAGTTCTCCCTCGTTGATAGTAGAATTTCATTGCGTCAAGAGAAACTTTTCAAGTATTCTTGTGAAAACTTTAATGATTTCACTTAGAGCAACATTTTGAATATATTTTAAGACAATCCGTGAAATACCAAATGAGAATCTATCTATAAAAACAAAGATTTCTAATAAAATCATAATTTATGAATAAAATTAATTTCATAATTTGAATAATTACTTTTAAATAAAAAAATAACCACATAATATAAATAATGATTAATTAATAAAAAAAAAATATTTCCAATATAATAGAAAACAAATAGACATAACTAGACTATTTCCGTGATTAACTTTATTATTAAGATTATTATCCTTTAAAAAATAATAAAAATAAAAATTATTCTATTAAATTAGAATTTGAAAATTAATAAGTATATTATAATAGCATATTTGCTGATAATAATATTAATATACAAATTCACAGCCATGTAGTGATTACCAGATTTGACAGAGAAATTTATCAATCAAAATCATCTCATAATCATTTTATATAAATACATTATATACATATATATATATATATATATATATATATATTGGTGTGTATATATCAAATACATATTACACATGCAATTTAAGTGGATTGGTTTGGAAGGCATCACCAGCAGGGGTCTCGGTTTATATACTAAGTTTTCCATCCTATTTGAAGGGGTATATGTATAGACTCAAGAATATTTGAATATTTGAGTGACTGGATTGGTTAGACAGGAAATATGAAATATGTATATTTTCGTGGGAGTAAAAAGGATATCAAAAAAAAAAAAATAAAAATAAAAATAAAAATTTCTACCAATATTAGTATATACATGTATATTTATATCTTTTTATCTATCTTTCTATCTATATAAATATAGATAGATAGATAGATTGGGAACAAGCATCAATATTCTCTCTTTAAATTTTAATTCATTGAATTCCATTTGGGAATGGAATCCTTTTGCATTGAAAGTGACATCAACTTTGAAATAGATTTCTTTAACGAATGCTGATTCCTTTAAAGTTGGACACATTTCTTAGTTATTTCATTGAAAATGGAAATTACATTTTCAAAATAATTCATGTATAAATTAAAAATATTATGTTTAACAAAGTTTATAAACTAATATGTTAACATGTTTCAAATTATAATATTATTATTAATGGAATTAGAATTGGTATTAGAATAAGAAGTTGAAGATTATTATTATTATTATTATTTGACTGTGTACTGGAATTTTGAATGGAACTTTTATATAAAAAATTAAATTTGAATAAATTATCATACTCAAAATAGCCAATAACTCTTAATTATTATAAATTAATAGAATATTAACTTATAATTATATAATATATTTTATAATTTTTTTTCTCTATAAGTAATATTATATTCTTTATATAAAATATTTTATTTTAATTTACATCAAAGATTAGAATTTTATATAAACTTGTAGTTAAATACATTAAAAGAAAAAATCTGGAGTGTGTCCACTCGACTATCTCGCAAATTTGAATTGGATTAATTAACTCATATATTATATTTAAATTAAATTAATTAAATTATAAATTAAAATTAATAAATATATATTAAATCAGAAATGTTTGTCTCTTTGTTGATGGCCCCACGTCACGTGCTGGCGCGTCATTTGCAGTCGTGTTAAAAAAATAACGGTACTTTCATTCAATCAAGCTGAAAAACTATATATAGCAGTTTTATACAATTTTTAATCATGTCAAACAGTTATCTTTATTTTTAGGGTCAGATTAGAGGAAAAAAATGAAAACATGGTAGGTAATGGTCTTCTTTCAAATGAGCTAAATTTCTCAAATTTGAAAACGAATTTTGAATAATACCCGTATACCAAATTTCATTATTCTTTCTCAACCTTAGTAAGAATAACTTAGGGACCTTCAAAACATATAAAAACATCAAAATCTCTACATCGCAATACTATCTTTGGCGAGATTTTTAATTAAAATATTAAAAATTTATAAAAATTTTATTTAGATATTTTTAATCTCCAAAATATAGAAACATTTAACAGTTTATTCTTTTAAAGTAAAATAAAAATCATTAAAAAACAGCTAATATAGATTACAAAATAAATAAATTACTTATTCTGCTCCGGTTGATAAATTTATACAACGTAGATCTTATTAATTTGAATAAATAATTTTATGTTAAATTTTTTTTTTTATTGTTTTCTTAATTTTTCCATCCTTAAAGCTTTTAATTTATTTACCATTTTCAATAACATCTATGGGTGAAATATTTCATTTAAGAATATTCAATTTTGTCGTTATATTAATTTTATAATATCTATAACCAATAAAAATGTTCATGGAAATTAAAAGAAAAATATATATTTCTAATAATAAATTTTATATTTAAATTTTAATTTATCATGCCAATTGGTTCAATATTTTTATTTGTAATATCTGATTTTATTTATGCAATAACGATTTTTCTTTTTCCGCCCACATCCATTAAAAGAGTTTTATTGTATTTTTATAATGTAATTTATTCATTTATTCTATTTTTAAAAATTAATTTGTTATGTGATAAATTGATAATAAATTGAAAGAAAAAATAACACGAATTTTAATTCAATAAATTATATTTCATCATTCAACAGTTGAAAACAAAATCCGAAAAATCTTGTTAAATTATCATAGATCATTAAATTTAAAATTTTGAATTCTCTGAACGATACTATAATGTAGAGTAGATTATGAAAAAAAATCTATTTATAGAGCTCGGCACAATGCAATTAGCCGGGATACAGTTTACTGATAGTTTGGTTGTGCCCCGGCCAAAACGCTTTGAGTAGAGGAAAATTATTAAAGCAATTATTCCCATAGTATAATTAACATAATCATATTTATATTATTAATTTATATATTAAATATATTTTACAAAATGTAAATTAGATTAGTTTTTAAATAAAACAATGATATGAACTTCTAATATCTATTTTTCTTCATTAGAGAAAAGAACAAACAAAATCCGAAATCATTTATTATATGTACCTGTAAGCAAGATGAAAAGCTCAGAAAAAATGATTTGCGAAGTATTCCATAACTTATATAAAGAAAGCTTGTATTTTAAGCATAGCATACTCAAACATAGTCTCCCCTACAAATCAAATATCAGTACTAAAAATTACAATCCTAAATTTCAGTGCGATACGTGTAATTTTATAGGTACAACCAACCGTTGAATTTGAAAAGTTAGTAAAAACATTTTATTAAAACATCCCAAGTTTTGAGTCTTCATTGGAGATTTCAAAAACCTTAATTTCAAAACTAGGAAGCCACTACAAAGTTGACATGTATTTTTTTTATTATATAAAATATTCAGATAAAATTTAATTACCTTTTTGTAAGTCGAAATAGAACTTAAAAATATTTTAAGTAAAAGGGAGTAAAATTAATTTAAAAATTAGTAAAAGAATTTTAATCTATATATATATATAAAAATTAAAAAAATATTTTAAAAAATGGTTTAAATTTTCATTAAAATACCAAAATCTATCATTGTATTGAGAATTAAACTTGAAATCAAATCAATTTAAATAAATTAATATTATCATTTAAAGCATAGGTTCCCAAACTTTTTTGTGTCGTAGACCCCTGTCATGTTTTTCGGTTTTGGGTAGACCCCTAAATTGATTTTAATTATTTATAAAAAATTTTTACCCTTTTTTTAGAGTCTTATTGAAAAATCAAAAATGTTTTAAGAGCCATGTCGGAAAAACAATTTACCTTTTTTTTAGAGCCACAATACACGTAGACCCTCATTTTCATTTCATGGATCACCAAATTTGTTATTCGCTGCCGTAGACCCCTAGGGGTCGATATAGATCACTTTGTGAACCTCTGATTTAAACATTCTAACACATTATTTTGATTAATTTTGAGTAAAAGTTGTGAATAATATTTTTTAATATTATTTTTTCTTTAATATTGTAATTTTTTTAAATAATATTTTTAGAATCTTTTTTACCGACCGACGATAGTAAGGGAGGTATTGTTTTCACACCAAATTTCACATGAGGAGATTTTTTACATATCACCACGAATCATGCACTTTGTATTGGTTTTATCCTCGAGAAAAATCATATTTATTAGTTTTTTCTTGATTTAAAATTATATGACGTCACAGCCTGGTCTTTCATAAATATTATAAATAAAATAAAATTAAAAATATTTATGTTATATCCATATCTGTTTTTATTACATTAATAGATATATTAAAATTATTTGAAATTGTTTCTGTAGCTGGAAATTAATTTATTTCAAACCGTCGGTCGGTTCGGACCTGGCCACAGGTCAACTTATTTTACTCTACCCTATATAAATATTCATTTTACAATAAAAATTACTATACTAAAAAAAAGTTTTAATTAAATAGAAATAATTTAAAAGAAAAATTAAATAAATATTTTTGGAAAGTATAGTTTATAAATTAATTGGGAAATCGTGAGACAAGTTAAAAAAATTGCTTTAATTACGTTTATTAAAATTCCTCATTCACCTAGACACTCAACAATTTTTCAATTTTTTTCCATCTTCCTCTCTCACAAATATAATTTGCAGTGAAAAATAGCCTAAAGCATGTCTCTACAATTAAACCAAAATGTTTGGTAAATGCATGCATAATAAAAAAAAAAAATGTTTATTTCAAATTCATATGATATTTTTTTTCTCTGCTAACAAAAGGATAATTATTTTTTGTATTATTTACAAATGTATATAACATATTATATTGGTAGTATAATTTTTATATAATTTATTTATTTTTTTAGTTTATTTTTTTAACAATTAAGTGTATATTGCAAAATTGCATTCTAAATATTCACAACTGAAAACAGTTTCATTTATTTTCGTTTAATTTGATAAACTTTTTTATAAAAATAAAACAATATTAATATATAGATAAAAATAAAATTACAATAGGTGTAATTATTTTTATTTAATAATATATTTATTAAACTTCAAAAGTAAACTATGATTTAAAAATAGGAAAAATTTACTTTAATAGTACCCATGAAGAAAAATCTAGAATTAAATGCAAGCTTTAATAGAAAGTGAGAAGGAAATAAAAATAAAAATTCAAAATTAAATTATATTTATTAAAATTTTTTTTCAAAACTCAACAAATTTACTCAAAAACAAAGGGGAAAGTGCATATGGGTCTTAAGTCGTACTATTGAAGAATTACAACTATTTTTCTTGACTTTATTCAATTATTTATGAACAGACGTGACAATCATAATTCTTTGTTGTTTTGCACTAAATCATGTAACAAGAGTCCACATTTTAAGCACTTAATCATGTTTTCTTCTCGGTTCTCTTTACACAAGTTTTGATCTTGTTGTTACAATAGAAATACATTTGTAATTGCATGTATTGTTATCTAAGGTATACTAAAGTCGAAGTTATAACAAGTACGATTGAAGAAATAGAACAATTGTATTCAAATGCATATGCCAATTCGAAATATCATGGCGTTGCGCTTTATTGCAAAAACTCATTTTTCATTAATAAATATCCAAAATTCTGAATTCTTAAAAGTCATGAGTTTTATTATATATGTTACTTATAAACAATATGGCTGACATAATAATATACTATGATGTTAAATTGAATTTTTTTGCATTACATTCTTTGATATGGTACGACTTGGGAAGTGTGACAAGTAACGCAATCTTCAAATACATTTTTTGTTGTTCAAATATTTAAAAAACATTTTTATGAATAAATCCCAAAATTGTATTAATTTCTTACAAATATTTATTTTAGAATATTGTGATATATTGTTTGTTTTTTTTTTTACAAAATATTCAAATAATGATTCATTTAAAACGAATATAAATAAAATTAGCTGGAGTGTCTCCACTCGACTATCTCGCAATTTGAATTGGATTAAATAACATAATATATTATATTTAAATTAAATTTAATTAATTATAAATTATAAATAATAAATAATAAATATTAAACCAGCGCATGTTTGGCTTTTTGTTGATGGCACCACGTCACGTGTTGGCGCGTGAGATTTGCAGTGTTAAAAAATTAATTCTGGTAATTTCAGCGAATCAATCAAGCTGAAATTCTATATATAGCAGTTTTATACAATTATTAATCATGTGAAAAATTATCAAACATATGTCTTTATTTTTACGGTCACTTTAGAGGAAAAAAAATCAAAACGTTGTAGGTAATGACCCTCTTCCGGTTGAGCTACATTTCTCAAAAGTTGATAGAAAACTATGAATTTTGAATAATGTCCATGTACCAAATTTCATCATTCTAGCTCAAACCGTTTTTGCGTAATCTTGCCTACATACATACACACACACATACACACACACACCCACAGACATTTTTCTCACCCTTAGTGAAAATGATTCAGGAACCTTCAAAACGTATAAAAACATCAAAATCTCAACATCGAAAATTTTCGTGATCGCAATACTATCTCTGGCGAGATAGTAATAAAAAAGGAGAATACTAATTATAGATTAGAAAATGTTCCGTATCACTTATTAGATACAAGATATTAATTTTACAAAATAATATATATCTAGGTATATTCTTATGTATAAAATTGATTACAAAAATTTAATTAAAACATTTTTTTTTCAATATATAGGTAGATAGGATATATAAATATTATTATTTCATTATTATCTAAAAATTATTTCCTGATTTTAATTAGAAAATATACAGATATAATGAATATATTAATAATTTATAAGTTAAAGGCCAATATTGAATTTTACTTGTTTTTTAATAATAATAAAAAAAAGTGAAGAGAAAGATTGGAAAAATGTGAAAATTAAATTAGAATATTTTAATAAAGTTGAACAACAAAGGGTGAGTTTCCAACATTGAAAATAGTTAAGAATACAACTGGGTATCCTTATTAAATATAAAAATATTAAAATAAAAAAAGTATCGAAAAAATTGTTGGTAAAATATTTATATTAATTTATTAGATTCAGGAAAAAAATTTAATTTTCGTTTCAATATCGACAATTTAAATATTTATTAATTTTTTTACTCTTTTACTGATAAATTTTATTTGAAAACGAAAAATCAGATATAATTATTATTGTTGTTTTACAATTACATCACCTTTACCACTAAAATTGTTTCACAATTTGTAAAATTTCTAAATAAAATTTAAAAAAAAAATATAAAAACGTGGGCGCCAAATATGCAGCGAAAGGAAAAGAATACTAAGGACATTTCATTATATATGCTCAAACCTTTCTGTTTTTTTCCTTTTCCACTATACTTGATAACTATGTCTATTTGAAGTAGAATTTGCGTTTTTTCCTGCAAGTTTAGGGCTCACGCTTTCATTTTTTAGATATGATTAATTGTAAGGAAATCATGGTGTGTGTGGAGAAATTATTTTCTTCTTTTTAGTGCATTTAAATAAAAGCGTATATTTTATTTTATATTTTTTTTATTTCCTAATTTTTAGTCTTGACATAAATTTTGTCCGGTTTCTGATTTCAAGTTATAGTGTGAATGTTTAAGAATTATAATATAGTTTTTGAAGGCGCGTGAAAGAAATGCTTTACGATGATTTGAAGTAAATTGCATGAAATATAATTGTTGTAACTCATTTAATGCTATGTCTAACCCCTAGAGCCCCACTTAATTTTATAGACCATCGTGACCAATCATACGTGCCAATTCCATCTATTTAAAAAAATTATATTTTTAAAATTTCTTTAAATATTTAAAATTAATTTTCAGAATCAGCGGTATAGTGTTATAGTGCGAATGTTGAAAAAATTATAATATGGTTTTTGAATTTAAATATTATAAATTATACAAGTTCTATATACCTATGAATATCATATATAATATATATCATATGAGGATTTTTATCAAATTAACATTTTATAAGGTTTTTGAAAAAAATAGCTCTTATTAATATATTTATATATTCATAGATAATTACTATTTTTCAATATTATGTATTAATATAAATTATTATATATTAATTTACATATGTAAGCAAAATTTCAGCTCATTCGAACATTGGGAAGTTGATCAAATTCACCTTGCAAGATTTCACGACAAAAAACGATGTGAAACTAAATAAAAGTATGTAAAAAAAGAAACGGAATCGTTATGTGCATTTTTATTATATTTAAAATCGCCTTAATTAGACAATTTTTTTTTTAAATAAAATAAAATAAAATACCTAAATAAATAAAATAAACATAAATTGAATTATTTGTGAGAGAAACTTTAGACGATTATCTTTTATTTCAATTTGTGTCTGACGATTGGAGGATTCTTATTTATTTTTCAAAGGCTTAGTAGAAAAACTCCTTTAAGATACAAAAGCAAAAGCAATAAAGGCATTTCCGAATTCGGTAGCTAATTTTATTCAGTTGCACTCAATGGAAAGAAGATTGCAAGCAGGTCGATCGTATTCTTCTCCACTTTCTCGTCTACGTCACTTGAAAGGAATTAAAAAAGCAAGAGAGATAAGAGGAAAGAATATAGAACATCTTGAATGTGTAGGCATCTCTTATTGAGAAAGAGTGAAATAGAATGAGCACCACTAGGAGAATTGATAATTAACTTTTTATTGTTTTATTTAAATGCAACTTGCTATCTGCTTGGCTTCATTTTAATTTTACAAAATGAATCAATGGAATTTCTTTTCATTCGAATTAATAATATAAATTCATTCCGCCCCCATCTCCCCCGCCACCTCCACCCCCAACTCACCCCATCCCATCTCCCGTCACATCTCACTGAACTTGGAATAGAATGAATAATTTCTCTCAAAGGAACTTTTAATTTCTTCTGGCAATCAATGCAATTTTTTTATTCCACCCCAATCTGCCTGTTAAACTAATGTTAATCAACAATGATTGATTATTAAGAAGTATTAAATTGCAACTGTAGATTGCGTGACTTTATTAAAGAGGTTTCGCTATCCATCCGTGAAGACAGACAGACATCTTGATAGATGAACAGAAACGAGGCAGGCTTTAACAGTGAAACAGTTTTATTTAACAAACTCGCCCAATGATGTCAATTTTTTAAATTAAAATTTAATATCTCTTTTCAAATTTTCTTACAAGCTTGAAATGTAGAATACATTTAATAAATGAAAGTATAATTAATCTCTTAAATACACGAAATAACTAAAATATTCTAATTTGAATAAGAAATATAATCTTTTTAATGTTTGTAAAATAAGAAAGGTTCTATTCTTTGGTTAAAATAGAAATAGAAATAAATAGATTGTACTAATTATATAAAACGAATTATTAATGGTTATTTTTAACATGGAATTAAAGAAAAAGTAATTATGGACTGAAAAAAGATACAATTAAAGAGGATTGTTGGAAATTGCATAATCTAGCGAGAAATTGGTTTATAGGGAAACCAATTGGGAAACAATCAATCGTTGGGTAAACCAAGTTCACGAAGAGCTGAATATAAAGATTTTGTGAGAAATAGAAATTGGCTGAAATGGGTTCTGGATAGTCACGAGTGGAGGGAAGTACATATTTAATTATTGTGGCCAAATACTTTCGGATGCATTATCGCCGAAGAGATATTTAAATTAATTAAAGAATACAAAAATGATTAGAATATTTATTAAAAAATATAATATAATAACTTCTCAGATGATCGATTAACTGTTATGTCCATTAACTTCGTTTTTAGTTTTGAATAAAAAGATATTTAATTGAAATTTTCAATTTTTTTTTTTTTTTTTGAGTCTTATTTCCTGAGGCGTTATCAATAAAACGACACTTCTCAACTCTTACATGTGGTCAAGGTTTGACTTTATTGATTGTCGATATGTCTATCAACATTTGACAACACAAATTCAATCTTCACCATGAGTGGACTCGAATAAAATCGAATAAATTCATTTAAATCAAACCAATCACTTGGTTCAATCATCATTTAGAATTTTAGATTAAAAAAATATATTAAAATTTCAATAATTTTTTTTTTTATTGAATTACACACTACATAATCTGAATTTTATCTTATACGTTTAATTATTAATTTTTCTATTAATTAATTAATTGATTTTTTAATTTTAAAACTTTTTCCTTAAATCAGTGATCCTCAATCACTGTGCAGCGGCACTTTAGTGTTCCGCGAGATAATGAGGCTCTTTAACATTTCCGACTATTTTTCTAAATTTTTTCAATATGGTTTTAAAAAAAAAGGTAAACCGTTTTTGGGACCACTTTTTTGCAATATGGGAAACTATTACACTTATCTTTTTCTTTGTGTGCCGCCAAATTTTTAAACCGTTAAAAGTGTGCCGCGGTAAAAAAAATAAGGTTGAGAATCATTGCCTTAAATTGTAAATTGAAATAATAATTAAATTTGTAAATTCTTGATACTTTGTGTTAGAATGGTGTTAATTGATTTATAAAAAAAAAAAATAGAAATACAAGGAGTAATACATTTTAAAATGAGAGATCAATTTTTAACATTTTTTATTATAATATTATAATTATTATGATTCACCTGACTTTAATATTTATTTAATATTTTTTTTTTCTGTCGGAGGTGGGAAGGGATTTTATTTTAAAAGTTTTCATTTTACAAACTGTTCTTTCTCAAAGTATCGTAAAGATACCCTATATTCCTCTCTAATTAGTAATGGTAAAGTTTTTACAACTAAGACAACAAATATAATTCTGGTAAGTTCACTGGGAGTTTATTTCTTTTCATGAAGTTTTTAACTTTAAAAAAAAAAAAATATTTTTTTATTTTTTATTTATTTATTTTTTATTTTTATTTTATAAATTTTCTACTCCTCAATACTTATAACGATTTTACATTTCATTTAAATAGAAAAAAAATGTTCTTTACTCATATAAAATAGAAAAAGTAAAAAAAACAAATTTAATAGCGTTTCACTTCCTCGAAAACTTTTATTTCTCTTATTTATTTTAATGATAGAATTTTATCTGATACCCTTTTGATATCGAATAGGCATACACTTAGGAAAGTATTTTTCAACATTCGATACCCGTGTAATAAAAATAAAAAAATATTAATTGAAAATTCAAAACAGTAGAAATTTTAAGACCGTTTCACATTTTTCTTTCTGATTTTATCACCATCCTGTTATTTTTTGTAATACTATATTTTATCATAAAATTATTTATTAATTGGTAAGAAATATATTATATTTCCTTATAATGAGAAAACTTTTCAAAATAATCAATTTTATTAAATTAATTAATTAAATCTCCAAGAAGATATTTATAAAATTATTATAAGAAAAATAAATAAATAAAAGAAAATGTCAAAATATATAAAAAAAACTATGTTATCTATCTATAATTATATCTAAAACAGAATATTAAATTACAACTCAAATTTACAAACAATAACAAAGTCAATTGAAAATTATGCATAACAATTATGATAAGCAAATCAACCCCTTTTGTATAAAATTGAATTAAAATAATTGATTTTCCCTAAAATGACAGCGAATCGAATTGTTAATTGTCGGCTCTTGATACAAGAGTTATTTTATTCATTGTGTAAATGAATTAACAAAATAAAATTTACTTAAACCAATGTTATTCTAGTCAATATTCCAATGATAGAAAGTCCACTTTTAATTTCATGTTATTTTAATATTAATAGAATATATAATTAATAAAAGATGATATAGTGGAGATATAGAAATTTTTGAAGACTATTTTATTTTAAGAGCTATTCATAGTAAAATAAGAATTAATTTTCTGATTTATTTTTGGGCATCAAAGGAATGATTACGATTCCATTTATTTTACCACAATAAACCATCATTTATACGTCTGAACAAGAGTTGAAACGATTGTTCAAGAGATAGAAAATGACTACACCATAATTATGGCTATGACAACTCGTGGTTATCCACAAAATAAGTTTTAGTCATCCCTTGTAACTAATGACTAATTTATAAAAAAAAAATTATCTAAAATTTTAGAAAAGTTTAAGAGCAGTCAAGAGTGGTAAATGCTGAGCTACTGAATTTGAGAAATCGAGTTCAAACTTTCCTTCAATTCGACCTATTAAATTTAAATAATAAAAAAATATTTAAAAAAATGAACAACTATTAATTGTCCTAAATAAGAGGTTAAATCAGTGATTGTCAAGTACTTCAGAGATCCAGGGGGGGCTGGGGGAAGGCGGTGATGGCCATTTAGGGAAAATTACTTGTTTTCTGAGTTCAATAAATAGATGCATAATTTCAATGTTTCTAATTTACATCTTTATTTATAATATTTTGCGAATAGTTACATTTATCTTTCTGTTTAATTGTTATTAAAATTAAATAAGCTGGAGTGTCTTCACTCGACTATCTCGCAATTTGAATTGGATTAAATAACATATAATATATTTAAATTAAATTTAATTAATTAAATTATAAATTAAAATTAATAAATAATATTTATTAAACCAGCGCATGTTTGGCTCTTTGTTGATGGAACCACGTCACGTGTTGGCGCGTGATTTGCAGTCGTGTTAAAAAATAAATTCCGGTACTTTTTAATCATGTGGAAAAATTATCAAACATAGGTATATCTTTATTTTTTCGATCATTTTAGAGGAAAAAAATATCAAAACGTTTTAGGTAATGACATGAGCTAAATTTCCCAAAAGTTGATAGAAAACTACGAATTTTGAATATACCCAATTTTATGATTCTAGCTCAAACCGTTTTTGCGTAATCTTGTCTACTTACACACAGACATTTTTCTCAACCTTAGTGAAAATGACTTAGGGACCTTCTAAACGTATAAAAACATCAAAATCTCGACATCGAATATTTTCGTGATCGCAATACTATCTCTGGCGAGATAGTACAAAGTTAATTTCAGGAGGCGCTGTGTAAATTTTTTTCTGGAAAGGGGACGCTTGGCTAAATAAGATTGGAAACCACTGGGTTAAATAAATGTCAAAAATATTCAATAAAAATTAATTAATTTTATGTTGTATAAATCATAAAACATCTTATTTTTATTGTTTTTCTTTTAATTCAGTTCTAATATTAAAAAATGATGTAAAATAGTAAGCAGTGTTTTGGAAACTCCAGCTCCAGGCCAATTGGGATGGGTAATCTTTGACTTAAATTTTCGGAACTAGTATTTATATTAAAACAGTTGGCCTCGGGCTTCGGGTACGAGCCCGGCGTATTTTAATGTCAGTGCCTAGAGCCCACGATTCTTCAGAGCTTCAGAACGCAGTAAGTCAAATATTACCCACCCACTTGATCCAAAATTTCAATATTGACTCTTGGTCATACATACTAAGACCCAGAATCTCAAAAATTCCTTCCTAAATAAATTATCTTGAAAATAGCGACAATAAAACGTAATAATATCCCGGAAATAACTTTTCATAATAAAAACTTTCACGGAAACCTAAACGAACATATATATATATATATATATATATATATATATAAGTTTCAATTTATTATTATTTTTCTACATCGACAAAATAAAAAAATATTGACGACAATAGAACGGAAAGAATTGTGAATAGAATATAAACAGAGACAGGTGAATAGTGAATGGAGGTAAACACAGAAATTTCTCACTGTAAAAAAAAACAAGAGAAAGAGAAAAAGAAAAACAATTCTATGCATTTTTGTTGAATAAAATCTATCATTTTTTTTTATTCATTTTGATATCAATCATATTCTTGAAAATAAATTTAGAAATAAATGAAAATAAAGATTTGAAATTGTTGAACATTTTTTTGATATTACTAGATAAAATCACACATTTTTAATATATATTTTTTCATAATCTATAATCTAACTTAAAAGAGGTATTGATTTATAAAATTAGGCCATAGTTACCAATTTATTACAAATTGTATCAACTATGAATATTTTTTTTTTATTTTTTGTCTGTAGAAAATACTTTTAAATATCTTTTATAACGTTATTCTCAACTTCACTTGGCGTCTGTCTGTTCACTCTTTTGACAAATTGAAATCGATTTTTCATCATTTTTAGATTGAGATACACTTTTTAAAAATTTTATAGATATTTCAATCGATCCCCATAAGATATAGAAGAAATATAATTGAATTATAATTAATTAATTGTAATTAATTAGCGATTAATTACTTCCTTTTGTATTGCTCCGATTAATTTTTTTTCAAAGGATTTTGAAACATTAATATTGATTAAAGGATAGATTTTCATTTTGAACGTATTTAAAAATATTTCATAGCATTAAAATTAATGATGAATTCTTATTAATCAGTTGTATCGCCAATGAGGAGGGGTTTCTTCCCCTCAGATGGTATAGAGCAGGGGTGAGCAAACTAATTTTTGGTATGATCTACTTATTGTTTTTTTATTTTTGCGAGATCGACTTCCAAAAAAGGTTGAATTAAAAACAAATAAAAATTTAATTAACGTCTCTATTAATAATAATATATTAAATAGATACATTTTATTTACTTGTGCATTACAATTTATAAATATTTTATATTATTTTTTTGAAGTAGATGCGTGACATTCCATTTCAGCAACGAGTTTTGTAAAATTAGGTTCGTAATTACTAATACATAACCGAATTGATGGCATTAATTGGTTGTCAGTCAGGGAACTCCTAAATTGTGACTTAATGTGTTTCATTTGAGAAAACACTGCTTCACATAGATACGTTGAGCCAAAAAATGCAAATATTCTCATTGCCACCGATCTCAATAAAGTATATTTTTCTTCAGGTAATAAATTCCAAAAATCCTTTTCGTTTACTCGTGCTTTCAGAATAATATCAGATTGCAATGTTATAGTTTCCAATACAACATCCAATAAATTCAACTGAAAAGTATCAGCAAGAATCGAAGAAATATTTTCGTTATCGAATTCTTTAAAAGGAAATGAAATAAATTCAAAAATCGGCTGAAAATTTTTGCAAATGATTTAAAAATCTTTCCAAAAAGCTTCCTCGACTGAGCCACCTAATATGACAAAAAAGAAGTAAATCTTCATATTCCGAGTCATTATCTTCAAGTTGACTACGGAATAGACGTCTCCTTAATCTCCGTGCTCTTATTGAATTCGCAACTTTGATTGTCACATTCATAATATCATTAATGTCTAATATTTTTGCACATAAGGCATTATTATGAATAATGCAATGACATGTTATGAAGTCAGGAAACTGTTCATTTTGTTTGCACACAGGGCTAAAAACCCATTATTTTTACCAGTCATGGAAGATCCTCCATCAGTAGACATAGCAACCAATTTATGTAAAGGCAAATTTGTTTTTTCAACATAGGACATAAAAGTTGTCATTATATCTACACCTCGTGATGTTCCCTTTATCGGAAGAATTGTCAAAAATTCTTCTTTTACTGAAAAATCACAAAACACAATTCTTATAAAAACAATTAATTGAGCAGTGACAACGATATCCGTCGACTCATCAAACTGCAATGAATAGAAAGAGCAAATTTGTAGGTCATTTTCTAATTGTTCAGTTACATTTTTATCCAAATTTTCAATTCGAAGTGTTACAGTTCTGCGAGAAAGTTTCAAATCTTTAATTGTATTGAGAATTTCATTTTTATTTTTAAAGTTGGAAAATAATTTCTCTCCACCCTCAAGAAAAGCTTCCTTAAGAATTTCTCCATCTCGATACGGTTTTTTATGTTTTGCCAAAACGTATGTTATGACATAGGATGCTTCAGTTACCATTTTGGATTGCTGCATAGGCTTTTGAAACAAAAGTTGCTGTGCGGTCAATTGATTTTTTAATTCTTTAATTTTTTGTTTTCTTAATTCTGTGTTAACAGGGTAATCATTTTCATAATGTTTATGTAAACTCGAAAAATGTCTTTCGAGATTTCCTTTTTTGGGTAAAGCGACTGTAACACGACATTCCAAACACATACATTTATCTTTATACATAGTGAATAAATATAACTCTTCCCCCATTCATTATGGCAATATGTTTTTTGTTTCTTTTTATTCATTTTAATTTTATCTGAAATTAAAATTAGTAAATGTAGTTGAAATCTAGAGAAGTAAACCAAAATTAAACATTTTAAATATACATATTTACTTACGCAAAAACGGTATTTCAATAATTTTCACTACACAATTTCTTTCTTAGCGCTTGCTTCAGCTCCCAATCAGATCACAAAATAAACTAAAATGTCCAGAAATAAGTAGCAAATGTTATGCTACGACCAAACCCTCAACTTACTACATAGTTGCAATTATAGAAAATAGTAAACAACTTGCTACAACAATAGTTGCAACTCATTGCAAGTACAGTATTTAGACAAGATATAGTAGGGAATAAGTTACGTGAGTTTTACAGTTGAGGGTGTAAAGGTGCCAAACAAACCTAACGCTTAATGCCTATTTCTATGATTACCAAATCAATCAAAAAAATAGATTTACAGTATAATATCATCATCATTCATAATATGTGCAGTTCTCTGTAAAATTATAAATTAATGTTTCATCGTTTTTTAAATTTTAAGTCGGTGCATATTATGAAAAATTGAAGTAAATCTAGTAAATTATATAAAATGTTTGCGATCGACCGGTCGATCGCGATCGACGGTTTTCCCACCCCTGGTATAGAGAAAATATATTTTTTTTTATACATTGCATATGTCCCCAATAGAAAGGAAACAAAACAATAGAATAACCTTTTTTTATGAAGACAATATATATATATATATATTAATGTATATATTTATATATATATACATTTATAAAATCTCATATTAATAAAAATTATTTATTTATAAATATAATATAATAATTATTATTCAACAATAACATTTACTTAACATAAATGCATAAAATCAATTTTGGAAGATTAATATATTTTTTTGTTTTATTCAATTTGTAAATTTTCGTATAACTTCATCTTTTCTATTTCTCTTGTTATATTAAATAAATTTATGATATTAAAATTGCACTAAAAAGAATAAAATAATATAAATATAAAAAATTTTTATAAAATAACGTTTTTCCAATGAACTAAAAAGAATAAAATAATTTTTCTATAAGCCTGACAAAGTTTATGGATTAATTGCTTCATATTCAACGAAAAACGTTGGGCGCATTTAGTTCTATGCATTTAACTTCCTTTATAGAGCTATAATTCATATATATACTAAGATACATATCACACTAAAACAATTCATTAACTCGTAACACTATTTCTTCTAATATATTCAACTGTATTGGATTTGATTGATAATATGTAAATTTAAGAAAATAATAATTCTTTTAAATTTTGATAGATGCTTTGATATAAGTATATTAATTAGTAAGTATATAAGTATATTACAGTAAAAAATAATAAAAGATTAATTTCTTAGCTCTTAAACTATCAATTTTATTGCATGATAAAAAAATTTGTCAGTTAGTGTTTAATAAAATTTTTATTATTAAAAAAATTTGACTTGATTGTTCATATAAATAAATTAAACTAAATGCGCCCAACGTTTTTCGTTGAATATGAAGCAATTCATCCATAAACTTTGTCAAGCTTATAGAAAAATTATCTTATTCTTTTTAGTCCATTGGAAAAACGTTATTTTATAAAAATTTTTTATGTTTATATTATTTTAGCAATAACGTTATATTAGTATCAAATAAACCGATTACTAATAAATTATATACTATATTTTATTTATCTAAATTGGTTTAAAATAACAAACAAAAATATTAATTTAAACTTTCCTTCTCTCAGTTTAGAAATACGAAATTGCAAATATATTTATATATATTATATTTACCTATAATATCTTAAAAGTTTTTGTTTACTAAAAAAAAAACATATTTGAAAACTTTTTTCTTTGAGGATTTTAAAAAAATTTCTTTAATGATATTTTAATAAACATTTTTTGATATATATGAAAGCATAGGAATTCACCAAGGGAGAAGTTTTTCAATTACTTTTCCATTTGAAAAAAAAACTACAAGCTTCATATTTTATATAATAATATTATGATATATTTTTATTAGATAAAATTTGATATTGGGTGGGAAATAGATCATAGTGAGGAAAGAAACTGTGAGGAGAGCAAACACAAATTATTATTCTATCCAAATTTACAAAAAATACAAAATAATGTTCAATAAAAAGTTCAATTTTCATTTGTAATGAAAAGATAATACTTGTTAAATGAAAGTTTTATTTAGGTAAATATATATATATATATATATAATTTTTGTTTGATTATATTAACAAGTAATTGTAATAATAATTAGTAAATATAATAATAGTTAATATTAAAATTTCTCGTAATCATTCTAGAAACTTTCAACCTTGGAATTGATATAGAAATGACTGATAGAGAGCAAGATTTATTTTACAATTACAAAATAGTTTTCAATTGATTCATTTGAAAATATCAATTTTGCTCCTGGGAGAAAGACAATTAGTGATTTTAGTATAATCCGTATCTCTTTTCATTCATTTATACAAATTTACTATTTTTAATCAAGATTAAACTAAATACAATAAATATACATTTAAAATAATCCTCTATCGTTTCAATAAATTAATAAACCTTAATACATAGTATTAAATTAATATATCTATAATATAAAAATGAATCGCAAAATGTGTTGGTAAGCGCAAAACTCAATAATGCCTGAACCAATTTTGCCAATTCTTTTTTTTAAATGTTCGTTTAAGTCCAAAGATGGTTTTTACGGCGAGAAAAATGGAATAATTGTCGGGAAAAAGCCAAAAAAAACAGCCCTTTTCTTTTTCCCATACAAACGTAACGTTATCATGGCAACCGATAACAAATTTCAAATTTGACTCTTCATTTTAGTTAGAATTTTTTTTCCAGAATGCCACCGAAAAAATCAAATTTAACTAGGCATTTAAAAAATAGTAGGCAAAGAAAAGAACGTTTAAAATTAAGTCAGGTAGGGTCATCTGATTTGTTAGAATTACAAAACAAAGATAGGGAACCTAAAATTAAAAAACGATTAATTGAGTCTCAGTCAGTGAGAGAAAATAGGTTTTTTAAAAATAGGGTCTTACAAGCAGCAGGTCGCTCTACTGAGACAGAAGAAGAAAAAGAAGAGAGGTTAAAAAAGATAGACTTCAGGGGGTACAGGCGTCTAGGTATGAAGAGCGCCTAAGGCGCTCTGAGGAGCTAGTTATTAATATATTTATAATCAATCGGAAAATTTTAATTTTATTATTATCGTATATGGATATCATTGAGAGACTCAATATCTAAAAAAAAATATTTTTTTTTATTTTGTTACTACTGAAAATGATATCTTAAATCTAATATGATTTAATGAAATTATATAACTAATTATACATTCTATTCATCATTAATCAAATTTATTTTCCTTAGAAAATTTAATTTTGTATTTAATATTAACACTTATATAATAGATCTAATAATTTTATTTGTTAAAATTATAAATAATGAAAATTGATTTTTCAAACTTAAAAATAAATCCATCTTAATATATCTGTTTTTTAAAGGGAAAATTCCTTACTAAACATTCTTATCCAAATATATAATTGTAAATTTTTTGAAAGCTAAATTTTAATTTAAAATTCAATTCAATTCAATAATAATTGAGTCTTCACAGGTGTTTTTAGATCATATTTATGGAATAAAATTTTACTTAATTAAAAAAAACAAATTAATATTATATAAAAACAATATAGATATTATGTTTTTTTTTAAATTGAAATTTAAAATTCATTTATTTTTTAAAATTAACATAATAATAATAATAAATAAAAATAAGTTGACCTGTGGCCAGGTCCGAACCGACCGACGGTTTGAAATAAATTAATTTCCAGCTACAGAAACAATTTCAAATAATTTTAATATATCTATTAAAAGTATTTTTAGCATGATGTCTGTCCGTCTGTCCGTCCGTCTGTCCGTCCGTATAGATGTGTACAGCCTGAACGGCTCAACCGATTTTGATGAAATTTGGTATATTTACTTAATGCATCAGTGGGATGAATTGATCAACTTTTGGTGCAATTCGGGAAACCGGAAGTGGTAGTATTAGCGATCGACGATAGGAAGGAAAGGGTTATTTTCACACCAAAGGAGATTTTTTTATATATCACCACGAATCATGCATTTTGTATTGGTTTTATCCTCGAAAAAAATCATATTTATTAGTTTTTTCTTGATTTAAAATTATATGACGTCATCCAGCCATGCATGACGTCACAGCCTGGTCTTGCATATATATTATAAATAAAATAAAATTAAAAATGTTTATATTTATTATTTATGTATCCATATCTGTTTTTTATTACATTAATAGATATATGAAAATTATTTGAAATTGTTTCTGTAGCTGGAAATTAATTTATTTCAAACCGTCGGTCGGTTCGGACCTGGCCACAGGTCAACTTATTTTTATAAAATATAGTAAAAAAAAATGTAAATTAATGAAACATTGATGTTTGAAATTATAAAACTATTTATTGAACTCAGGAACAAAAGGTAATACACCTTTGGACATTTTCGCCCTTCTGAATCTCTCCAGCACCCATTTTGGGAATCACTGGTATATTTCAAAACAATTACCACATTTATATTTAAATTAAATTAAAAAGAATCTATTCGTTCATAAATATAAAATATATATTGTTTGATTTACTTAATATTTTTTGAAAAAAAATTACAATCAATTTAAAATCAATTAAAAATTTAAAAAAAAAGATATTTTAAATTCAAATATTTTTTTTTTCAATTAAATGATTTATTTAACTTATTATTCAAAAATTAAAACCATTTTAATCTTATCATATTTTCCAGGCAAGTAATTATTTATTATTAAAATTTTCTTGAAATATAGTGGCTAATAATTCAACTTGGATTATAAATCCTATCTTTCAAATATAATCAGATAAAGAGATTGTCTCTACATAATTAATAAATCTACAAGATTAATTAATAGCCATAGACTCTTCAAAGGTGCTTTATTATCGTTATAAATGATATTAAATTTTCACTTGAGATTGACAAAATGAAGGGTCCATATGCGACGATACGTATCTATTTCAAATTGTCACTACTATTTCTATCTATCTATTTTAATTTTAAATCGTACTTCCATGTGATTAATTAATAAATCAAATTATATGATTGACTATTAATAAAGCTAGTTTGTTTGTTTTTTTTGTTTTTTTTGAATATCAACATTTGTGAACATTGTCATCAAAAGGAAACCTGACTCTAATTGAAGAAAATAATAGTGATTAGATCATTAGAGATTTGAGTGCGTGAGGTGGTAATTGTAGATAATCTTACTAAATCAGGATTAGTACGTCTAAAATAGAAGTAATTGTTATGCATTGGATAATGGAGAACAAACTTAATTTGTCGTGAATTCTTTAGATGACTTTAAAAGAAAGTTAAAACTTTTTCTATATCGATTAGAGCTTTGATGATCTGTAACAATGTAGTAAGTTAAATATTAATACATTCTACAGTCTACACCATACAAACCATGCTTTTTAGAAATATTTATTTCCTGAATTATTTATAATAATCTCTCCTTTAATTTACCAATTTGCATATGTAAAGAGATTTTCAAATTGCGATATATATATATTGGATTTAAGAATGATATATATGATTTTGTAAATTATTATACATATCTTTTTTTCTATACAAAGTAAAAAGACATTTTTAATTTTTTTAATTGAATGATGGAAAATGTAAACTAATAACTCCGACTTTTCTTCTTAATAATTTTATATAATATATATAATTGTAAGTTGACATTATTTTTAATTTTGCTTTTAGTTTGTTGTAGAGGCTCAACGTTGGAATAAGAGAAAGAGAATAAGAGAATAGGTCTGAAAATATTTTTTTAGGTACAATTTATGCAATATTTAGTTCCTTAGTGATATATAGATACCTATAAATTTATTTAATTTAATATTAAGAAAGCATTGTTTTTTAATTTAATAAGTGCATACCTTATTACGAGTAATAATATAATAATAATGCTATTTTTTCACAAGATAGTATTGCGATCAAGAAAATTTTCGATGTCAAGATTTTGATGTTTTTACACGTTTTGAAAGCTCATTAAGGTTGAAAAAAGTCTGTCTGTTTGTGAGTGTGTTTGACTTAGAATAATGAAATTTGGTACACGAGCATTATTCAAAATTCGTAGTTTTCTATCAAATTTTGAGAAATGTAGCTCATTCGGAAGAGGGCCATTACCTACAACGATTTCATTTTTACCGACCGACGATAGTAAGGGAGGTATTGTTTTCACACCAAATTTCACATGTGGAGATTTTTACATATCTCCACGAATCATGCATTTTCTTAACAGAAAAAAGTATTTTTAGCATGATGTCTGTCCGTCCGTCCGTGCGTATAGATGTGTACAGCCTGAACGGCTGAACGGATTTTGATGAAATTTGGTATATTTACTTAATGCATCAGTGGGATGAATTGATCAACTTTTGGTGCAAATCCGGAAACCGGAAGTGGTAGTATTAGCGATCGACGATAGGAAGGGAAGGGTTATTTTCATACCAAATTTCACATGAGGAGATTCTTTACATATCATCACAAATCATTCACTTTGCATTGGTTTTATACTCGAGAAAAATCATCTTTATTAGTTTTTTCTTAATTAAAATTATATGACGTAATCCAGCCATTCATGACGTCACAGCCTGGTCTTACATATATATTATAAATAAAATAAAATTAAAAATATTTATGTTATATCCATATCTGTTTTTTATTACATTAATAGATATATTAAAATTATTTGAAATTGTTTCTGTAGCTGGAAATTAATTTATTTCAAACCGTCGGTCGGTTCGGACCTGGCCACAGGTCAACTTATTTTCCTCTAAATTGACGATAAAAATAAAGATATATGTTTGATAGTTTTTCACACGATTAAAAATTGTATAAAACTTCTATATATAGAATTTCAGCTTAATTGAATCGCTGAAAGTAATTACTTTTATAATTTTTTAAATTTTGACTTGAAAATTAAGGTAAAGATTTTAAATTTAAATTTAATATATGTTAATTAATTAATTTAATTGGATAACAATATTATACTGTAAATTTAATTTTTTTAATTAGTTAATTCAATTCAATTATACTTAATTAATTAAATTTAAATATAATTAATTAATCCAATTCAAATTTGCGAGATAGTCGAGTGGAGACACGCCAGATTTTTTTTATTTCAAAGAAAAATATAAATCATACAATAAAATTAACAAAAATAAGATAAAATAATATAAAATTCAGTAGCATCTTTTTAACTGATTTATACAAGATGAAATAGTGTGAAAGGGGAGATTTTAAAATAACAAACTCCATACTCACTCTGACTGAGAAATGAAATTCAGCTCAGCATTCAGAGTTCAGAAAATGAACCAAGAATGGCTTTCCCAAAAATTGCACACTAAACAGTAACTTTTGAAGAATGAAGAGGTTGCTAATGAAATTGACGGGGGTTGGTGTCACTCCAATACTGAAATTTGATTTAATTACGTATCCTGACAGATGAAAGTGTGCCTCGTCACTCATTCGCTAATTCTGCACCATATTCTTGTTTTTCTCAGTCATAGCCATAAATCGTTCACAAAAGAGGCATCGAGTTGTGAAATCATTCTCCTGAACTATTAGAATTTTATATGGATGATAGTGTAAAATCGTAAAATTGAAAATTAATTGCAACGTAATTAACACAGGGTGGCTACCTAATTTCTAATAACTTTCTATGAGAACTAAAATGCTTTAAGACGACGAAATTTTCCTTCAACCCCCCCCCCTCCTTTTTTACCTATATCTTACTCAGCACTCTTGACAATTGCCCATTTCACAACCCTGCCTTGTATAATTAGATTTAATCCTGGCATAGACATCGGATGAGCTGACTTTATCAGATCTAAACAAATAATATTAAAATACAATACAACACCAAAAACAAAAGGGAAAAATAAAACAATAACACAAATAAATAAATGGATAAAGAATACAAACAAATAATATTTTTAGAATTTCTAGGCAACCCTACACTTCTTGATTTGAAATTACCACTCCTACTCTTCTATCATTTTGAAATCTTCTAATGTCAGTAATTGCCTACTTACTTAAAAATAATACAAAATAAGTTGGCAAGTATCTCTCTTCTGCCCCAATATTCAATGGATTTATTTTTATTTTATTATGTGATCTAATGAATATATCTTCTTTATCTAAATACCAATTAAAAAAAATCTCTACTTAAGGACAACGCCTATCAAGTCGGTTATATCAACTAGGTTTCCTATGATCAGTAGAACGAGTCCTTTCAACCTTTACCTTGATTTTCTTGATCGGAGGCGCTACTTTATTTTATCAAATAGCTTCCCAATGTTGATCCCGGAGACAGGGTTGACTCCATCCCAAAGACCCCAGCTAGAGAAATTACCTTGCCAGTCCTGGGTCTTGAACTCGGGACCACGAGAATGTGAGACAGCGACGCTAGCTTCTCACCTAGTGGCGCCTTCAAATACCAATTTAATTATTAATTAATTAATCTCATTTAAAAAAAAATATTTGCATTATTTATAATTTTATAATATTCTTTGTAATAATTTATTTTTTAAAAGAAACAAATTATTTAAAATATTGAAAACATTTTTATATACCTTAAAGGTATTATTTTCTTTTAAAGTATTTCAATATACCGATTTTAATAAGAAAATTTAATACGAAAAATCTTCAATTTTTTCGGATAAAATTACTTTTGAATAAATGATAAGACGTTGATGAAAAAATAAATTTCCATTTAAAAATGCTCAGCTTATTTTCCATATGAAAATACCAAAATAATGTAATTTATAAATATGTAAACGTATCTTTATCACTCATCACATATCTTTTATAAAACTGAGATTTATTAATTATTCAATAAATTTTTAAAAACAGAAAGCGTATGTTTCATGTTGGTTTAAAATATGATTTGATTTGTATTTCCAATTGTCAATTGATTTTCTTTTACACTATTTCGTTTTTTATATAACATTTATCATTTACCAAAAAAAAAAAAAAAAAAAGTTGGAATCGATTGGAAGGGTGGATGAAATAAGTGATGCGTATTCCAAACGTTGCAAATGGTTAGCGATCAAAAGAAATATTCAACTGGATAACGAGGTTTACCATATTAATAAAATGTTCTTAATTATCAAGGTAATTATTTTTGTTAAAAATTAAAAAAGAAAAATATAAAATAAAATAAAAAAAATAAAAATAAAATAAAAATGCTAATTTATTGTTTATTTAAAATAGAATTGCAGTGATAAACATTTGTTGAATGAACTCATTTATCGGTATGCACCGATCGATTATTTCAAAAGTAGCTTACGTCATTGGTTATTTATTAAAGGGAAAGGAGTCATATTTTACAGTCACAAACTCCAAAAATTGTACTCTATTTACACAATGACATCACTGATTCTAAATATCCTATCTACCTATATATTAAACAATTTTTACCGACCGACGATAGTAAGGGAGGTATTGTTTTCACACCAAATTTCACATGTGGAGATTTTTACATATCTCCACGAATCATGCATTTTCTAAACAGAAAAAAGTATTTTTAGCATGATGTCTGTCCGTCCGTCTGTCCGTCCGTATAGATGTGTACAGCCTGAACGGCTCAACCGATTTTGATGAAATTTGGTATATTTACTTAATGCATCAGTGGGATGAATTGATCAACTTTTGGTGCAATTTCGGAAACCGGAAGTGGTAGTATTAGCGATCGACGATAGGAAGGAAAGGGTTATTTTCACACCAAAGGAGATTTTTTTATATATCACCACGAATCATGCACTTTGTATTGGTTTTATCCTCGAGAAAAATCATATTTATTAGTTTTTTCTTGATTTAAAATTATATGACGTCATCCAGCCATTCATGACGTCACAGCCTGGTCTTGCATATATATTATAAATAAAATAAAATAAAATTCAAAATGTTTATATTTATTATTTATGTATCCATATCTGTTTTTTATTACACTAATAGATATATGAAAAATATTTGAAATTGTTTCTGTAGCTGGAAATTAATTTATTTCAAACCGTCGGTCGGTTCGGACCTGGCCACAGGTCAACTTATTTATTTTATTTTAGATAGATATACAAATATACATTTCAAGATTTTAACAATAATTTACAAACCGAATTATTTTCAGTTCAGTTTAAGTATTTATTCACTCGATTCGTTTCTATAATGAACTTCCAGCATCTAATTCCTTCATAACTACTCACTTCTCGTTTTCAAATTAGTTTCTTGGTAAACAACTCCCTAATCTCCTTTCCTTACCCATTTGAGCCACACGACACTTATTATGTAGTTGATGATGCTTAGGCGTCATGTTATTATATTATTCATAATTTATTTATCATTTTACTTTCAAGAATATACGATTTAATAAGTTGAGAGATTTAAGATAAATTATTAACTAAGTATTCTTTGAAAGAATAATAAGATTAATATATACTAGAAAAAAATGCGCTCTGGCCAGGAACAGAACCGATCGGCGACTTGAAATAAATTAATTTCCAAATAACATGATATATATGTATAAATATATATTTATATATATAAAGTAAAAAAAAAAATAAAACTTGAATTAATATGATTAAATTATATTATCTTGGTTTTTATTTTTAGTTTAATTACTCAATTATTAATTACTACTATATTTTAAGTGAAAAATTTCCGACAATGAATATAAAATTAATACTTTGTAAACTACCACTTCCGGTTTCCGGATATACTTCAAAGTTGATGAATTCATGCTACTGATGCGTTAAATAAATATAAATAATAAATATATTTTATCAAAATCTGTTGAACCATTCAAGCTGTACACGTCTATACGGACACACAACGGACGGACAATAGACGGACTGACAGACATCATGCTAAAAATACTTTTTTCTGTTAATAAAATGCATGATTCGTGGAGATATGTAAAAATCTCCACATGTGAAATTTAGTGTGAAAACAATACCTTCCCTTCCTATAAAAAGTATAGAATTATACATTTTTCAATTTTTATCAAAGAAAATTTCAGAAAAATAAAATTATTTCACATTCACTTTTAATACTTTATTAATATAATGTCTAATACTCTCCAATATAAATATTATTTATAGAACTAACTCAGTACACTCAGTTCTATAAATGACTTAATTGAACAAATTTGAACACATGGGAAATTTGGTGTGAAAACAATCGACGGTCGGTAAAATATTTAATAAAGTATGGTAGAATTTAAAAAATATAGTATATATATTTTTTTAGTTTTCCAAAATATAATCTTTGTAAAATTAAATACTTACAAAATATATAGTAAAAAAATACGATTATTAATTAACAACCGATTGATTTATAATAATAATAATAATAATAATAATAATAATATATGGGGTATACTTATAATAAATAATAAAATTTTATTTATGTAAAAGTGTATATTTTTTCCATTGCTTAAAATTCCATTTCGACTAAATATAACTCCACCAGAGGGTATTTTGACAAATTTAAGGGTAAAAGTCTATCCTGTTCTTCTATTTCTATATATATAAAAGACAATTGTCTCTAGAGTTTCTTTTAAGCAATAAACGACAGCCTGTCTAGCTACTATAGCTTAGAACACGCAAAATGAGGCTATTTCATGAAGAAGAGGAAAATACAGATAAAGGGGTTCAAAGGAACATGGAGTAAAGTAATAAACGCAAACGCCTTCGCTAGGCTAGCTTTATACTAGAGGAATAGTCTCAAGATACAGACAGACGAATAGGCAGACCAAAACAAAAGGTTCTGAATTGATATGGTTCTAGAAAGACAGTCGTCGAGAGCTTAAAACTTTTATTAAAAGAGGCCAAGATGGCCCAATAGCAGACTGTAATCATACGACATCCAACTCAAGATAATGGATTCTGTCCTGCACATAAACTTAGAGAAAATGCTTGTATGCAAAAAAATTCACATATATTGGCCATCTTTATGGCCTGATAATCTCTTTCGAGGTCTTTGCAAAGTTTAAGGATTTATCACTACGTTCTTTTTCCATTTCAAATATATATATATATATATTTTCTTTTTTTCTTTTCCATTTAAATATATCCTATATATATGTATATATATTTGAAAAGTTCTCTGGATTTAGTATAATAGTAATTGGTATACAGAGTAAATTGGAGAAATTAAAGAAAATTATATATTTTTAAGAAATGTAAATAAATGGTATCATAAAAAAAATTAACAATTTAAATTTAAATTAAATTAAGATAGAGTAGAGAGGTTAAAAATTAGTATCTTTTGTCAAGATTAATAAAATATAACATAATTTACATTTATTTCAAAGAAAAATAATCAACTTTACTAAATTAACTTTTATTTATTTACTTTTTTTAGTAATTAACTGCTTCCGCTCATTATATTGATTTTTTAATATTCATTAACATTATACAATAAAAAAAAATTATATCTCTTTGATTTCAATTTCATAGTACAAATCATATCCTTCAAATTCATGGACAGCCATTTTCTATTTTATATTCTACAAATATAAAAGATTTAAAGATTTAAACTTTTTTATAATATTTTTATTATAATATATAAATACCATATAGAGAGATTATAATAAGGAGGCAGCTTGGCCGAGAGTGTAACGTATCAATTTTCTACACAAATTCTAATAAATTCAATTTAACATCAGCTGCCTCCGGCTCCAGGAACTTTCAGTTCCTGGTTCTATACATGCGGAAGACAACGGGAAACCACCGCATTAACATTAAAAATCATCATGGCTGAGCAACTTCTAAGGCTATCCTAGTCATGATGATAGCCAAACTCCGAAAGGGAGACGGCACCTAAAAAAAAGATTATAGAATTTTAAGATACATTTAATCTATATATATAAAAGGCAATGTCTGTGTGTCTGTGTGTCTGTGTGTCTGTCTGTCTGTCTCTTATAGACTCAAAAACTACCCGTCCGATTACGGTGAAACTTTCAGGGATTGTTGTGGGCATACCAAGAAAGGTTTTAGTGTAGTTAAATCCAAAATTAATTTATCCAAAATTAATTTAATTAGTAATATATTGCTAAAAGTCTGTAGTGTCACAAAACTATCGACAGATGGCGCTACATATAATTTTCAAAATTCAAATATTTTAAATTTTTTTTAAACTTAATATTTCTAACTTTGTATTACAATACAATAATGAGACGGAATTGTTGTGTGTTAAATTAGATTTTATAAATTGAAAACCATTAGTTATACTCTTAAGTTATTTAGTTTTATTGATCACATATCTGGAAAAAATCATCTTCATTAGTTGTTTTTAATTTAAATGTATATATGTGACGTCACAGTTACCTCCTTTTAGATATATATCTATTCTTAAAATAAAATTAAAAATATTTATATTATATTCATATATATGTAAAATAATAATCTCTATAAAATAAGAGAATATACTTATTCCGAAAACTGTTAATTAAAATGTAATAACTATTAACAATTAATAAAGTAGAAATAATTTTCGAACAAATAAAAATGTAATAATTATTAACAAAAAAAATAAAAAATAAAAATAAATTATTAACAAAATAAGTTGACCTGTGGCCAGGTCCGAACCGACCGACGGTTTGAAGTAAATTAATTTCCAGCTACAGAAACAATTTCAAATAATTTTAATATATCTATTAATGTAATAAAAAACAGATATGGACATAACATAAATATTTTTAATTTTATTTTATTTGTAATACATATGTAAGACCAGGCTGTGACGTCATGAATGGCTGGGTGACTTCATATAATTTTAAATTAAGAAATATTCGTGGAGATATGTAAAAATCTCCACATGTGAAATTTGGTGTGAAAACAATACCTCCCTTATTATCGTCGGTCGGTAAAAAATAAAAATAAAAATGTAATAATAAAAAATAAAATTTCAATTATATTAATTTAATAAATTATTATTATTATTATTATTATTTTCACGTATTAAACGGTATATTATTATTTGTAATAATTCCAATAAAAATAAAAACCAAAAAAAAAGTGCAATTAAAACTAAAATTTCAATTATATTAATTTAATACATTATTATTATTATTATTATTCAGTTATCATATACGTAGATAAGTATGCAGACGCACATGCAAATATTGGGAAACATCCGGTGGAAGACCAAAGATCAAGGTGGGTGGACAATGAAGGAAGGGACATGGGAGAGATGGGACAGGGTAGGATTTGGTTGTAGCTCAGGATAGGAACTCTTAGAGAAAAGTGGATGCTGCGGCTAAGAACTTTCGAAAACTGTATAGACACAGAGTTAGATAAATATAACATATACAATAATAATATATAATTAATTTACTGATTAAATTAAAATATATATTTTCTAAGAAAACAAATATATGTCTTATCTACTTATACTGATTGAAACAAAATGGATGAAAACCTTTTACATACAGACTTTCAACCAAATACTACACTCGGGGGTACAGGGGGCGGAGCCCCCGTCTAGGTGTGAAGAGCGCCTGGAAGGCGCTCTGATCAGCTAGTCATTCATATATGTATACTCGTATTCAAATAAATTGACAATAAATGAAGATTAAATACTTAAATAGAAATAACCTTTATAAGATTCATGATCGTTTAATAGTTAATATTCACAAGACATATGGAAACTATAAAAATGCCAATATCTTTACCAATTTTATTTTTCTTTCTCTGAATTTAAATATACTTACATCAATAATAAAATATTAATGATAAAAAATATGATAAACTAATATTTTTATTCTAGGATTTTCAAAGAATTTTCAAAGTTGAAGATTCTTTACTATAATCTTTACTATATTCTTTACTAATATTCTCTACACATAAAATATTAAATATTATCTAAAAAACTATAATTAATTAAAATAATTTCAAACTAATTCAAAAGATTATCTATTAATTATTTTGTCAAAACAACACAATACAATTCAACATCTTATAAATTTTAATGTAAACATTTTCAAAATAAATCTATAGAAACAAATAAAGATTTACTAAATATGGACAAACATTCAGACAAAGAGAGAGTAAGAGAGAAGGGTTATGTATGAATAGTGTTGGGCTTAGTAAAATTCCAATATATTGATTTTAAATCTTTCAAACCAAAACGTTTCTAAATAGTACAACTCTTTGTAAAAGAGAAAAATTAATAGATATTTTATTGAAAAAAATGTCTTTTTTATTTTGTAAATGAAATAATAATAATAATAATTTTTTATTTTACTCTTGGATTTAATAAATTTTAATTTGGTTTGTAATTAAATTTTATAATATAAAAAATATGGTAAATATTCATTTTATAACCTATTCTATAATAAAAATTATTTGAAATGGTAAAAATAATTGAATAATAACAAATTTAGAAACTTGAAATTTAAAACCTTGACCACCATTCAATAGTAATTGTTATTTGCAGAAAGTAACATCATAATATTATAATAATTTAAAAAAAAAAAATTAATTGCCAAAAACAAAACAATATTCATCTATTTCTGACTAAAGAAGCATTTCATGTTTTTCATTGGCTATGAATTCATATCGTTTTCTCTTTTATTATTTCAAAGCCAGTGATCTCGACTTTTTTTCTCTTCAATTTATTTTTTCCCCTCTGTTAATTTCCAATACAGAATATTCCCTATATCAATTTAACCAGGTTCCATTTTATATATTAGGAATGTCTCCTCTATAAATATCTTTCTCAAGTATATGCATATACATACACACACACACACACATATATATATATATATGTTTTATTCACGATAAAAATTGAATTGCAATTGCTCGACCATTTTCTCGTTTTCTGTTCAATGGGCCATTAAGCTCAATCGGACATTTCGAATATTATTAATCTTCTCTTTTCCTTTCACAAACATTCATCATTTTATTTTGAAATTTATTGGATTTTATAAAAAATGATTGTTTTTTTGTTTTCGCCAATGTCTTAAGAATAAAATTGTTTATAGAGTTACAAGAGAGAGTTAGAGAAACAAAATTGAAAAAATAGTATTTTATTAAAAAGAATGTGTAATTGAATTCATTTGATTTTTATTTTATGTTTTTAATAATTCAACATCAAATAGTGGTCTACTCAAATTAGTCAGTCAGAAAAATTTAGGAAAATTTTTATCATTATTTTTTAATAATAATAAAAAAAAATCGTTAATTAAAAAGTTATTATTCTAAAATAAAATGAGGTCAAAATTTTTATTTTATAAATATTAAGAGTTTATTTCAAAAACTTTTTTTTTATTAAATATTATACTGGTAAGTTCCACCTTCCGCTTCATATTTCTCCTCTTCCTCTTGAGTGAAGTTTATTACTTATTCTCGTAATGATTTTAATCTCTATAATTTAAATTGTATTGAAATTATTTCAATCGTAAATATTTACCAATGCATTGAAAATTATTGAAAAAGTTAAAGAATCTTTTTTTTTTACAAAAATGCTATTAAATGGCTATTAAATTATTATGGTAAATAAAGATTTAATTTATAATAAAATATCCCTATGTATTTACTATATACTGGTATATGAATTAATTTTCATATTCTAATAATATGTATAACAGTAATTCTCAACCTTTTTTTTTACCGCGGCACACAAAGAAAATGATAGGTGTAATAATTATACTTAGAGCCATATTAAAAAATCGAAAATGTTAAGAGCCTGATCTCAAAAACATTTTTCCTTTTTTTTTACATACTTATAAAATAAATAAGTACTTTTTCTTAATTTGAACCTTACATTTGTAAAATTTGGCGGCACATTTTAAAAATATCGCGGCACACAAAAGCGCCGCGACACAGTGATTTAGAATCACTGATGTATAATTTTCCTAAGTTAAAAGTATTATTTTTCATCTCTAATTAATTCATATATTATAACAAAAACTTTATAAATCCAGGAATATATTTAAAATTTGCTCCAAAATAATATGCTAATTTTTTATTAACGATAAATATTTTTAAAATTTATGAAAAGTTTTGATGATTTATTTTCTTTTATTTTTTTAAAGTAAACAAAGTTATACCTAATCTAACAGATAGAGGTGAAATTATGGTAAAATTAATAGTAAGTATCCATACTTTTTTAAAATAAAAAAATAAATTATATTTACTTTTTACAAGGCAGTTACCTTTTTTATATCTGACTATAATTACCCCTTTTTTTTATTAAAATGATTGAGTAATGTATTTATTTAAGCAAATGAGAGGTGCGGCGATGGGTTTGAATTTAAATGCAAATAAACTTTAAAGAACATAAAAAGATGTACGTTATTTTTTTTTTTGAGGAATATCGTGTGGTTAGATAAAAGAAGAGATTAGAAAAAGATAAAGAAACTCGCAAGCGAGGATAAGATGCGGAAATTTAACAAAGAAATTGGGCGAAAAGGTGACTAAGGGTGTGGGATGTTAGCGTGGGGGTGGCGGAAGCATCAAGATTGCAAAGCTTGCAAGAAATAAGAGAAGCGAGAGAGGGAATAAAAGAAAATTGCGAACAAGAGGAGTTGAGCAGCTGAAGACAGTTGAGAAATATTATTGGCGCAATTATAGAGCAGATTATTTGGATTATATGGAAATTTTAAGCTTTTTAATTTAAAAGAATGAAAAAGTAATAAAAATTAATTAAAATTGAATTAAAATGAGTTTTTTAATTTCCATAAAAAAAAAAAAAATAATCAATTGTTCTTATGGAAATTATTTTTACATTTGTAATCGGTGTAAAAATTTAATTGTTCATTTATTAAATTCTATTATATAAAAAGTAATTATTAATTAAATAGATCTAAGACTGATTCAAAGAAATTTCAAATATCTATGAAATTTATTTGTTTAGAAATGAGTCTAATTAATTTCATTATACTAATATAATTTACTTGAAAATTCTTTTGGATAAGATTATCATAAATTAAACGGATATATAGATAATATAATAATAGTAATAATAATAAAATCTTTCTAAATATCTTCTTCAAATTGATATTTTTAATTAAAAATATTGTATTATTCATTTATTTGTAATTTAATTTAATTAAATGCTATGTTCTCTTCTCTTAAATACCATCTTATATATTTATACTAGTTTAATCCTAAATTTTATTGTATCATCTTCTTATTAGAATCTATTATATGCATTTACTTTTTCTCTTCTAGTTTGTTTAATCAGACAAAAAAATAAATATAGCATTTAAACACATAAAAACAAAAATTAAAAATTATTTTTTTATTCTCCAGTTGATGAAATATATATTAATATTTTTAATACTTTTTACTATCTCTGACGAGATAGTATTGGGGTCACGAAAATTTTCGATGTCGAGATTTTGATGTTTTAATAGACAAAAAAAAATTTTGATGTTTTTATACGTTTTGAAGGTCCCTGAGTCATTATCACTAAGGTTAAGAAAAATGTCAGTGTGTATGTGTGTATATAGACAAGATTACGCAAAATCGGTTTGAGCTAGAATCATGAAATTTGGTATACGGGCATTATTCAAAATTCATAGTTTTCTATCAACTTTTGAGAAATGTAGCTCAACAGGAAGAGGGTCATTAACTACAACGTTTTGATTTTTTTTCCTCTAAAGTGACCGTAAAAATAAAGATAGATGTTTGATAATTTTTTCACATGATTACAAATTGTATAAAACTGCTATATATAGAATTTCAGCTTGATTGAATCGCTGAAAGTACCGGAATTCATGTTTTAACTGCAAATCAAGTGGTGCCATCAACAAAGAACCAAACACGCGCTGGTTTAATAAATATTATTTATTAATTTTAATTTAAATATAATATATGTTATTAATTGCGAGATAGTCGAGAGGAGACACTCCAGCTTATTATATTTATATATAATAAATATAATAACGGATGAAAAAACCTCATATATTTATATAAATATATAACATATATAATCATATTATACTCAATAATTTATAATACCCTAGAATCCTTTTATTTGCACTATATAAAATATAGGCTTTCTACTATATAAATTAGGATTAATAGTGACTATGATTTTCAGAATTACGTCCATTAAGCAGAAGTAACTCTTTTATTTATTTAATCTTTATGATGTAGAATATATCTTCTTATTTTTTTAAGTAAAAAAAATATACTCTTAGAAAACGTAGATCAATATTACTTTTTTTACACTATTTTATTAACATTTTCATTTAATTCTGGATTACACTTTACAAAAATTATCTAAAAAAAATAATTAATGAATCTATACAATCAATTTACTAAAAACCTTTATTTAATTTACATTAAATTTAATGCAAAACAATTATAAAGTTATAGGTTTAGTAGATATCGAATATATTAAATGTTAAATAAAAATTTATTTAATTATTTTCTAATTATTCATTAGATATTATATATGTAAAAGGTATATTAATTTTTTTTTATTAAAAGTAGAAACTCTAGTATTTTTCTATAAAAAAGAAAATTATTAATTTCTTTTTAATTTACTTAAATTAATTGGAATTTTATTTTCTTTGTTTTAAAAACGATAGAAAGTTATTTATTTTTTTCGAAAGAAAATCTCAATATCTCTTGTACTATATATTAAGTTAATATTTATCAAACATAGACATAGTTATAGTCTGAAAAGAAATTACATTTCATTCAATTTTCTTTCTATCAAAATAAAATTCAGTTTCTATATAAAACAAAAAAATGAATAACTAAAATGATATAAAATCGTAATATCAAACATGAATGAACAACGGTTCGATTGAATTTTTCTCTTTCCTAAAAAATTTGTTTTCTAATAATTCGTATGTATGTACAGTGTATATACACACAATACATAAATATTTTAATATCTTTTTTTTTTGAAAAATATTTATTTCCACAATTCATTTCATTTTACTTATCTATGAGAAATATATTTTACATAAATAATAAAAAATAAACACAACCTTGCATTAAGTCTAAATCAGGGGTTTTCAACCTTTCAGGGTCTGTGCCCCCCTTAGAACACTGATGTGAGGTCACGCCCCCCTGTTTTAAAGTATCGCAAAATCATCTGACTTTTTTTTAGAATCATTTTGAAAAAAAAATCGGAGATGTTTAGAAAGTTTGGCCACAAAATCACCTTACCTTTTTTTTTTAAGAACAAAATTTTCAAAAGTTTGTGGGCACTTGATATGCTAGCACCCCCCCCCCCCCCCCAGGTTGAGAACCGCTGGTCTAAACGAATAAGAAATATTATATTATTAAAAAAGAAATTGATTAAATAGTATATACTTAAATATTGATTTTTTCAAATTTTCTAGTACATTACATTCTTCTCTTTTCAAATTAAATTATATTCTATCTATCTATATATATAAAAAAAGGTTTTTGTCTGCACATTGCTCAGAATTTAAAAATTTTTGCATATCTTCGCGTTTCATGACCTCTAGAATCCAAAAATGACTTTAGAATTTTTCATGTCTGTCTGTCTGTCTGTCTGTCTGTCTGTCTGTCTGTCTGTCTGTCTGTCCGGAAAATTACTATTTTATAGACTCAGAATTGGCTGAACCGATTTCTTTGAAATTACATCACAATATTCTTATATACCTCTAGAGTAACATAGGCTATAAATTTTATTAATATCTTATCAATAACCGCAGAAATTAATTTTTTAAAGTTTATATAATTCTCCGTGTTGTTCATTCAAGAGCAGCTCGCGGCTCACTGTCGGCCTAGCGGAATCATTTCAAACAATGAATTATCATAGAGATTCCCAATCGAAGAATTATTATAATATTTCCCTTTTTATTTTAAATTCTAATATACAAATATCAATTCAATTAAATAATTTATTCTAAAAGTTCTCAATTTAATTAAAATATTTATTAGATCATATTTTTATCTTAAATTATTTTTTATTTAATTGAATATTTCTTCTTTTCTATAATATATATATAATAATATATAAATTTTATCATTGAATAATAAAAAAAAATATTATTTAACCTGAATTAAAATGACTGAATTATATTATCTTTGTTTTTTATTTTAATTTAATTACTCTATTATTAATTACTAAATATATATATATTATATAAAAATTAAAATATGATGATATAAAGTTGTTTTAAATTTTTGACATTTTTAAATTGGGTATATTTTTTAAATTTATTAAAATGTCTTTTTTATTTATTATGTTTAAAAGATTCATTTTTATTATGTGATATTAATAAAAAATAACGATGCTCTGTGCAAGTCGAATCATGTTGCACATAATTAAATAACAATTGCCAAACAAAGAATATAATATTTTTTTAAATTCTTATATTTAAATATCATTTCAATTAAATAATTTATTCTAAAAGGTCTCATTTTAATTAATTTAATAAAATATTTAAATCACCATTCAATATTTTATTAATAGGCTTCTTTTTTTATTTTTAATTTTAATAAATTCTCTTTTTTTTGATATGATATTAATAAAAAATAATATTAAATTGTATATAAATATAAAAATTAGAGTATTTGAATTTTTTTAAATTTTAACACATGTAATCGATCATATGCATTAAGAATGGAAAATTTTGAAAATCAACTTGGTATTAAATTCAGAAAAAAATACTGATATATAGAATATATAGACTATTCGAATATAATTTAAAACTCTTTCTCTCCTTATATTTTAAATTTAAAAAAACGGAGTTTTAAGAAATTTAGATGCCATATGCAACATGGGTGGGTAAATGAATTGAGCTGGAAAAGGAGGCAATTTATAATTTTCTTCTAATTCAGATTTAGGACAAATCGTACAACATTATATCAAATCTCGCTAAGAACATTCAATATTTTTGTACACAAATTATTCAGAGTATTGGATAAGCGTATCACTCACAATCAGTTTATATTGAAATTTAATTAAATTAACAAAGTAAAAATTTTTATTTGTTTAAATTTTATTATAATGAATCAAAAAAAATTAAATATATAGATCACATGATTAAGAGAAGCAAAAAACTTGACAGAAAATAACTGTTGGATGGAGGTCGGACATGACAGAAACTGTAAGCGAAATCTTCATATTGCGACGAATAATTTTCAAATCCCCTAGCACCACAGAATTAGATAAGTTTATTTTAAGGGAGGAAAATAACTATGATCTAAAAAAATTAATAAATGAACTTAATAATAAAAAAACAAATAAATCAATTAATTTAAATTAATACTATTAATGAATGTATATATTGGTCATTTATCTATAGTTTTATACCGTTAATTTTTATAAATTGTCTCAAGTCTCTATTTTTGCATTTTCCCAAGTTTCATTATAATTAAAAATATTCAATAATAATCTAGCAATGAAAATAAAATATCAAAATGTAATGATCAAGAAATATTATACTTTATTTCACTATAATAACATAGAAAATACTTAAGAACCATAGGCGGTGGAAATATTAGGAGATATCATTGCGGGTTAAGGCCAAATCGATCAACATTAATTAAGATATTTTCATTATGACAGATATTAGGAAAAAAACTGCGAATTCAATATTTCTGTTCACTAATTATTTGTAGACTTTAGTAAAACATACACATGACTCAATATAGATCAGCATAAACTTTTTCAAATTTTGATCTTCAAATTTGTCTTGAAGGTAGTAAAGAAAGAATAAGATGAAGAAATCAATTGTAAAATGTTAGGTTACCCAGACGACTTAAATATAATAGGAGATTAGGAAATTGCAATTGCAGATAGCGAGGAAAAATTAATGGAGGTTTGAAATTAATAGTGATAAGAAAAAATATTTAGTAACAAAGAGGAAGAGTATTGACATACAAAATCTTAAGATACAAAATGTAGAATTTGAATATGTAGAAAAATTGAATGTAATCACGAAGGATAATAATATTTGAGAAGAATTTAAATCGGGGTTGCAATCGGGAAACGCCTGTTATCTTGCAATAAAGTGGCTTATCTCTTCAAAATTATTATCAAAGGGAATATATAAAAAAATTATTTTGCCTGTTGCATTATATGGGTGGGAGGCATGGTCTATGACCCTGGGAGATGAGAGTAGATTCAGAGTGTTTGAGAATAGGATTCTTCCCTGCATTTATTGGCCAAAGAAAGATGAGGTCACCGGGGAATGGGGGAGACAGCATAACAAGAAATTGCATGGCCTCTCTGCATCTTCAGAAATAGTTAGGGTTATAAAAGGGAAAAAGCTGCGATAGGCAGGGCACGTGGCTAGAATGGGAGAGGAAAAAGATATTGGTGGGAAGACCGATTGGAAAACGTCCGCTTGGAAAACCAATGACGCGTAGGAAGGGACGTAAGAGAGATGGAACAAGGGCTCAGGATAGGGACACTTGGAGAAATGTGGTTGTTGCGGCTAAGAACTTTCGAGTATCTTTGAGCCACATAGGTAGATAGATATAACATATACAATAATAATATATATAATTAATATAGTGATTAAATTAAAATATATTTTTTAAATAAGAACACAAAAAGAAATGAATGTTTTATGTAATATACTGATTGAAACAAAATGGATGAAAACCTTTTACTACTTTCAACCACCAAATACTATGTACCACTCGGGGGTACAGGGGGCGGAGCCCCCGTCTAGGTGTGAAGAGCGCCGAAGGCGCTCTGAGCAGCTAGTTATTTATAAAGATAAATTTATTAAATAAAAATAATTAATCTTAAAAATACATAAATTGTTTTTATATCTAAAAGAGTTAGAGTAGGGATAATATGATTTACAAAGAAATCATTTTACTTAACTGAATTCTTATTATTTTGTGAAAATTAAAAAGTAAATAATATTATTTTGAAAAACTACTAATGTGTTTTTCATTCATTTCAAATATGCAATAAATTTCAGATTGAATTATCGATTAATATTTTTTTCCACGTAAAGGAATCTTTTAAATTATAAACAATGTTTACGACTATATTTCACGGTTTTAAAAATGAATAGGGTAGGCTCGGCCCATTTGGTCATACGATGAACCACATTCCCTTAGAATAACTAAGTGTTCTACAACCTAGTAAGCTTTGGGCAAACATTTAAAATCATTTAAGTACTATTGAACTTGTTACTTTCACTAAACTTACCCTTTTGTTCTTCATGAAAGATTTCTAATTATACTTATGTAATTATTTACAAAAAATATTAACAAATTTTATAAAAATAATTTTAAAAAAAATGTCTACAATAATTATAAAAACCATAAGGAAACAAATTTGCTACTAACAATTATTAATATTATTTGATCATATCTCATTAAAAAAAAAATTAAAATTAGTATTTGTTTGTGTGTGTGAGATAAGATTAAATAAAAACATTCATACTATTATATAGGTCAACGATTTTCAATTTGTAGGGCGCCCCCAAGGAGGGTAAAAAGACATTAAAAGGGAGGTGGAGTGGCGCAAAAATATTTTATAAGAGGAATTATTATTTAAAAAAGAATATTTAAAAAGAAAGCACACATATACATAGATAAATTTTGGCAGATAATTAGAAATAATTTAAAAACAGAATCCAAAATACTCAATATATTTATTGTTGTATCCACTTTATTGTAATCAGGGGAGGGCAGGTCGCGCGATGAAAAATATGATTGAAAACTGAAGCGCGAATACTGAAATTTGTTTAATTGTTTTATTTAAAAAAATCTGGAGTGTCTCCACTCGACTATCTTGCAAATTTGAATTGAATGATCATTCTTTTTTCTATATTTGAAAATTAATTAAAATTTTATTCTACCCGATCATAGGATTTAAAGTTTTTATCATAATTTTCTCTGATAACATTTTATTGAAATACGAAGACTGGCTTAATATTATATTTTTGTGAGTTGCGCAAATTTATAAAATAGCATTTATTTTCAACTGCTTTTAGATGCATTTAACTTTTATCATAGTTTTGATAAAAATTAAATACAATTATTATATTATATTAACGTACTTGATAAAGAAATCGAGAAATTAAATTTTAAACTAGCTTCTAAGACAGAACGCCTTAGTGAAAATGATTCAGGGGCCTTCAAAACGTATAAAAACATCAAAATCTCGACATCAAAAATTTTCGTGATCGCAATATTATCTCTGGTGAGATAAAAAAAAAGACTGGTTTAATAAAATGTCTATTTGTGGGGAAACCGATTGGGAGACGTCCGATTGGAATACCAAGGACCGTAAGCAGATAATATAGGAAGGTTTGAAAGAGAGATGGAAGAAAATAGGAGTTGGATGGGTGTTGCACAGGATTGGGACACTTGGAGAAATGTGGTTGTTTTTGATGTTCCGTAGAGCCATAGAGATAGATAGATAGAAAGACAGATAGATAGATAGCAAAACATTATTTTTACTATCTCGCCAGAGAAAAAGGTCGAGATTTTTATACGTTTTGAAGGTTCATGAATCATTTTCACTAAGAGAAAAATGTCTGTCTGTCTGTGTGTGTGTGTGTGTGTGTGTATGTAGACAAGATTACGCAAAAACGGTTTGAGCTAGAATCATGAAATTTGTTATACGGGCCTTATTCAAAATTCATAGTTTTCTATCAACTTTTGAGAAATGGAAGAGGAAGAGGGTCATTAACTACAACGTTTTGATTTTTTTTCTTCTAAAGTGACCGTAAAAATAAAGATAGATGTTTGATAATTTTTTCACATGATTAAAAATTGTATAAAACTGCTATATGTATATAGAATTTCAGCTGGATTCAATCGCTGAAAGTACCGGAATTAATGTATTAACACTGTAAATCACGCGCCAACACGTGACGTGGTGCCATCAACAAATAGCCAAACATGCGCTGGTTTAATAAATATTATTTTTTAATTTTAATTTATAATTTATAATTAATTAAATATAATTTAAATATAAATATATGTGTTAATTAATCCAATTCAAATTGCGAGAGAGTCGAGTGGAGACACTCCAGCTTATTTTGTTTTATGTTTTGATATTATAAAAATTTTGTAAAATTCCTAATTGAGAAATGATTGTAATTCTTAAAAACAATTTATGTATTATGTAATATAATTTTTTCTCTTTGAATATAAAATATTTACAAAGATTGATGAGAATAAACGACTTAAAAATTGTTTTAAATATATAGGTAGAATGAAAATAATGTACTCGTACAATGATGTTTGAGATAAAAAGATCATCAAATTTTCACAATTTAATTATTTAATATTATTTATTCCTTTTATATAAAATTATAATAATTATATGAAAAGTATATTAAATATTACTTGATTAATAATCATTTAATAATTAAATTAAAATAAACAAACTATTTTAAATCATTTGTCAACTAATGAATGTATAAACGACTCTCAGGTATACTAATACTAATACTAATACTAAGCAGTGTTGAATAAATGAAAATAATGTAATGATTCTCATTTTTAGAGATGTTTATGATGTTATTATACATATAAATTATATATTATTATTATTATCTTAATTTTAAATTGACATTGTAATGTTTTTCAACCTCATTTAGCGCTCTGCGTATCACCATTTGACAAAAATTTGCTTACAATGCGTTTTTTTAGCTCGTTTGATGAGCCACCCCTGCACCAATTTGATCGTGTAGTATCCATTTAGTCAACGATAACAATGAGAATAGAAGACTCTAGATAGGTATAATAATCATTGTTGTAGCTATTCTAGTAAATGACATAGTAACCCACCTTTCATGCTTCCCATTTCGTGCATAAAACTCATCTCATATAATTTAGATGCCGAATGGATCTCTGCAATAATTCTAGTTTTTCCATACTTTATCTTCTTTCTCTTAAAAATAGGTTTCAAATTTTTTCTTTTTTGTTCATATTAATTTTTTAATTTGCCCCACTGATGTTTAATGACTTGCTGACTAATTCATTTGAGAATTTTTACAACTTTGCACATTACAATAATATTTTGAAATTTTTAGTAATTAGTAATTTTCAAATGTCCTAAGTTACTGCGATACCTTGAGTTATCAAATAATATATACAAATTCTAATTTCTAGTTTATTAAAAGATTAAGTAGGAATTCCTAAATGTATTCATCTTAAAAGGATTCTATAAAATGTTGGTGAAATGACATTACGAACAAAGATAATATACTGAGTTTTTATTAATTAATTTCTAATTACTTATAGTAATTATTACTAGAATTTGATAAATGTTCTTAAAAAGGAAAAATTATTATAATTATAAATATTAAATTATTTTATAAATACCAGTTAAAAAGATTTTAACATGCTTTCCTCACCAATTCTAGTCATAACCCAATTTTCGATTTCTGAAGTTCTCAAACTTTTTGAAGTTTGTACCACAGAAACTTCCATCAAAAAGTTCACTATACCACAAAAATGATTTTGTTACTAAAAGTAACTGTAACGGTGGAACGCCGTTAGATGCGTTAGATGGTACTACCAGTATTACATGAACCACAGTTTGAGAATCTCTGCTCTATTATTTTTATTGAACAGTAGAACCTCGATAAGTTAAAGTCCAAGGGAACCACAAAATATTTTAAGTTATAGAGGTTTTAATTTATCAAGGGTCTATGTTAGGGATGGGCGGATAGGTTAATAACATTTTTTTAAAGGCTAAACATGTCGTTTTTTAAAATTCTCTAACCAGCCATTGCTGGCTTTAAAAATTTCGATTCAGCGAATTAGCAAACTCTTCAGCTTTTTCTTTCAGTATGCGTCCACTAACACTGATGTTTTTGTTTCGACACTGTTTGAACCACGTAAACAAACATTGTTCTAAATTAGGGAATTCGGCAATTTTTCGTCTTTTACATTGAATACTTTCTCCTGATTCTTGTTTCTTCAAGATTTCAACTTCTGAGGGCCAATACAGAGATTACTTATTTAAGTTATAGAGGTTGCGTATTTTAAGTTATTGAGGTTTTGGGCTCTGATGGGAAGGGAACATATTATTTTTTGAACTTATAGAGGTTTTTAGGTTACCGAGGTTTGAGTTATCGAGGTTCTACGGTATTTACAATATACATATATTTTACGAAGCCACACCATTATTTAGCAATTTATTATTTAGTAATTTCAAAAATATCAATTAATAAATATAAAAAAATAATTACTCACAACTCTCAAATAAATTCAATTATCATATTTAAATAAAGTTATGTATTATAAGTGCTATTTAATTTTAATTATGTTTATAAACAAAAAATAAAACATTGTAAAACCAATAAGGTATATTTAATTTTCCATTACGAATTTAAACTACACAATTTATTTTGTTAATTTTTGTTTATTTAAATTGCAAAGCATTTATATTTGCGTAGATAAATATAAATATATAGATTATATAGAGATATATAAACACTTAATTATCATAAATGCAGTTAAAAATTTTTAATCATGATTTTGGATTCTCTCTACATTTGCCTAATCTCGATTTAAATTCTGAAACATGCCTAATTTACAAAAGAGGAGAGCTTATTTTTTTTTTTTTTTAACTAATTTTCAAAAATATAAAAATGATACAAAAATGTTAATATAATTTTAATGTACGAGATAAAATGTTTTTAAATATTTTTATGAAATGTGAATGGAACAACTCAAATATATATATTTGAATTCAAATGCTATACATATAATAAATAATATTAATTTTATTATAGCTTCTGGTTAATATATCAATAACATTATAAAATAACTCATTATACTATTAATATTAATATGCTATTTTAAAATAAATTATATATATATATAATAAACAAATCTCATAGAGAAATAAGAGAGAGAGAGAAAGTGTATTGATTTGAAAAGTTATTTATTTATTATTTATTTATTTGTGAGTACCCTGGGAGTGACATTTTACTAATGGATGTTAAATTAAATATGCATGTATTTTAATATTAACCCGTGAAATTTTTGCTATATTTTCAAATGCAACAACCAACAGTTTTCTAAATGAAATAGAACATCACATTTATGGTTTGAAACATGATTTATTTGGATAGATTTTGATATTCATTCTAATCTCAAAGGGTTTGCTATTTAATGATCAAAGCAACTTCAAAAGAATTCTATCATTTCATTTACTACCAATTAGGTGTAATAATTAATTACATACAATTATTAATATAATTACTCTATTCTATAATTTCGAATACAATGAAAGTGAATAATCGTATTAAGTTTGGAAATTATTCTCAAAAAGATTCGACTTTATGACTTTCCATGTTTTAGTTCATTCCCAATAGTATAATAAAATAGAATAATACTAATATTGGAATTATTTAGTATTATCTGCTTAATATTAATCCGACGAATATTATTGATGTATAATAAAATTTATCATTAATAATTGTGCGAATATTTCATGTGATATAATATTTATTTTTACTTTCACTTTTATATACAATAAATATAGAGTAATAAAATAATAACCTGACATAATATAATGTATTTTATTGATCTAAACTTCAGTTAGAATTAGAGTGTGAATAATTTGCAATAAATATAAAAAAAAACCTAACTTTTGTATAATTATGGAAAAAAGTAAACGCCAGGGTGGCGCTGTTATCCGGCAATGGCTTTTCCCAACTGGTTAATTTTCCAACAACAGCGCCACCCTGGCTTTTATTTTTTTTCGTCATTGTATATCCTACGCAAGGACAAGGCCTATTAAGTCGGTTATGAGGGCTAGGTTTTCTATGATCAGTGGGTTCTAACAAACTTTATCTTGATTTTCATGATTGGTGGAGCTACTTTTTTATCAATTAGCTTCCCAATTTTGATCCCAGAGGTTAGGTGGACTCCTCATACACCCCAGCTTGAAGATTCCCTTTCTTCATAATTTAGATAAATAAATATATTAAATTAAATTTTGATTTTATACGGATGATTATAAAAGGACTTTACAACTTTGAAAGCACATAGATATTTATTGAAATTACTTACAGAATTTAGAAAGGTGTCATTTTATTACAAAACACTTCAAGTTTAACATATGAGTGTCATTTTGGTTTGATGTGACTGCAACAAATGAGTTACTTAGATAGCTCGTAGTGATTTCTATGTCGAAATGTTTGAACGAATAGAGGCAGACGAGACATTCCTTAAGAAAATCATTTTTAGCGATAAGTCGAAGTTTCATGTTAATGGCATGTGTGTTCACCACTCACAATTGTAGAAACTGGGGTAGCGAGAATCCAAATGCAAGTATTGAACAAGTTCGTGAAAGTCCAAAAGTAAACGTTTAACGTGCCCAGTCATTTTAAAGTGTACGGCCCTTTTTTCTTCCTGGAAAAACTATCAATGGAATTGTTTATCTTGATATGTTGGAAAACTTTTTAATCAATCGGATCAACGTTGCAGTTTCACAAATTACAACTGATATGCTGAAACGAGTGTGGCAAGAAATCGATTATCGGTGAGATGTATGTCCCATTACCAAGGGCAATCACATCGAACCAAAATGACACTCATATGTTAAACTTGAAGTGTTTTCTACTAAAATGACACCTTTTTCAATTCTGTCAGTGATTTCAATAAAAGTCTATGTGCTTTCAAAGTTGTAAAGTCCTTTTATAATCACCCTGTATAATTAGAATATTATAAATAGAAGGAAAGAAATATTGCAAGTGGCTAAAAAAATGAATGAAAAAATTTATGAAAAGGGCTTCATTTTAAATAAATACATTGAATCTACAAATTGATGTAATTTTCCTATTTGGAAAAATGGATACTTAAAAAATACTTGAAGAATATTTTCTTTGCCTTGTGTATTCTTTTAATTAGATAATCTTCTGAAATTATTTGAATTATTATCAAATTATCATCTACTACGTATCTTCTTTTATTATCAGATCTTTAATAGTAATTTTACATGAAATAGAAAAAAATAATAAGAAAGATTTAGAGTTTTTTTTTTTTTTTATGAAATATCGGCTGATAATCTAAAATTCTATAATAGACTTTATTGTCAAAAGATAAACTTTTATATAAAAAGAACTCGACAACAATAAATTAAGAATTTTTGAGACTATCTTGTTATCGATACTAAAAAAGCATTGTTGCAAGCTTTATATAAAATTCGATCCGTTTCAAACAAATGTCCAAAAGACAATCGCTTCCTTATCAGATAAGGTAGCGCTCGAGTTGAATTATAGAACCTGAGAGGGAAGCCTTTTCAAGCGGGAACAAAAGATCGTTAATATATATAACATCAGTTTATTTATATAGAAATATTTATATAAATATAATAATTTAATGATAAAATAAGATTTTGTGTAAAAGTTGTTATTTAATAATAATGTTATACAATATTGTATATAAAATTTATCAATTAGAAAAAAGTTTCACTTTTAAGTATCAACTTTTATTAACCTAATTATACTTTATACTTATACTTTTTATTATATTAGCAACAATTAAGTTTAGGTTTATATATATATATATAAGTCTGATGTCATTTTAATTTTGAAAATGATCTACATCAGGGGTGGGCAAATACTTTTAAGCGCGGACCAAAATGAAATTTTCAAAATGTCTCCCGGGCCGGAGGACCATATTTCGGAAACACCAAACCGGGACATTTGTAAAAAAAATTTACCTTTTTTTTAATGAAATGAAAGATCGAAATAAGAGCCAAAGTTTTTCAACGGGCCGGCGGGCCGAATAAAATAAGCAAAAGGGCCGGATCCGGCCCGCGGGCCGGCTTTTGCCCACCCCTGATCTACATTATTTTGATCAAATTCACGTATTAGTTAAGAATCAATCTGCTAATTTTTCCGCCTGAACAAATTACAAAGGATATTACAATCAAAAAAACGTGCCTTATTTATCTGATTTTGAAAAACATAATATAGGAGAAATTATTCGAATATGGGATACTTTATACTGAACAATGGTATATAGCATTCAATTATTTTTTCAATTTAGATTTTTTACTACTTTTTAAATACTCACTAAAATATGTGTATTGAAATGGTTGAAAAAAATTATCTATGTGTATATCTATATAGGTACTTCATAAAATATCTTTAATTATGTTTATAAAAATTTTAAAAATTTGAATTAACTTGAATTAAGTAAAAATTGAAAGAAATGTGAAAACTACGATGTGCAACAATCTCCAATAAATATAATACATTTGTGAAAAAGCTGGAGTGTCTCCACTCGACTATCTCGCAAATTGAATTGGATTAAATAAAATATATTATATTTAAATTAAAATTAATATTTAATATTAATTAAATTATATTAATAATATTTATCAAACCAGCGTGTGTTTGGCTTTTTGTTGATGGCACCACGTCACGTGTTGGAGCATGATTTGCAATGTTAAAAAATTAATGCCGGTACTTTCAGCGATTCAATCAAGCTGAAATTCTATTGTGTATATATAGCAGTTTTATACAATTTTTAATCATGTGAAAAATTATCAAACATATATCTTTATTTTTATGTTCACTTTAGAGGAAAAAAAAAACAAAACGTGCTAGGTAATGACCCTCTTCCGGTTGAGCTACATTTCTCAAAAGTTAATAGAAAACTACAATAATGCCCGTAAACTAAATTTCATGATTCTAGCTCAAACCATTTTTGCGATTTTTCTCAACCTTAGTGAAAATGACTCAGGGACCTTCAAAACGTATAAAAACATCAAAATCTCGACATCAAGTTCATCTTAAAAGAAAAGTAAAAAACCTGAATATTTCTAGATTGTCTTGAAAAGTGAGTAAAAATACCTTTGTTTACCACTTAGCAGCAATTAATGCTTATTGTTCGCCTCGTAGACTGTGAATAAAGATGATTTGTTATTCCCTTGTTAGAGTTTGTCCATAAGAATCAATTAATAGGGAATCAGCATGGTTAGTTCGGTTATATAGGGGCTTTATTATAATTATATTACGACTATATCTTATATCTATACCTATATTTACTATTTATATAATTACAAGTTCATCATAAAAGAATGGTGCGGTTTTGCTGGCTTGGTAAACCGAAAACAGAATTATTTACAGCATATATTTCTTATATTTCGAATTTGTCGTCCCAAAGTTTTTTTTTACATAATTAATAAATTTCAATATGTACACCCTTAGTCGCTCGAAGTAGAAACATTAGTTATCATTTCTTCGTTAATTGTTATTAATGCTTCATTAATCGTGTTTATTAAATGGTTTTCGTCGCGAATTTTTTGTGTATAAACAATGTTTTTAATTTACTCCCACAAGCAAAAAACGCAAAGTGTCATGAACCCATTGAAGATCGATGGATAGGCCAGCAAAGATCTATGCTTTGAACTTCAAAGAGTATAGACCTGACCTTTGCAATGATTAGTTTGGATTGGGAATAGAAAAGGGGATGATACAATTTTATGAGGAAGTGCCAAGTTTAGAGTTAAATACAAGCCTGTAGAAAGAAAGAAAAAGGAAATGTCAATTTTAGGCGGATATGAAAAAATAAAGATTATAATATGTATTTATAATATAGGAATTGTATTTATTATAAATTATAATGTTCATTGAGAGATAGTCCAGATACCAATAAGATAAGGACTCGAAGACTCGTTGATTTCTGATAATGATAATGGCCCTCTTTAAGAGGACCTTCCTGTGTGGTTCAGTTCATTGCCCTTATACAGAGCTATGCTTTCATCATCTTACCACTTCACATTGAATATATATTATTTATATTGTATTGTATATATTATAAAATATATCTTTAATTGAGATATTCATTTAAAAGCATAAAGAAACATTAAATCTTTTTTCTACCCAAATATTGAATAAATCTAATAATTTATTAAATTAATTAAATCTTAAAATAATTGATTTTTGATCACAAGTTTCTGTCATTCCACTCTTTGCGTATTTTGGCCTTCTTGAAAATTGATATATATTTTCTTGAAAACTTTTAAGAAAATTAATATAAAATTCTAATTTCCGTTCCCAAGTGCACTATGTACATACATTTTTTTTTTCAATCCATTCTCATCCTCTTGGAAATATTTAAAATTAATTAATCAATGAATATTTAGTACTAATATGATGATTATAGGTTCTCTGACAACATTCAAATCATTTAACCGTATAACATAATATTTTTGTAAAATAAATAAATTTGAAATGAAAAGTGACTAAAATCTCTGTTGACTTGTGCCTCTGCGATTAGATTAATGCTGAGCCGGATCGTTAAACTAACTTAAAAAAATGGACATTGCTGAATTTGCTACTCTTTTGGGAATTCATTCTTTTTTTAAATAATAAATTTTCAATTAGCATGCAGTTCACATTGAAAAAAACAAAAATGAAAAATGAAAGTTTGAAATGAACAATACTAAAATTTATAAAATAGTACCCTTTTATCTAATATTTCTAAATAAAAAATTGAAATTTTTGTTGATTTAATAAGACTTTCGATTTATTTACTATTATGATATATGATTTCTATCAAGTTTTAGTTATATAGTATATATATATACTGTTAAAGCAAAGAGGTTTATAAATTCAAACCTCTCACGGAATGGCCAAATTTATTATTAATGAAAAGGCTTAAATACCCTACTTGCTTAAACCATTTTATAATTATAGAAAGACTAGTAAAGTCATGGCCACCAGAAATCTTTTTGAAAGGAGATTTGCTTGACATTTAAATTCAAGAATATTTCCCTAATAATTAGGGATCAATTATTACTTGTTTACTGGATGAACTCAATTACCTCTCAATCGTCGCCAAGTGACCCTTCAATTGCAGCCCCGAAGTTTTTATTCTCACTTTAAAGAAACAAATAAAAAACAGTTGAAGTTCTCCAAACCACAATTAGTCACTGCGTTTCCCAATGAAACAAGAAAATATTGATATTAAATTTAAAACAAATTTAATTCGGTTTTCTGATATCTTATATATAAAATTCTCGTGTCACAAAACTTTGAAATGATACTCCTCCGAAACGGCTGGACCGATTCTTATGAAATTTTTTATGCATATTCAGTAGGTCTCAGGGCATGTCAGACTTCTTTTATTAAACCGCTAATTGCTAAGGTGTGTCCAGGGGGTGCTAATTAATTAAAAATAGTTTAGTTACCATACTAGACCATAGAGGCGCTGGTTGCGAAAATTTGACATCTTAAATATATCCTGTTAGGAGCCTTCAATATAAGTGGTTCGTAGGTGAACGGTCTAAGGCGTTATCTTATGACTTTGCACTTTTGGTTCGAAACTCGCAAAGGCACATTTTTTTTTTTAAAGTATTATATATTTTTTTTACAAATTTATTAATTTTTATTATTTTAATATTTTATTAAATTATTTTATTTTATTAAATTAATTTTATTATTAAATTTGATTTTATTATTAAATAAAGTCCCCGTCTAGGTGTGGAGAGCGCCGAAGGCGCTCGCAGAAGTTAGTATTTATATAAAACTAAGATGTGTTTGAATGATAAAATGATTACATAAGTTAAGCAAAAAGGTTGTAATAATAAAAAATCAATTTTCCAATAATTTTAACAATAAACAAATTACCTAATTAATAATAAATCTAAATTAAAAAACTAAATTTGAGGTTGTTTTTGGAGGTTGTTCAATACTCACTAAAGAAAATCTTAATCAATGGAACAATATTCAAATTACAATTTAAAAATAAAACAACAAATTCATTAATAATAAATTCAAATGCTTGTGCAAGAATAATTATACAAAAGGATAATTGATTAAACCTCAAATGATGGTTTTATATTTTCGAAAAATGTTACCAAAGATCCTACGAGCATATCTTAGCAGTAGAATCGACGCTACGCTAATAAGGTATATTATTGTTGGAAATGAGCTGCCAACCAAAGATATGAAAAACGAGAAAGCAAATAAAAATATTCAAATTCTCAGCCCCATGTCACGTGACTATACTTGTCAACTTTGCCCTTAGTGTTCTTCAAAATTTTAAATAATTAATTAACGAGAGCTTTATTTTCACCCAAACATACTGACATATATATATATAGATTTGGTTCCAATTTAGTTCCAATTCGTTAAGGGGGGGCCTTTTAGACAAGGTTCCTGGCTTTCTGGAGTTTCTTCCGATTTTTAATAGAATTATTTAATTTTTTAATAATTCTTTTGGTTGTGGATACGTTCAAATATATAAGGGAATGATAACTGAACTTTGGACGATGAATTCAGCATCCGGAACATAAAAACTTACAAAAATTGGGACGGGAAAAATTAAACGCCCTCTATATTTCATGGTTTAGATAAGAATGAATCTTTAACACACAAAGACTATAAACAAACTCCCAACACAGTCACACGAGACGATTTTCTTCACTCAATTTAATACATTTTATAATTTTTAATTGGTAGCATCTCTATAGAATATCTAATTACTAATTATCAAATTAAAATAAAATATTAATTTGCGCAAAAATCAAGAATACCAATAAGAGAGAAAGAGATAGAGACAAAAAAAACTATCTTGAACAAAAACAAAATGACCCACAAATTGCACATAAAAGAAAATATCATTTCAATATATATATAAATCTGTATATATGGCACTATAGTAAAAAGGATAATGGGCCATTAGAGTATTCAATATAAATTTTATAGTTTTTTTTATTATTTATTATTCATAAATTCATAGAATTTGAATATGAAACATAAACCCTTTTCGACAATTTCCAGGCAATATGAATTGAAAACTGCTAGTTACCTAAGTAACATCGTATTTAAAAATAGTTTTATAGGCATTAATTAAAATATATGTATATACATATCGAAAAATTCATATTAATCTCTGAGATATTTTGGTCTCCTGATTTATTCTACCGTTTTTACCATCTAAATTGCATATAGAAATTCTAGTTTAATATTAATTCCAAAAATACCTATAAATATCGATTTTACACTTTAAGTAAAGTATACAAATTAACTTTTTTATTAAGTTAAATAATTAAATTTTACTATTCGCTCTGTGCGTGACGGTAGCGCCACCAGAAGTATAAACTATAGGGGGCTGTTTACACTCAGTGCCCTTATGTTACTTAGCAATAAAAAATTTATTATTGTAAAAAAATCATCAGTGATAAATAAATAATAAACTGAAATATTTATTTAAATGTTGTTAATTACAATAAATTAAAAATGTTCACGTGTATTTATTCGTCAGACTTTTAAAAACACCCACAAATATTGTCTATATTAACCGCTGCGGGCGCTGGTGTCGATTTAGCTCTCTCCACCATGCCTACGCATACAGGCAAATAGAAAAACTATATATTATATTAAATAATAATAATTAGATTAAGTTATATGTTTTAGTAGTTCCTAAAGGTATTTGATAAGGAAATAATTAATGTTGAGTTAAAAACAATTTATGATCGTTTAAAATATTGAATGGATGGTGTTCTGGTCCACCGACATAGAGCTCGAGGGATCGAATTTCACAAAGTTCACTTAAATTTAAGAATTTATAATTAATTTAAATAAATGGACATATTGATCTCAAAAGTCAATGAAATTTAAAAAAAAATTATATTACTTAAATGTTTATTCTAATTTCAACTCTAAGAGGTTGATAATCGTTTTTATAATAAAGAAAAAAAAATTTTCTTTCCTTTTACCAGTGAAATCGCTCATCATCACTAATTAAAAAAGATTTAATTCCTTCCTCTTAATCTTTAATTTCTATTTTTAAAAAAAAAACGGATTTATGTTTGTCTTTTAAAGAATATCCCCGTTAATTACACTCTTTTACATACCCATTAAAAGGCATTTTCGACTAACTAAAACAAGAATAATATTATATCTCTTTTATAACGGTATATTTTCTCTAGATGTTTGGAAAATTTAAAGGAACGACATGTAATTTACAGTTGAATTAACCTATTATTAAAGGTAAGATGACTTGGGCTCGTGGATGTAAATATAACAAATAGTTTGACGCTTGAACGTCATCAAGGTAAACACGTTTGCATGCTAAAACATGGTACGTTGGCTTTTCAAGCACAAACCTAAAATCCACTAAACATATCCGATAAACAATGTTGAAGTGGAATCTACAATAAATACACACAAGAGCATTAGAAAACAAAACAAAGACACACACAGACACACACATAAATAAAAAAAAAATAGCTACTCTAGGGATATTGAATTTAGTACTTGAACTAAACACTTCAATTTCATAATTTCTTGTGAAATCATTGGATAATCAAATTGGAACAAATTTCAAATATTGATAAATGAAAAGAACAATCATGATCATAAACACTTAACTCTCGAATTTATTTTTCATTTAGGTACATAGTATAGAATACATATATACTCGTAGTATAGTATTCAAATGTTTTGTCTTCATTTAATCATCAATTTAAATTGTCTGTTTATATGAAAATTATTATCAGGTTAAAGAACATGTGTACCATTATAATTGGAAATTTCAAGGTAATTTTTAATTAAAAAATTAACATTAATTATAAATTTAAAATAGAAACATTCTAAAAAACATGAATAATTTATTTCTATTTAAAATATTATATATATATATATATATATATAGTTATTTTATTTCTTATTAAATTATCTAATCTGCGGGTCATTCCCGTAGCCCCTAGTTTGAGTCCAGGGCTTGTCAAGAAAATTTCGCTAGCTGGGATATAATGGCTGAAGTCATTTACCCTCCGGAATCAAAATAGGAAGCTACTTGATAAAAAAAAATCAAGATAAAGGCTAAACGGAATTGTTGTACTGATCATAGAACACCTTTACCCGATTAAGGTTGCAACCAACTTTATAGACACTGTCCTTTCATTTTTTTTTTAATTAGTAAATAAATATAAAATTATGAATCATTATAATTTATTTAAAAGCAATTTGTTCTATGATAAATTCAAAATTTTGGTTTGCTTGAGATTATTGTTCATATTTTATTTTGTTGGTCTCTTTAATAAATCAACTTTGATAGTATTTCTCTTAAAATTTTTTTTATAAAAATAATATTCATTATACATAGTTAAGTTTGTTACTCTGAATTTTTCCATTATTTCATTTTGTTATTTTTTATCGATAAATCTAATATATGACTGGGCCTTAAATTGTATTGCTATTGACAGAGACCTGGAAGTTTGAAAATAAACCTCCATCCTCGCTTTCCTAAATGTGATTTGTCGCTTTAGTTTTGGATTTTTTTTTGTCTTCGCTGCGTTTTTTCACTTAGGTTTTCTTTTCTAGTTTGCCGAATAAAAAAAATCTATGAGAGCAGGCGTGGAGAATGAATTGGATATATACAGGGAGTACAGGGGGTTGGTGGAAGTAAAGGAGTTGAGGAGGTTTGAAAGAAAGTGAAGAGAACGAAAAAAGAGTGAGAGAGGCGTGTGGGGGTGGGGGCCTTGTGGTTTAAAAGCATCTCTTTTAGAAAATAAACAAATTCGTAAAACCAGCGAAGAGAGAAAAAAATAAATGTCAAAAAACTAAAAGGAAATTCCTGTCGTTCCTTCCCCACCGCCATCATCGGAGTTAATAATTCAGGAATAAATTTTTTTTCAATGAAAGATATACATTAATTTGCTTGGAGCATATAAATTACATTTTTTTCGCATTTCTAATGAATTTCTTAAATTATTTACAATGGTTCCTTTGAATTTTGAATATTTTTAAATAAATTACATTAAAATTGATTTAATCAAGTCTTTAATCTATTTTTATAGTTATTCTAATATCAATGAATATACATTAATTTAAAATACTTACGAGGTTTGTTTAAAAGAAAAGGTTAATATGGATTTATTTCGAAAAGTATTTATTTATTCATCAATATCCATTTTGTCCCCTTCAAAGTAATTCCCCTCAGATATAATGTATACCAGCTTCTAATCGTCGAAGCCCTTCTGAAATGCGTTTTTCGGTATGGCCATCAGCTCGTTCTTCGATTCCGACTTTATCTCATCAATTGTGGCAAAACGATTTCCTTTCATTGGTCTCTTCAGTTTTGGGAATAGGACAAAGACTCAGGGAGCCAAATTTGGTGAATACGGTGGTTGAGGTAGGATTACGGTGTTGTTTTTGTCCACAAAATCACGAACAAGCAATGATGTGTGAGCTGGTGCATTATTGTGATGCAGAATCCATGATTTATTTTTCCACAATTGCGGTCGATTGAGCTAAATTGCTTCACGCAAACGCTGCATAACTTCCTTGTACTACTCCTTATTCACAGTACGACGTGTTGGCAAGAACACATGATGCACCTCGCCATTGTAATCGATGAAAACAGTGAGCCAAACCTTCTTTGCTGCTTTTTAAAATGACTTGTACCACTTATAAACATTTTTTTGAGACAAAGTAGACTCACCGAATGCCACAGTCAACATTTCAAGTGCGTTGGAGCACTTATTCCATTTTTAACTCAAAATTTAATACAGATTCTTTGATCCATTTTTTACTATCTCGCCAGAGATAGTATTGCGATCATGAAAATTTTCGATGTTGAGATTTTGATGTTTTTATACGTTTTGAAGGTTCCTGAATCATTTTCACTAAGGTTGAGAAAAATGTCTGTGTGTGTGTATGTGTGTGTGTATGTGTGTATGTGTGTGTGTATGTATGTAGGCAAGATTACGCAAAAACGGTTTGAGCTAGAATGATGAAATTTGGTACATGGACATTATTCAAAATTCATAGTTTTCTATCAACTTTTGAGAAATGTAGCTCAACCGGAAGAGGGTCATTACCTACAACGTTTTGATTTTTTTTCCTCTAAAGTGACCGTAAAAATAAAGATATATGTTTGATAATTTTTCACATGATTAATAATTATATAAAACTGCTATATATAGAATTTCAGCTTGATTGATTCGCTGAAATTACCAGAATTAATTTTTTAACACTGAAAATCTCACGCGTCAACACGTGACGTGGTGCCATCAACAAAAAGCCAAACATGCGCTGGTTTAATATTTATTATTTATTATTTATAATTTATAATTAATTAAATTTAATTTAAATATAATATATTATGTTATTTAATCCAATTCAAATTGCGAGATAGTCGAGTGGAGACACTCCAGCTAATTTTAAATAAAAAATCGAAGAACACACAAAAACGTGACTAACTTTATTAGTTGTCAAAAACAAACTATTAATCTAAAATGGCTGATAATGTCAACAAAGGAGAAACATATGTGTACCAACATAAAAAAAAACAAATTTCGATATTCGAATGTAAACAGCTCGCGAAAATTCAAAATTCATCTTTTCTTTTGAACAGACCTCGTATAAGTAATCCCCTCACCTTCCGCCCCACCAAATAATATTTTTATTTATATAACACTTAATAATTAATGAATTTTGATAAAAAACATTCTTTGGATAACTCAATTTGTTTTCTTCTATTTATTTTTAACGTAAGATTTCATCAAATCCCTGATGATAACTCATTTCAGTTTATTTTACTTAACGCCTGCCTTAAACAGTGAAGACTGACAAAGATCTCTATCATTTATTTTTAGTGTTGAGTTTCCTTTTCTTTATTTTTTTTTTTCTTCTTTTTTCTTTACTAACGCACTGAATGACATTTTCACGAGTTCACAAAGACAATAATTTTTTTGTTTTTTTTTTGTCGGTAATTCCCTCACGCCTTTTATACAGTTAACAAATGAACTTGATGTAATGTATATACTTTTGTGAAAAAATAACATTTTTTCTTAAAAATTAATTAACATTCTTTTGATAATCTTATTATTATCAGTGTTTTTTTTTATTTATAAAAGAAAGAAAGCAAAGTAAACCAATAATTGTAAATATACAATTTCTCTTTTCTTTAATGATCGATAAGCGTAATGAAAGGAATTCAGTAAAAAAAGGGTGTGTAGAAGGGAGTGAACATTGGTGAATAAATTGATTTGAATTGAGAAAATCAATTGAAAATTTCCTATTCTTGTAACGAAACCACACAATTCTTTTTTAAATTTTCTTGAAAGAAGATTTTACTTTGAAGATCTTTTAAATATCAGATTATAGTAGAAATATAAATCAATTAAGATCGCTTTCATTTCTATACAGTTAATGTATTTAATTGTAATGGAATAAGGAAATGAAACGTTGTGTGTTTTCATATTCAAACTGACATTAAATATAGGTACCGATAGCGCAAGCGAGGCAACTGTTTATTTAAGTTGGAAGAGCGTAAAAGGGGTTGGAGCGACGAGAAGAAGCTTGGGAGAATGAAGGGAACCGGAGACGTCGGGGGACAACCGGCGGAAGGAGCAAGGAAAGAGTGAGTTTATTTTGAAACTTGTGGCTCGTTAACAGATTTACTGGAATCATTAAATGGCGCTTGTGCTTTGCTTATTCAATCGTTGGATTGATATCCGGGTCAGAGAAGATCTTCATGTGGTTTGCTTTCAGAGAGCTTATCAAAGCCAATTGACTCATCCTGTTGCCGGCAATTCAAATCACTATTACAGTATTTTCATCACAGTTCTTAAACCATTCTTCCATTATCTCTTGCTTCCATTCACGAAATTAAAATTGAAATTTTCAACTTTTCCAACTACGAATAAAAATAAACTGACTGAATTAATATCTTCATAAACATTTTTTTTTCCTTTTTTTTACTCTCGCCAGAGATAGTATTGAGATTTTGAGGTTTTTATACGTTTTGAAGGTTCCTGAATCATTTTCACTAAGGTTGATAAAAATGCCAGTATATGTGTGTGTGTGTATGTATGTATGTATGTACATATGTAGATAATATTACGCAAAAACGGTTTAAGCTAGAATCATGAAATTTGTTATACGGGCATAATTCAAAATTCATAGTTTTCTATCAACTTTTGAGAAATGTAGCTCAACCGGAAGAGGGTAATTAACTACAACGTTTTGATTTTTTTTCTTCTAAAGTGACCGTAAAAATAAAGATATATGTTTGATAATTTTTCACATGATTAATAATTGTATAAAACTGCTATATATAGAATTTCAGCTTGATTGAATCGCTGAAAGTACCGGAATTAATGTTTTAACACTGAAAATCACGCGCCAACACGTGACGTGGTGCCATTAACAAAACATTCGCTGGCTTAATAAATATTATTTTTTAATTTTAATTTATAATTTATAATTAATTAAATATAATTTAAATATAAATATATGTGTTAATTAATCCAATTCAAATTGCGAGATAGTCGAGTGGAGACACTCCAGCTTATTATTAATATATTTGTAAAATTTAACATGTATTTTTTTTCTCTCTATAATTTTTTTTAACTATGTTCTCTATTCAACTATAAAACCTAAAACGAAAAATAGTTATAAAGTTATAATTAATAATAATACACTGAATAGTTTTTCAATGAAATTCAACCGTAGAATGAATAGTTTTCTAAGTAATTGAATTAAATTTAAACTTTTAAATAAAAGTAAACTACCATTAAATTTCAACAAATTCCATTCAAAGTTTAAATAACCTCTAAACCATTCATATTAGTAGAAATCTAGTATGAGCATAACATTCACATTTATTTATTTATATCCAAAGATAATTTTCATATTTCTACAAAGTTCATGTGATTAATTAGATACATTTACTAATAAAAAAAAATTGTGAATGAGATTTTATCTCTTATATTTAATATATGAATATCCATTTTTAGTTTATATAAAGGTTAAATATTTATTAATTTTATACAAAAAATAAATTATATATATATTTATATATAATAATTTGATAGTTTTTGAACTAAATTTTTTTTTTTTTTTTGATATTCGTTATTAATAGTATTTTAATGCAAATCAATTTTAATTAAAGATTCATAAAAAATTTAAGGTATCTATAAAACAAATTTTTTGATATCGTTTATGTTTAAGAGAAAATATTTAAAAATAAGTATATTAGTAACAATCCGATTATATTCAAATAAATTTAAAATTTATTTCAAAATTTAAATCCAAAATTTCATCGTGATAGATATTTTGGCTTTAGTTTCTTCATTCAAATCTTTCATCACTTTCTCATAATTTTAATTAATGTATGAAATCAAAAGAAGATTGTGGAGACAAGACAAAAACTGATATAGGAAAATTAGAGGGAGATTAGTTTTAGCTAGAAATAGTTTAAGAAGATTGGGGAGGTTGTAAGAATGAGGTTGTTGTAACCAATAACTTCACTATTGCCACCAGTGAAATAGAATTAAAGAAAGAATAAAATGAAGGACTAATTGAAAATAAACCTATTAAATATTGTTAATATTTAAATTAGACTGGAATTCTGAAAATAGACACCAGTGACTGGTTAGACTATGTTGTTATTAAAATAATAAATAACACTTATCGTCAAGTCCTTGCCAACAACTAATATAAATGAGTTGCTTCAACCTACTATTAGAGAGAGAGACAGAGAGAGAAAAGGGGGAGTAGACGAGGGAGAGAGAGAGAGAGAGAGAGAGGTCACAGTGAGAGACAGGGCTAAAGAGCCCAATGATGTATGCATCCATTTTCGAAAAAAAATCTCTCCCTGGAGACTAAATAACCAGAGGATACATCGATTTCTACTTCCTGTTGTAATTTCTTTAGATTAGTATGCCTTCTAAATAATAAATAAACTCAGTTAAAGAATATTTAAAAATAAATGTGTTTTAATTAAAAAAAATAATTCTACTAGTAACAACATAGTTATATTTTTTATTATTAATTAAATTTAAACTTTTAAATAAAAGTAAAATAAGCCTTCGGCGCTCTTCGCACCTAGACAGGGGGCTTTGCCCCCTGTACCCCCGTGGTGATACATAGTATTGGATTGAAAGTCTGTATATCCAAAAGTTTTCATCAATTTTGTTTCAATCAACATATTAAAACATTCATTTCTTTTTGTGTTCTTATTTAAAATATATTTTAGTTTAATCAGTAAATTAATTATGTATTATTATTGTATTAAATATCTATCTATCTCTATAGATCAGTGATTCTCAACCACTTTTGTGTGCCGCGAGATTTTCAAAATGTTCCGCCAAATTTTACAAATATAAAATTTAAATTAAGAAAAAGTACTTATTTATTTTATATGTATGTAAAAAAAAAGGAAAAATGTTTTCGCGATCAGGCTCTTAAGCATTTTCGACTTTTTCAATTTTTTCAATATGGTAAATAAGTAAATATTAACTTTTACACTTATCTGTTTCTTTGTGTGCCGCCAAATTTTTAAACCGTTAAAAGTGTACCACGGTAAAAAAAAATGATGAGAATCACTGCTGTAGATTAAACGGTACTCGAAAGTTCTTAGCCGCGACAACCACATTTCTCTAAGTGTCCCTATCTGAGCTATATCCAACCCCTACCCTGTCCCATCTCTCCCCCATCCCTTTCTATACTGGCCACCAATCACGTTCTTGGTCTTCCAACCGGACATTTCCCAATCGGTTTCCCTACAATTATATTTTTCACCATTCTTTCCTCTCCCATTAGAAACTGCATAGTTATATTGTATTATTATTAATTAAATTTAAACTTTAAAAAAAAAGTAAAATAAGCAAATGAATTAAATAATTTCTAAAATTAAAGTAGTATTATATTATAAATGAATAAATGAACTTTAATCTGTTTTATATTAGAATCTACAACTTAAACATGATAAATGGCAAAGTACAATTTCATTGGTAGTCTAATATTCAAAATGAAAATAAAATAAATAGTACTAGTAATTCAAACATGTCAAAGTTTGACAAAGAGATACCTCAAGAGCGTTTAAATCTCCTTCCAACATTGAAGAAAGATTTAATTTATGTCAGTATTATATTTATATACACCACACTCATAAGAGAAAATAATGAAGAAATATTAATAAAAATCAAAATATCTATTCATTATATTGAAATTTAAATTAAAATTCATATTTTAATTTAAACAACTGATCATAAAGCAATTTTTATTAAAACTTAATTTGTATTATTAAGTCATACACTCCCGCCTGTGGCATGCCTCATTTAACTTTATCGATGGATTGAAATTACATTCTATATTTTTACATTTATATTTTTAATTTAGCTCGTTGTTCAATGGGTATTCGTGGAATAAAAATTCATATTTGAAAAATATTGATTTTGGCTTCCATTATATTTATAATTCTCCTTCTCTTATTCTCATGCAAACAAATTTGCAATATATTACATATGTATGTTATACAAAATTTACATTATTTTGAGTTTAAAGCATTAAAAACCATATTGAAAAAAAAATATAGAAATATTAACTCTAAATAAAATGTTGAATTCGAAAGTACGATATTGAAATGAATTGTTTTATTCAATTACAACAGAGAAATATTTTATTTTTTTGCGATAAAATTATCCAAATAATGAGATTCATTAAATATATATATATATATATATATATATATAAATTCATATCAATATAGAAGAGTTATTTTATAAATTTATGTTCTAATAAAGGCATGCATACACAATGCATACAAACCATACTATTCTACATTATTCTAAAACAAAAGCTTTGATTTATTCTACATAATTAAATTAATACTACTATTCGTATAGATTTTAAAAAGAATTTTTGTTTTTAATTAAAAGGTTTAAATTTATCTGTAAAAAAAAACAAAACAAAACATAATAATTCATTTACTTATTTATTTATTTTATTTATTTATTTTTTCTTAATAATTAATTTCATTATGTCCTCAACATATAATCTAATTGAAAGAATTTTAATATACTAAATAATTAATTAATTACATTAAAATATTTAATGAAAGAGTATTTAATTGCATTTGAACTGGAATTGTTAATCTCTCAAAATTACCAGCGTACTTTAATGACAATTAACAATGCTATAATAACAAAATATTTACTTAATAGAAAGCAAATTGTAGAATTAAATTATATTTAATATAAATAATGAGTTTATGTTATAAAAATTTTGTTTTTTTGTTTTTTTTATTCGTAATTAGAAACATTTGTAACATATATCTATAGATAGAGCTACATTAAAACATTTCATCGGTTTTGTTCTTGTTTTTTTTTTTTTTTTTTTTTGATGATATTTAAAATAGAAATAAGTATCATTTATATGCTGTAATAGTTAAATATTAAAAGAAAGATGAAAAAAATATGTGAAAATTAGGTTAAATTACATTCATTTATAGTAATTCAATACTATATTTATGTCAGAAAGTATTTGAATTGATTTGTTCTTTCTAATAAATAAAAGTCTTTTAAAATGAAAAAAGAAAATAACCCAATTGATGTATTATTTTTAATTCATTTGTCAACAAGAATTATTCTATAATTTTATATTATTCTTAATCTTTTCTCCGAGTAGAAATATTAGTTATTTAATGGGTGAACTTAAAAATCAATATTTACTATCTCGCCAGAGATAGTATTGAGATCATGAAAATTTTCGATGTTGAGATTTTGATGTTTTTATACGTTTTGAAGGTTCCTGAGTCATTTTCACTAAGGTTGAGAAAAATGTCGGTTTGCATGTGTGTATGTGTGTATGTAGACAAGATTACGCAAAAACGGTTTGTGCTAGAATCATGAAATTTGGTGTACGGGCATTATTCAAAATTCGTAATTTTCTATCAACTTACGAGAAATGTAACTCAACCGGAAGAGGGTCATTAACTCCAACGTTTTGATTTTTTTCCTCTAAATTGTCCCTAAAAATAAAGATATATATTTAATAATTTTTCATATGATTAAATATTGTATAAAACTGTTATATATAGAATTTCAGCTTGATTGAATCGCTGAAAGTACCGGAATTATTTTTTTAACTCTGAAAAAATTATGCGCCAACACGTGACGTTGTGCCATCAACAAAGAGCCAAACATGCGCTTGTTTAATAAATATTATTTATTAATTTTAATTTATAATTTAATTTAAATATAATATATATATATTATGTTATTTAATCCAATTCAAATTGCGAGATAGTCGAGTGGAGACACTCCAGCTTATTTTTTATTATTATTATTATTAGGAAATCCATTTTCCTATAATATGTAGCTACTCATAAAAATATATAAATTTCTTATGAAATGAAATCTTATATAAGTATATATATATATAATATCGACACCTAATTTATACTGTAGTCGTAGTACTACTAATTACTAGACTTTAATGGTCACAATGTTTATGAACTTTAAATATGGAATATAACCAGGATTTTCCGGGTTGAGAGAAGGTTTCAAGAGATAAAATAAAAAGTTGAGTGATAAAAGAAGTGGATTTTAAAGAGAAAAGTTGTAATTGTCAGGAGTAACATTCGTCACACATTTATAGATAAGTGCTTTCTTTATAGTTCAACGAATAAAAACTCACTTGTTAGATAAAATTAGAAAAAAAAAATTTTAAAATAAATATAAATTAATTAATTAATGAAAATTGTCTTTTGTATAATTTGTTTTTTTTTTTAAAAAAAAAAAAGAGAATTAAGGGAATAAATTAAATCTTAAAAAGAAACAAAAATTATATATAAACAAAAGAGAGAGAGAAAAAAAATAAAAATAAAATTCTCTCTCTCTCTCTCTCTCTCTCTCTCTACATATATATATTTATATAGTATATGTATTTCAGAACGTTGATTTTGTGTTGGTTAGAAAACTTCATGTTCGGATGGATGATTCTGTCTAAATCACCAACTAAATTATGTAATCAGAATTGAATTCTTTCCATGTCACTTCTTAAATTTAATTGTTTATTTCATTCTAAACGGCTTCGAGCGAATCTAATTGAATTAATCGAATTTTCAACGAAACCAGAAAATGAAAAGAAAAGAAAAAGAAAAAAAAAAGAAAAAAAATTGCACAAGTGCAAGGAATGTTTCCAATTGATCTTCCAGTCCACAGCCTTTCTAATTTTGTAAGCAAGGCAGAAACTCTAAACAAGACCTCCATTTCCTTCTCGTCGAGATAGACGAGTGCGCCAAAGCGAAATGTCGTTGTCGCCAAAACAGAGTCCCTCGTAATTAGTTATTTCTAGAATATGAAGTCACTTGGAAAAGCTCAACTCATTTCCACCCAGAAGTATTTATTTATTTTGAACAACATCCGACATCTCTCTCAACAACCATTCTTAATCCGATTTAAATATTTTTGTTAATATTATATAAAACAAATAGGAAAATATTTATTTTAGAAAAACATTACTTCTACTATTTTTTTTTTTATAAATGAAAATTTAAAAAAAAAATTAGCAGTTAAGAGTATCCTATTTGTAAATTTCACCTGAAATATTTTTTTTTAACAATTTTCAATTTATCAAAGAAATTAAAAAAAAAAAATAATAAAATCAATAGGTTAAAGCTAAGTTAATAAAAATATTAGGTTTTAAGTTTCAATATAAATTTTATTAAACTTTATGTGGTTAAGTCATTCTAAAAAGCTTGTAAAGTTATTGTATTGACCTAAAATCAATATGTTAAAGGGTTGAGTTATTAATATTATACACTAGGTATTAAGTTTCAATAAAAGTATAATATACCTATCAATCAAAGCTTTTTAGAATGACTTAACCACATAAAGTTTAATAAAATTTGTATTGAAACTTAAAACCTAATATTTTTAATAACTTATTTTTAACCTATTGATTTTATTATTTATTTTTTTAATTTCTTTTATAAATTGAAAATTGTTAAAAAAAAAAATTTTCAGGTGAAATTTATAATTAGATACAATTATTATTATTATTATTATTATTATTATTATTATATATTATTATTTTTATTATTATTATTATGCACAAGATACTTATGAAAATTTCCTTAACTCCAATCTTTTGTACAAGCAAAACCTACATCCAACAACAACAACCAGATTAAATAAAAGGGACGTACGCCCACGTAAACAACATAAATCTTCCATCGACAAATACTTTTTCTTCTTGTTCTTTCTGGGTTTGGTTAGTCATCTTGAAGAGATCGTATCCCTGATTGAACATAGCTATCATCAGATTATATAAATCTATCTTGCAACCCCGACAGAAAAGTCAATCGTTGATTACAATTCCAAATGATAAGAATTTTTTTTTTTATTATAAATACTAATTAAAAATATTGATTAATAGATTTCTTTAAACAAATAGTAATTTATTACAAATAAACTTTATTATGAATAATATTAATAATAAAATAAATATTTTATAATTGAAATATTTATTTGAATAAATTATCAATATGTTATTCATTTAAAAGTGATTTACAAACTAAATTTTATTGTTAAAATTTACTCAGATAAAGATATTTAAAGAGCAAAATTCCCGGATTTTTTTTCCATTTAATTCAATTTTCATTTTATTCATTTTTAATTAAAACGCCATTAGTTTACCATACACCATTCAATTAAATCATGAAATAAATAAATACTAGCAAATATTGATTTAAATAAAAAAAAAAAATTTTTTAATGTTTAATTAAAAATAAAATTAGTGAATATATTAGCAGTTAATATATTTATTATATATTTAGTAATTTTTAAGTTAAATTTATTTTTTTTTTATATATTTTCATTAGAATCACGAGGTGTTGGGGGGAGTCAATGTTATCTCATTGGTGTGATACAAATTTTTAGAAATTTTCTAATTTAATTAAATATTTTATTCGTTTTTGCAAAATTTTTAAAACTAACTAAATATTTACTAAAAGATTTCAAACTTTTTATATTAAGTGCAATAAACCCCGTTCTAATATTAATTAAAATCCTGAACCTTTTTTCAGGTATATTTAATTTCACCCACTGAAAATCAGTTAAAACTAATTTGGAGTATAGGTTTTAGTGCTCTATTAAAAGCCAAATGGTGAGATTTTAACAAAAAGATAATATAAATAAATGTTCAAAAAAGAATTAAAAAGAATTATGTAAAAATTGTTTTTGATTTTATTTATTATTACCATGAAAATAGATACAGAAAAAAAATATAATTTTCCAACCTTAATTATATATTATTTTGTGTGAATATTAATCTCTTGACCTATTTTCTAATTTAAAATTGATTTGTCTAATTTTTTTTTTTTTTTTAAATAAAAAGAGAAAAAGAAAAAAATATTCTTCTAATTGAGATTTTGCGTTTTGAATGAATTTTATGTAAAAAAATAAAAGAGGAGAGAATTCTCTTCAAACGAATTGATTTTTTTAGACTGACCGAGAAATACACTCATGGAAAATGGATGCAACCATTTTTAAAATAATTCGAATAAATGATCTAAAAAAAAAAATGATGAAGTGATACAGCAAACCTGTTGAAGAACAAACGCGATGATATTATATTTTTTTCAAGTCAAAGTAACTTTCAAAATTAATGATTAAACAGAATTTTTCTTTTTTACTTATCAATGAAAACAAATGTTATTATTAACACATGAAAACACTGTAAATTTGGATTTATTAGAATTATTTCTTAATATTTACCCGACAATAAATGTCCCTCTCTTGAACACTTTTGACGTAAAACCGTAGATCAACTCCAAGATTTATTTCTTGAAAACTCACATCCGCTATTTATTTTCATTTGTTGATCATTTTACTTCGAAGAGAAGCTGAATCTTTCTTCGCACTCTAATTTTGTATGTCAAATCTCAGTTAAATGTCTGACGACCAACAACATATGTTGAAATTTTTATTTTCTACCACAATATTTTACCAAGTGACAAATGGAGAAGGTTGTCTCACTAATTATTCACCCATTCGAAGCATATTGCACAGCATCTCTTTCCACATCTGTTTGGAGGTCACAAACACCCACATCAACCAGACAGGTTTAATTTATTAAGCAACGCGGTAACCCATCCTCCAGGTGGGGACTCTAATCTCTCCCATTCTAACTTAATATTTGAGTCAGATTCTTGGATAAAATTTATTCAAGTTCAAAGAGAAATTTTAACACTTATTTACTGTTAACTAGAAAGAAAATTATAATTAGTCTTGACATATATTTTGGGGAATTCTTTGAAATTGAGCTTTTTATTCAGTTTTTTTTTAAATATTTAAATGTTTTAAATTTTACAAACATTATTTTAATTATATATCATTAATTTATAAAAGTATAAATTAATAAATTTCCAAGTAATAAATTAATCAAATACATGAATTAACAAATTTAATATCACTCATACAATCAAGAGATGTTCAGCGGGTCAACAACAAGAAACCATCATAGAAAGAATCATCTCTTGTATATATAAAAAAAATCTTCAGACTTGTGTACGTCCTACTCAAGGACAACCTTTACCTTTTTTTATTGATCGGAGGCGCTATCAAGTAGCTTTCCCAATTTTGATCCCGAAGGCTGGGTTGACTCCTTCCTATAGACTTCAGCTAGAGAAATTCCTTTACCCGACCCGGGACTTGAACCCGGGACCTCGAGAATGTGAACCAGCTACGCTAACCTCTCACCCTGGGGCGCCTTTCTCTTGTGTATATATAGTTGAGGTTTTTAAGAGATAAATTTAGGTTTAATTTAAACAAAATATATTTCTTAATAATTAGATGGAGGTCTAATAAATTTTTTGGTAGTTAGAATATTTAAAACAAATATTAATGAATTAAATCCTTATTTTTTCTATTATCAAACTTAATTACTTATATAAAAAATTACACATATGTTTATTTGTCTCTAATTCATTCAATATATTATGTATTATTATAGGGTGAATATTTTTATTATAGTTTATTATCATAATATGTAGGAAATTTCCAATATCTAAATTAATAACCCTTCATTATTTTACAAACCTTAATTCTTATAAGTTGGAAAATAACAAAGAATAATCAAATTGTAGTGAATAAATAATATATCACATAAATTAAATATAGATTGGTATTGTTATTGTAAGAAACACACATTTTTCATGTTTCTATTTTATTAGTTAGAATCGATATTTTTACTAAAATATACAAATATTATTTTTCGATGATCATGTAATCATTAATAGTAAATATGTCAACATTCTAGTTGATTCATTATTTTTGGACGATTTCGATTTTACGGATAATATGTGTTTACAATTCCAAATTCCCTTTAATACCTCTCTTAAATAACCACAATAAATCATTTCTTTTTTATTCAGTAGTATGAAATACTTTCAGAGTTTCAGCACTTTAGGAACAAAAGCCTATTCATTTCTTATAAAGGAAAAAATGAACACTCTTCTTAAAGAAAATGATTGGAAGAGCACAACACAAATAAAATAGAAGATTTATTCATGGGAATATTCACATATTGATAAATGTTAATTTAAATTGTTCAAGTTATAATGCTTTTCTCACGTGTTTCAGTTTCATAATATGAATATCATTGGTCAATTTCATTAAAAAAAAATTTAATGCTTATAAGTTGGCATAATAATATAGAATTTTACATTTAAATAATTTTTCCCAAATTAATATATCTATTTTTTTCATGATTATTCCTGCAATTTATAGAAAATATCATTTTTCATTAACTATATGCATTATGAATTTAAGTTTTAAACCTATCAACAATTTTATATTTTATGAGTTGGATAATCCATTAGATTCTTGACATTATTTTTTTTTTATTATTCATACTCTAACATAATTGAATTAAAAGGAAAGTCAACTCTTTGTTTGTTTAATACACAATAGAAATAGATGATATTTTAATATACTATATAATTTAATTGTACTTCTTTTTTTCCAGGTAAGCAGTCATTCAATCAATTATTCATAAATCGTAAGTGCTAATATTATTTTATTTTCATAACTTAATATTTTAAATATAATATAAAAACATACTATAGGTTGAGACTTATTACTTGAAATAATATATATTATATTATCAATTGATATATTAGCAAATTTAGACAGTATTTTTTTTTGTGGAGGCAAGTATCTAAGTTAAATATTTAGTAACCTTCATGACTCAAAGTTTTTGTCTCAGTTTTGTCGGTCAACTTCAGAAGAATTTAATGAAAGCAAATGTTTCACAATTCACAAAAATCAACTGTGACAAGGCACAGAACCGACCGACGATTTAATATATTTAATATATTAGTATTTTTTTATTTCACCAGTTAGTTTAATATAATAATACTGGATTGGGGTCGAATTAAATTTTATATCATTTTTAATTCGACCTATATCTACATATATAAATATATATAATTATTATTATTATATTTAAGCCCCGGGTGGACGCTTGGGAAGCGAGCGCCAGGTACATAGTCGCAGCTCGCACACTGCCTGCGTTATTGCACCGGGAGAACTAGGTATTTTGTGCGAGTTTAAAATTTTTAAATTCTTTCTTTTTTTCTCTGAATTGATTTAACGCTGATGTGTGTAATTAAAAATATTACACATATAGATTTTTTAGTAAAAATCATTTGTGTGTAGAAAGTATAAAAAAAAATTTTTAAAACTTGAATTAATATGACTAAATTATATTATCTTGGTTTTTATTTAAGATTAGTTACTCAATTATTAATTACTACTATATTTTAAGTGGAAAATTTCCGGCAATGAATATAAAATTAATACTTCGTAAACTCCTACTTCCGGTTTCCGGATATACACTAAAAGTTGATGAATTCATGCTACTGATGCATTAAGTAAATATACCAAATTTTATCAAAGTCCATTGAGCCGTCCAAGCTATAGACTTCTTTACAGAAACACAATGGACAGACGGACGGACAGACATCATGCTTAAAATACTTTTTTATGTTAATAAAATAAACCATTGGTAGAGATATGTAAAAATCTCCATATGTGAAATTTGGTGTAAAAACAATACCTTCCCTCCCTATCGCCGGTCGGTAAAAAATTATATATTAGTTAATGATAATAATAAAAATATTAATAATAATAATCGACTCGTATCACTATTTATTTTAACACATGATATATTAAAATAATTCACATTACTTAATGTTTTATTCAATTTCATGAAAAACTCATGCCTTTGACCCCTTTTATACGTCTCTGTTCTGGTTGAAATTATTAAAATCAAGAATTTTTAAATTTAATTTTTAAAATTAAAATAAATTTACCGTATTATAGAGGTATTAGGAATATATCCCAAAAGCTAAAAAACTAGAACATTATTTATATAATTATTTAAAATAAATAAATAAATTATATTAGATTAAAATCCGATATTTATGAGAACTAATTATTGGCTTTATTTAAGAATTGCAGATATAACATATATCATATTACAAACATTATTTCATGCAAAATATATGTTTATGCTATTTCTGGAACATGAAAGATGATCCTCTACCTCTCAACTCATTATTTATCATTAGAGTTAAATGTAATAATTGGTGAGCTCTGATTGTATCTAAATATCTCTTTATTAAGTATTATAATTGTCACATTTGGATAACTATTACTTATATCAAATTATATATTTAAAAAAAAATACTTGGAAGATTAGAGACTATGGGTGTTGGTAAAAGAATAATGTTCACCTACCTGATAAAAAACAAAAATTATTTTTATCGGATTTGAATAAAAAAAATATTGCAAAAATTAATGTGATTTAATTTAGAAAATATTGAAATATTCAATAATGTATTCGAAATAAAAAAAAATCAATTTTTTAGTTAATATAATTATGGGTGAAGGATTGCTATGTTCAATATTCTATCACTGAACGTAAAAAAAAAAGATTCAATTGATATAGAAGTTTTAAAGTTGAAAATGATTTGTTATTTGTTAAATTTTAAATAAAAAAAAAATCATCATTTAATTTTGATGAAAATACATTTTTAAAAATTGTTTTTACAAATTTTATATTTTAAATAAATTTTAATAAAACAAAGTTCAGATCAAATAAAAGGGACATTCAAGATACAATACTATCTAAATCGGTAATTATTTACAAGAAGAAAGCTTCAGGGATTTGGATGAAACTTTACCAGTGGATTCCTTTTTTAATTCCAAAGAAACTTTGCTTATGGAATATTTCCCGGTCTCTTCTAGTTTACAAGATAAAAATTATTAAAGTTTGACAGATAAACTATGTAGTTTTATTGACTAATTCACTAGTTATTCAGTTCTTCACTAATTTTCGGTTTTTTTTCCCGGTTCGGTTTGAATATATGAAAATTAAAAAAATAATTAATTAAATAATTTTCTATATCCAAACTGAACCGAAAAAAACAATTAATTAAATAATTTTCCTATATGCAATCCAAACTGGAACCCCCCCGAAAATTAGTGAAGCCCTCTGCTGGCCAAATGAATAAAATATAGTAGCTAAATAGAATGACAATGGATTTATATCTAAATTTTAATAATATTTATCTCGAAAACTAGAAGTGACTAACAAATATTGCATAAGGAAAGTTTCATTGGAATTAAAAATGAATCCACTGGTAAAGTTTCATCCAAATCCCTGAAGCTTCGTGTTTTGTAAGTAATTGCCTCTAAATCAAATTAAAGACAAAAAAATATATTGGACACCATTTGAACATTATATAGGATATATAATAATATACTGATATATATATACTAGAATACTTGAAATAATGTGCCCATAGGCCTCATGTCAAATCCGTGATATTTTTTCTTGATGCTCTTCATCACACACACAATTAACAACATATTTATTTCAATATTCATTAAAATTCAATTTTATTCCTTGATAAAATTAAATCCTAAATCAAAATAAATAATTTAAAAAAAAAGAACGAATTCCCATTCGGTTGATCTCTGATTTTCCAAGCAGAGCGGATATTGAATTCTCCCACTTGAATTACATGACCTGCTATTTACCATGACATGATCTAATACAATTAAATTTCGTCCTTAATTTGCCTATCAAGTGAGGTGATGGAGATGCTAACTCGATTATATAGGATATCGATTTGGATCTCTGAAGCTTCATTTATATCAAAGACAGCATTCATGTCAAGATAATGTCCTAAAACATTTCCTAAGTTGTCGAACACATTTTGACTTTATAATTTATTTATAATAAAATCTTGTATATTAATTCAATATAAAACTATATATATATATATATATATTAATCAACTAAAAAAAGATAGAATTAATAGTAATTTGTTCTATTAAAATAAAATTATTTTATTTTAAAAAATAAATTATTATTTTTTCAATTTATTTTATATATATATATACATATTAAATGAAAATAAAATATATATTTTTACCGACCGACGATAGTAAGGGAGGTATTGTTTTCACACCAAATTTCACATGTGGAGATTTTACATATCTCCACGAATCATGCATTTTCTTAACAGAAAAAAGTATTTTTAGCATGATGTCTGTCCGTCCGTCTGTCCGTCTGTCCGTCCGTCTGTCAACCGTATAGATGTGTACAGCCTGAACGGCTTAACGGATTTTGATAAAATTTGGTATATTTACTTAATGCATCAGTGGGATGAATTGATCAACTTTTGGTGCAAATCCGGAAACCGGAAGTGGTAGTATTAGCGATCGACGATAAGAAGGGAAGGGTTATTTTCGCACCAAATTTCACATAAGGAGATTTTTTTACATATCACCACGAATGTATTGGTTTTATCCTCGGGAAAAATCATCTTCATTATGTTTTTCTTAATTTAAAATTATATGACGTCACCCAGCCCTTCATGACGTCACAGCCTGGGGTAACGCCGGCAACGCCGGTTACTTCAGCTATATATTATAAATAAAATAAAATTAAAAATATTTATGTTATATCCATATCTGTTTTTTATTACATTAATAGATATATTAAAATTATTTGAAATTGTTTCTGTAGCTAGAAATTAATTTATTTCAAACCGTCGGTCGGTTCGGACCTGGCCACAGGTCAACTTATTTATATTTGACATAATAACAAACCTACGATTTATTTATTCCAAATAGATAGAATCTAAATAATTTTAATAGTAAAGATAGAAAAGACATTTTTTCTATCAGTGGTATTATTGTATTTTTAATAGAATTTAAGTACAAGAATAGTAATAGTTTATTCCCCCCCCCACCCATAAAATAAAGAAAATAACCAATTTTTGTACTATATAGGTAAATAAATCTTTTTAAGAATAAATTATATATATAATTATAATTAATGGTTAAAAAAATTTGGAGTGTCTCCACTCGACTATCTCGCAAATTTGAATTAGATTAATTAACACATATATTATATTTAAATTAAATTTAATTAATTAAATTATAAATTAAAATTAATAAATATATATTAAAACAGCGCGTGTTTGGCTATTTGTTGATGGCACAACGTCACGTCTTGGCGAGTGATTTGCAGTCATGTTAAAAAATTAATTCCGGTACTTTCAGCGATTCAATCATGCTGAAATTCTATATATAGCAGTTTTATACAATTTTTAATCATGTGAAAAACTATCAAACACATATCTTTATTTTTACGGTCAGTATAGGGGGAAAAAAATCAAATCGTGGTAGGTAATGACCCTCTTCCGGTTGAGCTACATTTCTCAAAAGTTGATAGAAAACTACGAATTTTGAATAATACCAAATTTCATGATTCTAAAATGATTTTGGGTAATCTTGTCTACATACATACACACAGAGACAGATATTTTTCTCAACCTTAGTGAAAACGACTCAGGGACCTTCAAAACGTATAAAAACATCAAAATCTCAACATTCGAAATTTTCGTGATCCCACTACCTTTGGTGAGATAGGATAAAATAATAATAAATGATTTAGGTATTTCGTTAAAAAATTCAAAAAAAATAAAATAAAATAAAATTTTCCAACATTCATTTTAAAAAATTAATTCATTGATTGCTTGACTAAATGGATAATGGCAGTTCGTCATCGTCTCTCTCCACAAGTAGCAAATGGGAAAATCTTCCTAGCAAACTTATTAAACATCGAGGATAACGTCTTCGTCGACGGCTGGTACTCTAACCGCAGCCACTGGCATTGATTCAACTAGAGATAGCTGCCCGATGGAGTAGCCACTTGTCCCCTCGATCTCTCTTTATCCCCCTCTAGAATTCTCTCTATTCCTCTCTCTCTCTTCTTCATCTGCCATCTCTATTTGTTCATCCCCTTGCTTGTGACTTGACTGACCAACACCAGTTTCTCAACGTCCAAACTCCAGCTGTTTCAACCTCGTTTTATTCTCATTTTCTCTCTCTCTCTCTCTCTCTCTCCATCTCTCTCATACACATATATATATATATTCTCCATGTCTAGGCCTCTCTCGAATTACTAAAACAAAAATCGAAACATTTCTAAATACATGTTATCTCACTGGATGATAAATCGTATCATTCTACAATTCTACCATTAACAACAAACTATCTGTTTATTTTTTTTTATTTCCATACTCATATATATATATATATATATACGATTTGTTTTCTATGTTTCAATGTTAGCGAACAAACTAGCTCAATAACCAAAAATACATATACTACAGAGATGTAATGTTATTTTTGCTAGTCAAATGAATAAATTAGCCCCAAATGAATAAATAAATGCTATATTCTAATTATATTTTTATATTCTTTTTTATTGGCAATGAATTCAATTGTAATATTTACAAATTCACTGGCTCATCAACTATTAAACATTTATTTTTATTACTATCTCGCTAGAGATAGTTTTGCGATCATGAAAATTTTCGATGTTGGGATTTTTATGTTTTTATACGTTTTGAAGGTTGCTGAATCATTTTCACTAAGGTTGAGAAAAAAGTCTCTCTCTGTATGTGTGTATGTATGTAGACAAGATTACGCAAAAAGGGTTTGAGCTAGAATGATGAAATTTGGTAAATGGGCATTATTCAAAATGCATAGTTTTCTATCAACTTTTGAGAAATGTAGCTCAACCGGAAGAGGGTCATTACCTACAACGTTTTGATTTTTTTTCTTCTAAAGTGACCGTAAAAATAAAGATATATGTTTGATAGTTTTTCACATGATTAAAAATTGTATAAAACTGCTATATATAGAATTTCAGCATGATTGAATCGCTGAAAGTACCGGAATTAATTTTTTAACATGACTGCAAATCACGCGCCAAGACGTGACGTTTTGCCATCAACAAATAGCCAAACATGCGCTGGTTTAAAAAATATTATTTATTAATTTTAATTTATAATTTATAATTAATTAAATTTAATTTAAATATAATATATGTTATTTAATCGAATTCAATTTGCGAGATAGTCGAGTGGAGACACTCCAGATTTTTATCAAAGAAATCCCATCAAGCAAAGTTAAGCATTATTCATTCATACACCATAAAGACAGGCAGACGCAAAATAGTATCAATTGTTCAAAATTCTAAAATTTTGAAATTTTGTTAGAAGATCTATTACTATCTCGCCAGAGATAGTATTGCGGTCAAGAAAATTTTCGATGCCGAAATGTTGATATTTTTAAACATTTTGAAGACAAGATTACAGAAAAATGGTTTGAGCTTGAATAATGAATATTGGTACACCGACATTATTCAAACTTCATAGTTTTCTATCAACTTTTGAGAAATGTAGCTCTTTCGGAACGTTTTCATTTTTTTCATGTGACAGTAAAAATAAAGATATATGTGTTTGATAATTTTTCACATGATTAAAAATTGTATAAAACTGCTATATATAGGATTTCAGCTTGATTGAATCGCTGAAAATACCAGAATTAATTTTTTAACACTGCAAATCTCACGCGCCAACACGTGACGAGATGCCATCAACAAAAATCCAAACACGTGCTGGTTTAATAAATATTATTTATTAATTTTAATTTATAATTTAATTAATTAAATTTAATTTAAATATAATATATTATGTTATTTAATCCAATTCAAATTTTCGAGATAGTCGAGTGGAGACACTCCAGATTTTTTAAAGAAAATTTAATATTCGTTTTCGTATTTTCTTACTCTTTTAAAAATAAAATAAATTCAAACATGTTTATATACAAAAATAAATAAATAAATGAAGTTAAGCTTATACATCATGTAATTATTAATTAAAAATTTATTTCCTCTTGGTAAGTTGCAATTCAACAGTTGGTGGAGCCCTTCTCATTTTATCAATTGGCAATGATGATGTTGATGCTATTCATTTAACCACGCTTGAGTTGGAATTCGAGAAAGGCAGGAACTCCACACCCTGGAAGATTGGGGTTAGTCCAAAGATCCCATTTATTTATAGATGAGAAAATATAACTGCGTGATTAAAATTCATCATTTATCGTTTCGATATAAATTAACAATTATCAACACATCTAAAAATAAAATACATATAACAATTAATTAAATATTCTTTTTTAACGTCATTTCTTATTAATTTTAAATTAAAACTTTACTAAATTACTTTATTAAAAGATAAAAATGTATTTTTACTTTGATCTGAAGTTTTTACAGATGGTATTGTTTACATCCTTCTTTAAATAGAATATTTTTTAATGTATAAAAATATTAATATTTTAAGAGAAACATTTTTATAAAATATATGTTAGCGTCTCTATAGACATCTATTTATTATAAAATAGACGAACCCGTTCCAAACGGTGTTTGAAATTTCAGTTTAAAATGATTTTATCGTGGAGTGCAGCCATTAATTAAATAGTTGTTTGAAAACAATATTTTTCATATACCAATGATCATTTATTAGTAATTTGCCTTGCGGAGTTTTTTTTAATTTTTATTATGATTCTCTTGGCAGTAGACGACTTAAATATAATAGGAGATTCGGCAATTGCAATTATAGATAGTGTAGAAAAATTAATTGAAGCAGGAAATTATTGGAAATTATTAATGCTAAGACAAAGTATTTAGTAACAGAGATGAATAGTATTAACACACAAAATCTTAATATACAAGATATAGAATTTGAAAATGTAGAAAAATTTAAATACGTAGGTTCTGTGATAACAAAAGATAATAATATTCGAGATGAGTTTAAAGCGAGGGTACAATCTGAAAATGCCTGTTTTCTTACAATAAAGGGGGTTATCACGTCAAAATTATTATCAAAGGGGATAAAAGTTAAAATATTTAAAAAAATTATTTTACCGGTTGTATTATATGGATGTGAGGCATGGTCTATGGCCTTAGGTGACGAGAGTAGATTTAGAATATTTGAGAATAGGATTCTGCGGAGCATTTATCGGCCAAAGAAAGAATAGGTCACTGGGGAATGGCGAAGATTGCATAACGAGGAATTGCATGACCTCTATGCATCTCCAGATATAGTTAGAATTATAAAATCGAGAACGCTACGGTGGGCAGGACACGTGGCTAGAATGGGAGAAGATAGAATGGCGAAAAATATTTTGGTAGAGAGACCGAGGAAGACCAAGGACGCGGTGTGTGGATAATGTGGGAAAGGACGGGAGAGAGATGGGAGTGGATAGGGATTGCAGGGGTGTGGTTGCTGCGGCCAAGAACTTTCAAGTTCCGTAGAGCCACAGAGATAGATATATAGATTCTATTGGCAGTTCTGGTTCTGGATATTAAAAAATTAAAAAAAAAACGATCTATTTTGTCGATAAGTTTATGTTTAAGATTGATTGATTGATTGTTGGTTGGTTGATCTAATCTATCGGCTGATGTCTGAGTGGAACCCATGCCATAGGTTTGGACGTATTTTTTGAATATTCGTCTTATGGGTTTAAATATGAGTTTTTTCTCTATTCAAGCGTCTTTTTTTGAAATAGGGCTTTCCATTGTTAGATCTGTATGAAAGTGAGCAAAAATATGATCTATTTATTTTCTTTTAATTAAATAGAATTAATATACTTACAAAAATTAAAATTAATGGTTTATATTAATTATTTTTTACTGACTGTTTCAAAAATATTTTTTCAAACATTAACAACACATCTAAAAATAAAATACATATAACAATTAATTGAATATTCTTTTTTAACGTCATTTCTTATTAATTTTAAATTAAAACTTTACTAAATTACTTTATTAAAAGATAAAAATGTATTTTTACTTTGATCTGAAGTTTTTACAGATGGTATTGTTTACATCATTCTTTAAATTTTTTCAAACATTATATAATAAGAAAAGATACAAAATCTAGTCTTCAATAATTTTTTTTTTAAATACATAAAAATCAAATTAACATTTATTGATTTTTTTTTTTGTAAACGTATCCATTAGAATAAAGATAGTGAGTAAGAGAGTATGGCTTTTATATATATAATGGTACAATTGGTACTTATGAAGATATCTCAAATCTCAATCTTGATATCAGCGAGGGAAGTTTTTAAGTTTGTCAGAAGAAATAAACCATTCATTCGTAAAGGAGATGAATAAAATTATTTATTTTATAAAAATTCTAATTATATAATAGTTTATATTAATACATAATATTGAAAAATAATAATTATCTATAAATATATTAATAACATCTAATTTATCAATAAATCCAAACAACAACAAGAAATTGGATTAAAAGAATGAAATATAAGCATATTATATATATTTATATATATATGAGGGGGTCTAGGGGTAAATTTAGGTAGGTAGAAAACAATTAACAACAAATATAGACAATGTTCTTCGAGGGTACGTCGGGCAAAATTTTCACTTCGCATATACTTATATATATAATTATATATGTTTCCATAGCAACGAATAGTTACGCAGTGATTGAGGAATTAGTGAGTGAGTGATTATGGCTTTTATGTATATAATTATAAAAAAAGAAATAACTATTCGTACACTCTATATGCTCGATATGATTTATTATTGGTTGGTAATCGAGGTGATTTTGTTTTTTGTTTTTTATTTTTTTGATTTAAGTGATTACTTATTTTTTTTATTAAATTAAATAATTACTTTCTTAAAGTCAAAGTAATGGAAAACGATTCGATTTCAATCCATCTATTTTATCGTTTCAAAGTGAAGCCAAACATAATTTCCAGTAATCAAATCAATTGTACTGTAATTATTCTAAAAGCTCTTAATTGAACTTTCTTAATTAATAAGAACTTTGAAACCACTCAAGCAAAGTCAGAAGTAAAGTAGAAGATTATTGTAGATTTTTGTGTTTCATTTGAAGATTATATCTTACCTTAAGCGATTTTTTATTTAAGTAAGCAAAATTGAAAAAACAAATATTATTTTGAAAATCTCTAATACTTTCGTTCAATAAATGAACAATAATTTTATCAAGAATTAATTACTAAAAAAGAAATGAAAACATTTCATTTTAGATCGTAGCGGAAATGCAAACCACTAGTTTAGTTTCACCTTTAAATATTTTAACCGAAAAATAGTCATTTGATGTCAGTAAACAAAAACATCCATCCCTACCATACTCACACTATTTTTTTGGTAAACATTCATTTATTATTCTTTTAAAAATAAAATTAAAATATACTTTTGTTTTCGAAGATTTTTTTCAAACGTTATTTATTACAATCAATAACCTATAAAAAACAAACATTGTATATGTGTATTGTTAGTTGAATATTATTTATTTAACAAACAAACAAATATTATTTATATTAGTAATACTTAAAATCTTTGATTATTTGTTATTTATTAATAAGAATATTCTTAAAAAATATCTAATTAATATTTTCTAAGAAATGGACCAAGAGAAAGAGAGGGAGTGGAGATCAATATTTGCGAACTCCTGATCTATAGTCCGGGAGATGAAAGTTGGTGCACGAGCCGACCCCCACTCTCGGCCAACCAGTCATTTGTATGATATCTTTGCATTTGCTGCACTTTATATATTTGCATAAGATAAAAATAAGAAAACAAATGCATACGAAAAACTCCATCGATAGCTTCATGCAATAGACTGAAGTTAAAATATGTTTTTATTCTATTTAAATAATAATCAGGGTCGATAATCCCCACTTATAAAAAATATTGTTTTTACTAATCGGATTAAGTTTTTTTTTAAATAAAGAATTCAAATGAATTTTATAAAAAATGCCATTAAATTTTACTTGTTACTAACTATGCTCTATCCATCTAGACAAGGGGCTCCGGTGTACTCTCTTCAGAGTTAATAGATAGTCGAACACAGTGGTGTATTGGGAGGGGAACGGGGGAAAACGACGTTCCCTTACCTTTTTTCAGAACCGGAACGCGTTCCAGTACTTTTTCATGTACCGACTACTCCCACTTAAATCTACTGTTAGAATTTCTTTTTTTGTCTTCGTTAATATTTTGTATAGTAAGAATATAAAATAAGCTGGAGTGTCTCCACTCGACTATCTCGCAATTTGAATTGGATTAAATAACATAATATATTATATTTAAATTAAATTTAATTAATTATAAATTATAAATAATAAATATTAAACCAGCGCATGTTTGGTTTTTTATTGATGGCACCATGGTACGTGTTGGCGCGTGAGATTTGCAGTGTTAAAAAATTAATTCTGGTACTTTCAGCGATTCAATCAAGCTGAAATTCTATATATAGCAGTTTTATACAATTATTAATCATGTGAAAAATTATCAAACATATATCTTTATTTTTACGGTCACTTTAGATGAAAAAAAATCAAAACGTTGTAAGTAATGACCCTCTTCCGGTTGAGCTACATTTCTCAAAAGTTGATAGAAAACCATGAATTTTGAATAATGCTCATGTACCAAATTGCATCATTCTAGCTCAAACCGTTTTTGCGTAATCTTGCCTACATACACACACACACACACACACACACACACACATACACACACACAGACATTTTTCTCAACCTTAGTGAAAATGATTCAGGAACCTTCAAAACGTATAAAAACATCAAAATCTCAACATCGAAAACAAATAGGACTTTTTTTCCTCCACTATGCGTTCCCTTACTTCTTATTTTATCAATACATCACTGGTCGAATATCTTTGTATAATTTGTAATTATTCTAAAGGATTCTACTTTTATTTTTTAACTTTAAATTACCAAAATGCAAAATGAATATTAAATAATATTATACAATATTTGTGTGCTTGGAATGCATTTGTAAATATATTGGTGGGGAGTCCAAGTGGAAAACGCCCGCTTCGAAGACCAAGGACGCGGTAGGAGGATAATGTATGAAGGGACGTGAGAGAGATAGGAGGGTTATGGCTCAGAATAGGAATACTTGGAGAAGTGTGGTTGCTGCGGCCAAGAACTTTCGAGCCCCGTAGAGCCACAGAGTTTCGGTTTCTTTTGGAATGGAGAGTGTATTATTATACTCCTATAATTTTTATCGATGACAAATATTAATTTGTTTAAGGTAATTATATCTTTCGGAATACAGAATTGCACTCTCTTATAAATCTTTGTTATACCAAATAATATTAATTATATGGAAATGTTTTTTTTTAATATTTAATTGTAGTTGGAAGAATTTGTTGTTAAGTACTGAATTTTTGTGTCGATGTATTATATTACTAAATGTCACATTGTTTCTGATTCGTCAAGTGTATAATTAAAAATCCCCTTTATAAATTATATAGGATTGCTCAATCATTTGTAAAATTGCAGAGCAAGCTCACTCATGTACCTTGGACAACCTACTGGATTCGAAAGCAATCAACTGTATAATAATGGCTTAATATATTGATTATTATTCGAATTCCATCTACAAAGAAGAATTTGAATAATGAGATTGGAGTATAATGTTATATATTATATTATTATTAACCCTAATCACTTTAATCAGTATTAATATTATTAATATAATGAAATAAATTAGTACAAAATTTCCAGCTTCTCGATTTGCATTTAGAAATATCAATTTATCATATAATCATCATCCTATTTTCGGAATATATTATAATTATTATTATATTATAAATGAATCATCCCTTACCACACTTAATAATTACTTATTTTATTTTAATTTGCTTTGAACTAACATAGATATAGATAGATAGAATTTAATATAATTATAATGCTTTTAGTATAAAAGATTATTTATATTAAATAAATGAAAAATATTGTTATTAATTTTAGTAACTAATATTCATAGAATTCACATTGATTACTTACCTAGACCAAAAGTTATGATATACTTTTAAATATTTAAATAAATAGGAGTATATTTTTATTTTTGGGAGGTGTTACTCGGTCATCGCTCTTAATGTTATATGGTATTAATAAAAAGAATGAATATTTGAATCACGAAAAGAGTAGAGCTGTATTTATAATCCTATTTATGTTTATATATAGTGAGATTGAATGTCACGAAAGTTTTTTCTTTAAGTTTATTTTTAAAAATTGAGAAAAATTTTATTTTAAATTAAATTAATAATTTTTTTTTTAAATAATAATAATTTTAAAGAGTATATTTATAATTATTAAGAATATAAATATTAATAAGAGATATACATAATCCTACATATAATTTCTCAAAAAGTTATAAAAAATTGAATTAATGCTAAAAGATTATTCATTTATTTTTTTTTTATTTCATTTTTTTTTCTTCCAATAATTAAAATAATTAAAATTAATTCATAATTAATACTTGTATTTTAAAATCTATTAATATATAGTAGTGGTTCCCAACTTTTTTGGACCAAACACCCACTTCGTAAGGCCGGTTTCATAATTCGTCCCCCTATAAATTTTAACAGATAAAAATTCAAAGGCATCTTACCTTTTTTACCGACCGACGATAGTAAGGGAGGTATTGTTTTCACACCAAATTTCACCTATGGATATTTTTAGGTACATATCTCCACGAATCATGCATTTTCTTAACAGAAAAAAGTATTTTTAGCATGATGTCTGTCCGTCCGTATAGATGTGTACAGCCTGAACGGCTCAACCGATTTTGATGTAATTTGGTATATTTACTTAATGCATCAGTGGGATGAATTGATCAACTTTTGGTGCAAATCCGGAAACCGGAAGTGGTAGTATTAGCGATCGACATAGGAAGGAAAGGGTTATTTTCACACCAAATTTCACATGAAGAGATTTTTTACATATCTCCACGAATCATTCACTTTGTATTGGTTTTATCCTCGAGAAAAATCATATTTATTAGTTTTTTGTCAATTTAAAATTATATGACGTCATCCAACCATTCATGACGTCACAACCTGGTCTTACATATATATTATAAATAAAATAAAATTAAAAATATTTATGTTATATCCATATCTGTATTTTATTACATTAATAGATATATTTAAATTATTTGAAATTAATTTACTTCAAACCGTCGGTCGGTTCGGACATGGCCACAAGTTAACTTATTATTTTTATTATAATTGATAATTTAATGCACAAGTATTTTTGAAATATTTCTTTATAAATATGTAAAATAAATAAGAAGATAAATAATATATGTTTTATGATGAGTATAACGGATCATAATAACCTTTATCTCTTGATTCTCTTGAACGATGTCCAGTATTTTTTATTTTGAGTAGCTTCTCATTTTCAAGTATTTTCAAATATCAGACTCTAGAAAGAGAAATTCTAGATCCATGGATTGGAACATGCTACTAATACATTGCTGATTATTTTTAAAATTATTGAAAAACAAAATTTATACATGACCATATGACCATACCATGTCTAACATATTAATTTAATTATTCTTCAAACATTTACAAGAATTCAAATCAAATTAATTATTTCAAAATTTCACATGAGATTTTTTTATATATCACCACGAATCATGCACTTTGTATTGGTTTTATCCTCGAGGAAAATCATATTTATTAGTTTTTTCTTGATTTAAAATTATATGACGTCATCCAGCCATTCATGACGTCACAGCCTGGTCTTGCATATATATTATAAATAAAATAAAATTAAAAATGTTTATATTTATTATTTGTGTATCCATATCTGTTTTTTATTACATTAATAGATATATGAAAATTATTTGAAATTGTTTCTGTAGCTGGAAATTAATTTACTTCAAACCGTCGGTCGGTTCGGACCTGGCCACAGGTCAACTTATTTATTTTTTAGAACCATATTGAAAAAAAAAGGAAATGTTTAAAAAGCCTGTTCGCAAAAGCATCTGACCTTTTATTAGAGTTGAAAATGATTTCGCTCCCCAAAAATACTATCGTATAGTCAAATAACCGCCCCCTTTAAGATGTCGATCCCCCCTAGGGGCGATATCGCCCAGGTTGGGAATCACTTATCTATAGTATATAGTACATTAGTACATATATTATTTGTAAGTATTTACCCAGAATGTATTTTATAAATTATATTTGTTTATTTGTACACCTACACATGTTAAATTTAGAAGTATTTTATAAAGTAATATTTTTAGTTAAAACAATATTGACCTCAATTCAATTATTTCTTGGGAATTTAAATCTAAACAAACAATAATTTTATACTCATTATCAATTTATATATTCATTATATCTATTATATATATATATATATATCTATTTATTATATATGCTTTCCTAATTTTTACTATCTCGTAAGAGATAGTATTGCGATCAGGAAAATTTTCGATGTTGAGATTTTGATGTTTTTATACGTTTTGAAGGTTCCTGAATCATTTTCACTAAGGTTGAGAAAAATGTCTGTGTGTGTGTGTGTATGTATGTAGGCAAGATTACGCAAAAACAGTTTGAGCTAGAATGATGAAATTTGGTACATGGACATTATTCAAAATTCATAGTTTTCTATCAACTTTTGAGAAATGTAGCTCAACCGGAAGAGGGTCATTACCTACAACGTTTTGATTTTTTTTCCTCTAAAGTGACCGTAAAAATAAAGATATATGTTTGATAATTTTTCACATGATTAATAATTGTATAAAACTGCTATATATAGAATTTCAGCTTGATTGAATCGCTGAAAGTACCAGAATTAATTTTTTAACACTGCAAATCTCACGCGCCAACACGTGCCATGGTGCCATCAATAAAAAACCAAACATGCGCTGCTTTAATATTTATTATTTATAATTTATAATTAATTAAATTTAATTTAAATATAATATATGTTATTTAATCCAATTCAAATTGCAAGATAGTCGAGTGGAGACACTCCAGCTTATTTAAAACTATTATTTACTTATACTCACATTTTAGTATAAATTAAGTAAATAGAAATAACCTTTAGAGTCGTTTTTTTATTTTTTTGTTTTAAAATTTAAAAGAACAAATTGCGTATATCAATCAAGTTTTCTTTACATTTCTATTTTTGTGATAATATCATTAGAAATATATATATCGTATATTTAGATTCATCAAAAATAAAATTTTATTTAATAAATTATTTATATTAATATATATTATATATATAATATATTTTATAATTTATTTATTTTATTTAATAAATATCTGATTCTTAGTAAATAATTATCAGTCAATATTCTTTTTTAAATTATTTTTTTAATAAATATAATAAATTATTATTATAATATAGATAATATTATTGTTTTTCTAATCGTGTGATAAGCCACTCATTCAAATTTCATGGAAAAACAGAATATAAATAAAAAAATACGATTAGAATTTTTTTATTTATTTTAATATTTATATTTTAATAAAATCTTTTAGTTTCCATTGCAAAGTGAATGTGATAAGTCAAATATCGGTTGAGCTGTGTGTCCGCGTCCACCTTGCCAGGTAATTCATTCATTAATAAGTATTAAGTATTTTATTCATTCTCTTTAATTAGAAATTAATTTAATTATTTCTTTGTTTTCTATCTACACTTTCTATTAAAATGAATATTTGAATTAATTGTTTTTTTTTTGGATTAAATTATTTGATTTTTCCAACTAAACGTTATCTACTTTTTGATCATTGATTTCATTTTTCATTTTTTAATGCTCTCATCATCATCTTTGGAATATATTAATTAATTCATTACAAATATCCATCAACAAAGAGTTGGCCAAACATGTTGCGCTGGTATAATAAATATTATTTATTAATTTTAATTTATATTTTATAATTAATTAAATTTTTAATATAAATATAATATATTATGTTATTTAATCCAATTTAAATTGCGAGATAGTCGAGTGGAGACACTCCAGCTTATTTTCATTTGTTTTATCAATTGTTCTATATAAATTAAATTTTAGTTTAATTAATCAAACAAACTAAATCAATAATATTTATATAGTAAAAAAAAGAATATATATTTAATTTTTTTTTTTATTTTTTTAAATTTTCTTACATATCATACATTATTAATAATTAATAAATATTAGTTGGTTTTAGGATCATATTTATATTAAAGAATTCAAAACTTGTGTGTGATATATTTCATTAAATTTGAATTTGAAGATATCATTAATTATTTTACTTTCTCTAAAACCTCGTCAGATATAGTGAATGGAAAAAAATATATTTTGCTTTTAAGATGTAAGACGCGAAAATAATCTGAAGAAAGAAAAATCGGCTTAATACGAACGCCTTAGAATTTAAATTAGGCAAAAGAAATTGGTTCTGGATGAAAATTAGATTTAGGTATAAGAAGAGAATAATGATTGGGAGGTGTTAGGGCTGCAAGAGAATGTTCTAAAGTAAATTAAGATGGAACGGCGAATGCAAATCTTGCTGGCATCTTATCTTACAATCTACGAACAAGAATCTAATTTGTGATTTATTATTAAATAATAAATAATTTTAATATTATTCTAATTTTATTAAGAAAAAATATAATCATCATAATTACAAATTGGATCCTACCATCAATTTATATTCTATTTTGAAAATAATTCTAATACAATTTAAAATCTTGGATGGTAATCTGGTTTCAATTGATAGGCCCATATGAGATGAATCCCAGTAATTTGGATTTGCTGAATTGTGTCGATTGTTCATTTCTTTTGCCAATTTTCATTTAATCTCAATATTCGATAACACTCAATTGGGCTTATTAGTAGAAGAAAATTAGGATTTATATTATAGGTGTATTAAGAAAGAAAAGTAAAAATCTTTTTTAAATGATTTAGTAAAGCCGATAAGAAAGAATCCATCAATTCTAGGCTCATGTTTGTTCAATCGATAAATAATCTCATCACCATTTCACCTAAATCGCTGGTGTGATCAAAGACATTTCTCACAAGGACTTTACGATTTCTTTCAGACATGAATAATCTTTCGTTATTTTAGATAAAATAGTTGTAAAGTTTCATTAAATTTTGTATAAATATTTTATTCCAACTAATAAACTGATAAAGTACTAAAACAAAGCATATTACTACTACTATTACTACTACTACTCTTATTATTATTATTATTATTAAATGCAATACTCTTGCAGACAGATCTGTACATTTTGCTGAAATACTCTTATACAGGTTGCATAGTTATTAAATATTATATATATATATATATAAGGTAGAAATGTTGCTTAACTCATAATCAGTTAATTGAAGTTTACTATGTATTATGTATTTAGCATTTAGCATTTAGCACATGAACTTTCATACAAATAAGTTAGTACTCGTATATTATACAAATATACGAAAACTACTTTTGTACTATAAATTCATTTTAATCAATTAAAATATTTATTATATTTATTAACTTGATTTTTAATTATTTTAATAAATTTATTATTTTAAAATAATACTTATAATATTAGGATATATAATCAAATTAAAAGTTGTCAAGGAGTATTTATAGAAACTACGTCCCCTATTTTTTTTTTTTTTCTTTTTTTAGACAATCATATAAATTCTTAATTTGAATCCTACGAATGATTAAATTTTAAGTTTACATCCCAAGAACGAGTGAATTTTAATTTTTTATACAGGTTATTTTTCGATTAGTTAGTTTACTCTTTTTAATCTGTAAAAAAAAGAAGAATATTTTATTTTTATGTTCTACTTTTTATAAAAAATCAATTGAAATACTTACATATTTTATATTATGATTGTGGTGAAAAACAGTAAGTAAACTATGTGAAAACAATAAGTATTACTATCACATAGGTCTCTAATAAAAATATATTAGATTTTTTCAAATCATTTATGGTATTTAATTTCAAAATTAGATTAAAATTTGATATATAATTTTTTTGAAATATGAGTAGTTGATATCATCACTTATTTTATTTTATTTTTTTATTTATTTTATTTTTTTTTTTTTTAATAAAGCTTCATTTTGTTCGATTTTTATCGTTTCCCTCTGACGTCGAAATAGAAATTCTCTTCATTTTTTTTTTCTGGAATAATAAAAAATAAAATAAAATAAAATGATTTAAAAAACGTATTTTTGACAACTCAGCTCCAAAGGGCTTATATTGGTTGACAAAAACGAATCGTTTGTCTCTCATCTGTCCGTACTTCTTATGCGTGGATGCTTATATAGGTTGTCTCTTTCAATTTGTTGAAGGTATACTTTAGAAAAAAATCCTCGTTCGTTCGTTCAAGTGTGTCTCCCTAAGATAAGTGGATAGGAGGATGGATGGATGGATAGAATGTGCATACAACCGAAACGAGCAAAAATATCAAGAGGTGCTTTATATGATGTTCGAGATCTTATTGCTTAGCTTTTATTAAAAGAAAAAAATATATCTATGTTCCAGTCTACAAACATTCAGTCTTAATTAAATGAAATTACGTTTTACTATGAAATTGTTAGAAACGAAAAATAAACAACAAATAATAATAATAAAATATTAAGGAAAAAGTATTACTTAAAATGGAACAAATCTTTTCATTATTTTTAAATTAAATTTCTGTTTTTTAATAATTAAAGTTGAACTATGATATTGACTATCTACGAGGGTAGGTCAATAAATCCGTGACTTTTTGAATTTTCTGTCTCTTAAATGAAATGGCAACACTGCACACGTCAGATGGCAACTATCAGCTGACTTCTGGCAAAATTTGAACGTGGTCTTTTAGTTTTTGTTTGACATCCAATAATAACAGCCTACGTCGTGATTTGCGAAAAAACTGAATTTCCATGAAAATCGATGAATTGGTATACGAATTGCTCCCTCATCCGCACTATTCTCCGGATTTAGCCCCGAGTGACTATTTCTTGTTTCCAAACCTGAAGAAATGGCTCGGCAGAAAGAGATTTGACTCCAACAATGAAATCATCTTACAAATAATCTATTTTGACAAATCTTATTTTTTGAAAGAATGTTGGAAAAAGTGTATAAAGTTCAAAGGAGACCACGTTGAAAAATAAAATAATTTTTTTCGCCAAAAACCTGTGTTTCAGACAAAAAGTCACGGACTTATTGAGTTTTTTTTAAAGGTATATATAATTTTCTTTTTAATAATGTTTTTTTTTTCTTTATTATTTTGTTAATTATTATGAAAGAAAAAGATTATTAATTCCTTTTAACATCATCGCTTCGTTTGATTTCTATTTTTAATCCTCTCTTGTTCTAAAATTAGATGATTTTTGAACTACAAGACTAAATAATTGGATCAATTTTTTAATAAATCTTTAAGCCTCTTAATTACGTTAAAAATTGGTTCTTTAATTAGTCAATCTATATTCCATCATTTTTTTTTATCATCATTTTAGAAACTCTTTCTTTTTTTTTATTTCTCTCTTTTATTTTATAAATCTTCTCTCTATCGTTATATTATATACATAATTTTAAAGATTAAAACAATAAAAAATAAATCCTAAACAATCAATAAATTCATTAAGGAAAATAATTTCCTTAATGAATTTAAAATTAAACAAATTTCGGATAATAATTACGATTATATTATTTATTAAATTTTTCTGAAAGGATGTTTTTTGGAAAACTGAAATGATAATGAATATAAATATTTGCCGGCAAAAAAAATGAATACAGAAGATTTTTTTTAACCTTTTCATTTGAAGTAAAGGTTCTACAGTCCAAAAAATCAACGAATGCCTTTATCGTGTCTTTATCAGCTTCAACCGGCCTTCCAGTATGTGGTGCATCTTCGACATCAAAATTACCGGGTCTAAATTTTACAAACCAGCTCTGGCACCGACGTATTGTCAAAACATCTTCTCCATATACATCTGTTATCTTTCTGGCTTGAACAACATTTTTACCTTTTCTATAGGAAAAAAGTAAAATATGTCGAAAATGCTGCTTATTGATCTCCTATTTAAAAGAGCACCAACCATAAAACTATTGCGTAGATTCGATTGAACTTTTTCACCCTCAGCTCTCCAGACATTTAATGATTATGCGGTTTAAGTGTGAAGTTGTGTTCGAAAAAATATAATTAGATCCTCTGACAGAAAATAACGAAATTACTTTCCGATCAACCTAATATTCTATTAATAAAGATATTATTAAATAGAGTTAAAAAGATAAAAATTGCAATTTTAAATTATTATCCTCAATTTTTAAGTTTTTGTTTGGTAAAATTTTATTATTGAAACAAAATAGATATACTAATTCACTTAAAATTTTTTAACTTAAATTTATAAAGGTACCAAATACCGAATACTATATCGAATCAACTCTACTCAAAATATTTATTTTTCAGATCTAAAAACAAACTTTTTACAGTTTTGGGAAACAAATTAGAATTAAAAAATAACGAAACTGAAATTTATTAAATGGCGTTTCTACGAATCCGCTTTGGCTCATAGGGCGGATCTTTATTAACTTACCCCCGATATTGACACATTCAGTTAATTCTAATTTTAATAGTAATCTAATATTTATAATGTTAACAAATTATATAAAATCTCAATAAATGATTAAATAAAATTATTAATATTGAATACAGATTAAATTAATAGGTAGATAGAGAGAATGGAGGACAGAGGGGTTTAATATATCAAAAGTTAAATTATGGTATAATAAATCAAGCTTAACCCTTTGTAGAGTAATTTTTTATTCTTAAAAATTGGTCAACTATGAGAATTATAACAAATCTTGTAAATTCATTATCTATCAACTTAATAAATTGTTTGCAGGTATAGGTATAGGTATTTTCTTGTTTTATTTTCACAATTTATTATTGTATATATTAAGAATTAAATAGTTGATGGTTTTATATTTAAATACCCGATAGGATGTGGTTCATGAGAAAATCCCTTAAGGAAAAGGATCGCTAGCTATTGTGTTATTATTATTATTATTATTAAAAAAAATATTATTTATTAGCAATTTAATGAAACCACATGAATTTGTTCCTATCTCACTGTTCCCTTCATAAGCCAGCAGTGGATTATTATAAGCCTCATGATCAATACTAAATATAATAGAACGATGGGATCTGTATATTAGATAAATCACTTGAAAATTAAACTTCAATATATGATCATACTGTAAAAAGAATAATGGTCTTGTCACAATTAATGACTACGCCTCTAATCAATATTTTTGTATGCGAGGTCTGTTCAAAAGAAAAGGTGAATTTTGAGTATTTATTTATTCATCAATATTCATTTTGTTCCCTTCAAAGTAATTCCCCTCAGATATAATGCACTTATGCCAGCGCTTCTTCCAATCATCGAAGCACTTCTGAAATGCGCTTTTCGGTATGCCCATCAGCTTGTTCTTCGATTCCGATTTTATCTCATCAATTGTGGCAAAACGCTTTCCTTTCATTGGTCTCTTCAGTTTTTGGAATAGGAAAAAGTCACAGAGAGCCAAATCTGGTGAATATGGTGGTTGAGGCATGATTACGGTGTTGTTTTTGGCTAAAAAATTACGTACAAGCAAGATGTGTGGGTTGGTGCATTATCGTGGTGCAGAATCCATGATTTGTTTTTCCACAATCGTTTGAGCCGTACGCAATCGTTGCATAACTTCCTTTGTAGTATTCATTATTAACAGTACGACCTGTTGGCAAGAAATCATGATGCACCACGTGATTGTAATCGAAGAAAACATTTAGCAAAACCTTCACATTTAATACCACTTATAAACATTTTTTTGAGACAAAGTAGACTCGCCGAATGCTTCAGTGAACATTTTAAGCGCGTTGGAGCCCTTTATTCCATTTTTAACGCACAATTTAATACAGATTCTTTGATCTATTTTTTTAAGTAAAAAATCGAAGAACACGTGACTAACTTTTTCAGTTGTCAAAAACAAACTACTAATCCAAAATGGCTGATAATGTCAACATATGAAAAACATATGTGTACCAGCATAACAAAAAAAAATTTCGATAATCAGTCCTCGAAAATTCAAAATTCACCTTTTCTTTTCAACAGACCTAGTATTTATCTATGTAACTGAAAATGTACATATATTGACCAACACAAACGAATTATCTACAAGGGGTTTTAATCATAATTTCGTTAATCAAATTAATCCAGGTCAAACCTTAATGTTAATAAATGCTAGCCATACACAAATATTTTCTTTTAAGCTGATATCAAATTAGTTTTCAAATCAAGCAGTAGTTGTGTGTCGTCAAGAGAAAAACATCAAAAAAACCTACAAAAGTTTCTTTATAAAATCCAACATCATTCTAACTCTTCAAGGAAGCTAACCTAATTTCACAAATGTTTGTTCTCTGTTTTCTTACGGACATTTAATTTTTCCAACTTTTTTTATTTTTATTCTATAGAAAAATTACTGAATATTTCACCGCCTTCTTAATTAAAACTTTCCAGCAAAGTATAGTTTATTTTAACATGAGTGACATCTTATCTTAATTAGCGACATTCTTGTTCGTCATCATAGAATATGCATGTTGTGCATGAATGTGTGAGTGTGAGAAGGTTATTTTTCTTCTCTCTTTTATTTTAGCACGCGTGACTTCACCAACTTTTGACAGATAAAAATGTTTAACCTTTAGAAAGGCAAAAAAAAAAAATGAATTTCATGATATTTTCCATAATATGTCTCTCTTTTTAACTTTTAAGGGTCAAAGTTCATTTTTAGAAATTGAGGCCGTTTACATAAATATGTACTGACATATGGTCTCTGAATGATATTGTTCCAGAAGACACAACACCACGTGAGAAATTCGAAGCCGTTTATATATTTCACGCGACTATATATATATATATTCTCTCCAAGTATACAGTGTCATATAACATCTTCATTAATCTTGATGTTTGCTCGAGTATGTCAACAAAAAAATTTCATCCTTCAATGCATCAGTCTAAATATAATAAAAACAAACTGATTATCATCTAATAACGAATATATATATATGTATATAAATACTCGGTTGAGTTTATTGAACAAAGAAGTATGTAATACTTATCCTACCTACCTACCTACCCCTACTAAATGACATGAAAAACAAAAAACATTTGTTATTTTTATTTTAAGATAGATTCTTAAGACATAACGAATAAAAAGTTAAATATTTCTAAAAAAAAACAGTGGAAATAATAATATATCGTTTGCCCTTTTATTTAATAATATAACTCATAACTATATATATATATACGTAAATACTCTACGAGTAAGGTGAGTTATTGAACTGCTTCTCGTGAAAAAGTATAATAAAAAAATAAATACTTTTTTATACATATATACTACTTATAAATATTAAAATATTTTTTTAAATTTTATTTTCCGTATTTATATATATATATATATAAATTTTATAAATATAAATAATATAATATTAGATACCAGATTTATAAAATAAAGTCCCTTTTTGATGGATCATCGATTTTATATATTTAACCATTCTTCATATTTTTTATTTTTTAAAAAATGAAATAATTGAAAATACACTAAAAGTAATATCCTATAAATATAAATTTCACTTTCAATACAACTCTTTCACACACACACAGTAGGTTACTAAAATTCAATTTATTCATTATTAATCTTTTTTTCAATCATTTAGTATTAACACATCGTTCAATAAGTCCCGAGACTAACCCAGAGATGGTGCTAGTAAGTACCAAAGTGGCCACGTTTCCATAGAGTGCGAACCTCTGCATGAAACGTGCAAAAATTTCACGTCGATCGGATCAGACAGCAGAGTTATCCAGGTTAGAGTAAAGTCACTTTATAACTTGTTTGAAAAATGGAAAAAAGGTAGTTTCACGTGATGGAAAACATTGTTTTATAATGGGTAAAAACACCGTAGAAGCCCAGAAATGGCTTGAAAATCATTACCCGGACAACGATTTGTCGTTGGTATGATGAATTTAAACGTTGTCGTACTGATATAAACGATGCGGAACGTATGAGTAGCCGCAAAAAATCGCAAAGTGAAGGTACGTGAGATTGCAGAAATGAACAGATATCAACTGGAGGCGTATTACAATCCTTCATGAAAAATTGAGCATGAAAAAAGTTTTTCTAAGTGGGTGCCGCGATGAGACAATACACCATGCCACAAGTCCATGAAAATTGAACGAATTGGGCTTTTATTTGCTTCCCCACCCACCGTATTCGCCAGATTTAGCCCCCAGCAACTACTGGCTCTTTGCTAATCTCAAAAAAATGCTCAAAGGAAAAAAATTTGCTCGAATGAGGAGGTCATTGCCGAAACTGAAGTCTATTTTGAAGCAAAGGATAAATCCTTCTATAAACATTGTATAGAAACTTTTGAAAAGCGTTGGAAAGATTGTATCACTCTAAAAGGAAATTATATTGATGAATAAAAATGATTTTTGAAAAAAAAAATGTTGTTTTAGTTGTTTAGTCTCGGGACTTATTGAACGATGTGTTAATTAGCATTAAATAAATAAATAAATGGTAAAATGAATCATTAAAATATATTTTAATAAATAAAAAAAAAAAATAAATCCGGAAAAAATAAAATAAAAAATTATTGTTTTATATTTGAATAAAGAACCCCAACATTGAAAAGATAAGAAAAAAAAAATATTGAATAGAATGTTGATTATAATTGAAATGAATAAATCTGAAAGATGAGTGGTTGAATATTCTGGTCCTTAATTAACATCCGAGGTGAAAATATTTACTTAAAAAAAATCCATCTAAATTTTCTTTAATTAATTTGAAGAAGATAAATGTTTCATATTCTAAGAATAAATTCCAAGTAAGTATACCAGACATTTTGCGCCTATTCCAATAAGAAAATAACGAGCTTTAAAATATAAATTATGAGTCGCAAAGCAGATGTTAAATTTGGGCTATCTAAACCCTTAAACTTCATTTAGGCCACCCAGATTGTATTAAAATTAATCAATGTCTCTCTTTTATACAATTATTTCCCTCTCTATTGAATAAATGATTAAAATATTATTCTTTGGTTAAAAAAATTAATTTAAATATAAATAAGTTGACCTGTGGCCAGGTCCGAACCGACCGACTGTTTGAAATAAATTAATTTCCAGCTACAGAAACAATTTCAAATAATTTTAATATATCTATTAATGTAATAAAAAACAGATATGGATATAACATAAATATTTTTAATTTTATTTTATTTATAATATATATGTAAGACCAGACTGTGACGTCATGAATGGCTGGATGACGTCATATAATTTTAAATCAAGAAAAAACTAATAAATATGATTTTTCTCGAGGATAAAACCAATACAAAGTGCATGATTCGTGGTGATATATAAAAAAATCTCCTTTGGTGTGAAAATAACCCTTTCCTTCCTATCGTCGATCGCTAATACTACCACTTTCGGTTTCCGGAATTGCACCAAAAGTTGATCAATTCATCCCACTGATGCATTAAGTAAATATACCAAATTTCATCAAAATCGGTTGAGCCGTTCAGGCTGTACACATCTATACGGACGGACGGACGGACAGACGGACGGACAGACATCATGCTAAAAATACTTTTTTCTGTTTAGAAAATGCATGATTCGTGGAGATATGTAAAAATCTCCACATGTGAAATTTGGTGTGAAAACAATACCTCCCTTACTATCGTCGGTCGGTAAAAATAAATATTATATTCAAAAATGGGTTTAAGATTAATCAAGTTTTTGTCAAATTATTATTATATACGTATATACATACATAAAATAATACAAAATATATTAAAATATTTTTTTTCAAAACTTTGTTATTTGTCTATTTTACTTTTACTATCTCACCAGAGATAGTATTGCGATCACGAAAATTTTAGATTTTGATGTTTTTATACGTTTTGAAGGTCCCTGAGTTATTTTCACTAATTGTAAGGTTGAGAAAAATGCATGTCTCTCTCTCTCACTGTGTGTGTATGTATGTGTGTGTGTGTTTGTTTGTGTGTGTGTGAGAAATGTAGCTCTTTCGGAACTTTTTCATTTTTTTCTCTAAACTGACCGTAAAAATAAAGATTATGTTTGATAGTTTTTCCACACGATTGAAAATTGTTTAAAACTGCTATATATAGAATTTCAGCTTGATTGAAAGTACCGGAATTAATTTTTTAAATTGACACATTGACTGGCAATCACGCGCCAGCACGTGACGTGGTGTCATCAACAAAATTTATAATTTAATCAATTAAATTTAATTTAAATATAATATATGTTAATTAATCCAATTCAAATTTGCGATATAGTCAAGTGGAGACACTCCAGATTTTTTTTCTTTTTCATATTTTAAAATAAAAATCTTTTTACTGAAGATTCACTAAAAATCTTGACTTTATAGTAGAATTGATAATTACACCCTTTTCGATTTACCATTTGAAAATGGAAGAGATTTTATTTTCGAGTGAATTCCGGGCACGTATGGAACACATTCAAAGAACCACAGAAGAACCACTAAACGTTATAAAATCTTGACTTGTTCAAATATTCTAAAATATATCAGATATGATTATATTTTATAATAAAATGGGTACGTTCCTCTTTTGATTCCCTCTACTCTTCTTCTAACATAGTTTAAACGACATTCTCTTTATTTTATATATTTTTTTGGTTTTTTTTTATTAAGCTTTTATTGTAATTTAATGCTGCGAATTTATTATTCACTATAAATTAAATTTATAATTTCCATTTAATTTATTATCTACTTTTATTTATAATAAAAAAAATTAGAAAAAAAACAATAATTTCAAATTTAGTGAAAATATATGCTATATTTTTACAGAGATTTTCTTTTATTGTCTAAACATAAATTATAAATTGTACAGGTATTTTATAACTAATTTTTTTACAAACATCTCTTTTAAAAATTTGATAATAAAGAATATCGAAATTATTTAAATCAATTTCCAAATTTATATTTATTATTCTATTTATTTTTTAAATTAAATATTAGATTTATAAAAACATTTTGAAAAAATAGATGACATAAAATTTTTTTTCAAAAATAGATGATTTTTCATTAAATAAAGAAAGTTTAGAATGAAGAAATTGGTAGATAGCTTTTGAGAAAAGAGGAACAAGCATTAAAGCGTAGAGCTATTAGCTCGCTTATTCAGTCAGCTCAGGGGAATCCTTTATTAGGGAATACAAATATTGACCGTAAACAAAATTTGGGAATCCAATTGAGATTCCTTGCTGTTCTCGCTTACATGGATCAACAATTCCCTATACAATTATTGAGGTTTTGAGAATTGTTTGAATATGGAAAATAAGATCTAGTCGATATGGTTCAATTATGTACTTGTTGAAAAATTAGAATAGACAATTTTTTCGGATAAATATTCTGTCTTGTTCAAAATTAATTATATTTATTTATTTTTGTTTATTTTATTTATATAATTTTATTTATTGCTATTTATTTTATGGTTATTTTATGTTTTTAAAATATATTTTATTAATTTATTTATTCATTAAATAAAATATAAGTAATGGTTTAGAAACTGGGAAGCTTCAGGGAATTGAATGAAACTTTGCCAGTGGATTCCTTTTTTAATTCCAAAGAAACTTTTCTTATGCAATATTTCTCGGTCTCTTCTAGTTTACGAGATAAAAATTATTAAAATATGACAGATAAACTAGTTATGAATTATGAATGAGCAGCCATTTTGTAATGTTTTATTGATTAATTCACGAGTTATTCACTTTTTCAATAATTTTTGGTTTTTTCGGTTCGGTTTGGATATAGGAAAATTATTTAATTAATTAATTTTTTAATTTTCCTATATCTAAACCGAACTGAAAAAAACCAGAAAATTATTGAAGCTCTCTGCTAGCCAAATGAATAAATTATAGTAGCTAAATAGAATGTCAATGGATTTATATCCAAATATTAATAATTTTTATCTCGTGACCTTGAAGTGACTGAGAAATATTGCATAAGGAGAGTTTCTTTGGAATTAAAAAAGGAATCCACTGGCAAAGTTTCATCCAAATCCCTGAAACTTCCCGGTTAGTAAACACTTACCAAAATATACTATATTATATGTTACTTAACCCATAATCAGTTAATTGAAGTTTACCATGTATTATGTATTTAGCATTTAGCATTTAGCACATGAACCTTTCATACGAATGAGTTAGTACTTGAATTATACATATATACGATATTTATATCTTACATATGATAGTAAAAGTACTAATTATAAAAATTAGGTGGTTTTGTGAATAATGAAAACCAATAAAGAGAAAATCAAAGTACAAAGAATCCAATGGCCTATTTTAAAATATAAATTTCTGATTTTTTAAAAATATTTATTAATTATACTAGTATTTTTAATTACTCATCTATTCTTAAAATAATTAATGTCAGAATTAAGTTTTCTTCATATAATTTTACAATAATATTTATGTTAAATAAATGAATATTATTTTATAGTTTACAATAAGATATAATCAAAACTTGATTAATGTTTATATTTTATAAGATTTGCTTCTAAACAATTAAAATCATAATAACAATAATAATTATTATGTATTAATAAGTTAAATTATTAAATATTTAATATTATCGGTAAAGTAAAATGGCATTTTATCGATTTTTTCGTTTAGTTGTTAAATCTTAATTAAATCGGATTGTTAAGATATAAAAGACATAAAATAAGATGCATATTAGTTTCTTAAATTCAATTAATTTTTCACTAATTACAAGTTTTACTTGTTTAATTTGCTGCTTTTTGAGTGTTGAGTTTAGAAATTGAATAATGCCTATAAATTTAAATAAAAGAATCAATTGGAAAATTATGTTTAAAAATGAATTATAAATATCATTTTTATAATCAGAATATAATTTTAATTAACAAAAGATAGAGATGAAATAAAAGTGAGTGTATTGTGAATAAATTCTGTTTTTAATCAACGCCATTGTGTTTTTGTCATCCATCGTCCTCGAGCATTCGAGAGCAAACGTGAATTTCATAATTTACTCTAAAAAATGTTACACTTTTCAAAACTCCTGACATCTTTTATAATGCTTTTATGGACCATTTGTTTTTTCATTTAATGATTTACTTTTAATTATTTTTATCGGAAATTTTATTATTTAAATGGCATTTTAATTAAATTACATCTACACATATTTTTGTAATAATAATTTATTCATCTCTCCACTGATGATGCCTTTGAGTTATTTTAACTAATATACATAGAACAATATTACACTACTAATATATCAAACACAAAGTATTTTTTTTTTTCATTCTTATATATAGTGTATAATAATTTGAAATTGTTCATAATTAAAAATGTAATACGTCAATTCTTTTTTTTTTCATAACGGAATACAATATTTTAATATTCAAGTATATTAACTTGAAATAATTTGATTTCAATTTTTTTTTTTTTTTTTGAAAAAACAAATAAGTATAAAATTATTTTAAGATTTATTATACATTAATGGACCTCAAAATAAAATAAATAATGAATTAAAATTATATTAAAATATTTTTAAAATTATGTTTTAAATATTCAACATTGTAAAGTGCAACTAACACTCTTTTCATTGAGATAATCAAAAACTTGTACTCGAGATTACAAGTTTTACAAAAAATCTCGAGTGTCTCCACTCGACTATCTCGGAAATTTGAATTTGATAATCAAGCTATTTTCTATATTTGAAAATTAATTAAAATTTTATTCTATCCGATCATGGGATTTAAGGTTTTTAACATAATTTTCACTGAGAACATTTTATTGAAATAAAACTTTGAATTTTTCTTCTTTCTGGACGCGATGGCCCATCACAATATTTTTTTTTTCAATAAAAAAATAAAATATTAATTTCTAAACCACAATTATTATTATTATTTATACGTACTTTGAGATCATTACTTGATGTCAATACCATCAGAACAACTCAGCATGCAATGTGTAATTGGGTAACTGGCTTTTGAGACACATCACCTCAATACGCGCAAAACAAACAAACAAACAAACGTTTTTGCGCGTGATTGGCAGTCAATGTGTTAAAAAATTTATAAAATTAATTCCGGTACTTTCAGCAATTCAATCAAGCTGAAATTCTATATTAGTTTATACAATTCTTAATATTGTGAAAAACAATCAAACATATATCTTTACGGTTTTTTACGATCAGTTTCGAGTTTAGAGCATAGGTTCGCAAACTTTTTTTTTGTGTCGTAGACCCCTTGGCATGTTTTTCGGTTTTGGGTAGACCTCCTAAATTGATTTTGATTTTTTATAAAAAATGTTTATCCTTTTTTTTAGAGCCTTATTGAAAAATCAAAAATGTTTCAAAAGCCATGTCGGAAAACAATTTACCTATTTTTTTTAGAGCCGGAAAAATACGTGGACCCCCATAGACCCCCATTTTTATTTCATGGACCCTCAAATTTGTTATTCGCTGCCGTGGACCCCCAGGGGTCTATATAGACCACTTTGGGAACCTGTGGTTTAGAGGAAAAATGAAAACGTGGTTGGTAATGAGCTACATTTCTCTAAAGTTGTTAGAAAAATACGAATTTTGAATAATGCATGTTTCCCAAATTTCATTATTTTAGCTCAATCCATTTTTGCGTAATCTTGTCTATGTACATACACACACCCACAGAGAAAGAGAGAGAGATAGTAAAAATCAAAAAAATGTAGTAGCTATTCCGGACTTGCCCTATGTACGGGGCTAGTTCTTAAGCAGCCGTTTAAAGTCCCTTGAAATCAATGTTCATTCGTCATGAGGCAAAATTGGAATTCTTCACTCGCCATTTATAAAATACTTTTTACTGGATTAGGAAAGGTTGCTTAATTTCAGTTACTTACAGATTTATAAAGAGTGGTTTGTTTTTACTTAGATATGATATTACTTACAAATGTCTCTGCCCAATACGCTCTTTGATTAGTTTTTCTCACCTCAACCATTTTGGATCTAAAAGAGTTATAATCAAATAATGTGGCGAAGAAACCAGAAAAAGTAAAAAAAATTCTTGAAAATATATGCACAGATCTATCTGCTCCGAACTTACTCAGCGCACTAATATTTTCTGGGCAAGACCGGAGTAGTAATTTTCTGAAAACATTAGAAACAAACAAAAGAATTTATTCATTTAAAGTTTAAAGTAAATTTTAAGCAATTTTCATAATACTTACCAAAAATAATTGATAAAAGATTTGTTGCAATATCTTGTCAGCTCTAGTTTGCACTTGTGCTTCAGAATGAGCGGGAATTTACCCAGGTTATAAAAACAGAAAACTTATTTGTGAACGGGCAATATCTATTTTGATGAATGCATAATAATCAAATACAAATTTCTACTCCTTATTCTACTTAATGTAATTGATATTAGAATAGATTTAAAGCGTTTACGATCTTACCCCACTCCACCTTAATATATCCTCTAGAATATTACTTTATTTTTCAATAATTTTATCTGATTATTACTAATACAGTTTAGTAATAACAAGTAAATACTAATTTATTGATGTAAATTCAATAAAGGTTCAAATGCATTGATTTTATTTATATATCTTGGCTATCTTTTATGTCATTGAATTTTATTTTTTGTTCAATATTTCCGATATTAATAGATACTTCCGGACCAATTCAAATGGATGTCATTTTTTTCCTTTTTCTTCCCTGGTGAAAATAAACAGGAAACTGAAGAAATAAAGAGATTATTAGAAATAAAGTGAAATTTGTTCCTCACTTCTTCTTAAAATAAAAATAAAAAATATTTTAGAAACATTGAAAAGAAAGAACCCTTTTGTTCATTGACTATTGATTTTTGTTTTTTTTTTTTTTTAATGTAATATTTCTCTTTTTACACCTTAGAACTTTTGACATTTCCACCATTACTTTGAAATTTTATTATTGACGTAATTCCATAAGAAGTCGTATTTTCAACGAAATTGCTCCCTCACGGGGGGTAATTTTTTTTACCGAAAATATATTTATATGTAATTGGGAACTAGGTTATATGGCCTTTTGCCAATTCCCCTCTAACCCTACTTCAACATTCTACCAGCCAACCTGGTAAACACCCTTTCGCTTGAATTCTTCCATTGCTTTCCCCTTCCCAGGAAAAGCCCTTCATTTTACATGCACGCATCTATCTTAAAAGACGATTTCCCGCCCACATCCTTCTCTTCTCATTCATTAAATCCTTTAAATATGACACTCTTGGGTAAAACATTATTTCACTTTTTCACTTTCTCTCTACTTATTAATTAATTGAATAATTTTTTAACAAGAATATCAAATGCTTTTTATAATGTACCTATCTTTGTTTTTTATTCTTATGTTTATTAATTAGTTTGATATCTATTAAAATATAAATATTGTATTTTTTTGTTCAAAATAAAATGTACTATACTATTATTTAAATTACTTTACATTTATAATTAGATATATATCTTACATTCTTACAATATTAAAATATAATTTTAATTTATTAATTTTATAATTACAACTTTACTTAAATAATTTAATTAATTGATAACATTAATCTTTCATTCAATTAAATATTTTTAAACAAATATTTTTCATTGTTTTTTTTTTAATCATTATTTATGGAGTGTAATTTCTTATATTAATTCATACTATAAAATAAACTCGCTTTGAAGGATATTTATTTCATTATAAATATAAAAGGAAATTTTACTTACTAAAAAAACTCATTATACTAAAATTTATTTGAATATTAAATTATAATTTAATTTGAATTTAATTAATTAATTACAATAATAATAATATTCCCGGGCCTGGCAAGGGAATTTCTCTAGCTGGGGTCTATGGGATGAAGTCAACCCAGCCTCCGGGATTAAAATTGGGAAAGCTACTTGATAGCGCTTTCAAGGTGAAGGTTGATAGGTCCCGTTCGACTGATCATAGGTCACCTATTTGATATAACCGACTTGATAGGTGTTGTCCTTGTGTAGGACATACAAAAGTCAGAAAAATAAGTTGACCTGTGGCCAGGTCCGAACCGACCGACGGTTTGAAGTAAATTAATTTTCAGCTACAGAAACAATTTCAAATAATTTTAATATATCTATTAATGTAATAAAAAACAGAGAAAAACATAAATATTTTTAATTTTATTTTATTTATAATATATAGCTGAAATAGCCGGCGTTACCCGAGGCTGTGACGTCATGAAGGGCTGGGTGACGTCATATAATTTTAAATTAAGAAAAACATAATGAAGATGATTTTTCCCGAGGATAAAACCAATACATTCGTGGTGATATGTAAAAAAATCTCCTTATGTGAAATTTGGTGCGAAAATAACCCTTCCCTTCTTATCGTCGATCGCTAATACTACCACTTCCGGTTTCCGGATTTGTACCAAAAGTTGATCAATTCATCCCACTGATGCATTAAGTAAAGATACCAAATTTCATCAAAATCGGTTGAGCCGTTCAGGCTGTACACATTTATACGGACGGACGGACGGACGGACCACTTCCGGTTTCCGGATTTGCACCAAAAGTTGATCAATTCATCCCACTGATGCATTAAGTAAATATACCAAATTTCATCAAAGTCGGTTGAGCCGTTTAGGCTGTACACATCTATACGGACGGTCGGACGGACGGACGGACGGACCACTTCCTGTTTCCGGATTTGCACCAAAAGTTGATCAATTCATCCCACTGATGCATTAAGTAAATATACCAAATTTCATCAAAATCGGTTGAGCCGTTCAGGCTGTACACATCTATACGGACGGACGGACGGACGGACGGACCACTTCCGGTTTCCGGATTTGCACCAAAAGTTGATCAATTCATCCCACTGATGCATTAAGTAAATATACCAAATTTCATCAAAATCGGTTGAGCCGTTCAGGCTGTACACATCTATACGGACGGACGGACGGACGGACGGACGGACGGACAGACATCATGCTAAAAATACTTTTTTCTGATAAGAAAATGCATGATTCGTGGAGATATGTAAAAATCTCCACATGTGAAATTTGGTGTGAAAACAATACCTCCCTTACTATCGTCGGTCGGTAATAATAATAATTAATAATAAACTAAAATATTTTAATTTCTTTTTTTCACCATTGCTACTAGTAACTTCAGATTGATGACGTTCATGACTACAGAAAAAGGCCATCACAAATTATTATTATAGATTAATATATTATAAATAATATAATTGATTTTGTATGAATAATCCAAAAACGCTTATTACAAGTATTATTTTTAATTCCATTTTACAAATTTGATTCTAATCATTAGAATTGAAAGTTGATATTTATTTTTTATTTTTGTGACCTTCTCTCAACGAGTATTTCACTTAACTTGAAAAGAATGTTATTTTCACCCTTGGCGTGTGAATGCTCGTAAACACTGAGAAGAGAAAATACGATGACAAATGGCAGCAAAACGAAATGCAGGCTTATAGATGGGCGTAATGTGATGAGGGAGGGAAAGAAAAATACGATCGCTCCTTTACTTCTCGGCTCATTCTCTATGCCCCTGCGAGAAAACCGGTTAAAAAAAATAAGAGAGAGAGATATACTTGTAAGTCTTTTCTATATTCATCCATTACATTTACTTTATAAGAATATATATGCCAAAGAAATAAGATAATAAAAAATAGTCATAAAATGTCCAAGTTGCAATTTCATAGAATACTCTAAAGTCCATGATATACATATAATATTATAATATTAAACTCTTTCCACTTGTTTTTCATTCATATTAAATTTAAGATTTATCTCTCATTTTAATCCATTGATCCTAAGTTATTTACTAATTTTGATGACTTATAGATAAAATAAAATATGATATTACTTTTTTAGCTTTTTTACCGACCTACGATAGGAAGTGAAGGTATTGTTTTCACACCAAATTTCACATGAGGAGATTTTTACATATCTTCATGAATCAATTATGTTAACAGAAAAAAGTATTTTTAGCATGATGACCGTCCGTCTGTCCATTGTGTGTCCGTATAGACGTGTATAGCTGGAACGGTTCAACGGATTTTGATAAAACTTGGTATATTTACTTAATGCATCAGTATGATCAATTCATCAACTTTTAGTGTATATCCAGAAACCAAAAGTGGTAGTTTACAGAGTATTAATTTTATATTCATTGTCGGAAATTTTTATAACATTAAAATAACTCGTGAAATAAAAAAAAATGCATATATTTTTATATATATATGTTGTTTTTAATTATTTTTAAATCATCGGTTGGTTCTGTGCCTCCCCACAGATCATTTTTACCGACCGACGTTAGTAAGGGAGGTATTGTTTTCACACCAAATTTCACATGTGGAGATTTTTACATATCTCCACGAATCATGCATTTTCTTAACAAAAAAAAGTATTTTTAGCATGATGTCTGTCCGTCCGTCCGTCCGTCTGTCCGTCCGTCCGTCCGTATAGATGTGTACAGCCTGAACGGCTCAACCGATTTTTATGAAATTTGGTATATTTACTTAATGCATCAGTGGGATGAATTGATCAACTTTTGGTGCAAATCCGGAAACCGGAAGTGGTAGTATTAGCGATCGACGATAGGAAGGGAAGGGTTATTTTCACACCAAATTTCACATGAGGAGATTTTTTTATATATCACCACGAATCATACACTTTGTATTGGTTTTATCCTCGGGAAAATCATATTTATTAGTTTTTTCTTGATTTAAAATTATATGACGTCATCCAGCCATTCATGACGTCACAGTCTGGTCTTGCATATATATTATAAATAAAATAAAATTAAAAATGTTTATATTTATTATTTATGTATCCATATCTGTTTTTTATTACATTAATAGATATATTAAAATTATTTGAAATTGTTTCTGTAGCTGGAAATTAATTTACTTTAAACCGTCGGTCGGTTCGGACCTGGCCACAGGTCAACTTATTTTTATTGTAAATATATTTTAGTTAATTATAATATAAATAATAATAAAGAGTTTAATTCTATATAACAAATTTGATCCTTAATCATTAGAATTTAATTATTATATATTATAATTATATTGATTATAAAATGATATACTATTTAAGATATTTTATTTATATATGGAAATCACAGTCACAAAATCAAATCCTATTATTATTTTATGTTAGTTTTACATTTATATATTTCCAATATATAAAATGAAAATGAAAATATCTTTTATTTTCTTTAATTTAATTAATTCAAAATATAGAAAAAAATACATAATAAGATCATTCAACAATAAAATACAAAGGATCAAAAGAATCATTTTATTTATTTAAATTAAATATTTTGAGAAAAGACAATTGTTTAAAAATTCAGTTTCTTTCTTTAGAATTTAATTTATTAAAATTGGCCTTTAATTAGATTTCTATCCAATTAGTTTAGATTTATATCTCGATCAAGATAAAAATAGTAGTAGGTAGATATCGAAATCATGTGCTATAGATAAAAAAGATAAAAATAAATTTAAATAATCGACTTTTCTTTTATTTCTTATCGCATTAAAATGGACTTACAAAATGATTTATATAGTGCTGTAACGGACAAAGTATTTATATTCTTAGTTATTTTTTTTTATTATACATTTTATTTTGTTTATCTATTTTTTAGTTTATTTTGTTTTTCTATTCCCCTATTTTATTAACAAAGTTATTTAGTCGCATTATTCTTAAAATGTAATATATATATAGATATTATATTTCACATAAGGGGAGGATCCATCCCTCCAAGTTTTAATATTTTTTAGAGTTGAGAATGGACAGTGGAACTAGTGATATCATCCTGATATGACCTGTATTTATCACGTCCCGTGATATAATTATTTTGTATATAATCATTTTTATTATCACACCCTGTGATACAGTTTAACTAGTGATATCATCCCGATATGACCTGGTATTTATCACGTCCCGTGATATAATTATTTTGTACATAATCATTTTTATCACACCCTGTGATACAGTCGAACAAGTGATATCATCCTGATATAACCTATACTTATCACGTCCCGTGATATAATTATTTGTGTATAATCCTTATCATCACCCCCTGTGATAATTATTTCCGCTAATTCCAGTGATATTAGTGAATTACATTTTCTTATTTTTCTATTTAAAATTTGTATATTTAATTTGTTAATTTTTATCTATTTAATTAAAGTAAATTAATGTGAACATTATTATTGTGTTTTCCCTTTTCCCTTAATTTTTCAACACTATTTTATACTTTGGGATATCCAAAGTTGGCGCCCATCAATAACTTAACATAATTAACAATTCACGGTCATCGTGGGTCATTACAAGTGCCCCATACTTAGATCCCCTTATAAATTGGCACCCAACGTAAGAGGATCGTCTACAAAGTGACCCCAACTTGAAACGGTCCTCCTTACAAAGTGGCAGCCCAACGTTTGGCTCGATTAGTCATCCTTACAAAGTGGCAGCCCAACCTGAGGCCCGATTAGTACACCACGGCTCCTGAGAAAAGTACATTATTCATCTTTGGTGAGCAGTATCATCACTTTTGGTCTCAACGGACTTATACTACAATTTAATATTTAATTAATAAAATAGAAATTTAAAACTTTTACTTTTATACTTTAAATTTAAATAAATTATATCTTCTTGTTTAATACATATAATAAGATTTAACACTTGTTAATTTTTTTTATTTTATTTTTAATTTTCACATTTATCTAACAAATAGAATATTTATCTATTTAATTCTAATTCAATAAAAATAGTTTGAATATATTAATATTATTATTAGTTATAATTAATTAATTTATATGTTTAATTTGTAAATTTTTTTTTTTTTTTTTTGATTTTAAATTTTATTCTACTACATTATATTTAAATTAATGAATTAATAAAATTGATAAAATATCACTATATTTTCAAATATTTAAATACTTTTATATATTTTAAATTATATTTCAATTACCTTATATTATAATTAAACATTGTATAATTCAATTGTACGCGACTAAATAACTTTTAATTTTGATTAATTAATTAATTTTTTTTTCTCTTTGGTTAACATTAAATTTAATTATCCTATTAAAAATGTCATTTTTCGGCAAAGGGAAAAAGGAGGATCTTATCCTTTTAGCACAGGAATTAGGAATAGTTATGAATTTAGATTCTCGTAGGATCGATATAAAAAATGACATCACGTCATTGCCTGATTATGATGAAGACCTTACACGGGAATTACTTATGACCATCATAGAGGATAGGAAGGAAAAAGAAGAAAGAGAGAGGGAAAGGGAGAAAGAAGAAAGGGAGAGGGAAAGGGAGAAAGATGAAAGAGAAGAAAAGGAGAAGGAAAGACAATTTGAACTAGAGAAACTCCGAATTCAAACCGTAGTGAACCAGGTAGAATCACCAACCCCACTTCAACCGAAAGTAGATATATTGAAATTCTTACCTCTATTTAAAATTAACGATGACGATATTAATACGTATCTGCGTCTTTTCGAAAGACAAATGAATTTTCTTGGCATATCTGAGGATGCATGGGTCACTTATCTTATTTCGGTCTTACCCACAGATATTACCACTCTAATAATTAGAGAACCAAATGAAGTCGCCCAAGACTATCAACATATTAAGAAGCTCCTACTTCACCGATTTAAATTAACTACGGATAAAATAAGAAAACTTTTCTCCACCTCCAAGAAGACATCAGAAAACACTTGGAAAGATTTTTACTTCAATCTACGCGGTTATCTAGAAGCCTGGCTGTCCGATCTAAAAATTGAAAATTTTGATCAACTTAAAAATTTGATCCTAGCTGATCAAATGAAGAGAAAGTGTTCATCCGAATGCAAAGATCACTTCCTCGACTCTTGGGAAACACTGGTAGATCCCCTCGATCTCGCAGAAAAATTCGACTCCTATGATAACTTAAGGGCCCCATTTTCAAAAACAATCCCTTCAAATAAATCTATCGAACCCCCTAAATCGAAATATTATGATCGGAAACCCTTTAGAAACTCACAACCTCGTGAAAAACAAAAAGAAGAGACTGACTCTTCAACACTTCGTTGCTACGGCTGCGGAACTCCAGGAGTCACCAAACCTAGGTGTCTAACTTGCAATCCGAAGCAGGAAATTACCAACGCACAAGCCTTACAGTGTAACGTTACTACAGATAGAGATACTAAACTCGCTCTAATAGAAGCCTCCATCTATGAAGCTTCTGGTTCTATTTGCGTTGACAGCGGGGCCACTCGCTCTATTGGCGGTCAGCGTCTTCTCAGCTATTTAAGACAACGAGGAGAACATTTTAAAGTAGATAATCTTTCCTTAACTTTAGCTGACGGGAAAAAGCGTATACATTCCGTGTTATTAGCTACAGTTCCTGTAAAAATCAAAAATAAAATAATACATATAGAAATGATATTCCTACCCAATGTTAGTGGAAATAGATCACTATTAGGTCTTGACTTCCTCAGAAAAGCAGGTTTAGTATTAGATATGCGAAACAATCGCTGGTATTTTCATAATTATCCTAAGAGAAAATACAAATTTATTCGAGAAAATCTCTGCACCACTGAAGAAAATAATACTGTTGTTGAAAACACTATTCAGCTAACTGAGGAACAGAACATAAAACTTGCCCATTTATTAAAAGAACATGAAACTGTCTTTCAACCAGGGGGAGAGCCAACTCCTTACGCTGGACATGATATAAACACAGGCGGTTGTTTGAATGCGCTGCAAAGGGCCGTCGATTCCATGGACGGTACCAAAGTCAGCAAAGAAGATCCTGCTGTCCAATATAGACAGCTGGTGGGGTCTCCGAGAGCCCATCGGGGCCCACCAGGAGTTATGGAGCCACCACAAACTCAAAAACAATTATTTACTCAAGGACTTGTTCCCCCTCATACATCAGCATTGCGTCTAAGCCACGACACGCGTTCTACTCCAGTAGTTCCTCTAAGTAAGCGAGGAAGGCCAAAAATTGTCCGTTCCTAAGGCTGATCCCTCAATCAAAAGACCTCGGAATCAGAGGGGGAGGATGTAACGGACAAAGTATTTATATTCTTAGTTATTTTTTTTTATTATACATTTTATTTTGTTTATCTATTTTTTAGTTTATTTTGTTTTTCTATTCCCCTATTTTATTAACAAAGTTATTTAGTCGCATTATTCTTAAAATGTAATATATATATAGATATTATATTTCACATAAGGGGAGGATCCATCCCTCCAAGTTTTAATATTTTTTAGAGTTGAGAATGGACAGTGGAACTAGTGATATCATCCTGATATGACCTGTATTTATCACGTCCCGTGATATAATTATTTTGTATATAATCATTTTTATTATCACACCCTGTGATACAGTTTAACTAGTGATATCATCCCGATATGACCTGGTATTTATCACGTCCCGTGATATAATTATTTTGTACATAATCATTTTTATCACACCCTGTGATACAGTCGAACAAGTGATATCATCCTGATATAACCTATACTTATCACGTCCCGTGATATAATTATTTGTGTATAATCCTTATCATCACCCCCTGTGATAATTATTTCCGCTAATTCCAGTGATATTAGTGAATTACATTTTCTTATTTTTCTATTTAAAATTTGTATATTTAATTTGTTAATTTTTATCTATTTAATTAAAGTAAATTAATGTGAACATTATTATTGTGTTTTCCCTTTTCCCTTAATTTTTCAACACTATTTTATACTTTGGGATATCCAAAGTTGGCGCCCATCAATAACTTAACATAATTAACAATTCACGGTCATCGTGGGTCATTACAAGTGCCCCATACTTAGATCCCCTTATAAATTGGCACCCAACGTAAGAGGATCGTCTACAAAGTGACCCCAACTTGAAACGGTCCTCCTTACAAAGTGGCAGCCCAACGTTTGGCTCGATTAGTCATCCTTACAGTGCATATTTATTAATTATTTTAATCCAATACAATTAAATAAAAATGAATGATAATTAAATGTAGATACGAGTAGAATGTTGCCTATTCTGAATTGACTAAGAAGTTTCATTCTAGAAAATTATACTATAAATTCACTAAATACAATATATTCACTCTCTCTATTCCTGAGGTAAAAAAATCTTTTATTTAATATGACGTCATTGACTCATGCATGTTTTACTTAAATAAAATATTACTTTTTAATTTTATTTTACAAAATCCTTTCAACGCATATATAAAGAGTGTTATATATGAAAAAAAATTAATAAAAATAGCATTTTTAAAATATAAATGAATAACAACAATATATTAATACATACATATAGATTTTTTATCTCAAAGTATTAAATAAAATTATATTAAATCATTTGTTTTTTTAAATAATATTCATAGTTTTTTTTTTTTTTTTTTTTTTTTTTTGTAAAATAACAATAAATTAAAATCATAAACATTTAATACAATGAATTATAGAATAATTTATTTATTTATTTTTCTGCAGATTAATACACTTTTTACTAATTACATACTACAAAATCATAATATCCCATTTGTTCTATTTTTTTCTTAGTCTCGTTAGAGATATTGCGATCACGAAAATTTTCGATGTCGAGATTTTGATGTTTTTATACATTTTGAGTTTCTGAGTCATTTTCACTAAGGTTGAGAAAAATATCTGTGTGTGTTTAAGCTAGAATAATGAAATTTGGTTCACAGGTATTATTCAAAATTCGTAGTTTTTCTATCAACTTTTGAGAAATGCAGCTCTTTCGGAACGTTTTCATTTTTTTTCCTCTAAACAGTCTAAACTGACCGTAAAAATAAAGAAATATGTTATATAGTTTTTCACGTGATTAAAAATTGTATAAAACTGCTATATATAGAATTTCAGCTTGATTGAATCGCTGAAAGTACCGGAATTAATTTTTTTAAATTTTGAACGCGTTGACTGACAATCACGCGCCAGCACGTAACATGGTGCCATCAACAAAAAGCCAAACACGCGCTGATTTAATAAATATTATTTATTAATTTTAATTTATAATTTATTTAAATTTATTAAATTTAATTTAAATATAATATATGTTAATTAATCCAATTCAAATTTGCGAGATAGTCGAGTGGAGACACTCCAGTTTTTTTTTACTTTTGATGATTATACATTGTAACTAATGAAATTTCCGTGAAAAATTAATTAATTTGCAAAATAAAATAAAATGTCTTAATTTTTAACTTCAATTAATTTTACTCTATTACAAAAAGTACCGGGACCCCGAGCCTCGGCTCGGTACTTAAGTTAAAAAAAATGATTCATTATTATTGGGTTTGGCTGGTAATATTAATACCTGGGATACCGAGCTGTCGCTCGAAAAAATATTTAGACATTATTATAGACATTTTCATTCTGTAAATTAAATAATTTTATTTCATTTAAATAAATATCTATTTTTAAATAATTTTTCTCTCTACATTATTTATCTAATTCTGACAATATATTAAGATCACACCGGGACCCCGAGCCTCGGCTAGGTAATTAAGTTAAAAAAAAATAATTCATTATTATATTGGGTTTGGCTGGTAATATTAATACTTGGGACACCGAGCTGATATACAATTCTTTAATTATTTATTACAATTATTAAATGTTGCATCATTGCAAGGAACTTGGGGTCCTCAATAATACATAAATATGTATACCGGGACCCCGAGCCTCGGCTCGGTACTTAAGTTAAAAAAAATGATTCATTATTATTGGATTTGGCTGGTAATATTAATACCTGGGACACCGAGCTCGCTCTACCCTTTAAAAAATATTGATATACAATTCTTTAATTATTTATTACAATTATTAAATGTATTAAATGATATTTTATTGAAAAAATATTAAAAATTATAAAACTATCTAAAACTTAATTAATAAAAGAACAATGAATAAATAAATCACGAAAATAGATAAAAAAAAAATGCACGCGGCGAGTTTCGATCCTTCGAACTCGGGGAGTAAAAACAATTGTTCTTACCGCTGGTCTATGATATTTTGATAATTACAAAGATATTTTTACCATCTTTTAAAGACATTTATTTGTTTTGTTGTTTTTTTTTGAGAGAGATTAATAAATATATATATATTTTATTAAAAATAAATATTTTTAATTTTATTTCGAAATTAAATAATGAATTTTATTTTAAAATATTTTAAATATTTAAAAAAAAAGCGGGAGTAAAATTTCAATATGAATGTCATATGTCATCGATAAATAATAAATAATATTAATAAATATTAAATTTAATAAAAGAACAATGAATAAATAAATATAAAATAGTAATTTATTAAAAAATAATAGATTAAAAAAAAAAAAAAAATTATTTCAAAACCATTTTTACTATCTCGCCAGAGATAGTATTGCGATCACGAAAATTTTCGATGTTGAGATTTTGATGTTTTTATACGTTTTGAAGGTTCCTGAATCATTTTCACTAAGGTTGAGAAAAATGTCTGTGTGTGTGTGTGTATGTGTGTATGTGTGTGTGTATGTATGTAGGCAAGATTACGCAAAAACGGTTTGAGCTAGAATGATGAAATTTGGTACATGGACATTATTCAAAATTCATAGTTTTCTATCAACTTTTGAGAAATGTAGCTCAACCGGAAGAGGGTCATTACCTACAACGTTTTGATTTTTTTTCCTCTAAAGTGACCGTAAAAATAAAGATATATGTTTGATAATTTTTCACATGATTAATAATTGTATAAAACTGCTATATATAGAATTTCAGCTTGATTGATTCGCTGAAATTACCAGAATTAATTTTTTAACACTGCAAATCTCACGCGCCAACACGTGACGTGGTGCCATCAACAAAAAGCCAAACATGCGCTGGTTTAATATTTATTATTTATTATTTATAATTTATAATTAATTAAATTTAATTTAAATATAATATATTATGTTATTTAATCCAATTCAAATTGCGAGATAGTCGAGTGGAGACACTCCAGCTAATTTATTTTGTTGTTATTTTTTTTTTGAGAGAGATTAATAAATATATATATATTTTATTAAAAATAAATATTTTTAATTTTATTTCGAAATTAAATAATAAATTTTAAAATATTTTAAATATAAATAAAAAAAATATTAATACAAAATTAAAAAAAGGCGGGAGTAAAATTTCAAAATGGATGCCATTTACGTCACCCATATATAATTTTCAATTAAGAAATTAATAATGAAGCTGTAAGTTTCAAGAGATGTGATCAATAAAACTCAATTTTTCTTTATAAATACTATATCTAGTGTGAATTTGAAAAAAATCGTTAGAGCGGTTTTTGAGAACCAATGGTTATAGATAAATAGATATATAGATATATAGATATATACAATTTTAGCTAGCATAATAAGATAAGATAAAAAAAAAACAATAACAATACTTATCTAGTTTAGTATATTATAAATGATAGTTTCTTTAAACTTCTTTATTAATTTTGATTATTCTGAAAAATAATAATAATAGATTATCACTTTTAGGTATAAATGATTTGAAAATGGATGATATTAGCTGAGTTGACAAAATAGAGCAAGCTATCCAACAATTTCACGACTAGGAGAGAATCCAATTGATGCTGGAAGCCATTCCCTCTGGATCGACTTGCCATTAATGTTGCATGAGTCCAAGATTGATGCCTCCCATTGATTCACGTGGAATAGTTAATAGATTATGGCAGATGTCCTTTTGGGATTGCTTATTTGAATCTTTTAATAGATTCCTTTTCGTCAATTGGATAAATTTACAAAAAGGTATCTTGTTAGCAATTGAATTGCTCAGCTTAAAATAGAAAATCTTTTTATATATTTATCAACTCAAAAATCTTCTCTCAACAAAAAATTAAATAAAATATCAAATAAAACAAACAAATAAACAACAACCATCCAATTGATTAAGTATTAGAAAATATTGACTTATATATAATAAAAAAAATAAACATAAATTCCAATAAAATTGTTTTAATAATTAATGGAAGGTGTTTGACAAATATTATTAGAAAAGGAATGGATTTGTTGTTGCCGGTGGCACCGCTCTGCCTAATTGCATCCCTGGGGTATTCCCCGTGAGACATGTTCCTTGTTAAGGTTGGCTACCAGTGTCAGGGACCACCCAGAGAACTACCTTCTGTCGGCGTCGCAGCAATTAACCTATTTATAGACCCTAAGCTATTCATGGAATATTTATTGCTCACAATCTTTACTTCATTATTTACATTGTCTAGCCAGAAAATAGATAAAATTACATTAATTTAACAATCGTTACCTCAAAAGAAACAACTTTAATTAAAATTCTATTAAATAACAAATTTATACAATATGAACAATTAGTTATCTATTAAAGCACAGTGAATTTTGTTAATTTTTTTTTTACATTTTTTTTTTTTTTTACATATTTAAATTCATGTTTTCATAATTTAATGAATGAATAAACAAAACAAAAATGAAGAAGAGAATGTTTACTATAAATAAAAATAACATTGGACAAATATTTATTTTTGTAACACCACTGTCAACTCAATAAGAATAACGACTATATAATAAGAGAATATAAAATTCAGATCCATATACTTACATATAAATAAAAAAAAAACAATAAAGAATTATCAATTCAACTCTCTTGAAATTTAGAAAAATATTAATAATAATATTTAAAATTCATTAAGAGAATTCAAATTATTATTTATTTAACACGTTCCCGCTGGCTCCATAATTTGTCTATTTATTTTATGTGGCGGCATAAGCCACCGGTGGTACATGCCGGCGGGAACGTGTTAAAATTAAATAGTTAATATACTATTATTATTATTATTAATAAAAACACACATGATAAAATCTACTTCTACTAATTAATCAATTAATTGATTAAATTTATATTTCTCAGATATTTCATCATTATTAACAATTTGGTACTTGGACAATTGTTATGAGCTCATTGTATGCCATATCTATTGCCAAGGTATAGATATATTTTGTATTACTAGAGAATAATTAATATTTGTTTTATTATTGTATTGAACTGTCGTATTAATTAATTCTATGTTAGCCATCATACAATGTAGTGATGACCAAAATGGCAAATGCCGAAGGCCAATTAATATACATATTATCATTAAGTAAATATTATTCTCCAACCACATAGAAAATTTGTTTCAATAGTCTAGGCATTGGAATAAATATTAAAATTTAACATTTTATTAATAGAATTACTATTTTAAGTATATCATATCTTATCATATAAAGATAGAAAAATAAAAATTTAAAATAATTAAGTGGAGATTAGGTGAGGGGGTGGGTGATGTTTAAAATATTTGTTTTTAAAAACTCACTTTTAATTTTATTATATTTTATAATAAAAATAACAAAAAATATAACCTTTGTTAAATATATTTATATTACTGTGTTTTTTATTTATTTATTTTTATTTTATTTTTCCTCTCTAGGGGAACATACGAGTATTATTAATGAATTTCGTAAAGTACATACATTTTATTAATCCAAACACAATTATAATTGAAGATTTTAAATTAATATTATGATTTAAAAGTATTATTTCCAAAATTATTTAATTCACCTATCGTATCATATCTTGCTTTAGGAATATTTGAGTAAACTTTATTCTAATTTTCCATTCTTTTTTTATACTTTTATTTTTTATATAATTTTCCTATAACTTTTCTTTAAGCCCTTTTGACAGTTGGTAAATAGCCTCAAGATTATTTATTTGTGTGAAATATTTTATTGTTCTGCTAAATGTATGCAGCCTACAGCAACCGTTGCTTTGTCGATTTCTCTCATTACTTGATTACTTTAAAATTAAAGAAAAAAAGTTTTTTAACAATCGTGGCCATTAGTCTTGAATGCGCGTAGTTTCAAGGGAAGAGATCCATAATTTAATTTTTATCTTTCACTTTTTTTTTCTAGAAACTTTTTCTCTGACAATATAATAAATATAATACATAGATTGGGACAATTTTTTTTTTACTTTCTCTTGTTATTATTACTTTTATTATCTTTCCCAATCTGCCTGTCTACTCACTTTGAATCCCAATTTATCAAAATCAAATGGAAATTAGTTCCATTCATTCATCACCATTTACAGATATCTATTCGTTTGATCAACATAATCCTTTTTTTAACATAGCCTATATTGGTTATAGATTTGAATTTCAAACATAATTTTCAAAAAAAATTTGATTTGTAATCTTCTTTAATACTTCATTTATTCAAATAAACTGATTAGATTTATAAATATATATATATATATATATATATATGAGAGAATGTTTAATAATTAATTTTCAATTTTATAACCATTTTAGTCAGATATAAATCTAACTTTTTAATTAATAAAATATTATCAAATATAAAGAGATATTTGATAATATAAATCATAATGTACTAAATTGGGAATAGAGATACATAAATATAATAATGAAAAACTTTAATTGAATTTATAATAAAAACTAACTATTATATGTAACACCCATACAAATTTACAAGTAGTAATATTATTATAGATGGGGGACAAGATAATACGATCACATGTGAAAAAGTATGACGTATTCACACCTGCAGTACAGTCGTGTCATCTGCAACAGAAGTCTGCCACCTAGTGAGCCTAAAAAGGAAATTATCAGTCTTTTAAAAGTAGTGTCTATGGTCACATACTCCTATCAAACAGTTTGTCTTCTTCTTCTTCTTCTATTATAGGCCTAAGGCCTGTTCTTCTTCACTATCCTCAGGTCTTTTTTGGGAAGAGTACGCCCAGCAGTCAGCCCATTTTTTCGGTGGCTTAGTCTCTTGTGTTGCTGGCCTTCCATCCCGGGCTATATTCTCAAGAGCCCTTCCGCGTTGGCTCTTCCTACGTGTTCGTTTCATTTTTACGGCGAATCTTAACCCATATTCCGTAATAGGTTCGTTGCCGTGTCGTCAATGTGTTAATCATTCCAATTTTCGAGGCTGTGTGTGGTTCATTGAGCAATTGTGATTTGCGTCTCTTGAGTAGATTGCTAGTCTCATCTCCGAGACGTGGATGTTCTTAGTTAAGTCGAAGCCCCCCAACACGACAAGGTGACATCCATGGTGGGGCTTGCCGGAGGCAGCTGATGTTAAATTAAATTGAAAATTTTTGTTCTTAGTTGGAATCGAACGCCGACTTCTTGCGTGGAAACTTGGTATCCTACGCTCTCGGCTACCCTGCCTCAAACAGTTTGTGATAAATTAAAATGTTAAACTAGATACTTTCAAAGAGAGGAATGATAATTGGAGCTCGTTTAAATGAAATATCGGTTACAATAACTGCAAACATTTTGGAATTTGCAAGAAGCTGTTGTAACAGCTGATTCGATGCTGGAAAAGGGTAAGAAGAGGTCTTAAAATCAGAACAGTGGCCGAAAGTTAATGCTCCTGATAAGGATAGATGACTCTTGAAGCGCTTAGTAGCCCAAAAGGACAGCAAATCATTATACTAAATAACACGAAATGAACAGTCATCTCTAGTACCCCATTTCAACAAAACTGTCAAGAGGGAACTTCATGCTGTGAAAATTTGTGACAAAGTGGCAATTCGTATTTTGAAGTCCTGACACTAGCTCTGACACTAAAGCACTTATGACTCGAAGCACAGCCCGAGGTTAAACTAAAATCTCAACATTGAAAAGATTGACTATAACCCAATATCTCAAACATTGAGCCTCAAATCTCGCAATAAAATGTGAAAATAACCCCGAAATAGCTTTTCATAATAAAAATATCCACCATAAATGATTTATTTACCCTCGTTTACTCATATACACACACAAACACAGATATTATTAAATATAAATGTTATAAATGAATTTTATACAATAAAAATAAAATGTTTATTTATATAATCTCTGTTGTGATTTCTTTGTATTTAAATAAAGATGAAGTATATTACCGGTAGGTTTCTCAAAAAAAATATAATCCAAATATTTTAATTAAAAACAAATATGTTTCGATTTATTTCTATATTTTAATGTTGATTTTTGTACGACTACTTTGAAAAAAGTCCATAAAATTGACAATTATATTATATCTATTTGATTAAAATAAGTAATTTAATGGAAGGAGGCTAGGATAATAATTATCATTATGATAAATTTTAATAGGTGAGAAACTAGAAAACAATTATAATTACTGTTTAATTGCACTTATCTTTATGAAGAGCGATTTAATTGTTAATATTTTGAATTGACCCTTTAAATTAATTTAATTTAACTATCATTGTGTTCAAATATTCATATACCCTACTAAATCCCACTAAAAGCACATATTAAAATAGAATAATAATAAAACATTAATAAATTAAAAAAAGAATAAAAAATCATTAAAACAAACAATATCATTAATGAAAATTAAAAATAAGTGCACAAATAACAATAAACAAAAATAAATTATGCAAGATAAAATGAGAAAGAAGAGTAAAAATAATTTATTAAGAGGAACCAATGGGGGAGGTGTTTGAAAGAAAATAACTTTTTCTAACGAGAGAGAACAAAAAACGAAAAAGGGAAAAACATGAATAAAATTGATTACCCTAATGAGAATCTGACAGACCCCATCTTTGTCTCTTTAAAAAAAAAAAAAAATGAAGAGCCATTGAAAAACAGCTTGATAAGCACACAAATTGAGAATGGATTCCCCCTTGAACATTTGTATCCAGAGGAGAGAGGCAGTATTGTGATTTTTAACCAAGCATTGAAGTGAGAAATGAAGACAAGTTCATTGGCTATAATTAACAAGAGGAGAGATTAATTAAATGATGGTGGTCCTCAAAGAAAAACCTATCTCAACCTAAATATAGTGTTGTAGTCCCTCTGGTAATCCATAAATAAGGATTCTAATCTGAATTTAAAAAAAAATAAATGTGAAAAAAAAATGTAAAATATAAAATCTTTTATTTAAATAAATTAGAAAAGCATTTTCAAACTGAAAATAATTTTATCAGCAAATCTGATAAAATAACGATATATAACAAAACAAAAAAAAATATAAAAACTCACAAGATTTTTTACTATCTTGTCAGAGATAGTATTGCGATCACAAAAATTTTCGATGTTTTTATACGTTTTGAAGGTTCCTGAATCATTTTCACTAAGGTTGAGAAAAATGTGTGTGTTTGCGTATGTGTGTATGTATGTAGAAAAGATTACGCAAAAACGGTTTGGGCTAGAATCATGAAATTTGGTACATGGGTATTATTCAAAATTCGTAGTTTTCTATCAACTTTTGAGAAATGTAGCTGGAAAAGGGTAACTCTAACTCTAAAGTGACCGTAAAAATAAAGATATATGTTTGATAATTTTTCACATAATTAAAAATTGTATAAAACTGCTATATATAGAATTTCAGCTTGATTGAATCGCTGAATGTACCGGAATTAATTTTTTAAAACTGTAAATCACGCGCGTGGTGCCATCAACAGAGCTAAACATGCGCTGGTTTAATAAATATTATTTATTAATTTTAATTTATAATTTATAATTAATTAAATTTAATTTAAATATAATACTTATATGTTATTTAATCCAATTCAAATTGCGAGATAGTCGAGTGGAGACACTCCAGCTTATTTCTAAATGTTTAACTGATAAAAATTATTTTCTATTTTGTAGTGCATATTTAATTTATTTTACTTGTATAAATTTTTTTTAAAATTTTTCCTATTTATGGTAGTTATATATTTTTTCTTGTAATATTTTTTAACTATATTTATTAATTTAATTTTTATTTTAATAAGATATATATATATATTGGATTGTATTATATACTAACAACTATCTATACCTATAGGGTCTGGCATGCATATATATTTATTTTCTGTTTTTCTCACATGCGCATTAAGTTCATCTAATACTAGCGCCATTGCTCTCGCAGAGTAGTGATTTATGTTTTTATTATTTTATCAGTGAAACAAATAGATAGAAAGTCAAATAAATAAAACTTTGGAAAAAAGAAAAATATGAGTATATTTTTAATGTTTTAATAAAATTATTTTTGAAAAGAAAATTGAATAATTCTAAAAAATATTTTAAAAAGTTTTATATACTATACTATATGTTTTTTTTATTTATATTTATTAGAAATTCCATTTGATTTACTGATTCTTAGTTTACTGAACTTTGAACTTTTTAAGGTCAATATCCCTTTTGTTTGAAACTTATTAGCCAATAATTACTTCCTCTCTGCAAGAGTTAATTCAAACTTAATGTTTTTTAAAATTAAAAATTTCTATCTTCTTACATTCTTCCAAATGAAAATTTATGTTCTAATGATATGCTCACCAATTTCAAACTAGATAGGTAGACTTAAACTTTACTTATACATAGAATTTCTAGAATAATAATCATATAATTTCAGTTTTTTTTTAAGTAAACATCCGAGATTTTTCCATGGATTTTTACCGACCGACGATAGTAAGGAGGTAATGTTTTCACACCAAATTTCACATGTGGAGATTTTTACATATCTCCACGAATCATGCATTTTCTTAACAGAAAAAAGTATTTTTAGCATGATGTCTGTCCGTCCGTCCGTCCATATAGATGTGTACAGCTTGAACGGCTCAACGGATTTTGATGAAATATTCACTTAATGCAACAGTATGATGAATTGATCAACTTTTGTTGTATATCCGGAAAATGGAAGTGTTAGTATTACCTATCGATGATAGGAAGTGAAGGGTTATTTTCACACCAAATTTCAAATGAGGAGATTTTTTACATATCTCCACGAATCATGCACTTTGTATTGGTTTTATCCTCGGGACAAATCATCTTCATTAGTTTTTCTTAATTTAAAATTATATACCGTCACAACCAGCGCCTCCTTATATATTTTAAATAGAATAAAATTAAAAATAATTATGTTATATCCATATCTATTTTTGATTGCATTAATATTTATATTAAAATTATTTGAAATTGTTTCTTTATCTGGAAATTAATTTATTTCAAACCGTCGGTCGGTTCTGTGCCTGGTCACAGGTCAACTTATTTTTTCCATTATCATTATTTCCACCTTTAATTGTAAGTTCTAAATAGATTATTTTAAAATTCAAAATAAATCAATATACTACTTTGAATTTTTTTTTTTTTAATTATAAACATACCTATTTAATTTTTTAATACATTTTTTTATATACAATATCATTCATATATCCTGCCTTTTCTGATACAATTTTGTGTTAATATACCATGAATCACCTTTTTCCTAAATTATAATATATTTATTTCCATATCAGCATTTACATTGTTTACTATGAGGATAAAAGTTATCTACAATGTTCACAGTCTTTCCCTCCCTCCAGGACCATCCACCGCCGAACACATTTCTATCTGACAAAGTTTAACGAAAATTGTCAAAATCACCTTCCATCGATTTATTCAAATTTATTTAAATTAAAAAAAAATAATAAATAAAACCAATTGATTATTTTATTAACGATATTTATATTTAACTTAGATAAGTAAACATTTTCTGTATAATAAAAAAGAAATCCGTTTTTTATTTATAATCAATTCATAAAAAAAAAATTGATAGATAAACTTTTGTCATTTTTATTTTCTATTTCAAAAATCATCCTTTTTTTCAATCCTAGAATTTACCCAAATCATTTGTGACAAAATCGATCTTTTATGATTGAATATAAAACATGAAAATGGGGAATAGCAAATCGAAAATATATATTTATATAAATAAGTAAATAAAAATAAATCTAAATATTTAAACATTTTATTTGAATCGGACATTAAATATATGATGATATCTTCTGATAATTACTATCCTTCATGCTTAGTTTATTTCAGTAATAGGTTTTTATGTATATTCATATATATATATGTTCATATATATATTAAAATGAGAGAAAGAGCGTTGAATAGATAGAATGAATGGGTATGTTTAATTTAAACTCAAAATTCAAACGGCGTTTCCCCACTCCTTTTTTTCTCTTTAGAACAAAAGTCACCAAATGTAAAAATTCACATTTAAAATTAAATGATATAATTAACTTTTTTTTTTATTTCTTTAATAAAACATTTCAATGTTTAAATAATATTTAATGAATAGGGTAATATATTTTTTGTACATTAAAAAAAGAATATATGATACAAATAAACTAAATATTCTATTGAGTGATTGAAAATTTCATAAATTTTTCCTTTTGTATTAATTTTGTATTGTTTGAATATAACTTGAAATATACATAAATCGAACTTTTATAGATATTTCTTGTTTGTAGCAGGATTTTTATATGATGTACTTTTTTTAATTTAAATATTTATTTATTTATTTAATTTAAGAGATTATATACAAAATCAGGTATATTTCTATCTTCCGCCTATTTGGTGTAGAGGATTTATAGAAAAAGAAAACAGAAAAAAACAATAACAAAGAAAAATTCAACGTAACAGAAATTAAATAAAAATTTTTCAAAAACCCATACATCTAAAAAGAGAAACAGAAAAAATACAAAAAAAAATAAAAATAAAAAAACAACACAAATTTTTATTTATTTTATACAGAGGTTCCCAAACTTTTCTGGTTTGCGGCCCCCTAAATAATTGGATTTTTTCCGAGGCTCCCTTAATACATCCGATTTTTATATAAATTTTTACTCTCTTGAAAAATTGGAAAACTTTTCTTCTCTCCATCGGAATTGTTACAGAGCATCGCAAAATCATCTTACCTTTTTTTTAGAACCATATTGAAAAAAATTTAAAAATAATCGAAAATGTTCAAAATTTTCCCCACAAAATCATCTTACTTTTTTTTTAGAACCAAAAATTTCAATTTTTTCGCGGCACCTTTATGAAGGCATCGCGGCTCCCCAGGGAGGCTTACAGTTGGGAATCACTGATTTAATATGTAAGATCTTAACTTCCAGAGTCCCTTCATAAAGTAATACTCAAATGGGAAAATTTTTAATGTCCCCCAAACAAAAAAAAAATCAATATAACAAAGAAATATTAGAACATTCAAATCATTCATTTAATATAAATGATCTCATTCTTAGCATTCCATTTATGTAATAGAATAGATAATTTAATTTATCCTTGCTATCTGCCTTCATAATAGTTTCCCGGTTAAATGTCGCCAGGTAGTGTTCTCTGAGGTTCTCATATATTGAACATCCTCTTCGCTCCGTTGAGAAAGACCCCAGAAGAGAACTAAATTAATTTAAATATAATCTAACATAAATTTCACTATTTAACAAAATATATTAAAAAATAATAATATCAATTTGTCAAAAATATAATATAAAAAAAACAAGGATGAGTTTATATATGACAAAATTATTTATTATTTTCTTACATTTTATTACTTAAATTTATGAGAGGCATACACGAAATGTCTTATATAATATATCTTGTTTTTAAACATCATATGCAAAGATATCGCCTATCAATTAGGTTACTGTTTGAGCGGTATAGAGGTGTAGTATGATCATCATAACGAATACCCACAATTTTATCTTGATTTTCTTAACCGTAGGCCTCTACTTCTTATTTTCTCAATTTTAATAACATAAGATGTATCAACTTCATTCTTATAGACACAAGCAAGAAACAAATTCCCTTGTTAAACTCGGATCCACAAACTACTCCCTTGACTTAAGTGGAACCTCTAGGGCTTCCAATACCGAACTAAAATCTGAATACCGGTATTTGGTATTTGAAATTTGAAATACCAGTATTAATACCGGTATTATTAATAATAAATTTACTAGCTATATTTCTACTGACCTCAGTTGTTATATTGACTTTTTAACAAATAATATATGAAATCCAATAAATATTGTTCTGAAATTAGTAGATATTATTTATTTTATTACATAGAGAGTAGAAGTAGATAGATACAAAAAAACGTGCAAGTAAAATAAAGTAAATATTAAATTCTATGTTACATTTTACATATAATAGGCTCGTATGGTATTATATAATTAAAGAATTAAATATAATTAAAGAAGTAAAAAATATAAAAATATAAATTGAAAGTATTTAATATTAATAACTTGCGTTTTGTTTATTAAAATTTGCTCTTAAAAAACAACGAATCAAGCGTTTCATCATCAAGCGAGGACCGAATTTTCGTACAAATATAACCAGCGGCCGAAAAAGCTCTTTCTGATTCTACACTTGTCGGCACTATTGTCATTAAAAAATCATACACATTTTGTAAATTCGTAAATTCGTAATACCAAAATACCGGTATTTTTACATAAATACCGGTTTTTAATACCGGACAAAAATCGTCCGGGATCCCGGTATTCGGGATCCCGAGATCCCGGTATTGTAAGCCCTAGGAACCTCTATGTTTTTTATTATATAGTACTTTATTTATCTTTGAATATTAAAATAATCCAAAAATGTGTTAATTATAAAAAGAAAATATGATAAAAATAAATCTATATCTAAATAAATAAAATATGTTAACTATCATTAGTTATGTAGAAATTTTAATTTTTATTTCATAAGTACAGAAAAAGGGGTGGTATATCTAGAATATTAAAATTAAATATGTTTAATGTCATTTATGACAAATTAATTATTTCTTTTTCTCTATATTCTAATTTTTTAGAAATTATAATACATCTCAAAACTCACTGATATCATTGACCTTTCATTGAGTTGTTATTTTCAATTTTGGAGTGGCAGGTTGTTGTTATTGGACACATCAAATAATATTATAAATATTTGTTTACGACAAGTTGGCCTATAAATTTACAAGTAAACCAAACATTTGGCTTCATTATCTTTTATAATAATAGACATTTTTATATTAAATTTTGTGATATATATACTTATACATCAGTGAATAATTTATTAATATAAGGTTAAAGATATAAAAATTGATTTTATTTAATTCACAACAATATAATTTAAAAATAAAAAGGGATTTCGGCTTTTAGGTAATAAATTTGGTTTCTAATGTATCTAAATGAAAATAATAATATCATTTAATATATTTAAAAAAAAAAAATATTAATGATTAGATTTAATTTCTAATTAAGAATCAATCCAATCAAATGGATGACGGAAAGGGAGATGAACGGATAACAAATATTATTGGAAAACGATTTTTTTGTCAGTCTAGAAAGGGGAAAATTGTTCATGATTTGATAATTAAAATGCATTTAAAACAGAGAAGGAAAATATTTGTTTTTTAAATGAGTTAAGAGAATTTTTAAAAGCCCGATCCAAACCTTGTTTTAATCGAAAAAAAGCCAAGTAGATAAAATTGTGTTTTTTCGTTCTTTTTCTCATTTAAAAAATCATTATAAAGATTGAAGTATACGTATATTGAAAAAAAAAATCAATTGAAATTTTTTTTTATCATCTTTCACAATTTATCGGAATAAAAAGCAGCCGATCCTTGATGTAACCACCGTTAAACTTTTAGCGATCATCCCTTTAAAATATTTAATTAAAAATTATATCTAATATAAAGAAAGCCTTTCAAAAACAAATTATATATATATATAAATAAAACACAAAATAAAAAAAGAAAAAATTAAAAAAATCCTTTTTAACTTTACGATATTAGATAAATTTACTATATTTATAGCTATACTACTAATATGCTATACTTGGTATATTTTTATTTATATGAAAATTATAAACTAAAAATCTTAATAATACATATATAATGTAAAAAATATAAAATACCAAAAAACTAAAAAGGTCGTGATATTTTGTATCATTGAAATTAAACTGTTCAGTTATGGACATTGCTACAATCGCCAAAAAGCTTTTTGGTTGGAATTTTGAAATTTAAAGTCATAATTTTATATCCAAATATTTACAATTTTTTTCTTATCTATATATGTAAAAGGATAAGAACGATTTTGGCACCATGAACGCGGATAAAACTGCTTAAAGTATTTAAACCATTCAAACATCATTCGATTCCTTTTAATGCCCTACGGTGTTATTGAAAAAAAAAAATATTTCAATCTATCAACAAGTTTATGAATTAAGTTGAAAAATTGTTTGTTTTTTTACTTCCTTTTTTTCACTACCCCTTTTAGAGTAAATTTTGAATTGGGTAATATCTGTATATATATAACTTATTTTTTTTTTTTTAAAAAAAGGATTATGTTTTAATTTTTCTAATTTTGTACTTATATCAGCAAATAACTTTAACTACCATATACGAGGGTGGGGTAAAAAGTCTCCGGCCTGACCAAGAAAAACGATGTTTTTAAATTTTTTTTTTTTTTGCTATATTTTTCAACATAATCTCCATCAACACTGATACATTTCTCATAACGGTGTTCTAATTAATTTAATTAATTAAATAATTAATTTAATTTAATTTAAGTCTCATCAACAGTTATGAATCGATGCAAAAATTCGTTTGGATTAAGCCTACAGCGCCAAATTGTGTTTAGAAATGGTTTTTCGAAGCACTTTTTGGTCTAACGTTAGCAAACGCGGCACCTACGTTGCACACGGCATTCCATATTCAAATAGTTGGGCAAAATATTTCGCACACGTTCAGCTGACATCGTACACGTTTCAGCTATCTTGAAAAAAAATTTAAAAACATCGTTTTTCTTGGTCAGACCGGAAACTTTTCACCCCATCCTCGTACATATCAAGATTAATTTAATTTTTATTTCTATTCACATGATGATAATAATAATAAAAATTTTATAATTAGATTAGTGGTGTTCATGAATCGAAAACTAAATAATAAAAGTATTTAAAGTTAGTTAAAGTGGCTTTAATTAATCGATTTTCTTATTTTCTAACATCTGCACATATTGATTTTAATGCTTGTTTATTAATATTCTTTATGTGTTTAGAGTAGAATAATATAATTTAAATCTATTTTATAAATTTTACAATAAAACCTTATCATCAATTGCACTATTCTATATATTTAATCATTTTAATTATACTAATTATACATTAAAAACAAATGACTGAAATAAAATGAATAATGTCTGTTGGAAAATGGTTTCAGAATTTCAGGACATGAATATTTAATAAAGGAAATTAATCATTTTATTTCCTACGGTAAATATTCTATATTAAACTAAACCAAATATTAATAATAATTTTGCTCCTTTCGAAAAATTCATTTTTAATATAAATTTATTTATTTATGAAAATTGTTATTTATCTTTACTTTTGTTATACATAAACTTAAAGTAATTTATAGTTTATTTAATTTTTATTAATAATAATCGGACCCTGTTGTTTTTTTCCACAATCATTATTAATTTACTATTTTTTTTATTAGTCTGAATATATCACAAATATATGAAAAATTATTCTTATATAATTTTTGTTTTTATATGTATAAATATTTCGAAAGATTATTAAGAAAGAAAAAAAAATCTGTTAAAAGATTTCTAAAGTTCTCATTTTCTTATCCAATCTGATATCATTCCTTTTTGTTCTCTCGCTGAAGCTTTAAAATAAGTCAACAGAAGCTTAGATTAAAGAAAATGAATTTTCCTTTATTACGGTCCAAGCATTTTTATCATCGTTTTTTTATATAAAGAACTATTATTCTATTTCAATTTTTATCTAAGAAAACTTTTACTTTCGAAAAAAATATAAAATTAGTAAAAAAAAATGTAAATATAATTTTTAGATATTTAGATACGATATGACAGAAAATCTTTATACTAGGTCTGTTCAAAAGAAAAGGTGAATTTTGAATTTTCTGTGTACTTTTGATTTTTTTTTTTGTTATGTTGGTACACATATGTTTCTCATGTGTTGACATTATCAGCTATTTTGGATTAGTAGTTTGTTTTTGACAACTGAAAAAGTTAGTCACGTTTTTGTGTGTTCTTCGATTTTTTACTTAAAAAAGTGGATAAAAGAATCTGTACTAAATTTTGCGTTAAATGGAATAAAGTGCTCCATCGCAAATGTTAACTGTGGCATTCGGCAAGTCTATTTTGTTTCAAAATAAGTTGACCTGTGGCCAGGTCCGAACCGACCGACTGTTTGAAATAAATTAATTTCCAGCTACAGAAACAATTTCAAATAATTTTCATATATCTATTAATGTAATAAAAAACAGATATGGATACATAAATAATAAATATAAACATTTTTAATTTTATTTTATTTATAATATATATGCAAGACCAGGCTGTGACGTCATGAATGGCTGGATGACGTCATATAATTTTAAATCAAGAAAAAACTAATAAATATGATTTTTCTCGAGGATAAAACCAATACAAAGTGCATGATTCGAGGTGATATATAAAAAAATCTCCTTTGGTGTGAAAATAACCCTTTCCTTCCTATCGTCAATCGCTAATACTACCACTTCCGGTTTCCGGATTTGCACCAAAAGTTGATCAATTCATCCCACTGATGCATTAAGTAAATATACCAAATTTCATCAAAATCCGTTAAGCCGTTCAGGCTGTACACATCTATACGGACGGACGGACGGACGGACGGACGGACGGACGGACAGACATCATGCTAAAAATACTTTTTTCTGTTAAGAAAATGCATGATTCGTGGAGATATGTAAAAATCTCCACATGTGAAATTTGGTGTGAAAACAATACCTCCCTTACTATCGTCGGTCGGTAAAAATGTTTATAAATAGTACAAGCGCTTTACAGAAGGCCGAGAAGTTCGATCACATGTGAAGGTTTTGCTTATTGTTTTCTTCGATTACAATGGCGTGGTGCATCATGAGTTCTTGCGAACAGGTCGTTTTGTTAATAAGGAATATTACAAAGAAGTAATGCAACATTTGCGTGAAGCAATACAGCTCAAACGATTGGAATTGTTGAAAAACAAATAATGAATTCTGCATCACGATAATGCAACAGCTCACACATTATTGCTTGTTCGTGGTTTTTTGGCCAAAAACAACATGGTAATCATACCTCAACCACCGTATTCACCAGATTTGGCTCCCTGCAACTCTGCCCTATTCCCAAAACTGAATGACCAATGAAAGGAAAGCGTTTTGCCACAATTGATGAGATAATGTCGGAATCGAAGAACGAGCTGATGGCCATACCAAAAAGTGCATTTCAGAAGTACTTCGACGATTGGAAGAAGCGCTGGCATAAGTGCATTATATTTATGGAAATTACTTTGAAGGGGACAAATGGATAGTGATGAATAAATAAATACTTTTCGAAATAATTCAAAATTCACCTTTTCTTTTGAACAAACCTAGTATTTCTGTCCTAATAATGAGAAACAAATAGTTAAGATCAAAATTGTTTTTATTGCTTTTCATAATGTTCTCTATCAAGATCAATATATGATATTTTTTCACCAATATTTGAAGCATTTTTGTACACTCCAATTGGGGTAACTCCACATGCATTTTGAATCACTACTTTTGTTTTAAAGATTAACTGAGATAGTAGTGTCATCGGTTATTAGTAGTAAATAGGAAATAACGTGATTAAATTTGATGATCTAGAAATTACTCTCTACTTTGGATGTGGAGGTCTTTAATTTAGAGTCGGAAGAGTAAATAGATAAAGTAAAAATGATAGATGAAAATTTTAATGATGATACAATAAACCTCGATGTTATAGTTTGTCATAAATGTTTTAATTTGAAAAGATGTAAAAATCTACTAATTAATCCAATTTATTTAAAATATTAGACATATTTAAAAGAAAATGTTGAGTTAAGATTGACTTGATTCTTCTCTTATATGAACTGATGATTTCTTTATTTATTTTATTCATCTCTTTACATAAAGAATTCATATCTTTTATCAATCCCACCCTTTGAATTTTTTACATCATAATTTCAACTAAAAATAATAATAGTCAAATGTAATTTTTTTTATTTTGCATATTTTTAATGAAATAAGATTTCTATCTAAAAGTAAACAAATGAGAAAATTTAAATGAAAATTGAAAATTCCAATTCAAGTACACACCCACAGCAATTAGAATAATATTAATAATAATATTGACAGATAAATAAGCAATTAACATTTATTATTTTAAAAATTCAATTCACTTTAAGTATACATATATAATTATTTTATTAAAAATTTAATTATATCTAACATGTAGGCTTTTTAACAAACATTATATATAACCACAAATAATTTAATTAATACAAATAAAATAATTTACTTTGTAAATCTCATCAACTATCTATCTTTAAATAGCTATTAATATATTATAATTTATTCCTATATGTATAAATTAAATTAAATTAATACAAATACTAAAATGTTCAAATTATTATTAATTTATGTAAATGAGTATATGTATAATACTAATACTAATAATAATAATAATAATTGAAATAAAATTAAAATATTGAATAATATTCGAAACGTAATCAATATTAAAATCTAAATTAATTCTTTTTTAAATATGCATGTTGATTTTCAATCATTTCAACTTGAAATATATTATTTGATTTTATTTAAAGCAGTGATTCCCAAAGTGGGCGCTACCGCCCCCTTCTGGGCGTTGGAGAGATTCAGGGGGCGATGATTGCCACAGATCCATTTAGGGAAAATTACTTGTATATTACTTTTTTATTCTAAAATCAAGAAATAGATACATAAATTCAATGTTTCTAATTTACACCTTTATTTATAATATTTTGCAAATAGGTACATTATTTATCTTTCTGTTTAATTATTATTAAAATTAAAATAAGTTAATTTCCAAAGGTGCGCTGAGTAAATTATTTTCTGGAAAGGGGGCGCTTGGCCAAATAAGTTTGAGAACCACTGATTTAAAGTAAGCATTTTTAGATTATAGATTTAAATTGTCAATTATAAATTAAAAATTAAGAAGTGCTACTGGAGACAATAAAACTCGAGATGAATAAATTTTTTATTGACAAAAATGATTGACTTTTTACAATTCCTTCAATTAGGTCATACTTTTCTTATATTTATTTCTCATGTACAAATTTTAAATTGTTAATAAAATTCGTTTTATTCATCTACTCAAGTTAAAATACTTTTTTTTTAAATTTGTAACGGATGACAATTTATATTTATATATTGATGTAATCAATTTAATTAATTAATTTTAGTTTTCTATAGAAGAAAATAATTTCTCCTATATCAGAAGATAAATGCTTTATAAATAGATAAATGTAGAATTTTAGATGTATTATCAAAAGATAAATGTCTTACAATGGCTGCAGTTAGGAAAGCGTAGGCTTAAAAATTTAATGTCTTGAGATCGAACTTGCGAAGCATGAACATTTTTTATTTGATTTTAAAATTATTTTAAATTCTTTAAATAATTTTAACAGTTTTAAGTAACGATTGACTTTAAACAATTTTATTTTCTATTATTAATTGTTTATAAACTACTAGTGACTTTATAAAATGCACAATTTTACGAAAACACGATTAAAATTCTTTTTAATTTCGAATAAAATTCAATCATTTTCATTTATTTTTTGTCATTTATAAAAATCAAAATTTATTACGTTAAATTAAGAAAATAATCCTACAGAATTTGTTTTTCCATTGATTTTAAATTCTACATATAATTATTTTTACCTATAAACAAGACTCATCATTAATTCTATTATTACTTATATTTCTCAAAATTTAATAATTTTATTTATTTTGTGGAATATTTATATTTACACCTTTTGACATGATTCTCAATTTAATTGAATGAATAAAAAGTGTCTTTTTTTATTGTATTTATTATAAAATAAAAAAAAAATGTACTTGAAAAAGATAGGCTTGACCATTTTCGATAAAAAGTCAGGCTTTTCATTTATTTGGGTTTGCTGATGAAATTGCTGAGAGCTGACCATAAAAAAAAGGGATGGAAAATGAAGAGCAATCGAAATCTGAGTGAGAAGTCGATCAGTGTGGAATTTGATGTTGATGTTTCTGTCCTGGTTTAATTGACAAAATCTAGTTCTGGTTATTAATATAAATAAAATAGTTGAATATATCTTATATATATATATATATATATATATATATATAAATATATGATTTGAAACTAAATTCATGGTTCGTGTCAAAAGGTCATTGCAGAGATAGGTTTCTCTATCTCTGCGTCACATTTAGTGAAGTGCAGGTGGGGTGGGCCTGTGGGTCAACAGCTAAGGGAAAAGGGATGCTCGGGGATCGATCGGTGCAGCTCTCGTGACCCACAGGCGCCGGAGATACCTTCACCCTAAACCACCCCCGCACAATGCCCTTTAATATTTGTTACTCTGCACTGACGTATCCTGTGACCGGCGGCGGGGTTTGCAAACCACACGCCGTGATTGACGCTGTGGCCACCAACACTAATACAATTTGCACAACCGGGAACCTCATCACTTTTCATATTGGCAAAAACAGGAGCATCAAAATAGAAATTCAAAACATCAACAACACAAAACAAATCTCTATAAATATTAAATTAAAAAGTCAAAATCGATTAAAAAAAAAATAACAAAAACAAAAAAAAAAAAAAAAAAATAAAAAAATGTTACACAAATCTCTTTTAATAAAGCCGAATGGATTTTGAGTTTTTTTTTATTGTTTGTTTTTTGTTCTTTTTAATTCCAAAGTTTAATCCTCTTAATTATTATTATTTTTTTTATTTTACCTTTTCCATTTTTATTATAAAGTATATATATATATATATATATATATATAATTTAATTTGTATATTTTTTTTTACATTTTAATTTAGGATAATTATTTTTTTTTTTTTTTGTTTTAGTTATGTTTAAATTTTTTTTTTTTTGATTTTTATAAATAATAAAATATTGCAAAAAATAGAATATATTTCTAGAAAAATAATTTATTTTTATTAAATAAATAGAAAAAATAATACACAGTGGTGTATTGGGAGGGGAACGCGGGGGAACGACGTTCCCTTACCTTTTCCCAGAACCGCAACGCATTCCAGTACTTTTTCATGTCCCGACAACTCGCACTTAAATCTACTGTTAGAATTTCTTTTTTGGGTTCGTTAATATTTTGTAAAGAAAGAATAAGAAAAAATAAAATCTTCTATGGAAAAAAATAGTTTACTTAAAATAGGACTTTTTTGCTCCCACTATGCGTTCCCTTACTTCTTATTTTACCAATACATCACTGATAATACACACAATAAAAACAAAATAATTAAAATAAATAAATATAAATATATATTGTATAAATAATATAATATTTGATGAATTTAATTGTTCATTTCTTAATGTACATATATAAATCGACTTCAAAGAAAAATATTAAATAAATAAAATTTAAACCAATATGGGTGTAATTTTAATGAAATATTTGTATAATTTGCTTGCGATATTATATATATTTTATTAAATTGTAAAAGAGAATAAAGCAACAAATGTAATTTGCCTACCCTTTTATTTCTTGGAAAGCGATCATACAAAATTTATATTATTTTCTAAATTTAATGAATTCTTTACCCTTTCATTGAATTATTTATTAAATAGAATTTGTTAAATTGTGTTTAAAAACAATATATTTAAAATATAATATATCAAAATATTAGTTTAAATTTTAATAAAAAAAAAAAAACAAAAACAAAAATAATAAATAAATAAATTAAAATAAATGTCTATGGTAAAAAGGAATTAGGGATTAGAAAATATATATTATTAATATATTCAGGATCACCAACCTGGACCACATTAAAACCCACTGATAAGGGCTACAAATAAACAAAGGCAACCAGAGAAAGTTTTCGCTTGGTGCTTGTTAGTTGTCTTCCTTTCTCTGTCTTTGTCCTTGTTTGTCTGCTCATATTAAATTCGTTGTGGTCAGAGGTTATATAGGGTACTTAGAGTTAGTTAATTACTTATTCAGTCTGAATGGGTTGGGTCTTTGTGTTTATTTTTGGATTTATTTATTATTTATCTTGAAACACTGTGTGCATGTGCAAGTATATCTGTATGAATATAGGTTGTTTGGTCAATTCTATTTTAAAATGGATGTGTGTATTCATTGCTTTTTGGATTTGATTAAAGTAAACATTGAATTATTTTAATAGAAAGAAGATAATTTTTAAAGAAATGAATATACTAGTATATCTTTATTTTTATTAATCCTATATAAAATATTGTTGTCAATATTATTGTTGCTTCTGAAATATTTACACAATAGTAAGAGAATAAAAGTTGAAGCGGTTGATATCTATTATTAATATAAAATAATAGTACCTGATTCACCACAAGGTCATTAAAAAAATTATTCCTTATTATCGGGTTGGGCTAGTATTATTAATAAATTCGTTGGGGGCGTTTATAATGACAATCCTCTTTTTTACTATTCTTATCTTATAATCTTACTTTTGTCTATATTTATACATAGAAACTATCAGCCAATTTCTTTGTTTTAAACATTTTATAAAAATTTATTAAAAGCTGTGCGCTTTGGGGCTATTTTCTCTCCATTTATTTATACATGTTCAACACAATGAATAAAGAAGTATTAATATTAATTCTAGCAAATGACAAACAAAATTATTCATATATAATTTTTTTTCTCTTTTATTTATAATAATCAAATATCAGTTAAATTATTTATTATAATTTATTGTAAAAGTTGTTACTTTAACTAAAAGAATTTAATATTATTAGATCATATTTATTCAACAATTTATTTGGAATAAGATATTCTTTAATTATCATTTTAAATGAAAATTAATTAAAGAATTTGTTTTTAAAATATAAATAAGATGTTTACAATTTTCAAGATAATAAAGATGTTACAATGTTTTCAAGACAAATAAGATAAATTTTAGATTAATATAAAAATTTTAAACAACAAAGCTATATAATTTAAAACACATAAATTAACAAAATAGTGATAAAACATACAGCCCTTAAACGTACGTATTAATATATAAAAAAGACAGAAATGTATGGCCTGTGGATATAACATTATATATATTTCGTAATTTGATTACAAAATATTATTAAAATAAATATTTTTAATTTTATTTTATTTATAATATTTTGTATTTAAAGCACTTCTGTCTCACGTATTTGCTGACGTCATTTAAATTTACTATTTTAAATTAAGAAAAAACTAACAAAGCTGAAACCAATACAGATCAATTTTCTTTATAAAAATTATCTATGGTGTGAATTTCAAAAATATATATATAGGTATATATAGATAGATAGATAGATAGACATATACAATTTTTGCTAGTGCAATAAGATAAGATATATATAAAACTGTAATAACATTTTCTTAATTTTGTTTTTGTTTATACGAATTCATTAAATTTTTTATTACATTATTTATTCTAAAGAGCATGAAAACCCAAATTACTAACACCGAGATGTCTACAATACATACAATGCCTACGTATATATATACATGTCCGAAACAAAAGATTAGAACACGATAGGGATTGTGTGAAAGGGAGAGATAGTTTATATAAAATTTTATTAGGAGATTGAATTTTTTTTTCCTTTTGCAGGAGACCTTAATATAATTTTGTAGGGGTTTAATAGACCGTATCAAAAAAACTTGATGCCATTTTCTGAATATCTTTCCTTTCCTCTCTTGTCGATTATCGTTTTTGGCTGCCAAAGCCTTTTATCTTTTGGTTTTTGCTCCTTTTTCCAAGGTCTAAATGTCATCACTTTTTCATTTATTCTTTTTTACTTGACAGTTACAAATATCTATTTCTTCACTTTTTTTTTATCTTTTTTTTTTATTTTTTAATCAGCCAAAGAAGATTCGGTTTCTTTGTTCTTGCACTTGTTCAAATTAAAGAACATTTGAAATGGGAAATGTGAACTCTCACTTTTTAAATAAAATGATCATTCAGCAATAGACTTGGAAAATAATGGTTAATTTTGATGGTAAATAATGATATCGACCATGATTGTATCATCATTTATAATAAATTATTTCGTAACAGATTTATTGAATCGTATACAAAATTCATAATATGCCAATTAATTTGATTTGGATTCTTGTAAATGTTTGAAGAATAATTAAATTAATGTTAGACATGGTATGGTCATATGGTCATGTATAAACTTTGTTTTTCAATAATTTTAAAAATAAACAGCAATGTATTAGTAGCATGTTCCAATCCATGGATCTAGAATTTCTCTTTCTAGAGTCTGATATTTGAAAATACTTGAGAAAATGAGAAGCTACTCAAAATAAAAAATACTGGACATCGTTCAAGAGAATCAAGAGATAAAGGTTATTATGATCCGTTATACTCATCATAAAACATATATTATTTATCTTCTTATTTATTTTACATATTTATAAAGAAATATTTCAAAAATACTTGCATTAAATTATCAATTATAATAAAAATAATAAGTTGACTTGTGGCCATGTCCGAACCGACCGACGGTTTGAAGTAAATTAATTTCCAGCTACAGAAACAATTTCAAATAATTTAAATATGTCTATTAATGTAATAAAATACAGATATGGATATAACATAAATATTTTTAATTTTATTTTATTTATAATATATATGTAAGACCAGGTTGTGACGTCATGAATGGCTGGGTGACTTCATATAATTTTAAATTAAGAAATATTCGTGGAGATATGTAAAAATCTCCAAATGTGAAATTTGGTGTGAAAACAATACCTCCATTACTATCGTCGGTCGGTAAAAAATAAAAATAAAAAAATGTAATAATATAAAAAAATAAAATTTCAATTATATTAATTTAATAAATTATTATTATTATTATTAATATTTTCACGTATTAAACGGTATATTATTATTATTATTATTATTTGTAATAATTCCAATAAAAATAAATAAAAATAAAAACCAAAAAAAAGTGCAATTAAAACTAAAATTTCAATTATATTCATTTAATACATTATTATTATTATTATTCAGTTATCATATACGTATCATATACGTAGATAATAAAATAAAATTAAAAATATTTATGTTCTATCCATATCTGTTTTTTTTTGCATTAATAGATATATTAAAATTATTTGAAATTGTTTCTGTAGCTGGAAATTAATTTACTTCAAACCGCGGTCGGTTCGGACCTGGCCACAGGTCAACTTATTTTGTTTTACGGATCATTTGTGAGTAGCGGCCGGCGTGAGTATATTTATATTATATCTTATCATATTACACTAGCAAAAATTGTATATATGTATTAGTATTTTTGAAATATTAAACCGCTCGAAGGATTTTTTTTGAAATTCACTGGTATTGGTTTCAGCCTCTGGTAAAATCATATCTGTTAGTTATCTTTGTTAATATTATAAATAAAATAAAATAAAAAATATTTATTTTAATAATATTTTGTAATCAAATTACGAAATATATATTATGTTATATCCACAGGCCATACTTTCGGTGCATTAATACGTACGTTTAAGGGCTGTATGTTTTATGACTATTTTTTTTAAATTTATGTTCTTTTAAATTATTTGAGATTGTTTCATATATATTGTCGTTTCTTTATAATAATCTTAATCTTAAATATTCATAGTCCATAAGGAATAATCTTTTTAAAGTACCGAGCCGAGGCTCGGTGGACCAGGTACATTTTTAAATTAAAATTTTATTCAAGCTAACATTATATATTTTAATATTTCTATATTTATTAAATAAAGTACATATATATTTTTGATTTTAATATTAAAAATTAAGGTTAATTTAGGCTGAAAATCTTATGTCATATTGGATTATATCACTCTGTTTTTATGCTTATATCTCGTAGTTCTTTATTTACTTCGGCTTGAACCAAAACTATAAATCATTTGTCTTACACTTCATTAGTCAATTCCTAGTCTTTCTTTTTTATCATATTTTTTGATATCTTTATTCTCTTCACTTTCTTCTCAAATTCTCTTTTCCTTATTGGTAATTCTATCGAAGTTTGCATCTCATATTCTTAATTAAAATTTTAGTGGCCTTCTAATTTACCTTTAGTTAGTTATTTGTAATATGATCGTCTTTCTTATCAAAGTAGATACTTGTTTAATACATAATACTCATTTAAATTGAAATATTTGTTTATAATAAATTATTATATATTTATTATATATATATATATATAATAATATATTATTAAAAATCTTTTTAAAGATTTTATCATTTCAAGATCATTTTAATAAAGTATATATAAATCATAAATAATAAATAAATTCTCTCAATTTAAATAGTAGTATTATATTTAAAATAAATTAAAATATTCACATTCAAAATTTAAAAGTTTTTCTACATTTCTACAAAATCATTTTCATCTTACTTTAATCAGAAGCATTAAAAATAATCATGAAAAAAAATTCATTTTTTATTGAATATGAATTATAAATGATCTAAAGATTGATAAATTAGTTTGTATGATTTAGTTTTTATTAATAAAGCCATATGATTCACCAAACTATGTTTAATGGTAAAAGCAAGGGCGGTATAATGATATTAAATCTAGTTGAATTGCCCCGATTTGTTGTAAAATCCTCCCAGTTAAATTTGTAGTGTACTAGGCTTTGTTCGGATGACTTCCAATTCTGCGAAACTTAAAGCCATTGAATGATTGATTCTACATCACGTCATTAGATACATAGAGACGATTCTTTAGGGTCATTGAGTCATCCATAGAGAGATTTAAAGTCAGGGCCGCGACGTGGGTGCAAAGCGCCCGTGTGCAAATTTTTAAAAAGCGCCCCCTTTATCAATAGAACTATAAAAGCTTACCACTTAATTGCTATTGGCACTAATTTACACTTTTACGCACAATGCTCTAATTCACAGTTTGAATATTTCTAAATATTTTAATAAATTTAAAAATATAGTAAGAATACATAAAATAAAAAAGAATGGTCAGTTTGGCGCCCCCTACACCAGGCGCCCGTGGGCAGCGCCCACCTTGCACACGTGCACGCCGCGGCCCTGTTTAAAGTAAAAAGATTTAATGATAAAAATGTCAATTGCTACTTGATTCAATTTGATCAGATGTTTTAATTGCATGAGAGTTTATTTAAATTAACTTTAATTAATTTATTTCATTATAAATAAATAAAAACAAAAATAAAATACGTTTCTAATATATTTTCTAGTAAATAGATTTGATTGTAAAAAAAAAAATAATTAATTAATAATACATAACAATACCAAAGTTAACATACATTGTACGTGGTACTATCATGAAATTGTCTCTTCCAAATTCATTTACACTGTATTCTAGATATCTTGTAGGTTGTAAATCTTCCAAGTTAAATATCAAGGGTATGGTTTGAACTTCAGCTGGTCATCCCAGGGGTACTTTGTGGGTGTTTTTGTTTAGGAACCCTCTTATTGGCTGTTATGTTATTTGATCCACATTCAAAATTCTAAATAATTGCCAAGTCCTAAATTGAAATATAGAATTACATTATATATACTTCTTCAATAAATATTTAGTTCAGTAAAATAGTGAATTGATGAAAAGAAAAATTCACAAGTTTTTTTAAAAAATAAATTTTCATTGAAAATCACTGTATTCAAAATAAATATTTTATTCAATTTATTTTTGTATTAACGTTTGGACCACTATAAAAATATAAATTATAAATTTATAATTTGGTAGATAAATTAAATATGGAAAAAATTATCTTTATTAATGGTTTGTGTGCACAGATAGATAGATGACTTTTTTAATTAAAAAAAAAATAAAATAAACAAAATGATTTAATTACCATGATGAAATCTAGTAAGTCAACTAATAATGAAAAGAGAATATTTTAATTGAGTAATATCGCTTAGAAAGCTCTATGTCATACTCTATATGCAAATATAATAGATGATATGCATTGCATTTACAAGGCTAAAAGCAAGTGATCCGAGGACAGGCAGGCACAGCGTCTCTCCTCTCTTCATCTCTTTTAATTAACAATAACAAATAGAATCTACACTTCAACAAAACAACGATCAAGTTGATCAGGAATTAAAATTGAAAGAGGATTCTATTATTATTTATTTAACAATTGTTATGCAAATGATAATTATTTCTAGAGTCTATTTCATAACACTTTCTTCGTTTTCATTTAATTAATTTATTTAGTTATTTTGTTAGTATTAAGTATACATTTAAATTATTATATAGAGTATTAAATGGTTAAATAACTTGTTTTTTTCATATTTGTTAAATATTATACCTAAATAAAAATATTCAATCGTTAGTTTATTTACAAAATACCATGTAAGTCAGGTGTGGCCAAACTTTTAGCTTTTAGGGGCTACTTTTTCAATAAAATATAGTCTGCGATCGACTATGGATATGGGCAAATAATTTTAAAATTTTAGAAGATAATTAAAGAAGTCATTATATCGCCGATTTAAATTGCAAACCTCCACTTTTGGTCAAAAATTACATTTTCACACTATTAGAAAGAGAAAAACACCTTACATTGGCTATGAAACACCGCTATTATGCATCTATTTAATTGAAATCACGTGACAAGCAAAAGATTTATGCGTTTTAAGAAAGTTGTGCAAAATATGCTGAATATGAGTTAGTAGGTTTGCAATCTAAGCCGGCGATATATTTTTTATTTTATGAATTCTAACAATATTTATTAAAATTTTAAAAAATACAATGTTAAGAAATAAATACGAACAAAACAAATTTTAAGCATACAATTTTTATTTGGATGAAACCTGGCATTGCATTAGAGCAGCAAGTTTCTCAAAATTTGGCTCATATGAACTTAAAGCAATTCTTAAGCATGACTCTAAATGTAGATCCGTTATTTGCGATCGAGGTTTTGTTTTGATCGCATTCATATAAGAAAATGAGGATTCACATAAATATGTGGAGCCAAAGAAGGAATTAAGCAACCATTGTCCAAATATTTGCTTATTAGTTTCCAAAAATTGCTATCTGAAACCATTGATTTTAGATTTATATCGCATTTAATATTTAGTATTTCTTCTTCTAATTCTGCTATATTTGTAGTATTAAGAAAATTGTGAAGTTTCTGAGCAAGACTTTCAACGTCGATGTCATATTTAATGACCCACTTAGGGTGAGATAAAAAACAGATATGATATGATTGGAGGGGGAGGTAGAGGCGAAATTTAGGTAAGGTAGAGTAGTCTAGGGCTAAACGGTGTTTTGAGAAAGGGAAGCCTTCGGATATAAATTATCGGGATAAGAAAAATATAAATATATGGTATATAAAAGATGTAATAACATATAGGATGATTATGATCTAAAATTATTTTTTAATAAATTTAAAAATAATATCCCGGGTAGCGAGTAGATTCTTTTCTATAAGCCCAGTAGAAAAGAATTCTATTTCAGGGATTGGCGTCCCTGCCCTCACGTGAGCTCATGATTTCTTCTAAATCCCTCTTCTACCTGGAGGAATCATGTCCTTTACCCGTTGACTCCTTTCCATCCATTCCCTTACTTTCACTCCCCCCCCACCCCTGATTATTCAAAAAATCAAATTTATTTGGATGAAGGAGAATACCTAGCATAGATCATTAAAAAGAAAAAAAATTTGAAATCTTCACTTTTATAGGAGACTCTTTAGAGTCTCCTATATATATTTGAATAAACCCCCCTTCGGGGGGTTTATTCAAATATATCGAGATCACGACAATTCTTCGACTAGCAAAACCCTCTAAATTCACAAGTGAGACATCTTATATGCCTCTGAGAGGACCCACCTCTCCAACGCTTCACATTAGTAAAAACTTGGAACTCATATTTATAGAACGCTCTGGAGAATTAGAAAAAACCAATAAAATCAATGTTTTTCATTTTATTAAAATTGTTGACTAAATCTTATAAATTGTGATCAAGACAAATCCATTGACCACAATTTTAGCCAGATTCTAAATAAAATTGATTTCTTGTATCATTAAATGGAAATTTTTAATTAATTTTATTATCGGTTTATTTTTACAGTTGAACAAAAATATTGCCTGATAACAACAGGTAAAACCTATACGAATAGATTCATCATGAAACGTAGATTCATTTTCACTACTATTATATAATTTTACGGTACTTTGTTGATTAAATATTAATTATTGAATTTTGACAGATTGAAAACATTTGCCGCCATGTTGAACCCCCCCGCCACCTCTTCACTCCCCCCACCCACCCTCCCTCCTGGTCAGCCTGCCTGCCTGCTTCGAGCGCATCAGTTCGCATTCCCATTCCAGTGGAAGACGTTGACCGGCGTCACCACCGAAATCATCCCTCAATCAAGAATTAATTGTAAATTTATTTATTCCTATTAATTTAAATGAAGTTTAATAAATTTTAGAAAAGATTCAAATAAAAATTTAATTTTATAAAATATAGATTTTTAACTTTTTACTGATATATTAATTATATATATTTAATAAATTTCGCCCCCACCTCCAATGCTTTGCTTCTCGGTGACCTTGAAGGGGACAGCATATCAATGCTACATTGCTTACCCCCAATGGATGAGATTCAACTGCCTTTGACTTTATTTTCAAAATAAATTCTATTATTTCCACTTCGTTAAATGAAAGTATATACAAATTAATTATACTACGTATTATACGACAAATAAATTAATACGAATTATTTTAATAAATCGATTTAACCAATTTTTCCATCCCAATCATTCCTTCTTTTTTGTATTTTAACATTGAAACATTTTTCCTGCTATTCTATTCTATTTTCAAATTTTATATTCAAAAATAAATAACTTAAAATAACATAAAAATTACTTGAAAAGGAAGGAAATAATTTTATTATTTTTATATATGAAGCAATAAGAAAAAATTGAATAAGTTTCATGAAATGTAAAATTAATTTTTAATAAATTTAAAAATAATATCCTGGGTAACGGGTAGATTATTTTCTATAATCCCGGTAGAAAAAAATTATATTTCAGGGATTGGCGTTCCTGCCCTCACATGAGCTCATGATTTTTTCTGCCTTCCCTCTCCCATGGAAAAATCATGTCCTTTACCTTTTAATTTTTCCAACTTTGGCTTCGCGGGCTACTTTTAAAGCCTTTGCGGTCGACGTGTTGGCCACCCCTGATGTAAGTGAATAAGCTGGAGTGTCTCCACTCGACGATCTCGCCATTTGAATTGAATTAAATAACATATATTATATTTAAATTAAATTTAATTAATTAAATTATAAATTAAAATCAATAAAAAATATTTATGTGTTTGGCTCTTTGTTGATGCCACCACGTCACGTGCTGGCGCGTGATTTGCTGTGTTAAAAAATTAATTCTGGTACTTTCAGCGTTTCAATCAAGCTGAAATTCTATATATAGCAGTTTTATATAATTTTTAATCATGTGAAAAACTATCAAACATATATCTTTATTTTTACCACGTTTTTCTTAGCTTGCTTTCTTGTTTGTTTATCTGTTCGCGTCAAATTTTACGATCACTTTAGAGGAAAAAAAATAAAATCGTTGTAGGTAATGACCCTCTTCTGGTTGAGCTACATTTCTCAAAAGTTGATAGAAAACTACAAGTTTTGAATAATTCCCGTATACCAAATTTCATGATTCTAGCTCAAACCGTAATTTTGTCTACATACACACATACACACACACACAGACATTTTTCTCAACCTTAGTAAAAATGACTCAGGGACCTTCAAAACGTATAAAAACATCAAAATCTCGACATCGAAAATTTTTGTGATCGTAATACTATCTCTGGCGAGATAGTAAATAGGAAATATATTTATTATTAAAAACCAACTTTGATTATCAACAAATTTTCTTAACATATAGAATATTTATTAAATTGATTTTAAAGATAAACTTGAAGATTAAGTATTAATTTAAATAGATAATTGAATTTCCAATTAATCCCTATCAGCTAATTTATATCCTTTTGGGTACTCTAACGAGTATTAACCATACTAAAACCCTCTTCATAATGTAATTTTCTCAATATAGTGGTAGATAGACTATTAATCATCAATCATATTAGAAATAAATGAATCCATTCGATTCATCAATTCTTGATAACAACATACTATAAATTGGAACATCTTGATCTTTTTCATCATTATTTTATATTTTTACAAATATCAAAAATTGTTTTATTAATTATTTATATTCTGTTAAATATAAATAATAAATAAATATTTAAATAAAGAATACTTTTAGTGGACATGGAAAATATCATGGTTAGAAATAGAATGGAGATTACATAGTAAAGAAAACTCAATATATATTATATATACTAGGTTGTTCAATAAGTTCGCTGAGCGATAAGATATGGTATTGGAAGACCGTCGATTGACTGAAAGTGATTTAAAAGGCTTTAGGTATTTCATTGGGCACAGTGAGCAATATTTTGAGTGTTAATTTGGGTTTCAAAAAAATATGTGCAAAATGGGTACCATATTCTCTAAAGATGGAGCAAAAACACATTCGGATGCGACTTTGTTAGCAACATTTGGAGCTTTTTTAGAAGAATAAAAGCGACTTTATCCGTCGATTTATCACAATTGATGAGATTTGGGTCTACCATCATGATCCTGAATCAAAACAGGAGGCTAAGGAGTGGTGTGAACCCGGCTCTTCGGTGCCGAAGTGTGCAAAAATCAGCCAAAAAAGTGTTAGCATCAGTTTTTTGGGATGTAAAAGGAATTTTATTTATAGATTACCTCCAATTATTGTAACATTTTGAATCAATTTTACAAATTTTTACAAATAAAAATTGTTTTCTTCATCTCCGTTCCACGAACTTATTGAACAATCTAGTATATATATATATATATCATATAATTATTTATATTAAGATAATATTAAAATTTGTTATTGTTAGAAAAGAAGTAATCTCTTACCCATAGAGAACCGGTATAGTAAAACATACAGAAGCACCAAAATGTTTCAATCCAAAATTAATTTTTATATCCTGATATGTACAAATAAATAAAATTTTATATTAAAATGCATTTTTAAAATTATTTGAAAGATTTTGATTTCTCAAAGTATTTATTGACCATATATTATATTTAAATTAAAATTAATAAATAATATTTATTAAACCAGCGCGTGTTTGTCTCTTTGTTGATGCCACCACGCCACGTGCTGGCGCGTGATTTACAGTGTTAAAAAATTAATTCCGGTACTTTCAGCGATTTAATCAAGCTGAAATTCTATATATAGCAGTTTTATACAATTTTTAATCATGTGAAAAACTATCAAACATAAATCTTTATTTCTACGGTCAGTTTAAAGTAAAAATTTAAAAGATGGGGAGGCGGATTAGAATCAAGATTGGAAACCACTGCATTATAGTGAATGTACCTATTTAGTAGAGATAGATATTTAAAATAAAAAAAATTATTTATAAATTCTTTCAATAGATTTTACATATATATTTCATAAATTGAGGTCAATCAACTTTCCAAGACAATTAAAATAATTAATATATATATAATAATATATAATTATTTATTAAAAAAATTGAAAATAATAAATATATACTAGTACGTTTATTACTATATCATTCGGAAAATTATGTATGTGGTACATTATAGTGTTAATTTACATTACACAAATCATTGTTAGCAATTTGCATCATGTATAACAATTTACTGGTCCCCTTATTATTCCTCCTCCCCTCCCTCCTTCAAAAGAGAAAGGATATATATGGTGTTGTGTTTGCTATGTCATCGGCTACTCCACTTGCATCCGTTCATAGAGAAAGGTAGGGTATTTAATTACAATTTGAAGAATTTATCATATTATTTGATTTAATTAATACATAAATCTTTTCTAAAGTTGTGTCATGAATGTTTAAATAAAAACTTCATTTTACACATTTATAATAATTGTGTCATTTACTGAAAAAAGATTACTAGATACAGAATAGAGTTGTATAATGCCCATAATCCTTGATATAATCCTTATATAATTTTTTTTTTACAAAAAAATGACTAAAGCTTGGTTTTAAATTATATATGTAGTTATTAGAAATGTAATAATTATAAGAATAAAAAAATATTTTAAAACTTTATAAAAACATACAATATGAAATGATGTCTCTCCTTTGTCTTCATTTAATTCTCTCTTATGTTCATATACTAATAATATATATATAAGTATAATTAATGAATAAAGTTTTTTTCTAGAAGAAAAGTTCATCAAATTATAAGAAAAATAGATTCAAATGAAAATTATTTTATTCATATTTAAATAAGTTTTAAAAAATCAAGGATATAGTGACTTCTATTTAGATTTTATTTCAAAAGGATAAAAAGACATTCATGTAGAAAGAAGCAAAAGAGTAGGGTGACCTTTCTAACTCAAGTTTTCAATTTAAGACAATATATAAATAAATATATAGTAATTACATGTTTATACCTATTTTATAAATGGATAATAATTAAAATATCAAAATAATTATGTATTGTATACTAATAATACTTATATATAATAATAGGCGCCACAGGGTGAGAGGCTAGCGTCTCTGTCTCACATGCTCGTGCCTGGCAAGGGAATTTCTCTAGCTGGGGTCTATAGGACGGAGTCAACCCAGCCTCCGGGATCAATATTGGGATGCTAGTTGATAAAAAGTAAGGCCTCCGATCAAGAAAATCAAGGTAAAGGTTGTTCTACTGATCCTAGGGCACCTAGTTGATAAAACCGACTTGATAGGCGTTGTAGAGAAGAATGTAGAATAGAAGTCAGAAGTTTTTTTTTAATAATACTTATATATATATAGTATTAAAACTCGATAGTGTTTTAACCTACAGTATATATGTCGAGAAAAAACGAATATGAAATGAACGTGATCCGAATCTTGAAAGTTTGGTGATAAGTGAAAACCGCTTTTTATTAAATATATTACTTATATAACATTTTTATCTAAGTTTATTTATCATTTTAATGCCTTTTACCCTGATGTGAATATGAAATTCAGATTTTCCCCTTTCTCTCTCTTATTTCAATTTATAATTTTAAATGAAAAATACAAGAATTTTCTAGAATCATAGAATTTATAATTTGGTTTATAAATTAAATTTACTGATATATGTCAATGTAGGATTTTTCAATTAAAATAAATACTCAAGATATTTGTTTGTTTTTTAAATACTAATTAAATTATCTAATAAAAATAATCGTAAGTAATTTTGAATTTACTTTTCTTCTAAATCTAGGTGTATTAAATACATTTTAAGTATAGCTAATTAATACCGTAAATTATCAAAAAAAAGTTTGGAGAGAAAATTATAATCATAAAAAATAAATGCTCTCTTTAAATTTCTTATAATTATTTTATTATTAGTTTTCAAAATAATTTTCTTAAATATTTTAATAAAATTGTATCATATCGTAGATTTTAAATAAATCGATGTGCCGATCACTTAATCAGATAGTTTAAGAGTGGTGTATTGGGAGGGCAACGACGTTCCCTTACCTTTTTTCAAAACCGGAACGCGTTCCAGTACTTTTTCATGTCCCGACAACTCCCACTTTAATCTACTGTTAGAATTTCTTTTTTTGTGTTCGTTAATATTTTGTATAGTAAGAATAAGAAAAAATAAAAACTTATTTGGAAAAAATAGTTTGCTTAAAATAGGACTTTTTTTGCTCCCACTATGCGTTCCCTTACTTCTTATTTTACCAATGCATCACTGTAGTTTAATGATATTGGGAGAAGTGGATGATTTTGGACTTTCTATGTTCCGAAACCCCGAAGAATCCTTGACAATAATATCAACATGTTACTCCAAACGACAACCGACTGTCTGCATACATTAAATTCAAAATCACTCAGTGAATCAAAACAAAATCCCACCATCGAACCTTGATCAAACAGCCTAAGACCCAGAATCACAAAAAAAAACCAACAATTTCCACTAAATAAGCTCTCTTGAAAGCGGCGCCAAAACTGGCACCGAAACGTCGAGACCGAAATCTTACTATTAAACGTGAAAATAATTAACTTATTTTATTTTAGAATTTAATTATAGGTTACAGTTTCAGAATATAGATTAAATGAAATTTTTATTTATATTATAAAATAATTTATTAGTATAAGCTTATTCACAATAATTATATATAAGGTGACCAAACGTCCTCCTAACGCCCTCCTTTTGATATTTTGAAATATTTTAGACATTTAGGACAAAAAAAGATCAAAGGGCTGGACTAAGGTTTGAACATTTCCGAATTTTTTCCAAAATTTTTTTCAATTTGGTAAAATGTCCTGACTTGGGGTTTTTAAAAAATAGTCACCTTAATAATTAGAATTAGAAAAAGTCTATCATTAAAATCACCACAAAATTAAATTAATTAATTATTTATTTGTTTTTCCCTCTCTTAAATTAATACTTATAATATAATATATTATATATATTTAAGTTACAGTTAAATATATATCAAAATTTTTTATACTAGTAGAAAAGAGAAAGTCATTAATATTAGTTCAAGTGTTCTAGCTAAAATTGTATCTAATTTAATCCTGGCATGTCGTTTGTTTCTCTTCTTCAATGTAAGCTCCTTGTTACCATTTCAAACAGACAGATTAGGCCGAGAGACTTAATCCTTTCTGGACCATCCACAAACGCTATTCAACGGGCTGAAAAAATACTTGACTAGCTATTTACAAATAAATAAATCAAGCACAATAAACTCTACTGTACATTTTATTTTTCTAATAAACAATTTAACAATTTCCACAATATGACGTTTGATTCATTTTTATTAGAAAAAAAAATAATATTAATAATAAATAAAAAAAAAAAATTAAATACAATACAATAAAATATATTTCATTTCTAACGATTAAACCCATTTTAGATGTGATACTTATTTTTCCATTAAATATTATCTTTGCTTTTAATATTGGAACTACTATAAACTTTATTTATATATTATACTTTTTTTACCCACAAATAAAATATTTATTAAATATTTCAGATTATGTTGAAAATAATTAATTAATGATATTGAATTAAAAATATTGATAGATATTCCTCTTAAAATAGAAAAAAAAAAAATTTAATAATAATTCATATTTTTTTAAATAATTTGTTCATTTATAGTAGGTTAGGGTTTCCCAACCTTTTTTCTACGGCGACCACCTTTTAAACTTTCTTATCGTTTAATAGATTTTTACCGACCGACGATAGTAAGGGAGGTATTGTTTTGATTCTCTTTAAGTATATTAATAAAGTTTAACATAGGAGCATTTAATACATTATATTTTTAACAATTTAAACATTTTTAGTAAATTATTCGTAGTCGAGCTAATATTTTTTAACAAAACTTTGAATTCAATATTTTACAAATTACTAATTTCATAAATGATTATAAATAGGAATTCCTAAATGAAAAAAAAAAATTATGTGACGATCGAGGCTGAAATTTTTTCATGTTTTTGATATCAGGTTCAAATTTTGGTTAATAATAATTTTCACAACTTTGAAGTACGATAACATAGCTAATGAATATTATAAAATATTTTATTATAAAAAAATTATTAGAAAATATTAATTTACAAAAAAAATTAACTCAATCAAAAAAACAAAAACAAACTAAAATATATACAACTAATCCTATAAATATATAAAAGTGTAATAAATATAACTTTAATAACTACTACTACTATGGGGCACTCTCAAGATCCATTGGCAAGTGTTCATATTTACTTTTTTATTTAGTTTTTATTTCGTAAAGAAATCCTTTAATTTTTTAATAATTGAAAGAGGAATCGACCCCCAATTTCTCCCTCAGGTTCTGTCGACCCTATACAAAGCTCCATAGACCCCCAAGGGGTCCATCTGAAACCTGTTGGGAATCCCTATAATCTAGATGAATTATTTAAAAAGAAATTAGCTGGAGTGTCTCCACTCGACTATCTCGCAATTTGAATTGGATTAAATAACAAAATATATTATATTTAAATTAAATTTAATTAATTATAAATTATAAATAATAAATATTAAACCAGCGCATGTTTGGCTTTTTGTTGATGGCACCACGTTACGTGTTGGCGCGTGAGATTTGCAGTGTTAAAAAATTAATTCTGGTAATTTCAGCGATTCAATCAAGCTGAAATTCTATATATAGCAGTTTTATACAATTATTAATCATGTGAAAAATTATCAAACATATATCTTTATTTTTACGGCCACTTTAGAAGAAAAAAAAATCAAAACGTTGTAGGTAATGACCCTCTACGGTTGAGCTACATTTCTCAAAAGTTGATAGAAAACTACGAATTTTGAATAATGCCCATGTACCAAATTTCATCATTGTAGCTCAAACCGTTTTTCCGTAATCTTGGTTACATACATACACACACACACACACATACACATACACAGACATTTTTCTCAACCTTAGTGAAAATGATCCAGGAACCTTCAAAACGTATAAAAACATCAAAATCTCAACATCGAAAATTTTCGTGATCGCAATACTATCTCTTACGAGATAGTAAAAAAAACAGATTTATAAAGAAAAGGTGTAACTTAACTATTTTAGTAGTTTCAATGGATGAGGAGAATCTCCAAACTAATATACTGATCGTTTTATTTCAGCCAACGATAATATTTAATGTTTTGTAAATTATATTTGAAAAAAAAAAGTTTTTCTCTATAATATCATTTTTATATTCTTTCCCAAAGCTCTCGTTAATAAAATGAAATGTTTCTACTAATTTCCATTAAATTCGTAAGATAATTTGATGCCATTCATTAGCAGAAAAGCTTTTATGATTTGCCTTAAATATTCTCCTACTGTGCTATTGTCTAGAAATTTATCTTGAATTTTTTCATATCTTTGGATAATAAAGCTCCGTTTATCTTTAGCATGTCTGATAATATTTTAATTCCCGAAGCTCCAGCTTACATAAAGGACGTCAGTCCATCTGACAACCCAGTTACCCCGCCCCTAATTATTCTCCATCACCCCCAGGCTTTAATCAAAGGCAAACCTCGCTTATCACCCTCAACCCCTCTCCATCATTGCTCTCTATAGAGATAAATAACTTCACAAGTCATTTGGTCATTAAATTGTAGTGTTCTATGTATGTATATATATGTATGTATGTATGTATTTATGTCTCACTGTCCATCCCTTTAGTTTGTGTTTTATACTCATATAGCATTTTGGATAGGAGAGATCGCGTAAATATGCTATTACATTAATCAAGAAATTTATATTTACACTCTCTATATGCATATATTTTACATAGAAAATTTTGTTTGTCAGTAATTTCCTGTCATCGTATTTGGATAATAGAACCTCCCATTAAATTGCCTATAAATCTTTTCATCGTTTTTATTTAAATAAAATAAAATTTAATTTTTTTTCACCTTTTACTTATAAATAGAAGAATTTCATAAATTCTTTATTTAAATCTATATTAATATATTATTACAATTATTATATATATATATAATTAATAATATTAATATAAGAATATACACCTATCCCCCGATTTACACGGTACTTGTTTTACACGTTTTCGCTTTTACACGGTTTTCCAAATAAGTTTTTTTTTTGTTTTTATCACACTCTACTAAATGCTACTGTGTTTGAACACGTGTGCCGTGTACACATCTCACGGGGAATCCCGAGTTTATGTGCTGGTGCTGACTTGCTGCACACTATGTCTGTATTTCTTGGCATAAAATTAAAGTTTTATCTACGGAAAATTGTATTTGAGTGAAAGTTTCACAGTTTCAGAAAGATTTAATTTTCCATATTCGTAAATTATAAGTGAGTGCATAATTTAGATTATTATAAATTAAAATAAATTAAAAAAAATTATAGGCTTATAATGTCGAAAGAAGTTAAAAGAAAAGGTATTTCTTTAGAAACTAAGATCGAAATTTTGGATCGCTTACGATAGGGAGATAGAGTAGTAGATGTTGCAAAATCATATAGCATGAACGAAGCTACAATAAGAACTATTAGAACAAATGAAAACACAATTAGAAAGAGTGTTGCAGCTGGCAATACCACGAGTATGGGCACAATTGTTAATAACCGATTTTATTACCACCTCTCAGAATGTAAATATTTCTGCTTCAAACATCGAATCGGCACAAATAACTTCGATTGATGAAAGTGAATTCCAACCTTCGTTTCCGAAAAAAAGAATGAGAGTAATTTCTGATAGTGATGAAGGATAATAAAACACCTTTGGTTTTATTTTTTGTTCTTCTGTTTAATGTATTGTAATATATTACATATTTTAACCTGTCAATGCATTTTATTTTTATTTCTGTGTACACCTAAAAATATTGAAAATTAGCTGGAGTGTCTCCACTCGACTATCTCGCAATTTGAATTGGATTAAATAACATAATATATTATATTTAAATTAAATTTAATTAATTTTAAATTATAAATAATAAATATTAAACCAGCGCATGTTTGACTTTTTATTGATGGCACCATGACACGTGTTGGCGCGTGAGATTTGCAGTGTTAAAAAATTAATTCTGGTACTTTCAGCAATTCAATCAAGCTGAAATTCTATATATAGCAGTTTTATACAAAAAAATCAAAACGTTGTAGGTAATGACCCTCTTCCGGTTGAGCTACATTTCTCAAAAGTTGATAGAAAACTACGAATTTTGAATAATGTCCATGTACCAAATTTCATCATTCTAGCTCAAACCGTTTTTGCGTAATCTTGTCTACATACATACACACACACACACACATACACACACACACAGACATTTTTCTCAACCTTAGTGAAAATGATTCAGGAACCTTCAAAACGTATAAAAACATCAAAATCTCAACATCGAAAATTTTCATGATCGCAATACTATCTCTGGCGAGATAGTAGAAATCACAACTGTTAAATAGCAAAATTGTGCATTTTCTGCAAGATTTTCGATTTACACGGTTTTGACTTGAAAATTTTTAATTTTCGATTTACACGTTTTTCTCAGGAACGTATCTACCGTGTAAATCGGGGGATAGGTGTATAATACATAATATATGTATTTCTAGTAGAATTAAACAAAATATATCGAAAATATAAATCCTTTAAAGAGATGGCCTTTTTCATCACTTGGACATTAAAGATTCATTCGATTAATTTTCGTTTATGTATTTATCTTCTATTTTATTTATTGATAACCTACAAATTCAGACCACCTGGGGCTGCCTTTAGCAGTAGTGTGGGAGGCTTCACCCTCTGGACCCCCATTGATGTATAAGAGTACCGCATCACAATCTCCTCCCATTAATCAATCAATAGAACCCATACCCATGTTAAAAAAAAATAAAAAAAATATAGATAAATTGAATTATCACATATTTGAAAAAAATACATATTTTATTTGAATTTAATTAAAGGATATTAAATTTTCCATATAGGATTATTTATTAACTTTGAATATAATTATGAACTTTATAATGTACATATGTTTATTCAGAAGGATAGAAATGATCTGTCAGGAATGACATTTCATGCTCCAAACGTCTCACTTGGAAATATAAAATATAACATAAACAAAATTCAATTTCGTTTTTTTTTTTAAAAAAAAAATGTATTTTGATTTATATATATATATATATATATATATATATATATTATTTTTTTCTTTTTTGTATATTTATTAATAGGTCATTAACACAGTAATTAATTAATCATTTTATTAGACACTCTCCAAGACACAAAATTTTCAAATTTAATTTTTGGGTCCTGACTTTTTATAATTTGATAAACAAAAGAGAGGCTTAATAAATTTGCGAGTAAATGATTAATTGTGTCAAGAATAGGAGAGGAAAAATTGGCGAAAAGTCTATTTGTGGGGAGACCGATTGAAAAGTGACATTTGAAAGAATAAGTAGGAAAGGATGTAAGAGAGAAAGGAGAAAACAAAAATTGGATGGAAATTTGGAGAAATGTGGTTAGTGCGGATAAGAACTATCGAGTTCTGAAGAGCCAGAGCCAGAGAGATAGATAGTATAGATTAATTAATTATTGACTGCTAAAATTCCTATATATAAAAATATGAATAAAATATTTCATTCACTTATTCAAAATCTTATAAATTTATATTCTATTTTTAAATAAGATTATTTATTGAAACTCTGGAAGAAATTAACATTTTTTGGATTAGTAAACTTAATAAATTCAAATTATGAATATAAATTTGTTACTTGGCGAATAAGAAAACAGGGTCGATAAACGAATTGGAAATTGAACTTCGAATTCCAAAAGATCTCTTCATGATTAAACTTTTTAAATCATGAAAGTTCAGGGGGGACTTAACAAAGTAAAAAAGTATAAAAAACTTAAAAACTTAAAACTACCAATGAAGTATAGTATAGATCTAGGTTGTTTTTTATTCAAGAATAAATAGTAACTTTTTACATTATAAAAACATTACAAAAATTTTGTAAAATTTTCAGGAATAATTCTTTATTGTGAACTTTTTAATCGTAAACATTGTACACTTTTCAGTATTTCAATCTATATATAATATATAATGAGTAAAAGAATAGTCAACCCTTTGTAAAAACAAATGGTATTGGTTTTCTTGTTATGTTAGCTGGAGTTTTTCAAAACAATAGAGAACGCATCTGCCATTTATTTCTTCACTCTTTGACTTTGTTATTCAATCTTTTATTTATTTATTTATTTTTTTTGTTAACAAATACTTTAGACTTTAGAGTTTTGTAAATTTAGAAATTTACAAAAAAAGAATATTTTTTATTTATACAAAAATTTAAATTTACCTTTTGTTTGGTATTTTGATATATTGTCTTATTTATATATTCATCTAAATTCTAAGAAGTATTATTTTTAGTCAAAGTATACAAAAACTATCAATTTCATTTACAAATAAATCAAGAAATTATATATGATTTATGATTTAAGATATTAAATTTGATATAAATTTTCTGTTTTATTTCATATATCATGCAGAAGCACATGAAATATAATCTTATTTCTTATTCCTTCTGAAATAAACAAAAAACAAAAAAATAGTCATGTGAATTTGTTAAATAAATATTTATTGTTAATTTTTATATTATAAAATATCCGAGAAAAATATTATTAAAAAAATGGATTAACTGATTAAAAACAAAGCACACATACGTACATATTTTGTTTTTTATAACTCTTTTACTACGAAACATTACAACCTTGAGTGGGTCTGGGCTGCTTGTTTTGTTACTTTTAATATTTTAATTTTATGATTTTGATTTCTTGAAATATCCACCAAGCGAACTTAATTACAGTAAAAATATAATAGTTTATAGAAAAGAACATTTAGAAAATGAGTAATAAACTCTTTCATAGTTGCTGTATTTGGGTCAATTTCCCCAGGTTCCCCAACCGCTGTTATTGACCATCCATCCTCTAGAAGAATGTCTACGAACTGATATTCATAGCTTCATTTCAACTTCATTTATATTTGAAATTTATTATAATGTAGAAACTTTTTTTTTATTATTTCAAATTTTATTATTTATTTTTTTTAATAATTTCTCCTCCAATATAGATTTTAATTTTCTTGGTTTCTATTCAATCGATCTCTCCTGCTTATAATATTATTATATTAGTAATATACTTTTTATATTAAATGCTTATGATGTATATAGTTATTTTAATTCTATTATAATTTTTATCTCTCTGAATTATTATTATTTAACTAATTTTTTATGAATTTGATACAAAATATACTAAATAATAATAATTTTTTTTTAATTTTATCATATTAAACAAGTTTGTAAACATTCGCATTCACATTTTGACTGAAAAAGAATGAATTGAAATGTTGAATCATGATACATTTCATTTCAATCGAATTTATTTTTTACTATTAAATACCAACTTCTTATAATAGTTTTTAAAATGGAAAATTTTGAAAAATATTCTTATTACCCCCGATATATATAGTTGCATGATGAAAATAAACAAAATAATCTCATATTTTAGGATAATTTTTTCTTTTAATATTTAATAAAAATGAATTGTCTACAACAGCGAATGGGATATCAAAAAGAAAATATTATTCAGCATTTAGTTAAAGATAATTTAAAAACAGAATCTAAAATACACTGAAAATTGTGATTGAAAACTGAAAAGTTAATTAAAGTATCTTAACTAAATATTAATTTAAAATTAAATGTATAGGTATAATATGTACTTCTTTTGTGTTTTCGAATATTTACTTCTATTCTTTTAACTCAGATCTTTTTAATAATGCAAATGCAATATTTTTAACTTTTGTTTTATTCTCATTTGATCTTAGTTATGAAAATTGGATTAAAGAAGAATTCTATATATTTTTATTACCTCGAATGTATATGTATGCCTTTATTTCATTTCTGGATATGATGTTGTTTACTTATCAAATTAGAAGATAAAAAGAATATCTTGATTCGTTTCTTCTTTCATTACATGGTTTTTAATTAAAGTTCATTTTTGCTAGAGCTCTTTAAACTCAATAAAAGTCGATTTTGCAAATGAAATTTAAGCTTAAATCCTTTTAATTCTTTGTCTTGTATCGTTGTTATTATTTTATATTGTTTTATTTAGAAAACTTACTTACAATGCCAACAGATACATATGCTTTTCAACTGGAAGAGAGATTTCTTTTTTGTCTAGATTAGAATTAGATATAATACTACTTGTCCAGAATTTATGTTCTTTATTTTTATAAAATAAATATTTTATATGAAATATTATTAAATTTATCAAACAAAAAATATTATTCTAAGATGATTATAATTTCTGATCGGACTGTTGAGTATTATACAATTTTAATAAGATAGTATCTATCCTGTATAATAATTATAATATAATTAGATTTCATGATTGTGGACTGATATCCCTCACTGAAACATGGTGTAGATTTGTAAATTTAACCTGAAATTTTTTTTAACAATTTTCAATTTATAAAAGAAAGTGAAAAAAAAAATTGAAAAAAAATAAATATTGAAATCAATAGGTTAAAGGTAAGTTATTAAAAACACTAAGTTTTAAGTTTTAATATAAATTTTATTAAACTTTATGAGCATTTCGACAGTTACGTCATTCTCAGAAGTTTGTATTATACCACGGTTGGCGAACCTTTTTCAACGTCCGTGCCACAAAATTATAAAAAATCTTTTTGAAGTAACTAACGTGCCATTTTTTTCTCTACCACCTGTACCCCTTTTAGCTTGAATATAAAATCGAATATTTTTGTATAACTTCTAACTATCCTGTATAAAAGTGTTATAATTTTAAATATTAAACTTTATACTAAAAAATAATAATAAAATGTATAATTTGCCGGTTTAATCTACTAAGATAGATAAATAAATATTCAGTACTTCAAATTTCATAAATTTTAATTTTAATATGATTTAATCATTTTTAATTTATTTCTATTGTAAAAAAAGTTATAATTATTAAAAAAATAATTTTGTCTTTATGCGTGTCATTAAATTTTTCAAACGTGCCACTTTTGACACGCGTGCCATAGGTTCGCCATCCCTGTATTATATACTAACAGATTTATTTATTATTAAACTTAAAACCAAGTGTTCTTAATAACTTATCTTGAAACTATTGATTTTATTATTTATTTTTTTTCCTATTTTTTCAATCTCATCTATAATTTGAAAATTGATAAAAAAAAATTATAGGTTAAATTTCCACATACATATAATATATTGTTTTTTTACCGACCGACGATAGTAAGGGAGGTATTGTTTTCACACCAAATTTCACATGTGGAGATTTTTACATATCTCCACGAATCATGCATTTTCTAAACAGAAAAAAGTATTTTTAGCATGATGTCTGTCCGTCCGTCTGTCCGTCCGTCCGTATAGATGTGTACAGCCTGAACGGCTCAACCGATTTTGATGAAATTTGGTATATTTACTTAATGCATCAGTGGGATGAATTGATCAACTTTTGGTGCAATTCCGGAAACCGGAAGTGGTAGTATTAGCGATCGACGATAGGAAGGAAAGGGTTATTTTCACACCAAAGGAGATTTTTTTATATATCACCACGAATCATGCACTTTATATTGGTTTTATCCTCGGGAAAATCATATTTATTAGTTTTTTCTTGATTTAAAATTATATGACGTCATCCAGCCATTCATGACGTCACAGCCTGGTCTTGCATATATATTATAAATAAAATAAAATTAAAAATGTTTATATTTATTATTTATGTATGCCTATCTGTTTTTTATTACATTAATAGATATATGAAAATTATTTGAAATTGTTTCTGTAGCTGGAAATTAATTTATTTCAAACCGCCGGTCGGTTCGGACCTGGCCACAGGTCAACTTATTTTTTTTTTTTTAGAAATTTAATAACCAGCAAGTAGAGCAAATCTAAGATCTTTCTAAATTCAATGTAATATGTTTTCAATATATAAGTATTATTTTTTTAAAAAAAAAAATTGAAATCAGTACTTCCTAGTCAATTTTATCATAGATTGAAATAAATAATTTTTACAATTCTCGAAAAATCGATTATTTGTCAATTGAAATGTGAAATAATAATTATCTCCTTTTCCGAGTAAATAAATTGACAATTGAATTTTCAAATGATCCTATAGGAAAGTGTTAAACAATTTATTGAATGTACACACGTATCCTAATCAACAATCATGGTTCCATTGGACATTTTCCCAATTAAATCTTTGTCATTTAATCGTTTGTTCAGGCTGATCGATCACTTAACATTAATGGTACTTGCATATACAATATATACAGGTTATACTTATTATATTGACGTTTTAAAAAAACAAAAAACAAAAAAAAAAAAACAATAAAATATTTAACTATTGTCCTTTTCTCAAATGTATCTCTTTCTTTATAGGATACCATTTTATATTTTGTAATAAAATTGTTTTTCTCTTCTCGTTTATGTTTAGGTATGTATAATGTTAGTTCCCTTGTCGTTTTCTATCTAGTTTTTGTTGCGCCTGGTCTCTATTAAAATTTCTCATTCGAAATTTCATCTCTCCTCCATTCTCCTGGGAGTATTCTAAATATGATTCATATTATTCATTTTTTTATCATTGTATGATAAAATATAATTATATTATTTTTTCTTTTAATGTACGACTCTCTTTATCCTTTTTTTATAATCCCTCAGGTTCGAAATGAATAGATAATAATATCATCTAAAAAATACATATATACATATAAAAATAACTATTATTAGACAATAAAATGCATTTGAAACTTCATGCACAAATTATCTAATCTAATTTGTGTGTTTTCCATATAAATACGAATATTATTTATACTAGCGGTTCTCAAACTGAGATATAATGAAGGAAAAAAGTAAACGCCAGGGGGTTGCTGTTGTCGGACAATCAACCGGTTAAGAAGGCGTTTTGCCATTGGCCGACAGTAGCGCCATCTTGGAGTTTACTTTTTACCCCTTATAACCTGAAATTACCAGATTTACTGAACATTTTGATGCAAGTTTTTGTGGCATAAACTTCAAAAAGTTTGAAATTCGCTGATTTCTGCATTTTATTTTATTTTTCTTCTGACAAAAATTGTTTTTTTTTTATCAAATTAGTTTTATTGAACTGAATAATACTTAATAAAAATTTGTTAATTTTCTTATTCTTCATTGTATCATTTTACAGTCCATTACAGATTCATTATGAAATTCTATTGGTCGAACTTGAAAATATTTATCTCCTTAAACAAGACGAAACCGTTACTTGTTGCGATGTTTTTGTTTAAATGGAGTGCAGCCAAGAATCCAGAAAATCACTTTACTATATATCTCACAGCTAATTGGTGTATTCTGGCAGAAAAACTTCCTTTCACTTTTTCTACTTTCAATCATTCAAATATTCTAACTATGGAACCATTATTATTAGAACATTTTTTTTGTTTTGTTTTGCTTTTTTTATTTATTCGTAAGTACTTAATTCAATTTGGACTAAAATAGCATGGATACATTTTTAGAATCACTTGTTCAATATTAATAAATACCATTTGATATTTTGATCATCGAACTTTACCTTATTCAATATAAATTTTAACTTTTAGTAATTTTCGTTAGTCAATTTTAATTAATCAAATTTTGTCTTTAGAAAGCCAACCCTTTGAAAGTACTATTAATAAATAATCCATCTTTGAATGGTTTCAGTGTGATTAATTATCTTATTTTAACTCTCTTCAGGAATAAAAAAAAAGTTTCCAAAGATTAATTTTCTATATTAATCATAACACACAAAACGATAATTAGTTTGATTGATTATTAGTGGACTTTGGGCATTTATCAGAACAGGCGCCATTATCAACTACGCCATACTATTTTAATCTTCATTATTATACAGAAACTCTTTTTTATTTTTGTTTTTTCTCTCTCTCTCTCTCCCTTTATTACAACTAAAAATTAGACCAATTTTAATCTCCTTTTAATAATCAATTTTAATAAATATTTTTTTTTAAGTAAACCATTTTTTTTTTCATAAACTCCGCTACGCCTTGTAGATCTCGTCCCAAATAACCGTATTTTTTAACAGTTATTTCCATATTCAATATTTAAACCCCATGAAATCCACAAAAATAATAAAAATCATTTAAATTACCGAAAATCATTTGCTTTAAAATTAGGAAGATTTTATCCACTTTAAAATCCTTTTAAATTATTATTATTATTTTAGATAACGAATGCTCGCACATTGTTAATAGTAGTAGAATTAAAAGATCAGTGAACATAAACTATGAACAAAATTGTTATAATTAACAACGTTTGGAGGAAAATACAGAAAAAATTTATAAAGTGGGGTGGTAAATGATATGGGTATGATACTTTTACAAGAATTGAATAGGATTTCTTACTGGAAAATTGTGGAAAACAATTTTTTTTTTAATTTACCTTATTTAGTAAATATTAAGATATATAATATACCTCTATGTCAATCGAATAAAGAACAAACATATGTAGACAAAAATATTCAATTATTTAAATATAATCTTTAATATACAGGGTGTCTCAAAAAAAAATGTTTATTTTATTTTATTATTTATTTATTATTTATGAACAGTCAAAGGGTTAGTAGATTTTTTGCAAACATGATTATTCTTTAATTAGATCATTTTCATAAATAATGTTTTTATAGTCATTCAAAGTTTAGTTCATTTTTTTGAGACACCCTGTACACCCTCCATTCCAAAAGAAACCGCACCACACCAATGTACATTTTGGAACAAATCATATTTATTAATCAATGTATTCCCCTTCTGCAGCTTTAGGAACTCTGGAGGACTTTTCTCTTGGAATAGTTATTTGTTTGATTTCAGTGGGAAGTTCCGAATTCATAATTATTTTCTTGGTTGTTTTTTCCAAGTATGTTGTCGGGTCATTTTTGATACTATTCTATTCTGAACTCTAAAGTAGTTTCATCATTTTTTTATTGTAAACTAAGGTATTTAAAATGACTGTTGCGTTTCCTTTATCCGCAGGGAGAATTAAAGCTTACAGCAGGGGTGAGCAACCTTTTTAACCCACGGGTCAATTTAAATTTTAAAATTTTGTGGCGGGCCGCACTTACTAATAATTTACAAAGCCCTATATATATACTAATAAACATTATAATATTGTTTATAAATAATCGAGATCAATAATAAAATTCTATTATAGAAATGCTCGGCGGGCCGCAGAAAAATATTTAAAGGGCCGCGGGTTGCTCATCCCTGGCTTACAGCCTTCCAAAAATCCATAAACCTGGAACCCCAATCATAATTGGGTACAAAGTTAATAATTCCTATAATTAAAGTTTGCAAATGGTCATTTGTTAATAACGATCTGTATTGCGATTTTGTATACTTCATTTTCGAAAATGTCTTTTCACATTGTCATGTACTCCCAGACACAGAAATAAACCCTCTTGCATATGATTTTAATTGACAGAATTCATTCTCGGAAAGGTATTCATAGAATTGTGTTAGAACCATAACTTTGAACTTCGTTTTTAGTGTGTCATCATTTTGCAGATCAATGACTTCCAACTGAAGTTCAGACGGAAGTTCCTCAATCAAATGAATTTTGATATATGGAAATTTCTTTTACATTAAGATCCGAAAAACGCTATTTAATTCGCTGCAAATATTTTTGGAAATGGGATTTCGCTATAGTCTGAAATTTTTTACAGCATAGAAAATGCTCAAAATGGTTTAATTTAATTTGTGTTTAACACCTCGTTCCACGCAGGCTATTCATAGAAAAGTTAATTCTTCAGTTACTTCAAACTCAGTATTAACACATCGAATAAACTCCAACATCTCTCACAACTTTTCAACACGACTCTTGGCCATTGCTTAAGCGCATAATGTAATTTAATTTTAATTTTTTAACGTAAAATGACAATATTTATTCGCGGGCCGGATAAAAATAAATGTCGGCTCGGATTTGGTCCGCGGGCCATAGTTTGTCGACCCCTAATTTATACCAATTTTTTTATTTTTTTATTTGACACTTAATTAATTGAACAAAACAAAATTTTGAGAAAATAAAGTTAGTTACAAATTAATAATTTTGAGAATTTGTAACTAACTTCATCATGTTACAGACATCACATACATACGACGGAAATTATATATATTGAATGATTTAATCTTCGAATGAAATAATATGGTAAATAAATTTAAATAAATAAACTAATAGAGATAATTGTAAATGTATGAAACGCTAGGATTATGATAATTTATTATCAATTAACAATGAAAGTATTTAAATTATTAAATATATTCATTAACATAGAAGGTTTTAAGAGTTGAATAAAACATTTAAATTTTCAAAAAAAAAAAAAAAAAATAAAAAAAATAAAAAATATGTGATTATCTTTTGAAACAATTCACAATGATGATGTTGGTTAAAACAAAAACTTTTTAACCTAGTATATTTTTATTTATATATATATATAATCTTTTTTCTGGTATATTCCTTTGAAAAGGAGCTGTGAGCTTGGATGTGAATTACAAAACAGAGAGCTAAATGAACGACTAAATGAGGAAGAGGTAAAGAGGCTTTCTCGTCTCTTTACATTTGTTTTTAATTTAAATATAATCCTATTTGTTCTCTAATGTATATTTTGTTTTATCTCCACAGGTGCTGCTGCTGCTATCATTTAACATTGGTGGTGGAAAAAAACAGCAAGGCGTTGACGAGCCAACCGGCCCGGACTGTTCTGGGGGACTAAATAGTAAGTGAACCATGGATGCGCTCAAGGCATCTTTTAATCTATATTCAAATGAGGAGAGAATGTGCTCAAGGGTTGGCGGAAGTTGATCCTCGCTCGTTGATGAAACGCACACAGAAAAGTGGCTGGATGGCCGGCCATCCACCACATATATACGACCCTCTACATATATATCTACACATCTACACAGTTGATGCTTATTTAAAAGGTTCCAAAAAAAAAAAAAAAAAAAAAAAATACAAAATTCAGAATTAATTTTTTTTCATTCGTTCACCGCTATTCACCTCATCCTACCATTTCTTATCCCATTCCATTAAAATGAAGAATTATTTGTTAGGGAATTAGGAAGCGGATTTCATTAAAATTTTGAACAAATATCTTTTTTTCTTCTTTTTTTTTAATGAATCAATATTGTAAATAACATCGTTTTAAAAAGAGAAAGCAAGAGAAAATTGTTTATACTCAGTGCACGTCATCCATTTAGAACAATTGCAAAAATGGAAATCAGATAAGTCTGTCTTTGAAGGTAGAATTGATTGTCTCAAAATGAGTATGACAGCCCTTTTATTTCAAGAAAATCTTTTATATATATATATATTTATTTATTTATTTATTTATTTATTCAAATATCCTTTCCATATAAGAGATTGACATCTATCAGTTACACTTCCCTATTTTGATTCCATTTGATTGGTTTTCATTTTGTATGACTCCAAGTTAATCGGATTTTATTCCAAGAGTAAACGATTCGTTCGACGAGAGAAGCCAATTTCATCATATAAATGTATACATTTTCATTTTTTTTTATTTTTTTTTAATATATATATATGATTTATATTTTAAACAAAATAAAATAAATAAAAGAAGAGTAACGTTATTTATTTTCAATTATTTTTCAATACTCTTTTATTCAAATTTTTAATAAGGTTATAATCTCAAGATTGAGGAATTGATATTTTAAAATAATTTATTTTTCTAAAAATATATACTAATAATAATAATAATAATAATAATAAATAAGAATTTATCACCTCAGATACAGACACCACTTTCATAAATCTTTTATCTAATTTTTAAAGAAAATATTTAATAAACTATTAATTATAAAAGTTTCTAAAATATAATTTTTCCTAACAAATGAACAAATTTATAATTAAAAAAATTAATTTTATTTTCTTATACTATTTAAATAGGTGTTTCGCAACATTTTTTATGTATCCAGAATTTCTAAAAATTTAAAATGTCCCTCCACCCCCAACATTAATTAAGTGTTGTTACATATGCATAATTTTAATATTAAAAATTTTTAATTGATCACTAATTAGACTAATGACTGCTCATCAATTTTTTCCATTGCCTCCTGAAAATTCAAATTCCGCCTCAATTTGGAAATCACTGATTTAAAGCTATATATATATATATATACTAGGTGTGTCTAAAAAGTTCCGTGAATGGTATGATAAAAACATAAAAAGAGAATGTTAATTATATACCTTTATTAACCTTCAAAACACTCTCCACTAGCCACAACTCACTTCTGACAACGTTCGTATAACGCTTGAAAACTGAAAACACCAGAAAACACTGAACGTGTACGAGAGATGCTAACAAAAGATCGGCGATTGACTCTGCGACTAATATCCGAAGAATTGGGTATTAGAAAAGGCACAGTAATTAGTGTTTCCTGGTGTCCTGCTTGTGGATTGCCGGCCTGAACGTTGTGACGGCTATTCTGAGAACGATTCCACATCAAGACTTCTCCAACAGTTTTCAAGCGTTATATAAACGTTGTCAGAAGTGTGTTGTGGCTAGTGGAGAGTGTTTTGAAGGTTAATAAAGGTATTTATAAGGTGCTTGAATAAGTTCTCGCTCTTTTTTTTTGTGAAAATCAATGCTTTATTTACACAATGTGGTGCACGTCACTCAAAGTACAGCCCATCACAAGACACTACTTTTTCCCATCCCTCCAATTCTTCGTCTTTAAACTTTTTTGGTGCGCCAGAACGTTCTTTATCTTGAAGATCAAAATCGTCATTTTTGAACCGTCGAAACCAGTCTCTGCAAGTCGTTTCCGACAGAGCATGTTCCCCATAGGTCTCAACAAGAATTCGGTGTGCTTCAGCTGCTGATTTCTTCTGTATAAAATAATGCAATAGAATTCCCCGCAAATACTCTTTTCGTGGCACAAAACTCGACATCTTTAAGCACTCAGAACAAAATGTGGTTGACACTGTGGCAAACAGAAATACATTGGCGTTCAAGAATACGAACAGTATTTCCTGGAAATGCGTTTGTTTCAGAAATATCATCCACTTATATTACTGGAAACGCCATCTGTTAGAAAACAGCGAGAACTTATTCAAGCACCTTATACAATTAACATTCTCTTTTTATGTTTTTATCAGACCATTCACCGAACTTTTTAGACACACCTCGTATATATATATATATATATAAATTATATATATATTATAAATATATTTATACAATTTAAATTAAAATATGAAAAATCAGAACTACACAAAATCAACTTCAAAAATAAAATAAAGTATAATAAAAATATATCAAGCACTTAATATAAAAAAATGTAAAATAAATATTTAGAGGAAAATAATTGAATCTCTAAAAGGGAGATATACAAAATCAGTTTAAGAACTTTTGATTTATAATACAAATAGAATAGAAATATTGTGTTTACATTACACTAAATAATCAAATTTTTATTAATTGATTAATAATTATTCACTTTAATCTTTATTTATTGATTGAATACAAAACACAATTTTCCAAGTTTTTATTTACAAAAGACTAAAATATGATTTATGTGATCTTAATTTATATTTTGTTGATAATTCATGATAATGTTAAAAAAAGTTTCCATCATTGGAAAAATATATACCTAATAGAAAATTTATGAGAAAAACTTTTTCAACAAATCACATAAATCAAAATATTTCTATAAATATAAAAAAAGTAAAAAATTTCAGTTTTAATAATATTATCGGTTAAATTATCTGTCTATTGACAATCGTGTATCTACTTTCAAGTAAATACGAATATCTCCACTATTATTAAAAATTTTAGTTTATTTTTATTTGGACTTTAATTTTTTAAAATTAAATCGTATTTAAAAGAAAATTGTCAAAAATCTTCAAAACTTAAGCAAACAAATTTAGAAAAAGAAATTTATAATATTTAAATATTTTTTTTTAATCAACATTTTTTAAGTGTTGAATAATTTATTATTTGTAATATTTTATAAAATTTTATATACATATATACGAGTTGAAGAAATGAAGAAATGAAATTCATATAAATCAGATGTCCAAAGTGGTCTATGTTGACCCCCAGGAGACTATGACAACCTACAATGGGTCTAGAGCAGCGAATAAAAAATTTGGGGGTCCATGAAATGAAAATAGTGGATCCAAGCATATATACTTACATTATACTATCTTACAATTCAATATAGCTCTAAAAAAAAGTAAATTGTTTTTCTGACTTGGCTCTTAAAACATTTTTGATTTTTCAATTTGACTCTAAAAAAAGGTAAAATTTTTTTACAAAATATCAATTTAGGGGGTCTACCCAAAACCCAAAAACATGGCAAGGGGTCTACGACACAAAAAAGTTTGGGAACCTATGATGTGAATAATTGTGACTACGTAAATAGAAATGAAATCCTAAAATACAAAACAAGAGAAAAGATGGAGGTGCATCAATAGATGGTATATATATAAATAAGGAATGATAAAAGATTTAATGTTTGTGTGGAAAATGTTTGTCTCAATAGCATAGTTTATCTTTATAAAATTTTTTTTTTTTTTTAATGAATGATTTCTATAATGTGCCTCACTCAAGTTTGCAACAATTTTCATTTCTACATTCTTCTCTCAATCTCTTTATCACATTTTGGAATTCTTTAATGAGAATTGAATGAGTAAAGTGAAGGAAAGTGAAATCTTCCTGAAATACTTTGGAATTTTCGATAAAAAAAAATTTATTGGAAAGCAAGAGAGTAGGAGATGGTGAGGGTGGGTGGGTGGGGGGTTATAGGGTTGGAGATTCTATTATAACGAAAGAGAAGAAATTTCATTTGGATATTGAATGTTCTTTATTCTTTTTAAAAGAGCGAATTTTGGTCTATTTTTATTTTCAAATAAAACTCAGAATATTGTTATTTTATTTATTTATTTATTTTATATTATTTTTATTTCCTTCTTTATTTCAATTCTAGACAATCATTTCTAAAATTTTATAAATTTAATCATTATTTATTTTATTAACAATTTTCATTTTCTGAAATTTGTAATATAAATAATATTTATTATATTAGGATATTTATTTGTCACTCACTAGAATTTGATTTTGGAAAGTTTTCCTAAAATTTTCGTAATGAAAATTTGATTTAATTTTTTTCATATTTCACTCAATGTTAATTTTTATATTATCGGAACAATATTCCATTCAAGATTGAAACTATAATGGGAGGTTTTATAGGTTTTTAAAAACAATGCTAGTATTAGTAGATGGAACATTTGTGAAGCCTTGGATTTGTATGAGTATAACAGGCATAGATTGGAAGGCTTTGGCCAATCCTATACGTCCGGCTTAAGTAGATGAAAGAGCGTAAATATATAAACATAAATATAGTAATCCCTTATCTCGTGGGAGACGCCTGGCTATTTTCTATCAGAACCAGAAATTCTTTATGCTAATTTAATAACATTCAACAGTATTAAGAAGTAAATCTAAAATTCAATATTGTGATTATTTAATAATATTTTTCATCCACGCGTTCTCTTATGTTTCTCTTAATTCTAAAGGGGGAGTTATTAAAGCTGAACACTGTTAATGCTCGAAATGTATGATTAAATATTTTATTTGTAGAATTTTATTATTGTCTCATTTAATGAAGCTTAAATCATCTTCGTTTACTTCTTAAGCTAAAAATGGAAAAGTTCAAATGCTTTTAAATTAATTACTTTTTTTTACGCAACTTCAATCCATCCGGGAAAATAGAATCTCCGCTCTTGCATTTTCAATCTTAATAATCAATACTTTTTTTATAAGAATTCTATATATATATATATATATTTATGTATGTATCCAAGAGATTTACTTAAAAAAATTTTGATTTCATATTTCCTCCTTCTTCTTCTTTCTCAATTTTCTGAAACAAAATTTTATTCTTCTATTAGGAAATGGAAGGATGCAAAATATATTATCTATAATAAATTTAATACGATTACCCTAACCTTTAAAAAAATACTACCCTATTAATATAACTAAACATTTCTTATAATAATAATAAATTAATGGAGCCATAAACGTGACAAGAATGGGAGATGAAAGACTGGCGAAAAGTATTTGTGGGGAGACCGATTGAGAAGTGACCGGTTGGAAGACCAAGGATTTGGTGAGCAGACACTGTAAGAATGAACTTAAAAGAGATGGGAGAAAATAGGTGTTGGAATAACCTGACAGAATAGGGACGTTTGTAGAAATATGGTTGCTGCAACCTAAAACTTTCGAGTTCCGTAGAGTCATATATCGATGCTTCTAAAGAAAGTTTTGAAAGATGAAGTGATAAATTTAATCCATGTCTATTTTTTTCTTTTTTATTTTAACTATAAAAGATGGGTCATCTAAAAAGTATTCCCCGATTTTTTTTTTATCATTTTTAATGTAATATCTCTTTAAAAAAAATAAATTTTATTTAATTATATATTGTCCATTATTATCAGTGATCTTTTGCCATTTTTCGGGTAGCTTCATAATTTCATCATTGTAGAACTTCTGTGGTTTAACGGCGAACAACTTTTTCGGATGTAGTTATGTTTGACAATTTTTTCCCATCAAGGGAGTTTTGCAGAGACCGAAACAAATGATAGTCAGACAGTGCAGTGTCCGGACTATACTGTGGATGCATCAAAACTCAAACTTTGTTAAATCCTTAAAGTTGACCAAACAGCCAACTTCTTTTTTTTCTGTTTGAGAAATTCAATAGTATTTTATTAAGGTGTATTACTTTATTCTCTCATTGTATTATATTTTTGATTATTAAGAGAATTTTTATTAAAAGACCACATTATTTGTATAAAATTATTTATTAAATTAAAATAATTGTACAACGATTTATTGTGCAATTGTACAAGAGGTGACGTGTCCCGACATGCATCAGTCCGCTTGAATCGGAGCAAGCGTACGGTTACTTGAAAACGACTGCAGAATAAGCAGTTGAAACGTTGTACAATTATTTTAATTTAATAAATAATTTTATACAAATAATGTGGTCTTTTAATAAAAATTCTCTTAATAATCATCAAAATAACCACAAAAGCTTTAATAAATATATTATATTTTTTATAATCATTTTGAAATACAATTTTACTTAAAATTCTCACAAATCATTTTATCAAAGGACTGATTTTTTTTAACTAAAAAATTCTAAATATTTAATTTATTGTAAGAAAATGAACAATAAAATTTCTTGATATTATAGAATTGTTTAAACCACAGCAAACTTACTAAAAGCATCATGCCATTTATAAATTTGAACATTGTATTTATATAGTTAAATGATCTATACTAAAAGTTGGAGTTCCTAAAATCAAATGTTGTCGATTATTTCGATTTTAGGAGGGCCTCCTCTTCCCATTCCACCTTCAAACATTCATTCCTATTGGGAAAATAGTTTTGGTTTAGGAACATTCCAAACGACCATCAGGAATTAAATTCTGGAGTGGGGTTTAAATATTTTCTTGATTCGGAATTTATTTTAAGTTCACTTTAAATTAAAAAAATAAATTGATCTGATTTAATTTGAAAAAGAAATGAATGGAATTTAAGAGCTTATTGAGTAGATAAATACACAAGAATTCTTAGAGCAGAGAAAAAAAAAATAATGTGAGTTTAAAAATAATTATTGTTGTGTAGTCGAAATTGATTTTTTTTCTTATTTATTTAATTGAAAACATTAGAAAAAATTTAAGATGTATTTCAAAATGTAATTATATATTCTAATTTATCATTTGAACTATTAATTTTAAAAATGTCTTTAAAGGTCAATGTTTAAATATCAAATAATTATTGTTGTACAATTAATTTTACTATAATATATTAAAATAGCTTAACATTTTTTTAATTTAAGAAAAAAGTAAACACCAGGTGCCTTGCCGGCCGATTGATTGCCCGACAACAGCGCCACCATGACGTTTAATTTTTTTTTGTCACTGTGCAACAAAAAATAAACTTTTAAAACAATTTCAAAATGAACAATAATTATAATACAAGTATTCATTTAAATCAATAGTTTTATTTTTTTTTAAATTAAAAAAATTAATTTGAAAATTTAGTTTTTCTTATCTTTTTGTGACATCATAGAAACATTTTTAATTTTTATTATCTGATCCTCTAAAATTGAAATTTAATTAATATGCTTGCTATTTTATTTTAGAAATAGAAATCTAACATATTTTATTCACAGGGCATAATTTTACTTATTATAGATTACCTACTTTTTATATTTTTTTGTTATTATATTAATATAATTAAGTATAATTGTATTTAAACAACATTGAAATTAATTGAAAATTATTCAAATTTTGAAATTTTCAAATGAATGAACATGTAAAGGCTATACTTAAATGTTTATCATAAAAGTACACATAAAGGTAAGGATGAATCTATACAAAAATTGGTTTCACAATAAAAATCTTTTTCTTTTTCTTTTTAAAAACAGTTTAATTCAAAACCTTCAACTGTAGTAAATGTAGATATCGTAATATTTCATTTCAAATAAAAATATCCAGCAATTTGCTTCACGGTAACAAGATTAATAGAAAGTAATTTTTTTTTTCATGTCATGGATTAAATAATTGAAATGATCATCGTATAATAAATTTGGTTAAAATGACACAAATTCAGAACTGATGTTCCTCTTTCAAATTATTTATGATCAACTTCTATAATTTTGACAAAAGATATTTTCAGTTTCTTTCTTTTTTTTTTTATTATTTTTCTCGGTGGGGCTCTCATTTTTTCCGACACTCTTTTCGTTGTTAAGCGCCGGAAATTACAAAAGAAGTATTATTCACCCCTCCCATTCTTTTTTTTTTTACATTTGAGTGATTCTCCCCTGATGCGGCAACAAGCGTCCCTCAACCCTTTGCAAGCAACACTCCCACTTGGAAAATATTTTAATTCATTGTACTGGCGGTGAGCGTAGTGGCGTGAAATAGCCAATCCGTGGGTACCCATTAAGAGCGAGGGCTCCAGTAACAGGGTACCAGCCACTACTCACCCCATTCCACCAGTCCATTAAGAGGGTGGATCGAGAAAGGAAAGTGGCTATATTTAGAATTTAGAAACTTGTATAAAGAAAAAAAAAACCTATTATCTGAAATGTAATTTGAAAAAATGCGCATTAAAACAGCTCTATTGAATTTATTATCAATGCTCTATAAAATTAAATTCATATATTTAGTAAGAATAAAAATAAAGAATATTTTTATTTTTTCATTTTGTTTTTTATTTTATAAATAAATTCATAATAATACAATTATACTAGTATATAGTTAAAATAATTTGCATTATAAAAACAATTTTTTCCTCCATTCTTCCCCCCACTCCTCCCCCACCCTTCCTTCACTAACCATCTCTTCCCGAACACAATTAATGATAAAACAAAAAAATTTCTAAATCGGTGTTTGTATAGTCAATGACTTTGAAATATTCCTAGTTGGTTTATTCAACAAAATTATTTGCTTTATTTATCTACTTTGTAAAGAGATGCTATATAAAACACATAAATTGGTTGCCTAAATTAATGGCGCAAAATATATTTACAGGAACAATGGCTATAATTTTTATATACCAATTTAAATATACTTAATATAAATTAAAACTGTATTATTTATCATTCATGATTCATCATCATCATCATCACAAATAAATTATTTATTATAAATTATTATGATATTTATTTATAAATTTACACATTTTACATTACATTATATTTATTCATTTCTATTTTTTTATGCTACATTTGAATGTAATATTATTTTTACAAAATTGTTAAGAATCACCAGCTAATTAATTTTGAATCGTCTTATTTTAATTTTACAATATTTCTTCTAATAAAAATTTTGATTTGATTTTATCCTATCTATCAATAAAAACTATATATAAACTTAAAATATATTCAGTGCCAATGATGTATTGGTAAAATAAGAAGTAAGGGAACGCATAGTGGGAGCAAAAAAAAGTCCTATTTTCAACAAACTATTTTTTTACCGACCGACGATAGTAAGGGAGGTATTGTTTTCACACCAAATTTCACATGTGGAGATTTTTACATATCTCCACGAATCATGCATTTTCTAAACAGAAAAAAGTATTTTTAGCATGATGTCTGTCCGTCCGTCTGTCCGTCTGTCCGTCTGTCCGTCCGTCCGTATAGATGTGTACAGCCTGAACGGCTCAACCGATTTTGATGAAATTTGGTATATTTACTTAATGCATCAGTGGGATGAATTGATCAACTTTTGGTGTATATCCGGAAACCGGAAGTGGTAGTATTAGCGATCGACGATAGGAAGGAAAGGGTTATTTTCACACCAAATTTCACAAGAGGAGATTTTTTTATATATCACCACGAATCATGCACTTTGTATTGGTTTTATCCTCGAGAAAAATCATATTTATTAGTTTTTACTTGATTTAAAATTATATGACGTCATCCAGCCATTCATGACGTCACAGCCTGGTCTTGCATATATATTATAAATAAAATAAAATTAAAAATATTTATGTTATATTCATATCTGTTTTTTATTACATTAATAGATATATTAAAATTATTTGAAATTGTTTCTGTAGCTGGAAATTAATTTTTCAAACTGTCGGTCGGTTCGGACCTGGCCACAGGTCAACTTATTCAATATAAGTTTTGATTTTTTTTTTTTTGAATCTTACTATACAAAGTATTAACGAACAGAAAAAAAGAAAATTTAACGGTAAATTTAAGTGGGAGTTGTCAGGACTTTAAAAAGTACTGGAACGCGTTCCTGTTCTGAAAAAAGGTAAGGGAACGTCGTTCCCCGGTGTTCCCCTCCCAATACACCACTGTTCAGTGCACAATAATTATTTTATTGTACTTTTAAAATAGTATAATTAAATAATTACAATATTTTACCAATTGCAAAATAGAAGTTTGAATTAATGTGATATGTTCAAACTAGAGTTAAATTTGGATTAATTAAAAAAAAAAATAATAAAACTAAATTAAAATATGAATAAATAATTAAAATTTATTTTAATTTAAAAATTAATATTTAAATTTTAATCTTTTACTTGGAACATATCTTATTTAATTTGTTAATATTTTTAGTAAACTTTTGTTTCATTTTAATGTAAGGTATAGTGTTAAATTTATATTTAGTAATATTATAATGATATAATGGTTATTATATGTATTCAAACAAGTGTTCTCTATTTATTTAAACGTTGTTTATAAAGTAGCCTAATGTTTTAATCTTAAATTACCTTCCGCGCATTTGATTTGTGTAAGTTTTCAATAGCCTTAACAAGATTCTTAGGGATCTATTAAGGTATCTTGTGTATGATTATTTGCATATGAATTATACTCGTTAACAGAGGTGTTGGAGTGATGAAAATAGATTTATGGTACGTTTATTGATCGAGAATTACCATAGAGTCAGTCAAGAGTAAATTTTATTAAGATGGAAAGAGGATTCTTAGTGATCGTGTATCTTTAAATAAGTTATGAAAACCAATATACTTAGTCAAGAAGAGTTAGATTTTATAACATGAAAGTGGGCGGGAAGCAAAAAACACGAACCAATCATGAATAGTGCATTCATTCGTTCAGGTAGGCCTAGAATAGAAATGGGAGACTAACAGAGTGGGAGAAAGAGAGAGAGAGAGAGAGAACAGCATGAATGAAAAGTCTTACGAATGGATGAATGGATAAATCTTGTAACGAAGGGGTTGAATTTCTCATTACAAGTTTAGTTAATTTGGTTGGTATTTACTTAATTTAATTAGGCTTCATTTATTAGAAACATTTGCGACTTGTATTGTAATATTATATCAAAAGCATTTCAATAATAAAGGAAAATATAAATCAACCAAAAGCATTGTTTTTTAGTTGAATATGAAAATTATATATATATTATTTAATGAAGAATATTGGAATAATTTAAAAAAAAAATGATATTTATTTATAATGCTAGACTAAATAGAAATTCATATAAATTAAATGTTATTAAAAAATAATTCAAAAAAATTAAATTTCTATTGGCTTTGTTATATTTTGATTAAATTCGACCATTTAAGTATTAAATGATTAAAATGAATTAATGACTCGTAAATGAGGACTACATAATAGCTTTATAAATGTTATTTTATTCATTAACACATTCATATATTATTTTAAATATTTATCAGTATTAAAAAAAATAAAAGTATTTAAAATAATATAAAATCCATTTGTTTTAAAAATTTGAAATAAAAATAAAAACATTTCTACAATTTATTCATTTATATATTTTTTAATCTTATTTATTTATTTATTTATTTATTTTTTGTAAAAGTTTAATGAAATGGTCTTTTGGGCTTTTTTAGATGAAATGGTATTATTCGTTTTATTGGACTCTGTTATCAGGTGGGGCGTAAAGAGGTTTCTGTTGTTAAACACTACCTACAGTTGAGTATTGAAGATCCAACTTTCAAATGTTTTTCGAGAAAAGTTTTGTTGTTTGTTTCCGATTGATGTTGTTCGGATGTACTATATAATTTGAAAAATATAAATTAACATAGGTGTATATTTTATTCTGAATAATGAAAAAATAAGGATTTAATTATAAATTGTTTAAAGAAATAAATTGCAGGATTCTAGAAAAGGATTATATTAAAAGTTTTAAAAAAAATCAAAGAAACTAAACATTTAAATATTTTTAATAAAATTCAAGTATTATTTTTACGATATACGACTAAATTGTTGTTTATTTTTTAATTTTTTTTCATTCATGTCTTTATAATACAACTATATAACTAGTTGATCTATTATTATTAATACACTTTACTTAACTCACACTGTCCGGTTGTCCGGTTGTTTGTTGGTTTGTCCGCGGCATTTCATAATCGATATTTCAACAACTTCCCGTCATTCAATCAACTTGAAATTTTTCATACGCGCTTGTTCCTGCTAATAATACACGAATCAATTGAAAAATCCACTGAATTATTTATCTGTTAGTGGTAATTAATTAACTAAACTTTCATATGCGGAATATGGAATAGTTCTCTATTTTAATCATAGATGGCGATAGCAGTTCTATTAAAATTAAATTAAATGTCAAACTATTCTGTGGTTGTAAAAAAATGTTACACATGTTATTAATAAGAAATATTTAAAATAACGACTACATTTATTTACGTACGACTAAAAAGTATAAAATAAATTTAAGTAAAAAGAAATCTTTTTAAAAAACACACTTTTCTTAAAATTGCACTAAAAAGTAAAAAATAAAATCACTGTAAAGTGTGTGCGCTCAAATTATAATAACACCGTAAAACAGTAATATATCTATACGTATATTTACCAATTTGAGCGCACACACTTTACAGTGATTTTATTTTTTACTTTTTAGTGCAATTTTAAGTAAAGTGTGTTTTTTAAAAAGATTTCTTTTTACTTAATTAAATCAACAGTCTTAAACAAAATTATACTCTTGAAGAAAATGTTAAAATTCTAAAAAGTCTACATAAATTTAAAACATTTACTTTCAATAAATTCTTAAATTCAAATTAATTACAATGTTCATTTTATTTATGTAAAAATATCAATATAACCAACAGTTTCAATTAATTTTTTTTATATTAATAAGAAAATAATTCGTAAAAATAAAAGAAAATGATTTTTCAATTAAAAGTTTATAAACAAAAATAAAAAGAAAGAGAAATAGAAATATGAAAGGAATTGAAAGGATTAATTAATGATTAATTAATCCACTTTTAGTAAGAGTTTGCTTAAAGTCATGAGGTCTAATCGACTTTGCAGTTATGCCATTGAAGTCATTGTAACTGTGAAGATAAAGATTTTTCACCTTTCCCTCTATTGAGGTTAAGTACCTTTCTTTCTCTCTTAATTATTCATCATCCTATGCTCAAGCTTTTTATCTTCTTTTTTTCCATAGCTCGCAGTTTGTATCAAAGCACTCAGGTTTCTAGAGCAGCTATTAGATAAAGACCTTTGACAAAGAGGAAGATGTTGATATCATTATCTAGATAAAAAGTAAATCACTTGGGGCAACCTTTCTTCCTTTCAAACGCTCCAATTGGCATTTAACCTTTCAGATATATCTTAAATGTTTACAAATGCAATTATGGTAGAAAAAAAATGGAAGGGGAATGAAAAATTGTATTAATGAAAAATAATAAAATTTTTATAAATATTATTATCATAATGGTATCTATATTATTTTTTTAAAAAGATCATTATTTATTAATATTTAAGGTTTAGTTTAAAGTTCTATTAAATTCAAAATTAATTAATTAAATTATTTGACATTATGTTAAGTTAAGAATGAAAACCATAGGATATTATTAATATTAATATTAATCGGATAAAGGTAACAGTGTATGTATGACACTTTGTCACTTTTGTCACTTTGAACTTCAATTTGTGACGGACTGCTACTCATTCAAAACTGCTTTATGATCTGATGAAAAAATAGTTTTAGATTTATGAAATAAGTTACATAGTTTAAATTACTTTTATTACGAAAAAAGAAAAAATTAACAAAAAATAAAAAATGAGCAATCACCCAATTTTTAACGCTTTTTACCACTGATTGACACTTTTCCAGTCTTTGACAATGCTACTCTGATCAAAAACTACACAGAAGCGAAAGTTTTACATTTTATTTAGAAAGAAGGAAAATGTCACACCAAGAAAAGAACAGCAAATTTTCGGGTTCGGCTTTTTCCATAGTTGTTCAGCTTGTGCTATCTCCTTCTTTTTCCAATTCTGGCTAATTTTTTCCAAGAATACCCAGTTTTGAATGGGTAGAAATTAGATTTTGAATTCTTCATTTTATGAAAAGAAAATAAATTTTCATAAGTCACTAGTTTATATTTTTGTGTCTTCCTCCTCCCAAGGGGTCAACTAAGAGAAATAGATGTTACGTTCTCTCCGGGCAATCTTCTTCGTCTTCGTTTTCGTAGTCTCATGTTTGAGACGTCGTGGTCAAAAAAGAGGCACGTTTGACTGTAGACTTCCAAACGTCACGATCCAAGGATGTGTGTGCCGTTTCTCGCCAGTCACAGTCTAGTAGTCACATTAAGTTGTCTTAAGATGGAATTATTTGTTCTATATGCCGTCTAAGTTATCAGATGCATCCTCGGCCAGCACCAAATTTCGAAAGCCTCAATATATCTCCGAAGGATTGTCTAGGTTTCTGCCCCATATGTACAGATCGGGAAGATCAGGGTCTCAACCAGCTTATAGGTAACGGGTAGGTACTTCTCTACGATCCCGGTGGAGAACAGACCTACTTCAGGGACTAGCGACCCTGCCTACGTGAGCTCCTGTACTTCCTCACTCCCATATCAGGGGGGTCAGGTCCTGTTTCTAACCTCCTTTCTTCTATCCCTCTTCCATTTATATTCCTATCCTTCCCTATAGCCGGGCAGCAGCGACAAAAGTACTGGGGTAAGATGAAGAATGACTTCTGACCGGTTTGGTTCTGGATATTCGTAGGCGAGAAAGCACTAGTTGAATCGGCTGCGAAGCTGCGGTGCAGAAGAGAGCGGAATCTCACTGTTCTAACTATCCTATGAACGTCAATCTCCGGGCAATGTGTCCTTACATTTCTTAAAAATTCTAAAACACTTTTTTTAAAGAAATAAATGGAACTGTCTTGCACTGAAGTTTTTCAGTTTTTGTAAAAAATGACAACGAGATTAAATTAATTTTCTTCTCAAAATGAAGGACAAACCAAATGTTGGAGCATAATTAAAAGAAAACCTATTCATAGATTAAGATTTCATACAAATCAAGTGAAAAATAAATATGATGTAAACTAATAAAAATTTAATTAATATTAATAGCAACTGCTCATAAACTTTCACTGTTTTCACTTTTTTATTCTTATTCTCAAAATTTTGATGGTTAGTCAAATGCTACACGTTGAGAAAATGGCTAAATTTCCAAACCATAGATTTAAAATTAAATTTTAAATTAATATATATATATATATATATATATTTATTTATTTAATACAAAACAAATAATATGTTTTAAATAATAGAAAAATAGGTATAATTAAAACAAAATTTTTTGCAATTCAATGTGAATTTAATTTCTATTCAACTTTAACCAATTTTAACCGAAATATCTGACTTTTTGATCGGAAATAAAAAAAAACTGTTTTTTTTTTTGGAAAGGGTTAAATTTTAAGTCGCGTAAAAGATATGTTGTTGAAAGTGAGACGAGAGTTCAAGTCACTTGAGTTGAATTAAATATTGATTCGTTGATTGAACACTAGATGGGGACCAAGTCAAAGGGCTTAGTTGAGGAAAAAGTTAATCAACGCCCCCATGAACAACAGAACCTTTGAGAAAAAAGTAAAGTCACTGAATTACCAGACTTCTTAAGGAAGTTAGATAAATTGAAAGGATTAAATGCTCTATAGAATCAAAATAATATTTATTTATACACAAAAATAGTTAATAATTAGAATTTTCGATAAGAATATTTGTTTTACTCAATTTAATTTATAAGTTAAATATTTAATTTATTAAATTAAATACCACTTGGTAGAAACTTGTTTGTCATGTATGCCACAAAGTAAGAGTTGCTAATCATTCATTAAATTATCATCTTTCAAAGGAAATTTAAATTTTAATAAAAAACACATTCTTTTTTACCGACCGACGATAGTAAGGGAGGTATTGTTTTCACACCAAATTTCACATGTGGAGATTTTTACATATCTCCACGAATCATGCATTTTCTAAACAGAAAAAAGTATTTTTAGCACTATGTCTGTCCGTCCGTCTGTCCGTCCGTCCGTATAGATGTATACAGCCTGAACGGCTCAACCGATTTTGATGAAATTTGGTATATTTACTTAATGCATCAGTGGGATGAATTGATCAACTTTTGGTGCGATTCCGGAAACTGGAAGTGGTAGTATTAGCGATCGACGATAGGAAGGAAAGGGTTATTTTCACACCAAAGGAGATTTTTTTATATATCACCACGAATCATGCACTTTGTATTGGTTTTATCCTCGAGAAAAATCATATTTATTAGTTTTTTCTTGATTTAAAATTATATGACGTCATCCAGTCATTCATGACGTCACAGCCTGGTCTTGCATATATATTATAAATAAAATAAAATTAAAAATGTTTATATTTATTATTTATGTATCCATATCTGTTTTTTATTACATTAATAGATATATGAAAATTATTTGAAATTGTTTCTGTAGCTGGAAATTAATTTATTTCAAACAGTCGGTCGGTTCGGACCTGGCCACAGGTCAACTTATTGCTTATGAAATAAAAATTTTGAGAAAAATAAACTTATTATAAGAATTTGTTGTAGATGAATATAGAAATTATTAAGTTATAGAAAAATTGAGTATTTATACAAAAAATTATATACTTACCTTATTTATATATATAATATATTATGGATACTAGATTATAAAATTATTATTACAATTAGATTTTATAAATCATTCAATTATTTGTATGAATAGACATAATTTATGATTTAATTAAAACAATTAATTAATATGAAAACTTATTAAAACTTCTTAATCCAAAATTGATTGATCTTACAACTACACTACATATTTTGCACCAAAAAAATGGTTTTGATTATCTAGTTGACTATATTGCAGGCGTTAAAGTGTTGTTCTTTTATTGTTAAATTAATATTATAATTAAACTGATTCCGATTTATTGTATGTTAAAAAATAATTTCTCCCACATCACATTTTATCATAAGAGCGAGTGACAAATTAATTTTTAACTTGTTAAATTTATTAAAGAAAATAATCAAGATCCTATGGAATATCATACTTATTTTGTATTTTTACTTTATCTCACTTTTTTTTATCAAAACTGTGAAAATTCAAATTCATTATTTAGTTCAAATCTTATGTCTCTTATATGAAAAGAGTAATAGTTAATTTTTTTACACAAACAAAATTCATTATTTACAATTTTACAATTTACTTTTCAATTACAAATAACATAATACATATACTTATATATTATATATAATTCAAGTGGAATTGAGCAATGTTCAGTCAATAGACAAGTAAAATAATTAATCACATTCATTAAAATTGTTGTTTAATTCGTTGAAAGAAGGTGATTGATTAGATCAGTCGTGTAGCTTGCATTCCAAATGATTAATGACTTCGAAATGGCTATTATCAAGACCTCTAGAATTGCATTGTATATCGGTCATTCTAGTTTCTAAATTGCTGACTCATTTAAAATGGTATACATTCAAAATTACATTCCTTAAATTAAATTAAAATAAATATAAATAAATATTGTAGTAAAGTATTTCAATTTCAATTTCATTCATTTCATTCGAATTAAATTCTATTGAAATGGTTTTATTTTTTTAAATTCATTATTAAATTTGTTTTGTTTTTTTTTACTGAGCGACGATAGTAAGGGAGGTATTGTTTTCACATCAAATTTCACATGTGGAGATTTTTACATATCTCCCCACGAATCATACACTTTGTATTGGTTTTATCCTCGGGGAAAATCATCTTCATTATTTTTTTCTTAATTTTAAATTATATGACGTCACCCAGCCCTTCATGACGTCATAGCCAGCGCCTCCTTATATATTATAAATAAAATAAAATTAAAAATATTTAAGTTATATTCATATGTGTTTTTTATTCCATTAATAGATACATTTAAATTATTTGAAATTGTTTCTGTAGCTGGAAATTAATTTATTTCAAACCATCGGCACAGGTCAACTTATTTTTTTATTAAATATTAGTAAATTTTATTTTTATTTTTTTTATAAAAAATGCGTTTAAAAAAAGATTTGTTTTAATATAAGTGAAAGAAAGTATCTATAAATAAAGTCTATATTAGATTTTGAACTTAGATTGTCAGAGAAACATATTGAGTTAAGTCAGAAAGTGAAATGGAACAAGTGTGGGTGGGTGTTGAGCTTGAAGGACAGAGGCTATAAAAAGTTAAAAACATCCCACCCTTACTCAGCTACCATTTCCTTCTTTCCCGATGTGTTTACAGTTTTTGTTATACCTTTTTACCTAAAAGAATGAAAGTAAGTGAAAGAGAGAGAGAGAGAGAGAGAGAGAGAAAGAAAGAAAGATCTTGAACAGTACATTGAAACTCCTTCAACACTCCAACCTCTTTCACCTGCACTTGATTTTCTAAGAAAACAAATTATTAGAATGTCTCAAAGATAAATATACTTTTTACTGTATATTGATGATCGAATTTCAATTAAAACAATAAAAAGTAAAAACAAAAAAGTCTCAAAATTTCTATTGAATTCATTTAAATTTAATAAAAGAAAGTTATAATTTATTTTTTTTTTTTTGCTAAATTCCTTTTACTTTTTACTTTTTACTTTCGATGTTGAAAATTTTATTTTTTTACACGTTTTGAAGGCCACTGAGTCATTTAAAATTTAAACTAAGGTTGAAAAAATGTCTGTGTGTGTGTTTATGTAGACAAGATTACGCAAAAATGGTTAGAGCTAGAATAATGAAATTTGATATACGGGCATTATTCAAAATTCGTAGTTTTCTAGCAACTTTTGAGAAATGTAGATCAACCGAAAGTGGATCATTACCTACCACGTTTTGATTTTTTTCCATCTAAACTGACCGTAAAAATAAAGATATATGTTTGATAGTTTTTCACATAATTAAAAATTGTATAAAACTGCTATATATAGAATTTCAGCTTGATTGAATCGCTGAAAGTACCGGAATTATTTTTTTTTAATTTTTGACTTAAAAATGAAGGTAAATTATTTGCGTTGAAAAAAATGAAAACAATGTTGATATTATTTAATTGCCTTCTTATTTGAATTTGAAAATTATGTTAAAAACCTTAAATCTTATGATAGAATAATATTTTAATTAATTTTAAAATATAGAAAAAAGCTTGATTATCCAAATCAAATAATATTATCGCGTGGACACACTCCAGATTTTTTGTAAATAAAATAATTTAATATTTTCTTTCCTTGCTTTTTTTGAATAAGTTTAATTTTATTTATTTATTTTTTAATTTTATTTTATTGCCTTTTGTAGATAATATGAATATTATATTATGTGAATTATATCAATTATACCAAATTAAATACAAATTGGAAATTAATTATTGAAATTTAATCCATTGCATTGTTATGTAAACTGTTTATTATATTGGAAATATTAAATTATAATATTCATCGTATAAGAAAAAATATTCAATTATTTTTATATTATTATCATTAAATTGGAAATATAATTTATAATTTCATTAATTCTCTCTCTCTTTTCATATACTGAATGTAGGTATAGTATATACTTACCATTTAATCCGTTTCCACTACCTTATTTGACAAACTCAAATAAATAAACTAATTATTAAAATTACCCTTAATAGCTAACTCTAAATCACGTATATTTATTTTTAATAAATAATCGCATGCATCCCTCTTCTATACAAATACTCGGTAAAACTTTCATATATATGTATATATATATATATAAGCGAAAGTAAAAGTTCCAATATTATTTTTATGATAACAATCATTAACATGGTCTCCTAATTGGTATTAATGTTTCAATCTACCACTTGTTAACAGTCCTCATCCCAGAGGTACCTTAAAATAATTTAGGACTTGAGATAATGTCACGACAAGCAAGAACTAAAAATCTATTTATTTAAATGAATCATTTTTTTTTTAATAGGATTTCTTTAAAATAATTAAAATAATTGATTATATATATATAAACTAAGATAATCTTTTATAGGGAAAACTATACACGTTAAAGTTTATTATCCATACAATCAAATAAAACAAACAATAGACCAAGGAAAAATACAAAATGAAACTTTTTATAATAATATAAAGCCCTTACACATATAAAATATTTGAATATATCTAATAATATAAATTATTATTATTATAAGAAGAAAAGAACGTCAATCATCAGGCATGTGACCGTCGGGAGAAGGGAAAAAGATATGTTGAAAATTAAAAAAAAAATACTCCTCTAATTAAGTACAAGGTATGTTCAAAAGAAACGGTGAATTTTGAATTTTCTCGGGGAGTGTACATTCGATTAACGAATTTTTTTTTGCTAGGTTGGTTCACATGTGTTTCTCTTATGTTGACATTATCAGCCATTTTGGATTAGTAGTTTATTTTTGACAACTGAAAAAGTTAGTCACGATTTTTACTTAAATAAAAAATAAGGAATACTACAAGGAAGTTATGCAACGTTTGCATGGAGCAATATGACTCAAACAATCGGAATTGTGAAAAAACAAATCATGGATTCTGCATCACGATAATGCACCAGCTCACATATCATTGCTTGTTCGTGATTTTTTGGCCAAAAACAACACCATAACCATGCCTCAACCACCGTATTCACCAGATTTGGTTCCCTGCAACTTTTTCCTATTCCCAAAACTGAAGAGACCAAATGAAAGGAAAGCGTTTTGGCACAATTGATGAGATAAAGTTGGAATCGAAGAACGAGCTGATGGCCATACCGAAAAGCTCATTTCAGAAGTGCTTCGACGATTGGAAGAAGCTCTGGCTTAAGTGCATTATATCTGAGGGAAATTACTTTGAAGGGGACAAAATGAATATTGATGAATAAATAAATAATAATTCAAAATTCACCTTTTCTTTTGAACAAACCTTGTATATGAATAAATATTCTAAAACAATTTAAGTATAAGCATTAAACTTTCAATTTTGTTTTCCTGTCTACTTTTGATAATTTTAAAATTTTTAATGAGTTCTTTTTTTAAATTAAAATTAATATTATATTATTTATAATATATTAATTTGATTGATTATTTTATTTAGCATTAGTATTTACATCATAAATATTCTTTTGCCCTGTAAAATATTTTCTCTCTAATAAAATTTCAAATATTTTTTAAATTGTAAAAATGAATATATATATATAAATACTGAAATATAAGAAAATATAGATATTTATTATAATAAATTTATAGTATGTCAAGGTATGTATTAAAAATTGTGTAGCATATATATTTGCTGTGAAATATATTCAAACAATAACTGGATTTAATTAGCTGGAGTGTCTCCACTCGACTATCTCGCAATTTGAATTGGATTAAATAACATAATATATTATATTTAAATTAAATTTAATTAATTATAAATTATAAATAATAAATAATAAATATTAAACCAGCGCATGTTTGGCTTTTTGTTGATGGCACCACGTCACGTGTTGACGCGTGAGATTTTCAGTGTTAAAAAATTAATTCTGGTAATTTCAGCGAATCAATCAAGCTGAAATTCTATATATAGCAGTTTTATATAATTATTAATCATGTGAAAAATTATCAAACATATATCTTTATTTTTACGGTCACTTTAGAGGAAAAAAAATCAAAACGTTGTAGGTAATGACCCTCTTCCGGTTGAGCTACATTTCTCAAAAGTTGATAGAAAACTATGAATTTTGAATAATGTCCATGTACCAAATTTCATCATTCTAGCTCAAACCGTTTTTGCGTAATCTTGCCTACATACATACACACATACACACATACACACATACACACACACATACACACACACAGACATTTTTCTCAACCTTAGTGAAAATGATTCAGGAACCTTCAAAACGTATAAAAACATCAAAATCTCAACATCGAAAATTTTCATGATCGCAATACTATCTCTGGCGAGATAGTAAAAATGAAAAATTAACAAAACCTTTCTCACTCTCTCACACTCACTCTCTCTAGATAAAATATATCATTCCGTTTTTCATAAATGATTATATTCACTAAATTTCTCTTCAATTTATTTGAATTATACAATTGGTTAAATATTTTACTATACCAATACATATATCAATAATAATAATAGTGAAAATTCATTTATTCACAGACATTTTTCATTGCCTTAAAATTATTTCAATTTTTCAATTAATAATTGTATTTCAGAGTGTTTACGTATATATATATATATATATTTCATTTATAGTAATTATATTTGATGGCATACCATGAAAGAGAGAGAGAGAGAGAGAGAGAAAGAAAGAGACTCATAATGCCTGCCTAATATTCACAAAGTTGGTGGAATGATCTTTTGGTATATGACCAAAAACCCTTTTACGTACCAACTGTCCTTTTCTATCGCAGTCATTTCACATTCGATTTGTTTGAAGTGGATTGAACTGAAAAACCCTTTCTCTTTGAAAAAAAATGCTGTTGATTCTCTTCGTGCTAGAAATGTCATTGACTACATAAATGCATACTCTTATTTGAATTCATTTTTAATTCAATGATGTAAAATGGAAGAGAATATATACATATATATATAGTATACTTATTCAAAGAACCAATTATTGATATATAATAATTAAAATTCGATATTTATTAAAATTTATTTGTATTTTAAATCATCATTTGGAAAACAAATCTCTTTATTTTTGTTTTATTTTGTTTTTTTGAAATCAAAATTTGAATAAGCTGATTAAAATAATAAAAGAAAACAAAAAACAAAAATAAAAAAAATCGCATTTTAAAAAAAGATTTGAGTGATCTCCAGAGTGAGAGTCTCGTAATCTTATTGTAATTATCCAACAAACACTAAATAGATTACAACCAAATTAATGTATGTATAATAGCATTAGAGAAAACAGATTTTATAGATAATCCATAGAAAATCCATTTAGATTAAAATTATAATAACCTTAACTTAATTTTCTCATAAAGAATTCAAGTTTTATGAACATTTAAAAATAAACATAGCAGCTTTAAAATAAACAATATCGATATTATTTATACAATGTAAACAATTTCAACAATTTATAAGAATTGTTATTTACATTGAAGCTCAATTAAAAATAAGTTGTTTTTTTTTATAATGGTTTTAGATCGAGATTGTATGTTTAGGCTTTTAATTAATCTGATCATTCATCAGAATTTTTTTCTTTTTTTACAAATTTTACTAAGAAACACAATACGTAATGTGGTGATGGTTTATTTACTATTCTTTCACTTCTAAAAAAAAAATTATAATATTTTATCATTTAAAAAAAAAATTGAAATTTATAAAATTAATAAAAAAAATTAATTATTGAGATTTGGAAGCATTATCATTGATTTCCCTCATTCATTAGAATTATTCAATCGGTAGTATGTTTAATTTTAAATCAATTCTTATAGATAAATTGAATTTACGAGGGTAGGTCAATAAGTACGTGACTTTTTGAATTAAACAGAGGATTTTGGATAAAAAATTATTTTATTTTTCAACGTGAGCTCTAAACACTTCGTCCAGTGTTTCTCTAATTATTTTATCAAAAAAATAAGATTTTTCGAGGTCTTCAAATTAGGTTGTTTGTTTGTGAGATGATTTCATCGTTGGAGTCCAATCTCTTTCCGCAGAGCCATTTCTTCGGGTTTGGAAACGAGAAATAGTCAATCGGGGCTAAATCCAGAGAATAGGGCTGATAAGGGAGCAATTAGTATCCCAATTCATGAATTTTTCCATTTTCTTCTCAAATCACGAGGTAGTCTGCTATTTATGAATGTCAAACAAAAACTAAAAGACTCAGCTGATTCCAATTTTGACAGGAGACAGCTGATAGTTTCCTGCTGGCAGGAGCAGAGTTGCCATTTCATTGAAGTGACGGGAAATTCAAAAAGCCACGGAATTATTGATCTATTCTCATATATTATTTATATAAGAATGAATAAATAATACAATCCATATATTTGTTAATTTATTTTTTGAAAAATAGAACGATTATCAAATACATATTATATTATTAGTTTCATTTTTTTAATCAATAATTAAAAATTAATTAAAGGCAGTAGAAAGTTCTCATTAGTAACTTTTACTTTCGTCTTAAAGATTACAATTAAGAACCTTTCTTCTTAATATAAACGTAAAAATATGATATCCATTTAACGATTACAAATAAAAAACACTTTTTGTTTAGAAAAGAAAAATAAGAAAGTAAAAAAAATAGTAAATCTTTTTATGTTTCAAGTTCATTGCGGTTGCATCATATCATTTTATAACATTGGAATTGAAAATAAAAATGCTATATTTCGAAAATACTTATTAATACTAGGAAATAAAGTTTTCTTTTAATTAAACCTCATCCTCCTTTTTTTAACTATATATTCATTCTAACAGTTTATAATTTAATTGAACCTAAAATTTATAATAATGCTTCGGGATAAGATAAATGTAACCTCCTTTTGCTATTTAGTATAAAGCTCAAACGTTAAAGATGATTAAAAGTTTTTTAATATGATTAAACTCTAATCTTATGAAGGGGTAAGTTTTGAAACCACAAAAGACAGGTTATCTTAATAAATATATTGATATGTTCATTAAGATATAAACTAATTAATAAAATTTAATGAAAAACTAATAATTATAAATTTAAATTAACAATTTCAGATGAGTTTTATTTTTTCTTAATTAGTATTTTGTCATATTCAATATATTTTTAAACTTTATCTTATACTCCTATAATTTATTAATTCTTTGACAAGCATAATCCCCATAATATCTATTTTATAATCTTTTTGATATAATTTATTATTATTTTTTTATTTTTTTTTTAAATTAAAATATATAATATGAATCAATTACTTACCTAACTTAATAAAAACAATTAAAAAATATAATATTATTTTATTTCTTCAAAAATGGAGCTTATTTCAATAAATTCAAAATTGACTATAAATTAAACTAACAATTTTTTTTCTTCTTCTTCTTAAGGTGTCTTCTCTCTTTCGGAGTTTGGCTATCATCATGACTAGGATAGGCTTAGAAAAACTGCCCAGCCATAATGATTTTTCTTGGGAATGTTAATGCGGTGGTTTCCCATGTATAGAACCAGGAACTGACAATTCCTGGAACCGTAGGCAGCTGATGTTAAATTGAATTTTAATAGAAAAATTTGTTCTTTGTAGTAGGAATCGAACGCCGACTTCTTGTGTAGAAAATTGCTACGCTACACTCTCGGCTAGCTGCCTCCATTTAAATAAAATATATTAAGGAACAAATAACTCATACAAAAATAATATAATATAATTCAAATGACTGAAAATTAAATAAATTAAACTACTGAATGTGGTGTTAAAGTTACTGCAATCAAAAAAGATTATAATCCCTTTCGTGTCTCACAGGTATCTTATTCAATCTAAGGGAATATAATAATACTATACCTTACATATAATCATGCTTGGAATTACTCTAACTGGCTTAAAACACACATAGGTATATCAATATCGAAATCAAACCAATTCACAAATTCTTTTGAAAACAGATGAAAAGAACAGAAAAGAAATAAAAAGACATTAGAGGCTCGGCGCTTTTTGTTCCCATTTGTACAGAGCCGCAAAGGCAGCACTTTGGTCATTTGGGATATATATATATATATATTATAAAGCTTCTTTTATTTTCCCCATTGGAGAGTAATCCTATTAAATAAAACTTTAATTAAATGAAAAAAGAAAGCAAAGAAAATGAAATTAAAATTAAGAAAGTTAAAGAACTTCCACAAGAAAAATATGTTTTTTTTTACATCTTTGTGCTTATAATTGATTAAAAATATAAAATAAATCCTATTATTGGCGGGTTTAGGTCTTTCACGAGAAAAAAAAAACTCTTTTTGTTTTGTTTATTTAACGGATTTATCAAACCAAACATGACTTGTCCATTTTCAATTTCATTTTTGTTGATATTATATTATTTATTTATTTATTTAAAAAAAAATCAATTATTGAATCATTTTTAAATAAATAAACAAAGCGTATGTCTTTCAGCATGATAGTAAAAATTAAATCGGTATTTTAACGTTTTTTTTTATATTTGATATTATACTCTGTGATTTATCGATAACACAAAGTTTCTATATTAGGTGTTTAGAATATATGTATTGATATCATATATGATATATATTTGAAATGAAAATAAATAATGAAATGTTTTCCTCTCTATGTTTACAGACAATGATAAACGAAAAAGATACCAAGCTTTTGAAATTGAATAACTAAGACTGTCTTTTTATCGTTTTTATTCTCTCAAAAAAAAAATAAAAAAATAAAAAAAACTCAAACGAGTAAATTTAAAGAAATTTTTGAATAATAGTTTTATATTAGATTATTAGTGATTTCTAACAATTTGATTATCATTATAAACGATTAACTTAATGATTATGATAATCAGTTTATAAATATAGTATAAATTGTAAAATATTGGTAAATATTAAAATAAATTAGCTGGAGTGTCTCCACTCGACTATCTCGCAATTTGAATTGGATTAAATAACATAATATATTATATTTAAATTAAATTTAATTAATTATAAATTATAAATAATAAATATTAAACCATGCATGTTTGGCTTTTTGTTGATGGAACCACGTCACATGTTGGCGCGTGAGATTTGCACTGTTAAAAAATTAATTCTGGTAATTTGAGCGAATCAATCAAGCTGAAAATCTATATATAGCAGTTTTATACAATTATTAATCAAGTGAAAAATTATCAAACATATATCTTTATTTTTACGGTCACTTTAGAGGAAAAAAAATCAAAACGTTGTAAGTAATGACCCTTTTCCGGTTGAGCTACATTTCTCAAAAGTTGATAGAAAACTACGAATTTTGAATAATGCTCATGTACCAAATTTCATCATTCTAGCTCGAACCGTTTTTGCGTAATCTTGGTTACATACACACACACACACATACACACATACATACACACACACACACACATACACACACACACAGACATTTTTCTCAACCTTAGTGAAAATGATTCAGGAACCTTCAAAACGTATAAAAACATCAAAATCTCGACATCGAAAATTTTCGTGATCGCAATACTATCTCTTACGAGATAGTAAAAAGACTATATTTATTACTATATTAATTTAAGAAGAATATTTAAAAAGATTAATGTTTATAATAATTATAGATTTCATTCATTCTAAACAACAACAATTTTTTTATATTGAAAATATATTAATTTTATTTAATTTTGATTTGTCAATATTTTAATAATACAAATTAATAAAAAGAAAAATACGTATATAAATATAATATCAAAAAATAAAATATATAAGTAATTATCAATAATTTTTTAAGTTAATATTAAAAAAATTGTTAATATATTTTTTTCATTTTTAGATTAATTGATTATTGATTAGTTAAGCCTTGATTTGAAAATTTAGTCGAATTCGAGATTTTTTTTTTTAAAAAAAACTTCACATTCATTTTTTTCTATACGATAATTATTAGATTATTATTTTATCATAAAAGGTAGATTTATAAAATAAATAAATATAAACATTTTAAATATATATTTCAAAATAATAAGGTCATAAAGATAAAATTGTGTGAACGTCTATCTACTAATAATATTAATAATTTAATTTTCTTAGAATTAATCAATCAATCCTACCTAAAAATATAAATTTAAGAATTTCAAGAAATATTAATTAATAACGAAAAAATAATTTCCTAATAATTTTATATTCAATTATAGATTTTTTTTTTGTTTAATTACATTTTTATTAAAAAATAGTAATTTCTTATTTTTTTGTAAAAATAAAAAAAGAAAAAATCGCTACTGCTATTGACTCGGGTCTCTGTGTCTGCTTTACGTCGCCACCTGGGCAGCTTCTCAGGAAGTCACTCTGTCGTTGATTCCGACGCGTGGCGCCCCTATCGGTAAACAAATCAACTCTTTTCAACCCTTATGTTACTTCATATTTATAAATTAAAATAATTTGTTAAAAATTTTCATATTTACTATTTAATTAACATAAACTTATATCTATTCTCTACTAGAAATCGCTACCAAGAATAATCTATTAATTTTTGATTTAATTTCATTAAACCATAAACTATTTCTTCATTAGTTTTTTTTTAATAATAATAATTCGATTATATTTCAATCCTTTTTTTAAATAGGAGTTGAAAAATAATGTATCGAATAAAATATTAATATTTATACATTTTATCAATCATTTTTATTTGTTTAGGCATTTATTAAAAAAAATGTAAATACTTAAATAATCTTTTACACCTTTAACTAATTCTTTTTCACTTAAAATTAACTTTATATTGTCCAATAACAAATTAAATTAGATTCTCTTGTTGCTATTGAATTAATTGAAGAAATTAGGAATTTAAAAATGATAATTTCAAGAAAATGAAGATTAACCCTCATTCTCATTACTACTAAAGGTGTAATAATATATACTTATTATACTATCTAAATATTCACATCGCATTAATATGCATTCTATTTTACTCCAGATATCTTTTCGTTTTTTTAATTACTTTGTAAAATTATACCAGTTTACATTCATTTATCTTGTATTTATAACAGAATTAGAATTGAAACAAGAAATATTGATTTAATTAAATTAGAAATTTAAATTTGTTAAGGATTTCTGAATTATAATCCCTATAGCAATTAATCATCTTCTAATACAATGTTCTAATTAATTTATGGTATTTTGCTAATGTTCATTTATCCCAAGATTAATATAGGCCCTGCATTATTTATTTTCTAACGCTCACCTCCTTCTATATAGCACATGTTACATATTAAATAAATAATACTATTTGTTATATATATATATATATATATATATATATATAGATTTATTATAGTTTGAAGACAATGAATATAGTATTATTTTTTTTCAAATATTATAAATAAGTATATTTATATACGAGGTAAGTCTAAAAAGTTCTGTGAATGGTATGATAAAAACATTAAAAAGAGAATGTTATTTGTAAATACCTTTATTAACCTTCAAAATACTCTTCACTTGCCACAACCCACTTCTGACAACGTTCGTATAACGCTTGAAAACTGCTGGAGAAGTCTTGATGTGGAATCGTTCTCAGAATAGCCGTCACAACGTTCAGGCCGGCAATCCACAAGCAGGACACCAGAAAACACTACTTACTGTGTCTTTGCTTATACCCAATTCTTCGGATATTAGTCGCAGAGTCAATCTCCGATCTTTTGTTAGCATCTCTCGTACACGTTCAGTGTTTTCTGGTGTCCTGCTTGTGGATTGCCGGCCTGAACGTTGTGACAGCTATTCTGAGAACGATTCCACATCAAGACTTTTCCAACAGTTTTCAAGCGTTATATGAACGTTGTCAGAAGTGTGTTGTGGCTAGTGGAGAGTTTTTTGAAGGTTAATAAAGGTATTTACAATTAACATTCTCTTTTTAATGTTTTTATCATACCATTCACCGAACTTTTTAGACACACCTCGTATATATATACCTATATTTAGTTTATTTTTTGAAATTTATTACTATCGAATAAAAATAATCGAATAGTCAAGAAATTTTTTCAATTTGTTATTTGATCTTTAGTTTTATTTTTATTGTGTTTTGTATTTATATTTAAATTTCTCTTTATAGAGGTATAAATAAAATTCTCTTATTTATATATTATAGTAAAATTTATATTAATAATAGATATTTTTTATATTATAATTATTATAATATTATTATTATATTATAATATTTATTATAATTTAGTATAAAAAAATAACTATGATTACATTTATATTTTTCAATAATAAAAACTTAAATAAGTAAATATAATAATGCTAAAATTTAATTAATGTTTATAATATCTCTCAATAAAAAATTATTTCTTAATTATTTCATTATCACGTAATATAATCTTGTGATTATAGTTTATTATAATTTTCGAATGAAAGCTGATTAAAATTTAGATTGTAAAGCCACTGTAACATTAACATGTTTCTATTATCAAATGAGGATTCCTTCATCCATCAATGAACACCCTAATTAAATTCAATTGTGATCTATACTTGTAAAATATATTTTTTGCGAGATTAGTATAATATTGAAAAATTAAAAATTAAAATACTCTAGTTATCAATTTTTAATCAACTTATGTTTTAAAAACCATGTAAAATTAAAGACAGTATCATTTATTTTATAATTTATAAGATCGTTCTTCTCTTATTTTCAAAATCTGTTAAATATTCATTTTATCTAAAAAAAATAATTTTCAAAATTTATTATATGAAATAAAACAGTTTAGAATTTTATTTGAACTATTATATTTTTACCAAAATAGGCACTCAATAAAATTACTAAATATTTCAACGATAAGAGTTCTTGGTTTATATTATTGATAGAATTTAGTGAATGCTCTGTCAATATAAAATTATAAAATATAAATTTATATGAGGTAAATGGGAGTGAATAGGAATTTTCACAGAAAGTGGATTAAAGCGACAAAAAAATCTACAGATCAGTAGTATGTAGCTATCAAAGAGAAATAGATGAATCAATGATGAAAACATAAAATACATTTATTTATCATCATTTTATACTTTTTACTAGATATACTTTTTAATAAGTTTTAAATGAATAATTATTACATTCAGTGAATAATATTATTATGAATAATAAAATAAAATGATAAAAACTAATAATTGTAGTTAATTTCTGAATTGAATTATACTAAAAATGTATATATATATATATATATATATATATATATATATTATTTCTGTTAGATAAAATAATAAAAAAGAGCTATTTCTTCTCTTCATTATTATATGCTTTTTATTCTACCTTTATGTTTTAAGGTAATAATAAAAATAAACGGTACAGAGATAGAAAAAGGGAGAGAGAGAGAGAGAAAGAGAAACGTTCTTTCGGCGCTTAATCTCATTTTGTCAAAGATTAAAAATAAAAGAGAATAATATCGCATTTTATTTTTATGAAAAAATTTAATAAATTTTTTTTTTCTTGTTTTTGACCCGGTATGAGTTTACTCGTTTGACGTAAAGAAAATAATGAGCAATAAGAAACTCGAAAAGCAAATAAACCTTATAAATATACAAACAAAAGAAATTGCAAAGCCGCGAGGCATTTTCTGACTTTTATTACCAATTAAAAGAAGATTTTTCTGAATTCTTTTATTTCTTGATTCATCTTCAGGGGACGTTGAAAAAGACAATCTTAACAATTGGGGATTGAAACCATTTAGAATAAATAATTATGATATTGGCATCAAGTTTTGTTTTTGGTAAAAAAAATAAACCCTCTCAACATAATAAATAATACAAAATAAATATATTATAATAATCTCTTATCTTTGTTTTCCATCAAGATTTTAACGTTTCGGACCCGGATCGGGGCCTTCTTCAGGACTTGATTTTGGTACATTTTTCGCTAACAAAAATATAACTTCTCTATATGTCTGAATGAAGAGAATTAAAGCCACTGGTCGCGTGATATATTTTATGAACATAACAATCATTCATTACTAAACGTTGATATATTTTGGTAAAAAACAAGATAATAAGAGATTTTTATTTCTTACCCATCTGAAAATTTCCAGTCCTCTAAATATTCTAATCAGTTAATATTATTATAAAAAAAAATAAATGATATCTATTTTTTTCTTTAAATTTGTATATAGAATCAATTATTAATATTTCAATATAATCAAATAAAATAAAATTTAATTTATAAATATAAATAAATAAACATATATTTGGAGATAAATAGAATAATAACAAAATTCATTAATTTTATTTCATCATTCATTTTGAATAAAATAGCTCTACATATATTAAATTAATAAATCATCAACCTCTACCATCAATATTGATTTAATAATTTAAATTTAATATAATATTTCAATTGAAAAATCCGATTAAATTCATGAATTTGATTATAATAATCTCTAAAAGGCAATAATTTGAAAAACCTATTAAATTTAATTCTATAATTTTATATGCATTATCATTTTCTATTTGTTTATAATATTGATCATACAATTTTTTCATTATTTATTTCTTATATCTCATTAACTGAATAATAACTCAATCTCTTTCGGTATGTGTTTCATTCTAAAATAAAAAATCAAAATCAAAATAATTTATAAAAAATAACTATATTTAACAATTTGTTTATATATTTTTTTTTAATTCTAAATGTAAATGAATGATTCTATAAAAATGATCAATTATTATTTAATTCTTTTCTTGGATATTTTTACTATCTCGCCAAAATTTTCGATGTTGAGATTTTGATGTTATTATACGTTTAGAAGGTTCCTGAATCATTTTCATTAAAGTTGAGAAAAATGTCTGTGTGTTTGTGTGTGTGTAACTGTATATGTGTGTATGTAGACAAAAACGGTTTGAGCTAGAATCATGAAATTTGGTACATGGGCATTATACAAAATTTGTAGTTTTCTATCAACTTTTGAGAAATGTAGCTCAACCGGAAGAGGGTCATTACCTACAACGTTTTGATTTTGTTTTTCCTCTAAAGCAGTGATTCTCAACCACTGTGCCGCGAGATTACGAGTCACTTAAAGATTTTTTTCTAAATTTTTTCAATATGATTCTAAAACAATACCTCCCTTACTATCGTCGGTCGGTAAAAAAGGTAAACCATTTTTGGGACCACTCTTTTTCAATATGGTAAACTTTTACTCTTATCTTTTTCTCTGTATGCCGCCAAATTTAGTGTGCCGCGGTAAAAAAAAGGTTGAGAATCTGCTCTAAAATGACCGTAAAAATAAAGATATATATTTGATAGTTTTTCCCATGATTAAAAATTGTATAAAACTGCTATATATAGAATTTAAGCTTGATTGAATCGCTGAAAGTACCAGAACACTACAAATCTCACGCGCCAACACGTGACGTGGTACCATCAACAAAGAGCCAAACACGCGCTGATTTAATAAATATTATTTATTAATTTTAATTTATAATGTATAATTAATTAAATTTAATTATATGTTAATTAATCCAATTCAAATTGCGAGATAGTCGAGTGGAGACACTTCAGTTTATTTTTTAACACACTTTACTTAACTCACAGTGTCAGGTTGTCCGTGTGTTGTTTGTCCGCGGCATTTTATAATCGATATTTCAACAACTTCCCGTCATTCAATCAACTTGAAATTTTGCATACGCGCTTGCTCCTGATAATAATACACGAATCAATTGAAAAATCCACTGAATTATTTATCTGTTAGTGGTAATTAATTAACTAAACTTTCATATGGAATAGTTCACTATTTCAATCATAGATGGCTATAGCAGTTCTACAGAAGCTGAAGCCCTGCGATATGCCGCAGTATTATTATTAAGTAATAATACTGTATCATCTGACCGGCAAAGTTTTAATCACGCTAACGACTAAAAAGTATAAAATAAATTTAAGTAAAAAGAAATCTTTTTAAAAAACACACTTAACTTAAAATTGCACTAAAAAGTAAAAAATAAAATCACTGTAAAGTGTGTGCGCTTAAATTATAATAACACCGTAAAACATTTGCTTCCACTATTGGGCGCACACACTTTACAGTGATTTTATATTTTACTTTTTAGTGCAATTTTAAGTAAAGTGTGTTTTTTAAAAAGATTTCTTTTTACTTAAATTTATTATTGTTTTTAGATTTTTACTGTCTTGCCAAAATACAAATTAAGTAATAAATTTTACTTAATAAATTGAAAAACAATATTAAATGAAAAATAAAATCTTTTTAAAGAATTTTAGAATCATTTAGATAATTTTAATTTAATTAACTAAACTATTTATTTATTAATCATTTTTAACTAGAGTGAGTTTTTTTTGAGATCAAATTCTCATATGTATTGTTCATTTTAATAACATCAAGAAGCAGTAGGGTAATATCTTCGAAGTCTCTAATTTAATTTAACTTGATGCATATTCGAATATGTGAGCTTGTTAATCATAAATAAACTCTAATCATCATGAATCTGCTGAAAGTGATGTTGTCGTCGTATATAGATAGTATATTTATTATATAATTTTGGCCTATCTCGTTAAATCAAAATCAATTCATTCTGAAATCAAAAGGAAGGAAATAACTTCAATAATGAACTTCATAGGTATAATTTGAACTTAAACCCAAAATCTTTAATTTATTTATTACCGATAAATTAGATGGAGAATAAATAATTGAAAAATGTCTCTAATGCATGTTCCGCTTGGACTCACCAGACGCTTTTAACCTGTGGTGTAATGTTAATTGCGATCACAGTATGGTCAACCCTCATCCTACACTTTTCCCACCTTCACCACCTTAATGTATTCCGGCAACAGAGGGTGTGTAACAGTATATAACGTATACAGGCGTCATACGCAGCTGATCACCACAACATGGACAATGAATTTTCCCTGACATCATCAACCCCATCATCAATACACCATAAAAAAATCCCCTAAAAGGTAATGGTCATTTGGATCAATAGCATTAACGACCAAGTAAGCGGTTCCTCGTCGATAGGCACATTAAACCTCCGATATGTTTTTACACGATACACAAAACAATAGGATTAATTTCAAAAGTCGTTAGAACATTTCTTAATAATAAGTAAAAATATACTCCAAGATTAATTATTGATTAAACATCAGAGAGAAGAAAAAAACCAAAAAAATTTGTCCCTATTTATCCATTTCTATCCAGAAACAATTACATTCAATGCCTATTTTAATTGATAATTCTCCGACAAATTTAATAGCTTTATTATTAAATTATTTACAAAAGAAATTTTGATTATATACTTAAGTATGACTATATATTCAAAGAATTCAAACATTATTTTATTTTTCAATTTTATGATATTTTAATTAATGAAAATCAAATGAAATCAATATTAATTTAATTATTAAAAAATATAAAAACATTTAAGTAAGTAATTGATTTATTTTTATTTTTTAAAAAAACAAAATATTTTTTTTTAATTAATTAAATTATTTGGTCGTATGACCTATTTACTAAATTTTGAGAGTGGTTTCGCCAAGGGCTTTGACAAAACAAATGTTGTATCACATGATTTTTTTTTGTTTTGCTTACATAACAAATCTCGAGAGAATTTTCAACGTTGAAATCAGGCTTATTTATATTTAATTAATAATGCAAATATTTTAAATTTGAATGGCATGTGTTTGGGGTGAGTTATACGAGATAGTATTTAATTTATTATTATGTTTATAATATATAATTTTTAATTTCAAAAAATATATTATTTCATTTTTTTTTAATTAAAAGCAATCAAATCAACAAAAAATCACTATTATCATAATTTATAAAATTACTAATTATATTTATAAAATATTATTAATATGAATAATTATCGACCGACGATAGTAAGGGAGGTATTGTTTTCACACCAAATTTCACATGTGGAGATTTTTACAATTCTCCACGAATCATGCATTTTCTTAACAGATAAAAGTATTTTTAGCATGATATCTGTCCGTCCGTCCGTATAGATCTGTACAGCTTGAACGGCTCAACGGATTTTGATAAAATTTGGTATATTTACTTAATGCATCAGTATGATGAATTGATCAACTTTTGTTAAATATTCGGAAACCGCAAGTGGTAGTATTACTGATCGACGATAGGAAGGGAAGGGTTATTTTCACACCAAATTTCTCATGAGAAGATTTTTTACATATCTCCACGAATCATGTATTTTGTATTGGTTTTATCGTCGGGAAAAATCATCTTCATTAGTTTTTTGTTAATTTAAAATTATATGACGTCGCCCAGCCTTTCATTACGTCACAACCAGCGCCTCCTTATATATTATAAATAAAATAAAATTAAAAATATTTATGTTAATCCATATCTGTTTTTTATTGCATTAATAAATATATTAAAATTATTTAAAATTGATTCTGTAGCTGGAAATTAATTTATTTCAAACAGTCGGCCGATTTTGTGCCTGGTCACAGGTCAACTTAATTTTTTATAATTATATGATAATAGTTTCAGTAGAAATTAAATTTTTAATATTAATTTATAGTAATAATAAATTATCATTTCTTCACTTTTCCTCCTAAGTGATATTAATTAATTAAGATTTATTAATGTTTTAACGATATTAAACATTAAAATAACCCCTTTTTGATGCAGATAGAAATACAAACCTCTCAGTTCAAGGAAAATTCTATAAAGCACGGAAGAAGATTTTCAAGTACCCTTTTGTTTTTACAATTCCACTTTGGAAACATTTTCAATTTTAAAAATTAATGTAATAATAATATAATAATTTCTATAAATAATTACTTGATCATTAATTCTCAACATTTATTTTATTTATTAAATCTTTTAAATTGTATATATATATATAAATTATTATTAATATTATTAGAATATTTTTTGTTTTGTTATGAATTTTCAATGTTCTTTTAAACAAGTTTAAGTATCTATTGAGAAGTCATTAGCTGACAAACTTGTTCCTATTTGAATGAGGATGAAATCAAAAAGGGATTATTTCTAATATCCCTGCAGGTTCATTAATGCAATATTAATGAGAGCTTATAACTTATCCAATCACTTCGACCTTTCTCCACCCCATCCCCATCCATTTTCTCTTTCTATATAGATATATATCAGTATAGAAATGGTCAGTTTACACAAACAGACAAGACTAATATAACAGTTAGGTAGATTATATATTATATAAGGGACGTAATAGAAGCTATATATTCAAGGGATTAGTTTAAGCTTTAGATGAATAGAAATGAGAACAAGGAGTTGATCTCTTCGACAACCAAAAGATTATTTGTCTATATTATCAAGTTTTCTTATTTAATAGAACTAATATACTTAGAAAAACAAATTTCAATTTATTATTTAAAATAAGTAATCTTTATAAACAAAAAAAAAACATTTGTTTAATCGGATTAGTGAAATGAATTTAACTGGATACAAAAATGAAAGTAAAAATAAATATTGATATTATTACAATTACTAAAAAAATAAAAATAAAAAAATAATCATTCATTAATAAATGAGAATGATCATTGGCTTGGGATATTTTTCAGCCCAGTCATTAATTTATCTTATTTATATGGAATACGGGAACTACGACCCAGAATCCCAAAAAAAAACCCTCCTAAATAAATTCTCTTCGGTTCAGGATAGGGATGTTTGGAGAATTGTGACTTCTGCGGCCAAGAACTGCCAAAGATATCAATGCCACTAAAGAAAATTTTGAAAATTAAAGAGATAAATTTATTCCAAGTCTATATTTGATTATTGTTTATTTTTATTTAAAGAATGGGATGTGTTTGAATTTTCAACCCCCCCCCCCCCCGTATTAGAAAGAATTGAAAATTTAATGAATTATTATTTTTAATGTTTCTATTTAATTCAAAAGTAATTAATTAAGATTTTTGGTAAAAAATTTTTTTTTTCTAAATTCAATCATATAATATTTTCCTGATAATAAATACTTTTATAATATATTATAGGGTAAACGTACCAGTAGTTGACCGCCTTGAGAGAAATTTTCATAAAAAAACACTATTATTTTGTAACAAAATTGAGAATAACAGCAAAACAAGTGCTCTAAAAATATTTGGTTAATGTATATTTGAAGACCTTAGAGCGAAACAGTGGTAAGCCACACTTTTGCCGAAAATTGTTTTATTGCATTTATCATATGGCGGGAACAATATTAAACCACTAAAAAAGTTATTTTGACTGTTTCGTAATAAATAGCGCTGCTATCGCTAAATCATGTTGTTGGTGTTGGCAAAATTACTTCATTTTCTTACGTGAAGAGCATGGTAAGCCACATCAATATGGCGTCGACTTCTGGTTTATGTCTTCGTTCAAGAGCAATTATTGGTGAAAATAACCGTTCTAGTCCTGAGTTTTTTGACGAGAGTGATGACAGTTGTGTCGACAAAGGCTTTGTACCAAATAACGATAATATGTCGACAGATTCTTTTGAGATAGGTTATAGTTTTTTATTTTTTTGGCTTACCACGTTTTTATGTAAAAATATTTTGTAAATAATTTATGCAAAAGTATTGTATGCCATGTGGCTTAAGATGTTATTGCCCAACAACGAGCAAATATATTCACCAGAAGGTTGGCTAGATGTCATTCAAAAATCAAACCGAAAAAACCCATTTATAGTAACAAAAATGAGTCAAAAAGACTTATTCTTATGAGCCTCTGTTGGCGAATATAAACAAAAAAGCACGCTTTTCTGAAAAGACAAACTTGGAATTTTCAGGAACGTATAGCTTTTGCTTTAAATCAGAGAATATTGGATCATTTTTTGTTAAAAACACAGTTAATGGAGAATACAGGAAAATTAATGTCTTAAAACAAGGTAGACCTGTAATGATAATGATAACAGATATTAAACTTAAATACAACGAGCCATTAAAAATAGCAGAAAAGAAAATTAAAAATGTACAAACATTATTGCCTTATATACCTCCAGCCTATCAATCATTTTACACTCAATTAAATGTAACTGTTGATGATGTAGATGATGAGGTTGAAATTTTAGATGATTAATAATTATTGCATTCTTTTCTTTATTTTGTTTTAATTTAGATAAAGCAAAAACACGTGAAGCTACATTTTATGTAAATTATATTTTTTTTTTGTGAAAAAAAATATAGTAGATAAAGATGTTGAAATTTTAGATGTGTTATAGATGTATTATATTATCTTAGTTATTTTTATCATCCGTTTAGTTTAGTTTTAGCAAAAACATGGTAAGCCACATTTTTTCAAAATAAATTCTAATTTTTGTAGAAAAAATGTTTTATTTAAAGAAATAATAGTTGCTGACTTTTTCCCTTTACTGATATTACATATTGAGCAAATTTGAAATATATGCAGTAAACCCAATGTTTTATATCTTTTCTTTAAACTTTAAACTGCAATATCTCAACTTTTTGATTTTGTGGCTTACCACTGTTTCGTTCTAAGGTCTTCATTTAAATATTTTTTTTTTTAAATTTTTTTATAAACGTATTTTTTGTTCTAATAATTTTCCACCTTAAAATTTAAAGTTTTAGTAATTGACCATCAACCTAAAATGGGTTTAAAATAAATAAATCGAATAAAATGTGTGCACTAAGGATTGGTTTTATTAATTTATTTTAATTATTATTTAAATATACAGTTCATATCTGGAATCATTTGTTTTTCCTTTGCCTATCTAAAGCTGCTTATTTTTATTTAATCTTTTCTAATTATTCCTTCTTCTTTTTCTTATTTAAATAATACATCAATTTAATAAAAGATATTTATTATTATAATACGATTATATAAGTAAGTGACCACCCCCGGTCAATTTCTAAAAAAAAGTGGAATTTGTTGAACCCCCTTAATAATTGTTAATGATCACAAAAAGAAAATATTTCAAACTGATTAATATAATTTGTATTATCAACTATTTAATTGAACTTTTGGATTAGAATTATTATTAAATAAATCATAATCGATTGAAAATAAAGTGTAGCATATCCTTATCGTTTTGCATAAGAAACGAACCTTAAAATGCAAGAACGCCTACATCATGTTTCAAAAGATTCACAATTCTATTATAAATGCAGCGATTGGTCTCTCTGTTTCATTGTTAAGCAGTCAGGAAGAGGCTATATTTGAATATTGATCGATATCTCACGCTTAATTTGAAATTAAAAAGCTTATTATATATATATGATAAATCAAATGGTCAATTACTGGTGCAATTGTCAACTACTGGTACGTTTACCCTAATTATTATATTATATTTAATGTTTATAATATTCATTTAAAACAATTGGTTGATATTATATATTTAAAATTATATCTATTCTATTCTTTTTTTCTATTTGATTTGGAATTTAATAAAACAAAATAAATAAATATATATATATATATATATATATATACACTATATATTCCCCCAAAATCTAAATTTTATAAGCTATGGTGACGGAAAAAGGTAACAGGAGGTAAAAGAATAGGACTTAAAAGAGATTGGAAAAAATAGGAGTTGTTTAGTAGTGGCTCAGGATAGGGACATTTGGAGAAATGTGGCTCCTGCGGCCAAGAAGTTAACAGTTCCATTTAGCCACTGAGATAGATAGAACTTAGAACTGCTAAAGATGTAAATTTAATCCAAGTCTATTTTTGTTTTTGGTTTTTTTATTTTAAAAAAAAAAGAATAAGTATATATAATTATCTAATCAATAGATGGTGTAAGAATGGAATGTGTTTGAATTATTCAATCCCGTAAAATTTACTATTGAAAATTTAATGAATTATTATTTTTAATGTTTCTATTTATTTCAAAAGTATTTAATTAAAGTTTTTGACAAAAAAAAAAAATATTTTTCTAAATTCAATCATACAAAATATTCCTGTTAATAAATACTATTATAATATATATATAATTATTATATTATATTTAATGTTTATAATATTCATTTGAAACAATTGATTGATTATCTATATAAAATTCTATTCTATTCATTTTTTTCTATTCTTTTTTCCTATTTGAATTGGAATTCAATAAAACAAAATATATATTTAATTTATATATATATATATTATATTTATGAATGAATGTATATATATATATATATATATATGAAAAAATGCCCGAGGCATTTTGAATAAAAACGGAAACTCTCCCTTTTCATTTATCTCTATTATTTCAAGTTGTCCTAACCATCTTGAGCACCTTTCATTTAATTAACATTCACATTCTGTTCACTTTTTTTTTCTCTTTTGATCCGATAACATCCAGATGAATAATTAGATTTTATAGCAAGAGGCGAGGCAAGCAAAGAGACGAGTTGCGGAGAAAACGAGATGAGAGGTGGGTGAATTTTTATATTATAGAAAGAAAACGATTAAAGCTACATTTAAAAAAAAAAGCTTGCAATATCAATTTTCCAGAGGTCTTCGTCCTCTCGGATCTTTTCTTACCTTCACTTACCTTATCAAAAATCAAGATATTTTTTTCACTTTTATGATCCCCACGTTTCGGCTCGTCTCTTTTTTATTCCACATCTCACGAGTATTTTTAGATTTTTTTTTTTTCTGATCGCTAAAAAGCTTTTTCTCAATGGAAGCCTTGTGAATACAATTTTTATTTAATAATCAAATTTCAATATTAAATCTATCAGAGAGAAAATCAGATTACTTGAACGTTGAGCTGAAAAGGAAATGCAGATAAATAGCATTGGAATTGAACCTCTCGTAAATATTTCCTTGATTCCCATTCAAATACCAGCCAGGTGCTAGATTCTTAATTAAAATTCATTTTAATTTATATAAGAATATTCATTTACATTTCCTTCCCATCAAATAAACTTAATACACATATTATTATTTGTGTATGATTTTATATCTGATTAATAAAATTAAAGAGAATATGTTTATCAAAAGAATTATTATTATCTACCTATATATATATATATATATATATATATATATATATATATATATTTTGAATTATGTATTTAAATACTTATATATATTATATTAATTAATTCTAGAGTGTTTGATGTTTATTAAGAATTATGAGGATCAACTTTTTCAATACATAAATTTTTTTTCCCCCTTATTCCTCTTTTATTTGTTTTCTAAACAAACTAACTAAACAAACTCCCTACATCTTGTTTTCGGACTTTCTGATAATTTGGCAAATAACTCGATAGGTTCTCCATTCCAAAAACTCCACAAACAATTTTCATGTAGTTTGTGTTTGAAGTTTGCACTTTAAGAATGAATTATGATATTGATTGAGTTTCCATCAAATAATCAATATGATCCCTTTGTTTTGGCTTGAACGAAATTCATATCGTATCCATTCGAACTAATGTGGGAGTGAGTAGAACAACGATTTAAACTAATAATATTTCCCCTTATACTATTCCATATAAAACATCATATTTCGTATTGATATATTTTTATACATAAAACTATTCTATATGGAATCCATTCTAATAATTAAATGAATTCAAACACATCCTAAATTAATTAAAAATCATTATTTCATTTGCTTATTTTAAATAAAACTTTATTAAAAACAAAAATAATTTTTCTATAATTAATATTGCAATTAGAACTCTCTATTGGATTATCTTTAATAGCTTAATGCAACAAAAGTGAATTTTAGTTAATTATATTTTTAATAATTAGAAAATAATTTATTATTTTTGACATCATACACTTATCTTATTATTTTAGCAAAAATTGTATAAATGTGCCACTCATGAAGCCAAAGTGATTAAAGAACATTTAAAGAACCTGAGAAAATGAAGCCCAAAGTACACAGCTTGTAGGAAATTCAAGGTTATTGATTACAGAAAAATGTATATTGCATTGCAATATTAAGATTATCAAGTTCAATATTCACTTCATATGTTGCAGATTACATTACATTACATTACATTACATTTAAAAATTGGAGCTAATCGGTTTGGCTTCTGAGTGGCACATAGACACATATATTCATTATCTATCTATCTACCGCTATGGCTCTACAGAACTCGAAAGTTCTTGGCAGCAGTAACAACATTTCTTCAAATGTCCCTATTCTGAACAATTCCTATTTTCTCCCTACTCTCTTATGTCTCATATTCATTATATTATTTCTAATTTAACTATTGTAATTTATTTGTTGGCTTATGTTATTACTATCTTGCCAGAGATAGTATTGCGATCATTAAAATTTTCGATGTCGAGATTTTGATGTTTTTATACGTTTTGAAGGTCCCAAAGTCATTTTCACTAAGGTTCAGAAAAAATGTCCGTGTGTAGGTATGTGTGTATGTGTGTTTATAGACAAGATTACGCAAAAACGGTTTGAGCTAGAATCATGAAATTTGTTATACGAGCATTATTCAACATTCATAGTTTTCTATCAACTATTGAGAAATGTAGCTCAACCGGAAGAGGGTCATTACCTACCACGTTTTCATTCTTTTTCCTCTAAAGTGACCGTAAAAATAAAGATATATGTTTGATAATTTTTCACTTGATTAAAAATTGTATAAAACTGCTTTATATAGAATTTTAGCTTGATTGAATCCCTGAAAGTCCCGGAATTAATTTTTTAACACTGCAAATCACGCGCCAACACGTGATGTGATGTGGTGCCATCAACGAAGAGCCAAACACGCGCTGGTTTAATAAATATTATTTATTAATTTTAATTTATAATTTAATTAAATAAATTTAATTTAAACATAATATATGTTATTTAATCCCATTCAAATTGCGAGATAGTCGAGTGGAAACACTCCAGATTTTTTTTGTAGTGATATATAAACTGTGATTAAATATAGAAAAAACTTTTATTTATAATATATTTCTGTATAATAATTTTTTTAAGAGGCAATGTTCGATAGATTTGAAAAATTTAGAAATTTAAAAAATGATTAGAATTTTCTAATCACGAAAGCTAATAATATTCGAATGAGATTTAAATTAGATTTGTACTCCTCTAATTAAATGATAAATGAGCTCATTTCACTAAAATTATTATCGAATAATATCTAATCTATAAATATAATTTTATATAAGTGTATTTATAAGTGTTTAGGGAATGGGAATATATTCAGGATATTTGAAAATAAAATTATTCGAAAAATTATCAATATTGAATAGCAAGGATCTTTATGCACCCCAAATATTATGGAATTTCATATTAATGAAAATTGTATTATTATTTCTTGATCACTAACATTATTTTCAATTTATTTATAAAAATCCACTAACTTTTGTTTATCTTATGATGTTCTATAATCAGTAGAACGGATCCTCTCAAACTTTATCTTGATTTTCTTGACCGAAGGCGCTACTTTTTATCAAGTAGCTTTTTAATAATGATCCCAGAGGTTGGGTGAAATCTTTTCAAGAGACTCCTGTTTAAGAAGTTCTCATGCCAGAGCTGGAACTTAAATTTGAGTCAAGCGCATTGACCAATATTTACAGTAAAATAAATAAATAATTTTCCCAAGATATAATAATAAAATTTTTTATTAATTTTCTTTTGATAAATTGAAAGAAGATATTTAATTAGGAATGAAAAATGTTGTTGATGTGGGTGAGTGAAATGCATGGTTGATGTTGTCAACGTAACATTCGGTTCGTTTACCGCGAATATCGATTTCAACACATTATGAAATAATTTATTCAAGAACATTTCAATATCGAATTGCTTTATAAATATTAAAAATGAATTTTATTCTTTTTCTAGATATGTCAATAGGTCTTAGAAATAAAGGTGTAATTTCATATCGTAATATCAGCTGAAAGAGGTTTATATTTTCTTGCAAATAACATGTATGTATACATATAATATTATATAATTCTTTTATTTGAAGTTTGTTTAACAAATAATACGAAAGTTTTTATGCAAAAGAGGAAAAAAACGAGCTTGGGGAATCCTGATATCAAATTCAAAGACGAAGCTGAACGTGTTCAAAAAGGTAGAAGACGATTTATTTGTTTCTTAAAGACTTGAAGAAATGTTTGTTCAGTTGCTCGAGTGTAAGATGCTTTTTTTTTATAAAAGAAATATTCATTATTAAGCATATATATTAATATATATATATATATACGTTCTTTTTTTTATATTTTTTATATATCTATATATAAAACATTTCAAATCATTCTCATGACTAATTTCCATAAAAGTAACACCCACACTTACATTTATAAATGGATGGGCACGCTAAAAATTAAATATTACTTTTTCATTTATTTTCTAAAAGACGAATGTTAAACATATTTTATCATTTAAAACAAAAAACATAGAGATTCACTTGCTTAAGTTATTAATTTCTTTATTATTAAATTCAATATTAATTAAAAAAATAAAAAAAATAAAAGAAAAAAGTATTTTATAGAAAAACATTTCTTGAAATTAAAGCTAATGTAAAGAAATGTTTTTTTTTAATTGCTATTCAAATATATTTAAATAATTTAAAACTAAACAATTATTGAAATTTATTAATAAATATTGTAATTATGAAAATATTCTATACGAGAGTAGTCTGAAAAGTTTCCGACCTGACCAAGAAAAACGATGTTTTTCAATTTTTTTTTTTTGTTTTCTTTTTCAAAATTCAAGATAATTGAGACCTGTTCGATGTCAGCTGAAGGTGTACGAAATATTTTGCAAAACCATTTGAATATGGAGAGCTGTGTGCAACGTGGGTGCCGCATTTCCTAACGTTGGGCCAAAAATTGCTTCGAAAAACCATTTCTAACGACAATTTGGCGCTGTAGGCGTAATCCAAACGAATTTTTGCGTCAATTCATAACTGTTGATGAGATTTAAATTAAATTAAATCAAATTTATTTAATTAATTAAATAATTTATTAATTAATTAAATTAATTAGAACACCGTTATGAGAAATGTATCAGTGTTGATGGAGATTATGTTGAATAGCAAAAAAAAATTGAAAAACATCGTTTTTCTTGGCCAGGTCGGAAACTTCTCAGTAACCCTCTTATATCTAGTGTAAAGCATAAAGTCGTTGGCACCCTTAAGCAACTCCTAGCAGTCTTTAAATGCATATCTGCGGAACAATCTGTGTTAAATTAGGTTTGCAGAACATAGATACTATGAGGATTTTGATGAATAAAAAAAATCATTTTTTCATTACATTTTCAATAAACACTTTTTAAAAAAAATTCTAAAAAATACAGTCCCCCTGTAGTGATTATACAATCATACAACAAACGATTACATAACCATAATTAATAGCCCAATTTTTAAAATAAAAATCTCTTATTATTTGTGTTTTAGTGATAGGGGGCCAATGACTGCCTTGGGGCCAACGACTATATACTTTACCCTATCTATTTCTACGGAACTCGAAAGTTCATAACCATATAGCAACCACATTTCTCCAAGTGTCCCTATCCTGAATCATAACCATCTAACCCCTACTCTCTCCCATCTCTCTCACGTCCCTTCCTACATTGTCCATCCACCGCATCCTTGGTCTTCCAAGCCGTTTCCCAATCGGCCTCTCCACAAATAAATTTTTTGCCATTCTTTTCTCTCCCATTCTAGCCACGTATTCTTCCAATCGCAGCCTTCTCAATTTTATAACCCTAACTATGTCTGGAGATGCATAGAGATCATGCAATTCCTCGTTATGCAGTCTCCACCATTCCTCGGTGACCTCATCTTTCTTCGGCCCATAAATGCTGGGAAGTATCCTATTCTCAAATACTCTAAATCTACTCTCGTCTTCCAGGGTCATAGATCATGCCTCCATATAATACAACCGGTAAAATAATTGTTTGATATATTTTAATTTTGATCCCCTTTGATAATAGTTTTGATATAATAAGCCCCTTTACTAAATGATAACAGGCGTTACCGATTGCACTTCGATTTAAATTCTTCTCGAATATTATTATCCTCCGTGATTACAGAACCTAAGTATTTAAATTTTGCTACATTTTATAATTCTACATTTTGTATTTAGACTTTGTGTTTAATAAGTTGTTGTTACATGATTTAATTTTTTGTAGAGAAGAGAAATTATACCTCTTCGTCCAACCCCCAATTGGAGTAACAGCTTTAATGGAGAAAATTTAAGATTTACATTTAATTATAATAAAAGAAGAGGCAAAGAATTATGAAAATATTATAAATATTAAATATATATTTTTCTGACTATTATATTTTCTACATGATTAGTTTTTTCTGTATCAAGTGATTCCTTCAAGGAAAATTTAGTCTTGTTCTTTTTCTTCTTTTTCTTTTAAATATGTATACAAATAATATAAATATAAATACAAATATATACAATAAAATACAAATAATACTACTTTAGATATGATTATAGGTATTATAGGTAAGCATTCGTGTACATTTATACAAAAATTAAATTAATACTTATACGATGATTTTTAATACTAGAACTTTAAAAATATTAAAAAAAAATAAATTAAATTAAACTTTAATATTAATTTACAATAGTATTATTTTTTCACTTTTAATTATTTTACAATGTAAATACAAAATTATTATTTGTAACAAGTATTAATTATTAACATTTATTTATAAAATTTACAGGGTATTTTTTTACACATTTTAATTATTTACTTGTCCAATGACAAGTTAAACACTTTGCTTTTAAGCTATATACATTTTATTTATTTTTTTATTTATTTATTCATTTGATTCTTCTCATTTTTAGTTTGGAGTACAAATTATACATGTTTATACAGTGTTTACATTTATTTACAAGGACATATAAACAAATTAATTGTCATTACTAAGTTCATATATTTAACCGACAATTTAATACGACAAACTTGGGCATAGATAGGGTTTTCCGGGTTTGTCCCATTTTTAGGTTCTCTGTCCCCGCGTCAGTCCCGCTTTTTAACATTTAGGAATTTAGAACATTTTCGACTTTTTTTTCTAAATTTTTTCAATTAGGTTCTAAAAAAAAGGTAATCCGTTTGTCCCGGTTTGGTGTTTTCGAAATATGGTCCCCTTAGACATAGATGACGCTTAACAGTTAATTTTTTTCATCCTGGACTCCCACCTTCTGGACATGAGACGAGAGAAACTGGACTGCTCCTCCAATTGTATTATTAGGTTCGACCTTCGCCATTTACTTGCCGATGCTGGTCTTATTTTGGGAACCTAAGAAAATCTCAAAATTAAAAAAAAACAAAACAATCTTATATAATAAACTCAAATGTCAATTTTAAACAAATACTTCAATTTATGCAATATCCAAATATAAAAATTCTATCATTTTCAAAATATAAAATAGTAATTTTTAACAAAATACTTCAAATTTATAAAAAAAACACAACAAAAAGAATTAGCTGGAGTGTCTCCACTCGACTATCTCGCAATTAAAATTGGATTAAATAACATAATATATTATATTTAAATTAAATTTAATTAATTATAAATTATAAATAATAAATAATAAATATTAAACCAGCGCATGTTTGGCTTTTTGTTGATGGCACCACGTCACGTGTTGGTGCGTGAGATCTGCAGTGTTAAAAAATTAATTCTGGTAATTTCAGCGAATCAATCAAGCTGAAATTCTATATATAGCAGTTTTATACAATTATTAATCATGTGAAAAATTATCAAACATATATCTTTATTTTTACGGTCACTTTAGAGGAAAAAAAATCAAAACGTTGTAGGTAATGACCCTCTTCCGGTTGAGCTACATTTCTCAAAAGTTGATAGAAAACTATGAATTTTGAATAATGTCCATGTACCAAATTTCATCATTCTAGCTCAAACCGTTTTTGCGTAATCTTGCCTACATACATACACACACACATACACACACACACACACACACACACACACACACACACAGACATTTTTCTCAACCTTAGTGAAAATGATTCAGGAACCTTCAAAACGTATAAAAACATCAAAATCTCAACATCGAAAATTTTCGTGATCGCAATACTATCTCTGGCGAGATAGTAAAAATTATAGATGATAAAGTATTTTTTTCATAAATTTGTGATAGTGAATAAATATAAAAACCTGGCAAGTGCATTGCACCTGCTTCACTCCTCACATGGTTGATTCTTATAATTTGTATTGTTTTTAAACAAACCAAGAAGAGGAATACAATTTCATCAAATGACTCCCCTTTTCACATGAAATCAAGCTCTTTTAACGACTTTAAAACATTTTACACTTCATTAATTATCAATTTAGAAAATTTAGAACACAGAGATCTTGTTTTTTTCTTTTTAAGTTTTATACTCGTATAGCAAAGGGAAAGTAAAGAAATCGGGTGTTGAGAAGACCATTAAAGTAATTGCAATAGGGTCCGATAGATAGTTGAGGGGATGTTCTTAGGAATCTTGATTTCCCCTTTTCTAACCCAAACTCCACTTTTTCCTTCCCGAGACGAGTATTCCACTCCTCCCACCAACTTCCTTCTCTCCTTCTTCTTCCTTCAAATATTTTTTTTTTTTTATTAAGGTTTCCTACATTGATTTAGTGGAATTTCACTAATCAAATTCTTGTTTATCCAGAAAGCTATGACTTAGAAATGCAATAAGGATAGAATTGGAAAGAAAAACGAAAAAAAAGAGAGAAAATAACAAAAAAAAAGGACTGATAAGAAGAGATATAAATTGATAAATATATAGATAGAAAAGATAAATAATTTTATTTAAAAAAAAAACAGTAGAAGATAATACTTGTTATATATAATAGTTTAATATGTATTTAAATATATTTACTTTAATTTGTTCATTTATTATATTTTATTTGTTTAGTGTTTCTTCTTTTTTTGAGGTTTACAATTACAATAAGCAGTAATTTTACAAAAATTCATTCTAAATTACAATTCTAAAATTTAAATGTATGTATATACCTATATCGGTTAAATATAATATAACTTGAAAATAACTTGATGATATTATATATAAATATATATTTAAATACTTATATAAAACTAATTTGAATTAAAATATTAGAGAAATTTTTATTAAATTTTTAGGTTAGTTGTAATAAAATCCATATTTTAAATAGATTGTAAGAAAAAAGAAAAGAGGGAAAGAAAGAAAAAAGAGATGGAAGGAATTAACAAAAGATGATTATTTAAATCGTGACTTCAATGACGAATAGGCAAAGACAAATCCTTTATAAAATCTTTTGGGAATCCGTTTCCTCGATTTAATTCCAAGCTATATTACATTTATAAATTGGAACTCTTTTTCTAAATCTGCCTTGAAATGTTATCTACTTTGAAGAAGGATGACGAGATTCCTACCTTTTTTTATAGGAATATTTTACATTTAAAATATGATCGTCTCTTTGAGAATTAGTTAATTTATTACTTTGAATTATAATGAATTAAATCAAGACATTTTACGGGACAAAGAGGGTAGTAGGACTCTGATGGCTCAAACCCATCTTTCCCCCCCATCTTCCCATTTCTTCTATCAACTTACACATATACCAGCAGAGAAAAATATGAGAAAATTATTTTTTTCCCTTTACACATTAGATAAAATAGAATGAAATTTAAAATAATAATAAAAAAAATATAAAAATTTCAATTACAAAAAATTTATGAAAGTTTAATTTAATTTATATTTTAAATTTATCACAACTTCTCCTCCTCAAATGTTAAAGAAAGGAAGATAGATTAACTTTCTTTAATTTCCCATTAAAAATAATATATTAAGAATATATAAGAAATGTTTTACAAAATTATTTTTTTTAATGATATACGAGAGCAGGTCAAAAAGTCCGTGACTTTGTGAATGAAACAGGTTTTTTGATAAAAACTTAGTTTATTTTTCAACGTCTCCTTTCAGCTCTAAACACTTCGACCAACGTTTCTCCAATTTTTTTCTCCCTTCCAAAAAATAAGATTTTTCGAGGACATCAAAATAGGTATTTGTTTGTGAGATAATTTCATCGTTTTAGTCAAACTTCTTTCCGGCGAGCCATTTTTTCAGGTTTGGAAACAAAAAAAATAGTCAATCGGAGCTAAATCCGGAGAATATGGTGGATGAGGGAGCAATTCTTATCTCAATTCATGAATTTTTGCCAGTGAAATTCACTTTTTTCCATTTTCTTTTCAAATCACGAGGTAGTCTGCTATTAATAGATGTGAAACAAAAACTCAAAGTCCCAGCTGGTTCAAATTTTGACAGGAGTCAGCTGATAGTTGCCTGTTGACAGGAGCAGTGTTGTCATTTCATTTAAGAGACGGGAAAATCAAAAAGTCACGGACTTATTGACCTGTCCTCATATATTAGATAATATATTTTTTTAATAATACATGAATAATATTATTCTTGTATGTTTAATTACTTAATTTGTTCAATTGGTTATATAAAATAATTCTTTTCAACTTCCTGCAGCTGAGTAAATATTTTAATATTGAAACAATCAACTTTTTCTTATTTTTAAGGTATTCAATATTTTTTATAATTTTAATTTATGAAACAAACTTTCATTCTTCCTCTCTCCATCATTTTCCCTCTAAATAATTGATGAAATTTTATTGTAGGGAATTTTTTATTAAGAGTTTATAATTCATTCGAAACATTCTATTAAAACCGTCAAATGCCGTCAAGCGAGGGGCGAATGCGAGCATTCCTCGTGAATTTATTTGAACAAATTTTACCTTAAGCCCAATTATGTCCTCCCCTCGTACACGTGAGTTTCTACGAGTGGTCTCCTCCTGGTAGCGGCATGGATGGGGTGTCGGTTACCAAGGCAACTTGCAACATGTGACAAAATGGCTGCCGATGGGCAGGTAGTAGGGTGAATGTCACCCGCGGGCCGGTCATCATTGAGTGGGGGTATCCGGTCTTTGCATGCACTCATCAAGATAATTCATCGCACGGGTACAAATTGACATTTCAACACCCTCACCCCCAACGAATAATTAGCTTCAATCAACATGAAATGAAGATTAACAATAAATACTTGAGAGGGGGTTTATTATTTATCTATATATATCTACATAAAATCATTTTTTTTTTAATTCTATTTAAATAGTTTAACAAATAAATACCAATTCATCTAAAACTAATCTACTTGAAAATTTTTGATTCCAGTAACCACATTCCTCCAGACATTTTTTTCATAAACAAACATGATCCATCATCTAAATCTATTTTAATTCTCTCCTATGTTTTTTTATATTGTCTTAATAAATATTAAAAAGTAATTTTATATAAAATATAATAACTTTTTAAAATAATGATTATTGATTATTGATATCTAATTAATAATATTTTAAGTGTCTGTATGTGAATAATATGAATATAGTAATTAATAGTCGTATAGTAATAAATGATGTCTTAATATTAATAGATTATTTATTATCTGATTTTATCTATTACATATAATATATCATACTTTGTAATCAATTTAGAAACTAATAGTAACTTTATTTTGTTTCAGATCTCTGATTTATGAAAATGCATAAATGCCAACTACTAATTTTGATACCTTGGAAATCTACAAAATCTTCATTCCATTCTTCAACGTCCATTTTTTCTTAAACTGCAGCTATAAATCAAAAGCACGGATTTACCCTTGTTTGTTGTGAATAAGATTGTTGTTCGTGTACCTGATGGAAGGGTCTTTGGGTCGTCCGACAAGACGTCAACGGGCCAGTGCTTATGACTGGCGTAGCAGTTCTGCTACCAACTCCCTTGGAGGTTCAGCTGTTTCCAATGTTTCTGGTGGATCGACAAATAATCTACAAACAGCATCTGCGAATGGACCCCCTTCATCCAGTGATGATGACGAGCCTTTGGCTTCCAGGAGATGTGGTCCCCCATCCGCTTCCAACTCGGTAACAGTGGGATCCGCCGGTTCTGGCGGCGGACATTCAGGACCCACCGTAGCAACCTACGCTCAAGGGATTGCCAACATTCTTGCCGGGTATTCCAGTAAGTCAATCAACAAATAATAATCATTTCTCTTGCAAACATTTTCTTTTTTTGCTATCTACTTAGTTTTAATTGGATTATTAAATATAAGACACCACGTAGGGTGTTGGTTAACTGTGTTAACTCACATTCTCGTGATCCCTGGTTAAAGCCCTGGGCCTGGGAAGGGATTTTCTCTAGCTGGGGTATATGGGACAGAGTGAGCCCAGCCTTGATAAAAAGTAGCGCTTCCGATCAAGAAAATCAAGGCATGGGAGATGCGCTCTTGCGTAGGATGAACAAAAGTCAGATTATTTTTTTTTATTACATATATACCTGCCTATATAATTGCTTTGTAATTTAAAATATAATTTTAAAAATTTATTACGTCAATTATATTTTATTGATTTCATAAATTATTAGACCGTACTTTTGATCATTTGTATATTTTACCCGTCGTTATTTTTTCTTTATTTTGAATTTTTTTTCATTCATGATATTTATATAATAATATCATGTTTATTTGAAGTCATATTGATTAATCATGTATTTTTTATTAATATTTTTAAGATTTAAATATTATTTACTCGAGAAATCATTTATAACAATGAATCACTAGATTTATCAATATTAACAAACTACTTTCAAGTAGATTAAAAAGTTAAGAGAGTGAATGAAGTAGGAGAATAAAACCAGTGGAATCTGGCATATAGAAAAAATATTTAGAATGTGCTATTATGTTTAAATTCTAATTTAAAACAAGAATGTAATTCAATAGGAACCTGAAATGAATACAAAAAACAAAATGAAAGAGAATAATTAATAAAATTTTCCTGTTTCGGTCAATAGACTCATTCAATTGAATTGAATCCATTTTTTACTCTAATAAAAAAATATATTTGCCCCTAGGTCCATTATTTCTTTTTAACACCAATTATTTTTTTCATTTGTCATATATTCAAAGGTAAAATATGTTTTTGAATACTTTTAACAGTATTTTACTCTTTTTTTTTTACCCAATTCCGACGTGATCTCCCAACTTCTTTGGTCCATTTCTATTCACCAATTCTATCTCCACCCCTTACTCCCGTCACTTGGTTAAATCTTTTATGCATTTCTTCCGATCGACATCTTTCAATTTTTCCTTTATATATTTTTTATGAATTTCTTCATCTTTTTTTTTTGAACTCACAAATATAAGTTGAAAGGACATTCTAGGGGAAATGGAAAATAGGATTCACAAGATTTTTATCGTTTTAACATCATACTGTTTTACTTTTGAAAAATTTGTTAGTTCACTCACTTGTTAATTTTAAAATAACACAAGTTTTGATTTATTTTGACCCTCCTCCCATTAGAGATAATTGTCAATATTATTATTTATATTTATTATAAAAAAAAATTATATTTCTTAATAAGAGTATAACTTGATTAAAATATCGATAATTTATTTATTTAATACTTGCCCTACATTATTAGATTTATTGGTTTAAGTACTAATTCATCTCCCAAATTGAATATATTTTGAAGAAAACAGATATTTAATGTTTAAATATGGTTAATTTAAATTAAATTTATAATAATTTCAGTGTAGGAGAAATGAAATGGAAATTTTCAAATTGAAAATTTAATGACTAGACTAGGACTGTGCTTTTATGATAGAGAAATTGATTTCAAAAGATTAAACCTCAACCAGTTAATTTAATTGGAAAATGAGCTAAAATATCTGTAGACAATAAAATTAAAAAAAATATGTTGACCAAATAAGAGGCCAGGCACAGAACCGACCGACGGTTTGAAATAAATTAATTTCCAGCTACAGAAACAATTTCAAATAATTTTAATATATTTATTAATGCAATAAAAAACATATATGGATATAACATAAATATTTTTAATTTTATTTTATTTATAATATATAAGGAGGCGCTGGTTGTGAAGTCATGAAGGGTTTGTTAACGTCCTATAATTTTAAATTAAGAAAAATCTTATGAAGATGATTTTTCCCGAGAATAAAACCAATACAAAGTGCATGATTCGTGGAGCTATGTAAAAAATCCCCTCATGTGAAATTTTGTGTGAAAATAACCCTTCCCTTCCTATCGTCGATCAATACACCACCACTTCCGGTTTCCGGATATACACCAAAAGTTGATCAATTCATCATACTGATGCATTAAGTAAATAAACCAAACTTTATCAAAATCCGTTGAGCTGTTCAAGCTGTACTCATCTATACGGATGGAAGGACAGATGGACGGACAGTCATCTTGATAAAAATACTTTTTTCTGTTAACAAAATGCATGATTCGTGGAGAGATGTGAAATTTGGTGTGAAAACAATACCTCCCTTACTATCGTCGGTCGGTAAAAATATTGGGAATGATTCAAAATTGTTCTCTTTACTATTAAAGAGAGTAGTAAGATTAGCCCCCCCCCCCAAAAAAAAATACAATTCTCTCTAGTAATCAAAACAAATTCAGATTTCTTATCTATTCTAATTGTTAATTTTAATTGATCGGGATTGAAAATAATTAAAATTCCTCTTTTGATTTGCTTAACTAGAAAGTAAAATAAAATTTTTTTCATTGAACCCCTCTCGTGTGTTGGTTGCTTTGTCCCTTTTGGACAGATTTATTGGAAAACGGAGTGCGGTAAAGTTTTGGTGGCCTTTAGCACGTGTCAAGCATAGAGGGTGCCCACAAAGAGGGGCCTTCCGTGTTTGAACACGTGTCATGAATAGGTAGGTACTTATATATATGGCAAGATATTCAAACCAAATGTCTTCATCTTCTCCAGAGATAATCAACAGGAATCAAGAGCAGCCACAGTATATAATGGTATGTAGGCTAGTTACCAAGTATATACAAGACAGACATTCCCTTCATAGGCAGACCCTAAGGGATGAATTAAGAAATTAACCAAGCTTTAATAATTTACTTAAGCGACGCAATCCGGATTGCTAATTGACTTTGATAAAGATGAGAATTAAACGATAAAAATAAAATTATAGAATAATAAAAATAAAAATTCAAATTAAGAAAAAACTTAAAAACAAAAATAATTATTTTCATTCTATACATTTAAAATATTCATAGATATTGCTACTATTTCTTATTTAGAATTAAACAAAATCCATGAATTGAATAGATTTAAACGATTAACATTATAAAAAGTGCATCATGTAACAACCATGTAACAATCATGTAACAACTAGCAAAATAAAAAAAACAATTAGTGACAGTTAATTCATTAACATACTAGAGAGAATAATTGGATTTATTTTTTATTTCTATTTATAGTATTATTGAAAAGGATAAAAAGTAATATATATGTATTAGAGATATTAAATAAATGTTAATTAGAGAGAATCTAGTACTTTAAAAAAAATAAAAATTTAATAATTTTGTGTTAAATGATTAATATAGGAGAAACATTTTATATGTTAATATATTAAATATCATAGAGCTATAGTATTCTATGATAAAATGAAATTAAAATAAAATAACTTATAAAATATTTATTAAAATTTAAAGTAAAAGGAAGATAAAAATTATGATTGAAAAATTCTCAAGATATAACATGTTTAAATCATTATTTTTACCGACCGACGATAGTAAGGGAGGTATTGTTTTCACACCAAATTTCACATGTGGAGATTTTTACATATCTCCACGAATCATGCATTTTCTAAACAGAAAAAAGTATTTTTAGCATGATGTCTGTCCGTCCGTCTGTCCGTCTGTCCGTCCGTCTGTCCGTCCGTCCGTCCGTATAGATGTGTACAGCCTGAACGGCTCAACCGATTTTGATGAAATTTGGTATATTTACTTAATGCATCAGTGGGATGAATTGATCAACTTTTGGTGCAAATCCGGAAACAGGAAGTGGTAGTATTAGCGATCGACGATAGGAAGGAAAGGGTTATTTTCACACCAAAGGAGATTTTTTTATATATCACCACGAATCATGCACTTTGTATTGGTTTTATCCTCGAGAAAAATCATATTTATTAGTTTTTTCTTGATTTAAAATTATATGACGTCATCCAGCCATTCATGACGTCACAGTCTGGTCTTACATATATATTATAAATAAAATAAAATTAAAAATATTTATGTTATATCCATATCTGTTTTTTATTACATTAATAGATATATTAAAATTATTTGAAATTGTTTCTGTAGCTGGAAATTAATTTATTTCAAACAGTCGGTCGGTTCGGACCTGGCCACAGGTCAACTTATTTTGTTTATTTTTTTCTGTTCAATGAAACGTAACGATTTAACATAATTAACATATATGACTCAATTTGAATTCTCTATTATTCTCAATTCTTCACTAAATCATCTCTAGCATGAGTGTTTACTAATAATGAATTTTTTTTTTATTTTGTTGGTCGTTATTGGCATGTGTTACAAACATGATGGGAGCAAGCTATTCAATTAATTCTGTTTATATTGCCCGTTAATTATTATTATTGAATTGGATGATTGGTGTATATATACTTCTATCTATACGTATATAATATTGTCATTCGAACTTCAATTTAATTGATTTTAAATATTCATAACAGCAATAACGAGAATTAACAAGTAAATTATGATATCGTTCAATTTCCCTTTGTAAATTGTACAGAATTAATCTGCAAGAATTTGGAAATTGAAATTTCTCCCAAAAAAAAAATTCTTATACTTATTAATTATTTATTAAAATAATTATAGGCTAGAATCATAATCCATAAATACATACGTTGTCTTTTAATTAATAATTTGGATTAGATAATCTTCCTACTACGAGTTATAAAAAAAAAATAAAAAAAATTCAAAATTACTTTATTTAAATAAGTATATCTAATTTATTATATACATATATTTACAGAAACTCGTATATGATGTAAATGAAAATAAAAAAAGAAGGTAGAAGAAATTTTAATAATATATTGACTAGAATAAAAAAAAAAACTCCAATGAAAATATCAGGATTTTTTTATTTTTATTTATTTTTTATTGGAATCATAAAATTGTTGTTTACCTTTTGTCTGTTGTTCTGATAGGCCTACCTATTCAATGAAAAAATAATTAATCGTACTTATTATTAAAAAAAATAAAAAAAAAATAAAATAATAATTGACAATCAAGAATGTACTTTTTGAAAATCACCATTAAAATATCTAATTTTAGTAATAAAAAACCACCGTAATATTAGTAATAAAATTTAACTTTTTATTATATTCTGAGAACGATCTTGAAATTTTTTAACTCTCGATTTTAACTGGTTTTTATGGTTTTATCCAAAATGATTTTATATATATATAAATTAAAAAAAAACCTTGGAAATAATTTTTTAATTGCAATAAAATTAATGAGAATAGAGTAATTGCTATGAATGGATTATAAATTGTATATACGCAATCATGAACGATACATCGCGAGTGGTTCTTACCATGGATCTATTCAAGAATCAGGGAATCAAGGACCAAATGAGAGTCCCTTGCTGTTTGGGAGACAGTTGGAACTAATGAGCCGGAAGGAATGTGAGAGAGTGAAGGGAGCCATCCCTAAAGCCCATTTTGCCACCAACACGTGCCAAGAATCATGAACTAACGAATTGAGGGGTTCAGCAAATATGATTAGTTTGATTCGACCGCAAATAATATCCCAAATGAATTTTAGAAATTAATTAGTTCATTTGCTTACTTTACATTTTATATATTATACATATATATATATACTTTATCAATAACTTAAACAAATAATTCTCATTATTTTTAATATATGATTTATTTATATGTAAGTATATGTGTACATTAAACGTTAGCTAGAATTGAAAATTAAATAAATAATAATATTCTAATTAATTATATCAACTATATACTTAAATATTATTATATTTGTGTTAATTTATACTTAATTTATTTTAAATATTTTTGGAAATCAAATAAATTATTTTATAAGGAAATTTTTAATACATGTAATATATATTTATATATATATAATATATTCATTTAATTAATACTCTTAAATTTTCAAAAAAAAATTAATAAATATTTTTCTATCATTAGAAATTTAAATTTTAAATAAAAAATATGGAAATTTCATTTATTCAAATAAAGTTAATTAAATAGTAATTTGTATATAATAAATTAGATAAATTAGATAAAAATTAAAATTATAAATAAAATGTGTCAATATTCAAAATTTCAATTCATTTATGTTCGTGCTAATTCAAAGCAAAAGTAAACAAACATGGGATACAAAATTTACTTATTGATCTTACATTTTATAAATTTTACTTTGATAAACCCACGACCTTGCTATCAACTTATATATACATAATTTACTATATAAATTTTAAATTCAAAATGAAATAGATCTTTTTTTTTTAATTTTTAATTTAATTTAATTTTTAAGATAAAGAGAATACAATCCTTAATTGCTTTATCTTGTCCTCAACGTTCATCTGATATAAATTATGGCTATTATTTAAGGAGGCTGGCGAAACTAAAATCAATTATAACTTGGTTAATTTATGTAATATGATGAATGTGTATATTTCTTATCTCTGCATCTCTTTAAAGAGGATCCATATTTAAGCTACTTCTCCCTTCATGTTTGTGCTTTCCAAGATAATCTCTATTCTAAAGGCGCACTAAATATTTAGATAACTGTTTGCATAAATTATAGACAAAGTTTTTTAGTTTTAAATTTTTTAATTATATAAACTATATTTTTTTAAATTTAAAATAAATTAATAAAGATAACTTATACATTAGATTAGATCATAGGTTCTTAAACTTATGTACTCCACGGACCCCCACTTGAAAAAATTTTTTTTGACGGACCCCCATCACAACTTTAGGTACTTTACGTCATTTTATTAATTAATTTCTGGCTTACGATCTCATAAGGACAAGGATATATGATGAATATTTCTAACAGTGATTGGTGAATAACGATTTTTTTGCATATTGTAGAACACATTTTATTAGAAATTATAATATTGAAGAAAGAAAATACAAACATTGTCATAGCAACAAATCTCACAAATTATAATGGGTACTTACATTAAATTCATATAAATATTTTATAATTTTTTTCAGAAAATATTAAATAAGAAATATTTTAAAAAATAACTGCATCTATCTCATTAAATATAACTTACATATTTAATGAGATGTATGCAGTTGTTTTCTTGAAACAAGAATCTCAATATCTGGCTTAATATTGGAAACTTTTAATCTAAGATCCGGCTCTACATTTAATTTGTTTCTATATTTAGACTTAATATAAAATAGTACCGAAAAAGCTTGTTCGCATAAATATGTTGTGCAGAATGGAATCAAGTGTTGAAGTGCTTTATTTGCAAGCGCAGGATAATCTGACCTGAGAAGTAACCAAAAGTTGCTCAATTCAGTTTTGTTAAATTTTAGTTTATAAGTTGTATCACATGATAATTCCACGAGAATATCTTGTTCAGGTGCAGATAAATGTTTAGCATTTGTAATTTCCATATTAAATGGATCTCTGATCCAGTTATTGCAAGGATCAGGAGTAGAAAAATACTTCCTGAAGTTGCTTTTCAAAGTAATTAAATGTTCAACAAATAATTGACGCGTTTGATTAAGCAATTTTTCACTGGAGCTTTCTATGAAATCATTGAGAGTTGGAAAAGACTCATATACACCGTTCTGGATGCGTTTCGACCACAAGTCGATTTTTTTAATCATTGCTTCTATTTTATCTTCAACTTTAAATATATTTACAACAGTACCTTGCAGGCTCAAATTAAGTTCGTTCAATTTTGTAAAAATATCAGTCAAGTAAGCCACCTTAGCTAACCAGATAAAATCATTGAAACATTCGGTCAGTTCAAAATGCGCATCTATTAAAAACAATCGTATTTCATCTCGAAGCTCAAAAAGGCGAATGAGTACTTTCCCGCGGGACAACCAACGTACATCTGTATGTAATAATAAATGTGTATGTTGACTACCCATTTCCTCACACAAAATTTTAAAAACTCTGGAATTAAGTGGACGAGCCTTAATGAAATTGACAATTTTAACTACTTCGTCTAATGTTCTTTTCAAATCTGGTGACATATTTTTGGCTGCTAATGATTCTCTGTGAATGCAGCAATGATTCCAAACAACCTGAGGCGCAACATTTTTAATAAGAGCAATCAATCCAGTTCTTGTACCTGACATTGCACGAGCACCATCAGTGCAAATTCCAACACATTTTGGCCACTCTATTTCATTTTCGGTTATAAAATTATTCAAACTGTTAAATATGTCATTAGCTGTCGTTCGTGAAGGTAGTGAATCACAAAACAATACATCTTCTTGTATTTGATTTTCAAACTCATATCTAATGAAAGCTAACAAATTGGCATTATTAGTGACATCAGTACTTTCATCCAATTGTAATGAGTAATAGTGACTTTTGCGCACTCTCGATATTAATTCTTCTTTTATATTACATGACATGTCTTCAATCCTATTCTTAACCGTATCATTTGATAATGAAATCAAATTTATATCGTTTGCTGCTTTAGTTCCTAACATTATATTTGTAATTACTTTTGTAGCAGGAAGAATTAATTGCTCTGCTATATTATGCGGCTTTCCTGCTTTAGCAATAAGTAGAGCTACTTCATATGATGCCATTACTGCTTTCTTACTCATACCACCAGATCCCGTCTTTACCATCAATTTCTGACTTGAATTAAGTTCTTCTTTTTTCATTTTAAAAAATTCGATAGACTTACTAACATGCTCGCTGTGCTTTGTTTGTAAATGACGTCTGAGATTAGCAGGTTTCATACTTTCATTGGATAAACTTTCCTGACATAGAACGCAGACTGGTCTTTCCACATCATTGTTGCAAATATAAGTAAATCCAAATGATAAATAATCATCCGAATATTTTCTAGTTTTGCGTTTCTTGGTAGAGTTTGCTGTTGATGCCTCATCATCTGATTCTTTCCGTTTCTGTGTTGAACCAGTTTGTAGCCAACGATCCATTTTATGGAGTAATTTATTAACATTGAACTACAATAATATAAATATAATATAAATATAATATAAATATAACGAATTATTATTTACTAGCTATGTTTTAATATGATTTTAAATGAATGTTTTAATATCATTTTAAATGAATGTTTTAAATCATTTTAATAAATGTTTTAAATCATTTTAAATAAATGATTTAATATCATTTTAAATGAATATTAATTTATATAATAAATATATTTCGTAATTTGATTCTAAAATATTATTAATTTCGTAATTTGATTCTAAAATATTATTAATTTCGTAATTTGATTCTAAAATATTATTAAAATAAATATTTTTTATTCATAAAACTAACTTATACTTACTCTCAAAAACAGCCTTTCTGGGAAATTGCAAAATGTGTTTAGTGTTTTTATAAAATAATGATCATGCAAATTACACTAAAAATTAAAAAAAATTATTAGCTATAATAAACTATTATTAGCTATAATTTAATTATAATTAATTAAATTAATAAAAATAATTTAAAGATACAACTCGTTGAGAAATGAACTTATAATTAACATTAATAAAAATAATTTAAAGATACAACTCGTTGAGAAATGAACTTATAATTAACATTTGCTTTAAAACTGTTTAAAACCCCAGAGTGGACGCTGACAATTTGGGTTTTTCCGGGTAAGACTGTCCCCTCCCCTGGTTTTCCCCAATAACAAAGTGAAAGAAAATTCCCTTATATGCCTCCCCTTCCGAGCCCCTAAGAGGGGTTATTTTAAAGGAACAATCGAAAAATGATTTTAAATGAATGAATGGATGAAAATTCAAATTTTATATATAGTTTTTTATATATGTTTATTTATTCACAAAAAATTAATTGACATAATTATCAATTTAATAAAATAAAATAGTATTATTAATAGTATTAAATTATAGCCGTAATTCTCTAGGAGGATATAGTTAAACAATGAACTTTAAATATTTATATATGTATATATTTTTACGATGATTTTTTTCCGAGGACCGCGGACCCCCAGTAAAGGCTTCGCGGACCCCCAGTAAAGGCTTCGCGGACCCCCAGGGGTCCGCGGACCACAGTTTAAGAACCACTGCTCTATATTTCTTCCAATTACAAAAGTAAATCAATAATTTTTAGATATGACGCTCATAGAGTAGAAGATTTGATCTTTACACTGTAATAAATTATATATTAATCATAAGGAGTCACCATACATTAAGGTTATGTGGATAACACATATCCAAACTTATGATATTAAATTTTATACTTAATAATTTTAACATATCTGGAAAAAATGATTTCTACTCTAATATTAATGGAGAAAAAACTTTAAGATATTCAATTTGTTGAAGCATGTAGCATCCCCTGTCTAAATATATCAAAATAAAAAAATAATTAGATATTAATTATATAAAAAATTTAAAGTTTAAAATCGATTTAAATTTACTTCCTTAGAAAGTGTGTTTCACTTAATTAATTAATATCATGGAAAATAAAAGTTGTAACAACTTCATTTTTAATATTTTTCTGATTTTTCAACTAATAGGTAAATAAATATCATTTTATAATTGGTGATCTATTCTCTATTATTTTTATTTACATTTTACGGAGCAGTTTGTTTATTATATTAGTAATGAGTCCCTCTCTTTAAATGAAAGTTTTTAATGCCTTTTAGACTGAAAATAATTATAAAGGTTAACATTTTTTTCCATATTATAATAAAAGGAAGGGATTGTTTTAATGGAACTAATGAGCTTAAAAATTAGAAACTCTATACCAATTCATTTAGTCACAAAAGAATATACATTATATAGAAAATTAAATGAAAATAAAAGCATTATAATGGGAGTCAAAATGAGTCTTTTCAATAATTGTTCTCTTATTTTCTATATTCAATAATAGAAATGATTTACATCCTCTTGATGAGAATATTAAAATATTGTTCGTTTGTATTTTTTATTTTATTTTATTGTATTTTTTGTTAATAATAATTATAATTAACAAATTGTGGTTGAAATTTCTTTAATTGTTCTACAAAATTCAATTAGAATAATTAAAAAGTATAAATTTTATAGGTCAACATAATAGATGTAATAACCTTAGTTTACAAGCTTTAAAAGCAAGACATATTCTGGATAATTTGAACTGGAATTTATTTTATGATAATATAGTATTAAGTTTCATTAAATTAAATTTATTTTACAAAGTATATTAAAATTATTTAATTTTTAACTTTAATAAAAAAATTAAATTTATATAGAATCTCAATTTTTATAAAGTGCCCGTGATGCAAGTCAAGAGTGGATCAATTTTAATAGGGGGAAGGTTCTAATAATCTCGTCATTGGACACTCGAACAGTGCAGTCGCTTGGTAACGATTGCAGAAGTTGCAATCGAAACGTTGTTTATATTTTTGTATTTTTTGAATAAATTTACAATAACAAATATCAATATGTGGTTTTATTTACAAAATTCCGTTATAAGGTTCTAGTAGATTTATTTTTTACTTTTCGAGCACTGAAAATGAAATGAGAAATAAAAATATTAAAATTAATATTCTTTTCATATATTTTTGTCGTTTATTTATTTTACCTTAATCTTAAATATTAATAGTTCATAAGGAATAATTTTTTTAAAGTACCGAGCAGCGGCTCAATAAACCAGGTACTATTAACTTAAAATACAAGTGCAGTTCAATAAGTCTGCGACATTTTGAATGAAATACAGGTTTTGGATAAAAAATTATTTTATTTTTTCACGTAGTCTCCTTTGAGCTCTAAACACTTCCTCCAACGATTCTCCAATTTTTATCCCTTCCCAAAAAATAAAATTTTCAAGGTTATCAAAATAAGTATTTATTCCGATTCAACCCAAAAAAAAACACTGTTTTGACTGCTGTTTGGTCTCTGGTGTGTTGTGGTGGGTTACGAATCGGCGCAAAAACTCGTTCTTATTACGGTTAAACAACATCCAACATTAATGAGCACACGAAAATCACTTTTTTCCATTTTCTTCTCAAATCACGAGGTAGTCTGCTATTAATGGATGTTAAATAAAAACTAAAAGACCCAACTGGTTCAAATTTCGACAGGGTCAACTGATAGTTGCCTGCTGATATGAGCAGTTTGACTATTTGATTTAAGAGACGGGAAATTTGAAAAGTCACGGGCTTATTGACCTGCCCTCGTAAATTATTTTAAAAAATATCGATTCCTTATTTTATAAACTAATAATAATTAAAATCAAACATTTTATATATATATATATATATATATATATATATATATATAGTTTTCAAAATTTAAAATCATAAATTCATTTGTTAATGAGATTAATATGATGAATTTATTGAGTTTCACGTCGACCTTTAGGATTTTAGAGTTGACCCCCGTTGTTTTTTTTTAAGTAAAATTAAATAATGAAACTCGAAATAAACTAGAATTAAAAATCCCTTAATTTGTTTATTTTTCATTGAATATTCTCGTGCAAAGTTATTTTTAATTTCTTTAAAAAAAAAAAAAAATAAAAATGAAACTTTTCATTTAAGTTTAATCATTTTCCTAATGGTAAAGACAAATGAATTCAGAGAAAGGGATTTGTTACTTGGCGACTGGTTTCCCTGGAGATGGAGCACTTCTTTTGGAATGGGAACTAAAGCTTACTTGTCTCCCCCCCCCCCAGGTAGAGCAAGCAAGGCGTGCGTACGAGGTCAAAGGCCTCTTGTGAAACCGTAGAAAGTCAAAATTGAATATGAAAATTTAATAAAGTAATCGAGTTGTTCGTCCAATGGCCAATCACTATGCTTATAAAATATTTCCGGGAGATTGAATTCAATATTGATATCTATAATAGGAACTTTTAATGATTACGGTATTACAATTACAATTAAATATGATATGATATAATATTCATTAATCATTAATTATTATATTATATATATATATATATGTTGAGATGTCTTCCTTTAATTATAAATTAATGATTTATCTCTGATTGTCATTTTTTAAATGAACTTAAATGTATGTATATGACCATAGTATAGTTTGTAGTTAAATAATTATATATATATAAATAGTTGTTATTCACATATAAGAATAAAGATCGGTAGGAAGAAAATTTTCAAATTACATATTCATTTCTAATAAACCCAATTAAATTCAATTTACAATTAAGATATATTAAATCTATCAATCCCAACACAACTCGAAAGTTCTTGGTATCAACAATCACATTCCTCCAAGTATCCCTATCCTGAGCTATCAACTCTTCCAACTCTTATTTTCTCTCATCTCTCTTACGACCCTTTCTACAATACATTATAAAACCACGGCGTCCTTGCTCTTCCAATCGGTCTCGCTACAAATATATTTTTCAACAGTCTTTCAACTCCCTTTTTTGCCACGTGTCCTGCTCATTGCGACCCTAACTATGTCTGGAGATGCATAGAGGTCATGCAATTCCTCGTTATGCAGTCTCCACCATTACCCTGTGACTTAGGGGCGGGAATTCCCGAGAAAACCCTTCAATTTTTATTTCCCGAAACATTTCCCGGGAAAAAACAAATTATTTTTCATGCTGATTATGATGCGGATACCGAAATCTTTATTTATTAACTGAAATAATCGTAATAAATATAAAATACAAGTGTACATACATACATTTGTCTTTTGTTATAATTTTTTTTTCCTTTTCTTTCTTTCTCTCCCTTTAATTTTTCTTTATAATTTTTCTATTTTTTGAGTTTTTTACAGTGAACTCTGACAGAAGGCAGTTGCCATTGCCAAATTATTTTGTATTTAACTTTTTTTTTGTATATATATATATATATATATATATATATATTAGTTATATGTGTAATAGAAATTGGCATAAGTTATAACTGTAAATCAACTTTTAGACAAAATTCGATTTCACAAGCTTGGGTCTGTTTTAATTGACATAACTGACACCATGGTAAAATAGTTCTTTAATGGGTAACAATAATAAAATACACTATTGCACTTGACCATTTGGAAAGAGAGTAATTTTCCTTACACCCTTCAAATTTACCCCTCTCCATCACCTGCCCCTTAACTTAAATTAATATAAATAAGCTGTCTTTGAGAGCGAGTAAGGTAAAGACATAATTATATTTTTTGATAAATAAATAAATATTATCATTTATTTATTCAAGAAATATATATACAATCATTCTGTATGTTATTTCAGTCCACCTTTTTGGGTGGTGACAAAAAAAATAGCAAAAACATCCAAAAAGCAAACAAAAAAAACCAAAACATATTTACATAATAACTAACACTCTGTAATCAACGATCATAAATGTCTTTAATTGAGGGCACACATATTCACTGAGTCTCCGAGTTTCAGTTTTCCATTTTTTAAGATATATACAGTAAAGAAAAACCAAAATAAGAAAAACAAAAATACAAAAAAAAAATGCCCAAAAAAAATAAATCGATAATAATGCAAAAAAACCACAAAGATAGAAAAAAAAATAAAAAGGAATAACTAATCGTTACTCTAATATGAAGGATCTCAGTTTTAGGCGACCCTAAATTGATTGCCCTTGATTGCCTCTCGTTTCTAAAATGTTATTTTCTAAACAAGTAAAAGAAAATAATTATGTTTATGTTATATTTTGATGATAATATATTATATCTTACTGAATTTTTTTTTTATTTTTGAATTAAATTTATTTTATTTTTTGGCAAAAACAACATTTATTTAACTTTTTCGTAAAACTTTTACGATTTTCACCTCAAATTTAGTATTTTTTTTATAATTTTATTATAATATGCATTTTTAAATTTCCCGATTCCCGGGAACAAAAATACTCCGGGAAAAATAACCCTCTACTGTGACCTTATCTTTCTTTGGCCCATAAATTCTGCTAATAATCCTATTTTGAAATAAGCTATATTAAAGCTTATATTTATAATAACAAATATAATAAAAACTTTTAAAAATAATAATTAAATAATCCATGATTTCATTATATATATTTTAGAAAGAAAAAAAATCCTTTTGATATTATAAAGATTTTGTAAAGTAATGTTCAAATAATTCATATTTTAACTGAAGAGAAAATTTCTCGCCTAATCGTTAGTTAAGCACTAAAACCATTGAGACTCTGTCTTATTTAAATTATTTATTCTACACTTACATGAAGGAGAATAAAATTTCATTTTAATCTAATAAAAGTTATGCCTACAAAGAGATTGAATAATTGAAATTATTCCAAGTAAGATGAGTTTAGTACAATATTTAAGCAAGGTTAATGATTATTTATTTATACTATGAATAGTTACACAATCAGAATGATAAAGAGGAGTGTAAATGAATCATTATACAATGTTGGTGCATGATTGATGATGAAACCATTGCCTCAAAACAATTGTTTCCGTTTAATTATTCTTTTTTTCACTATTATTATTATTATTCTATCAATATTTATTAATTTTGTTAATTTTTTTAATAAAATAATTGATATTAAATTGTGTTGTGTTAAAATTAATAACGGATCATAACCGTTAATAATGAGCAAAGAAGAAAGGAGATTTGAATAAAAGATTGCGAAATGTCATCGTCAATGTTTTTAGTTTAAAATATTAAAAATTAAATAAATAAAAAATAAGTTGACCTGTGGCCAGGTCCGATCCGACCGACGGTTTGAAATAAATTAATTTCCAGCTACAGAAACAATTTCAAATAATTTTCATATATCTATTAATGTAATAAAAAACAGATATGGATACATAAATAATAAATATAAACATTTTTAATTTTATTTTATTTATAATATATATGCAAGACCAGGCTGTGACGTCATGAATGGCTGGATGACGTCATATAATTTTAAATCAAGAAAAAACTAATAAATATGATTTTCCCGAGGATAAAACCAATACAAAGTGTATGATTCGTGGTGATATATAAAAAAATCTCATGTGAAATTTGGTGTGAATATAACCCTTCCCTTCCTATCGTCGATCGCTAATACTACCACTTCCGGTTTCCGGAATTGCACCAAAAGTTGATCAATTCATCATACTGATGCATTAAGTAAATATACCAAATTTTATCAAAATCCGTTGAGCCGTTCAAGCTGTACAGATCTATACGGACGGACAGACGGACAGACGGACGGACAGACATCATGCTAAAAATACTTTTTTCTGTTTAGAAAATGCATGATTCGTGGAGATATGTAAAAATCTCCACATGTGAAATTTGGTGTGAAAACAATACCTCCCTTACTATCGTCGGTCGGTACAAAACTAGAAAAACATTTAAATTATTAATGTCTGAATGTAATTTAAAGATTATATTTCTTCTTGGTAACACTCTAGTACTCCCAGTAACTAATTTTCTGTTGTTTATAATTAATAAATAAATATTGCAGTTAATGTTATTTTAAAATATTTATTGAATTATTATGCTATGTGATCTCTAAATTATATATCTCATCACTTTAACCTTTTTTTTGTGTTTTGAATGATAATTTGTGTTTTGAATGATAAATTCTTTTGGTAGAAAGGTTCTAAATAAGTACATTTCAATCTATTAGAACCTAAAGAATTAATCAAAATTGATTTTCTTGTTGTTACTCATTCATTCATTGTTAATTCGATCAGTTGTCATTATGGCTAAAATCGAAATGAACAAATTTCAATGTTGTTTATGTTCACCCTAGATTCTAATTTTCTTTTCCTTTATTCCGCCTCACTTCCGGGGTTGGTAAACATGAGTCCAAAGTTACGTTTATTTCCACCCTTGTTGTTTTTATTGTTAGCGAGTAACTTAAGTTTCTTTTGTCGGTCGATCCCGGCCCCCTGCCCCTACCCCCCTCTCTATTGCTTAGTCTTTTTGAGACAATTAGCCCCTTCTCCTTCTGCTGCTCCTGAAGAAATATGAGTCGGAAAATTGCTAACATCCGCGCGAGTAGAATAAATTGCATCTTATCTCGCGGCCCTTCCCCATCCCCTTTGGGGGTTGGAAGTGATTGATGGACCTCCATGCACCCTCTTCACTGACTCTCCTCTCTCACTTTAAGTCACTATATCTTTCGCTTTCCCTCATTCAACAACATTACTTTGACTTTTCGTTTTGTTTTTAAACAACATTTTTAAAATCTAATTGTCTTTCTCTTCTCGTCATTAATTTATGTCTTTAAGAAATTTTTATTTTAATGCCTTTCATTAAAAACAAAACACACTTTATAATCAAATGTTGAAAAAAATAAAAATAATAACAAATACAAAATTTTTAAAATATGAATTTCAATTTTATTTTTAAGAAAAATTTGAAATGATCATAAATTTCACTTTATAAGGAAATTAAAATTTTTTAAATAACTGTTACAAATTAGTTAATTACTGATTAATCAACTTGGTAACTTTTTACTTATTAGTATTATTGAAATAATATAATTTAAAAACAATACTCCTATTTATTTTCTTATTTGAAAAATTTGATATACTTTTTAATTTCCTCTCTCCTGTACAAATTTTTATTAAATTATATTAAGTTTATAAAACAGTTAAATTCTTAAGACAATTTTTATATGAAAAATTAATTATTACTGTAATTTGAATTAATTTAAATATTATGTATTTTGTGATGAAAACAATATATGTACCTACAATGATTATTACAAAGTGAATCCTAAAACAATGTATTGTTTTTGAAAAGTACTTAAATATATTAGTACTTGACGAACCCGTTGCAAACGGTGTTTGCAATTTAAGTTTAAATTGAATTTGTAACTAACTTCATAATGTTACATACATTCATACATACGACTGAAATTATATTTATTGATATTATATTATATAAATATTATATAAAAATAAAATATTTAGTTTTGAAAAAATACAACTTATATGTATATGGCCCTTTAATCTGTTGCTATTTTTTAATATGTTAAATTAAATATTTTAAAACTTTTAACAATTTTTAATTTCTTATTAAAATTTAAAAAAGTTCCAATTTAAATAGGACCACCCACATTTTCTATGCCCACCCAAAAGAACACACAATAATACAATATAAATAAATTTCTAAAAACGATGTTTGGTTCCAGGTGCGTCTTCCTACCGAACCGGTTCGGATACCGAAGAGGCTACCACAACAGATAATCCCACCACCCCATTTCCAACACCGCCACCAACATGCGCCTCCCCAACCATCTATCATCGGCCTGCTGTGTCCGGGATGAACCCCCTACACTCACCGGGGCTTGGAGGACATCGTCAAGCCTCCCCCTACCCCATCGAGTCGATTAATCTATCCGGTAGGACAGTTTATCACCATCCGAATAGTTAGACAAAAACATTTTCAATAGAATTTCCATGTGGGAATACAATCATGTATATACAATAAACCAGTGGTCGATATCATTAGAATTTTAATAAACACAATACAATCAAAACAATTTATATAGTCAAAACGATCTATCGATCTTAAAATTCAATAGCACTCAAAATTGTTATTCGTCTCACCATAAAAAATTTCAAACACAAAAATGTATAGTATTTAGTAGTTATTATTTATTATTATATATATTATTTTAAAATTAAAATACACACAAGACTAATTGTTCATTATCGACTTAAAAATTCTTAAAATAAAATTTTAAAATTTAAAACATCAATTACTTCTGAAAAATAATCAAAATCTTATAAAAATTAATCTTCTATTGTATTATGTTGAAAATTTGAAAATAAAAAAAAATGAGGAAATTTCAAAACAAAATAGTCAAGACTTACATTTCTTTGAAACCTAAATTGGTTATAATATGAGACGAAGTTAATTTTGTAGTTTGCTTCAATAATGTAGTTTAATTCATGCTTTTGTAAAGAGCATTTATTGAAAAAAAATATATATATATATAAAATTACTAAAAGAAATTTGTGAGTATGAATTATTGAAATCCGATCGTGACACCAGTTATCCCCACTATGAATAGCGCCAATAGATAAACAAGTTGTTAACCAGGTAATAATAATAATATAATACATATTTACTATTTACTAATGCTGGAGACTCGCATTATTTAATGAAGTAATTAAAAAATGATTAACAAAATTTTTTTATAGTTTATCATTATTAACTTTAGCTATATATAATCTTTCACTTGAGAAAATATAAAAAAAATATGTGAAACTATTTAATTTCAAGTTTTACAATTTTTTAAAGAATTTTACCCTTCCATTAAATTATTATTAAACTAGGTAACAGATGGTCAAAATGTCCACTAATTTTTCTTCTAGACAATGGTTGCGACAAATACTGACAATAATTTATTATGAAGATAATATTTGTCATTGTGCACGATTTCACTTAGAAAGGACAATATTTGACAATGGTTTCAGCGAACCATTGTTAATTCTTAATTCTATTTCCTCATAAATTCAATAGGGGACTGTAAACCAAACCCTCTGTCAACAAAGAGAGCCAGTTCCTTTTAAAACAGTCAATTGGGACTCACATTTAAATAAAGAATGCTTTCTTAATAAAACTTTCAACTATAAGATTATATGTTATACAATTTTTATTCTTAATCTATATTTCTATTATAATTTTTATCCGAAGGTATTCCCGTTAATATTAATGTGCATTATAGATGAAGATATATATATATTAATTAACTTATTTTTACTTTCCCGCATACTTCGTATAAGGGAAGTATTGGAATATCGTCAAAAATTTCGACTTCGAGATATCGATAGATCTTGACGATTTAGACCTCCCTGAGTCGGAAAATATCATTTTTCGAATTATGTCTGTGTGTGTGTGTGTATGGATGTATGGATGTATGTAATGTTTGTCTGTAAGCAAATTTACTCAGAAACTATTCAAGCTAGGACTTCGAAATTTGGTACACCCACATTATTCACAGTTTGTAGATTTCTATCAAAATTTCGTCAAAATCGGTTTACCGGAAGTGGTACTTTACCTACACTGGTTGCGTTTACCTTTCAAGTAAAGTACCAGTTTGCTTCTAGATATTTGCTTCATATTTTGTATATAGATTTAAAAATATGAAAAAAATTCAGATACCAAATTTCATCATGATCTGACTACCGAAAGTGACATTTTACCTATTCAAGTAGCGTTAGGTGTAAATTATAAATATATATATAATAGTGTTAAACCATTTTACTTTATAATTTAAATTAATTAGTTTGTTTATTTTTATTGTTGTTAAAACATAATAATAATAACCTAATTACCTATTTATATGCGGGAAAGTCTAGGGGAGGACACTCCCGATTTTTTAATATAGTGGAAGATTTCTATCGATTAGCCAGTTCCTGAATTTCTCAGTAGATGTTGACATTACGTGTATATTCTAATGATCATTAAGGTTATCCCGTGAACCCAAAGGATAGTCATTTTAGTTTTGAGTTGTTTTAAATAAACTTTGATTGAAAATAAGATTTTAAATTGATTCTTCTAATTTATTAATGTTAATAAACGAAATGTTTCAACAAGATATTAATATAAATTGAATTTATGCAAGCAATTTTTTAAAATTAGACCAATTGTCAGTATTTTGTCATATTCACAATATAAATTTAGTGACTGGCTCTTTTTATGCAATGCCGTGTTAGTTGTCTTAAATGAGCCGCTGTATATGCGCGCTTTTTCACAACTACCGAGTTTCGTAGCTAACAAATTACAAAGAAACAATTGAATAATAATAACCGACTGAATAAAAATCAACAATAATTATTTAGTTTAATAACATTTAAATAGTGATAATTAAATGAAAAATTAATTCGCAATTCAATTAATGATAATTAACTTATAATTAAATTATTAATAAATTAATAATAGTCTATTAATTATAAATTCATATTATAACGACAAGGTTAGGCTTTTACTTATCATTTGTTTTTTGAGATGGGGGGACTGCCCGCTCCTTAACTAGTTTAATGTATTGTGAATTATTCTTGGATTTTTTACAAATTTTTTTTAAGTGATCCTTTAATAGGAACCTTCCCCTATTTTCTATAATTCTTTTGACTTTTGAGTGAAAATTAATTCAAGAGTATATCTTAATAAATGTTTCGATTTTAAATAATATATATATATATATATATATACAGAGGCGGATTAAACGCCGGGCGGACTGGACATCTTTATTGAACAACAAATCTTTATTCGGTCGTGTTTGAACCCCGACTAACTTAAGAAAAAATAATCAATTTTGGGTCTCGACGACCACAGTATGTATTTTTTACATAAGTACTATATATGTAAGTATAAAACAGCCTAAATTATAATATAAACAAAATTTGTCTTTCAATTATAATTGTTAATAACAGAGGGCCCATTTCAATTTTACCGCCCAGGGCCCCCAATGAACTTAATCCGCCACTGTATATATATAATCTCTTGAAAATGGCGACAAAATGGGTGTCGAAACGTCGAGAAAACAATCTCACAAAAATACGTGATTATATCCCTGATAAATCTGATAATAATAATAACAATAACATTCACGGAAACCTAAACCAACATATATATATATATATCTTTAAAAGTTTATTCTTTTTGTTTTGATCGTTGAGATTAGAATCATCTAAAAGAGAATATTTTAGTTAAAATTTCCTAATTATTTACAAAGTCTATTCTAAATGTATGTAATTAATTATTCTTTTCAGGTAATACAACCCCAGTAAATCAACAGCCTGGCTCACGATATGGTACAGGGGGATCAGGGTCCGGGCGTCATTATACAAAAAAATCTTCCACGACAAACAATGTCTCTTCGGGTGGTTCTTCGATTGGTGGCGGAAGCGGCATCGGAACTCTTGGATCTCGAGGTGGGCGATTATCTGCTGCCTCCCGCCGCCACCACCATCAACAACAACAACATCAACAGCAGCAATTACAACAGCAACAACAACAACAACAACAACAACAGCAATTGCAACAGCAGCATCAGCAGCAATTAAGCCAGGCATCTACGCCGACATCCGGTAGTGACAATAATAGCGATCCTACGTATCCGGATGCGCTGCATATTGACACGGGTAAGCCAGCGATACTCACTTCAAATTGTTTCTTTAATTAAATTAACATCTTTTTACAATTAAACTAAATAAAAAGTATCATTAGAATTGCCTATTCACACTTCCATGATACAAAACATTCACAACACGGAAACAACAAAAGACCAAAACAGAAAACAATTTAAATTAAATCGTGTTTTTGTTTTTAATTTTATTATATCGATTAACTACGCTAATAAATTGGCATTGGATTAAAAGGAAGGGATAATATTTAAATTCATTTTTTTTTATAGATATTATATATTGATTTTCCTTTGGCTTTATGTTTATAGGGAAATTTTAAAGAAAAATTTCTACAACTTATAAAAAACTTTTTTCTTCTAATCTTGTTTAAGAAAACTTAAGTTTCTGATAACATTATTTATATTAAGAATATAATCAATTCTTTGAGGAATAAAAGATGGTAGGCAGACATTTGTTTGGAAGGTATATTCCACACCCCCTCGATACTAACTTTGGCAAATTCATAATTATTATTATTATTCTCAAAAATGAAATACTAAATTAATTAACTAATTAATGAATAATATATATTTAACAATCAAACAATTTTAATCCTTTGTAACTGCATCTAAATGTTTGAAATTTTATAAATTTTTTATTTATTTATTTATTTTTGTTGAAACAATATAATTAAAAACATTCTTAAAGATTAATTTTACTTAAAAGTATTTTTAATTGAAATTATCATTTTCTTCAGATGATTTAGGTAGTTTTAAATTCTACATTAATTTAAATTTAAAATTGGATCAAATGTGTGAATAAAATTTTACAAACAAGTAAATTTATATAATTTTATTTTTTGTAAAAAATCTAGATCTCAATCATGCTGTCTATGCAGTCTGTATAATAATAAATGCTGAATCGATTGAATTTTGCTATAGTCGGTGTAACCATCTGGTCTCTGGACATTTGTTTCATTGACCATCTGTGATTTTGTCGATAAATGTTATTTCAAGTTATTAGGTCAAAGTAGCAGTGCCAATAGCATATGAGTAGATAATTTTTATTTCTTTTTTTTTATACCAGTAATCTATATATCCAAACGGATTAGCTAAAATCTATCTATATGACATCTATTTATTTTACACATTTTGTAATGTGTATTTCTTTATATTATTTGTAATAAATTATTTAATATATATATATAAAATAAATAAAAAAATAACTCTGACTTTGTACGTCCTACGCAAGGACAAAGCCGGTTATATCATTGAGGTGTCTTATGATCAGTAGAACGGGTCCTCTCACCCTTTACCTTGATTTTCTTGATCGAAGGCGCTATTAAATAGCTTTCCCCAATGTTGTTCCCGGGGGCTGGGTTGACTCCGTCCCATGGTCCCCAGCTAGGGAAATTCCCTTGCCAGGCCCGGGACTTGAACCCGGGACCATGTGAATGTCAGGCAGGTTCACTACCCAATGGCGCCTTTAAAATAAATAAAGCTATAACAAATAAAAAAAATATTTTTTTTCTTTCGAATACAGTTTTTAATATGCATGTTATTTTTATTAAAATATATCTAATTTCTCATAGTAGGTATTGTTTGTTTTCGGATTGATCCATTTCAATTATCCATATGATCATCTTTTACTTTTATTTTTGTTTAGATTTTTAAATTGTTTATAAATGTTGAAATTTGTCAACAGTAGGACGCTAAGTAATTGATTAATCTAAATTCAAATTATTATATATATAATATATAATATAAATTATACCTACATACGAGATGTTGTCACTTGTTCCGTTCATTAGTATGACGAACTGATATAAAATTTCTCTTTCTCTAATCTCGAACAGTATAATTAATAGTTCTTAATAATTTTCAACTCAAATAAGTAAAACTATTTTTTTTTCATTTTTACTAATTCATTCCATGTTTATTTTATAAACATTTCCAAATATTTATTTGAATCTCTCCTTTATTTATTATATTAAAAAAATAAATTTAAAATTAATTATCTGACTGGGGTTGTTTGATTCCATTTCACTTCTATCATCAAAAAAAAAGAAGAAAAAAAAATATTTAAATCCCTTTTGTAGATATTCATTTAATTGACAGTTCCAATTAAGAATTAAGAAAGGGGAAGGTTGATTGTCTCTGACGACGGTGTCATCGAATGAAGGGAAGAAAGTGTTAAAAAAAATTAATGAACGTTTTGAGAAGATAGATATAAATTGAAGAAATGAGGGATATCCAAGAAGTAAAAATTTATATATACATATAAATGGAAATGTCAAAAGGACTGAAGGGCCAATTGCCTTTCTTATCAAAATGAAATCACCACCTATATTTTTTTTCTTAGATTATTCTTCTTAAATAACAAATTTATCAGTGAAACTATGACAAAAACTAGCAAATCAATTTTTGATAAAATGAACAACTCTAAATAAGATTCATTTATATATAATCTTAAAATATATTTTTTTAACACAATAAACTAATTTATCTAATTCAATTGTTTAACATTAAAAAAACAAAAAAAATAAAAATTATATAGGTTTAATTTAATTAGATCACTAATCTTCAGACGTTAAACTAGGGAAACTATTTAACTCAGTGATTCTCAGCCACTGTGCCGCGGCACTTTTGTGTGTGCCGCCAAATTTTACAAATGTAAAGTTCAAATGAAGAAAAAGTACTTATTTATTTTATATGTATGTAAAAAAAGGTAAAATGTTTTTGCGATCAGACTCTTAAACATTTCCGACTTTTTTTTTCAATTTTTTCAATATGGTTCTAAAAAAAAGGTAAAAATTGGTATGATTATTACACTTATCATTTGCTTTGTGTGCCCCCAAATTTTTAAACCGTTAAAAGTGTGCCGCAGTAAAAAAAAGGTTGAGAATCACTGGCATAGGGTGTAAACGAGTAGGTGTTGTAGAGTAGGAGGGAGAACCAACCCAAACGAAGTGTAAAGATTGAAGATTTCATAGTACATTTTATAATGAAATATATATAATAAAGAAACTATAGAAACGATATAATATAGAATGGGGGTAGGTGGGAGGGGGATGGTTGCTCCGGCCAGAAACATTTTCCACTGACTTAATTAGTATAACAAAATTATAAAATTCAATAAAGCAGTTTTAACCTTCACCTTGAAATTTGAAAACCATCATATTTGTAAATTAAATATTATATTTAAAAATTAAAATTATATTAATAAACATTAAATAAGTTATTACAAATTTTACTAATTTTAAATTTTATAATAATAATTGATTTATTTTTTCAAAATAAATTATAGATTTGATTTAAAAATGTTATTTATGTGTATTATTTATAATTATATATTAATTTATGTTCACATGTTAATATTATAAATATTAAATCGAAATATATAATAAAATATTTGTCTAAATTTTATTCAAAATTTTCTAATAAGTTTCTGGCCCACTCAAGTTTGATTGCTTTCAATATTGGTCCGAATTATAAAAAAATTGCCGACCTCTGAACTAGAGCATCAGATACTCTAAAGCCGGCCTTACTAATTCTATTAAATTTTTTTTTTTAAAAACAAAGAATTTGAATCTTTGATAATTATTAAATCAAAAGAGATTTTATTTTTATTTTTCAAATAAATCAAAAATAATTTTGTTATTGTTAAAGTCAAGAGTAAGTATCCACATTCTATAAGTAATAAATTAAATATATGAAAAAAATTTATTTTATTTTTATTGTTTTAATGAGAAAGATTTTCAGATTTTTAATCTCATTAAACGTAAATTTACATAATTTTTTTATTTTTTACCATTCTACTATAAATCCTTCTCTCTATCAATTTAACTATCTATCTCTCTATCTAAATATATGTGGTATATTCTTTATACATTTCATGTTTGAACGCATGACTAATTCGTCGAGGGAAAAAAAAACTCATTTTATTTTCGTCGATATCTTTCTCCATTGAACTACAAACCGTATTCACAATCGCAACAAACGAAATTTCTACTTCACGCATTTTTCTATTAAAAATGGTTTTTATTAACAAACATTTTTCGATCTACATTGATTACATTTGGACGTTATGACTTTCTGACAAACATTCATTTCAGAAGAGATAAAAAAAAATGCAATTTTTATAGCAAGTATATAAAGAAGAATAATGATGAACTATTTGCGAACACGACCCAACCAATTTACACAGTTATGATCTGGTAACATGATAGAAACCAATATGGAAAAATTAATGAGATTATACATTTACGTTTAATAATGAAATTTATTACAAGTCTGGATCATATTAGGATATGTATATGTAATAAAGTATATATTACTATGAACAGTCATAAAAAAATTCATTAGACATACAATTTATAAAAACTAACAAATATTTTCTTTTACTTAGATTTATTTGTATATTTGGGTAGAAATAAATACATCTGACATATTTAACATTCATTCTTCCATAATGTTTGTTTTTAAATGACCATTCTAATTTTGGCAACTCAATTCTATTAAAAATAAGATATTAAATAAATAAATAATAATATTCTTATTTAGACTTTTTCATTATACAATATTTTGCAGACAATCTTACAATTTGTTTTTCTAAGTTTTTAACTTATTTGAGAATCCAATATTCCAACATTATTAAATATTAAAATTTTAAATTATTATCAGGTTGAAACCCAATAGGATTTTTGCAAAATGTCCAATAAAAGTTTTTGTGTTTTTAGGTTTTATTTGATAGAGTATATGTAAATACAAATTTTTTTTTTTTTGAGGTAATATTGAGGGGATTTATTGAGCTTTTTTATGTGCAGCCACCGGTGGCTGTTACAACTCGAATATAATAACATTATAGAAGGCACCACGTCCGCCAAGCTGCAGGAAACTGTGGGCCACGTCGACTACCCTGAATAACAATTTATATGGAATCACGGGGTGTCCAGCTCAATGGGACGGGTGAACCTCGAACGCCAGATGGTGTTGCAGGCGAAAACGGTTAACTCTTCAGGCTCCCAAAAGATGGCACCGCAAAATGACCGCAGATCACCCCCTCCCACAGGCCTTCCGAATTCACTGCAATTATTTGAATATCAAACTCGACACCCACATACCATCCGTATACATAATATTCGAAACAAACCCATAAAAATGCGTTGGATTAATTATTCTTAGTTAATCAATGATTAATGGATTTCTTGTGATCTTTATAAATAGTATATTTATGGAAATAGAAATGATTATTTATTTATTTATAAATTTCCTTCTCGCTAAGAACAATTCGTATGTGTTTCTCTCGTTTCAAATATTGACATTGAAAAAAATTTTTAATCCATACATATTAAATATTAACAAGAACATTATTCGTTTATTTTATTTATGTAAATTACATAAAAGATGGTGGAGTTTTCTGTTAATTTAAAAATTATTTATTTGGATATAAAACTAACATTTTTGAAAAAAGCATATTTGATTTCTGTAATGCTAATTTTATATCTCAATAAATATTTTTTAAATTTAGGGAAATTTTGCAATTATCACTAATTAAAAAAAATTGTGTTAATATATATTTAAATTCAAATATCTACTGGGCAAGGTGAAGCTGTCGCCCTCTTGTGATCATAAGTCATACTATAACTGTCAAAACATTGCCCCCCACCCCCAATTTATATGCAAATTATATTAATTTTTCTCCCGTAAACACGAAATTTCCAAAAAATATTTCATATCAAAAATCAATCAGGATAATCTAAGGTACGCACTGGTATTTTTTTTCCAATCCGTTGAGGGGACTAGATGATTCCAGTACCAAAAAAGATAATTTCTCTATACCATCTGAGGGGAATAAACCCCTCCTCATTGGCAATACAACTGATTAATAAGAATTCATCATTAATTTTAATGCTATGAAATATTTTTAAATACGTTCAAAATTAAAATCTATCCTGAAATCAATATTTATTTTTCAAAATCCGTTGAAAAAAAATTAATCGGAGCAATACAAAAGAAGTTAGTTACTAAAAGTGATTAATCGCTAATTAATTACAATTAATTAATTATAATTCAATTATATATTTCTTCTATACCTTCTAGGTATCCATTGAAATATCTATAAAAATTTTCAAAAGTTTATCTCAATAAAAAGTCGATGAAAAATCGATTTCAATTTGTCAAAAAAGCGAACAGACAGAGAGACAATCGCCAAGTGAAGTTAAGAAAAACGTTATAAAAACAACAACCAAACCAGTTTGTTCAAAAATGAGATTCTGAAAATTTAAACACCATTTAATTCAACTACTTATTGGACTCTATTGACTTCTATATATTGTGTGAATTGGTAATATTAATATTAATATTTTTGTATTCACATTGCCGAACATGTATAGATAGGTTCTCTAAACTGAGATAGGATCAATCGATTGTCAAGGGCGTGGCTTTTAATAAATTCTTATAAAATATTTTTACAAAAAGTATAATTTCTGGGTTTTTGAAAAAATAAATTTATTGATATTTTCTATGATACAAATCAGGACATACGTATAGTATAGAAAGAAAGGTATTCATTATAAAAGAGCCAGTTATACAAGTATATATACATATTGTATTGCAAAACCGAGATTCATCAAACAATGTTAGAGTACATGTTAATTTAGAAGAGTAAAAAACTCTAATTTCCATTATCTTTGATTATCTCTTACTCTTAGAACACATACATAAACTACCATCATTATCTCAGAGAGCTATTCAAAAACTAACTTAATTTATATAAGAAAATAATTATCTTTAAATATCTTTAGATAATATAAAAAATAACAAATATTAAATTACCAGGTTACACTGATCCAAGGGCGGTGATGGCTACAGGTGTATTACCTTTTTATTCTGAGTTCAATAAAAAGTTTCATATTTTCCACCTTTCTTTACCAAATTTTATGAAAAGAATAAAAACATGAAAAAATAATTACTCTTTCTGTTTAATTGCTATTAAAGTTTATAAAAACAATTAATTTCCAAAGGGGAACTGAATAATATTTTTTCTGAAAAGGGACGGTAAGCCATATTAGTTTTGGAACCACTGAATTAAAAAAAAATTTACATTTCTACCCCATCTGAAAAATTATGTTGTTTTTTTTATTTTAATTTTTGTATCCGCTTGATACATCGACTATAGAGGCTTGTAAGACCTAAAAAATAATAGAAAGCTATTGTTCCTGAAAATCGAAAGTGGGAGGAAATGGAAGGGGATGAATCCTTAATATATATTAATTTCGCTCGAAGGCTAAAAAGAGGAATTAATATAATATTGCGATAGTTACCTCTTCTCTTCTATCGCACCTTGAAAATTAAGTGGACTGTAATAGAGGTCTATGTTTAATATATTAAGAATTTGGAATTGAAAAAAGCTCGCTAAATAAACACTATAATCAACTTTTACAATATTTAATTAAATTAAAATTAGGTTCAATTAAAAACGGATTAATTATATTTAGGGTCACCTAAATATTTTTATATATCAACTTAAATCTAAATTTTCAATCTAAAATTAATATAGTTCAAAGTGTTCATAAGTGCACTTATCTGACCACCGGGAATTGAATTAAATGGGGGTTTACGCTGCCGTTCGCTGCCTGGATGTCTTCTCTGCTGGTTTCGCAATTGATCCAACGATCAATTGGCTTTGGACCCTCCTCGAGTTTCCAACGGGTTGAATGGACCAGCACGGATCCAAAGTAGAGATGATCCCCTTCAGGAATCACTGGGTTTGCCCCCTCGGAACAAACTCTGGAGCACAGGACCGGCGGCTGCAATCTGTAGCCTCGTCGACGACCCCAAAAGCACCGCGTTCGAGTTGTAAATTCGAACGGGTCGAATAAGGCGTCGGTGGGCCAAAAAGCCCCAGTAAGCAGTGGACGAGCAGATAAAAACAACAGGCCGCAGCGACAGACAAAGGCAATAGCACTCGGGCGACAGGGACAACAGCAGCGGGGGTTCAGAGAGCTCGGCCTGTCTTTTTATATGTAGATAGTAAGGGAGGGGGGTGGTCAACCTCATGAATTTATGACAATAACAATTAAATATTTAAAACTATAAATGAAATTAACTTAAAAATATTAAACTACATTATATAATTAATTAACACTAATATTTATAAATATTAACTTAATTACTATTTAAACTTAGTCAGAGGGCGGGAATTCAAATTTATTTGAATTCAGGTTCCATGCGGAAACATCACTCCCCCCCTTGACGGACTGTCAAAATCTATTTAAATTTACGTTATCGGGTAACAATGTAATTTTGTTGATCGAAAGGTTATATTCTCCCCTCTCGGTCTTTATTTTAACCCCCTGTACCAAATTGTCCTTTCCTCGAAAGGTTTTAATGATTTTCCCCAGTTTCCATTGCAAGGGGGACACGCCGGAATCGGGTATCAATACCAATCTATTACGCAAATCATTAGGGTTCTCCCGAAACCACTTTTTACGAGATTGCCGATTGGTTGAATAACTTTGCCTAGGATCACGCCTAGAGCCAGGTAGCCTATTTTCCCCTACCCTTTCCCCATTGGACCCTTGTTGATATGAATTAATATATTTACAAGGGCCCATTAGAACCCACCCCAGGTGGGTGTCTTGCGCTTTTGGTAAATCCCTTCCAAATACTTTCGTTTTCGATTTCATTAGAAGGGGATATATTTCTGCTCCGAGAATTATATCAATGCCTGCAGGTATGTTAAATTCTGGGTCGGCTAATTTATTACCTGCCGGCAGTGTGAAAGGGGGGATCCTTACCTGTTGTATTGGCTGTTCACTTGTTAATTTTTCCAAAACAAGAGGAGCTATTTTATAATTTTGCGATGTACAGAAATGAGGGCAAAAGGTGAGCTGAACCTTCCCTTTTACTCTCATTGACCGGCCACTCAAATTGAATAGACTTGTAGAGGTCTTTTCAATTTTATGACCGAGTCGTTTCGCCATTGAAAGCGAAACACAGCTTACCTGTGCCCCACTATCTAATAGACACCTAGCCTTTATCAATTTTCCCTCGATGTCTATTATCTGTACCTGCGCAGTTGCCAATAGTGATGGATTAAATAAATTATTGTTACACTCCGCATTCGACTGCATTATATGCGTTTGTAACGCATCTACCTTTAAATTAATTGCCTTATGATTATGCAACATTTTATTTAATCTTTTATTGCAATGAGCGCAAGGAGGTTTAAAACAGTCTGCCGCAGAATGTTTTAATCCTAGACAATTGAAGCATCGCTTCAATTCCCTAATTTTTCTCTTGCGCTCGTCAAGGGATAATTTTTGAAATTTATGACACTCTTTCAAAGAGTGTTTTTTATCACATATGCTGCAATTGAATGGGAGCCCGCCCGTTGAATGAAAAATGCCTGCTTTTTTAAAATTTGGTTTTTCCCTTCCCTGATCTATTGTTTTATTGCCCTTTTCAATGCTCAGGCCTGGCTGAGCTCCTAGGCAAGAATTATACCTCCTTTCTAAAAAGGCCAATATCTTTTTAATGCTCGGCAATTCGAAATTATTATTTTCAAAGTACCATGCCCGCTTTGTTTCGTAGTCAACTTTCTCTAGAAGAGAGAAAGTCCAAAGAGGGTCACAGTCATCTATTTGTATCTTCAACGCCTCAAGATTGTTTAAAACGTTCTGAAACGTTGAAAATACTTTGAATAAACTATTCGCCGATTGTGAAGTGGCTTTAGGGATATCAATAATCCGCCCAATAAACCGGTACACGATTTCCGATTCCCTATTGTATCTTTTATTGAGGGTGTCCCATACAATTTTGTAATTCTCACCCTTCATTGGATACATGCCCACGCATTCTAAAGCCTCCCCTTGCAAGGCTCCTTTTAAAAAATTTAATTTCTCGAGAGAGGATAAATCATCTCGATCTCCTACAATCGAAGAAAAACTATTTTTGAAACTTTCCCAATTCTCAATTTTTCCAGAGAATTTGGGAATATCTAATTGAGGCAGCCTTGGCTTTGCCATAATTTTAGGCCTATCGCAAGTCTGCCTACGAGCCTCTAGCTCGTTTTTAATCTGCCTAATTTTTAATAACAGGCCACCCGACATGTCCAGAATCCGATTGATCATCTCAGTTGTTTCTTCATCTCCCAATGAAGCATCTGAGAGAACATCTGAGTTCACCTCGTTGATGCTTACATTGGAAGATTCCAACTGGACCAATCGGACTTCCAAAACATCCGAGTCGGCCTTACAAATATCCCCCAAGGCGGAAGTGATGGTGTGCACAGAACCTGCACATATATTTAATTTTCTGTTTAATAATTTAAATGCCCTCGACATTTTAAAATTTTTATTTAATTTTAATTAATCTACCTAGGAGACTAAAATTATTTATTTAACTAATAAAAGATCCTTTAAAATATTAATTTTAAACGAACCTTTTAAAACTTTAGCGACCTTTTTTCAAACAAAGGACAAAGAAAATGAATGGAAAGGAAATTTGCTATTGCAAGGGTCAGGTAACAAAATATTCCAACTGAATATAATGTTTATTGCAATTCTATCCCAAGAACAAATGCTTTCTTTTGAAACTAATATAAAATTATTTATATTAAATTAAAACCAGATAAAATCTTCAATTTTATCCGGCTAAAGAAGGACCAAAAAATTTAATGATGTATCCGCTTGATACATCGACTATAGAGGCTTGTAAGACCTAAAAAATAATAGAAAGCTATTGTTCCTGAAAATTGAAAGTGGGAGGAAATGGAAGGGGATGAATCCTTAATATATATTAATTTTGCTCGAAGGCTAAAAAGAGGAATTAATAAAATTACGATAGCAACCTCTTCACTTCTATCGCACCTGGAAATTTAAATGGACTGTATTAAAGGTCGAATGTTTAATATATTAGGAATTTGGAATTGAAAAAAGCTCGCTAAATAAACACTATAATCAACTTTTACAATATTTAATTAAATTAAAATTAGGTTCAATTAAAAACGGATTAATTATATTTAGGGTCACCTAAATATTTTTATATATCAACTTAAATCTAAATTTTCAATCTAAAATTAATATAGTTCAAAGTGTTCATAAGTGCACTTATCTGACCACCGGGAATTGAATTAAATGGGGGTTTACGCTGCCGTTCGCTGCCTGGATGTCTTCTCTGCTGGTTTCGCAATTGATCCAACGATCAATTGGCTTTGGACCCTCCTCGAGTTTCCAACGGGTTGAATGGACCAGCACGGATCCAAAGTAGAGATGATCCCCTTCAGGAATCACTGGGTTTGCCCCCTCGGAACAAACTCTGGAGCACAGGACCGGCGGCTGCAATCTGTAGCCTCGTCGACGACCCCAAAAGCACCGCGTTCGAGTTGTAAATTCGAACGGGTCGAATAAGGCGTCGGTGGGCCAAAAAGCCCCAGTAAGCAGTGGACGAGCAGATAAAAACAACAGGCCGCAGCGACAGACAAAGGCAATAGCACTCGGGCGACAGGGACAACAGCAGCGGGGGTTCAGAGAGCTCGGCCTGTCTTTTTATATGTAGATAGTAAGGGAGGGGGGTGGTCAACCTCATGAATTTATGACAATAACAATTAAATATTTAAAACTATAAATGAAATTAACTTAAAAATATTAAACTACATTATATAATTAATTAACACTAATATTTATAAATATTAACTTAATTACTATTTAAACTTAGTCAGAGGGCGGGAATTCAAATTTATTTGAATTCAGGTTCCATGCGGAAACAATTTTTATAATGATTATTTAATACAAAATAAAATTTTGACAAAGATATAAAAAAAATCTTAATTATAAATACAGGGTGTCTCAAAAAAATGTACTAACACTTTGAATGACTATAAAAACATTATTTATGAACATAAAGACAAGTTTTAAGGCTTGAATTACAGAAGAGAGATCTAATTAAAGAATAAAAGAATCATGTTCGCAAATGTGCAAATTGATGACCGTTATTGTCCAGACAAGGCTGACAACGTGAAGCAATGGATTCACAAATGGTACGATACAGTTCATTTGGAATTTCGTGACATTATCTTTCAATTTCCAACTCCACACTGTTACCCCTTGTAAGTTTAAATGGTGTTCAACTGTAGCATGAGGATTCGCAGCACCCCAGGCGATTAATTGAGCCATTCAATTTAAAGGTGGCTTCATCGCTCCAAACGATTTTGTATGGAAACCCTGCATCTTCTGCCCATTTTTTCAGGTATCATTCACAGAATTGAACTCTCCGGTCAGGGTCATCTTCATTGAGAGCATAGAGAGTGTTGGAATGTAGCATTTCTAACGCAGACTCTTCAAGATGCAATTTTTTAGAAACCCTGTATTTACAAACTTTCTATCCTTTGAATTTGACAAACAAAGGTTCTCTGCTTAAACTGGATGAAGGGTTAGTTCTCTTTTAATTTGAATTCTTTTCAAAAAATTCAAAATCTTAGTTCTTATTAATACACAAAATAAAAAAAAAACAAAACAAACTGAAATCAACATAATCTGCAAACTTCAAAAAATATTATTTTTTAATTTTCAACTTTTTGCAATTCTATTATATTCGTTGTCTTTATTAAAGTAATTATCTAAATTCATTTAAGTTTTTAATCAAAGCGAAATATGAATAATAATGCTAGGATTAAAATAATTTGTTCAAGTGGAGAAGGGGAAGTTAATATAAATTAAGAAGTAGATTCAAGGCAGGATGAGATTTCAAGGGTCGTCATTTGAAATGTCTGTTCCCCGACAGCGATGACAATTAGGAGGATGTCAACGAAGAGGATGGAAACTGACAAGGAAAGAGGGATTCTTTTCTCATAATCAATTAAGATTAAGTAATGGAAATTGAAATTCTGATGAGATCTCCTGAATTCCAAACTATCACATGGACGGAAATATCATTCTTTATCTTGTCATTTTTATAATCCTAAATATTTACATATTAAAATTATATATGTTTAATAATTTTTTCCTGATTTATAAAATTTCATATATTTATTAAAAAACAAATGAGCTGTGGCTAGGCATATAACTGACCGATGATTTGAAATAAATTAATTTCCAAACAACATTATATATGTACTTATATATAGTAAGAAAAAATATATTTTGAAAACTTGAATGAAAATGACTAAATTATATTATCTTGGTTTTTATTTTTAGTTTAATTAATCAATTATTAATTACTACTATGTTTCAAATGAAAAATTTCCGACAATGAATATAAAATTAATACTTTGTAAACTACCACTCCGGATATCCACCAAAAGTTGATGAATTCATGCTACTGATGCATTAAGTAAATATACCAAATTTAAGCCGTTCGAGATGTACACGTCTATAGGGACACACAATGGACAGACGGACGGGCAGACATCATGCTAAAATACTTTGTTTCTGGTAACAAAATGGATGATTCGTGGAGATATGTAAAAATCTCCACATGTGAAATTTGGTGTGGGAACAAAACAATAAATAAAAATGTAGTTTAACAAAATTCATATCAAGTTATTTATATTTATGCGATTTAAACAATCATAATTTATTCTATTAATGCAAACGGACATTATAGCGTCTTCAGGAAAGGATATTTAAATTTATAGATATATTTAAACTTTATAAATGTCAAAGAAAGTTAACCAATATTGTTTTTTTTTAATTTGTCTTTAATAATTTCATTATTTTTTATATAAATATATAAATATTTAGTTTTAGAATATTTATAATATATATTTTATTTTAGAATATATATATAGTAGGTATGTATAAAAAAAAATTACGATAAAGTTGTAAATTAACAAGAGAATGGGATGACATCCTACATCCCTCTCACCATCAAACAATAATTGTCATTGTGTTTTAACAAAGATCAATAATCAATATATTATATATAATATATTATAAACGTTGTTTGTTGGTTGGTTGTTTGAAAAGTATGTGGGAGGGGTGGGGGTGGGGGGGTGGGATGATGCTCATTGAGTTCTCCGCTGTTTAATTAAATGAGTCTGCCCAGTCCATTTCCATTCCTCTCTATTGACATTCAATTGATAATAAATGTTCACTTTTATTAGATCCACCTCGAGTGAGTTTCTCTCATTAGCGCGATATATGTCCCAGTACTGGGGTTCTTGCGCCCTTCCGATTTCAAATGAAATCACATTTGAGTGATCTTCATCAATAGAATAGGCCAGGCGACGGATTGGTGTAGTTTAATTAACATGGGCGCTTAGTTAGTAGACAGACACGAGGAAACCCATTCAGGCTGGGCACGAATTCTATATTGTATGCCATCTTGACTTTCGACTCAGTGATTACATTGGTTTCTAGCAAATAATTGAATCAGTTAGGGATTCTTTTTCAAATTCCTATCAAGTTAAATCATCAGGATAATGAAGTTTTTAACGATTCACTCAACTATCAATTTAAATTTAGAAACGAGTTAATTCGAATTATAAGTTCTATTTTTATATAATATAATAATAATAATAATAATAATAATAATAGCCTTTATTAGTTCTTACATGTACATAATCATATTAAATAGTAATATAAATACAATAATAATATTTACAAATTTATATACATTTTTTTTTTTTTTTTTATTTTTGTATGGAACTAGGCCCTTTTAGGGCATAGGCCTCTCCCAGTCTTTTCCATTTTGACCTATCTCTTGCAGTCTTCATCCAGTCTATTCCGACTTCTCTAATGAACTCTCTAGACCATCTATTTGGCGGTCTTCCTCGATTTCTGGTTTTATCCAATGGACACCATTCGGTAGTGATTTTTGTCCACCTATCGTTGTTCATCCTCGCCACATGTCCTGCCCATCTCCATTTCAACTTCCTTACAGCTATGTTGATATTTTCCACCTTTGTTTTCTTGTAAATATCGGTTATTCGTTGCTTATCCATCCTTCTCACACCAAGTATACTTCTTATCATACTTCTCTGAGTGGTTTCTAATTTTGTCGATATTTTTACTATCTCGCCAGAGATAGTATTGCGATCACGAAAATTTTCGATGTTGAGATTTTGATGTTTTTATACGTTTTGAAGGTTCCTGAATCATTTTCACTAAGGTTGAGAAAAATGTCTGTATGTGTGTGTGTGTGTGTGTGTGTGTGTGTGTATGTGTGTGTGTATGTATGTAGGCAAGATTACGCAAAAACGGTTTGAGCTAGAATGATGAAATTTGGTACATGGACATTATTCAAAATTCATAGTTTTCTATCAACTTTTGAGAAATGTAGGTCAACCGGAAGAGGGTCATTACCTACAACGTTTTGATTTTTTTTCCTCTAAAGTGACCGTAAAAATAAAGATATATGTTTGATAATTTTTCACATGATTAATAATTGTATAAAACTGCTATATATAGAATTTCAGCTTGATTGATTCGCTAAAATTACCAGAATTAATTTTTTAACACTGCAAATCTCACGCGCCAACACGTAACGTGGTGCCATCAACAAAAAGCCAAACATGCGCTGGTTTAATATTTATTATTTATTATTTATAATTTATAATTAATTAAATTTAATTTAAATATAATATATTATGTTATTTAATCCAATTCAAATTGCGAGATAGTCGAGTGGAGACACTCCAGCTAATTTCTATCATCGTCCATGTTTGTGAGCCATAAGTAAGTTTTTTTTTTTTTTTTTTTTTTTTTTATTAACTCATTTTATTTTTACAATCTGTCCCAGAGGGACAATAAGTAAAATTAGTATACATTTTGCGTACAATTATTTACAAGTGTGATAGAAATAAAACAAAAAAGGGCCCGCCCAGAGGCTGCCACATTTATTTTAAAGAATGCATTTTAATTAGGTGTTCTTACAAAGCGTTTCTTGAGTGTAAGTCAAAGGGGTCCATTCGCTTAAGACGGCAGGGCCTGGATTCCTGGAGAAGATTATTGATTAGTTGGTTAGGGTGCCTGTTCAATCTTTCTAGGTACTTGGCACTTTTTGATGAGCATTCATCAATGACCGATTTTATTTTCAAATCCTTGTGAATCAAGGCGTTTGCGACGTACCAGGGAGCACAAGTAATGTCCCTGAGAATTTTATTTTGTAGCCTTTGGATCTTCATCATATTTGATTTACTGGCTGTGCCCCATAACTCAATGCCATAGCTCCACTTGGGTTTTAAAATGCTGGTGTAAATGAGTAGTTTGTTGTTTAAGTTTAGACTGGAGCGTCGACCCATCAGCCAGTAGAGTTTCCTATACTCAAGTTCGACTTGGGCTTTTTTAGCAGCTATGTGATTTGCCCAAGTAAGACGCCTGTCCAGATGAATGCCCAGGTACTTGGCATGGTCGCATTGTGGTATAGTGGAGTTATTTAACCGTAGAGGGGGACATCTTGGTCTTTTTAGTGTGAAGGTAACGAAGGAGGATTTGTTTGAGTTAACCGTCAGGCCCCATTTCAAAAACCACTTTTCGAGTTGATTTAGGTGGTCTTGTATTCTGCTAGTGATCACTTCGCAGTTTGGATGAGATGCCAGAATTGCAGTATCGTCAGCGAAGGAAGCTATATTTGTAAAAGGGGAAGTCGGAATGTCAGCCATATATAAAAGGAAGAGAGCCGGTCCTAGAATGCTGCCCTGTGGGACTCCAGCTTTTATTTCCATTAGACTAGAGCAGGCATCACCATATTTTACCAGAAAGTATCTATCCAAGAGGTATGATTTTAAGATACTTGTGAATTTTTCTGGTAATTTCTTACTGATCTTAAATAGTAGGCCCTCATGACTGACTTTATCAAAAGCTTGGGATATATCAAGGAAAACAACACCGCAATACGATTTAGTCTCGAGGGAGTCCTTGATCTTTTTGACAACTCTATGCACCTGTTCGATAGTGCCATGTTCACCACGAAAACCAAATTGACTATCAGCCATAAGTAAGTGTTGGTAAGATACACTTTTTAAAAACTTTTATTTTAGACGATATATCTAATTCTTTGTTTTTTAAGATAAATTTCAAGCCCCAAAACTTACCCCAAGATATTCCTATTCTTCTTGTTAATTCTTCATATGTTCTTGATTTATTAAAATTTAGTTTTTGACCCAGGTAAATTATTTCTTTTTTACATATGATGGGCGGTTCATTTTTTCCATAAGAAATATCTCTTTCGTCGCAATTTGTAATTATAACTGTTTTTTTGTTGTTGATTTTGAGGCCTATTTTTTTGCTTTCTTGATTTAATTCTCTAATCATACTTTTTATTTCCTTTTTTGAGGTCCCTATAACGACCACATCGTCAGCGAATCTTAGATTACTTAAATATCGTCCGTTCACTCTTAGGCCCCTCTTTTCCCATTTTAGTTGACGGAACACTTCTTCTAGAGCACAGTTAAATAACAATGGTGACAATGGATCCCCTTGTCTAACGCCTCTCTCTACAGTAAAGAAAGGTCCAGGATCATCAATAATAACTCTTGCCTGCCAATCCTCGTATATTTTTTTGATTAGGTTGGTATATCCAGTGTCCACACCTTGAGATATCATAGCGTGAAAGACACTCTCTTGATAAACCGAGTCGAAGGCTTTCTCGCAGTCTATGAACGCTAGGTAAATTTCTATTTTATATTCATTTTTTTTTTTTATATAATATAAATTTATTTAATTTTTTTATTAATGAAAATAATGAGATGAGATCTCTTCTATTCTTTTAGATTATATTGTATAATAATAAATTGTTTTCAAAATAAACAAATTATATAGTAAATATTTCTATGAATTCTTTTAATAATTTTATAAACATTTAATAATGTTTTCTACTTATAAATAAACAAAACAAAATAAAAGTGAAAAATTGATAAGCTTTAATAAAATATTTCTCTCTTATTTTAATATTTTAATTGTTATGTTGATTGCATTTTTATGTATGTACATTTGTGGCGAACAGTAGAAATAAAATAGAAAGGAAAAAAAAAACATTAAGTTGTCCCATCTGAAAAATCACCTCTTTGGCTCTTATTGTTATAGCAACGCGCTCTTATATGTTATAATTATTAATAAATAAAAAAATTATAAAATTTTCATTAAATACAAATGATTTAATATATTTTGTTCAAAACACTTTTTTATTCGTGTAATCTCCTCACATTCAATTTTTTTTTTTTGCAAAGAATAATATATCAAGTAAAATCCTCCAAATTTAATTATTTTTTCAAATCGAAAAATATTTTAATCATTTATTTAAAAATAAAATTTTATATTATAACAACATATAATATTTCAATTTTTAATCCTTATATAATACATTTAATTGGTTTTTGTTTAATTTATAATATAAAAAAAAAAATTATTTATAAAATAAATTAAATTGAAAAAAATAAGTAATATCTATTTTAAAAATAAAATCATTCTTTTTTTACATTCATTGGAATCCTTTTCTTTAAAAAAAATTCTTTAGCAAATGAATGAATAATTTGTGGTGTGAATAAAGAATTCAGACGAGTCAAAATAAACATGCCTAGTCAGTCACCTCCAAGGAGGAAGAGTTGGAGTTTAATTAACAGTAGTAGGGAGAAGGGGGAACGAACCACTTCATGGGTAAACAAACTTGACTCCTTTAAAGGGGTTTTCAAGGGGTCAGTCACTATTGATTACATTGGAATCCGAATTAGACGAAAATCTTATTAAGAAAGTGAATTAATTTGGAAATTGCATTATATATTATAAAGAACGTTATGTGTGCATTTATTTTAATCCAGGAAACTAATTTTGTTATATGTTTGATATATATGGTTAATTTTAATTAAAAAAAAATAATATAATAAAAATTGTAAATTTTTAAACTACAGACAATATTGCAATTTCTATAAAAATAACTCTATCTATCAATTAAATTGAATTAAATATATATTAATTAGTAAAAAAATATATTTATTATAATAATCATAATAATTTTCAAATGAACAAATGAATTTAATTTGAATTTGAATTACAAGACAAAATTATCATCTAAATCAATAAATATATAATTAAATTAAATCTACATATATAATTTAACAAAATACCAATTTTAATCAAATACCTTGTTTACTGGGAATTTGTATGTAATTCAAAATTGTGTGTTGTTCGAACATTAAATTAAAAAAGCTTATCTCATCTCATTATTCATTTGATTAAAGTTTGAAGAAGGGCAAATACGACTGATTTTTTTTTTCTTTGCTCTAGAAGTTTTATTTACAAGTAAATTATTCGATTTCAAATTAAAGTTAATTAATTAAATTTGAAATCAATGAATTTTTCATGATCATTAAGACTTCTTTACCATAAAACTGAAAAAAAAAAACAAAAACAAACTAAACATTGATTTTGTGAAATGAAAATTTACAAGATTACTTTCAATTTGAAGGAATATTGAAGGAAAGTAACATAATCAATCCAAAAATCGTAATTAGCAGTTCTCTAATTAAAAATATGGTTTTAATAAAAATTTAATGCTTTTCAACTTTTTCATAAAGTTAGAAATTCTTTACAATACTGTTCCATGATCAAAAGATTTTTATCATTCACATAAATAATTAAATTATTTAGGTATATTTAAATATATTATATATATAATATAATATAATATATATAATATGTGTTTTATATATTAAATATAAGAATCCTTGAAAAGCTTTATTTCTCATTTAGGATAAAGGAATATTGGATTTTTGTTTATAACACATACGTGTAGTAAATTATATTTTCTAAGATCGATTAGAAATCACATAGATAGATGTTTATTGATGTTGAAAGGAGCTCGGAAGAGGTGAAGAAGGGAGTAGGGATGCCAGAAGGGCATAGTTTAATTAACACAAGCGAGTTGAGGGAGAACTTTAGGCCCTTGCAAAGTAAACAATCTTTAACTTTGACGAGGACGATTCTATTGATTTAGACATTTGGAATTCGAAAGGAAAATCTTGTTAAATACGAAAACGTGATGGAAACTCAATGATTGGGAAAAGAAGTTAGAAGTACCATATACAATTTATATATATATATATATATATATATATATATATATATATCATGAGACTTATTTGTTTGAATAATTTCAATTTAATTTTCAATTTTAATTGCTTCGAGATGAAAATGATCTAATAAAATTTGAGTTTATTCTTCATTCTTGACATCTCATGTTGAACTTTCTAACAAAAAGTAATACCTACATATATTCTATGTACTCTAGAATTATAAATATATACTCTTGAATTATTCTTATTATTTTTTTTTCTTTTATTTCCTCTTTATAAGTTCACTTTTTAGCTTCTCTAATAAAACTAGACAGAAAAGGAAAGTATTATTTAAATTAGTGATTCTCAACCTGGGCGATCGACATCTTAAAGGAGGCGATTATTTGACTATACGATTTTGGGGGGCGATAAGTTATTTTTGGGGGGCGAAATCATTTTCAACTCTAAGGTCCGATGATTTTGCGATCAGGTTCTGAAACTCGACTTTTCAATATAGCTCTAAGTGGGGATTATCATGCAACTCTTATCTGCTAAAATTTATAGGGGGGCGAATTATGAAGCCGGCCTTACGAAGTGGGCGTTTGGTCCAAAAAGGTTGAGTACCACTTATTTAAATAAACTTACTGTGTTAAATAAGTTTAAATAGTAAAAGGAATTTGGCGTTTTACAAATTTTAAGAAATTTGTTTTAAAAAAATAGCTATTTTATACATTTTTTTCTTTTAAAAGTTAAAAGATTAAAGACTTTAAATTGTTAAAAAATAAAAAAACAAAAAAATATGATAAAAAGTTAAGATATTTATCATAAAAAATTGTTGAGCCACTCCCTACCTTTTTATTTGTGAATTACTAAAACTTATGGAAAAGAAAAACAAAAATAACTTTTTTTTTTGAAAAAAAACTATCCTTAAACGGATCCAAAAGAATAGAAGAGTTGAGATATTTGCTTTTATAAAAGTAGCATCATTGTAATAATTTATAAATAAAGGTGGAGATATATATATACATATATACCTATGTATTTATTTGTAAATATTTATTTAATAAATAATCTTCTGCTGAAAGGAAAACGATTTAACTAAAGTTTTGAAAGATAAATAAACATGGTTTACATTGATTTATAAACAAATTAGCTGATTAGACAGCCTTCGGCGTTCTTCTCACCTTCGATCATTAAATTCAAACTTGAATTTCTTTTTGTTTCAATTCGACAGTAAACTATCAAAATGATAAAAACTAACATAGAAATTGTATTTGGTAACTTCATCTGCTCCTTCGAGAACAATGATTAATCAAGACGCGATATTCCTGTTTTTCCATTTTTCTTATGAAGGCGAAAGTACCGTCACTCAAACGACTGTAGCTTGTAAACGAATGGACGAAATGACATGATACTTCATACATAAACTAGTGACAGATGAGCCTCTCGAAATGAGTCATGTTCATTTTCTAGTGGCGTCACCTATTGAAAATTCCCGAGACTTTTCAGCCCATGTAGTTAATGTACTTTGATTATTAAATTAGAAAAGCCTTATATATTTAAGAACATCCCATAAAAACCTCAAATCTAAAACGAAATCGTAGAATATTTATATAATAATATCAACAAAGCAAATACATAATTACATATAATGTGTATATTATGAAACAAAAATTCATAATATTATTTATTAATAATAAAATCATCTGAAATTAGCCCTCGTTAGAATGTTTACACTGCATTCTCTCTGCTTATTTAGTCTATCTTGGTGATTAATTATTAACCCCATTCGAGATGATTATCAGTAAGATGGGCTCGATATTTTTTTTTAAATTCTATTCGTAATTGAAAATGCAGATTTTATTTGTAAAAATTTATAAAATTAAACAAAATCCTGAGATGTTTAACGAATTATTATTTTTATACATATACCTATGAATTAAAACAACAATTTTTTTAATAGTAAATGGAATATTTTTATCATCGCTAAAGAAAAATTCAGTAGGTTCAGTAGGGATGTGTATCTAATTATTAGTAAAGGCACAAAATACTCCGAAAGCGATCGACTTGTTGCTCATTTCTGACATATATCAACTTTATCTTTAAATTTTTCATCTTCATATGTTCAAATACTCTAATTGTACCTATCACCGTATATTCCAAAATAACCATAAAAAATCTATACCTAACATTTAGTTGGGTTCCCTATAACTATAGGTGTCGATAGGACGGTATTCTGCTTTCACTTTTATACTCTACTATAATAGTTTAAAACTGATTTTCTTGTAAAATATTTCATAAACATGTTTTTGAAATATGTTTATAATAAATTAGTAAAAGCGTAAGTATTGCTGTCATTTTTGATTGAATTGATAAAATAATTTAATCTAATTGTATATAAAATATATAATATAATATTAAGAGGATAGGAGCAAATATTATACAATATTTATTCTCCAAACAAAATTAGTCTGAGATTTCTATTTGAAATTCACCTTTTATACAGTCTTTTCATCAGAAAAATTGATCATTTTCTGACAGAATAATTTTAATTAAATTAATTAAATAACATAAATAACAAAGAATATTAAAATAATTTCAAGTATTTCACTGATCATAATATTTATAAAGTAAATTATTATTATAAAATTAATAATTTAATTTTTAATTTTATTAATAATTAGTTTTGATAAAATATTTTTTTTTATATGAATAACATCAAATATAGCATTAATCAAATCAGGGAAGTCTTGTACATATAACATATAGAATTAACAAAAATTATAGAATAATATATTTTTAATATTTATATATATTATATTGTTGGTTTTTGACTTTTATTTTTAAATTGAGTTATTATACTAATAATAATTAATTCTACTAAAATAATAAAAATTAAACGATTTAAAAGATTGCATTATATATTGAATATTTTTAAAAAATTAAATTACTATCAATTTAACTTTAAATGATTGATAGTTTTAAGTTTCTCTCCTTCTTCTTAGCCTTATTTCCCACGGGGTGTGGGGTCGGCTCTCGTTAATTGGCGCCAACTAAATCTGTTGTTGGCGTCGTCTGTAGAGAGACCAGATGCCATTAGATCTCCCGTTATACGGCAGGACCAGCTGGTTTTAGGCCTCCCACGCGGTCTTTGGCCCACAACCACAAGGTTCGTTGCTAAACGAATCCTTGTGGAACTCAACAGTTTTAAGTTTCTATGTTATTAAAAATTAATTTTTTTAATTTTGATTCAGCATTTATTAATGCTGTTGAGAAAGACACTGCGCTAGACTGGTGTTCTCTTTTTTTCCCGTCGAATATACCATATAATTATATATACTTATATTTATATTTATATAGATATTATGTGAGAAAATAATATGTCAAAATCAAAAGGGAGTATTAAGGATTAATTAATTCAAATTAATTAAGCAATTTGATCGATCTGATAATCAGTTATCATAACAAATAACAGATCAAAGGCAATGAAAAGATTAAAGCATTTTAGGATAATAAGCTTCATGATTGTGTTAAATTTTAATAAAAGACATCGTAGAGATTGTGAATCCTTCAAAAGTTAATGAAAAACATTAAATTAAAAATTTAAAAGAGTAAGTAAATGGATAGATTTTTTTTTATTATAATATAAAAAGTATTTATTTAATGGAGATGTCTCTTTAATGGTAATTGTTATGTAGGATTAGAGAGGGGAATTAGAATATTTGCAATGTTTTGGAGGACGAGAGGTTACAAGTGTGATTTCGGACTATTAGGCTCGACAGGCGGATGTGAGACTACATTTACGTAGACGGGACAAGGCGGGGCCCTCAGCTTAATGTTCAACTAATGTGCAAGTTAGCTAATGGTGTTTTGAGACTCGGAGTCGAAAAGCCGCCGGGATGCTTTCGGGAATGTGGCCAATGTGATTTTGTGGCTGGAGATTGGCGAGGGCTCAATGGCGAACTCTTCCAGTCGAGAAGTGGGGTGGCTTCAATCTGACACCGTATGTTAGGAGCCCTTCGGCATATTATCCTTGGGCAAAACTTCAATTCGCCCTCCACTTAAGGGAGACAATCTCGGCAGCCCTAAACCACGTGTCTTGCAGAATTACGTGCGATTCCACCCTGTTGCTAAAGACATTAGAAATTGATTATTTCTACCCCTCAACCAGTCATTCTTCATTTTAACAAGAACAAATGATATTTGATATATTACAATCTAAATACAGATTTTTTATATTTTTTTAATCAATTCTTTTCGATGATTTTTTTCTTTTATTTATTTAGGATATTATTTGGAAAATGTTTCTTCAAGAAACGAGAGAAAAAATTATTTCAAAAGAAATATCTTTTAACTTTTATTAATATTAGTTTATTTTCTTATTAATGTGAATAGAATATAATTATAATAATTTATATTATTAATTAACAATAAAATTTATAGATAATATCCTGAATTAATTATTTGAAACTATAACTTTAAATTGTATTTTAAAATTCACCAATTTTTCTTTTTACCGACCGGCGATAGTAAGGGAGGTATTGTTTTCACACCAAATTTCACATGTGGAGATTTTTACATATCTCCACGAATCATGCATTTTCTTAACAGAAATAAGTTGACCTGTGGCCAGGTCCGAACCGACCGACGGTTTGAAATAAATTAATTTCCAGCTACAGAAACAATTTCAAATAATTTTCATATATCTATTAATGTAATAAAAAACAGATATGGATACATAAATAATAAATATAAACATTTTTAATTTTATTTTATTTATAATATATATGCAAGACCAGGCTGTGACGTCATGAATGGCTGGATGACGTCATATAATTTTAAATCAAGAAAAAACTAATAAATATGATTTTTCTCGAGGATAAAACCAATACAAAGTGCATGATTCGTGGTGATATATAAAAAAATCTCCTTTGGTGTGAAAATAACCCTTTCCTTCCTATCGTCGATCGCTAATACTACCACTTCCGGTTTCCGGAATTGCACCAAAAGTTGATCAATTCATCCCACTGATGCATTAAGTAAATATACCAAATTTCATCAAAATGGGTTGAGCCGTTCAGGCTGTACACATCTATACGGACGGACGGACAGACGGACGGACAGACATCATGCTAAAAATACTTTTTTCTGTTTAGAAAATGCATGATTCGTGGAGATATGTAAAAATCTCCACATGTGAAATTTGGTGTGAAAACAATACCTCCCTTACTATCGTCGGTCGGTAAAAAGTATTTTTAGCATGATGTCTGTCCGTCCGTATAGATATGTACAGCCTGAACGGCTCAACGGATTTTGATGAAATTTGGTATATTTACTTAATGCAACAGTGGGATGAATTGATCAACTTTTGGTGCAAATCCGGAAACCGGAAGTGGTAGTATTAGCGATCGACGATAGGAAGGGAAGGGTTATTTTCACACCAAATTTCACATGAGGAGATATTTTTACATATCACCACGAATGTATTGGTTTTATCCTCGGGAAAAATCATCTTCATTATGTTTTTCTTAATTTAAAATTATATGACGTCACCCAGCCCTTCATGGCGTCACAGCCTCGGGTAACGCCGGGCAACGCCGGCTACTTCAGCTATATATTATAAATAAAATAAAATTAAAAATATTTGTGTTATATTCATATCTGTTTTTTATTACATTAATATAATTAATATATTAAAATTATTTGAAATTGTTTCTGTAGCTGGAAATTAATTTATTTCAAACCGTCGGTCGGTTCGGACCTGGCCACAGGTCAACTTATTTTTTCCTATATATAATATAAAATTCTATTTATAATTTATGATAGTGTGTGTTTAAAAAATAAATGATTATATGTCCAGAAAATAAATAATTGTGAAGATTTGATCTTTGCGCCAAATACTTACTGTTAGAACTAGTGTTGCTAATATAACTTTTATTATGATTACTTATGTGATATCTATTTTTGCTTTGTCATCATTATAATTAACCTGTTTCTTTTATTCTTTCAAAACTTTATAATTCCATATGTATTAATTTTTATAGATTTAAATAAAAATCTCAACAATAATTAATTCAAATAGTTTTTAACTATTAACAATATAGTATTAATATATTACATATTGTGTGATAATTTTTATTTATCTTATTATTATATTGTAAGTGGTTTATTTTATTATTATATTATATCTATTAAATTCAAATAAAAAATAAATTTGGAATAAAACTTCTATAATCTGAAGACCAGTATTTAATCAGATACTGTTGATAACAAACATAAACATTATAATTCATGAGTTTATTTTTTAATATGATTTTGGATTTTTTTGAATCTAAGAGTTATATAATTATAATATATTAGTTAGAATTTTGTTTTTATATCGCTATGTATTTTTCAAATTCTTATTTAATAATGGTATTGATCATTCAAAAAAATTGAGTTACTGCTATTTAATATAAATATTTATATTGAAAAAAAAAAAAACAAATTGAAGAACTGTGTCTAAAGAGCAAGGCTTCTATATCTAGAGTTAGAGTTGCTAATGTGCCAGTTACTATAAGCCACCCTTCCCTTCTTATATAACCCCCTCGTTAGGAATTATCAGATGCTTTTGTGTATTTAAATTTTTTATAATTTCGTTATTAGGTTTTTCAAAAAATTAAAAAAATATTCTTTGCAAAATCAAAACTTATAAAATCTCTATTTCTTTACATCAAACCCGAAAAATATAATTATTAGAAAAGAAATTATAAACCTACATATAGATATAGTAAAACAATATGAAAATCCAGTGTTTATTTAATTATTTATATATTTTAAAATTTTTTCACCTAAATTTTTAAATTTATAAATGTTATTTTCTTTCTTTAAGTAAATAATCTTGATAAATATAAAAATTTCACTTTATTCATAAAAAAAATAAAATCTGGAGTGTCTCCACTCGACTATCTTGAAAATTTGAATTGGATTAAATGACATATATTAATTTAAATTAAATTAAATTATAAATTAAAATTAATAAATAATATTTATTAAACCAGCGCATGTTTGGCTCTTTGTTGATGGCACCAGGTCACGTGTTGGCGCGTGAGATTTGCAGTGTTAAAAATTAATTCTGGTACTTTCAACGATTCAATCAAGTTGAAATTCTATATATAGCAGTTTTATACAATTATTAATCATGTGAAAAATTATCAAACATATATCTTTATTTTTCCGGTCACTTTAGAAGAAAAAAAATCAAAACGTCAGTAATGACCCTCTTCCGGTTGAGCTACATTTATCAAAAGTTGATAGAAAACTATGAATTTTGAATAATGCCCATGTACCAAATTTCATCATTCTGACTCAAACCGGTTTTGCATAATCTTGGTTACATACACACACACACACACATGGAGAGACATTTTTCTCAACCTTAGTGAAAATGATTCAGGAACCTTCAAAACGTATAAAAACATCAAAATCTCAACATCGAAAATTTTTGTGATAGCAATACTATATGCGGGATAGTAATAATTAAACCACAACATAAAAGAGTCTTGTCAAGTTGCAAAATTCATACCCTCGGTATCGCCAGTGACTTGATTAATACCAAATTTAAGCAATTTTTGGAATAGGTTTTTTGGATTCTTTTGTCTTTTTATTTTAACGTTTTTCTCAACTTCACTTGGCGTTTGTCTCTCTGTCTGTTCGCTCTTTTGACAAATTGAAATCGATTTTTCATCATCTTAATATTGAGATAGACTTTTGAAAATTTTTATAGATATTTCAATCGATCCCTAGAAGGTATAGAAGAAATATAATTAAATTATAATTAATTAATTGTAATTAATTAGCGGTTAATTATTTTTAGTAACTAATTCCTTCTGTATTGCACCGATTTTTTTTTCAACGGATTCTGAAGCATAAATATGGATTTCAGGATAGATTTTCGTTTTGAATGTAATTAAGATTATTTTATAGCATTAAAATTAATGATGAATTCTTATTAATCAGGTTTAGTGCCAATGAAGAGGGGTTTTCCCCCCTAAAATGGCATAAAAAAATGTCCTTTTTTATATATATCCCCGAGAGAGAAAAACAACAAAAGAATGACCTTTTTTTATGAAGACAATATGAGTACATTAATCTATATACATTTATAAAATCTTATATTAATAAAATTTATTTATTTATAAATATAATATAATAATTATTATTCAATAATAACATTTACTTAACATAAATACATAAAATCAATTTTAGAAGATTAATATATTTTTTTGTTTTATTCAATTTGTGTAAATTACTTTAAAATGTCGAAAGCTTTTCGTTCGCCTTTAGTGGCAGGATATTTTGAAAAAATTAAACTTAAGAAAATTTAGAAAAAAAAATAGATTTTATGTGAGGGAACTGAAGCTCCTGAACCCCCCCCCCCCCCCCAACTGCCTCTTCCCTGGCTACGTGAAACGAAATTCGATTTTAATATATATAAACAAATAAAAAAAATTACCTTTTCAGTTAAGAGAACAACTATTTCTTTATGACTTCTTCGCTATTCCTATTAACACAATCTACTGTTTCTGAAGGTTCCGCTTCACTATCTAATTCTTAAATGGAAAAGTATTTAAGAATTAATTCATAATCGGGCGCCTGCAGAGTTATTGGTTGTGCGCATGCAGCGCCTCCTTGTAGTTCCATAGATAACTGGGAAATTCGTTTGACGCTTTTCTATGTAAGTTTACCCTCCTGTAGTAATCTTACTTTTTTCATATTCTAATATGATATTAGTTTTCTGGCTATCTTAAATAAGCATTTGATTAACTAAAAATTAAAATTTAAAACATTTAATTGAATCAGATCTTTTACGAAATAGTCCTAAAATTTTAATTAATATAAAAATGTGTGACTATACTGAAGCAGGAACAACATTTCCTATACATATAGGTAAATTTAATTTCTACATAAATCTAAAAAAAACTAATTAATGAATAATCAAGAATTAAACATTAAAAAGAAATTAATTATATAAGTGAACCACCTCATTGAATAATTGTATAATATAATGAAAATTTATTGTTTTTTAGGTCCATTATTTTGTTGTTTGTATTGTAATACAAATTTTATAAGTGAAGGTTTTTTATATAACCATTTAATAAAATGTATTCACAAAAATATTTTTGTAATTTTAAAAAAACAATTAATGTTTAAAAAAGATGCTCTGAAAAAATCATTTGAATGTAAATATTGTAAAAAGAAATTTAATCTGAAATCAAATTTAAGTAAACATTTATTAATTCATACAGGTGAAAAGTCTTTTGAATGTAATTATTGTAAAAAGATTTTTACACAAAAATCTCTTTTAAATCAACATTTATTAATTCATACAGGAGAAAAACCTTTTGAATGTTATTATTGTAAAAAGAAATTTAATCTGAAATCATATTTAAAAAAACATTTATTTATTCATACAGGTGAAAAACCTTTCGAATGTATTTATTGTAAAAAGAAATTTAATGATAAATCAAATTTAAAAAAACATTTATTAATTCATACAGGTGAAAAGCCTTTTGAATGTAATTATTGTAAAAAGAAATTTATTGATAAATCACATTTAAATAGACATATATTAATTCATACAGGTGAAAAGTCTTTTGAATGTAATTATTGTAAAAAGATTTTTACACAAAAATCTCTTTTAAATCAACATTTATTAATTCATACAGGAGAAAAACCTTTTGAATGTAATTATTGTGAAAAAAAATTTATTCAGAAATCAAATTTAAAAACACATTTACTAATTCATACAGGAGAAAAGCCTTTTGAATGTTATTATTGTAAAAAGAAATTTAATCTGAAATCATATTTAAAAAAACATTTATTAATTCATACAGGTGAAAAACCTTTCGAATGTATTTATTGTAAAAAGAAATTTATTGATAAATCAAATTTAAAAAAACATTTATTAATTCATACAGGTGAAAAGCCTTTTGAATGTAATTATTGTAAAAAGAAATTTATTGATAAATCACATTTAAATAGACATATATTAATTCATACAGGTGAAAAGTCTTTTGAATGTAATTATTGTAAAAAGATTTTTACACAAAAATCTAATTTAAATCAACATTTATTAATTCATACAGGAGAAAAAGCTTTCGAATGTATTTATTGTAAAAAGAAATTTCATCTGAAATCAAATTTAAAAAAACATTTATTAAATCATACAGGTGAAAAACCTTTCGAATGTATTTATTGTAAAAAGAAATTTAATGATAAATCAAATTTAAAAAAACATTTATTAATTCATACAGGTGAAAAGCCTTTTGAATGTAATTATTGTAAAAAGAAATTTATTGATAAATCACATTTAAATAGACATATATTAATTCATACAGGTGAAAAGTCTTTTGAATGTAATTATTGTAAAAAGATTTTTACACAAAAATCTCTTTTAAATCAACATTTATTAATTCATACAGGAGAAAAACCTTTTGAATGTAATTATTGTGAAAAAAAATTTATTCAGAAATCAAATTTAAAAACACATTTACTAATTCATACAGGAGAAAAGCCTTTTGAATGTATTTATTGTAAAAAGAAATTTAAAGAAAAATCATCTTTAAATAAACATGTATTAATTCATTAAAATCTTAAAAAAAACTTTAGCACCGCTGATTAAACATTTGAATAATATGATTTTAATGTCTATTTTATTATTTATATATATATATATTATTTTAATTATATATTCCTTTCCTTTTAAATATAAGTCTATATATATATAATAATATTAATATAAAAGATTTTTATAAAATAACGTTTTTCTCATGGAATAAAAAGAATAAAATAATTTTTCTATAAGCCTGACAAAGTTTATGGATGAATTCCTTTATATTCAACGAAAAACGTTGGGCGCATTTAGTTTTATTTATTCATATGAAAAATCAAGTCAAATTTTTGTAATAATAAAAATTTTATTAAACACTAAATACTTAAACTGACAATTTTTTTTTTTATTAAACAATAAAATTGATAGTTTAAGAGCTAAGAAATTAATCTTATTATTTTTCAATGTAAAATATACTTATATCAAAGTATGTGTCAAAATTTAAAAGAATTTTTATTAAATTTAAATATCAATCAGATCCAAAATGGTTGATTATATTCGAAGAAATAGTGTTACATGTTAATGAAGTGTTTTAGTTTGGTATGTATGTATATATATATATGCATTATAGCTCTATAAAAGAAGTTAATTGCATAGAAATCAAATGAAAACTAAAAGCGCTTATATTAAAATTTTTTTATATTTATATTATTTTTACAAAAAATTTATTTTTTACATTTAAATTTCTCGTTTAGAAATAAAAATAAGATCCGGGCTTGTTAAAGTGTAATATGAAATTCTAAAAATGTTATTAAAACGCTCATTAAGAACTTATAAAAAGAATAAATTAAATTCTTATTATGTATATTAAAGTATATAAGTATATATACAAAATATTTAGTATGTCTATTTAAAAATTTAAAAAAAATTTTATTTAAAATAATGAAAACTAAAACATTAATAAACAAATATGAAATCTATATAAAAAAATAAAAATAAAAAATGTTAATTAATTTTAAATATTTGTTAAAATTACCACCGGTCACCTATTTTTAATAAAATTATAAATTGTTTTCAACTACACGCTTTTTCTAATTAGTCTAACTTTAATTGAATTTGCTGACAATTCAAAAGTCCTAAATGCGTTTGACCAGAAATGGAACTGGATTTCATATTTAAATATTTCTCCTCCTTCGTCAGGCAAACGACCAACGAACACGGAGACCTTGTTAACAACACTTTCATCATCATACTGCGTTAAATTTTGATTAATGAAGTTTATAAAACCACAATTCTATCTTAATTTTGAATAATTGATGCATCTGACAGATGGACAGATTTATTACGACTTCTCATTGGAATTGTCGTTATTCGTTATTTCAGATTTTAATTGAAATTTTCAGCCAGAGGGAAATTAATACATATCATATCACTTATTAAAGAGCGACTTTCAATCAAGTTTGTTATCAAAAACAAACACTTAATTCGATTTTATTTATTTATTTATTTATTTATTTATCATCATTCACTTTTCATTTTAATACACAACAAACATAACATTTCTAAAACAATGTTACAATTCTATTAATTTCACTTATAATTAATATATTTTTCACTAATTTTAAAATAAAATATTTAAAAAATATTTATACATAAATTTTTATTATAATCTTTAAATTAAAATGACTATTAAATTCATTGAAATATTTTATTGAATTTTTTCCGCCATCTCATATCTTTTTTTTTTCTCTCTATTATGGTAACTTATAGGTCTCTCTTGGTCAAATTTTTGGGTCGGTAAGTAAAATTTCTTAAAAAAAAAATATTGATTCTAAAAATCCGACCTATTTTTCTAATTATCAATTTAAATTTTTTTTTTCTTTTTTAAAATTATATAATTTTTTTATTCTAATATATATATATACATATTTATGTATATATTGATATAAAAGAAGAACAAATAATATCCACCCTTCAATTCAACATTCCCTTCATTTATTTATTTCTTTTTCATTCTCATTCATCTCAGTCCATAATTTTTTTTTTTATTATTATTTTTATTTTATTTCAATTTAATATTTTTTTTAACAATATTTTACAGTTCGGGTAAATATAAAATTAGTTTACAATGAATGAAATTTTTTTTTTATTATATGTACTTATATTAATATAATATTTCAATAACATCTCATATATCAAATTTCAATAAATTTAGCATTATTATATTCATTAAACAAAAAGGATATTAAAAAAATAATTTAACCCAATTGGTAAATATCAATTAATTTGGATATTCAATATGTTTAATTGCATTTCAACCACTCTATCAATTATATACTTAAATAGAGATAATCTTTTGGTATGTCCTTTTGAATGTCTAAAAAAAAGATTAAAATATGATTTTTGAATTATAATAATAATAATCATAATATAATAGTTGTATTTTAATTATAAAAAAAATTTTTAAAGAGTACTTATTACCTGTTATTTTTAATTATTAATTTATAAAACACTTTTATTTTCAATATTTTAAATTATTTTAAACTATTTTATATGAAACATAGAATATAAATAGTAAAAAATAGTTTATAGTATATATACACTCTCATTTTAAAGTCTATTTGATTGAGAGTTTAACCACTTTATTATAAAAAGTTCAATTAATCGCTTATTATTGTAGTTATATTATAGTTACATAAAACAGTGTCTATTAATGCTACTAACAGGCTATAAAGTGAATTTATGTGTATTACATAATAACTTCTCTCAAAAAATGCACTCATATTAAATTTTTTTTTTCATCTTTTGGTAATATAAGAAACCACAAAATCACAAATCAGAGTTTTAGGGATGTGAGAAACCTGTTGATTTTTAACACTATGTGGGCGGTGTGTTGTCCTAATAAACAGTCTTTTTATTCTTACTTTAGCATTCTTATATATTAATAATCACATGCGAAGTAAATTTAATGAAAAAACTACAAAATGACTACTATTGTTCATAATAAGAGTAATAATAAATATTTCAAATTATCTTTTCAATTTATCTCATTAATCAAATTTGTTCAAATATTAAGTTTTTCCTATATACTTGTACAATATACTTAACCAATATTTTCTATAATTTCTCTATCAATGCGTAGTATAAAAAAAGTATATGTAAGTAAAAATATCTAAAACTTATGTCAAAGTATACAACTGTTGGGAAATATTTAACAATATATATATAAATTCAGTCATTTTATTATAAAAATAATTTATTAATAACTAATTCTTAAAAATAATATAAAAAAATAAATTTTTCTCATTAGTGTATAGACTTTAAATCAAGGGTGTCTAATCTGCGGCCCAAACCCAAATTATGAAAATATTTAATTTTTTTGAAAATGGTTCTAAAAAAAGGTAAAATCATTTTTGGAATTAGACTTTTAAATATTTCCGACTTTTTGAAAATTTTCAATATGGTTCTAAAAAACGGGTAAAATGATTTTGGGATTAGACTAGATTAGAAAAAAAGGTAAAATGATATTAATGTGCGGCCCAGAATCTTTCTTTTTTTTTGCAATGTGGCCCTCGAATGGTCATAGTTTAGACACCTTTACTTTAAATGAATGTAAAATTATTATATTTCATTCGATTTTTCTTTCAATTTAATTAAGGAAATAATATTTAAATTAACTTTTGGATTTTAGATAAATTAACTGTTTTGAATTTTTTTTTATTTTTTTGTACATTTCGTAAACATAATAGTTGAAGAGAATTAATTAAAATTATTTTTTTTTTTTGAATAACTCTAATTTAAAGATAATTTTATACATTCATAACGTAATAATAATAATAAAAATAATAAATCTAGTTAAATAGCTAATTATTATAATTTCAATAATTTATACAATATTTTTTTCTTTCTTTAGACATTTATTTTTCTGATTTGGTTGAAATTATTTTATCAAAAAAATTCTCTATTGATATTATATATTTTTCTTTAAATTCATTCATTTTTTTATAAAGATGATTTGTATAAAAAATGTTACAAAATTTTTTAATTAATCGGAAATGTTTGATCCTCAATCAGTGCTTTCCTGAAACATTAACTTGGCTGTCCACTAAATTTCTATTTCTGTAAATGTTTGTGGAATCAATTGGCTCATTCAACTACTACTTTCCTGATCACTATGATTATAGTTAGTTCTCATCCATGGAAATTTCTTCAAAGGGAAATTTAATGTCCAAGTGGAATGGGAATATTTGCTCTCATTTAGTTTCTGTAACTTTGTTTGGTTGGGTAAAGGATGGATGAATGGTTGGTTCTTGGTCTGATCTGTAAATAAGGTGAGGTGACGAGTGGCGATGACGTTGCTGTTGCGTATTTTGTAGACATGGGGGAGGAGTCACCCCCGGAGCCAGCGCCTCCGGAAGTACCGCCCCGAGGCCCGTCACTCTTGCACCCCACTTTACGTGGGGTGGCAGCCGCCGCCGCCGAAGGGGTCGACTACCACCCTGCAGCAGGCGGTATCCCGGCCACAGGCGGACTCTACGTTGGATCAGGTAGGCCGACTGAAATTGTAAATCATAATTATTTAAGTTTTTTGACAACAAATGAAAGTTTGAAAATTATTAAACTCAAAAAGAAAATATTTCTCATTCATTTAATTAATTAATAAATAAATAGCAATAATAATTAAGTGTAACAAGAACAATATATCTGGATTTTTAGATAATCATTTTTTTATTAATTAGATAATTTCCATCTAATTCATATACTTACACATATATATATATATATATATATATACTTATTGTACTAGTAAAATGTAGTTCAAACTTCATAAAGAGAAAGGTATGAAACAAGAAAGAAGTAAATAAAAAATATGAGATATATAAGACACTGGAATTGGAAGGTCTAGAAGTATTTTATTTATTATTTATTCAGTAAGAATTTTTCATTCGAAATTTTAAATTATAAACAATTTTCAATTTTTAAATAATCATAATATATGTGAAAATTTCAAAAGGAAAATAAAAACAAATTTGTTTTTTTTTATTTAATTCTGAAAATATAATATAATAATAAAAGAAGAATAAGTTCATTATAATTCAGTTAACATACGAGTATATGAAAACTATTCTTCTGATTTCTTAGAAAGTTTCCCTACCCTACTTCAAAGAAGAGGGAAGAACCTAACCTAACCTGTCATTTGACAAATCGTAGATTTTGAGTCCAGAACTACCTTCAATTTCCTGTTTGATTGATTACCTTTCATACTAATGTTGATGGCAAACCCATTTTATTTATTACTTTAACTTTTCTCAGAATTGTCTCCACTCCAATTTCTAATCCAATTTCTAATCCAATTTCTAATCCCAATTTTTGAAGATTAAACCTTCGTTTGAATTCTATTTGAATAGATTTCCTATTTCATTTATTCTATTTAAGCTTGGAGAGTTTAATTCCTTAAGAAAAAAAAAAATAGAAATAAAAATAAAAAATAAAAATAAAATTAAAACTTTTTTTTTTTATTTTTCACTTTATCTAAATAATTCTATTGAAGGTCCAATCCAATTTATTTCGACGAACTTTATGATCTATTGGCAGTTTTTTTTTCTATCTATCAAGATATTTCCGTTTTTCTTCATCATTAAAGGCAGATACCATCCATCGTGTTGTAGAGAAGATAATAAAACTGATTAAAGACTTTATCTAGTTTATCAACAGCTCTATATATATAAAACTTTTTTCGGTATTTATTACTCCATCGATTTAAAATGGTGAAATCAGATTTTATTATAAAAGAGATTCTTAAATTAAAATTCATTTTAATTATTTCAAAAATAATACTTTTTAATTAACTCTTACAAAAATTTATTAAATTTTATAACAATTTAATTTTTAATAAAGTAGGACATAATTAAAATATAATTTTTGTATCATTAACTACACCCACTTAAATATTTCAAAATTTTTTGACTTCTAAACAAGTTTAAAATTATAATCACAATAATGTTTATTAATTATTGTAATTATTGTAATACTAATTACTTTTTAAATAGGACTTATTAATAAAATAAATTTAATTTTTTATTAACATGAATCAAATTAATTCTGAAGTGCTGATATTTGTTTAATTTTTTTATGGTTAGACATATGTATTGAAATATTGATTCATGACATAATTTTTATGAATTTAAAAAATGCATAATACATGATACTTGATTGATTAATTATTTATATTTTTACAATCATATCGTACATTTTTATAAGAAATAATCAATTTCACTTATATTCTAGGCAGTTTTTTATATTTAATTTTTCATATTCGAAAAAAAAACAAATTTTTTGGTATGATATTTACTAATTTTAATTTATAACCAAATACAAAACTTAATTTTTAATGTTTCTAACTTTTCTGAGTTACATAACTATACATTATATTCATAGGTTAATTTTAAATATACAAAAGTTTAAAAAACAATATATATTTCACCAAAACATTTTAATTCCAAATATATAGGACTGTATTTTTGAATTTAAAAAGGATTAGTAAATAAAAAAAAATCGTTAAAAATTAATGAAAGGAAATTAATTTTCTATTTTATTACCAAACACACACAAAATACTCCCTCTAAAAAATAAATAAAGGGATTACTGAGTGATTAATTAATTATTTTTTTCCACTGACTGAAATTAATGTCGTTTCAATTTCGAGGGTATCATATCAAACTGATTAACTCTACGAATCAAGGAGGGTTGCTGGAAATGTTTATATGAGCTCTAGATTCAATTAGACTAACTCGACGGCCCCGCCATAAAACCTTTATCAATACTCTCTCTCAATGGAGATATAGAGATGATCAGCTTAGCTTGCGATGTGGTAATTGGCCAGCTGTCTCAACTCCCAATGATTAACCTCTCTTTCCCATCTCCACTGTCATTAAGGAGAAATGAGTTCAAAGCAATCAAATTATTTTAATTAATTAAATACCAAAATAACTAAAAATAAAAAGAAATAAAAACCATTTATTTTTATTTCATTTTTCAAAAATAAACTTTTTAATTATTTTAAATAAAAATTAATTTCCCATCTACCGCTATCATCTTTGATATTTTATATGTAATAATTTTTTTTTTTATAAAATATTATAAAAAAATAGTAGTATTCAAATAGAAATTATTTAAAAAATTTTATTTTATCGTTATTATCTATCTCCTCTCTAGGATACTGTCGAAAATAATTTAAAAATTCTTTAAACATTTAATTATCAATTTTTTCTGATTCTATCATTGATGTATTTGATTTTTTTAAAATTTCATAAAGTCCCTATCATATTCTGTTTGTAAAGTCGGAAATAAAGAATTTAATCAATGCTGGCGCTTTTACATGGATACGCTGGTTGCATCCATCAAGGGTTGATGGCATGTCGAGAAGATAACTAGATTTAATAAAAAAAAACACGAAAAAAAAACTTTCCTAATTTGCTAAATTGAAAAAACTTAAACAAAGAGACATTATTAATATTCTTGTTTATTTTAAATAATTACACAATTCATTATTATATATGATAGACAGACACTTAACTATTTCTATTCTATTCTAAATAGTTTAATCAAATCCATGTATTTCATTAAATAATTATTATGGATTAACTTTTATTTTAAAATTATTTATAATGTTTGAAATTCGAAATGGACACATCGTAGGGTGTTGGTTAACTGTGTTAGCCCACATCCTCGTGGCCCCGGGTTCACAGGCCTGGCTAGGGATTTTTAGTAGTTGGGGTCTATGCCCAGCCTCCGGAATCAAGATTGGGAAGCTACTTGATAAAAAGTAGCGCCTCCGATCAAGAAAATCAAGGTAAAGGTTGATAGGACCCGTTCTACTGATCATAGGACACCTAATTGATAGGCGTTGTCAATGTACAAAAATAATAGATTTTTTTATTTGATATTTGAAATTTAATATAATAAAACCAGTCTATTAAAGAAGTTTTATTTAATTAAAATATAAAATATTATAATGAGTCATCATGATATAAATTTCAAATACGTTTCAATATATTTCCTTTAGAGCTTTAATACCATATTTTTTTTTTTGATTCAGCGCCCTTTCTAGAATGCTTATTGGGCATCCGAGATATTCGATCGCAAATGTTATCTCCAAATAAAATGACTTATTTCAAAAAGCACGTGTGCAATAAGCCAAAGTAAAAACGAATCATAATTCGCTTATCAGTGAAAAAATATGTTGAAAAATGGGTTTGAAATGGCTATGATTGAAAACGTGACCGGAACGCAATGGAGAAATCTCAACGTCCTTCGGGGAGAGACTGCCACCCTTCTGATCTTTCGATTCCGCGATCTACTCACAAAAACAACACACAATGACAATCTCCTCCACCCTCTCTTAAAGCTTATGAAATCTTACTTCACAAATCACATTAAGCCATTCTCCATGTTAGTTTTCTTTTGAAATGATATCAATAAATGGTATTGAATAAACATCATTTTTTATATTGGTTCAATAAATTTTAATTTTAAATGACATAATGGTTGTTTACTAGTATACGAGATCTTTAAAATTTCACTGCTTAAATTATATAAATAAAAAAAAATATACATTTTCTTTCGTTAATTAGACTAAATTCTAAAATAAAGGTATAAGTAGGTAAAAATATGTACTTATACTTGATACACAATATATTGTTCTTTGATAATATATAATAATAATATAATAATAATAATTACAATTTAATAAAATTTTTAATAAATCACTCTTAAAATATTTTTTTAAGATTTTTTCTACACTTTTTAACTTTTAATTATAGTATATTGTATATTATACTTAATTTTACCATTTCATAAAATGACAGGGGTGGCCACACTTAGTGATACATAGAACCATATTGAAAAATCGAAAATGTTTAAGAGCCAGATCAGAAAAAAATATTACTTTTTTTTGGGGGGGGGGTCGTAGTCACAGAAGCAAAAATTACGAATACATACGCGATTAAAATACCTAATTATATTAATAATAAGTCGTAAGCCCCGCATGCAATAGTTCTGCTGTTGCTATTGTAAAAAAGTAGACAGAGTTGGGATAGATCGGATACATTTTACAACAAACTTTTTAAAACTTGCGGAAATAACTAAATTTTAAATTTCCTTTAAATAATTATATGTAAATAAATATGTGTCATAGCGTTGCTTTTTTCCAGTTTAATATATGTAAATTCTAAATTGTGGCAACTTTAAATTTTTTAATTGAGTCACAATTTGTCCACCGTTGCAAAATAATATTTTAGTATGTATGATTTTAAACTCGTCGGTTTTAATTTTTATTTTTTCTAATTGTAAATAAATTAGTAAAATGAGTGAAGTGAGTATAGATATATACATTCAAATTTTTATTTCTTTCCTATATATTATTTTTTATATAATTAATTAATTATAATTAATTCTTCATTTAGATAAATTTATTAATTAATATATTAGTTCGGTCTCAAAAAAATTTCATTAATAGGAAAGAAATGAAAATACTAAAAATATATATGACATTTTTATATAGGAAAAAAAAATTATAAAAAAATAAGAGGAAAACTTCTTTGGGATAAAATGACTAGGTAACGATATTTTGGTCATTTCTTTACAGACATACATATATCATCGTAAAAATAACTCATAAATTGATTCCTTGGACCTTAAACCATAAATAAATATCAAATTACAAAAATAAATGACACCCATCATTATAATATTTATGTGTATTTCCATAAATGATCCCAACGATCTTTTATTAACAATAGAAACGTTAAAGTTTGACAAAAGCTACACTTAAAATTTTATATACCTCATAAATTTTGACATATTATAAATTATCTATATAATTATAGATATGCATTGTCTCTTCTTTATCATCATAACGTTCAATTTAAAAATAAATTTTATCGTGGTTTAAACTTGAAAACGTTATCTTGTTTTGTTGATCCCTCATTTCTCCAGACTTAAAATTATATTATAACTACTATAGCACTTTAATTAAAACTTGCATTTGAAATGAAAGCATCATTATGATAAAAGTATGCAAACACAAACATTTGGTTCAGATAAGAAAGTGAGAAAACTTTCTCAAATATACATATAATATATAAATAAATAAATATATATATATATATTTATCTTTAGTAAAAAACGCTTTAATTTTCTTTTAAAGAAATGAAAAAATTCTAATTTAATAATAAAAAAAAAAATTCAAATTATCTATTTTATTTAATTGCTATCAAATACATTTCAACTAATCAGATTCGAAAAGCATGGCTGGATTTCTCGCATAATATAATATATTGTACGTTTGCGTTTCGTTCTCGAATTTTTCTTACATTTTATTTTTTTTTTTTTCTTCAATGTCTCCTATCACAATAGTCGAGTTGATTGGACTCAATTGAGTTTAGACTAGAGGACAAGAACGGGATGATGGCATTGGATTCGTTCTAGAGAATCTCTTTCTATTGATGGAAATCCTAAAAGACATTATATTTAGAAAGCTTGGCTGAAATTGAAACATTTGATCTTCTTTTCATAGAACCAATCACTTCAACGAATCGATTCTACAAAGAAAAAAATAAATAAATAAATAAAATAATGTAATATAAAACTAATATTAAATTAATATAAATAGATTTATTTTTAATTTTTTCACTAGTTTAATATATCTTCTAATTTAGTAATTATATTGATTAATTATATTAATTATATAATTATAACAAATTGAAATTCAATTAATTACATCAAATTGTTATTTAAAAAATATTTGATACAATAATTTTTATTATTTATCTAATTATTTAAATTTGCATTATATATATATATATTTATCAATACCTTATTATTCATTGTTATTAAAATTTCTTTTATTTTAATTATTTATTTTTTTATAGTTTTAACAGTTACAATAATATTTTAAATTTTTAAAGTTTATATATTTTTTTAAAAGTTTTAATAAATAATAAATATATATATATATATGGTATATGATTTGTTTAGAAAAGTTTAACAACGCTAGAGGGCGTTTATAAATTATCCAGAAAAACTATGAATCTTGTGTCGCCATCTGATTGTCAATATCTCTAACTATGAAACCATGGGGCGGGAGGGTTGATGGATTTCACGCATGCGCCCCCTTCGACGTGTGTATTGAGCGACACACCCTTCTCCATTCCTTTCGCTGCCACCTTCTGTCTCCGTCCATCGGTTCACATGCAGCCCTTTCTCTTCATACAAAGACGTCATCTTCCCATCCCCAAAGGGCTAAGCCTTTGAAGCGCAACAAGCGGTTTGGCAATCTCCTGCTGAGCTTTACGCAAGTCTTCGATGCAATTAAATAACAAAGCTTGGCATTGTTTCATTCTTTATTTTTTTCTCCTCCCCCATATATATAATAATGCCATTGTTTACAAACATAACAGAGAGTACTTATAGATATTGCAATACTATTTTAAATACCTTATTCTCTAATTAAATTAATTATAATAGACATTACATGATTTCTGGATATTGGAATTCATGCTCATTTATATATATATATATAAAACACGATTAAACTGCTGATTTCACTTTCAATCAATTTTATTTTTTACCTCTTATTCGTATATTCTTTTACTTATTTTTTAAACGAATAAAAATCAAAATGTTAAATCAAACAATATTATTTATTACTTTTAATATTGTATTTTATATATAAAAAATATATTATATTATATTACGGAATTTAATTATCATATTATTTTATTTTTAAATATTAATTATTTTCAAAAACTCCAATAATTAATTAATTTTTAATTTAAATTGCATTTATTTTTAATTATAAACAATTTAATTTATTATATCTAATAAAAAATTGTTTTTATTGAATATTAATAAATAATTTAGAAAAAGGTGAGATAATTAATTTGAAAAATTGAATGCCATATCGATAATGTAAGTATTTTTTTATATCCTTGACTTGAAAATTAAAAACATTGCAATATAACTTGGGAACAAGATTAGAGGAGCTCAAGTAGTCGTCGAAAAATCAGTACTAAAAAAAACAAACAAATAAAATGAATGCTTTTTTAAAAAAAATTGAATTCTTAATCATATATAATAGAGATATTAGTATATCATATGAACAATAGAATCTAAAAAATTTGAGTTTTAAATGGAAGATTTTTTACAAATTTAAATGAAATTTTTGGAATATTTACAAAATTTATTTTATATTATAAAATGAACAATGTTAAATTCGAAAAATATGAATCTTTCTCCAAAATTTCAGAACTATTACTCAATTAGGTATTTTTTTGATTTTATACAACTTTTGTTTTCATTAAAAATAAATTAGAATAATAATTAATTAATTAATAATATAATTTCCTTATTATATTATATTCTTTATATAAGACGAGTATGCATATATTTATTCCATGTAATAAATTTGATTAAGTTATCATTTAAATTTATATTGTTTCATCTTAACAATCGCCAAAATCAGATGTTTTAATATTCTTTTTTTATTTCTTTTAACTTCACCACTTAATGCTTTAAAGAACAGCAATAAAAGCTATCGGAATATAAATTTTCCTTTTGAGCTATAGATCTGGCCATTCTGTAAATGATCCATTAAATGTACATTTAAATATATTGCGTCTCAGCTTAAAATGATCAGTAAATAACGATTGTGCTATTTTCTCTGTTTTATTATCTTAGATGCTTACCTACAATATTTACTATACGGTTTCAAAGAAATACACTAAACCTCCGTTATCACGTTAGTTAATGCCTTATAAAATGGGCCAAGTAGGTTTTAACAAACACCAGTTATACGATTGCTACTACTGTCTACCCTTCTACTTCTAGTAGTATTACTACTACTACTACTACTACTACTACTACTAGTAGTAGTAGTATTAATGAATTTAAAAGTAATTTTCGATTTATATATAGAATCGGTTAAAAAGTAATTACGTTTGGGTGGTGAAAATATCTTGAAAGTAAATTGAAATAGACATGGAAATAGGTATGATTTTATAATTATTTATTTATTTATTTAAATTAAAATGTAACCAATTTGAAATATTCATTTTAATTAAAATATATTTATATATAGTTTCAAAGGTAGAAGGAGCAATGTTGATGTATGTTTTTTTCTTGGAAAAATTTTGATAGAATACCTATAACCTGGGGCCAACAGAAACATAAATATTATTATATCATTCTGGCACTTTTTTTCATTGATGTAGCGTACAAAGAACAAAAAAAAAACACATTCATATAAATGCGAAAAATACTTTTACAAAGAACAAACAAAATTCAAAATAAAATTAATACATACAGACATATATATAGAATATATAAATTATATTGAAATAATAACATAAATATTAGTTTTTACAATTATTTATAATAAAATTATCTTGAACTATTTAATTATGTAGTTCAAGTATCATATTTATTATTTACTATTGAATTTAATTATTGAATCTATTTGGTCTGACCTTATTAATATTTGATTGAAAATTCATTATACGATAAGTCAATTACACTTTGTTGATTTGTGTTTATCTTAAACAAGACTTCACTTGAAGCGTCTTTTGCTCATAGCTAATTTGTAAATTGAATTTGAAACAAACGGGGTAACTCCTCAGGATTAATTAAAATAAAATACAAATAAATAGAACAAAATGGACGGGGTAAGTTAAGAAGAGGTGTGCCTACGAAACGAGGTGATTAATGATTGTAGTTCACCCTTGCTATTTCATTTAGAAGATTTCTAAATATATTTCTTATGTGGTCTTTAAGATACAACTCTCTCCCTTAATATTAGGCAAGGGTAGCTTAGCAAGTCGATTTCACCAAGGGGTTGCTAATGAAATAGCTTCATTGTGTTTACTGAAGGTCGACTGACTGTCAATGCTTTTATCTTTGATTTAATACAAATGAGAATCTTCATTTCTTTACTTTTTCTTCAAATATATATGTATAAAATTATTAATAATGTATAATCAATAATTAATTTTCTACAAATAATGAACAACTGAATAGGGTAGTTTATCTTTTTTTCTTTTCTTTAGTGAAAAATTGTAATAAAAAGTAAATAATGAAAAATTGAATAAAATAAAATTTTGGGTTGATTATTAAAATTAAAAAAAACGTGCAGTAAGCACTTGTAAAAACAAATATTTTCTAATTCTTTGGCTTATAGTTATGTTAATTTGCCAAAGTAATTTAGTCGCTGCCTAAAAATTTGCAAATTTTTTCAAACTATACATCACACAAATATTATGCATTGATATTTTTAATAATAAATAATTATAATATTAATATTAATAATATAGATATAATTAATTTCTATTTGGAAATTTGTTCTAATGCATTTTTACTATCTCGCCAGCGATAGTATTGAGATCACGAAAATTTTCGATGTTGAGATTTTGATGTTTTTATACGTTTTGAAGGTTCCTGAATCATTTTCACTGAGGTTGAGAAAAATGTCTCTGTGTGTGTATGTGTGTGTGTATGTATGTAACCAAGATTACGCAAAAACGGTTTGAGCTAGAATGATGAAATTCGGTACATTCAACTTTTGTGAAATGTAGCTCAACCGGAAGAGGGTCATTACCTACAACGTTTTGATTTTTTTTCTTCTAAAGTGACCGTAAAAATAAAGATATATGTTTGATAATTTTTTATATGATTAAAGATTGTTTAAAAATAAAAATATATAGAATTTCAGCTTGATTTAATCGCTGAAAGTACCAGAATTAATTTTTTAACACTGCAAATCTTACGCGCCAACACGTGACGTGGTGGCATCAACAAAGAGCCAAACATGCGCTGGTTCAATAAATATTATTTATTAATTTTAATTTATAATTTAATTAATTTAATTTAATTTAAACTTATATATGTTATTTAATTCAATTCAAATTTGCGAGATAGTCGAGTGGAGACACTCCAGATTTTTTTCATTTTATCTACATATATTGTTTATGATTATCTTGTTTATCTATGGAACACTCAAATGATTAAAGTATCGAATTTAGATTTCTTAATATAGTTTGTTCATAATGGAGCATCTGACAGCGTCACCCATTCTTTTTGGTCACGTTATTTATATATTCTACTTTTAATAATTCATATCTGATTATAATAGATATAGAAATTATTATACTTTTTTTTCAATAAAAACTTTTTTAAAAATCACAACTTCATATAGTCTATTATTTTATACTATTCTATTTTAATGAAGAACTGCATAACGAGGAATTGCATGACCTCTATGCATCTTCAGACATAGTTGGACTGCGATGGGAACGGCACGTGGCTAGAATGGGAGAGGAAAACATATTGGTAGGTTAGCGTCCGTCTGGAAAACCATGAACGCGGTGGGTGGATAATGTAGGAGGGGACGTGAGAGAGATGGGTGAGGGTAGGAGTTGGATGGATGTGGCTCAGGATAGGGTCGCTTGGAGAAATGTGGTTGCTGCGGTCGCGAACTTTTGAGTTTACTAGAGCCACTGTGATAGATTTTAATGAAGTTTTTCCCCATCAATTTATTATGTACATCAGGTGTGGCCAAATTTTTAGCTTTTAGGGGCTACTTTTTCAATAAAATATAGTCTGCGGTCGACTATGGATATGGGCAAATAATTTTAAAGTTTTAGATGATAATTAAAGAAGTCATTATATCGCCGATTTAAATTTCAAACCTCTACTTTTGGTCAAAAATTACATTTTCACACTATTAGAAAGCGAAAAACACCTTACATTGGCTATGAAACACCGCTATTATGCACCTATTTAATTGAAATCTCATGACAAGCAAAAAATTTATGCGTTTTAAGAAAGTTGTGCAAAATATGCTGAATATGAGTTAGCAGGTTTGCAATCTAAGCCGACGATATATTTTTTATTTTATGAATTCTAACAATATTTATTAAAATTTAAAAAAATACAATGTTAAGAAATAAATACGAACAAAACAAATTTTAAGCATACAATTTTTATTTGGATGAAACCTGGCATTGCATAAGAGCAGCAAGTTTCTCAAAATTTGGCTCCTATGAACTTAAAGCAATTCTTAATCATGACTCTAAATGTAGATGCGTTATTTGCGATCGCTGTTTTGTTTTGATCGCATTCATATAAGAAAATGAGGATTCACATAAATATGTGGAGCCAAAGAAGGAATTGAAACGAGCAACCATTGTCCAAATATTTGGATATTTATCTTTGCTTATTAGTTTCCAAAATCTATTTATTATGTAATAAATAAATATATTTTATATTTATATTATTTTTGATCAACGAATAAAAAAATTAAAATATATAATATGTTTGTAATAAAGTGCTAAAAAATGGGAAAAAATTATATATTATTAATTATATAGTCAAATACTAAAATATAGAAAGGTTAAATCAATAATATACTTATATATGTTCTTAGATATATGAAAGATATGTTAGTTTTAATTATTATAATAATATTAATAAAAAAAAATTGTAAATGGAAGGGCTGTTATTTTTCATTTAAATTTATAACTTGAATTAAAATAAATACTTCATTTTGGAATGGATATGAGAGGAGGGGGAGGTAGAGTAGAGTAGTCTAGGGCTAAACGGTGTTTTGAGAAAGGGAAGCCCTTGGATAAAAAGTATATAAATTATCGGGATAAGAAAAATATAAATATATGGTATATAAAAGATGTAATAACATATAGGATGATTATGATCTAAAATTATTTTTTAATAAATTTAAAAATAATATCCCGGGTAGCGAGTAGATTCTTTTCTAAAACCCAGTAGAAAAGAATTCTATTTCAGGGATTGGCGTCCCTGCCCTCACGTGAGCTCATGATTTCTTCAAAATCCCTCTTCTACCTGGAGGAATCATGTCCTTTACCCGTTGACTCCTTTCCATCCATTCCCTTACTTTCACTCCCCCCCACCCCTGATTATTCAAAAAATCAAATTTATTTGGATGAAGGAGAATACCTAGCATAGATCATTAAAAAGAAAAAAAATTTGAAATCTTCACTTTTATATGAGACTCTTTAGAGTCTCCTATATATATTTGAATAAACCCCCTTCGGGGGGGTTTATTCAAATATATCCAGATCACGTCAACCCTTCGACTAGCAAAACCCCTTATAATCACGAGTGAGACATGTCTTATATGCCTCTGAGAGGACCCACCTCTCCATCGCTTCACAATAGTATAAAACTTGGAACTCATATTTATAGAACGCTTTGCAAAATTAGAAAAAACCAATTAAATCAATGTTTTTCATTTTATTAACATTTTTGACTAAATCTTCTAAATTGTGACCAAGACCAATCCATTGACCATAATTTTAGCCAGATTTTAAATAAAATTGATTTTTTGTATCATTAAATGGAAATTTTTAATTAATTTTAATATCGGTTTATTTTTACAGTTCAACAAAAATCTTGCCTCATAACAACAGATAAAACCTATACGAATAGATTCATCATGAAACGTAGATTCATTTTCATTACTATTATATAATTTTACGTTGCTTCGTTGATTAAATATTAATTATTGAATTTTGACAGATTGAAAAGATTTGCCGCCATGTTGCCCCCCTCCGCCACCTCTTCTCACCTCCCTCCCACCCTCCCTCCTGGCCTGCTGGTGAGCAGCTTCGAGCGCAATCAGTTCCCATTCCTTTTCCAGTCGAAGATGTTGACCGACGTCACCACCGAAATCATCCCTCAATCAAGAATTTATTGTAAATTTATTTATTCCTATTAATTTAAATGAAGTTTAATAAATTTTAGAAAAGATTCAAATAAAAATTTAATTTTATAAAATATAGATTTTTAACTTTTTACTGATATATTTATATATATTTAATAAATTTCGCCCCCACCTCCAATGCTTTGCTTCTCGGTGACCTTGAAGGGGACAGCATAGCAATGCTGCATTGCTTACCCCCAATGGATGAGATTCAACTGCCTTTGACTTTATTTTCAAAATAAATTCTATTATTTCCCCTTCCCCCTCTTTGAAATTATATACAAATTAATTATACTACGTATTATACGACAAATAAATTAATACGAATTATATTAATAAATCGATTTAACCAACTTTTCCATCCCAATCATTCCTTCTTTTTTGTATTTTAACATTGAAACATTTTTCCTGCTATTCTATTCTATTTTCAAATTTTATATTCAAAAATAAATAACTTAAAATAACATAAAAATTACTTGAAAAGGAAGGAAATAATTTTATTGTTTTTATATATGAAGCAATAAGAAAAAAAAATTGAATAAGTTTCATGAAATGTGTAAAATTAATTGTTAATAAATTTAAAAATAATATCCTGGGTAACGGGTAGATTCTTTTCTATAATCCCAGTAGAAAAGAATTATATTTCGGGGATTGGCGTTCCTGCCCTCACGTGAACTCATTATTTTTTCTGCCTTCCCTCTCCCATGGAAAAATCATGTCCTTTACCTTTTAACTTTTCCAACTTTGGCTTCGCGGGCTACTTTTAAAGCCTTTGCGATCGACCGGTCGACCGCGGTCGACGTGTTGCCCACCCCTGATGTACATATATATATATATATATATAAATAATATAAATTTATAAAATAATTTATATAAATAATAATATATAGTAAATAAATAAATATGTAGAAAGTTAATGAAAGTTACGAATTCAACACATATTTCTCAATTATAAATATGTAGATAATTTAATTTCAATTTTACCTAATCATTTTTTTTAATAAATATGGTATAATGAAATCACAGCATATTTTTTTAACATTGTTAAAAATATATGAATCATATGTCATTTATTGTAATTTTCATTTTATTTCTTTATTATCGAATATCACATTCTGATCGTACATATTTTTTTATGAATTTATTTATTTAATTTTAACTTATTATTACTTTATGTCTACAAAATCTATGTAGATAAGAGATTTAAATCCATTTATACAATATAAAATTATTTCTTGAAAACCATATTCTATATAAACATTATTTCATTTAATCTAAAAATTTCTATTCATATTTGAGAGACTTTATGACTCCATTAAATATTTTACTATGGTCATTATTATTATCTTTCAGAGATCATATATATATAATAAATAATATTATTTTAAACACTTTTTATTTAAAAGTTCAAGTATTTCAAAGAGAATTGGTTAAAAAAGTTTCAATTTGTAAGACAAACTTTCAAGGATCTTCGCTCTCCAAGTTATCTTGTTATTTTCGAAGTGGATTCTGTCAATTCCTTCTACTGGTCCAAATGACCATTGGAAAATCATGTAAATTTTTCATCTGAGATAAAACTATAAACTCAATTTTAGATCATATCAAAAACACTAATAATATCATTGATTTTTATTGCATTAAAATCATCTTAGAGACTTAAAATTAAACAATAATAATTTTGAATATTGTTGAGTACCTAACATATATACCTATATACATTTACGTATATACATACATTCATGTGTGATCGATTCGTCTACTTATAGACGGAATAGGAGATTAACATCCCCTTTCATTCCATCATTAATTATACACATATACCAGAGAATTTAAAAAAAAAGTTAGAAAAATGACTTTATTATATTTTTAAAATTAACATTCATATAAAATAATAAATAAAACAAATATTAAATTTATAAAAAAATACAAGAAAAAAAAATTAAAACTCAAACCTTACAATTCTTCTTTTGTAAAGTCAAATCCTTATATAACTAACTGCCCCTCCTTTCTATTTTAATAGCATAACTGAATATAAATAGGCAATCTCTCAAGAAAAAATATACCAAATAGAAAATAAATGTTTTTATATATATATATGTATATACGAGGTGTGCCTAAAAAGTTCGGTGAATAGTATGATAAAAACATTAAAAAGAGAAAGTTAATTTTATATACACTTATTAACCTTCAAAATACTCTCCACTTGCCACAACACTTCTGACAACGTTCGTATAACGCTTGAAAACTGTTGGAGAAATCATGATGTTGAATCGTTCTCAGAGTAGCCGTCACAATGTTCAGGACAAGCAGGACACCTGAAAACACTGAACGTGTACGAGAGATGCTAACAAAAGATCGGCGATTGACTTTGCGACTAATAGCCGCAGAATTGGGTATTAGCAAAGACAGAGTAAGTAGTGTTTTCAGGTGTCCTGCTTGTCCTGAACATTGTGACGGCTACTCTCAGAACGATTCCACATCATGACTTCTCCAACAGTTTTCAAGCGTTATACGAACGTTGTCAGAAGTGTGTTGTGGCTAGTGGAGAGTATTTTGAAGGTCAATAAAAGTATTTACAATTAACAATCTCTTTTTAATGTTTTTATCATACCATTCACTGAACTTTTTAGACACACCTCGTATATAGTTATAGTTATTATCATTAAATCTAAAAGTAAATTGATATCTAGTGATTTATTATTATAATTATTATTGATATGAATAAAATAATTTTTTTTTATAGGCCATTTAAAGTTTATCACTAAACTGTGATAAAAAAATTAATTTTCTAAATAGTAAATTGAAACTTTGAAACTTTCTTTATCTCTTATTTAATATAATAATAAATTGAATTGATTTAAATGTGTTTGTTCATGTTCGACTTGATTAAAAGTCAGCTGTATATTTAATGATCTTGTAGATAATATATGTGATATTTTTTTTTGATTTTTTTATTGAATGGACTTTGACGATTTGAAAAATAAATGAAAACTTTTGTCTCGTTTTTATAACATTTTATTAAAATTTATCATTTCATACACACACACACACAATTTTATCTAAAATAATATATCAAAATCATAACCTTCTTTTTATATATTTACTTATTTGGCAACTACTTGTTCTAGTTTAATCAATTTTAAAAAAATTGAAAAAGTTATATAGTCAAACCCCAACATATAATATATATATGGGAGGAGGGCCTTCCTTAGAATACTTTTTCTCAATCTATTTTTTGATATTGATCATATATGGTCAATATTTTATTTAATGTTTGTGCAAACTTTGTCTACATTAGTAAATGACTGTGAATCTCATATACATTTTAAAAAAATATTTAGTACGCCTACATGCTCAGCTTGGGACAGTTATAAGTTATATGAAAAGTTAAATATTAATAAATTAATTAAAATTAATTTGGAATTATTTTACAAGAAAAGAAAATGATTTAAAGTGAGTTATTAGAACTAAAGTTGTGTGATAAGACTATTAGAAATTAAAATTTTCTAATTTTGTTTTCAATGAACTGCCAAATTTTTTTGATATGCTTCTTTAATTCTAATCCTTGTCATTGTTTAGCCTAATAAGTTCCTAAACAAAGAAATAATAATGATTAATGCTGTGGATAAGACAAGAAAATTAAATATTAATTTTTTAAAAAAGTATTTCGTTTTTTATAATACATAAATTATAGGAGTTTGAATAATTTTTATGCAATCATAGAATTGCAATCATTATACCTACTCACTATTATTTTTTAATTAAATAAATAAACACTAATTTTTAATTTAATATTTTCTTAATAAAATTGGTATTAAATATGATTTTGTTCAATTATTTATTCCATAATATTAGGTAATTTCAATAGGTTTTTTATGTTTTTACTATCTCGCCAGAAATAGTTTTGCGATCATGAAAATTTTAGATTTCGAGATTTTGATGTTTTTATACGTTTTGAAGATTCCTGAATCATTTTCACTAAGGTTGAGAAAAATGTCATTGCGTATGTATGTGTGTGTGTATGTATGTAGGCAAGATTATGCAGAAACGGTTTGAGCTGGAATAATGAAATTTGGTATACGGGCATTATTCAAAATTCGTAGTTTTCTAACAACTGTAACTCAAGATGGGTCATTACCTACCACGTTTTGATTTTTTTTCCTCTAAAGTGACCGTAAAAATAAAGATATATGTATGATAATTTTCACATGATTAAAAATTTTTCTAAAACTGCTATATATAGAATTTCAGCTTGATTGAATCGCTGAAAGTACCGGAATTATTTTTTTAACACTTCAAATCACGCGCCAACATGTGACGTGGTGCCATCAACAAAGAGCCAAACATGCGCTGGTTTAATAAATATTATTTATTAATTTTAATTTATAATTTATAATTAATTTAATTTAAATATAATATATGTTATTTAATCCAATTCAATTTGCGAGATTGTCGACTGGAGACACTCCAGCTTATTTATTTAACAAATAATAAATATCATTAAAATTATATTTAAATTCAATATTTAATATCCTTAAAGTAATTTTATATTATTTTTGATAATAACTGAATATATGGATTACTAAAACATGTTTTACCATTGAATAGTTTTTTCTGGTTGCTAAATATTTTATGGTATGGGATAAAATGAAATATTATTGAAAATTCAACAAGTCCATGAATGAGAATTCAGCCATTGCAAAATATTCAAAATCAAATATAATAATATTTATTTATTTTGAAACATTTATTTTCTAAATATTTATTAAATATAAATTTCAATAAATCATAATATAATTATAAATTTTATACAAAATATTGAATATTACTTTATTTTATAATACAACATAGATTTTTCCCTGAAATGTTTTTATAAATACGTGTATACAATTCAGGGACAGTAAAAAAAAAGAGATTCAGTTAACAATACTAATTTAATAATCGCTTTAAAAAAAACAGTTTCATTTTATTTTAAATTAACAAAATTGTATAATACCTATTTTTTTTTCAATTGGCCAATCGTTTAAAACATATATATATATATATATATAATGGATTTATTAGAGAGATTATAATTATATTTATTATTCTGGTTGGTGGCGGTAATGATATAAAAAGAACGTGTCTTCTTTCTCTGGCTGATTGTTTTATTCGGTAAACCTTTTTCATTGGTTAGATAATGTTTAAATGAGCTTAATCGACATAAACCGGTCTAATTTTGATGTCATTAGGGTGGTACGGGGAATTACGTCTGTCTCAGGGAGTAAATGGAATGAGTTCTTACGACGTGGAAGTAAGTCTCTAGCGGCCACTTAACTGATATCTTCATAGCAACTTTCCCAACTTACTCAACATTTATTCTTGAAATGGCACCGAAGTGAACTTAAATTATAAATAAGTGATTCCTTATTGGACATTTCTGGGTTGGTTAGCATTTGAATAAAAGAACGCAATACAACACCCTGTTTATTCCAAAATCAATATACAGGCGTATTTTTTTTTTTTTAATTAACGATCTTTTTTAATTAAATTAAAATTAATAAGTAGTTTATTTCCAATTTGTTAGCATTTAATTGACATTTTGTTCGTTGAGGATTATAATTAAAATTTAATTTTAACATTTTTATATACTTTTTCTGATAAATTATTTTTCTTTTTCTTTTTTTTTTTTTGATTAGAAAAAAAACAATGTCAATTTTGTTTGACAAATCAATAAAGATTTATATAATCCTTTTAAATATTTCAAATATTATAATTTATTAAAAATAATAAATTGGTGTTAAATTGAAATATTTGTTAAATATACATTTTTTTACAAATTCCGGTAAAACTCGTATAACGCTTAGGGTGCGTTCCAGAGCTTACTACCTAACTACCAGGAACTGAAGCTCCTGAACCCCCCCCCCCCCCCCCCCAACTGCCTCTTCCCTGGCTACGTGAAACGAAATTCGATTTTAATATATATAAACAAATAAAAAAAATTACCTTTTCAGTTAAGAACAACTATTTCTTTATGACTTCTTCGCTATTCCTATTAACACAATCTACTGTTTCTGAAGGTTCCGCTTCACTATCTAATTCTTAAATGGAAAAGTATTTAAGAATTAATTCATAATCGGGCGCCTGCAGAGTTATTGGTTGTGCGCATGCAGCGCCTCCTTGTAGTTCCATAGATAACTGGGAAATTCGTTTGACGCTTTTCTATGTAAGTTTACCCTCCTGTAGTAATCTTACTTTTTTCATATTCTAATATGATATTAGTTTTCTGGCTATCTTAAATAAGCATTTGATTAACTAAAAATTAAAATTTAAAACATTTAATTGAATCAGATCTTTTACGAAATAGTCCTAAAATTTTAATTAATATAAAAATGTGTGACTATACTGAAGCAGGAACAACATTTCCTATACATATAGGTAAATTTAATTTCTACATAAATCTAAAAAAAAACTAATTAATGAATAATCAAGAATTAAACATTAAAAAAAAATTAATTATATAAGTAAACCACCTCATTGAATAATTGTATAATATAATGAAAATTTATTGTTTTTTAGGTCCATTATTTTGTTGTTTGTATTGTAATACAAATTTTATAAGTGAAGATTTTTTATATAACCATTTAATAAAATGTATTCACAAAAATATTTTTGTAATTTTAAAAAAACAATTAATGTTTAAAAAAGATGCTCTGAAAAAATCATTTGAATGTAAATATTGTAAAAAGAAATTTAATCTGAAATCAAATTTAAGTAAACATTTATTAATTCATACAGGTGAAAAGTCTTTTGAATGTAATTATTGTAAAAAGATTTTTACACAAAAATCTCTTTTAAATCAACATTTATTAATTCATACAGGAGAAAAACCTTTTGAATGTAATTATTGTGAAAAAAAATTTATTCAGAAATCAAATTTAAAAACACATTTACTAATTCATACAGGAGAAAAACCTTTTGAATGTTATTATTGTAAAAAGAAATTTAAACTGAAATCATATTTAAAAAAACATTTATTAATTCATACAGGTGAAAAACCTTTCGAATGTATTTATTGTAAAAAGAAATTTATTGATAAATCAAATTTAAAAAAACATTTATTAATTCATACAGGTGAAAAGCCTTTTGAATGTAATTATTGTAAAAAGAAATTTATTGATAAATCACATTTAAATAGACATATATTAATTCATACAGGTGAAAAGTCTTTTGAATGTAATTATTGTAAAAAGGTTTTTACACAAAAATCAAATTTAAATCAACATTTATTAATTCATACAGGAGAAAAAGCTTTCGAATGTATTTATTGTAAAAAGAAATTTCATCTGAAATCAAATTTAAAAAAACATTTATTAAATCATACAGGTGAAAAGCCTTTTGAATGTATTTATTGTAAAATGAAATTTAAAGAAAAATCATCTTTAAATAAACATTTATTAATTCATTAAAATCTTAAAAAAAACTTTAGCACCGCTGATTAAACATTTGAATAATATGATTTTAATGTCTATTTTATTATTTATATATATATATATTATTTTAATTATATATTCCTTTCCTTTTAAATATAAGTCTATATATATATAATAATATAAATATAAAATTTTTTTATAAAATAACGTTTTTCTCATGGACTAAAAAGAATAAAATAATTTTTCTATAAGCCTGACAAAGTTTATGGATGAATTGCTTCATATTCAACGAAAAACGTAGAGCGCATTTGGTTTATTTATTTATATGAAAAATCAAGTCAAATTTTTGAAATAATAAAAATTTTATTAAACACTAAATACTTAAACTGACAATTTTTTTTTATTAAGCAATAAAATTGTTAGAATAAGAGTTAAGAAATTAATCTTTTATTATTTTTCAATGTAAAATATACTTATATCAAAGTATGTGTCAAAATTTAAAAGAATTTTTATTAAATTTACATATTATCAATCAGATCCAAAATGGTTGATTATATTCGAAGAAATAGTGTTACTTGTTAATGTAGTGTTTTATTTTGGTATGTATGTATATATATGAATTATACCTCTATAAAAGAAGTTAATTCCATAGAAATCAAATGAAAACTAAAAGCGCCCAACGTTTTTAGTTGAATATGAAGCAATTCATCCATAAACTCTCAGGCTTATAGAAAAATTATTTTATTCTTTTTAGTCCATTGGAAAAAACGTTATTTTATAAATTTTTTTTATATTTATATTATTTTATTCTTTTTAGTGCAATGTTACTTTGATAAATTTATTTAATATAACAAGAAAAGATTAAGTTATACGAAAATTTGCGAAATGAATAAAACAAAAAAATATATTAATCTTCTAAAATTGATTTTATGAATTTATGTTAAGTAAATGTTATTATTTTGAATAATAATAATTATATATTATATTTATAAATAAATAATTTTTATTAATATAAGATTTTATAAATGTATAAAGATTAATGTACTCATATTGTCTTCATAAAAAAGGTCATTCTTTTGTTGTTTTTCTCTCTCGGGGATATATATAAAAAGGACCTTTTCTTTATGCCATTTTAGGGGAAAAACCACTACTTCATCGACTCTAGTGCTGATTAATAAGAATCCATCATTAATTATAATGCTATTTAAACATTCTTAATTACATTCAAAATGAAAATCTATCGTGAAATCAATATTTATGTTTCGGAATCCGTTGAAAAAAAATTAATCGGAGCAAAACAAAAGGAGTTAGTTACTAAAAGTAATTAATCGCTAATTAATTACAATTAATAAATTATAATTCAATTATATTTCTTCTATACCTTCTAGGGAACGATTGAAATATCTATAAAAATTTTCAAAAGTCTATCTCAATACAAAGATGAAAAATCGATTTCAATTTGTCAAAAGAGAAAACAGACAGAGAGACAAACGCCAAGTGAAGTTGAGAAAAACGTTATAATATAATAAAAACGACCTAATTTTTGATATTAAAATAATAATAATATATTTTATTATACAATTTTTGTATTATCTAATTTTACTAGATCAATATTTTATGTTTTAGAATTTTTTTATCCCTTTTCTAATTATTAATTTCTAAATTCTCTAATAATTACATACAATAATATAATTTAAAAGAAATTGAATTAATACCAATCATCAAGAATATTAACAATCTATGAATATAGGTACCTATAGTCCGGGAGCTAAGAGTTGGTGCGTGAGGGGTGGCGGCCAGATGAGGCGGGGGTACACCCACCACCACAGTCTCTTTCAAACTAAAATATAACAAATTAGTTATGCACAACAAAGGTCTGTGGTGTGGGTTTGTAGGAATGGTGGGGGCAAGCGCGGGAACTGCTTGGCCGAGGGTGAGGGTCGGCTCATGCACCAACTCTTACCTCCCGGACTATAGTTGTCCTTTGATAAATATTTATTTATATGTTTTGATATACTTATTCATCAGTACATATAGTTTAGTTTTATCTTGATAATCAACTTATTATACTCTTTTACTCATCATTGGCTGATCTTTTATTTTTATATTTTGTTATGTTTTATTTATATAATATTGTATTATAATTCATGATTGATTATATTATATTTTAATTTTTAGAATTTTTTTTTCGTTGTTTTTTTATTTTATTTTATCTCTATCAAATTTTATACTTAACTTTTTATACTTGACATTTTTTAATTTAATAATAAATAATATAATTAAATTAAATTAATTTGTTCACAATATTCATATTTTTTCTTATCTTTTTTATTTAACATTATATACTTTATAATACATATAAATTATTTATTTTTAATTGAATATTTTCCAAGAAATTTAAAGGATTGATCACCAAAAATGCATTTTTTAACGAAAAAATGCTTGTTGAGATGAAAATTCAATTCAAATCCTTTAGGTTATCTAATGAATGCTATTTGACTTTATTTTGTGAAAGAAAAAGAAATCATGAGATGTTAGATGGGAAAGGATTAGGGAGGTCTAATAATTCCACCCTTGTGGGTTTTAAGTATAAACAGCTAGCCACTGATGATCCTTCTCGGAAATCGTCCTGTTATACTTGTTCCCCTTCAGAATTCATTAAAACCATCTAGAATAGAAATGAGACTTGGACTTGAGCATCAAAGATATTTTTTTTGTTCCTTTATTATGTTGCACATTTGAAGGGTTTACCTTTGAATTATTATCTTCTTCCACTTGAAAATGAAACGAGACAATTGATCCGAGTTAAAAATAATTAGTTTAATTTAAAAAAAATGATAATTATTTAACTGAAAAAATAAAATATTTATATTAATAAAAATATACTATAAAGAAGAAGAATTTAATTTAAATATTTAAATATATATATATATATGTTTATTGGATAATATATTAAACCCTTTTATCTAGAGTATTAAAAAAAATAAATTTTTTTTTGTTTGTTATTTATATAAAAAATAAAATATAAATAAATTTTAATCTTGTCAGCCAAAAGAAAAGTAGATAACAAATTATCTCCTTGTATTGGAAATGTTTTAAAGAACTTCTAACACTATAAAGACACGAACTGAAAACCAATTCCTTTCGATCAGTAAAATTTAAATTGGATTTTTTTTTTAAATATTTCTATTTATTTATTAATTTCAATAATTTAATTCGGGACGGAGGTGTGGGGGGGGGAGGAGAGGGTTATTCTCGACAAGTTTTCATATTTTCCTCTTTTAAACTTTTAAGTAACCGAAGAGTCTCGAAATTACTTTAGATTATGTTTTTTAAATTGGAGAGACAGGAGAATGAAATTTCAAGTTTTTAAAGTAAGAAGCCGCCGAGTTGCCTGGGCCCCTGAACTTTGCACATGGATGGGTGCAAAACCCTTTGAATATTTGATAAAGTTTAGAGGGTTGACAGATGAAGAGAGGGACGGGGTGTAAATACGAATGAAGCGGGGGAGGGCTTTAATGGCGGCTGCCTTTTCAGTGGATAAAGGAGGGAAGTGAAATGAAGGGCAAAGGGAAGGGTGGTTAATGATACACTTTGTATACGTATATACAAAATACATGTGGGCCAATATAGTGAGCGAAAGAGAAACACCAGCCAGCACTGTCTTTCATTAAGCCACTATAAAAAACTTGAGAAAATTATATTATATTATATACATATATTATATTTGTCCTTAACCTGTAATAAATAGCTTACTCATTAGCGAGATTACATTAACAAAAATCTTATCTATTTTATTTTATTTTAATTTAATTTTTTATTTTATTGGGGTGAAGGAAGGAAAAACAAGGTAGAGGAAAGGGAAGATGTTGTTAATAACAAATTCTTAAACGGACATGTCTTCATAAATTTTAGTAAGTCTAATATGTACGGAGACTTCTATCTTTTGCTTAATTAAAGGAAAATATCATATACTAAGCTATTATGTAGTATGTAGTAAGTAGTATGTATATATGGAAATTTAAGAGACACTTAAATATTTTACTTATATTAATTAATTTGTAAATGGTTACTTTTGTAAATTAGTATTTATTTTTGTATTTAATTTAAAATAATATGTGATTGGTTCACCTTGGGACAGTTATTATTATATTTTTTCCCTTCAAATTTTAAATAAACTCTTAGTATTTGGAAAAGTAGAAAAGAGCTGCAAAGATCAAATTGTTAAATGTTTTGATTCAATTAAAAAATCAGGTTAGAATTTATTAAGATTTTTATTTTTTTATTTTTTTTGAAAATGCCTACTAACTTTCATATAAAATTTTAATAAGCTGTAAAATGAATTTTTAATGAAAATATTTTGAAATTAAAAGTACTTAATTAAAAAAAAAAGTATTTTTCTTTAAAACTAACGCATAATAATTGTTCTAGTGACAAGCATGACATTCTAAAGTTGCAAAATTTGTTTATGGTACACCTTGGGACAGAAGATAGTTGTCAAACTCTGACTATTATATTATTTAATATCTATCTAACCTATGATCACTAATTTTATTTATTATGTCCTTTTTGAAGAAAATAGGAACTAACTTATTAGGCTGAAGAATGACAAGGATTAGAAATAAAAATGAATCAAAAAAAAAAAAAAATTAGCTGGAGTGTCTCCACTGGACTATCTCTCAATTTGAATTGGATTAAATAACATAATATATTATATTTAAATTAAATTTAATTAATTATAAATTATAAATAATAAATATTAAACCAGCGCATGTTTGGCTTTTTGTTGATGGCACCACGTCACATGTTGGCGCGTGAGAATTGCAGTGTTAAAAAATTAATTCTGGTAATTTCAGCGAATCAATCAAGCTGAAATTCTATATATAGCAGTTTTATAGAATCTTTAATCATGTGAAAAATTATCAAACATATATCTTTATTTTTACGGTCACTTTAGAGGAAAAAAAATCAAAACGTTGTAGGTAATGACCCTCTTCCGGTTGAGCTACATTTCTCAAAAGTTGATAGAAAACTACGAATTTTGAATAATGCTCATGTACCAAATTTCATCATTCTAGCTCAAACCGTTTTTGCGTAATCTTGTCTACATACACACACACACATACATACATACACACACACACACACACACACACACATACATACACACACACACAGACATTTTTCTCAACCTTAGTGAAAATGATTCAGGAACCTTCAAAACGTATAAAAACATCAAAATCTCAACATCGAAAATTTTCGTGATCGCAATACTATCTCTGGCGAGATAGTAAAAATGAAGAAGTTCTTTGTAAACAAAATTAGGAAATATTAATTTCAAATAGTTTTATCACTTTACCTCTAAAAACTTATTTATTTTCTTTTCTTCAAAAAACAACTCCAAGTAAATTGTATTTAACTTATCACAAGCTGAGCCATGGAACAAGTCTATTAAATATATTTTTTTTATTTTTATTTTTCTATAATGGATATGTGATTAGTATTATAAAGCATGAAAACAAATATATTTTTGGAGAGAGAAACAATTAATCGATATTAAGTTTAGTAAAAATAATATAGTTTTTTCTAAATCGTTTATTTCTTCATTTTTCCATCTAACTACTATATAAATTATTTGATTTCAGACTTAATCTAATATAGCACGGATGGCGAACCTTTTTCAATGTCCGTGCCACAAAATTATAAAAAATCTTTATGAAGTAACTAACGTGCCACAAAATTGTCATTTTTTTCTCTACCCCTTTTAGCTTGAATATATAATCGAATATTTTTGTATAACTTCTAACTATCCTGTATAAAAGTGTTATAATTTTAAATATTAAACTTTATTCCAAAAAAATAAAATGATTATTAAAAAATTTGGAACTTATTTTTGGTAAAAATATATCTTTCCTAAATTTTTTTTTATTTTTTATTGTATGGAAATTCTTTAATAGATTTTAGTTTGTAGTTTTTAGTTGTAGATAATGACAAAAAAAGCAAAATTTATATTTGATACTGTGAACCACTTACATTTTCTTGTTTTGACTTCTTATGTTAAATTCTAGAAAAAGATTGCGATTCTGACACTATTCTCCAACCGCCCTATGTGTAAAGTAAAGCTTGATATAAATTTTATAAAATTAATTTTTCTTTTTTTTTAATAAATATTGATAAAATTTACAGCATATATTAAAATAAGAGCATATAAGAATATTCTAATAATAGGTGTATTTCATCGCCCCAATCAATTTTGAGTTTATAACTTCACAATTTCCCAGACAAAATGACATGTATAATTTGCCAGTTTAATCTACTAAGATAGATAAATAAATATTCAGTACTTCAAATTTCATAAATTTTAATTTTAATGTGATTTAATCATTTTTAATTTATTTCTATTGTAAAAGTTATAATTATTAAAAAAATAATTTTGTCTTTATGCGTGTCATGAAATTTTTCAAACGTGCCACTTTTGGCACGCGTGCCACAGGTTCGCCATCCCTGTAATATAGAATAATGTAACATTTAGAAAGTTTTTTCTTTTAAATTTAATTTGAAATTCAATTTTTTATACATTATTAGTAGATTTATTAGTGTAATTTATAAATGAGACAAAATTCGGATATAACCAGACTCGACAGATCATTTAATGAGAACATTAAAAACAAAAAACGACACTTCAAAAATCAAAAAAAAAAATTTATTTCAAGCATAAAACTATATAATATTAAAATATTAATTCTGTAGGCATAAATATTATAACAATTTGTCTTTTTAAATTTCTTTCTTTTGACTATCTCGCCAGAGAAAAATGTCTGTGTGTGTGTGTATGTATGTATGTATTCAAGATTATGCATAAACGGTTTGAGCTAGAATTATGAAATTTGGTATACGGGCATTATTCAAAATTCGTAGTTTTCTATCAACTTTTGAGAAATGTAGCTCAACAGGAAGAGGGTCATTACCTACGACGTTTTGAATCCCTCTAAGTCTTCTTTATCTTCATTATAGGCTTCTGCATGTTTTTTCCAATTTTTTTTTTTTTTTAAGTGACCATTGACATGAATTAAAATTGTATAAAACTGCTATATATAGAATTTCAGCTTGATTGAATCCCTGAAAGTACCGGAATTAATTTTTTAACACTGCAAATCACGCGCCAACACGTAACGTGGTACCATCAACAAAAAGCCAAACATGCGCTGGTTTAATAAATAATATTTATTAATTTTAATTTATAATTCATAATTAATTAAATTTAATTTAAATATTATATATTTTATTTAATCCAATTCAAATTGCGAAAATGTGGAGTGGAGACACTCCAGCTTATTTTTTTTTTAATCAACCATATTAGTAAAAAATTTAATTATTTTTATCTAGAACTATAAATTGTTTTAAATTTTATTTTTTATTGTAAATAAAAAATTATTATTTTTTAAAGAATTTTCATTTTCATATTATTTTAAAGAAATCTCTATTATATAAATATTGATTTTTGTCAACAAATTTAATTATAACTAAAATTAAAGATTGATATGATTTGTTTTCTTAATTCTTCATTATCTAATTGCTTATTTACTTTAATGCTCGTTAGCACATTAATTTTTGATAAATATGCCTTGATTCTTTATAAACTTTATAAACATTCAATAGGTTCTTGTTAAGTTACAATTTTGCTAATAATCTTTTATATTAAAATTCTCCCCAGATATTTTTATTCAACTTTCAAATAAAATTCATCGATCGTCTTCATTTTCAATTCCACTTTATATTTTTTATGAGACTTCAAACCGAGAGAATCTAAAAATTAATATTATATCGAAATTAATATGTATATTGTGGGGTTTGAAGTCTTTTTATTTTTATTATAAAATAATCATCTATCTAACTTTTTTGAATAAATAATATATTATTTTAATTTAATTATTGTTTGTACATATATATATATATATATATTTAACCGTATCCATAAATATTCGTTTTAAAATTTTAATCCCTTTGATTGTTTATCACTTTATTCTTATCAGTAAATTCGCTATACTCTCTCTCTCTCTCTCTCTATTTCTAGCTCTGGATATGGAATGGAATAGTTGATTGCCTCCCACTTGCTCTAAAACCCTCTCCATTATATATTCAATAATAAATTATATATAATTTCTATCGATATCTAATAACCAAGCACATTATTCCACTACACTCTATTTAAATGGATAAGTGGTGTATTTGAATTGGCCTGCGTTTCGGTGTGCCGCGGAGAGAGGGTTATGTTCGATGGATAGAGCCAGGGGTAGTTCTATTATCATTAATCATTCGACATCTGTAAATTATATGATTCGGAAAATTGATTTCAAGGGACAATTTTATGTTATGCCCCTTATAACTAAGTAACTTATAGTCTGGACGTGTAGTTAAGTAGATACTTATTTTTTATTATTATTCATACATATGCCTTGTATGAGTAAATAATCATAAATTATAGATATAGAAACAAGAGAGCTATAAATTTGAATATAATTGTTTAAATCAAATAAATAAAATTGTCTTCTAATTATCTCTTTCTGGTTAAATTTAAATAAAGTTTAAACTTGAATTAAATATCATTAGTATCTAAGCGTAATTTATTTTCTATTAAAACTTGCCAAGTTATAAATTGAAGAACGTTTGAACATTCCTTTTGTAAATTCCTATTGAATACCTAACTATTCTTAAAAAATATGGCTAGAAGGGGAATGATTCAGGGGGAAGCATCCCTATCATTAGACAGGAAGATGGTACAAGACAACTTAATCAACTGGTATTTCTTATTAGTTACGAATCACAAATTAATATTTAATAAACTAAGCTTTTTTTAAAACACAATAAAAAAAATGGAGGCAGCTAGCCGGGAGTGTAGCGTAGCAATTTTCTACACAAGAAGTAGGCGTTCGATTCCAACTAAGAACAAATTTTTCTAATAAAATTCAATTTAACATCATCTGCCTCCGGCTCCAGTTAATTTTCTAGCCAGGTCCGGGACTTGAACCCAGGACCACGAAAATGAGAGGCAGCTTCGCTACCTCCCACCATGTGATGCCTCTTTTGAAATCTATGTTTAGTTAAATATTTTTATATTTGAATTTGAATTTGTGATTTATTTATTATTTTTAATTACTATGACTGGTCCTTTCAGGTGTTGATTTTATTTTTAATATAAATATTAATATTTTATGATGTAAATGAACATTAAATAATTCGTGAAAATCTTCTACCACTATTTATTTGTAACTTGACTGACACACTGCCATGTATTGAGATATTTATACAATATCATGTATTTATATTTATTCACATAAATAAATCAAAATTATCATCTTGTTAATATTATAATTTATGGATGATGTATTTTATATTGCTTGTAATTTCATTGAATGTATGAAATTAATAATTAATATTAATTTGATTATATACATTTATATAATAAATATAAATTTATATACCCCCACTATATCGATATTATCAAGGAAATCACTAAAACTTCAATCTAATTTATCGACAATTGATGAAAATTAGTATTAAATTATCTGTATCAATATCATTTTCAATTTACACTTACAATTAATTATTATTCATATTATTATTTTATTTCTAATTTTCATATAATAATAATATAAATTGAAAGTAGATTTATTTTTACTATATAATAAGTTTATTTTATTATTAACCTTGAATGAATTTTTTTATTTATTTTTTTTTTTTGAGAAAGAAAACATTTTTTCAAAAAAAAAAAATAATGATTGGAAGGAAACTTCCTTTATTACTGTTGTTTCGTTTTATTTATTCATTTGACACTCCAGAATGGGATCCCATCAGTTTATTTTATGACTTTTTCGCGTTCTGAATTGTTACTCGGAAATGTAGCTGGGTGTTGATTTGCCACTCAGGCCTTTATCGAGAATACATTCATATAATATACTATATATATACATAGGTATATATAATGAAAGAGATCTTATAAGAAAATACTTTTCAGTGAGCTTTATTGGAACTCATATATAGAATATTAAATGAAAATTCTACAAAGAATTTTATTAAATGCATTCTTTAAGCAAAGATTGAATTATAATAGGGGAAAAAAATATCAATTAAGTTTTAAACGAATTTATATTTTGTTTTTCTCATCATGTCTCGTAAAAGCATATTCATATGAATGTTGACAATTTTAGAGTTTGAAGATTTTAGAAATGATTATTTGTTTTTGAAAAAATCTGGAGTGTCTCCACTCGACCATCTCGCAAATTTGAATTGGAGTATTTTAAGTTAAAATTTAAAAAACTAATTCTGATACTTTAAGTCAAACTATAGAAGTTTTATAGAATTTTTAATAATGTGAAAATCTATCAAAAAATTTCAATTAGATGAAGGAGAATACCTTTATTAAAAAGAAGAAGAAATTAAATCTTGACTCTTTTAGGAGACTGTCATAAGAGTCTCCTATATATATATATGAATTTACCCCCCTTTTGTTATAATCAAAACAGTTTTAAAAAATTCACCCTTTCTTGTATTTAACCCCACTAAAATTTACAAATTCTATAATATTTAATAAAAATAATTAGATTAATATAAATATTAATTAAAATTATAATAATAATAATGCGAATTTAATTAAGTTTAAGTTAAAAAAATCAAACTAAGAGCAAAAAACAATTGTATTAGTTATACATTTTGATATTAGTTACTATATACATATATATTATATAATATTACATATAAATGATAAATCTCTAAAAAATTAATTTATTTGTAAATTCAACTAAAAACTAAATAAATACGAATCCATATATATTAATATTTATTTATGTATATTTTCTCTTTCCCTTCCAAGGGAGTACATGACATAAACCAAATCTTACATCTAAATTCCATAATCCTATTTCCCACCCCCACCCTAATTCCAATATAATATTATAAATAAAATATATTCTAATTAATAGTTTATAATTTTTATAGAGTTTCTCTATTTATATATAATTAAGAACAAATTAATGAGACAGTGGAAAAATTGGAAAAATTTTATAAAATTTAAAATTAATTTAATATTATATAAATTGAATGGGTAACGAGTAAATTCTTTTCTATAATCCCAATAGAAAAGATATTTACTTCAGGGAGTTGCGCCCCTGCCCTCTCGTGAGCAGATGATTTCTCCAGAAGGAATCATGTCCTTTACCGTTGGACTCCTATCAATCCATTTCCTTAATTACCCCCTCCCTGATCCCACAAAAACATCCATTTTATTTGGATGAAGGAGAATACCTATCATAGAGATTTATTAAAAAGAATAAAAATTAAATCTTGACTCTTGATACGAGACTCTCTTAAGAGTCTCCTATATATATATGCTCATTTCGCGCATTTTTCAACCAGCAAAACCTCGTAATTTCATGATTGAGATATATCTTATAAGTTCCTCTGAGAGGACCCACCTCTGCAAGCTTCTTACTAATAGAAAATTTGGAACTCATATTTATAATATATTCTTTAAAATATAAAAACACATCTATTTGATATTTTTTCCTTTATATCAATTTATGACAAAATTGTGTATAATATACACTAAACCAAATGATTCAACAGAAATTTCTCCAGATTCTAAATAAAATGGATATTTTTGTAATTATAAGTGAAAATTATAATATATTGTTATTTAGTGTCGTTTGTACACTTTCATTTAATATTTCCTGATAACAATAAACAAAACGCATACCAAAATATTCGAATATAATGAATTTTGACAGATGCATTGTGATTTCGGCAGGCCATCAAGCCGTCACCTCGAATACACAATTCTTTAATTCACTTCTATTGATAATTATTCTTTTTCATATTTCAACTTTTTTCCTCTTAAATTTGAAATTTACTTTATTATCTCTCACATTATAATATCAATTAAATCGAAAATCATTTAATTGTTAATTCATAAATATTTTCAAATGCTTTGCTTATGGAATGAGACTACAGCATTACCTTGAGAGAAAAATTCCATAATTTTTTTTAATATCCAAATCTCATTTAATTCTTTAAAGCATGATTAAAAAGCACTAATTAATTGATTTGTTATTCAATAAATTAAGAAAAATGTAGGTAAAATGATAGTATTAGTTAGATTAAATATTTTAATATATTATTTATATTAAAATATTAATAATTTCATATATTCATCCAGCAGGAGCTTATATAATAGGGCCTGGAGCCTCCGATTACACCCCCACCTCACCCCCAGTTTCTCAATCCAATCGTCTGACCAACGCCAAACCAGTTGTGATCACCTTCATCTACAACCAAATGAAAATGAATAATATATATATAGGGGAAGGTTGCTATCGTTGGGCCGGCTCCTTCGATGAGCCAACTCCATTATTTTGCAGTTTTTGACAATAGACGTTACCTACTGACTGTTTATTGTACTACATTAAGATTAAGAACCGCCATCTTAATTGTGAATGTATTCACGCACAAACAAGGTTCCTGGACAAGAAGCAAGATTTTTGTGATTTTCTTCTAATTTATCAAGATAAACAAAGCATTGATATGCTTATTACATAAATGATATGATATTAATAGAGTCTTAGTTGTCATTGGTAACGTTTAAAACTGTGTTAAACCAGCGACATTTAACCATATTAACAATGGTTCTTTGTTTTAACCGAAGACATATTAAATGACGTATTAAATACCGACTGCTAGTTACTCTCTTTGAGCCAGCCTGCGTTGCCATGAATGGGCCTATCTAGCGAATACGGTATTATAGATATAATAAAACGAAATAGTTTCTTTTAGACTATCATCCCTGTTCTAATAAACAAAATTCACTGTTACTTCTTATATTCTTACACTAAGTCTATTTTATGGTTATCAAGACTAAACTGTGATCGTACTCCTTGTGAATAACATCAAACCATTGATATGATTAAATGTCTTGTCAGAAGACTGTGTTTGTTCGAACTAGTATTTAGTATTTAAGAGTGATGCTAAAAAAAGTTTTAAACACTTTATGACTTTTACTAAGATGATACTCTCTCAAAAAAATAAAATAACTACCGGCCCATTCATTGAAACCGTTATTTTTCTTTTTTTAATATTTACTTACCATTTCATAATAATATCTATTTCTTGATATGTGTAGTATGAATAGTACCCTTTACATTATCATGTACAGAACTGTAAAAATTTCAATTTTGACGATTTTATCGATCATTTTGTTTAAGGGGCCATCGATAGCAACCTTCCCCTATATATATATAGTTCTAAGTAAATAAATTAAAGTTTTATTATTATTTTAAGAATATAATTTTAATATAAAAAGATAGTGTAAAAGAAAATTCCATCTATATATAATATTTTGATAAGTTTATTCATAAAGAAAGTAATATGTTGGTATTTTGAATTACATAAATTAATTAATTATAATATTTATCTTATTTAATTATTATAATTAAATTTTTAATTTTATTATCCTTTCTCTCTCTCTCTCTCTCTCTTTTTCTCTTATAAAAAAATCTGGAGTGTCTCCACTGTTTGGCTCTTTGTTGATGGCACCACGTCATGGGATTGCCAGTTGTAAAAATTGTAAAATTTTTAAAGTATATAAAAATAAATTGTATCAATTTGTTAAAGTGTCGAGTGATAGCTCAGTGTCCCAGGTATATATCTTATATCAACTGACCTACTTTTCTGTTTCTATGTTATTTGAATGGCGATTCGGTGAATCAGGTATTAAAATTACCAGCCAAACCCAATAATAATGAATAATTTTTTTTAAATTTAATTACCGGCCGGAGGCTCGGGGTCCAGGTACTATTTCATATTAGAAAAGAAACCCAATTTAAAAATAAGCTGGAGTGTCTCCACTCGACTATCTCGCAATTTGAATTGGATTAAATAACATATAATATATTTAAATTAAATTATAAATTAAAATTAATAAATAATATTATTAAAACAGCGCGTGTTGTTGGCACCACGTCACGTGTTGGCGCGTGATTTGCAGTGTTAAAAAATTAATTCCGGTACTTTCTGTGATTCAATCAAGCTGAAATTCTATATATAGTAGTTTTATACAATTTTTAATCATGTGAAAAACTATCAAATATATATCTTTATTTTTACGGTTACTTTAAAAGGAAATAAAACGTTGTAGGTAATGACCCATCTTCCGGTTAAGCTACCTTTCTCAAAAGTTGATAGAAAACTACGAATTTTGAATAATGCCCGTACACCAAATTTCATGATTCTAGCTCAAACCGTTTTTGCGTAATCTTGTCTGCATATATACACACACACACACATACACTTATTTATTTTTTTCAACCTTAGTGAAAATGACTCAGGGACCTTCAAAATCTCAAGGCGAGATAGTAAAAATTATGAATTCTTTTTTAATAATATTATATATAAATATTTTTAGAAAATAATTTAATTAGAAAAGAATGTTTAAAATACTATTTTCTGATAAACCCATTGATTCATTCGGTTTATCTTACTGAACAGAAGATAATTGAGAAGGAGTTGTTTATGTTTTATGTTTATTAAAGTGTGCTGAGGATGATGATCATCATTTTACTGAACCAATCAATTGTTGAGTTCAGTGCTGGCAACAGGATTGGCAGAAAAACATATCATCATGGGGGTGTAGCTAGATTATAAAAAAATACTATATCTTTGATTTCATTTTTATTTTTAATATTAAACATTAATATTATTTTTAATATTACCCATACATTTGAGGGTTATGACTAAAAAGTAGCAACATATGTATATATTATTGTAGGGAATTTCGTTGTCTAGGGGTTGTTTAGCAAAAAATATCTGTTTTGTTTAAATGGTTGCAAAAATATCGTTTTATTGAATAAAGATGAACAAGATAAAAAACAGTGTAAAAATAAATGAAAATGTAACTTCTTCGTTTCTTGAATACTTCTGGCGATGTACAAAGGACTGTAAAGTGTCGACTGTAAAACTTAAACTGAAATCTGACTATATACTAAACTCGAATCGTGCCGGCGTCCTTTTTAAAAGGAAGTCCAAACAGCTGGAACTCGGTTGCTATTGGTCGGTGGCGTGGAGTGGGAGAATGGCGGCGACGGTGATGGTAGCTCATGGTGGGGAGGCGGCGACGGCGTCTGGGGCGCTCGCTGCTTGGAGCGGCGTTGAGAGGAAGCACCAACTCCGATGATATTGTGGTTGAGAATGGCCGACTTTGAGGCAGTAAGATGCGCCAGGCTTTTGATGATTCGGACGGTGATGAGCCAAAAGGCTCCATTCCCACATTATACCTTTTTTTTCTTTAGAACCAAATTTAAAAAATTTTTGAAAAAAGTACGAAATGTCCTAAATATTTAAAAAACGGGACTATAAGATGTCCCGAAGACATTTTTGGGGACACCGGGACAGAGCACCGAAAAACGGGACGTTTAGTCACCCTACTGATATTGTAATTCATTCACTACACTTTTGTAGTTTATTTATTTAAAAAATGTTAAAAAAAATTGTTTAGAAAAAGAAATGTAATAAATATAAATGAAATGAAATATTTTCTTTTTGACCCACGAATTTGTATATTTTTGATTATGAAAAATAATAATATTAATGAAAGAATATATTACAATAAAAATATTATCTTTTTTTTTTTTGTTTTTTGTTCTTTCATTTCACACTTTAATGGGATGCTTAATATATTAAGATGTATCACAAAGTCTTTTATTTTTACGATTTAAATTTTAAAGGCCTCATGGGAAATTCGGTTTAGATGATATCCTTTGCAAAGAAAAAAGTGACAATTGTATAAACAAAAATAAAAATAAAACACTGGAAGGAATATTTCATTTTAGAAAGAGATAGAGTCATTCAATTAATAAGGTTTCATTTTTTTTTTAAATCAAATTTTCAAAAATAAATCAAATAATTCAAGAAGATGTTTTAAAATTAATTTTCATTACTTAATAAATAAATATATGTATATGAATTTTTTAATAATAAATTAAAATTCGATTAATAATTCTATTTTAATTGAATATAAATTAAAATTTTAAAATTCCATTTATATTTGAGAATCGAAAATATCAAAGGTAAATTTTTTAAAAACTATCAAAAAAAAAAACAAAGAAAAAAAATAAATAAAATAAATAAATAAACAATGCTATTCATAAATCGAGAATTCCTTTTTTTTCTCGTCTAGACACATGCTTCAATGATTTTGTTATCACCCATTATTTTTGTTTGTCCTAAATCATAATTATTCCTCGGTGGCGTATATGGTAATTTACATTCTCTTGGTTTCCTTTGTTTAGCTTTGCCATCTCACTCTAAAGACTTCAATTTTGACATCACCATGTTTTTAAGCCGTCAGGAATTGCAAATAAATTAAAAGATTAATAGCTGCTGCTGCTGCGTATTCTTGCTTGTATAGTAGGATGAAATTTTTTCTATTTCTATAGTTTACATTATATATAATAATTTATCATTCAAAGGAAACAAATATTTCAAATTTTAAACCATATTTCAAATGATTTTGGTGGTATTCTTCTGTTAAATATATTTGTTTTAAAATTGTTTAATGATTAATTTTCACAATTTAATCATTATATTTATAAAAAATACAATTATACTATACGATATATATTCGTAATAGTTGCGTTCAATATTACTACTATATGTACAGTGACGGAAAAATATAATCGCCTTGAGGATGTCGAGTATTCAACCGGTTGAGAAAGGCAATTTGCCAACTACAGTGCCTCATGGCGTTTACATTTTTCCGTCACTCAACTTATATTTGTAAATAACTGATTGAATTATTATTATTATTATTATCCATTTGTGCCTTAAAGAAACCATCCATCCTATATGATTAATCTCATTCTTCTCTGTATTGATTGAATATATTTAAATTTGGTTTGTGTAATTTTAGATGTCGAGATTTTGATGTTTTTATACGTTTTGAAGGTTCCTGAATCATTTTCACTAAGGTTGAGAAAAATGTCGTTGTGTATGTTTGTGTGTGTTTATGTATGTAGACAAGATTATGCAAAAACGGTTTTAGCTAGAATAATGAAATTTGGTATACGTGCATTATTCAAAATTCGTAGTTTTCTATCGACTTTTGAGAAATGTAGTTCAAGATAGGTCATTACCTAAAGTAACCGTAAAAATAAAGATATATATTTGATAGTTTTTCACATGAATTAAAATTGTATAAAACTGCTATATATAGAATTTCAGCTTGATTGAATCACTGAAAGTACCGGAATTAATTTTTTAACACTGCAAATCACGCGCCAACACGTAACATAGTGCCATCAACAAAGAGCTGGTTTAATAAATTTTATTTATTAATTTTAATTTATAATTTATAATTAATTAAATTTAATTTAAATATAATATATGTAAATTAATCCAATTCGATTTGCGAGATAGTCGAGGGGAGACACTCCAGCTGGTTTAGTACATACTAAGAAAATGTACAACCTTTAACCAACTAAAATTAATTTATTAAGTAGTTTTATAATAAATTTATAAAGTAAATTTACAATCTGTGTAAATAAAAGTTCTTTTCAAAAAAATTACATTATCTAAAATTGATTTAATTTTTTGAAAGATATGAATATTCCTGATTAGAAATTTTTGGAGAGATGAGAGAGGAGAAGAGAATAAAGGAAATATTTTGGTTAAGTAAATATAGTATTATTGAATTTAGTTGTATAGAATTTTCAAAATCATTCATTCTAAGTTAAATTATTTATTACATTTTAGGTATGTTGTAGATGTTGTATAAATTGACAGTAAAGTAAAGTGAAATTCTAATCATATTATAAAACATAATTAACATTTCAAGAAATACATTTGAATTAATTCGATAATTTATTATAATTATTATTAGAAATATTCATATATAAATAAATAAAATAGAATAATATTTTTTTTATATAATTAAATAAAAATAAATAATAAAATATTCTATCGAGTGGATACATATTTACCATAATTTTTTTTTATTATAAAAAGATAGTTGAGATTTTTTTTTAACCACAATCATTATTTCTTTTTAATTTTAGGCTTTAAAATAAACTAAAAAAAAAAAATTACAAAACTTTCTGCCTCAACTGATTTTTAATTTGTGTTTTCATTTGCTTTATATTCTTTGCAAATAAAGGAATCATCATTAATGAATGTTTAATTTTCTCTTTAAGTGTAGTTTTCTAAAAAAAAAGTTTTCTTTAGAGATATCATTCTGTTATATATATATATATATATATATAAACAGGTATAATTTAAATATTCCCCCCATGAGTGAAATTTTCTTAGTAATTCTCCTGATCGTTTCAATTAAATCTTTTATTCATTTCTCAAAGGTTTCTTTGAAGAACCCATGAAACTCTTCTATCGCATTTCAGTTCAAGATACTTGTTTTTATTCATTTACTCTATTAAAATTTCAAAGCATGACTTTATTTTGTATTTTAACAACTTTCCTCCCTTAATAACGCATTCTAATAAGGAAATTTCTCGGATGTAATGAAAAACCATTCTGTGCAGTAAATAATGGAACGTTTGAATTTAGTAAATTCGGAATATTAAAAATAAAAATTGCATAACACCATCGTTTAAGAATCGAAATGTGTTCCGAGTTCATTTTTTTCTTTTTTTTTTTTTTTTTTTTAATTTTGCAATTCGATGAATGTGCCACCCAATTTTGTCCTCCCTCCCTCCTCTTCCCGACGCTCTTCTATTCATTGCAATTCCATTTCCCTCTCTCGCTAACCATTTTTATTCATCCATCTTCTTTTGCTATTGACAAAGAAGTTCGGAAACGCTGGCTGAGCGAGCTTAACCATCAGCCATCCATCCATCCATCCATCTATCCATCCATCCACCCTCGACTTGAATCTTAATTACAACTCGATTCTTCTTCTATCGGGCGAACAATTCGATGAGTAATTTACTTTAGCTATGTTGACATTACCGTACAAGCTGTCACTCTAATATCGAATTGCGTATCTGACAATTATCTTCGAATTTAATTTAAATCTAGATAATAATTACCAAATAACAAACTCGAGCGACGCTCTCAAAAGACAAATAAAAATCAATTTAGATATTAATCCTTAAAAAAGAGAGAAAAAAAAAAAATTTCATCGAACAGGTAATCTCTTTTTAAAATAAAGAAATTAAAATGAAAAATAAAAAAAATAAAAAACAAACATAATAATAATTTTTTCAATTAAGTAACAAACTTTACTATCCAATTTAACTCTAAAATAGTTCTAGTTCAATTTAATTTATATATATATACAATATATATATTCTATTTATAATTTTCCTCAATGTAGAATGTTAAAATTTATTTTTACTTCATAAAAAGTGTTTCAAATAATTTCTAATTAAGAAATGGGAAGACAATTCACTTTAATACTCATTTTCACTCTCACTTGCGTATATAAATTCTATTAAATGAATGTAAGGCGTGGTCTATGACATTAGGGAATGAGAATCTCATACCTAACTTGAGGTTTTACCCTTGGACCGATCATAAATAAAGAATATATATATATATATATATATATATATATATATATATAAAAGCTCTTTATTTCTCAATTTTATAGTCAAATAAACAATTTTCATTATTATTTTTTTTTTAATTAAACATTAAACATTAAACATTTTTAACTAATAAAATTTAAAGGAATATTTGGTATATTTATGAAAATTAATTAAAATGAGAATATAACATGTTTATAGAATCATCTTTCAATGTTTATATTATTATCTGTTTACATGTGTATAAGCACATACTACCAGAAAATACGAGCATAACACGTTCAGTTGCAAACTTTTTTTTTGTCATTTTATAGATTAAATATAAACAACTTGTTTAATTTTTAGAAAAAGCCTAAAAATTATATCAATATAAGTAATATTTTATGAATGAAAGAAGAAAATTGTCAATTTTCAAAGTAAAACTTTTTAAATTTAATTTAATTTAATTTAATGGAATTAAATGCCAAGTGCCAAGTATATACATAGTCTTATTTATTATCTATATACTATTATTTTGATGTAAATTGGTAACCAATTACAAACAATGGGTTAGATAACTTGAATATTTAGTTTTGTAATTAAGATTTTATTTATCAATTTATATAGAAATGATCAATTTTATTACATACTATAAAAGGGTCCAAAATTTCATTATTTAATACACTTATAATAAAGTTTAATCGTTTTTAATTAAAAAAACAAAATAAAATAAAATAATAGTAGTTATTAAAATTAAAAGATATGTATAGGAAAATTCAAAATGAATTTTAAAGGGATTCTAATGAAACTTTTCAAACAAAACCTCAATAACCACGACAAGCTTCTATTCCAAACTATTTCCAACTCTCTTATTCGTTTATAATATATATATATATATATATAATATAGAAGTTGTGTGTGAATGTGTAGGTATATAAGTAGAATATATAAGAATACCCAATCATAAAATTAATAATCAATTTTCAATTAAATAAATTTACATTTTTAATAAATTAATATCTTTCTAACAGAATATAAAATAATAATATTAATTGTATTAAATAAATAAATATTCTAATAAAGTAAAGTTACAATCAGAGATATACACACAAATAAATTTATATATTATTTATATTTATATAATTTTTTTATTTCTATTAATTAAATCCAAACTAAATATGTATAATTAAAAAAAAAAAAAAAAACTTATAAAATTTTTTTTGACATTATTAAAATATAATATTAATGATTTTTTATTTAATTATATAAAATAAAAATAATATAAAAATGTTTCAACAAGTGCCTTTGGCAATTTATTTATTTATTTAAAATAAGCTGGAGTGTCTCCACTCGACTATCTCGCAATTTGAATTGGATTAAATAACATAATATACTATATTTAAATTAAATTTAATTAATTATAAATTATAAATAATAAATATTAAACCAGCGCATGTTTGTTTTTACCGACCGACGATAGTAAGGGAGGTATTGTTTTCACACCAAATTTCACATGTGGAGATTTTTACATATCTCCACGAATCATGCATTTTCTAAACAGAAAAAAGTATTTTTAGCATGATGTCTGTCCGCCCGTCTGTCCGTCTGTCCGTCTGTCCGTCCGTATAGATGTGTACAGCCTGAACGGCTCAACCGATTTTGATGAAATTTGGTATATTTACTTAATGCATCAGTGGGATGAATTGATCAACTTTTGGTGCAATTCCGGAAACCGGAAGTGGTAGTATTAGCGATCGACGATAGGAAGGAAAGGGTTATTTTCACACCAAAGGAGATTTTTTTATATATCACCACGAATCATGCACTTTGTATTGGTTTTATCCTCGAGAAAAATCATATTTATTAGTTTTTTCTTGATTTAAAATTATATGACGTCATCCAGTCATTCATGACGTCACAGCCTGGTCTTGCATATATATTATAAATAAAATAAAATTAAAAATGTTTATATTTATTATTTATGTTCTATCCATATCTGTTTTTTATTACATTAATAGATATATGAAAATTATTTGAAATTGTTTCTGTAGCTGGAAATTAATTTATTTCAAACCGTCGGTCGGTTCGGACCTGGCCACAGGTCAACTTATTTTATTGATGGCACCATGGCACGTGTTGGCGCGTGAGATTTGCAGTGTTAAAAAATTAATTCTGGTACTTTCAGCGATTCAATCAAGCTGAAATTCGATATATAGCAGTTTTATTCAATTATTAATCATGTGAAAAATTATCAAACATATATCTTTATTTTTACGGTCACTTTAGAGGAAAAAATCAAAACGTTGTAGGTAATGACCCTCTTCCGGTTGAGCTACATTTCTCAAAAGTTGATAGAAAACTATGAATTTTGAATAATGCTCATGTACCAAATTGCATGATTCTAGCTCAAACCGTTTTTGCGTAATCTTGTCTACATACACACACACACACACACATACAGACATTTTTCTCAACCTTAGTGAAAATGATTCAGGAACCTTCAAAACGTATAAAAACATCAAAATCTCAACATCGAAAATTTTCGTGATCGTAATACTATCTCTTACGAGATAGTAAAAAAATCAATCTAAATAATTTTTATCTTTGTTTCTTAAATAATTTTATTTCTTTAACTAAATTTTATTTGTTTGTAACAAATTTCGTACTATTTTAACATATTTAGAAATTTTAAATATTCAATCGATATCCGATCAATTTTTATTTTATAAAAAAAAATAACCACTTCTAAAGTATCAGTTTTTAGAGAGGTTTATGATATATGTAGGTAATAGTAATTTCAAATTCTTTTTTTTCTTAATAAACAAAAAAAAAAGATTTTCCGATTTAATTATTATTTGGTAGAAAGATAATGGAATTTTCTCCTAGGTTGGGTGTTATCATTCTCGTATGCAAATAGTTTTCAATTATAATAAGTAAGCGATAACCAACGAAGCAAATTGGATTTATTCTGGATTCAACAGATTCAAATTACTGTTTTGTTGGGGGAGAGAGAGAGAGAGAGAGAGAGAGAACCTTTTCCAAGCATGTCGACGATCTTTATGACTTTTGGATTTGGCTGTAAGTGCCGACGATAGCGAAATTAGAGATTCAATTAGAGTGCCAAAGGCAATGGATACCGGACACCGTAGTCAAACAGATCATTGCTGTATTTTGCAGTCCTTCTTCCTCCTACTCTCTCCATCTCCTCCTTCTTCTCCACCTCTTGCTACACCATTCCATGAAAATTCTCCTGTGCACACCTTGCCAAATGCAATCAACACGTTCCCTGATTGTTTAAATTTGTAAATGAACCTTTTAGGTAAACTCAAGCCCGAGAAAGGGCCCATGTTGTTCACGGATAAAATTCAAAAGGGAAGCAAATGTACATAGAAATGTCCATCGCAATGCTTAATTAAACAAAGTGCGAAACATTGACATTTGACCTTTGCTTTTCTAACTCTGTTTTACGGGAATATGAACAATGTCTCTCATCATAATTCATATCAATATTAAAATAATTTTTCTCGCTGAGTTTTGTTATATAAAGAAGGAAAAAAAAATTATAATTAATTTAAATAAACCTTTCTCAAATTAAATTTAATTTAATTTATTAATTAATTTTAAATCAAATATTTTTTTATCAACAAAAAAACAAAACATTCCATTGTTTTATAAATAACAAGATATTAGATTTAAATAAGTTTATTTATTTTATGTAAAACTTACATATGCTAGAATATAGTTATTTCCTTAAAATATTTAGAGTAAAGTATAGTCGTTGGCCCCCTATAATAAAACACAAATAATAAGAGATTTTTATTTTAAAAATTGCGCTATTAACTATGGTTATGTAATCGTTTGTTGTATGGTTGTATAATCACTATAGAATACCTAGGCCAATAACTACTATAGGAGGCCAATAACTATATTTTTAGGATTTTTTTTTAAAAAGTTAAAGAAAATATCATGATAAAATGATTTTTTTTTATTCATTAAAATGCTCATAGTATCTATGTTCTGCAAACCTAATTTGACACAGGTTGTTCCGCAATTTGCCTTGATATGCATTAAAGACTGCTAGGAGTTGCTTAAGGGGGCCAACGTCTGTATGCTTTACCCTATTTAGTATTATAATTGAATATTTTATATTATTTCATTCTAAGCTATTAATTGATTAGGTATTTATCTAAATTTTGGTGATTTGAAGTTAACATTTCTGATCCAATTTATAGTTCAAAAGTTTTAATTTAACAAATTATTAAAAAGAAAAAAAAGAGAGTTAAGTTAGAGGAGATATTAAATATTACTTTGTTAGATCTTCGAAATCAAATAATTGTAGTTAATTTACAATTAGTAAAATGAAAAGAAAAGAAATATAGAAATTAATTTATTTAAAAGTATATTTTTATATATTTTTATTTAAATAAAGCAATTGACTTAACAAAAATAAATCTACTTCTTTTTTAGAGTATGGAAGAGTTAGTAACAATTAGTACTCTCTTCTTATTTTATTAGATAATATATACACAATAAATATATATTTATAGTATGTTATTTTTTCAAAGGTTGAGTTTATAATAGTCTATTTTTCATTTATTTATTATTTTTTTAATAAATTTTCACTAATCTCTTGTGAAATAATATTTTGTGTATAATTTATATAAATATTTATTTTAGAAATTTAATTTGCTGAAGGAAGGTTAATATACTATATATGTATATAATTTAAATAAAAGTCAAACCCCAACACCTTTCTATCAAAGCCAAATCCTAGATCCGTACCAACTCGGAGTAATTGAATTTAAGAGCGCCTGCTAATTATGCAACTAAATTAACACCTTGAGCAAGAATTTAAAGATATTTTCAGGCGTTCTCATGAGATAGGTAAATGAATTTCAAACTATATGTTTAATTAATATAAATTTAGTACTTCATATACATTTTTTTCTTTACTTTTTTTCTCTATTACTAATCACGTTGTATTTTATTTGTAATTGTACTTTTTGAAAAAATAATTATTTAAATCTCAATAATAAATCAAATAGTAAATTTTAGTTTTGAGAAATATTCATTGATAGCGATACAAGATAGATATTATTATTACCCATATATATTTTAATTTTAATTTATCTAAATAAAAATTAAACATAATTTATTAGAACATTCAATTTTGCTATTAGTATAAATAAAATTATATAAAATTTTACATAATCGGATTTGGCACTCACGCTTTTGATTATTTTAAATATTTTTTAATTCTTTGTAGTTCCTTTTAATCTGAGGATTGACTTCATTTGAATGATTAAATTTGAAAGAGCTCTGAATTTCATAATAATAAAATTGAAACCATCCCTCGAAAATGGAGAGATTCACTTGGAAGGGTTAGAGACAGAGAGGGGAGGATATTAATGTCATGTCCATTCGTCACCCATTTACTAATTTGACAAATTTGAATATATTGTATTGAATGCCCCTTACCTAACCATCTTCTCTCTCTCTCTCAGCTGATTTATCATCAAAGGAGAGATTATTACATTGAAATTGACAATCCAAAGTTTCAAATGCCTGTTTAAAACTATATTATCCTTTAATTATTTCCACTTAAAAAACAAACTTATCATGAAAGAGATGAGAATTAAATAAGTTTTTTTAAACATTACATATTTATGGTTTATTCCAAGATATAAAAATATTATTATAGAATTGAAAATTTCAAATAATTTCAAAAAAGTGTATTCTACAATAACAAAATATTTGTAAATTAAAATTTACTTTATTTTTTAATTAAACACAAGATTTATTTATTTATTTAAATTCAATTTCCTAAATTATAGGTGTATAATAAAAAAATACAAATTACAAGATAAAAATTATAATATAAAATATTATTTAGAAAAATCTTTATAGAATAAAATAATATTTACGATTGAAAGTTAACATAATTAATACTCGTAAACTTATTATATTAAAATATTAATATTGAGCAAATTTATGTGAAAATAAAAATAAATGAAAACAATTCATAGATTAACAAAACACAATTTATTATAATAAGATAATACATTTTATATAGGTAGTTTAACCTTATATATAAACATATTCTTTTTTCATATTTCTTTGTTTTCGTAATTGAATTTATTGATTATTCCATTAGATGTAAACTTTTCTACCTAGAGAATGATTTAAATTGAGTTTTATGTTCATATCAGTATTTCAAAAAAAAAAACATGTCATGGATGGAATATTTTGTCATACAAAAATAACAAAAAAAAAAATAAATGATTACCAGAGATAATTTAAAATTAAATCAAAATTTTTTCCAAATTTAATTAAACTTTTAATTTTTCCCATTATTAAATATTATTAATTCAAACAATAATAAAAAAAAAATTAAGGCATAATCACAAATGATAAATAATAATTTATAATAAATAAATACAATTTTAAAATTTTTCGAAATACAAAATTATATTTGGCTTACCAGACTAAAAACAAGTAAAAAAAATATATAATCTCTATAAATATTTTAATGTTATTTATATTCTAATTGAAATAATTATTAATCAATATTTAGATTAAAATTAAAATACCTAGGCCTGTGGTAATATATAATACTAAATTTGGGAACAAGGGTTCAAAGTCCAAAAAAAAAAAAAAATTATAATATAATATTTAATTTTAAAGAATTGATATAATAAAAAAAAATATATGCAAACTTGGTGAAATGTTTATACATATTTTTACATTTTCGAAGGTTAATAAATAATAGTAATTAACGTTTAAATTTAAATTAAAAACAGCTCAACTTACACAGGAAAATATATATTGTAGGATTAGTATTTTAACTATAATTAATTAAAAAATAAAGATCGATTGCCTGTAAACGGATAGTTGTTATTTGTGTATTTATTTCCTCTTCTTGTGGTTTACAATCATTTCACTTCTTGAAATTGTTATTGTCTCCAATTGTTTATCTTTTTCTGAAAGCTTCTTGTTTGGCTGTCTATTTCGTATTTTTTTCTTGTCTTTCGCCAATTGCTCTCACTCAATGATCAGACCAATTCCATTATAGATGTGTTACGCGTGGGACCACATTAGTCACTTTGTCCTCAAACCCTTATAAAAACTTCACTGGCTCAAATAACCAGTCCAATCAATCGATAATCTCTAAAAGCTAAAAATAGCTATTGTCTTAAATTCTTCGAATGCATTCTTAATTAATTTTATTTGTTTTTTTTTCTCATTAATTAATTAATATAAGAATAATTTTTTAAAGTATAGATCATTATGATAATTTTTAAATAAATTTGCAAATAACTACAGTAATGTCTCGATATAACGGACTAATTGGGGGGGGGGTCCTTTAAAACCGAAATATATAAAAATAGGTTCAGTGGCGTACCTAGAACTTGTGCCGCCCGGGGCGATCTCCAGTTTGCCGCCCTTTTTATTATAAGTCAATCAAATAGTGGTTTTTATAAATTAATACGCATAAATAAATTATTAAGTTATTTAATCAATATTAATTAATACACAGAGAGTAAATTTTTTTACACATATTTGTATGCACTCGTAAACATATTTATATAATATTTACTCTTCTAGCTTTCATACCAGAAAAATCGTGTATAATGCTCCCAAAATTTATATTTATATTTTTTCCGCCGGCCCTGCTTTTCAAAACTTTTATAAACTGATATCAAAAAATTTTAGTTAGGAAAAATTGCCGAACAAAATCGTAAAGATGCGTTTACAAATTCAACGAATTTTAATGAATACAATAAAATAAAATTATTATCCTATTCTTGGAATTAGAATTCAAAATTTACACTAAAATGCATTTATATACACCGAGGAATAATATTCGAAATCATATAGTTGATCATAATTTATATAAATCAAATAGTAAACTTATAATATTCATATTAATCATTTATTATTCAAGAAAGAAAAATAAATAAATATGAAATGAATAAGTTGCTTTTTACAACTATAACTAAATATAAAAAATGCCGCCCCAAGTTAAGTGCCGCCCGGTGTGGACCGCACCCACCGCACCCCCCTAGGTACGCCACTGAATAGGTTTAAAATAAATCAAACCAACTTTTTTTTTGAAAATATGTGTACACTGTATTTCAATATTAAAAAATACAAAACACAAACAAAATTCTATTTAATTATCTTCGGACATTCATCGTGAAGTGACGTTACTGTTTGATATCAAAGCGCAAGGAATCAAAGTTTGTGTGTGTGTGTGTGCGTGTGTGTTTGCACTTTTAAAGTTCGCTGTTGTTTTTTATAATAAACTCTTTAAAATTACGAAAATGCGTATAATATAGTTGAACTTCGTTATCTGATTTTTTTTACATACAACACTTAGATTTAAGCATTAAGCAATATTAATTAGAAATTTTTACTTTTTTTAATTTTGACCGGATTTTTTGTCCGTTATATGGAGGTATATATATATAATTATAATTATAATAAGTATAATACAATAATTGATTTATTGGATTAAACATGATGGTTTATATTTTCTAATAGATGTGCGATTCGTTCATTAGAATCTTAATTAAATTAAATTTTATTTAAATGAACATTCAAAGCAACAATTTGATGTTTACCTTTGAAGTTTATCTTCACTCAATTCCTATTATTGGATTACATTTGATTTCTTGAAATGCCCTGAAGGCGTGGCTGCCCCTTTTTCTAAACATGCCTTTACCCCATCAACAAAACCATTTGTAGCATGTTTTCGCTATTTATTTTTATTTTTGTTTTTTTTTCAAGTAAAACTTAAATAAATCTTGAATCGGATTAACGTTAACAGGCAATGAAAAAAACTAAAATAGAAAAAAACTATTTTAGCTTATAATTTTTATTTCTACTACTTGTATTGTGATTATTGTATAAATATATATATGTATATATAGCAGTATTTCATTTACTACAGGCAATAGATTGCCTAATTCTATCTACTCCCATCTTTTACATTTATAAATCATTTGATAATTGATAATAATAAATACTATATATATTGTAATAGTTGATATTGAACTTTAAATAATAGAACATTAATCTTTTGATTTTTTATTTACTTTAATATATGTAATAAATTAAATATATACATTTTTACACTTAATATTTTAATTACTAATTTGAATTAACTCGTATCTAAATATTATTTAAATCTTAAGGCTCTAAGCCTTTTATAGCCATTAGAGAAACGAGTAATAAGAACATAATTCCTCAGAACATTCTAATTTCTAATATTTTACAATTAATCTCTCACTTTTGTAAATTCTTTGAAAGAACAGCGTCTTTTAAATCGGTTGCCACCTGAGCATGGTAGAGGTATTGTATGATCAACAAATTCTCTCAACCTCTTAAATTGCTTGATCAAATTTTTATTTCAAATAGCTTTTCAATTTTCATCAAGTCGGTTCGTGGATCTCGTTTTCTTAAACCACATCAACTAAAGAGATATTTTCTTGCGGACCAGACTGCGTGGCGTCCTTTAACATTAATTTTATTTAATTATTTCTTTATATTTAATAACTTTTTATTTATTTTTAATATTATAAAATATTTTTTTTTAATATATTACCATTATAAGTAATATTCTAATTTTGAAAGTTTAGAAGAGCATTATTCCTCCATTAAATCTCACACATAAATGAAGATTTATGCTATTTTATCTGGAAATGGTGGTTTTATAATCCTCAACATGAACAAAACTATTTATCGATTAATAAATGTATGGCCTAAATGATCTTTCAAATGCTAACTTAATAATATTTATTTACCAGAATAATAGATGAATTAATTAAAATTTATATTTTTTTATAATTATAATAATTTTCAATTTAATTAATATACTTATACCTGATATTTAGCTTTCTTTAAAATTATATAAATTATAATAATTTTAAGAATGAGAAATTATATTAAAATTTATTAAATTCAAAAAATGATTTAAAATTTTTCTTTTTTTCATATTTTATTTTATTTTTATTATTAAATTAATTATAAAAATATTTTGATGTCAATTTAAGTAATTGTTCTGAATAAAAGGAAATTTAATTTTAAAAGAATAAATTTATTCATGATACTTCGAGTTTTTAATATTAAAGATAATAATCAATATTATTCTGCTTTCTTTAATGTTCTTTAATTAACTTCTGAAAAATATAAACTCGATTGATTTTTTTTGTTCATATAAATTTTTTTTTTATTTTAATTTCTTTGGTCTTTTTTATTTCGAAAAAATAGTAGAGGTAGAGAGAGAGAAAGAAAGATGAAAATTTTCTAAGAACAACTTTCTTCTCATTTCGTTTAGTTTTAATTTGAAGTTGGAATCGTTTCAAATTTGTGGGGCGTAAGTAGAGAGATTTGGGGTGGCGAGGGCGAAGGTGACTTGAGGGTTGGCTCTCGAGAGGATGAGTGACTGCAAGGGTTTAGGTTTAGGGTTGAGGGTTTGCTACTCTCTCTCTCTCTCTCGGCCTTTTCCGATCGATAGACAGACAGACAGGCGGCCGACCAACAACCAACAACCGTCGCCATCGACATCGACGACATCCCTTCATTTGCAACTCATCTATCTTATACACTAATTAAAATATTCTGTTCATTTTGAAAATAATTTTAAAAACAATAATTTTGATAAATATATATATATATATATATAATTTAAATTAATAACTATTTCTATTTATAATATATTAAAAAAAATATTCTATAATTTTCTAGAGGAAAAATAAATACAAAAAATAATAAAGTTTATGATATAATATCAATTACAGGTGAAATTGAATGAATAAATATCTCTCCATCACTTCAACTCTTTTCTAAAATCTTTCCCGGTTATAATGCTTCTTATTTGGATTTGATTGAACTAATATATTATTAATTTAAAATTCTTCCAATCCAGTTTGAAAATAAATAAATATTTGTATTATTTTATTTGACTTCAAAGCTTAGAAAAATATTATTGAATTTAAATTTTAATTACAATCGTGTTTCTGTCGAAGCCCATCAAAGACTTATAAAAACTTATGGTGATAATGCTCCATCATATTCTAATGGTCGATTTTGGTTTCAACGATTTAAAAGTGGTGATTTTGATGTCAATGACAATTAATGGCCTAGAAGACCAAAAAAAGATTGGAGATAAGACTTAGTGGGCATAAAACCCTCTCTCAAAGAACTTTTAGACAGCTTAACAGTTGATGAATCAACTATTTCGAAACGTTTTCATGCAATGGGAAAGATTCAAAAGGAGGGAAAATGGCTACCCTACGAATTGAGTGTAAATACCATTTCGAACCGTTTCAATATCGTGGTTTTATTGCTTGTCAGGCAAAAAACAGAAGAATTTTCTGTGGTGTATTGTGACTGGCGATGAAAAGTGGATCTACTACGACAATTCCAAGAGCAAAAAGTCATGGGTTAGTCCACATCGACACCGAAGCGGAATATTCATGGCCATAAAGTCTTGTTGTGCATATGGTGGGATCAGCAAGGTGTAGTGTATTACGAGCTGATAAATCCAAATGAACCTGTAACTGCCAAGCCAACATCGTTCTTTCGACTCGGTATCATCATCTTTCAAAAAAGATGGAGAATATTTTTATTAATAGATAATATACCAATTTTGCTGAATAAATACCTTTTTAAAGTCAAATTATGATTAGAGTACATACAAGCACCTAATATAATTCAATTGAATTCAATTTAATGATATATAAGGCCCGATTCACACAAATGTGGCGTATGGCACTGGCGTGGTTCTGGCGTGGAACAGGTTTGTTAATGTAATTGCATTAGCTTATGACTCAATACCCACAGATATGGCGTGTTGGAGGCGTGGAAAATGGCACGAAGACCACTCCACTCCGACGCGACCGGTGGCTCGTAGGGACTTTGCACGCCACTTCTAGACCATTTCATTATTCATTTCAACTTTTTAATCAAATTTTATATTTTGCCAGCATTTAATTATAAAAACGTGTTTTTTGTGCTACTTTTTTTATGCTACTTTAAATGTTATTAATTTATTTAAAAAAAAATCAAAGTAAACAAAATAAAAATAAAATATAAAATTAGCATAACACTAAACTACTATAAAAATAATATTAAAAAATATATTATATATTAAAATCTTACGTGAAAATCCAATTATGAGATCAAATTTTCTTAATTAAAATAATTTACTCACATAATCTTAAGAACCACGCCAGAACCACGCCAGCGCCATACGGCATACGCCACTTGTGTGTGAATCGGGCCTAAGAATTATATATGATATGTAGTACGATTGTGTAATTTCTTTCTTTTTTGTTTTAATTAAGATATTTTTAATCAAACACGGATTGTGTTTCACATTTCCATTTCTTTTCTTTTTCCACTCTCGTCCTTTTAATCATAGTATAATGCAAATTGTTTCTTTGTTGAAATGGCTCTATCAAGAGGTACTTATCTTCTCTTCCTCATTAAATGTTTACATTAATTAGGATTTTTAAAAATCTTTATTGAACATATTTCTTTATTAAAAAATAATAATACGACTTTATAAAAATCTTCTTTTAAGAAAAAAACAAATATTTTTTTTCTAATTAAAGTTTATGTTATTATTTCTTTTAAGAATATTCGACAAACAACTTTTTCGTAAAATTTAAAATTTTATATTATAATATATTATAATACATAAATGATCATGAATTTTATTTATTCATAGTAAGATTAATCATTAAAGTAAATTCAATTTATTCAATTTTATTAATTGTTTTTTTCTTCTTTTTTAGTATATTTTTATAAGAGATATTTAATGATAGACTAGAAACAAGGATGTTTTATGTTCATATGAATAGATTTTATTTTATTTTATTTTTATTTATTTTTTTTTTTGTTAAAATATCTACTGTTTAAAACAAAATGGTTATATAATATTGACAATTTAAATAAATAAATATAGGATATATAAACTATGGTTCCTAGAAGTTATAATTATAAATAACAAAAAAAAATATTTATTTTCAAATAAAAATCATTGATTAAATAAATATATATTTTATAATAAATAATCTGTTAAATGATATTATGAAAATATTAAAATAATTATATCGAACATTTTTTCTGAATAGGAAAATAAATTTTCTCTGAAATTGATTAAATATTATTTTCTTTGAATAGATAATTATCATCAATTCTCTCATTGAAATTAAAAATATTTTATTTTCAAATTTATTTTTATATTTGAGTGTAAATGTTGATGTTTTATAGTTTAGTATTCATTATATATATAAAAATATTTATAATATATGTTATAGGATAATTACTTAATTAATGATGCTGGAATCAATAAAAGAGTAAGTAGCATTTTTTATATAAACATGTTTTAATTTTTTTTTTTTTGTAAATGAATCTATATTAATTAAGTATGCACAATTATTGCACAATTATTGTTAATTCAAAAAGATTAGAATTTAGTCTCTTTGAAAGAATATTCAATTAGTTTTATTACAAATCATATAAAAATATATTATTGTTTATTATTATTAATATTATTATTTTTTTAATAATATAATATTTATAAATATATAATAATTATTTTTGATATTTAACATATTAATAACATTAAAATAATTTCATTGATTTTTTTTACGATATATATTTTTTTTATACAATAGTAAAATATATAATAATGAAATCATTTATTTCTTTTTCTTCATTTATAAAAATCTTTTTTTTACTATCTCGTAAGAGATAGTATTGCGATCACGAAAATTTTCGATGTTGAGATTTTGATGTTTTTATACGTTTTGAAGGTTCCTGAATCATTTTCACTAAGGTTGAGAAAAATGTCTGTGTGTGTATGTGTATGTAGACAAGATTACGCAAAAACGGTTTGAGCTAGAATGATGAAATTTGGTACATGGACATTATTCAAAATTCATAGTTTTCTATCAACTTTTGAGAAATGTAGCTCAACCGGAAGAGGGTCATTACCTACAACGTTTTGATTTTTTCATCTAAAGTGACCGTAAAAATAAAGATATATGTTTGATAATTTTTCACATGATTAATAATTGTATAAAACTGCTATATATAGAATTTCAGCTTGATTGAATCGCTGAAAGTACCAGAATTAATTTTTTAACACGGCAAATCTCACGCGCCAACACGTGCCATGGTGCCATCAATAAAAAGCCAAACATGCGCTGGTTTAATATTTATTATTTATAATTTATAATTAATTAAATTTAATTTAAATATAATATATTATGTTATTTAATCCAATTCAAATTGCGAGATAGTCGAGTGGAGACACTCCAGCTTATTTTACTTTCTTTAAATTTTAATAGAAATTTCTTTATATTATAAATTAAAATTCCAAGTGGTCATTAGCAACCGTTTATTTGGTTGACTTCTAATTTGATAGCTCAGTTTATAATATATTCTAATCAATATCTTTTTAAAAATGTATTTTTTGTAAAATCAAATATTTCGTTTCTTTTTTAACATTTTGAAAAAAAAATATCTTATCACTTATTTTTCAGAAATTCATATAATTTATTTTATAAAGATTGATTAAAAATAGTAATTTATAATTGAACGAATCATTAATTATTGAATTAAAATAAAAATAAATTATACTATTTTTCAATACGTTTTACAAACTAAATATTGTTTCAATTTTATTATATTATTATGTGTGTAATTTTTAAAGGTGAAAATATTAGTAATTATAGTGTTTTGGGATAATTTCTCAAAGTCATAATTGATTCATCCCCCAGTTGATTATTTATACCTTTTCATGGACTGTTTACAATAACTAGTATTCTTTCTCACTCTCTTATTCAGCTTTACATTTTTTAACAACTTGTTCTGGAAATTACTATGATCAAACACTTGTTCGAATCATAAATAAGATAAGTTGACCTGTGGCCAGGTCCGAACCGACCGACGGTTTGAAATAAATTAATTTCCAGCTACAGAAACAATTTCAAATAATTTTAATATATCTATTAATGTAATAAAAAACAGATATGGATACATAAATAATAAATAAAAACATTTTTAATTTTATTTTATTTATAATATATAGCTGAAGTAGCCGGCGTTGCCGGCGTTACCCGAGGCTGTGTCGTCATGAAGGGCTGGGTGACGTCATATAATTTTAAATTAAGAAAAACATAATGAAGATGATTTTTCCCGAGGATAAAACCAATACATTCGTGGTGATATGTAAAAAAATCTCCTTATGTGAAATTTGGTGCGAAAATAACCCTTCCCTTCTTATCGTCGATCGCTAATACTACCACTTCCGGTTTCCGGATTTGCACCAAAAGTTGATCAATTCATCCCACTGATGCATTAAGTAAATATACCAAATTTCATCAAAATCCGTTAAGCCGTTCAGGCTGTACACATCTATACGGACGGACAGACGGACGGACAGACGGACGGACAGACGGACAGACGGACGGACAGACATCATGCTAAAAATACTTTTTTCTGTTAAGAAAATGCATGATTCGTGGAGATATGTAAAAATCTCCACATGTGAAATTTGGTGTGAAAACAATACCTCCCTTACTATCGTCGGTCGGTAAAAAATTTGAAAAATTATATCACTTATTCTGTTTAGTTAAAATACCCATTTACAAAAAAAAAAAATCTAGTATCTTTTCATCAATTTCTTAAACCAAATAAATTTTATTTTTTAACACACAAATACATTTTAAACTTTTTTTACTGAACAAAAATATGGAATAGAGATTGCATACACTGCAGGGGTCTCTATTTATTGGCTTTTTGAACGAGATTTCAGTTTTACAGGTCAATGCGTATTTTATGAAATATCTAATGGTAAAATTAATAGTGAATCAATTTAATCTACACACGTTAGAAGGGTAACAATTTTTTTTTAATTCAAAATTGCAAATTAACTTAATTAACTATTAATTATTATAATAATTTATATATATTGTCATTTTTTGGGGGGCATTATTTAATATTATATTCATTGGTTTTAAATAATGATAATAATAATAATAATGATAATAATAAATAATTTTTAAAATGTGCAATATAATAAATATTAATAAGTGTATGTAATTACTCCTATAGCTTAGATATTTTTAGAGAAAAAAAAACAAACTAAAAGGCCTTTTTTCTTCAATAAATTCATTAAAAATTTATTCCCACTTTGCTCTCTCACTGTCTCTTTGATAAATGTATATCTGCCTGCCTGAGGTTAAGAGGGTAAGGGTCAATGTACTCTCAAATTTTTTTTCTACAAAGTCTTAAAGACGTACTCTCTTTCTTTGCATTGGTTCCTTGAATGGAGGGCATATAAGGAGTGTGGATTGGAAGAGTTGTTTGGTTGGCGCCATGCTTGGCATTCCTTATGCCATGAAAAATTTCTCCCCTACATTGTGTATGTGTTTGTATGGATTCTCATGCTCACTCTAGATTCTCTAAGAGCTGTGGAATGCAATTTCAGACCTAAGGAGAGAGAGAGAGAGAAAGAGAGCAAGAATAGGTATTATAACTAAAGGCAATAGAAAGAACGATCCAAGACAACAACGAATTCACTCCTTATGGCTGTTTTCCCTTCTCTTATCTTATATAATACTCTAAATTAGATCCGTGATTAAACAACAAATTCTATACGAAGTGTTAATCATCTCAATAAATTTGAAATATTCTAAAGAATCTTCAAATACATGGAAATTATATGAATGAGAATTATTTCCTAAGAATTAATTAAATTAATAAATTTAAATAAAATAATCACTTATCTCTCTATATGTGGCAAATATAATAAATACTTTTAAATAAATAAATTCAATTAAAATTTTACAATCGTTCAAGTATATGAATTTAATTAATATAACTATGTATACTATATTATTGAATAAATGATAATTTTGTAAATATATTTAAAAAACTATTTTGTCTATTTTTATTAGAGATATTCATATATTATACATTTTAATTTCTTAAGTAATGATTATAATAACATAAATCAATTTGTCTTAATCATTAATATTAGAAAAAAAAAAAATTACAAATAATTTTTATTTCAATATATTTAAATCTAAAAATATTATTAATAATTCACTAGAACAGTGATTCTCAACCTATGTGCCCCTGCACTTTTGTGTGCCGCGAGATTTTCAAAAATGCGCCGCCAAATTATTACAATTATAAAGAGGCTCTTAAACATTTCCGACTTTTTTTCTAAATTTTTTCAAAGGTAAAACGTTTTTGGGATTAGGCTCTTAAACATTACCGACTTTTTTTTCTTCAATATAGTAAACTTTTACACTTATCTTTTTCTATGTGTGCCGCTAAATTTTTAAACCGTTAAAAGTGTGCCGCGATAAAAAAAATAAAGGTTGAGAATCACTGCACTAGAGGTTTATTTAGGTATATTCATTAGATTGAATAATTTTCCAAGTAGACACATTTTGTTTTTATAAATCTTACAGCCTCTTATCGATAAAACCATTATTAAATAAATTAAAATGATTTATTATTATCATTAAAAGTACCATATTATAATAAAAACACTATTGTAGGGATATAAGGTCATTTTTTTACCCATTTGAAATTCAATTTTTATTGGTTAATTTTAAATAATGTGTGTAGGATGAAACAAGTTTTGATTTTAGATTTTATTAAATTTTTAATTTTAAAATGTTCTTAGCAATTTAATTTAATTTCATTGAAATATGCTCTACTGAGACTTAAATAATATATTATATTAAATTCATTCACTATAATATTTCCTACATATTTATTTGATAAAAATAAATAAATAAATGAATGTTATATATTTAAACAAGTATATTTTTATTACCACAATGAATTTTCCATATAAATTATATGAACATGTCATCCGTGTTTTTATCACCGTATAATAAAATGTCTTCTACTTGATTTACTTCTATAATATCATAATTAAACAAACAATAAAATTCTATTTTCTTTAATTATTCCTTTAACATTCATTTATGAAACGCCCACACATATCTATCATTCATTTAACCTAAAAACATTTCAATTATTCCGCCATCACACAACGAAACCAAACCCTTTCTCTTCCCTGAGCCAAACTTCTATTTCCCTAAAATATTAGCTCAATAAATAAACGCTCCTTGGAGGAAAAGAAAGAGATAAACGGAGTGCCATGAGGGAGGGAGAATCTCAGTGTGAATATGCTATTGTTTAAAAGATATATATATATATATATATAGATGAAATGATAATAGAGAAGGGTTGGCTCCTAACCACAAAATACCTCAATTCCCATTGTGGCCTTTATAAAATAGATTATTCATCTATCTATGACATGAAATGCACTCAATGGTAAACAAATACAATGAAAATTATTTATTTATTTATAAAAGTTACCCTCAATTGGTGAATTCAAGGTGTATTTATTACAATTCATAAAATAAGCCATTTGGAGCCAAATTATTTCAAACATTTTTATAAATATAATGTATATGGAGGATATATAATACAATAAGACCCCGCTTTACGCGGAGTATACGTTCCATCAAAGTAGAGCGTAATATAAAACAACGTTAAACGGGGTTATCATCATTAGGGTTTATACAAAAACCGACATTTTAGAAAACCGGTTTTGGAATAGCAATTTTTTCCAGAATACCGGTTTTAACCGGTTTCGAATTTTTATAAAAAAATTTTTTGCTCGAATATTATTTACTGCTCAATTTAGTAATAAAATTAGTAGTAAAATTTTTTTATGCAATTTAGTAGAACAAAGAAATAATAGTTGACCAGGATTAAATAACTTTTTAAAACAATTATTCGTTGTTTATGCATAATTTTCACATATAAGGATGTATATATTTTTATAATAGTGAAACGAGTTATTCAGCAAATGGTTCGTATAAATAAAAACAATATATTTTCATATTTTTATAATAACCATATTGTTTTTTTTTAAAAACAATGTTATTAGATATAGATGGATACTTATTAAAAACAATTAGAAAATATATAACTGTAAATTATAATCAAAACCGAAAGACAAGTGCAAAAAAAACCGGTTTTTGAATTCAATAATTCTCTTCAAAAAACCGGTTTTTAAAAACCGACAAACTAATCATCATCATGTAAATAATGGCGTTAGAAGAAGATGAGTTCAAAATTGGTGAAATTTTACCCTTAAATTTATTAATTAATTGTATTATAAAACAACAATTTATCTAAATCACTTGCATTTTAGTTTCTAATGAAATGCTTTTTTTTTGTTGTTTTACCATATTTTCGTGTTTTTTATTTTCACCAATGATAAAAACTAAAAATCATAATATATGTCACTATATTAATCGTTATATAATATAAATTTATATATTTAATTTAACGAAAAAAATAAGTTCGTATAAGATTAATTTCATATATAAATTAAATTTCGGGGAATCCCACAATTCATATAAAAGAGCGTTAGATCGTAGTGTAATATAATTTCTAAAATATCCAATGAATATAAATTTTTACATCATTAATTTTAAAAGTTTTAATGAGAAATATAATATTTAATTAAAATTTTCTTTATTTAATATTTATTTTTTATTTCATATATATGAGTGTGTGTTAAGTGGATAGTTTATCTTAAAAGTTGCTAAAAAAAAATCCTCTCTAATAAAAACAAATTTTTTTTTTCCTTCATTATTCATCTGTGTTACCTCACCTATGCTACATGTAAAATGCATGACTATAATTAAGAATGATGTGTGTGTATGAATATTTTTAAATTAATTAAATATATTAAACAGTTGAATAATATATTTAAATGATAAATATATACTATTAAATAAATAAATAAATTTAAACTCAGGATAATAATCTTTTATTTTCTTAAATATATTATTATATAAATATCTACTTAAGTATCTGTTTTATATTCACTTTTATTTCTTCATTTTGTTTTTGTTTTTGTTTTTTTTTTTATTATGAATAATAAAATAATTACTTTTTTTCTACTAGTATAAATATTATAATTTGTTTAGTTTTTTTTTTAGTTAATTAAAAAGTGTTGATGAAACAAAGTTACAAGTAAAATAACATTATACTACCATTTTGATTATCAAATGAAGTAAATAAGAAATTTTCTACTCTTTTGTTGTATTTCTCATTATACGTGTTTATTTATTTTATATGAAGTTGTTATCCGGCCGTAAGGTATTCTTAAGATATGCATTACGTAAATAACCGTAAGGAGTAGCAATAGCAGAGAAAAACAAGGGGGAGAAACATCGAGCGCTTGGATGTTCGTTTTGTAATCGTCTCTTTTTTTTGTGACCTATTAGAGATTGCTTTTTGCGAGTGGGCTCTTTTTATCCCCTTCGGCGTTATAGAACCCTCGACACCAGGGCGAAAACATTCAATCGGGTTTGATAGACGGGCGGTTTTAAAATCTAGTAAATTGGAATGAGATAATCAAATCTCGTAGAAAGAAATGCTCCAATGGCAATTATTTGGTCAAACACTAAAATCAAGTCAATTTTGGAAAAGATTAGAAATGAACTTTTATGAGATCTTCTTTTTGTTTCAACTAAAAAACATCTAATATTTATTTATTTATTTTTGGAAAAAATTTCATATTATCAATGGGAAAGTTTCTTAATATGTAAATATTCTAGTATAATATAGTTGCTATGATTTTATAAAAATAATAATTTATAACTGTATATATCTAAAAGATTTAAATTTTTATCGTATTTAATTATTATTATTATTATTATAAGTTGATGTATTTGACTTCTTTCCCCATTAACGTAAGTTGGATTATAAAATAACTAATTAAGTTTTATATTCTTTAACTTTTGATCAAAATTAAATATTTTTATAAAAAATATTTAATAAAAAAGAATTAATTTCTATTATACAATTAAAATGATTTAATAATACTAAAACATTACCACGATAAATTAAAAATATAAAACAATTCCACTTCTAATAACATCATGATAATGATAATGATATAATATATTATTATTATTATTATTATTATAAATTTATAAAACAATTATTTTGCCTGTTGTATTATATGGGTGTGAGGCGTGGTCCATGACCTTGGGGGATGAGATTAAATTTAGAGTAATTGAACATAAAATTCTTTGCTTCGATTCTTATTATGGGCCAAAAAAAGATGAGGTCAACGGGAAATGGCTGAAACTACATAACGAGGAATTGCTAGACCTCTATGCTTATATAATCAAGAAGGCTGCAATGAACAGGACACGTGGCTAGTATGGGAAAGGAAAGTATAGCGAAGGGTATATTTGTGGGGAGAGCGATTGTAAAACCAAGGACGCAGAGGATGGATATTGTAGAAAGAAACGTGAGTGATATGGGAGAAAATAAGAGTTGAATGGGTGTAGCTCAAGATAGGGATAGATGAAGGAATATGGTTGCTGAGGTCCAAAAATTGAATTGATTGTGTACTCAAATATCTGTTTGTTTTATTATAAGTTATATTGTCTTTTTATATCTTATGAAAAGGTATAAGAAAGATATTAAATAAATATTAAATAAAATATTTATTATTCAATTTATTATTTATTATCTATCAGGTCCGCTAATGAAAATGTTTTAAGATATATATTTATTAATATTTGATTATTTTATCCAAGTATTCCTATTCTGAGCCACCACCTTCCAATCCCTATCCTCTCCCATTTCTCTCACGTCCTTTCCCCCATTATCCACCCACCGTGTCCTTGGTCTTCCAAGAGGACGTATTCCCATTCGGTCTCCCTACCAATATATTTTTTGCTATTCTATCTTTATATCTGGAGATGCATAGAGGTCATGCAATTCCTCGTTATGCAATCTTCGCCATTCCCCGGTGACCTTATCTTTCTTTGGCCCATAACTGCTTCGCAGAATCCTATTCTCAAATACTCTAGATCTACTCTCGTCACCTAAGGTCAAAGACCATGCCTCACATCCATATAATACATCTCGGTTTTATATATTTTAACTTTTATCCCCTTTGATAATAATTTTGATGCGATAAGCCCCTTTATTGCATGATAACAGGCGTTTTCCGATTGTAACCTCGCTTTTAACTCATCTCGAATGTTATTATCTTTCGTTATCACAGAACCTAAGTATTTAAATTTTTCTACATTTTCAAATTCTATATCTTGTATAGTAAGATTTTGTGTGTTAATACTATTCCTCTCTGTTACTAAATACAATTTGTATAATTAATGTATAATTAACTAAGAATCATGAGCATTATAATATAATATACTTTTGATTCTGAAAACAAAACAAAATTCATTGGTATCAAAAGATAATACTTGTACAAAAGAAACCAACTATACCTATAGCAAATTAATTTGTATCATATATTTCATAAAATATATATTTTAAAAAGAGAATCAAGATAAAGACCAACTAAAAAACACAAACCAAATGGCTAAGCGAGATTTTTAGGCACTCTACATTAACTGCCTAATGGTGTTCTAAATCATGAGGCTTGTCGTATAAAACTCTAACTGCCTGCTAGTCAGGAGATAAATAATCACTCCCCGGATATGGCTTCAGAAAGTGTTTCGGGCTGAGAATCTTTTAAAGTTAAAGTTTCAAAGAAACTTCAATTTCGAATAAAATCCAATTTCCATATTAAGACGCTCTCTCTTGATGCTTTTAAACAGACAAACGCTTTGAATATCTTAATAATTTTTCAATATATACTTATATTTATATATATATATATATATATATATATATGAGTCTAGTTAGAAATTATAATTCAAATAATATGTAATTTAATGCATTTAAGTAAATAATATTAAATTAATCGTTGGATTTATTCATCTATTAAAATAATACTCATATAATTTACACATGAATTCAGTAAAAGTACATAAATTATTTTCAAAATATAGTGGATATTAATACTTATTCGAGGGCAGGTCAATAAGTTCGTGACTTTTATAATGAAACAGACTTTTGAATAAAAAATTATTTTATTTTTCAACGTAGTCTCCTCTGATAGTGACCTGCCGACAAGAGAAGTGTTTCCATCTGATTAATGTAAGAGAAGGAAACTTCGTCCAATGTTTCTCTAATTTTTTTATGCCTTCCAAAAAATAACATTTGTCGAGGACATCAAAATAAATTTGTATGTGAGATGATTTCATCGTTGGAGTCAAATCTCTTTCCGCCGAGCCATTCCTTTAGGTTTGGAAATAAGAAATAGTCATTAGGGCCTAAATCCAAAAAATATGGCGGATGAGGGAGCAATTTGTATCCCAATTCATGGATTTTCTTGGAAATTCACTTTTTTCCATTTTCTTCTCCAATCACAAGGTAGTCTGTTATTAATGAATGTCAAACAAAAACTAAAAGACCCAGCTGGTTCCGACATGAGTCAGCTGATAATTGCTTGCTGTCAGGAGCAGTATTGCCATTTCATTTAAGAGACGGGAAATTCAAAAAGACACGTACTTATTGACCCACCCTCGTATATATACTCTACTAAGAAATATGTTTTATTTGTACTTTTCTAAGAATTTAAAAATTATTATATATAAATATTTAAATATGTTTTATGTACTGAAAAGTCTTATTATTAATAGTTCGAGATTTGAGGAGGGTACTACTATATTTTGATACATTAAAAAAATTTTATCGTTTCATTTCTTTTATTTAATCTCAGAAAGTTTTTGTTGCAATTACCATTACTTATACATATTTCTTGGTTATCAGAAAGTAAAAATTTTTTAATAAAAATTAAATATTAATATGAAATGATTATTACAGAGAGATTTATTATAATCTATGGCAGATTTTTATACAATGTAATATTATATTATATGTATTAATTATTTGTTATTGAATTAAATCAATTAATGAAATAAAAACAAAAAATAAGAGGGAATTGAAAAAATGAATATTTTCATATACTGATAGAAGCGAAATAAATGAAAACTAGACAAGAATCACACACCACCCTAATTTTTACACTTTTTATTCTACATAATTTTCTCTTCATTGCATTTATATTTGTAAATCTTTTAGTTCTATTATCAATATATGATATAGTTAGTTATCTAAAATAAAATTATAAGCTTAATTTATAAGAAAAATATGACATTTATGTTTTCAAAGACAAAAAACAAGATTATAATATTTTACATTGATTGAGTGAGTTTAAACAAAATTTGTTAAAAACTACAAAAATGTAAAGTGACATTTCCCATTAGCCAGTGTATCGAAAATGTTTCCAGGGATATATTTAAGTTTTTAAACCTCTTCATATATACATAAGCTACATATTATATCAGGGGAAGAGATCTTAAAACTTGTTTTTTTGTTGAAAACTCTTGTCAAGTATAATATTCGTATTTACAGATATGTAAAAGAAATTACATATTCATTTGACTTGTGTGTGTTAGACTTAAAAATAAAAACTATTTTAAATCTTGTCTGAACAATCAATAAAACAAATTAAATTATAAATAAAAATTAAATTATTTGCTATTTATAATTATTTTAGAAAAAATTTGATAAATTTAAAAATATTAAAAATGAAAAAGTGTATTTTTTTTTTTTTTTTTTTTTTTTTTTTTACTTTAGCTGGAGGTGATTTTTCTCTCTCTTTTGTATAAGCCATGAGAAATATTGTTGCCCCGGCGACCCTCGAAAACAACCCACATTCGATACTGCAAAGGCATCAATATTCTGATTAATCAGTTACGATAACTCCGTCTCTTGTTAAATGTTTAATAAAAACAAAACAAAAGAAAAAAAAAACATGATAAAATATGAAATCGCGGATTACGTCTATTTAGTGTAAATTAGTTGCATTTGAAAATATCTTTTACTTATCTACCTACTAAATATTTATATATTTGGAAATGGAATATCATTAATCTTCTCCTTACCCTCCAGTCCTTTAGATTAGTTTAGGAATAAATTTCAAATCCGTGACCCCTATCGCAAAGTGCATCTTAGTCTTTATTTTTCCTTCCCTTGAAATTAATAGTGCATTTTTCAAACAACTATCTGTTGGTCAATCATTCCGATTTTAAATTAAATTAGAAAAAAAAATATTCATTTTATTTAAAAGTTTTTTATGTAGGTAATTGTTTTTATTTTTTCAAATATTTATTTTATTATATTTCTTATTGTTATTTTTGTAAATACTATAAAATTCAATATTTACTGAACTAAAAATTCTTTAAAAAGATTTTCCATTCACCTCATTTGGGTAACTAATGTGTGCAGTTGGTTTTTATTGGACCAAACAATAATAATTTATTTTTATATCCCTGCAATTGTACATTTTTAGAATTTTTACTATTTATAAAATATCTCGTGAATATTTACTCGAAAAATATTTTTTTTAAATAAACATTATAGTTAACCAAGAGAAGAAGCATTATTAAAGTTTATTTATTTCTCAATATAATATTGCAAAAAATTAAATTATTTTAAATTTGCATCATTGACTTTTGTACTTTCACATAACCATATAAGTTTAATTAACCAATAAAACTATATATATAATAATTTACTTATAAATAATTCTATCTAATCTCTGTACCTTTATGGAACACGAAAGTTCTTAGCCGCAGCAACCACATTAGTCCAAGTGCCCCTATCCTGTGCCACCACCATCCAACTCCTACCCTCTCCCATCTCCTTCACGTCCCTTCATACATTGTCCACCAACCGCGTCCATGGTCTTCCAAGCGGACGATTCCCAATCGGCCCTCCACAAATGTACCCTTCTCCATTCTTTCCTCTCCCATTCTAGCCACGTGCCCATCTTAAAAATAAAATAAAATTGAAAAAATTACCGTTCAAATATTTTGGGAAATTTTTAAATAAATTTTAAGATAAAATTTCTTAGAATAGATTTTTTTGATTAGGTGAATTTGGCACAATTATTATTCAGTACTTAAGTCAAATTTTATCTTCGAGTGCAGACGGAGACTACCGAATTTTTTGTCGGTATAGTGTTGGAGTATAAAACCAGTATTTTTTGATTTAATTTAATTTAAAGTTGTAAAGTTTTGTTCTTTTCTATATTAATATTTTTCAATACTTAATAGTAGACAATAATATATGAATATAGGATATCTTTTTTTTGAAAATGAAAATAAATAGAATCTTATCTTATTATGCTAGCTAAAATTGTTTGTATGTATGTATCTATATATATATATATATAGCCATGGGTTCTCAAAAACCGCTCTAACGATTTTTTTCAAATTCACACTAGATATAGTATTTATAAAGAAAAATTAAGTTTTATTGATCACATTTCTGGAAAAGTATATCTTCATTATTTATTTCTTAATTTAAAATTATATATGGGTGACGTCACATGACATCTATTTTTATTTTTTAACTGAAATTGTATTAATATTTTTTTTTTAATTAAAATATTTTAAAATTTATTATTTAATTTCGAAATAAAATTAAAAATATTTATTTTTAATAAAATATATATATATTTATTAATCTCTCTCAAAAAAAACAACAAAACAAATAAATGTCTTCGAAAGATGGTAAAAATATTTTATTTTTATTATCAAAATATCTTAGACCATTGTTTTTACTCCCCGAGTTCGAAGGATCGAAACTCGCCGTGTGCATTTTTGTTATCTATTTTCGTGATTTATTTATTCATTGTTCTTTTATTAATTAAGTTTTAGATAGTTTTATAATTTTTAATATTTTTTCAATAAAATATTATTTAATACATTTAATAATTGTAATAAATAATTAAAGAATTGTATATCAATATTTTTTAAAGGGTAGAGTGAGAGCTCGGTGTCTCAGGAATTAATATTACCAGCCAAATCCAATAATAATGAATCATTTTTTTTAACTTAAGTACCGAGCCGAGGCTCGGGGTCCCGGTATAGAATTAATAGTACAAAATATCACCAATTTATATATTCCATTATAATCCATATAGGACTACGCCCTGTTTATATATTTATATTATATATATATATTTGTATCTACCTATATGGTGAATGAGTTTTACAAATTAATTAATGTTATTATCATTGCCTTATTTATTCATGTACTAATATAGTTTTAAATGTATATCTATCTATAACTTTTAACAAGTCATCCATTTCATTATCCAATTTAAAACTTTTAATATAATCAACTTGAATTAATTTGGGAAAAGTTCATACATAGACAACATATACATATATATTGTTTTACTTAATAATGAATATATTAATATAATTTTCGAGTATAAATTTCTAAAAATAAAATTATATCAAATATTATCAAATTATATTTTAGAAATATTTTCATTCTTATTATTTATCAATTTTTTTTTAAATGTTTATATCATGCGAATATTTAAATTTTTTCTTATATTTAAAAAAATTAATTTTTTTTTTATTTGAGTTTAAATTCATTTTGTTTAATTATGTTAAGTTTACTATATACAAACATGTGTTTAATTACTCAGGTGAACCGCAGTGAATTTCAAATTAAATAAATATAATTGACCCGGCTGAATAAAGCCCTGAAAAAAAAAAATTAGAAACAAATGAATGGATGAATAAATAAAAATTACTCCATGAATTAATACAATTGCTATTATATTATACAAATAACAGATTTGTGTACCAAATTCTATAAACTCCTCAATCGTCAATCATTAAAAAAAATCATTTTTATTTTTCAATTAACTTGTAACATTGCATTTTTATTTTACATTTTAATTAACTATGAAATGTGATATGAAGTTTTGTTACTGATTTTTTTTAACAAATATTTCTGATATTTATATAATTTAGAATAATTTAATTTATATAGAGAATTCAGGATATTTATATACCTACATTCAAATATGGGGATATTTTTAAATGAACAAATAAAAGTGGTATCCAATATAACCCACAACGAATTAATTATGTAATATTGTATTTTTATCAATTTCTATTTTTAAAAATATATATACATATAAGTTAATTTGTTCACTAATTTCTACTAACATATTTATATTATTGTATTTAAATAGATTAAAATATAAAAATTTGTTAACGGATTTTAAACTAGCATCCACCAAATTTTCGATGTCGAGATTTTGATGTTTTTATACGTTTTGAAGGTTCCTGAATCATTTTCACTAAGGTTGAGAAAAATGTATATATATATATATATATATATATGTATATATATGTGCGTGTGTGTGTATGTGTGTATGTAGACAAGATTACGCAAAAACGGTTTTAGCTAGAATCATGAAATTTGATATACGGGCATTATTCAAAATTCGTAGTTTTCTATCAACTTTTGAGAAATGTAGCTCAATCGGAAAATAGTCATTACCTACAACTTTTTGATTTTTTTTCCTCTGAAAGTAACCGTAAAAATAAAGATATATGTTTAATAGTTTTTCACATGATTATAAATTGTATAAAACTGCTATATATAGAATTTCAGCTTGATTGAATCGCTGAAAGTACCGGAACACGCGCTGTTTTAATAAAAATTATTTATTAATATTAATTTATAATTAATTAAATGTAATTTAAATATAATATATGTGTTAATTAATCCAATTCAAATTTGAGAGATAGCCGAGTGGAGACACTCCAGCTTATTAAATTATTTATATTCATCTAGTTCAAATTTTATAAATAAAATAATAAATTAAAATGAATACTGTTCAAGCACCTCTTGAGTGTTAACACACACACGTGTAAGTTACACTTGTTTATTCAAAAGTTATTCCTCAAAATTTTTGAAGAATATTTAAACATTTGTAATATGTTAAAAATTGTTTTTATTATAAAATTTATAATAAATTCCAAATTGACTTCATTTGAAAAGTATAATATTATATTATAGTATTATTTAGCTTAAATTCTATTATAGTTTTACCTAACTATATTTTTAAGATTGAACTACAAATGCGGGAACCCCCTTGGACATTGTAGAATCCAAGGATCTATTGAAACTATATTACATAAACATCCTCAAATCTAGCTTCCATGTTTCTGGATTACATGGAAAAGCCACCAATCCCCAGCCATTATATTATAGTATAAATGTTTTTACAGAGGGGAGAATTATACCTACTATTAAAAATAACTGCAAGTAGATCATTGATATTCTCAAGCAAATATTTCTTTGCCTGTAGCTAGATGAATATTAATTCTATGAAAAACAGCCATAGGTTAAAATATTAATTTTATTCTCATATAATATACTGATATAAGCAAACAACAATATACTTTTGAACAAAAATGTGTTTAAAAGTTAAAAAGTATCAACAAGTGATTGGAGAAAGTTAACTTAAATATAGAACATATACCTATATTTATAATTTCTCATTTTCAACTCGAATAGGAGTGTTATTATTTCTATTCATATTAGTAATTCAACATGGCTGGTAATTTAAACAATAAAATTAATTAAATGTTGGGAAGTTAAAATATGAATAAAAGACAACTTCTCGTTATATATATTAATAAAACTACAATGATTGCTCATTTCATTAAATCAGTTTGTTAGAATATAATAAAATGACACAATATTGTTTTAAATTTGCCAATTTTACCTTTTGAAAATCTTTTTTTGGATCTCTGTTTGAATCAAATGTAAAAGTAAGTAATTGGAGGTATGATTTTGAATAGTTAAGTCATCATTTTCCCCCGCTTACAATAAAATGTATACAACAAGAATCTATATTGATTATTTTATATACTGTTTAAAATTTATTTTTAACTAACTGCTCCAACACCAGTCTTTCTATGTGGATATTCTCACAACCCAAAAGTTAAGCTACTCTATATATCAATAGAATAAGTCACAATTATCTTTTAATTAGAAATAATTTTAATTTAAATATATTTATATTTCTGGATAATATGTAAAAATTAAAATATGAAATAAATTAACTAAAATAAATATTAAATGAACAAATCGACCTAAAATAATTTTTTCTTTATATGTATTTATTAACAATGCAACTATCGGGAAAAATAAGATTTATCAAATTTTCAAATAAATTAAAATGAAATGAAATGTGTCAAGATTCAACATTTCAATTCACTCTTCTTCACTCAAAATATAATGAACTTTTTTGTCAAATAAAATTAAAAAATTATAGTAGTAAAAGTAATTATTATTAAATTTAACACAACAAACATATATATTCTATTATCTATAAAATAAACAATTAATAAATAAATAATTCAGAGAGATTAAAATTAGAAATAAAATAACTACAGCATTTCAAATCAGAAAAAAGTGTGTTATGAATAAAATAATATTATAGCCTAGAGAAATCAATTGATTAGAGACCATAGAAAAGTAAAAACTATATTAGAAAAAATTATTAACAAAATTAATAAGATAATCGAAAATGTGGTAAATTTCTTAAAGTAGAAATCTTAATCACACGTGGTAATAATAATAAAAATAAAAATAAAAATTAAAATTAAAAAATTAGTATATTATTTCATATTTGAAAAAAAAATCAATCCACAAAATGAATTTTCATTATTTTTTTATTGATTTTGTTAAATTGATTAATTTTCAACAAATTTTGAAAAATATAGCTTGTTATATATTAATAAATCTTCTTTGTATATTGAATATTTTCAAATTTTGATTAAAAAACATAACCGAGGGTGGTGAAAGTGAGTCTGGTTAGCCACTTGGTGCCGTTTATTAAAGTGCCATGTGGTTGGTTTAACAATACAATCATTATTTTCCCTTTTTTCAAGTGATATCAGCAATTGATATCTCAAAATTTGATGGATATTTTTGAGGCTTGATCATTTATGTTTTATTCAATATAAATAGTATTGTATACAATAATATTGAATAACAATTTATCTCTTTTTTGATAGTAATTAATACAAGAAATATTGTCATTTTTATTAAAAAAAAAAACAACTAATATTTTTACCTTTCTCAAATTTATATTTTTATAAAAGATTTATATATAGAAAAAATCTTATAGATATATAGAATAAAGTTATCGAAATTATGTTGGTCATTTCAATAAATAATTTAATTTTGAATAAAATAACTATAATTCTTATTTCATGTAAATTTTATCTAAGTATCTTAGGAACACGAATCAATATGGCGAAGTTCTAAAATATTAATAAAGAATCCTAAAATTAAATAATGATATTTTTTTGAATGATTATTTTTAATAAATGTTATTTTATAAAAACATATATAAATATTTTTTATGTTAAAAATACGAGTATTTGCAATACATTCCTATACTCTTTGATAATATATTTGAAATGTCATCGAGATAGAAAATAGTTATTCTCTTTAGAATTTGAAATATTTATTAATAATAAATATAGTTTATAATTGATTAATTAGACTTAAATAATGTTCAATTATCATTACATTCCATAATCATTATGAGATTATTGACTAAAAATATTTATTTAGTTATGAACGGGAAATATTATTTCTAGTAATAAATTTCAGGGACAATTTTATTTTTATAATTATAGGCCTAGGTTATTCTAAATTGTATCAATGATTTTATTATTATTATTATGATCGTTTGTTTTATGATAAACAAAAAACAAAATATTGATTTTTACTGTTATATTTTTTTTCAAGAGCTTTTGATAAATTGATTGTGATATTGAAATATATATATATTTAAGTATCCTATATTCCATCTAAACTAACCTATTGAATTTCCAATTATACATTCTAGAATGAATTATCTTTTATGTAAAATTTAGTTTCTTGTTTTTCAATTGCCCTTAGAATAGATGGTGAAACAATAAACAATGTCCATTTTCTCTCTGTGAAAAGAAAAAGAAGGTTTTACGAAGTTATTTCATGTTACTTAGTATTCATATGATTCTACTTTGGTGAATGAGACAAATGACAGAATAACCATAGGGAATTGGGTTTCGAATTTATTTCTAATTCAACTGCCGAACTGGGGAGACATCTTCTTTCTCTTATTAATCAATTTGGCGAGGCGAAGTGTTAATATGTCCTCGAATGGTGAAGGGGATCCATGGATACAGGTTATAAAATACAAATAGGGATGCTGATTTAATTTACAAACTATTATTTTCTATGGATATTTTTGATTACAAATAAATTGACAAATAATTAATTATCAAGTTGAGAATATTTTACAATTATCAATTGAAGAAATATTAATTAATTAAAAATTTTGTTTTGTGTTTTTTTGAATTTTTACCATCATTCCAACTTTATTCTAGTTTATTTAAATAGTTATAATTGTTTTGTTTTTTTTTGTCACATTTCTAAATAATTATTATTTTTAATTGAAAAAGTTATTAGAGTGCAGCCAGGGCTTAGTAGAAAAAAATGCTTTTATCTAGAAAAATTTTATAAATCATATTTAGGTCCATTTTTTTACTTTCATTTTTCTATGGTTGAAAACATTCTATAAAACTTTGTATAATTGACTCAATAACTTGTCAAGTTAGAAAATATTAAACCCAAATATATTAAAATTAATTATTAACTAAATAAAATATAATATTTCGAAGGCTTACAATAAAATATTTGATCCCGATGGTCAAAAATAAAATTCGGGAGTGTCCTCCCCTAGACTTTCCCGCATATAAATAGGTAATTAGGTTATTATTATTATGTTTTAACAACAATAAAAATAAACAAACTAATTATAAAGTAAAATGGTTTAACACTATTATATATATTTATAATTTACACCTAAACCTTGATCAATTCATCCTACTGATGTATTAAGTAAATATACCAAATTTCATCAAAATCCGTTGAGCCGTTCAGGCTGTACACATCTATACGGACGGACGGACGGACGGACATCATGCTAAAAATACTTTTTTCTGTTAAGAAAATGCATGATTCGTGGAGATATGTACCTAAAAATATCCATAGGTGAAATTTGGTATGAAAACAATACCTCCCTTACTATCGTCGGTCGGTAAAAAAGAAACGCTACTTGTATAGGTAAAATGTCACTTCCGGTAGTCAGATCATGATGAAATTTGGTATCTGAATTTTTTTCATATTTTTAAATCTATATACAAAAGATGAAGCAAATATCTCGAAGCAAATTGGTACTTTACTTGAAAGGTAAACGCAACCAGTGTAGGTAAAGTACCACTTCCGGTTAACCGATTTTGACGAAATTTTGATAGAAATCTACAAACTGTGAATAATATCGGTGTACTAAATTTCGAAGTCCTAGCTTGATTAGTTTTTGAGTAAATTTGCTCACAGACATTACATACATACATACATACATACATACATACATACACACACACACCTACATAATTCGAAAAATGGTATTTTCCGACTCAGGGAGGTCTAAAACGTCAAGATCTATCGAAATCTCGAAGTCGAAATTTTTGACGATTCCAATACTTCCCTTATACGAAGTATGCGGGAAAGTAAAAAATGAATTAATAACATAGTATAATTAATATTAATTATATATCAATTGCATTAATGAAAATGAATTCATTATTTTAACAAAAAAAAAAAAAATCATTGATATGATTAATTAAATTTTAAAGATAAATTTTTGTGAGTTTCTTGAAAGTCAATAAAATCTAAAATGCTTCAAAGAAAAAATTAATTGGATTTATTAAATATATCCTGGTTAAATATAAAAGAATGAGTATGAATGTGGTAGAAGTGGTAGAAAGAGGGTGTGGGAGGGTGAAGGTGATTGTAGTCTTCAACAGATTTTTCAAATCTGTATGACATTTTTAGCTCCCTCCCTCCCACACCTCCTCATGGTCCCCAAGTGGCAGATTGGGAGGTCACGCAATCTGACTAATGGTCAGCCAAGGAGACTCTACGACTAGGACATCGGACGAGGGTGATAGTGTATGTGTGCCCACTGGCTACACGTGTTCTCATGCATGTGTCTGTGCGTGTGGGTGGAGGGGACTCCATATTTGAATTGTCCGTTCTATTTGTTAGTTGAGTGGAAGGTTTGTGATCGTTATGAGTACTGGAATATAAATAAAAACAATTCATGCGCTTTGTGGTAATCTTCTTGAAACTTGGTCATTCCAAATCGTTTCCAATCTTGTTCGTTAAGGTAATACAATAATAATAACAAGTATCTTCCAATTTAGTCAATTAAGAATAATAGATCTGTTTCCCGAAAAAATCAACATGTTAATTCCAAAATAAATTTATAATTATTATTTACAACCATTATATATATATATATATATATATAATTAAATATTGAATTTTTTCAAATTTCTATGCCAACATAGTATATTTTTTTTTCAAAATCAATTTGACTTTAATAGAATATTGTTTAAATTAATGGGGAGTTTATTACATTGCAAAATTTTAGTATATAGTTTTCATGAATTATTAAATACATTAAACGTTCTAATAAATCAGACAGAATAAGCTGGAGTGTCTCCACTCGACTATCTCGCAATTTGAATTGGATTAAACATATATTATATTTAAATTAATTAAATTATAAATTAAAACAATAAATAATATTTATTAAACCAAAGCATGTTTGGCTTTTTGTTGATGGCACCACGACACGTGCTGGCGCGTGATTTGCAGTGTTAAAAATTAATTCCGGTACTTTCAGCGATTCAATCAAGCTGAAATTCTATATATAGCAGTTTTATACAATTTTTAATCATGAGAAAAACTATCAAACATATATCTTTATTTTTACGGTCACTTTAGAGAAAAAAAAAATCAAAACTTTATAGGTAATGACCATCTTCCGATTGAGCTACATTTCTCAAAAGTTGATAGAAAACTAAGAATTTTGAATAATGCCCGTATACCAAATTTCATGATTCTTCTCTCAAACTGTTTTTGCTTAATCTTGTCTACATACAAATACACAATACACATACACACATCTAACGAGATAGTAAAAATAGAATAAAAGAAATATTATTATAAACCAAGTTCATTAATATTAATAACAAGAAATAAAAAATATATTAGAAATTGAAATTCAATATCATAGAAATATTTTAACTATAGATATAAAAATATATGTACCTACTTATATTTAGTTTTATTTTTATTATATCTTGTTTTTCATTTCCAAGTACATATTAAGAGATGGAAGGTGGTTAATAAATAATAGAAAATTAATTAAAAATATTAATATTGAAAATTTACAATCTATTTCAAATGTGTTTAATTTTATCATGTAACAAAATTTTAATGCTTAGTTTATTTATCAGAAAGAGACTCTTTGATTGTTTTCATTAAAGATTTCATTTATATTTTTATTTTTATATATCAAATACTTAAATAAATAAATTATATATTTTTTTCACACCAAAAACCAATTTTTATTGTTTATTTTATTTTTATTTTAATAGTTATTATTTATTGTCAATATACTAATATTAATTTTTGATCTCAAATCCAATTTAATTTTATTAGTTTTCAGTAATAAAAAAAAAATCCATAAATCATTCGATATACACCTATTTTTAAAAACAATTTTGTTTTTGAATTCCAAAAAGGTCTCCCCGTATTAGCTTAAACAAAACTAAATAAATAAAGGACAAAATAAAATAAAAAAAAAAACAGGATAGGACGATAAATGGATAATTTTACGCTCGGGATTTGTTCTAATTCGTAAATATACGAAGCATATGGATATTCAAGAGAGGAGAGAGTTAAAAAGGTATAGAAAAAGGGTGTGTGAAATCTGGATAGTGATGGGGATGAATGTTCTGGGTCGAGGGTTGAAGCGATGCGCCAGTAGAAGGGGTGCAAACGGCAAAACGGGATTAAATGCGAATCCCATTAAACGATGCCAACTAAGCGATAAGCAAATGAACAATGGACAATATGCTCAGGGATCTTTTTTGTTTTATTTTTTGACATTTTAGGGATTTTTATTTATCCGCTTCTAGAATAATATTTTATGTTATAATTAAAAGATGGCAACAATAGAGCCTTCTAATATGAGAAAAATTTTTTAAAAATGATTAAATTTGATATATACGTAGAATATGGTAGAAAGATATAGGAACGATTAATAAAAGACCAATGATGATGAGCAATCGCAAGAACCATTTGGCTGACAAATTATTATCAGGCTTTTAATATGTATATAAAAAAACCTTTGAATTTTGGACAACCTACGCAAGGACAGCGCCTATCAAGTCGGTTATGTTAATTAGGTGTCCTATGATCAGTAGAACGGGTCCTATCAACCTTTATCTTGATTTTCTTTATCGGAGGCGCTACTTTTTATCAAGGAGCTTCTCAATTTTGATCCCGGATGCTGAGTAGATTCCGTCATATAGACCCCAACCAGAGAAAATTCCTTGACAGGTCATGGGACTTGAATTCAAGACCACAAGAATGTGGGGGGGCTAACACAGTTAACCAACACCCTACGAGGCGATTATTAATGTGTATATATCTAACAATATATCTATTATCATATATAAAATCAATTGTATTATTTGAAAAGAAATTATTACAGAGGATATTTGAATAATACAATAAGAATATTCACAAATTTAATTCATTATGAATTTAAGCATTGAATTTATTATCAAAATTATCAATTTCTTCTCTGGTTTTGTCAGTTATGTCATATTTCTTTTAAAGAATAAATTCTCATTTGGTTACACATATGATATAACATCATTGTGTAAGTGTGTCACATTTAAATATTAACAGTGTTAAGTTGGTTTATCTTTCAACCCGCATATTCTGCATATGACATCGCCATTAAAGATGAATTCGTTTATTAAAATAAATGAGTTTTCTTATTTAAAAATCTAATATCATTGTCTCTTTCGATATTTTTATTTCTCAGATTTTTTTTTATTATCTACATTGAAATAAATCATTCACATATAATTTCATAAATAATAAATAAATATTTATTTGATTATTTATGGGGAAAAAAAAATATTCAAATTATCGTTTCAAGAGATGAGGTTTAGTTGTTATGATATCATCTAATAATTAATACTTAATAAGTAACTTAAAAGGGGAACGTTTAATAAATTATAATAAATCAATATTTCTAAGTGTTAAGTTAAAATTTTTCATAACTCTACAAAAAACAGCATATAATTAATAATTTATAAAAAATATTTTGATTTCTAAATTATTTGAAATTAATATAATCTTAAACAATTTAGTAATTAGTTATTTCTTAATTTCTTCAAATCTTTCTTAAATAATCAACATAAGTAAATATATACTATATCGTTTACATCAGTGATTCCCAAAGTGGTCTATATCGACCCCCAGGGGTCTATGCAAGGGGTCTACGCGATAGTGGATCTCAAGCCTATTTACTTACATTATACTATCTTATAATTTAATTGAATATGGCTCTAAAAAAAAACATTTTCGATTTTTCAATAAGACCCTTAAAAAAAGGTAAAATTTTTTTACAAAAAATCAATTTCAAGTTAATTAGGGGGTCTACCTAAAACCGAAAAACATGGCAAGGGGTCTAGCACACAAACGGAACCTATGATTTACATTATTATTTTGTTAATGTCTTTTTATATTTAATAATATATACGATAAGTTAAGTAACATTCTGATCTGAGTTTATTTTATAGGTGTTTTAATTTTAATTTTAATGATTGAAATTATAAAAATATTATATATTTATTTATTGAAGTATCTACTGAACAATTGATAGTTGCTTGAAATAAAATGTTTTCATAAATATTTATTTTGAAGAGAGCAGAGAAATAACAAGTAGATAATCTTATACTATGTATTTATGTTACATAAAAATATACATTTTTAATTTGCTTTGTGTTTCAAGATCTCGATTAAATAAGTTTGCATGCTCAATAAATGCAATAGGAGGCAGTCTTAAAGTCAGCCACAGCTGGAGCCAATGGCAAATGGACAAAGTCCGGAACTCGCTTGTTAACAAGCCTAGATTAGTCAAAATCTCTGACCGGAGCCTGAACATCTTAACAAGTGAAAGGACGCGTTGCATTGATAAGAACACAATTACAATGAAAAATGGCGAATAGCTAACAAAATCTTTTGATTTTCTATTGAAATAAAAGATTGAGAGAGAGAGAAAGAGAAAAAAAGATACAGATGAGATCAAAGGCCCTACTAACATATCTTTTTCTCTTATCTTGTTCTCCCAAAAGAAAAAAAATGTTATTAGAAAATGGAAATTATTTTCTTAATGAATATAATTCTTCTGAATTGATTTTCATTTATTTGAAATGTAAGTTATTACTTTGGTAAATATCAAGTTTATTAATTTAAATATGATTAAAGATATTTTTAACCATTATGAAAGCTGGCTATTCTTAAAAAAGAACAATTAAATATTATATGAAAAAAGGAAAAGTAGAGAATTGATAATTTGGACTAGCTATTTTTTATTATTATTTTTGAAATATTAGATCTGATCCTTAATAGTCAATATCATTTTTAAATGGACTGTACAAAATGAATACAAGGATTGTTCAAAAGAAAAGGTGAATTTTGAATTATTTCGAAAAGTATTTATTTATTTATCAATATTCATTTGTCCCCTTCAAAGTAATTCCCCTCAGATATAATGCACTTATGCGCTTGTCGCTATGGTTATCATCTCGTTCTTCGATTCCGACTTTATCTCATCAATTGTGGCAAAACGCTTTCTTTTCATTGGTCTCTTCAGTTTTGGGAATAGAAAAAAGTCTCAGGGAGCCAAATCTGGTGAATACGGCATTTGAGGGATGATTACAGTGTTGTTTTTGGCCAAAAAATCACGAATAAGAAATTATGTGTGAACTCGTGCATTATCGTGATGCAGAATCCATGTTTTGTTTGTCCACAATTCCGATCGTTTGAGCCGTATTGCTTCACGTAAACGTGGTATAACTTTCTTGTAGTATTCCTTATTAATAGTACGACCTGTAATCAAGAACTCATGCATCATGTCATTCTAATCGAAGAAAACAGAGCAAAACCTGGCTTTGAAGTCATAACCATATACCCACGTTTTGTCACCAGTTATGACCTTTTTGAACCAATCTGGATCGTCGTTGACACTATTCAAGAACTCCTGAGTGATACTATTGCGATGTTGCTTTTGTTCAAACTTTGTTGCCACACCTTTCATGCCTAAAACATCCGAGAAATTTGCATAAATTTTGATAAAATTTGATATATTTACTTAATGTATCAGTAGCATGAATTCATCAACTTTTGGCTTATATCCGAAAATCGGAAGTGGTAGTTTACAAAGAATTAATTTTATATTCATTGTCGGAAATTTTTCACTAAAAATATAGTAGTAATTAAACTGAAAATAAAAATCAAGATAATATAATTTAGTCATTTTAATTCAAGTTTTAAAAATATTTTTTTTTTATTCTTTACATATATTGGTATATATATATATAATGTTGTTTGGAAATTAATTTATTTCAAATCGTCGGTGGTTCTGTGCCTAGCCACAGCTCATTTTTTTCTTAAAATTTTTCTTAATAGAAATATATAATTGTAAGTATGCCATTATTGAGATTCCAAGTTGAAACATTTCTACATAGAGACCTATCTATTGTATTACAAGAATCTTAATAAAACATTCTACAATATCTAACATTTAAAATAGAATTATAAATATACAAGTAGTGGAGAAGATGGTGATAATATACGAATTGTTATAATTTTCTTTGTCAAGTGTTGGTATTTGCCGTGTTCCACAAGGAAACAACTTATAACCCCATAACGAGCGTGGTATATTAATTTCAGTGTCCTGCCAACATTGTTTATTTAATTAGCAAAAATTTTATTTTTCTGTTACTGTCAAAACTTTTTCAAGGTTAGTTTTATTATTTTGGGTTCGCTTATTTAATATTATCCTTTAATTATTTAAATTATCAAGAATGTAAAACAATTTCACTCCCTTTCTCTCACTCATTAAAATATTATTAATTAAAGTGTTAATTAAGTTGGTGTAAAATGGCGAAAGATTGTTGTTACATTTTTTTTACTTCCTATACTAATACCGATATTTCAAGAGAATTATTTATATAATATTTATATGATGATATTTTGAATAATTATGCCTTATTAATTGACTTAATTTATTATTGCAGTATTTTCTAGAGATGCCATGAAATGTACACTGCTAAATTTAAAAAAATAAGAGGAAAAATTAAAACCAAAAAGATATTATAGATTTTTTAAATAATTCTAATATTATAAATATATTTTACCTCTTTACTATCTCGCCAGAGATAGTATTGCGATCACGAAAATTTTCGATGTTGAGATTTTGATGTTTTTATACGTTTTGAAGGTTCCTGAATCATTTTCACTAAGGTTGAGAAAAATGTATGTGTGTGTGTGTGTGTATGTGTGTGTGTGTGTGTGTATGTAGACAAGATTACGCAAAAACGGTTTGAGCTAGGATGATGAAATTTGGTACATGAGCATTATTCAAAATTCGTAGTTTTCTATCAACTTTTGAGAAATGTAGCTCAACCGGAAGAGGGTCATTACCTACAACGTTTTGATTTTTTTTCCTCTAAAGTGACCGTAAAAATAAAGATATATGTTTGATAATTTTTCACATGATTAAAGATTGTATAAAACTGCTATATATAGAATTTCAGCTTGATTGATTCGCTGAAATTACCAGAATTAATTTTTTAACACTGCAGTTCTCACGCGCCAACATGTGACGTGGTGCCATCAACAAAAAGCCAAACATGCGCTGGTTTAATATTTATTATTTATAATTTATAATTAATTAAATTTAATTTAAATATAATATATTATGTTATTTAATCCAATTCAAATTGCGAGATAGTCGAGTGGAGACACTCCAGCTAATTTTCTATAAAAGTCTAATTCAAATATTACCACCTCATTATTCCCAATGATGAAATATTGCTTTTTTTTCATTTTTCATTTTTTTTTTTTACAATTTGTTATTGCAGCATAATTTAAAGTATATTAATTTAATCTCTATATGAGAATTATAATATCTCAAAATCAATATTTCTAACAATTTCCTTATATTATATTTAATTAAGATTCTTTTTTAATATATTCAAATTCATTTTTGTTAATTTATGTTTTATGGTAATTGATCTTTAAAACTTTCTATTCAATTTATATTTTATTGGTTAATTGTATTAAAAACATTTACAAATTCATATATTTTTAATTTATAAATTTGATTAAATATATATATACCTATATGTGGATATCAAATTAAATCTAATATATAAAATTTCCGTCGTATGTATGTATGTGATGTCTGTAAAATTATGAAGTTAGTTACAAATTCAGTTTAAACTTAAATTGCAAACACCGTTTGCAACGGGTTCGTCTAGTATATATATATATATATATATATATATATAATAACTTAATCACAGAATTATTAAATTAACTTAAATTAATTAATTAACTAAAAACTTATTTATATATTGTCCGTTTGATGAAACCTGTTTTGTGATTATTAATACATTAATTTTCAAGAAAAATATTGAAATTAAAAAATAATTTATATTTTAAAAATTTAATTTAATCACACAAAAAATATTGTATATACCTACTTGATTAATGTAGTTTAAAGTGGAAATTTTATAAGATAATATAATTTAACATTCCTTTCAATGAAAATTTAATTACATAATACATTTAACAAACAAATTCACATAATAAATCACACACACACACACACACACACACACACATACTAATACACAGATATATCAAATTAACACATCCATAAATGAATATTATGGATTACCTAAACGAAATAGAAATAAATAATATCACATAATTAATATTTTTTACCATTATCTCGACATTTTTGTTTTAGTTCTTGGAGAATTAATAAAAACAAGTTTGATTTTGTTTTAGAATAAGCTGGAGTGTCTCCACTCGACTATCTCGCAATTTGAATTGGATTAAATAACATAATATATTATATTTAAATTAAATTTAATTAATTATAAATTATAAATAATAAATATTAAACCAGCGCAAATTTGGCTTTTTATTGATGGCACCATGGCACGTGTTGGCGCGTGAGATTTGCAGTGTTAAAAAATTAATTCTGGTACTTTCAGCAATTCAATCAAGCTGAAATTCTATATATAGCAGTTTTATACAATTATTAATCATGTGAAAAATTATCAAACATATATTTTTATTTTTACGGTCACTTTAGAGGAAAAAAAATCAAAACGTTGTAGGTAATGACCCTCTTCCGGTTGAGCTACATTTCTCAAAAGTTGATAGAAAACTATGAATTTTGAATAATGTCCATGTACCAAATTTCATCATTCTAGCTCAAACCGTTTTTGCGTAATCTTGTCTACATACATACACACTGACATTTTTCTCAACCTTAGTGAAAATGATTCAGGAACCTTCAAAACGTATAAAAACATCAAAATCTTAACATCGAAAATTTTCGTGATCGCAATACTATCTCTTACGATATAGTAAAAAGGATCAATATTAACCAAAAATTATGTTTATTTAATTTTTATTTATTTATGTATATATTTATTAATTTTTTGGAATATAGGTAAATATTAAGCCCTTATTAGCTCTTTTAATTGTTTTATTTGTTATACACACACATTTGAATTTTTTATTTTATTAATTATTAATTATAAATAAATTATTTTCAATTTCTTAAGGTTAAATCTCTTATCTTCAAGTTCGTTAACTCAGGATTAAAACTTGCAACTCCATTTAGATTATATTTTTATTTCTAATGGTTAATTATTAACTTATCTACCATATACACCACCTCTAATTAAATTAAAAAAAAAATCAAAAAAACAAAATTCATTTAATAAATAAATTTAAATTTAAAGAGTATACAGTTTTGTTATCATTTTAAATAAACAAGTTTAAATAATGATCTTCAATGTTTTGAGAAATTCTCTGCTCCCTTTGTTGCAACTATGATTTATGAGACCATTATATATATCAACCCCATGTCTTCTTCAGGATGTTTTGCCATTGTATTCTTGATCATAAAAAGTGATGCCTCTTATAGCTCTCTATTTATGCTAAAAATCTTCTACATTGATTTGCGATTAATTCAAAAGAGACGTTAATATATATACACAAGGTTTATAAATTTTTATTTTTGATATTGTTCTTAAACTATATATATATAGAGAGAGAGAGAGATAATGTTATTTTGAAATGTATGGAATTTAATAGCTCATAGATTTCTCCCATCTTTTTTTTTATAAATTTTACATGAGCGAATAAATTAATAAAACTAAATCCCAAATAGGCAAAATATGATTATCTTTTATGGCTTTCTAGAAAGAACTATACATCTATATATATATATATATATATATGTATATATATAGATATAGATATATTACTAGGTAATATTTATATATCCGAGATAAATTTATAAAATAAAAGAGTAAAGTTTTAAACAACAGATTCCTCTCAAGGGAGAAACTTTTGCTCTTATATTAACTCTCTTTCTCTATCCTTCTCTCTCACTCTCTGTATATAAATGCAAGGAAGCAAAACTCCACGATGGGCGAATACTTTATTTATTTAATGCTGGCTATCCAAGCGCTCAACCATTATTTAACTTAAAATAAATAACATTTTGTTTTAATATACTAATGTATATGGGAAGTTGAACCAGCCGGTAGTCCCGGTTGTTTCTGCTGTCTACAGATGAAATTCATTAAATATACAAAACCCTCTTTATATATTAGAAGAGATTTCATAATATATCATTGCTTTCAAGATTTTACTTAAGATGAGTAGAAATTCTTATATATTTAATTATCTATTTTATTGAATATTAATCTATATATTGTACCTACAACGATATACATTGGCATACAGATAAAAGATTTTTTATTGTAATTATTATTTTTTTTTTATTATTATTGTTATTTTTCTAGTTTGCCAAAGAGTCAAAGAAAGGGAAGTTCTTCAGGTTCCAAATTGAATATATATTAATGTTTCTTAAAAAAAAAATAAAAATGGAGATTTTATTTTTTATCTTCTTGAAGGAGCCACCAAAGATCTTTCTTTGATCTTACTAAATGTTATACAAATGGGTGGATTTTACTTCGTTTTTGGCTTTACATTTTGAAATTCTTATGATAAATCTCAGATATTATGAAAATTTATACATAACGTAATTCAACCCTCTTCAACAAGATTCTCTAAGTTTTTCAAAATTTATCATTGTATATCCTACAATATCATTTGTTATTATTTTTTTTTTTATTTATTTAAATCTCTTTTATAAAAATACAAACAAACTCACAAATGGCTATAATTAACGCATCAGTAGAAAATAAGTTGACCTGTGGCCAGGTCCGAACCGACCGACGGTTTGAAATAAATTAATTTCCAACTACAGAAACAATTTCAAATAATTTTAATATATCTATTAATGTAATAAAAAACAGATATGGATATAACATAAATATTTTTAATTTTATTTTATTTATAATATATAGCTGAAGTAGCCTGCGTTGCCGGCATTACCCGAGGCTGTGGCGTCATGAAGGGCTGGGTGACGTCATATAATTTTAAATTAAGAAAAACATAATGAAGATGATTTTTCCCGAGGATAAAACCAATACATTCGTGGTGATATGTAAAAAACTCTCCTTATGTGAAATTTGGTGCGAAAATAACCCTTCCCTTCTTATCGTCGATCGCTAATACTACCACTTCCGGTTTCCGGATTTGCACCAAAAGTTGATCAATTCATCCCACTGATGCATTAAGTAAATATACCAAATTTCATCAAAATCCGTTCAGCCGTTCAGGCTGTACACATCTATACGGACGGACGGACGGACAGACGGACAGACATCATGCTAAAAATACTTTTTTCTGTTAAGAAAATGCATGATTCGTGGAGATATGTAAAAATCTCCACATGTGAAATTTGGTGTGAAAACAATACCTCCCTTACTATCGTCGGTCGGTAAAAATGTGTGGAAATTATTTAGATTATTAATTAAAATCAAAAGAGGTTGCTTATTAAATTAATATTTATTTCAATTTTATTTATTATTCTCTTCCCTCTCTAGTTCTAATCTACTTAATAGAATTGAATTTTATTTATAAAATTGAATCCATTGTAACTTCTAAAAACGGATATTATTTAACTCTGTTTAAGAATATAGCTAGCTATGCCTTTATTTAAAATATTCTATACACAAATATAGAATATAAAGAAAATATATTTATATTTTAGGTGAATCTCAATTTCTCTCACCATTTCATTAAATGCAATGATACACACACATATATATATAGATAGATAGTATATCTTTAATTTATAAATATTCAAGTTGTGGAATTAATAATTATTCTTGTCTCCAGCCTTTAACATAACTTTGACATTTAATTCTTGAATAATTCACCTAATAATATTATTATTTGATATTATACAAAATTACTTATTCAATCATTCAACAAAATGAAGGTGGATCTGTTTGCCTAATACTATCATTTTAAAAGGAATATGAAATAGAGCTGAGCCCTATCATATCTATAATCGAATAAATTTGCATCTAAATTTCTTTCATTTTAGATATCAGATATATCTATCTACAAATAATCTTTTTCTTTCTTTTATCTCTCTCTACTAACCGTGTTACATTTAAACATACCTTCTCGTATTTTGTACTACTGGATATCTTCATGTCTAATATGAAAAAATGTTATAATTCAATGGAAATTTTTTACTAAATTTATATATGTCTGTTTATATTATATAAAATAATAAAAAAATCAATTATTTGTTTTCAGTGTCTTCTTAATAAATCTTTAATTCTAATTCTGGTTAATAATTATTTTTTTCATAATTGTTCTAAATAAGAATTTATAATATTCGGTAAATGTGTCATTTTATTTTTCTATTAAACTTTTTAAAACTTTAAAAATGAAGATTAATTTGAATCATTTAAATGTATTCTATACAATGTATGATCAGTGTCGGATTAAGTTGATTGGGGGCCCCGGGCGGTAAAATTGAAATGGGCCCTCTGTTATTTACTATTATAATTGAAAGACAAATTTTGTTTATATTATAATTTAGGCTGTTTTATACTTACATATATAGTACTTATGTAAAAAATACATAATTTTTATTGTGGTTGTCGAGACCCAAAATTGATTATTTTTACTATCTCGCCAGAGATAGTATTGCGATCATGAAAATTTTCGATGTTGAGATTTTGATGTTTTTATACGTTTTGAAGGTTCCTGAATCATTTTCACTAAGGTTGAGAAAAATGTCTGTGTGTGTGTATGTGTGTGTGTATGTGTGTATGTGTGTATGTGTGTATGTATGTAGGCAAGATTACGCAAAAACGGTTTGAGCTAGAATGATGAAATTTGGTACATGGACATTATTCAAAATTCATAGTTTTCTATCAACTTTTGAGAAATGTAGCTCAACCGGAAGAGGGTCATTACCTACAACGTTTTGATTTTTTTTCCTCTAAAGTGACCGTAAAAATAAAGATATATGTTTGATAATTTTTCACATGATTAATAATTATATAAAACTGCTATATATAGAATTTCAGCTTGATTGATTCGCTGAAATTACCAGAATTAATTTTTTAACACTGAAAATCTCACGCGTCAACACGTGACGTGGTGCCATCAACAAAAAGCCAAACATGCGCTGGTTTAATATTTATTATTTATTATTTATAATTTATAATTAATTAAATTTAATTTAAATATAATATATTATGTTATTTAATCCAATTCAAATTGCGAGATAGTCGAGTGGAGACACTCCAGCTAATTTCTTAAGTTAGTCGGGGTTCAAACACGACCGAATAAAGATCTGTTGTTCAATAAAGAATAACTTGTTTTATTTAAACTCCGATTATAAACTCAATTTTTTTTAAGGAAATATTTTTATTTAGGTTTCGGTGGACCCCTCGGGCTGGTGGGCCCCGGGCGGCCGCCCGGTCTGCCCGGCCTTTAATCCGCCTCTGTGTATGATATATGTAAGAAAAGATTGAAAAGAGGTGAGATTGGAGAAGGTTGAAAGAAGATCGTTGCTTCGACCAAAAGATAAATAAATTTAAATTGTATATAAATTTCATTATTAAAAATATTGTATAGTAAAAAGAAAATTATCTAAATTTTAAGTATAATATCAAAAAAAACAAAATAATTAGAAATTTTTTTATTCTAATGGTCTTATGGCATATTATAATACAAAAGACACCTGTCCTGTAAAAGTAATATTTTCTTATATTACTTATCTTTTCCTTGTATAAAATTGAATACTATACGATTTGAATTGATTGACTTAGTTCAATATTTGGATGTAGGAATCCTAATCCCTCAGGGATTAGAATGATTGAACATTCCAACCAGTCAAAGTCAGTAATAATACAATTGATTGATTGATTATGATAAGTGACAAAGTATGGATTAATAAATAATAAATATAATATATACTCACTCATATCATTCTTTGTATGAATAATTATTTGTAAATATAAAATAAAAATTGGTTGAATGAAAATTTATTTACTTACATATTATATAAATTCTTCTCAATTTTATTATTATCCCATACTTAATTAATTTTATTATTCTTATTATTTATTATTAATAAGGAATAGACATTAATATAAATATATACATATATGTAGGAATATTAAAATAAGAAAAAATTAGCTGGAGTGTCTCCACTCGACTATCTCGCAATTTGAATTGGATTAAATAACATAATATATTATATTTAAATTAAATTTATTTAATTATATATTATAAATAATAAATATTAAACCAGCGCATGTTTGGCTTTTTATTGATGGCACCATGGCACGTGTTGGCGCGAGAGATTTGCAGTGTTAAAAAATTAATTCTGGTACTTTCAGCAATTCAATCAAGCTGAAATTCTATATATAGCAGTTTTATACAATTATTAATCATGTGAAAAATTATCAAACATATATTTTAATTTTTACGGTCACTTTAGAGGAAAAAAAATCAAAACGTTGTAGGTAATGACCCTCTTCCGGTTGAGCTACATTTCTTAAAAGTTGATAGAAAACTATGAATTTTGAATAATGTCCATGTACCAAATTTCATCATTCTAGCTCAAAAGGTTTTTGCGTAATCTTGTCTACATACATACACACACACACACAAACACACACACACACACACACACACACAGACATTTTTCTCAACCTTAGTGAAAATGATTCAGGAACCTTCAAAACGTATAAAAACATCAAAATCTCAACATCGAAAATTTTCATGATCGCAAAAAAAAAATAAATAAAAATATTTTAAAATAGATATAATATTTTTAATTACATGAAAATTTCTTTCATTTCTTTCGCTATTAATACAAATTTGTAATTCTTCGCATCTTATTAAAAAATGAACCTATTTCTAAGCATTTAAATTATTCCTTCCTTTGTAACACGTGATAATGGATATACATACTATATATACTCGTAGAGGTCTTTTGGCAAAGCCCATTTGGAATCCTTATTATAATAATATTATATGTCTCTCTGACTCTAGTCATGTTTGGCATGTTCATTTCAATATCTAAACATTTAGAATATTCAATTTCATTTTGGAATGCTTTATGCTCAAAATAATACCAAAGGATCGTTACGAATTCACCCACTCACAATTTATTAATAATACAATACAAAAATTGGTTTCGTCATATTACTCTCTTATTATATATATCTTTAATATAAAAATAAGCTTGAGTGTCTCCACTCGACTAGATCGCAATTTGAATTGGATTAAATAACATATATTATATTTAAATTAAATTAAATTAATTAAATTATAAATTAAAATTAATAAATCATATTTATTATACCAGCGCATGTTTGGCTCTTTGTTGATGGCACCACGTCACGTGTTGGCGCGTAAGATTTGCAGAGTTAAAAATTAATTCTGGTACTTTCAGCCATTCAATCAAACTGAAATTCTATATATAGAAGTTTTATACAATTTTTAATCATGTGAATAACTATTAAACATATATCTTTATTTTTACGGTCACTTTAGAGGAAAAAAAAATCAAAACGTTGTAGGTAATGACTCTCTTCCGGTTGAGCTATATTTCTCAAAAGTTGATAGAAAACTACGAATTTTGAATAATGCCCGTATACCAAATGTCATGATTCTGTTTTTGCGTAATCTTGTCTACATACATACACACACACAGAGACATTTTTCTCTACCTTAATGAAAATGATTCAGGAACCTTCAAAACGTATAAAAACATCAAAATCTCGACATCGAAAATTTTCGTGATCGCAATACTATCTCTGGCGAGATAGTAATGAATCGCAATATGTATTTGTAAGCCCATAACTCAATAACGCCTGGTCCAAAGATGGTTTTTACGGCGAAAAAAACTCAAATAATTGCCGGGAAAACTCTAAAAAAAAGTCCTTTTCTTTTTCTCATGCGTTACCATGGCAACCGATAACAACGAATTTCAAATTTGACTCTACATTTTAGTTAGAAATTTTTTTTCCAGAATGCCACCGAAAAAATCAAATTTAAATAGGTATTTAAAAAATAGTTGGCAAAGAAAAGAGCCTTTAAAATTAAGTCAGGTAGGGTCATCTGATTTGTTAGAATTACAAAACAAAGATAGGAAACCTAAAATTAAAAAACGACATAAGAAGAAAAAGAAGAGAGGTTAAAATAAATAGACTTTTCAGGGGTACAGGGGGCAGAACCCCCGCCTAAGTGTGAATAGCTCCGAAGATGAATGAATGAATTAATGCATATTTTAAAAATTTATTTATTTTTAAATATAAGTTAATTTAAATATAATCTATCAATTTATGATTGATATTAAATTGAATTTGGAAAAATTCATTGAAAGTGTGTTTGTTTTTGACCTCGTGGCTGGTGCTATTAGAAATTTATTTTATAGTCACATGTGGTCTTTCCTGAAGGCTATTACTGTTTGATTTTATCGTATCAAGAAGCAAATCTATAAAACAGTCAAAAGATGAATGGGAGTTGGCAATATCATTCATTCTTCTAGCAAAAGGACTTTTGATATATTAGATTAGAGTATCATTTTATTTAATCATAATAATTAATTTCCTTTTATTTTTAAATTTAATAATTAAAAATTCCTAATCTATATATTTAATACGATAGTGTCCGTCTGTACGCAAAAAACTCTAGAGCCTAAACTACAAGGAGTAAGGTAACCAAATTTTTCTGAGGTGAAGGGTACCTCAAATAATGAAAAATAAAAAAGAAATTAGAATCTTAGGTAACTCCTGAGCTGAGCTGCGGGTGTTCCATTTTCCAGAAATATATATAAAGGAGAGTATTTGTATGTATGTAATTTGTTTACTTTTTTGTTGTCATAGAAACAGATATATATATATAATTAGAACCTCTCTCTCTCCCTCTATTTAAAATTTTAAAAAATTTTTTAAGCCAGGTAAATGAATTGGACTGGAAGAGGAGACATGTGATTAGAGAAATTGGGGAAAAATCAACCGAAATGTAATTAAACCAAAAAATTCAAGAATTATGATACGGATACGACTTACATACAATTAACATACAAAATGTAGAATTTGAAAAAGTATAAATATTTAAATACTTAAGATCTCTAATCACGAAGGATAATAATATTCGAGAAGAATTTAAATCGACGTTGTAATTGAGTAACGCCTGTTATTATGCAGTAAAGGGGCTTATCTCATCAACGAGGATCAAAATTAAAATATATAAAACAATTATTTTTCATGTTGATCGATGACTAGGGTGACCATATTTCGAAAACACCAAACCGGGACAAACGGTATACCTTTTTTTTTAGAACTAATTTGAAAAAATTTTGAAAAAGAAATTACGAAATGTCCTAAATATTGAAAAAACAGTAGGGTGTCCCGAAGACTTTTTTGGGACAGAGCACCTAAAGACGGGACGTTTGGTCACCCTATCGATGACTCTGGGAGACGATTTGGAGTATTTGTGAGATTAATATTGTTCGCAGCATTTATAGGAAAAAGAAGATGAGGTCACAGGGGGATGGCGGAGATGGCATAATGAGATATAATGTCCAGATATAGTTAAGGTTATAAAATCAAGAAGGCTGGGATGGGAAGGGGACGTGGTTGGAATTGGAGAAACTAGAAATTGGGAGAAACCGATTGGGAAACATCCGGTGGAAGACCAAGGACCAAGGTGGGTGGACAATGAAGGAAGGGACATGGGATGATAATTAACAAACAAGTGCATCTAAACTTGGCATTGGGATGGATTTGAACCCTTTTTTAGGCAAACAAATAACCGATAGGAACTTGGTCTCCTTTTTAACAGGTATGTTTTGGATTAGATATATTTTACAAGAAAACAAATACATGTCTTATCTACTTATACTGATTGAAACAAAATGGATGAAAATCTTTTACATACAGACTTTCAACCAAATACTATGTATCACTCGGGGGTACAGGGGGCGGAGCCCCCATCTAGGTGTGAAGAGCGCCGAAGGCGCTCGGAGCAGCTAGTTACCTTTTATTCTCTCAATATATAACCTATAAAATGATAATAAATTTATAAATGATAATAAATAATTTATCAATAATTAATATGATTATATATTTATATATTTTTTTTATAATATAATAACTATATTTGATTAAAAATAAATAATTTACTTATTTCAAAATATTCTAAAATTTAATTTTCATTTTCATGTGACGGCCATTAATTTTGAATTCATTTGATCATAATTATCAGATAAATAGAAATTATACTGAACTACTGTATAAACTCTCATATTGATAGTGAATTTATATTGGATTTAATTGTACTTCAAAAGGCGTATTTTTGTTGAATTCTCGAATTAGAACTTTTGATTCCAATATTTTCCTTTTCCTTTTCCTTTTCTATCAATCTCTTTCTGTAAATTTAAATTATATATATATATATATATATATATATATATATATATGATATAGATATATATTAAATTAAAAGTCTAAAGAATTTAATTCGATTTTCTTTCTTTTTAAAGAGTGTCATTTGTACTTTATTGAACCATTTTCTTCGTCGTCAAAGAATTTACTTACACATTGGTTCTTAACGAATCTAAGGTTTCTGTCAATATGTTGGTTCTCTTCAAATATTCGATTTTTTTTACATCCTTTGATGTTTTCCATTAATTATCTAACCAAATAATATTTGATCAAACTATTCGTACGTGTTTCTTAATGTTACTTCTTACGACTAAATTTGTCTTTAAACTCTAAAATAACAAAAATAATCAAAAAGATGACAAATAGAATATAATAATAATATCGGGACGTATAACTTTATGAACATTAAATATTCAAATTATATTGTAAACTAATTTTTCACTTTCAAACTAATTTAATACACATAAATAAATTACAATCATATTGGTTTTAACTATCTCGCCAGAGATCACGAAAATTTTCGATGTCGGGATTTTGATGTTTTTATATGTTTTGAAGGTCCCTGAGTCATTTTCACTAAGGTTGAGTTGTGTATGTGTTCATTTTTTTTCCTCTAAACCAGGGGTGGGCAAATACTTTTAATTTCGGGCCAAAATGAAATTTTCAAAATTTCTCCCGGGCCAGAGGACCAGATTTCGAAAACACCAAACCGTGACATTTATAAAAAAAAATTTAGCTTTTTTTAGAGCCATATTGAATGAAGGATCGAAATAAAAGCCAAACTTTTTCAACGGGCCGGATGAAATAAGCAAAAGGGCCGGATCCGGCCCGCGGGCCTGCTTTTGCCCACCCCTGCTCTAAACTGACCGTAAAAATAAAGATATATATTTGATAGTTTTTCACATGATTAAAAATTGTATGCTTGATTGAATGGCTGAAAGTACCGGAATTAATTTTTTAACACGACTGCACAACACGCGCCAGCTTGTGACGCAGTGCCATCAACAAAGAACCAAACACGCGCTGGTTATTTATTAATTTTAATTTATAATTTAATTAATTAAATTTAATTTAAATATAATATATGTGTTAATTAATCCAATTCAAATTTGCGAGATCGTCGAGTGGAGAGACTCCAGATTTTTTTAAATAAATTAAATCAATAAATTTACAAATCCAATTTTTCAATTTCATTTAATATTTAATAGATCGTGTGCGATCATTTTGAAAACTATCTTTAAAATATAAATTTGTGTAATCACACACACAAATTTTAATTTTTATTCATTCCGATTAAAATTTTTATAAATCTCTTTTAGTGTATGTAAATAATAATTTTTTATTGATTTGGTATAATTTTATGTGAAGAACTTTATAATATATACTTATGTATGTTTTACATATGTAACATATATAAATGTATATAAATTAATATATTATGTTAGAAACAAACAAAAGTTAATAATTATTTTATTAAATCTCTAAAATATGAGAGAGACTAAAAGAACTATCTATGAACAATTCCACTGGTTTTTCTTCTTTAAATATAAATAAAAACAAAATTCTAAAACATAATATCATATAAAGAGAACTTTTGTTTAGAAATGAAGTTTGTGGATAGTAGATAGTGAATAGATTTTGATATACGAGTATAACGAACGAATCAATTGGACAAATAAATGTGAGTAGCTTTTATTCAATATTTCGTAATTACACTTTCATATGCAGTAATCTACATTCCATACCGCTCTGTTGATTCATTGATTGTTCTCCTCTGTGCTTAATTTGATGTAGCAAATGTAATGAAGAAATTTCTAATTAAATTAATTTACTATAAAATATTTATTTATTTGTATCATTTTATTCAATTTATTTCAAACAGTAAAATTGAAAACAGGAATTTGGAAAGCTAATGAATAAAAAATAAATTATTGCATTATAATATATTGTATTTAAAGTATATAATGTAAACCGGAGGTGATATGACGTACAATTGGGGTTTTTGCTAAATCTTAAACCCTAATATGACATGATTATTGGTGTTAATAGTACCTAGGATGATTATCTATTCATATCTAAAATTACAGCTTTATTCTTAAAATAAGAATTACTAAAATTTACCAAAATAAAAATGTCAACTTTTCGGAAATACTCTTAACAGAAGTGGGGATCTCACTGAGTCAGTGCGAGGGATATTGCTTTTTCGAAATTACATGTAAAACAAAAGTAAAAACTTATAACGTTAAAATGTTTAAGTATTTAATTAGCTAAGTTTTAAGAATTAAAAAAAGTGCATAACTTAAATAGAATATTTATACAACTCTGTGACTATGAATCTTTCCCTCGTCTTACTAAATTGTTTGGAGGGGTTCAATTTTTGACAATTATTCCGAGATAAAACGCACGCCATATCCCTTGCATACACTATCCCTCATATCACTCCTTTACCTTTACCTTTTTTTTGAGAACCAAATTGAAAACATTTAGAAAAAAAGTCGGAATTGTCCTAAATGTTTAAAAACCGGGAAAATAGACTGTCCCGAAGACAGCTTTCGTGACGCCGGGACAGAGCACCTAAAAACGGGACAATCCCGGAAAACCGGGACGTTTGTTCACCCTACCTTATATCAATAAAAATTTAGACATGTCTCATGCAAAATCTTTGCTTTTCTTCAGTAGTATGTAATGATTGTGTGTGTGTATCATAATTATTAATAATTGTACTATAGTTTCTGACTTTGTAAAGTATTGCATTTTACATTAGTAATTATTATTATTGTATAAATAATATTTTATATTGTTATAAGGGAACAATTCTAAATTATTTTATGATTGTGTGTTTGTCGATAAAGGAGAGAATTTGATGTAGTAAATGATATTATCTTTTCTAGTTTCATTGTTTTGATTTTCAATTTAAGATATTAAAATAATAATAAAATGATTTTTTTGATTCGGAATTTAGATAAATGTCAATTGTTTTATTATATATATATATATATATACTAGTATTGTATATTGTGTGTATTGATTAATTCAATTTATGATAGCTTAGGAAATAAATTTTTCTAAACATTTTTTTTTTCTTTTTTCTTTTTTGTCATTTGACGACTTCTCTCTCTCTCTCTTTAGTTTCTACATCAAGGCAAGTGTCCCACGATTGTCCTTTAGGGATTTCCCTAGTCGGAATTGACATCCTGTTTGTCTGTCTATCCCTTTACTACTTGTTTGTTTGTTGTTTCTCGTATTCTCTTACCTTTGTTGGTCTAATATCGGTCCCAAAGGGTTCTGAGACTACTTTACTTTTCCATAGTCACTAAGACTCTTGACGGACATTTTATTAAATCATTTAATAAGCTTTTTTTTATTAAATAAGTATTTGTGTTAATCATTAATACAATCATCTTAAAAGATAAACTTTAAATTAATAAATTTTATTACAAAATAAAAAAAATAAAATTATTATAATAAGTATTGTCTGCATAATTATAGAACATTGAAAACATAAATGTATTTTCTCCTTTATATATATATGTTACGGTAAATGTACACTTTTACCAATGATATGTACATTTTCCAAAAAGCTTGGTGAAAGTGAACAGAATATAATGTATATATACATTTCCCGGCAAATGTGTACTTTTGCCTTCACGTTTTGGTAAATGTATATTCTTACCTTCATATTTTAAGGAAAGTTGGAATACAAATATATTAAAAATATTATTCCAGTAAAAAAGTAACATTATATTTAATTGAATATACTTATTATTTTAACATACTTTTTTTGGTATAAAAGTTAAATTGATAATAATAATAATTTTATAATAAAGGAACATATAGAAATTACGTAATGTGTGGACCAAATGTTATTTATTTGAACAAAAATTGCCATTGTGCCACTTAGAATTGCACAATATTCCAGCATTTTTACAACTGCATTTTTTGAGAAACATGTTTCTTTGCAGTTGCATCTTTTAAAACCTTGTCCACCAGTAAGAGACTACATTCCTATAATTTTTCTTCCTGATTACTCTACATTTTAAGGAACATCTTCGTAACATATAAACTTTTTGATCTCAAATGGCGAATTCATGCCTAGAATAAAATTGTTTCAGAACCCCTGTTTAGTTCCTAATTTATATAAATTTCCATTTGACTGTCACCCCTTGTTGTAAGATTAGGACTGTATAAACATAACCTCATTATAGATCGAGTAGCGGCCATTCACGAATCACTGCTAGAGCGTACCACTTCGTATGCTCACATTTACCAAAACGGCATGGTCATTGTAAGTTCAGTGTACTTTTCCCTTATTTGAAATTGTAAATGTTGGTTGAATGCACATTACCCAAACGAGGAGGTAAATGTACGCATTTGCCTGAATATTTACCATAATCTCTCTCTCTCTATATATAAGTTAAGGTTCTGTTTCCGGGAGTTTCGTTTTTTAAAAAACGGTTTTGGAAGAAAAAGTACAAGTTACTTTTTCTTAAGTTTATTTATTAAAATAATCAATAATACAGATAATAAAGAACCGATTACAGTGTGCTATTAGCACGTGAAGCAACAAATCATGCAAAGGATTTGTTGAATTACAGTACATATGAAGTACTAATCACTATATGGATTTTTTAGTGGATTATAACAATGAATCCCTGATTAAAAGGGCAGAGCCTTCGGCCTTCAAGTGATGGCTATGGGGTCGAGAAGCCGTCTTATATAATGTAATTTAGTGCTGCGCTTGCAGAAATCATGACGTCATGAATTCTGCTAGCGTTGCAGGAACTGGGGCCATAACTTATATATACATGTTCGTTTAGGTATCAGTGAAGTTTTTATTATGAATAGTTTTCCGGGTTAATTTCACAATTTATTGTGAGTTTTGAGTCTCGACTTGGATAAGACCCAGAATCTCAAAAATTCCCTATTCTATCCCCCACCGAAACTTCATGACTCAAATATAAATGAATTGGATATTGATTGTGTGGTTTAAAAATCCAAATAAAATAAATAAATATTTATTTTATTTTTATACCTTCTATATAAAAAATTTTAAAACTAATATTATAATAACAAAAATTTAGATTGATTAATTAATGTGATTAACATTTAAATTCATATAATGTAATTTATTAAAAACGTCTATTTAGGTATACACTATTTTTTAAATTTACCTATTATTATTGTTTTGAATTAAAAGAAAAAATATATTAACCTCCATTCAGTATAATCTATTATGAAGAGAGTAGTTATACAGTAAAACTGGAAAGGATCTTCTTCACTTAATTTAATCGGTTAATGGTAGTAAATCTTTTGTAGTGATGAACCCGTAATGGTCACCCTCGGAAGACAGTCCGTTTATAGAGGAAATTGGCCGGAAATACTGCCTGAGGAACAACTTTGTAATCGAACTGTTTTGGCCTGGCTCGTTAACAATATTCCGATAGCGTTCAGTTACTCGAATTGCCTCACCTAGATTATCGACAAACCGGCTTACCATTTCAACAAGCCTAAGGCATTCGATTCGAGCAGTTATCTTAGTGAACATTTTTTTTTCTCTGATAAATACATCTTATTAACCTATTTCTCTTCTAATTACAAATTAAATACACAATTATCTTGTTAAACTAAAAACAAGCTCAAATTACGAGATGAAAAATGGAATTTTTAATATAAACATCAGATGTTCATTAAAAAGTAAAAAAAACAAATAAACATAATAATAATAACATACCTATTTTTACTATTTCTATAGTTTATAAAATTATACAAATAAAATATAATAGTTTTTTTTATCGTATAAAATAATTCATTTTAAAAAGAAGTAAATTAAGTGAACAAATAAACTATTATTACCGACCGACGATAGTAAGGGAGGTATTGTTTTCACACCAAATTTCACATGTGGAGATTTTTACATATCTCCACGAATCATGCACTTTGTATTGGTTTTATCCTCGAGAAAAATCATCTTTATTAGTTTTTTTCTTAATTTAAAATTATATGACGTCATCCAGCCATTCATGACGTCACAGCCTTCTCTTATATTTAATAAATAAAATAAAATTAAAAATATTTATGTTATATCCATATCTGTTTTTTATTACATTAATAGATATATTAAAATTATTTGAAATTGTTTCTGTAGCTGGAAATAGGGCTTACAATACCGGGATCTCGGGATCCCGGACGATTTTTGTCCGGTATTAAAAACCGGTATTTATGTAAAAATACCGGTATTTTGGTATTACGAATTTACGAATTTACAAAATGTGTATAATTTTTTAATGACAATAGTGCCGACAAGTGTAGAATCAGAAAGAGCTTTTTCGGCCGCTGGTTATATTTGTACGAAAATTCGGTCCTCGCTTGATGATGAAACGCTTGATTCGTTGTTTTTTAAGAGCAAACTTTAATAAACAAAACGCAAGTTATTAATATTAAAATATTAAAATACTTTCAATTTATATTTTTATATTTTTTACTTCTTTAATTATATTTAATTCTTTAATTATATAATACCATACGAGCCTATTATATGTAAAATGTAACATAGAATTTATTATTTACTTTATTTTACTTGCACGTTTTTTTGTATCTATCTACTCCTACTCTCTCTCTATGTAATAAAATAAATAATATCTACTCATTTCAGAACAATATTTATTGGATTTCATATATTATTTGTTAAAAAGTCAATATAAGAACCGAGGCAAGTATTAATAATACCGGTATTAATACCGGTATCCCGGTATTTCAAATTTCAAATACCAAAATACCGGTATTCAGATTTTAGTTCGGTATTGTAAGCCCTAGCTGAAAATTAACTTATTTCAAACCGTCGGTCGGTTCGGTCCTGGCCACAGGTCAACTTATTTTTTATATCTAATACGTATAATTCAAATTTGTTTTCAAGGTAGTAAAGAAATAGTAAGAAGCGGGAATCAATTGTTAGAAACTTTCGAAATTCGGAAGAAGACGCACTATTAAAAATTCTATTTAATTTAGTAAAGGAAAGGCAAATTGGGGAAAAATCAAACGGTATACAAATAAACAAAAAAATTAAAGTATTAATCAATTAATATAATAGGACTATGGCATTTGCAATTAAAGATGACGAAGAAAAATTAATCGAAGCAGAAAAAGATGTGGGGGCTTGAAATTAATAGTGCTATGACAAAATATTTAGTAACAGTTAACAGTGAGGAATAATATTAACACACAAAGTTTTAACATACAAAAAGTAGAATTTGAAAATGTAGAAAAATTTAAATTCTTAGGTTCTGTAACAACGAAGGATAATAATATTCGAGAAGAATTTAAAGTGATGTTGAACTCGGGTAACACCTTTTATTATGCATTAAAGGGGCTTATCGTGTCAAAATTATTATTAAAGGGGATCAAAATTAAAATATATACAACAATTATCTTGCCGATTGCATTATATGGGTGTAAGGCATGGTCTATGTCCTTAGCCTTAGTTGTTTTAGAGTATTTGAGAATAAGATTCTTCGCAGTATTTATGGCCAAAGTAAGAAGACCTCATAACGATAAATTGCATGGTCTCTATCCATTTTCTGACTCCAGTTAGAGAAGGTTGCGAAGGACAGGACACTTGGCTAGAATGGAAAGGGTATATTAGTGGGGAGACCGATTGGGAAACGTCCATTTGGAAGTCCAAGGATGGGGTAGATAAACAAGCATAACTTTATCATTACATTTTTTATAATAAAAAAATTGCTTAGAATTTAAAGTCCCGTAATCAGAAAATGGCGCAAATGATACATTGAACACAATAGGAGATGCGTCTGCTAGAATGTACCGATTTTGGTCACAATTCGTGTAGCCGTATGGAAACGCATAGCGAACTCTTTGATATAGAAAGATAAATAATAAAAAAAATTTATATTATATAAAAATTATATAAGTCCTTTAATACAAAAAATAATCCAAACTAGCGTTTTTCTACATATATAAAACTCAGATACACCAACTATAGAGGACCGAAATAACTTTGCTTAAGATCAATATAAATATTTTAAATATATATAGACATGAATATAAAAAAAACTTACCCTATACCTAGAAATATCTTTTAATTAAACTATAAATAATCTTGAAATATATTAATAGAGATTGAAATACACGTTTATGAAATTAATTTGATGTTTCAAACTAGTTCATCATCGTATATGTCAGATTTAAAATAAAAGAGATCTTTTCAGTTCCATATAGTATTATCTCATAATAAAATTTTTTATATAAATATAGTTTTATTATTAATAGTAGAAGATATTTTATTCTTTTTTATTCCAATTTCTTAAAATATTTTTACATTCTTAAGTAATTTATACGAAAATATATAAGACAAGTTATTCCCGGATTATTTTCATATTTTATTGTGAGAAAAAGCGATGTTTCGTCGCCAATTTTGATGTCATTTTCAAGAGAATTTTTTAAGAAATAGTTTTTTGAGATTCTGAGTCATAGTCTGTGTACCCAAGGGAGAGCATTATAGTTTAACTAGCAAATAATAGCAATAAATTAATTTAATGAAAAATTGTTCTCCAGCTCCAGACCACGGGCAGACACTCTCTATGACCCCGAAAAGATTGCTCACGCAAGCACGACTATTTCTCGCTTTCCATTGAGGAAGTCGCGTCCCAAATCCTAAATCAAATCCCTTATCCCATCAATTCAATATTCAAAATCCTTCCCATATCCCCCCCCCACACTACGGCTCAGTCTCGAGAAGTTGGCTGGAGGCTTTCTTCGAGTTCGCATCACAAATGATCAAGACTCTTGGAGGTTGTGCAAAGCAGCAGAACCCGCAAGGGACAAACGCTAGGAAGAAAAAGTGTCTGGTTATCCAAGAGTCAAATTTTGGATTGAATAAGTGGGTAATCTCTTTGACTAACTATGTTCTGAAGCTTTGAAGAACCCTTGGCACTAGCACTCACACTAAAACATGTCTGGCTCGTACCATGGACCGAGGTTAATAAAACGTGAAAATAAACAGGAAATAACTTTCACAGAAATCTAAACAAATATATCTATATCTATCTCTCTCTCTATATATATATACATATAATACAATAGATTGAAAAGTAATATGGAGGTTATCACATTAATCATATTATTGTTTGATGTCATGAATTTCTTCTTAGAGAAAAGAAAACATTAAGTAGAAATGGCCGAAGGCTGTTTCAACTGATAATGTCATATCTATATTAGAAATAGACATGAATAGAAAGCTGGATAGGAGGAGGGATGCATCATTCGTCTTTGCCAATACAATAAGGTCCAATGCGGATATTCGTACCCCTGAGGCTAGAAAGATCAATTACTATATGATTAAAATACTACGTTTTTATTTGTTTGTTTATTATTTCAATATTACTCAATATTATATCAATATCATAAAATATTTTCTTAAAATAGCAAATATAAAATTAATAAAGCAGAATTAATAATATAATGGAATGGCCATAATTTAACTGTTTTAATCCAATTTAATTCAATCAATTTAATTAAATGAATTAAATTTATTTTTATGTTAGAAATTGGATTTGCTGATCATTTATTTAGTCTTTGAATTATTCAAATTCAATTGATAATCCCCCAACTACAACAATTCAGATAATAATAACAAGATATATTGATATTGCATGCTTTTTGAATATACCTCATTTATAATTTAAATTACATTAGATTTTATATAGATAAAATTATAGATAAAATATAAGCTCACTTATAAATTATTCTAATAACACAAATATTTTTAATATAAAATAATTATTAATTAATTTCTCAAATGACTTTCATTTATGAGAATAAAAAGTGATACAATTGAAAATATAATACAAAAATAAATAAAATAGATTAAAATTGTTATAATTTATTATATACATATTTTAATTATTTAAATGTTTTTATTTTTTATTTTACTTCCATGATAAAATAATTTAATGATAATCCAACACAATGTTGTCTTGATTATTCAATTTAAATATTAATTATATTTAACTTTTTTCTTCAAAAGAGTGTAGAAAAAATACTTGAATAAGATTAAAAATTATATGTATTACATATAAATGTATATATTTTTTTAATTATAAACAATACATATATATATTGGATATTAATTTTAATTTTATATCATTATTAGCTGCTCAGAGTGTCTTCGGCGCTCTTCACACCTAGATGGGGGTTCCGCCCTCTGTACCCCCACCCCCGAGTGGTACATAGTATTTGGTTGAAAGTAGTAAAAGGTTTTCATATATTTTGTTTCAATCAGTATATTACATAAGATATTCAATTCTTTTTGTGTTCTTATTTAAAATATATTTTAATTTTATCAATAAATTAATTATATATATTATTATTGTATATGTTATATATATCTATCTATCTACGTGACTCAAAGATACTCGAAAGTACTTTAAATTAATTGATTTATTTGTTTTTTTATTATTAAGTTCATTTGTTAATTTTTTTAGATCATAGTTAATTTCCTCCCTTAAAAGAAACTTATCTAATTATGTAGTGCTAGGAGATTTGAAAATTATTAGTCGCAACATGAAGATTTCGCTTACAGTTTCTGTCATGTCCGACCTCCATCCAACAGTTATTTTCTCTCTAGTTTCTTGCTTCTCTTAATCATGTGTGTGTGATCTATATATTTATTTTTTTTGATTCATCATAATAAAATTTAAACAAATTGCTAAAAAAAATTGCTAAAAAATTTATTTTTAAAATTTTCATAGAAAATTCAAAATTTTCTCAATTTTATTATCATTTAATTTGCATATATTTGGCATTCTCTATATAGGTATTATAAACATTATTCGTTTATTTCTTTTTATTTTTAAATTTTTCATTAATAATTTTGTAGATTGCGTGACAATTCATTTTTTCATTTTATTTTTTTAACGAGGTGGGAATTTCTTTAAGCCAGCCAGCCACTACTAATTAATAATATATTTGTTAGATTAAATTAAGGTGGTATCGTTTCAATTACAAAGTTTCTTTGAAATGCATAAAAGAAAGATTCTATTATTAATTTAAATGGAAAAAGAAAAAAGAAAAAGACAAATTTATTTTATTCCAAAAAGGGCTCAAGGATTTAGTCTTATTAATTAATTAATTAAATTAAATTAATAATATTTTCAAATGACAAAGAATTGTTTCAGAAATTATTTTATTAATTTAATGTATTTTTTTAACTTTGAAATAATAAATAGAAATCTTAAAATTATAACAAAAATAAAATTATGTATTTTGTTTATGTTAAAGAAAAAACACCTGCTGTATTTCTGTTATTATATATACATATATATATATATATATATATATATATATTCTCAGCACCTGAGGAAGGGTGCTTGGCAATATATTCTAATTGAAATATAATCCAGTAAAGCAAGAGAAGGAAAAGAACCGTTATTCGTTTTTGATTTTAATCAAAGCAGGAAACCTTCCTTAGGAGAAGAGAAAAAGACGAAAGTGAATGCTAAATAATCATGATAGCTGGTGCACAAAGTAAAAAGGATCAAGGGAGGGAGGGAGGGGCTCCGAAGGTAAATCTGATGTTCATTCAAGGGTCACGCACATTGCAACTCTACTCTCTCCTCCCTTTATCCCTAAGTGAATAGAAGGTTGCCTGGGTGAGTCATTCAATTAAAGACAAAAAGATTTCTTTTTTTTTAAATTCTTGAGGCAAATAAAAATCTACTTTGATGTTTTTGACAAAAAGAAATATACATATATTAAAAGATGAGATAATATTATTTTCTGTTATGCACGTTGATCTATCTTGTTGTGATTTTATCCTCAACATTAAAAGATTCAAATGAAAGGAATAAATTTTGCTTTGTCTAAATATTAAATGCAGGATTATTCTTAAAGGAGAAAAAAAAAAATTATCTATTTTACTATCTAAAATACAATTTCCAGTACATATTCTTTCTTTAAAATCCAACTCTAGTTTTTATTTTTTTTGCATTCTATAATAAACCTATCATTATATATATATACAGATGATTCCTTAGAATAATTAATATATATATATATAATTGAAATAATATTAAAATGATTAAAACGAAATATTTTTGGTTATTATAAAATAAATAAAAAATTAGTAAACATTTTAATTTGTAATTTTACAAATATTTATGAATATTTTAGGTATTTGTATTCTATAAAAATTAAATTTATATACATATAAATAAAAATTACAAAGATTTATCACTCTTCGACTTTAAATTAAAAACATAAACAACAAATAAATAAATTTTATAAAATAATATATAATTGATGTAGAATTGTCTTCATCAAAACATAAATTTAACTCTAATTTGATTAAATAAAAATATATTCTTATAAAAAAAAATATATTATTACCTAATATACGAGTATGAAATTAAAAGAAGGTAATTTTGACATAATGAGGTTTTATTCAAATTTTAACTAAAAAAAAGTTTTAAATTTTTTGTTCTTTTTTTTTTTTGTTTTTTTTTTATGATTTTTAATTAATTCTATAAAAAAAATTCCCCTTCCAAATTTCTTGTTAAAGCTTTTCAAATATTACTTTTGGTATATAATAATCGAAAAAATTGAAAAAGTATATATTTTTTTTGAATTAAATTTTTTACAATTTTATAAAAATATTCTTATACATATAAATTTACATTAAGAAAGTATTTAATATAAAAGTTCTAAGAGGAAAAGGTATTATGTTTTTATTTAAAATTTATTTCTAATAAATCTAAATTTTTAATTATCACTATAATTTGACATTCTTTTTCTTTCTCTACATATTTTTAATACAACTTTCTATTTGGTTATTCTGTCAATTAATTTTCTCTGAAATCTAATCAGGACATTAATTTAATTAACAAAATATCAAAGGATCTTTTGAGAAATCCATTTTTAACTGTTAACGCTCTTCCTATTAAACTACATATTTAAACTCATATAAAAACGAGTATTAATAAAAAAAAAGTTTATTTTCAAAAAGATCCAAGAAGATTAATTTTTATAAAATCATATACTTAATTAATAAAATATAATATGAAATAATTAATTAAAAAAATTAATTATATAAATTTATTTATATTTTATTGAATAGAACAAAATTTGAATTTCTATTAAATCATTAAAATGGTGTAATCCATTAATTTTATCCAAATAAATTGTCAAACATATGAAAATCTCAAAATGAAAAATCATACAACAAATGAGTTAGTTATATTAAAATGTTAATAAATATAAAACATAATTTCAAATTACTGGCTCAATGCACTTATTTACGTATTTATATGATTTATATATATATATATATATATATTACTGTAAAAAGAAGGGGGAAATGTATTAAATAGGAAAAAAAATACAGAGATGAATGAATTATGAACATTCATGGCTTTCCAGAATTATTACCTTGTATTTAATAATATCAAAACGCACCCTTTTTTATCTCCTCCCCTGTCTCTATACAAAATAAAAAAAAAAACTCATCGACACTACTCCCCATTTTCCGCTTTTTGCTCTATTCTTCATAAAAGGGAAAATTTTCATTTCTAAAAAAAAACGCATGTTGCATTCAAGCATGAAGAAATGCAATAAAATACGCAACTTGTAATAATTCAACGGATAACTACAAACTTATTAAATGTTTGGTGAATGAGCTGAAACCCCTCAAGGGGTATATTCCGCACCCTTTCAAGAGAAGTCTTTGATCCATCTAATTGACTCCGAATGGATGTAATTCCAAAAATCAAACATTAATATATTGTTTAATGTTTTTTTGTGTTTTTAGTCTGCTAAAAAGTAAATACATTCACTAAATAATTGAAAATATAGATTTATATATCTATAATAAATAAATAAATTGAAGAAGAAGAAAAAAAAATATTTTCTAAACCAGTGATCCTCAACCACTGTGCCGCGGCAATATCAAAATGTGCCCCCAAAATTATTACAAATGTAAAGAGGATCTTAAACATTTCCGACTTTTTTGAAGTGAAACTTCTTTAGCGGCGTCCTGACATTTGGTTGAGAATGGAGAGTGAATTGAAAAATTGAAATTTCGTAACGCGTTACGAAACGCAAGAGAGAAAAAAGATATAGATATAACGAGTGAGAATGAGATAGCCTCTATCTCCGACTCTCTTTTGTGCGGTGTTTCGTTCTTGAGAGAGAGGCTATCTGGGTCTTTCTTTTGTCCGGTCTTTCGTCTTTGAGAAAGAGGCTATCTGCCTCTTCGTTTTGTGCTGTCTTTCGTTCTACTACGCTCTCGCTAGGTCCAAAGTCCACGGCGCGCATGCGCACTAGTACGTTGACGCGGAATAATATTTCTCAGCTTCTACTGGGTCAAAGAATAAAAATTAGTATGACTTATGATCAAAAGAGGGCGAGATCTCCACCTTGTCCAGTAGATATCGCAATTAAATACAATTTGAATTTAAATATATATTAATTTCAAAATTTGCCTAAACATTTATAAAAATAAATATACATATGAAATTTGTTATTTTTTTTTAATATTAAAAAATATTTAATTTGAGATTAATTATATGTAAAAAGATCAACTATCAAATAGATTCAAACTTTTATTTTCTTTGATTAGATTATAATTAAATATTATTTATATTATTTAAAAATTATTATTAAATTTAATTAATTATAAATTATAAATAATAAATAATAAATATTAAACCAGCGCATGTTTGGCTTTTTGTTGATGGCACCACGTCACGTGTTGGCGCGTGAGATTTGCAGTGTTAAAAAATTAATTCTGGTAATTTCAGCTAATCAATCAAGCTGAAATTCTATATATAGCAGTTTTATACAATTATTAATCATGTGAAAAATTATCAAACATATATCTTTATTTTTACGGTCACTTTAGAGGAAAAAAAATCAAAACGTTGTAGGTAATGACCCTCTTCCGGTTGAGCTACATTTCTCAAAAGTTGATAGAAAACTATGAATTTTGAATAATGTCCATGTACCAAATTTCATCATTCTAGCTCAAACCGTTTTTGCGTAATCTTGCCTACATACACACACACACACACACACACACACACACAGACACACACACACAGACATTTTTCTCAACCTTAGTGAAAATGATTCAGGAACCTTCAAAAAGTATAAAAACATCAAAATCTCAACATCGAAAATTTTCGTGATCGCAATACTATCTCTGGCGAGATAGTAAAAAATGATTCATTATTATTGGATTTGGCTGGTAATATTAATACCTGAGACACCGAGCTCGCTCTACCCTTTAAAAAATATTGATATACAATTCTTTAATTATTTATTACAATTATTAAATGTATTAAATAATATTTTATTGAAAAAATATTAAAAATTATAAAACTATCTAAAACTTAATTAATAAAAGAACAATGAATAAATAAATCACGAAAATAGATAAAAAAAAAAATGCACGCGGCGAGTTTCGATCCTTCGAACTCGGGGAGTAAAAACAATTGTTCTTACTGCTGGTCTATGATATTTTGATAATTACAAAGATATTTTTACCATCTTTCAAAGACATTTATTTGTTTTGTTGTTTTTTTTTGAGAGAGATTAATAAATATATATATATTTTATTAAAAATAAATATTTTTAATTTTATTTCGAAATTAAATAATGAATTTTAAAATATTTTAAATATAAAAAAATGTTAATACAATATCATTTAAAAAAAAGCGGGATTAATAAATATATATATATATTTTATTAAAAATAAATATTTTTAATTTTATTTCGAAATTAAATAATAAATTTTAAAATATTTTAAATATAAAATTTCGAAATTAAATAATGAATTTTAAAATATTTTAAATATAAAAAAATGTTAATACAATATCATTTAAAAAAAAAGCGGGATTAATAAATATATATATATATTTTATTAAAAATAAATATTTTTAATTTTATTTCGAAATTAAATTATAAATTTTAAAATATTTTAAATATAAAAAAAATATTAATACAAAATTAAAAAAAGGCGGGAGTAAAATTTCAAAATGGATGCCATTTACGTCACCCATATATAATTTTCAATTAAGAAATTAATAATGAAGCTGTAAGTTTCAAGAGATGTAATCAATAAAACTCAATTTTTCTTTATAAATACTATATCTAGTGTGAATTTGAAAAAAATCGTTAGAGCGGTTTTTGAGAACCAATGGTTATAGATAAATAGATAGATATATACAATTTTAGCTAGCATAATAAGATAAGATATATATCGTGAAATAATTAAAATTCTCAAGTCAAATATACAGCGTGCACGCATACCGACGCATGTAATTGTGTGTGTGAACATGGTCGGCGATTCACACGCCAACACATACAGTTATGTGCGTCGATGACCATTCACGTTATTTATCCGAATCTCAACATTACTTTAACACTACTAAATCAATTTAAAATTATTATTGCATTTAAAACTGCTTTTCTCTACTCCACAGATTTCACTATGCCGAAAAAAAATAACGACCAAAATTTAGACGATATTATTTATTTCACTACTGGTTTATAGCCACACAGGTGCTAATGCACTTGAACGAGGCGAAGATAAAATCCCTCTAATTCTCGGGGGAGATTTTAATGTAAATTTTGGATCTGATGATTCGTTGCCGTTGATCAACTTTCTTCGAGAAACATTTGGTCTGCTTATAAATAACGATCCCAAGGAATCAACAACAAAATCTGGAACTACAATAGATGCTGTTTTTACACGTTATATAGAAAATATCGAATCACGAACATATATATCTTATTTTAGTTATCACAAGCCATTAATATCAGTATTACCAATTGAAGCACCAACCGACAATAGTACAGGCAATGTAGATATGATGATAGAGTAGATAATAATAATAATAAAGCGAATATTTGTTACGAAAATTTTATACTGTTATATGTCTTTCGAAATGATCCCTTTATTTTTCTCTATTTCTCTCTCACTCACACTCTCAACTAAAATTTATCTTATTCTCTAGATTGTAAGAAGTTTCACTTCCGCCACGTGTACGATGCTGCACATTTTGCTTTTTTTTTCTAAATTTTTGCAATTTGGTTTTTAGAAAGAAAGGTAAACCGTTTTTGGCACCACTTTTTTTCAATATGGTAAATTTTTAAACTTATGTTTTTCTTTGTGTGCCGTCAAATTTTTAAACCGTTAATAGTGTGCCGCGGTAAAAAAAGGTTGAGAATCACTGTTCTAAACTATTAATAACTACTAATTAAAGAATACTTATATCATATTATATCAAAATATGTTTTTGAAATTTCTTTGAAACAAATTAGAACCTAAACTGATAAATAAACTAACATATTTATTTTGAAAAAAAAAAATAGATCATGTCTCATGCGCGTTTATACTATTTAAGAAAAAATATAATCTTAAAATGTTAATGTTAAAAAATCTACCCCTATTTTATATATATATATATATATATATTTATGTAGATTTAAGGGTGGGATATATTATATTATTATTCGTATCATAAAATTATTATTAAAGTGCGTGTTTCTAAACAATCTATTTTAATTCTCTCTTTTGGAAAATGATTTTAATCAGATACAATTAAAATCCAAGGGAGATATTTAATGTAGTATATATTTATATATTGATAAGCTTAAAATTCCATTAACTTAATAGTAATTGAATTTCAAGTTAGAAATTTTACTCAAGATAACCACAACTTAGTCACTTTTATTTAATTGAATAGAGTTTGACAAGAACAATGATTTACATAATTGTATCTACTCATATGTCAATCTATGATTTATATTATAATAATGTACATTTTTCAATCAAATTTAATTGAAATGCTGATTAGTGTCTTTATATATAGAGATAAATAAATTTTAAAATTAGAATGGATATTTTCTAAGCTCTATAAACAGAGATGCTTTAATGTAACATTCCAGATTATTAAATTGAAACCAGATTTAATAATTTTCTGTTTTGACATTATTCAAATTAGAATAATAACACGAGAGGAAGATGACCTGAAGAATGAATCTGGAAGTTGACAGGAAATTCTAAAAATATTTGGCATTCACCAAATTTTCTATTCCATGTCGTGTCATTAATGAATTATTTTGGATTGAAGTCCAAATATTCAAAGATAGATTAGAGGTCTCATATTTGTTAAAAAATGATATAATTACAAACTAGACAAATTATTTTAAATATTTCAGACTTTCAAAATTAAAATGTATTTAAATAATAAAATAAACACCTTGTATTATTTAATATGAAAAATGTTGAGCAGTTTATGAATGATAATTTATAAAACTTTATCCTCCATTTCTTTTATTACAGTTTTAATATGATAACATTCTAATTCATAAAAAAACATTAAAAACAAAGTTAAATTAGACTACACAATTTTAGTATTTCTCCACCCCCAAAAAAAAAAAAATATGAAGTGTCTCCACTCGACTATCTCGCAAATTTAAATTGGATTAATTAACATATATTATATTTAAATTAAATTTAATTAATTATAAATAATAATTTAAAATAAATAAATAATATTTATTGTTTGGGTCTTTGTTGATGACACCACGTCACTTGCTCGCGCGTGATTGGCATTCAACGAGTTAAAAAATTTAGTGATTTGCAGTGTTAAAAAATTAATTTCGGTACTTTCAACGATTCAATCAAGCTGAAATTCTATATATAGCAGTATTATACAATTTTTAATCATGTGAAAAAATATCAAACATATATCTTTATTTTTACGGTCAGTTTAGAGCAGGGATCGCCAAACTTTTTTGATTATCGGCCCCTATATAGTTTTTCAAAATCTCCATCGACCTCCATAAAGGTAATTTTCAGATAATTAAAATAAAAGTATCTAATAGCCTTTATATTTAATTTTTCAGAAACAATAAGTAAAGTAGCTACAGGTTATTTACTTCTTTCCACCCGAATAAATAAATATACGTTTATTATTTTATTTTCTATAAAGAAAATGATGTTAAGTCAATTATAAAAATTTTTAAAATTTTACATACTCAGTTAGGTATGTGTGTTTTGAATATTAAGAATTATTTTTCCTTCGAATTCCAATCGACTCCCATTCGACCCCTTTGGTCAGATCGTCCCCTAATGTTGTTAAATAGACCAGTGCTCCGCAACCGGTGTGCCGCGGCACACTGGCGTGCCTTAAAGGAGATACAGGTGTGCCGCCGCGATCAAATGAAACTTAGAAATCCGCATAATTATTATTATTATATAATTATTATTATATTATTATTATTATTATTATCTCCTTTAAGGCACACCAGTGTGCCGCGGCACACCGGTTGCGGAGCACTGAAATAGACCCCTGAGGGTCTATATAGACCTCTTTGGCGACCCCTGGTTTAGAGGGAAAAAAATGAAACCGTGGTAGGTAATGGTCCTGTTCCGATTAAGCTACATTTCTCAAAAGTTAATACAAAACTACGAATTTTGAATAATGCCCGTGTACCAAATTTCATTATTCTAGCTCAAATCGTTGTATCTTACTACGTACACACATACACACACACACACACACATTTTATTCAAACTTAGTGAAAATGACTCAGGGACCTTCAAAACATATGACGAGATAGTAAAAAAAATTGAAATACTATTACCTAAAAATAATAGTATGCTATTTATACATTTCTCCAATAATAAATAAATAAAATAATTTAATATTAGTAAATTTTTATTTTATTATTAGTTTTTAAAATGTTCTTCTTAATAAAAGTTGGTCACTTAGTTTTGCCAATAAAATTATAAAATAGAGTGTGTGACAAGAAAGTATGTGTGTCGCAGAGTCTAATGTCGTATGGTCTTTTGCAGAGTACGTGATGTCGGGCGGCTCCCCGAGGCCCTATACGGCCAAGTCTCCAATGGGCGTCGGGTCAACGGCATCCTCATTACACTCCACCAAAGACTTTCTCCCCGGCGAACCACCCAGCCCCAAAACTGGATCCCATCTCAGGTAGGACAACTACTGTCAAAAAAATATTCTAAATAAGTTGGTGATGGAGAGTTCAAAAAGCGTCCAACGGACAAATCCGCTCATCTGAATATTTCAAATCCCAGGATACATCCTGCTTCCCTAATCTCATGCTATAAATTCATAAGAATAAAATATTAAAATAATATCAAGATGAAATATCATTCTTTCTGTCTACAAAATGACATAAAAAAATGTTTTTATTAATATAATACAAAATAAATTTATTTCTCAGAGGTAATCTACCTATTGAATAAATTATGTACGAAATTTTTTTTCTCTAAATATGATATTAATAATTTCATTTTTCAGGAAATTCGAATAAGTAATATTTAAATTCAAAATTAATACTATACATTAAATGAATTGTAATGTTTTCATAAAAATGTTATCTATTCTCTTAATTATTTACTTCATTTACTTAACAATACATTCTTCTTCTTAAAGTGCCGTCTCCCTTTCGGAGTTTGTCTATCATCATGATTAGGATAGCCTTAGAAGCCATGATGATTTTTCTTGGGAATGTTAATACGGTGGTTTCCCGTTGCCTTCCGCATGTATAGAACCAGGAACTGACAGTTCCTGAAGCCGGAGGCAACTGAGGTTAAATTGAATATTATTAGAAAAATTTATTCTTAATTGGAATCGAACGCCGACTTCTTGTGTAGAAATTTGCTTTGCTACATTCTCGGCTAGCTGCCTCCTTATTAACAATATTTATTATTTCTTATTTTCTTTTTAAAATAATGTTCTTTTTAAAATACCTACAATTATGAATTATTCTTCTTCTTCTACATATTTATGTAAATTAATTAAGAATAATTATTATCAAAGTATATATATTATTCATCAAATATTTTCTTTCTTTCTTTCATAGCATTCCGGGGCGGGCTAAGGCCTAGGTAACCTAGGCACGTGTCTAAGGCACGTAATTTTTGTACATCTATATTTATTTTCCTTTTTTTTTTGGAATCCGATAATTAAATAGGCCTACATACTATATGCTTTAAAACCAAATTACCAAACACGAAGTATGTGTCCTGACTGAAAAATGGAACATTTACAATGTTGTCTAGAGCCCACTTTAGCCTTAGTCCGCCACTGATAGCATTTATGATAAATTAAGATATATAAAATAAAAATATAAAACAGAGTATAAAGGAATACATTTTCTTCTACCAGATAATTAATTCTAAATTTGACATAATAATAAAGTAATTCATAATTTGCATTAATCAATTTTGATATTGTCTGCCTAGAATTCTACATATAAAAGATATTTTACATATTCTCTTTTTTGTAATGATGGAAAAAGTTACTCTATGTTAACAATTTAAAAATGAAATATGGAAATTATGAAAAAATTGTATATATACATTTCCATTATCTATAAAAAATAACGTTAAGTCTGTAAATTTAGTCAGAGGCAATGAAATATTTCTTGCATGGTAGGATTTACAGCATAAATTACATAAAATATTTACAATTCTATTATCCCTTACATTTGATGTTCGTTGCAAAATACTCTTATTGGACTAGAGAGGGTTTAGTTTCTCATTTTGTATCATCGCATTTCCTTTTTCATTAATTACTCCATTTTCCAACAATAAATATAACAACTGACAAAGTATCTTGTCCTAATAGCACTTTTGCTATAGTTTTTAATGTATATATATTCCTATACTTTGAGTGGTCCTATTTCGAAAACACCAAACCGGAACAAACGTTTTTTTTTTGGTCTTTTTAGAACCAAATTGAAAAAATTTTGAAAAAATATAGGAAATGTCCTAAATATTTAAAAACCGGGATATTAGGCTGTTCTGAAGACATTTTTCGAGACACCGGGACAGAGCACCTAAAAACGGGACAATCCCGAAAAAACGGAACGTTATATATTACGAAATGTATTTGAAAAAAAAAAATAAACAATTGAGTCCGGAAAGTATTATAGTAGTATTAATATTTGGGTGGTTTTTCTAAAGAAAACTCTCAAAATTTCAGTTAAGTGATTTTATATTATATCTATAATAGACTTTGTTTTGATTCTTAATTAAAGAACCGTTATCAAGCGTGGAGTGCATAAAAAGCAAAAACCAAAGGCTTGTTGCTTTCTGTTTATTACCCTCCAAAAAAAACTTTGCTTTTTGTTTTACACAAAACAAGTAATAACTATGTTTAACTAAATTATGTAAATTTTCTTATATATTATTTGTCCTTACTTATCTCTTATATCTCTAAGATATCTAAGACAGAATAATATATTCACAATTTAAATTCATACCTTGTTAATTAATTAAAAACTTTTCTTTGAATCTTTTCTAGTTTCATTGAAATTAGACGAATATTTAATTAACATCATAATAATTAGTCAATAACTTAACTTTTGTTATTTGATTTAAAGTTTTATTATTTAAATGTAATTATTTTATATGAAATTCGTATAATATATATTTTCTATTGTAATAAATATTCCCCTTCTTTAAGTCAGAATATAAATTATTAAATTATTTATATAATAGTAATAATAATAATAATAATATAAACTTGTAAAAGTGAGTTAGTTAGAAAAATTAGTTGAAAATGTTATTTATTTATTTATTTTTTCTCCTATCATTTATTAGCATATAGATTATTTTCTCCACCCTCGAACGTTATTACATTTTCTATAATCATTTTTTATTAACTTCTAATATATTTTATTTTAATTTTTTTTATTATTATTATTATTAAATTATTGTTTTTTTTATATAACGTCTTCAACTAAAATATTGTTTCTTTTATAATCTTAAGATTATTAACATTTTAATTTTTGTTTTATTATTTTTTTTTCTTTTTTACATAAAATATGTGAAACTTCTTCAAGATTCATAACTCAGACCACTTGTACCTTTGAATTATACTTTCCAGTATTTTTTTGCTATTATTTGTATTATTATAGAATTATAAAATCGAGAAGGCTGCGATGGGCCGGGCACGTGGCTAGAATGGGAGAGGAAAGAATGACGAAAAATATATTGGTGAGGAGACCGAGTGGGAAACGTCCGCTTGAATGATCAAGGACGCGGTGGGTGGATAATGTAGGAAGGAACGTGAGAGAGATAGGAGAGGGTAGGGATTGGAAGGTTGTGGCTCAGAATAGGGATGCTTGGAGAAGCGTGGTTGCTGCGGCCAAGAACTTTCGAGTTCCGTAGAGCCACACAGATAGATATATATAGATTTGTATTATTATTACTATTGTATGTATATATCAAAGGCGGATTAAACGCCGGGCAGACCGGGCGGCCGCCCGGGGCCCACCAGCCCGAGGGGGGCCCACCGAAACCTAAATAAAAATATTTCCTTAAAAAAAATTTAAAAAAACTGTTGAGTTTATGGATAATCGGAGTTTAAATAAAACAAGTTATTCTTGATACAGATCTTTATTGAACAACAGATCTTTATTCGGTCGTGTTTGAACCCCGACTAACTTAAGAAATAATAATCAATTTTGGGTCTCGGCGTCCACAGTAAAAATTATGTATTTTTTACATAAGTACTATGTAAGTATAAAACAGCCTAAATTATAATATAAACAAAATTTGTCTTTCAATTATAATTGTAAATAACAGAGGGCCCATTTCAATTTTACCGCCCGGGGCCCCAATCAACTTAATCCGCCACTGATCATACATTGTATATAAATCTAAATAAGAAATGAAAAATATATACCTACAATTTTCTTCCAATTTTTAATTATATTTAATTTAAGTTAAGTTTGAGTATATTTAATAATCTTCACACCATTTTAATTAAATTTTTGATAATTATAATTTAATTCTTGTAAATTTTAAACATTTTTTTTTTTTTTGAATTATTTTATATCATGTATATGTAGTATTTATTTCTCATGAATTGTTTATTATTTCAAATTAATTCGGATTTAAAATATGAAGTGTTGTTTAATAAATAATTAAAAAAAAAGAAGAAGTAAGCAGTAAAGTAAGATATAAAAATTAAATTATTAAATAGCTTTAATATTAAATTAAAATATAAACTAATGAATAATTCATAGAGATAAGAAAATTTCTATTTCTTTCTTAGTATTTATGCTATCCTTGATGATTCAGAGATTAAGCAGCGATCTCACTAAGTAACTTATCCCAACAAGACTGATGTTATCTTTAGAATTTTTTTTATTCCCCCTTTTTTTATTCGTACAATGAAATTCTCGTGGGGATTTCGTTTCCATTGAGTCTCTCATTAAGGTGGGATTTGGGACTGGAAGAGCGGGATAGAAATCATTTTAATTTTCTAGATTGATATTCAATTTTCCAATCGATCTAGCAAGAAAACTTGATTATACTCCCTGTCTTCAACTTTCTCTAATCAGTAACATTAAGAATGACAAAATTATTATTGGATAGTTGTTGTTGTTGTTGTTGTTGTTTATCGGCCGGTCGATTGGTTCGCTAGTCGCTCCACAAGCAGCAACAACATCACCAGCAGCAGTAGCAACGGTAAGCGGGGTCAACCGCGAGCTACATAAAAGCTCCTATTGATCGGGGGATGAAGGCCCCCCACCCTCGTCTGTCCCCCGGCGGCTGTTCCTGCTACTCCTGCTGATGCTCTTCGCCGTCTGACCGACCATATGCCACCATCGCACTCGTAACAATAATACCAGTTACACATCCACCTCTTGCCATATCATTTACATATTTCATATATATAAAAAAAAAGTGGGCTGTACAATAATCAAAATAAAAATGCGACACCGAATAATAACTCTAAAAAAAAAAAAGATGAAAGGGAATGAGACGAATTAAATGTGAAAGGGGGAAAATAGATGATAAGCGGGATTTATTTCTGATATATTTTAGGATTAGCCATTATGAAATGGAAAAATCTTAAGAACCTATCAACATAATTTATATTTCAATTTGTAATCTTGATTATATGTATTATTATTTTCACTTATTTTAGATAGGCAGGCTACAAGAGTTGAGAACTGAATTAAAAAAAAAAATTAAAAAGTTGAATTTTTTTTTTTTAATTTATTATTATTATTATTATTATTTTATTATTATTTAATTAAAATTTATTTTCTAAATACCATATATATATATATATTTAGTATATGTTTAATATGTTAATATGTTAAATGTATAAAAAATATATAAATTTAAACAAAAACAATTACTTATATTTATTTTAGTTATTTTAATATAGAGATTTTTATCTTTATAAATCTCTAAATCATTTGGAGAGGAAAGGGAATCTGATGTTATACATAAAATGTCAGAACAAACATTTTTATTTTATTTTTTATTTTTGTGAGATATATAATATGATATATAATTTATTTTTAATTATATTTAAAAAATTTTCTAAGTAGTAACTATATAAATTTATGGCTTTTAATTTTTATATGATTTTATTATTTTATAAGAAAGACTATAAAATTCTATGTTATAATATTGTTTTTGTGTTACAATCTCTAAAAACAGTTTTGTTTACAAGAAGGATTTTTAATGCAATTGGCTTTTAAGAAAAAACACTTTCAAACAAAACAAAACAAAAATAACTAAACTTACTACCCCAATTAATACAAATCAATTATAACATACAATAAAATAATAAATAATGATTTACAATATATTATTTAGTTTTACATAAAGAATAGTAGAAAGTTTTTGTTTTATTTGATTCTTTAAAATTCAAATTATTATTATTATTATTATCCGATTTGAGCGCACTTTCTCAGCATAAATGCTGGAAATATTCACCTATCCCTTAGATGGTGTGGGATTAGGCTCGGACTGTGTGGAAAGAGACTTCACCCTGGTCCTCACAGCTCTGTTCTTGTTTTTATTAACGTATCGAATAATTTGAGACTATGCATTCAAGAATTTTCTGACAATATGGCTGCTTTGTAAAATTATCGCTTTTTGTCCTTCTTTTAAGATATTAATCGGGAGCTCGAGTTTTTCCAAGTTCTTCTGGAAATTTTTTGTGACTATACCTTCTACGGAAATTACAAAAGAATATATTTCCACTTTGTCTAGTTTCCATATATTCTTTATCTCTAAGGAAACGTTTTCATATTTAGTCACTTTAGTACACTCGGTCTTCCTTATATTTTCAGAAAGCGGTACTGCTATATCAATTATATATCCTAATTTCATCTCTTTATTTATTAGAACAATATCCGGTCTATTATAATCAACTGTTTTATCTGTGAATATTGGTCGATCCCAATATAACACTGCCTTTGCAGATTCAAGTACAGGTCTGGGATTGTATTTGTAATAAGGTGGTGTATTACTTTGGGCAAGCTGTTGATATTTAAAACCCATTTGCTGATGTATGATCTTTGCCAGCTGATTATGTCTTTGTAGATAGTAAGTCTCACTTATTGATGAACATCAAGCTAATATGTGTTCTATGGTTTCGCCTGTCTTACAGCATTTTCTGCACACATCGCGGACATCCAGTTTCATGCAATGTTTTTCATAGTTTCTTGTTTTTATTATCCGATCTTGTATTGCAATTATAAAGCCTTCAGTCTCTGGATAGAGTTGACCGTTTTTAAGCCATAACAGGGATGAAGACTTTTCCACATGAGGATCTTCTAACAAGTTCGGATATTTTCCATGAATCATTTTTTCCTTCCATTTCTTTATTTTGTCTCTTTCTTGGAGTGTTAAACTTATTATTATTTAATAATAATACATAAAAATAAATAACTTTTTATATAAAGTTCTATAGGTATAATTCATCATATCAATTATATATTATTTATTTGTTTATAAAGATATAAATAATATCCTCTCCTATTCTTTATCATTACAATACATCCAATTTTCAATTAAATCACAAAATATTCCAATAGAACTAACAGTTGACTGATTTTAAAAATATTTAAATTTTAGTGTGAATAGTCATATTAATAAATAATAATAGCAATATTTTGTTGGGAAATATTAACTAGGTTGAATAATAATACTTTGATTTTATACTATTCTAATTATTAATTCATTTTTACTGATCATGTTGTAATTTTCAATGTATTATGCATGAGTGGATTAAAACACACTTTATTTCTAGCCACTCGTTGAATTTAACTTTTAAATAAATAACTGATAGGATTATAAGCTGAAAATCAATAATAACACAAAGCTTAGTTTTGAAGACATGTTCACCATCATCAGTCGACCACATATAAACAATAATCGTTTACCTTTTGTATTGAATCGTTTTTTTTTTTATCTAATATTGTTTTTCTTTAAATTTGTTTCTTTTGTTAAATAAACTGATAAATAATCAACAAGAATTTAACAATTTAAAACTAAAAAAAAACCCCAAAAAAAAAAACAAAACAATAACAAACAATTGGATTTTTTTTATATCAGTCATGAATATTTTCTCCTATAAAATCAAACTTTTTAATTGAATTTTCAAACAAAATTATTTTTATCGTCACATTCAAATGAAAAATTTTGTTATCTAGACATATGAAACAAACAAAAAAAAATATACTAGATTATAAATTTTAATTTATTTGCAAAAAATAAAATTACAAATGATAACGTTATCATTGGTAATTAGCTCTTACGGAAATAATTTTAATTATTAATCCATGTCGATAAAATCTATTATTTATATGAGTTATAAACAATAAATAAAGGCGAGGTAGCGGATATTAAAAACAGCATGGACTGAAAATGGGGACACGATTCATAAACCGTTTTAGAGCCAATGTCTTTGATTTTATTTCATATCACTTTTCATCCAGATTACATTAAATGTAATTTATGATTATTAAATTTCTATTATATTTTAACAGGTATTTTGTATAAAAGGCTATAAAAGAAATTTTATTTCCACCTTGAAAGCTTGGGGAGAATTTTAAAAAGAAAAAGAAAAATAAGAAATAACCATCAAATCTTTTTACATTTAAATTTTCTATTAAAATTATATATATATATATATATATATATATTAATAAATTTAAGAAATGAAATCATTCTGATTCTACCAAAAAAAGCAATATTTTTCGAATAATATTTTATAGTATAATAAAAATAATAATTTGTGATTGTGTGACTAAATACAAATACAAAAGGTTATAGAAAAGAAAATCCAATATTTTCTCAATAGAAGGCTGTAATGATCGATATCGATTATAAAATATCGATCAAACAATTTCAGAGTTATGCTTGTCAGAAAAACAAAATTATTTTTTTGCTTTTTTTAGATGAGAGTGCCAGGGTGTTAAAAATAGAGGTCACCAAAGAGAAAATTCTCTAATTACAGTTTATTTTTTTGATAAAAACGAAAATGTAAATTATACTGCTGAAATTTTAAAGGTTATTTTTATGGCTACGATATCGTAACAGACAATTACATACAATTTTGGTTTCATTCATTACGTTCAGGTATTTTTGATGTTAAAGATGTACCTCGCATGCCTATTGAAAATGTCGATAAAATTATATAGAAATTAATAATATAAGTTGATTGGCATGGTGGGAGTTTGACCATAAAAAAGTTAAACCATTTGCACAAAACTGGATAGAAAAGAAATGTGACATTTGGGTGGCAGAACAATTAACATATAAAAACACGAATAGAATTTCCATCTACAAAGTCTTGGCCAAATGAAATGAAATCGACCCATTGCTTAAAAGGGGGATTGGTGACTGATGATGAGAAATAGGTTTCTTATCGAAACACGAAGGTAGCCAGAAAGGCCTATAAGCCGTTCTCTTATGGTTAAATTCCTAATTCAAACATGTACTCTGAAGCATTGTTAAGAAGATGATTTTTAGCTTGGGGCAGGCTGTTTTGTCAGTCTTGTCATATGACAACACAGGATGGGCAGGAATATTACCGTTAATCAAGTTATAAGTTACTATTTTTTCTTATATATTTATATACGAGGTGTGTCTAAAAAGTTCAGTGAATGGTATGATAAAAACATAAAAAGAGAATGTTAATAGTAAATACGTTGGCATAACGCTTGAAAACTGTTGGAGTAGTCTTGATGTGGACACCAGAAAACACTGAACGTGTACGAGAGATGTGCTAACAAAAGATCGGCGATTGACTCTGAGACTAATAGCAGAAGAATTGGGTATTAGCAAAGACACAGTAAGTAGTGTTTTTTGGTGTCCTGCTTGTGGATTGCCGGCCTGAACGTTGTGACGGCTATTCTGAGAACGTTTCCACATCAAGACTTCTCCAACAGTTTTCAAGCGTTATATAAACGTTGTCAGAAGTGTGTTGTGGCTAGTGGAGAGTATTTTGAAGGTCAATAAAGGTATTTAGAATTAACATTATCTTTTTAATGTTTTTATTATACCATTCACCGAACTTTTTAGACACACCTCGTATATATTAATAGGTTTTTTACAATTTTTGATTTGGTGAATTACTATTCAAGTCATTGTATAATTTATAATATATAAATAAGTGAAAAAACAAAAATTAGAAAAACAAAATATTTCAATTCTATTTACTGTAATCTAGAATATTTATTTTAAACATAATTAAAAATAGTACTTTTTTCCAAAACAATATGTAAAGGATGATTATTAATATCAGTTTACTTGATTTATTAATAAATTAGTATAAGATTTTATATATATATATTTGTTTTATATATTAGAATAAAATTTTTTATACCTATATGAATTTAAAATTCAAAACTTTTAATTTGAAAATGCAATAACATTAATTATTTTATTCATTTCTTAAAGATTATTATATTTTTTTAAGGTTTATTTTAATTTTAGAAATAATTTTCAATAATTTCTAAATTCATATTTATGACCTTAGATTAAATAATTTTCTTTTAAATTAAGATAACCCCTAAATATTTTTTGTTTATATTTAATTCAATATCATATTTAAATATGAAAACTAAATCTTTAATCACTATATAGACTATATAGTATAAATTTCTTGTGAATGAAGAATTATTTATTTAGAGAAAATACCTTACGTTCGTATTCTTTAAATCCTTCGTGTCTCCTCACAACCACTGATTCTAATTCCTATCAGAAAGGAAAACAATAAAAATGATGTCTATCGCCTCTGGTACGAGGAAAAATAGGGTTATTTCAAGAAGAAAATTACCTCATAATAACGAGTACGAAGCGAAGAGAAAAATTCCTGATGCAAGAATGTGATTGAAAATCGATAGGGCAGATAAAAGCAAAGTGACATGTGACGATTACAGCATTCCAGATACTGAAATTATTCTATTTCCAAACAAATACTAAACATAAAAAGGTAAAATTTAAACAAAAATCACTTGTAATGATAGAATTTTCTAAACTGAATGAAATTCATTTCTACTATTATTTTAAAGTAGTTTGCAATTTCAATTTAATAATTTCATTCATTAAAATAAAAAGAAAAAAATATTAAAATCTGCAGCTTAATTTTTAGATAAAATATTTTAATATGTTAATTTTTATAAATTATTATGAATTTCTAATTAAACGAAAAATCCAATTTCAATCCAAATTTAGGCTAAAAATGTTCGTTAAAATCGTTTTCAAATAAAACAACTTTAGTTATTCGTTTGCATTATAAAATAAAAAATAAATAAATAAAAAATAAAACTATAAAAGCTTATATAAAATTATTTTAAATTAGCTGGAGTGTCTCCACTCGACTATCTCGCAATTTGAATTGGATTAAATAACATAATATATTATATTTAAATTAAATTTAATTAATTATAAATTATAAATAATAAATATTAAACCAGCGCATATTTGGCTTTTTGTTGATGGCACCTCGTCACGTGTTGGCGCGTGAGATTTGCAGTGTTAAAAAATTAATTCTGGTAATTTCAGCTAATCAATCAAGCTGAAATTCTATATATAGCAGTTTTATACAATTATTAATCATGTGAAAAATTATCAAACATATATCTTTATTTTTACGGTCACTTTAGAGGAAAAAAAATCAAAACGTTGTAGGTAATGACCCTCTTCCGGTTGAGCTACATTTCTCAAAAGTTGATAGAAAACTATGAATTTTGAATAATGTCCATGTACCAAATTTCATCATTCTAGCTCAAACCGTTTTTGCGTAATCTTGCCTACATACATACACACACACACACATACATACACACACACACACATACATAGACACACACAGACATTTTTCTCAACCTTAGTGAAAATGATTCAGGAACCTTCAAAACGTATAAAAACATCAATCTGGCGAGATAGTAAAAATTGAACATTTTTGATAAGCTATGGATGTTTTTTATTTTTTTTTTGTTAGATTTTAAATAAAAAAGTTGATTTTTTAATTTATTTTCTTTATTAGCTTTTAGAGTTTCAGGAAGTCAATTAATTGCTAATTATTTTCCCCCTATAAATATATTTTTTTGCTAATCTCTTTGGAAGTAAGTTAAGTATAAATTTTTCCTTCTCCAAAAAGTAATAATAATAAAAAAAAATATTGAGTTATTAATATTTTTATTTATACATCAATGCACTTTATCACATAATACTTATATTGAAATTTGATACCGAAATTATATATATATATATATATATATAATTCTTTGTTTTGATTTTATCAGACTCTTGGTCGAATGATATCAAAAGATAATTAAAAATAAGCATGTATTCAACCAAAGAGAAAGAGAGAGAAAGGTTTCTATACTAAATATAAATTGTCTTTCCAAACGAAACATTCTTTTTTCAATTGTAGTTTTTTTATTCTCATATGTAATATGCCATGAAGGGTCCTAGGGGCATTGCGTGTCCTTAAGCAATAGAGCGTTCATTAGCTCCGCCACCGAATATAGAGTACATATATTTTAAAGTAGAGGGTTGGACAGAAATTCACCCTTTCTGGCACCTGCAGGCGCCATACTATAGTAACTGGGCTATCTCTAGGCCACGCAAATACCATGGGAGATAGCCTCGAATTTTCTGCACGAATCAAAAAGCGGAAATTTTCCTTTCCCTTTAACTACCCTTCAGTTAAAGGACACGAAAATCAAGATATGATAAATATAATGATTTTTTTGTTTTATTTAATTATTTATTTAAATTAAGATTAATTGGAAATATTTGAAAACTTTTAGATTTGGAATCTTATTGTATTTTTTCATATTTATATTTTTAATTTTTGAATATATTTTTTATTTTCCAAAGATATTTTGAAAATAAGTCTTTTTACTATCTCGCCAGAGATAGTATTGCGATCACGAAAATTTTCGATGTTGAGATTTTGATGTTTTTATACGTTTTGAAGGTTCCTGAAAAATTTTCACTAGGGTTGAGAAAAATATCTGTCTGTCTCTCTCTCTCTCTTTGTGTGTGTTTGTGTGTGTAGACAAGATTACGCAAAAAGAGTTTGAGCTAGAATCATGAAATTTGGTATACGGGCATTATTCAAAATTAGTAGTTTTCTATCAACTTCTGAGAAATGTAATTTAATCGGAAGAGGGTCATTTTTTATTTTTTTTACTCTAAAGTGACCGTAAAAATAAAGATTAGATGTTTGATATTTTTTGATATATTTAAAAATTGTATAAAACTGCTATATATAGAATTTCAGCTTGATTGAATCGCTGAAAGTACCGAAATTAATTTTTTACACTTTTTAACACGTTGACTGCCTATCACGCGCCAGCAAGTGACGTGGTGTCATCAACAAAGATCCAAACAATAAATAGTATTTATTAATTTTAATTTATAATTTATAATTAATTAAATTTAATTTAAATATAATATATGTTAAATAATCCAATTCAAATTTGCGAGATAATCGATTGGAAATACTCCAGCTTATTTATTTATTTGAAGTTTATAATTCTTCACATCAGGTTGATGGGGAGAAACTTTTTTTTCATTATTTTCATTTCATTATTATGGTTAGCATGTTCAACAACTATTGCGTTGACTCGGATTCGATTCTTGGGCTTGACAAAAAAATTATTCAATTTCAGGAGAGGTTCACCCAATCTACATAAATAAAATTGAATAACTACTTGAATTAAAAAGTAGCAAATTCCATGCAAAAAAAAATCAAGATTAAAAAGAGTGAGTGGAGGGAACATAATCACACTTCTACTCTTAAGCAGCAACCAATTTGCTAAATTATATTCTTTTATAGGATATTCTTCAGCCAGAGTATTTATTTAATAACTTTTTTGAATACTTTTTAATATTAATTATATAATTTTTTTTTTTATTTAATCATCGAAATTATTTATTTAATTCAATTAATTTAAGAGAACATTATAATTAATTAATATTGTATATAACTGTAAAGGCACACATATTATCTTTATTTTTTTTTTCATTTGATATTCAAAGATATATGAATTTAATAAACATTTTTTCATCAGATCTATTACAAAAAAAAAAAAAAAAAACAAAAAAAAAACAAACCCTATTTCCAATGATAAATAATAAATTTCATTTTTCGTTCTAATCACGCTACTGAAGATAAATCACCTGAGACGTTGAAAAGTGACATTAAAAAATATAAATAAAAAGGAAATAGTATGCGAAATCAAACAAAATCATAGAATTAATTATTCATATGATGAGGGGATTGTGAAAGAAAAGCTCTGCAATGAAACACGTAATGGTTTTTTTATTTCCAGGTAAATAAAAGATTAAAGGGTTTTCATATCCTTTCATCAGATTAGGCGTTTCTTGAAGGCACGAGAAAAAAAAACAACAACATATGGATTCATCATTTAAAAAATACATACAAATGACACTTGAATATCTTTTCTAAAGTCAGATAGTCAATTGAATCAGGCAGACAGTCAATGAATATTTGCGGCCATTCCCATTAACTAAAGATTTCAAGTGATAGTAATGTTGTTTAATGACATCTGTCGATCGAAGTGAAGGGGGGGGTGAATAAAGGTACTGACAAAACATATTAAATAACACCCATACCATGTTGAAAGGTAGTTTTTATTATAACTAATATTTTTTTTTAAATATATATTACATTATAATTAAAATAATAATACGAAAATTGAATTAGCTATATACAGTGTTGTATTGGTAAATTAAGAAGTAAGGGAACGCATAATGGGAGGAAAAAAGGCCTATTTTCAGCAAATTATTTTTTTCCATATAAGTTTTTATTACCGACCGACGATAGTAAGGGAGGTATTGTTTTCACTCCAAATTTCACATGTGGAGATTTTTACATATCTCCACGAATCATGCATTTTCTAAACAGAAAAAAGTATTTTTAGCATGATGTCTGTCCGTCCGTCTGTCCGTCCGTATAGATGTGTACAGTCTGAACGGCTCAACCGATTTTGATGAAATTTGATGAACTTTTGGTGCAAATCCGGAAACCGGAAGTGGTAGTATTAGCGATCGACGATAGGAAGGGAAGGGTTATTTTCACACCAAATTTCACATGAGGAGATTTTTTTATATATCACCACGAATACTTTGTATTGGTTTTATCCTCGGGAAAATCATAATTATTAGTTTTTTCTTGATTTAAAATTATATGACGTCATCCAGCCATTCATGACAGTCACAGTCTGGTCTTACATATATATTATAAATAAAATAAAATTAAAAATATTTATGTTATATGCCTATTTGTTTTTTATTACATTAATAGATATATTAAAATTATTTGAAATTGTTTCTGTAGCTGGAAATTAATTTACTTCAAACCGTCGGTCGGTTCGGACCTGGCCACAGGTCAACTTATTTTTTCTTATTCTTACTATACAAAATATAAAAAAAAAAATTATAACAGTAGATTTAAATGTGAGTTGTCGGGACATGAAAAAGTACTGGAACGCGTTCCGGTTCTGAAAAAAGGTAAGGGAACGTCGTTCCCCTCCCAATACACCACTGGCTATATATTATATATATTTTTGGTTTTAATTTATAACCATTAAATACACATTGCTATAATTTATTGAACCATTTGGAATTTCGAATGGATCGAAAATTAAAAATAAAAACACAAGCAATTTTTAATTTGATTAATTAGAAAATAATGAATAATACGTTTTTTTATTTTTATTTATATTTATTTATATATTTATATCATAAAATATTATAATTAATATATATATATATATGTAAGTAGCTTTATGTGTATCTATGTATATATTAAATATAGAAATGAATATATAAATAATTGAAATGATTTTACAATATTTATTATATATTTACGTACCGTATAGAAACATAATGTAAATAATATTTTATATACTAATATATATAATAATATTAGTAAAATATTTATGAAAAATATTAATATATGTATTTATTTCTATTTTTTTTTTTTCATAAATTAAATTTTAAAGATTAAATATAAATATATTCTTCGAATAAAGTAATAAATGTATATGTATTATATATATTTTATAAATACATGAATTTATTATAATATGCTATCATTTGTCCGTTTAAATTAATGAAAAAACAAAAAAAATGAAACTTTAAGAATTTTAACAATTTTTTTTTTCATTTCAAAAAATATTATTTAAATAAATTATATAATAATGTTTTCTCCTTTTAAACAATATACGTATATATTATAAATTATTTAACATGTCATCAAAAAAATAAAAAAACAAATTTGAGAGATTTTATTGCATAATTAAAAAAAAATTATCATTATAATATTCCTGACTTAATTACAAGAAAGTGATAAAGGGAGAAAAGAAAAAAAAATTCAATATAACAAAAAAAAAAAAAAAAAAAAAAAAGGGAGTATAAAAGTTGAAGCCAATTAAAAGAAGACTAGTTTGTGTGAATGTACTGCAAATCTCTGACCACACTATAAAAGAAATGGTGCAACTTTTAAGAAATTAGAAATGTAATGGTATAATGAAACTAAAAGTAAAACCCCTCTATGAAATAATAGTTTCACTTCTAAAATTAATAAAATTTAAACTCGTGTTTTAACTTACTTCTAAGGCCAAAAATTATATTAATTAAGAAGTTTTTGCAGAATCAGCAACCCTGTTCAATTCCTTCTACTAACATATATTTTATGATTTAAATTAATCTAATAAAACCAGAAAGTTCAACGAAAAATGAGGTGTGTGTCTAATATATTATAAAAAAAAAAACATAAAAAATAAAACAAAAAACAAAATGAATGACATTTGGTTAAACTAGATTTTTCAAGTATAACAAAAACTTTTTATAGATGTAATTTCTAATGAAATTGAACAATTATTTTTTTTATAATTATTATTTATAGACTGTGTATATATATATAATATACAATATACAATACACTTATATATAAAATTTCTCATTACAAGATCACATTTTTATTTTTGAAGAATCATTATTAAGATTTGTTGAATGAAGCAATATTTATTTGTTATATTTTATACAATATATTGAATTTATTTTACATCCTTTAAAGAAAATCCCCCTTATATTCAATTAAATAATATTATAGTAACACACACATAATTATAATTTTATTCTTTATAAAATTTAACCCTTTTACATATACACACAATAATTTTGAACACTAAATTAATTTCACTTATTATTTTTATACTTATGAATATTTTTTTGTATTCAATTCTTTAAAACAATTTACTTATAATTCTAATCTTATTTTCTTTTTAATCTTTTCAATGATTATTATATTTATATTATAAGCTTAAAGTACCTTACAAATATTTGTCATACTCATCATAGTATTGATAATTTATTTATTACGATAAAACTACCTTGATTTAGAAAATAAAATAAAATTTAGGTACTTATAATAAGAAGATAATACATTACATTAATTTTTTTAATTTCAAGTTTTTATTAAATTAAAGAACAAATTTTAGTAAAATGTAAATTTGGAAAGTAGTTACAAGGGTAAAAAATTATATCTACATCTTAATCAGAGGTTAAATTGTTTATTTTAAAAATTAAAATACCAAATGAAGTTTGTATTTGATTTTTTATTACACAAATAATTTAAAAGTGAAAAATTTAATAAATATATACAAAAGTAATGAGTATTAAATAAATTCTATTTAAAAATTGAATAATAATAATAAAAATATTAAAATATTTGTCAACAAATCTTTATTATAGATTGTAGCATATTCTTTAATAAATATAATTCTTAAGTATATAATTCCGTAAAACCATCAATTAATTTTATTCATTAATTCGACAAAATAATTAAGTTTTAAAACAAGTGACTGGACCCCGGTTGATGAACTAACAATACCAATTGCCGATTTTGAGGGAGATGGGAGAGAGTGGGAGTTGGATGGAGGGGGGTGACGCAGTATAGAAACATTTGAGGGGTATGATCGCTGTGGTCACTTTTGAATTTGGTAGAGCCATAGAGTTAGAGAAAATAAAGATTTAAAACTTTTTATTTTTTTTTTTTTTATATTCTATTAAAGAAATCAATTGTAATTTCTATACTATACTACAATTATATAGAGAGCATTTTTTGAAATTATTGAATATATTCATACTTTTTGCATTTTTCTCTTATGTTTCTAAGTAATAAAATCTTTAAACTATGATCTTTTTCTTCATTTTTGAATTTTGAAAGTTTTATAAATTTTCTTTTTATAAGTAATTAAAACAACGCACTCTATAAATTTATATTAATTAAACTTATGAGGTTAGGTTTATTAACTATTTGTTTTCATTACCTTGGAGTTCCATTAACGTTGAGTTTGTTGACCTGGCTTGAAGCTCGAATCGCCTCTATTTATGTTTACTCGAAAACCAAGTAAACCTTTCTTTTTTCCAAGAGAATGTCAGCTTAAAGCCGTTAAGATTTGTTAAGTTTTTGAAGTGTTTCCTAGATTCTACGATAACTCACTTTTATTTCTTTCTTAGGTTTTCTATGTCTTTCATCTTATAAGGATCCAGTTTATTGAAGAAAATAACTATATTTACAATCTCCAAACCAAATTTGTAAAATATTAATATTTAATTGATTTTTTTTTTAAAACTTATTTCAACAGTTATATCAGGTTTTATCGAATTTATTCTAATATCAAATTTATATCGATAGTAAAGAATTTCAATGGCCAGGATAGGTTATCTATTTCAAATTTTTATTATATTACTTTTATGAGTCTTTACTATCCTCTACTAATTACTTTTGCACCGAGAATAGGGATTATTTTAATATAATCCTCTTTTATTTATTTATTTATTTATCTCATCTAATTTTTCAGTCAAAAGATCTAAATACCAATAGTCCTTCCAATACGGGTATTTTTGAATTTAAAAAATTAATTCATTTTTCTTTTGATTCATCCATTTGCAAATGATTTTGATCGACATCTGTCCACTCCGTGGGGATTTGTCAAAAATGGCACTCTTTATTTCCCATAAAAATCTTATAAGTTATATTTTTTATCTACTCAACTTTGCATTTTGCTATTTGCAGATTCAACGCATATCACTTGTCAATCATATAATAAAGTCTAAAAAAAAGTAAATTAATCGCTTAACTAATTTCAAATTCACGCCATTTTGATTATTTAATTTTATAATTGTTGAATATATACACTATTTCAACCCGTTGGTGACCAAATTTTTTATTTTAATTTTTTTTTTCAGTTTTTCATTAGATATCATGTAAATAAATATAGAAAAAAATATATTTTTACAAAAAAATATTTTTGAAAGGGTTTTTGATGTATAAAAATAATTGTTCCCATTTGGGAACGCTGGTCATTCAAGGAAGTAAAATAAAGAAATGTATTTATAAAACATCAAATTTTTTTTTTATTATTTAGAATTATAAAAAATTATAAACATCAAATTATGTTTTTAAAATTATAAAAAATTAAAAACATATAGGTTCCCAAACAAAGAAAAAATTTTCTTCCACTTTGTTCATGGATCGTACACCTCCATTTGGTAACAATATCCTGTACAAGCCATAAACCACTGCTTTAGTACAAATCTAACAGGCTTTCCTTGAATAAACTGGTGTCCAAAATATCGTAACATTTTTTTCATCAATTTTTCAGAAAATATTCAAAATTTCATGAAATTATCATTCAATTCTATTTAAAAACTTAATTTATATTTCTTATTTTGATTTATATTTATATTGTGTGACTAATTAAAAAAATATATAAGTTGATCATGCCATCCAAAATAAATAAACTAAAATAACATCATATAACAGCCAAAAGACCAGCGTTCCCAAATGGGAAGAATTTATTTTTTGATGTTTTGTAAAATTAAAATGAAATTTTTTTATTTATTTGAACTAATTATAACTACTAGATAGTAAATAAAAATAAATTTATAAAAACAATAAAACAACGATACCTTATCATGAATTTACATATGTTTAAAAATTTTACTATTAGAGGAGGTGGTTGTAATATGGAACCCCATTTTATTTTTCGTGAATTGAAGCTCATCTAAAAGTTGTGTTCTCTGGGTACAGTGTAAAATGTTTTTATTCATTATTTTCCTATTGACATCCAGGTACAATACCACAACTAATATTACTTACACGACGTAGTGGCACTTTTTTTGAAAAAAGTGAAAAAACGGTTCAAGATAAAAGTGTTGATAATATGGAACCTACTGTGTTGGTAAAATGGAACCCTAGTAAAAATCAGTCAGACAGCAATTATTTGAAAAAAACATTTATTATTCAAAAATTATACATTGACATATATGTATGTAAAATTTAACCGTAATAAAATTATAAACAGAAATCACAAATGTAATTCTTTTTCTGCACCTGCGCATTCTGAATGGGCCCACATTTGACACATTAATGCTTTTCTTGGCATCTGAAAAATATGTGGAATAAAATTAAAATAAATAAATAGTGCTAAAAAAACATAATTAAATGTTTGTCTAAAATACGGAACCTTGTCTGTATTATAGAACTCGGTTCCATATTAGCATCACGGCAAGGGTCCATATTACAGAAATCGCCATTTAAAAAAAATGCACTTGCTATGAACTGAATATAAATTTATATCAAATTATTTTCAGCAATATATTTAATAATTCGTTAATAAATTAAGGCACATTCATAAAATTAATAAATTATTAACAATAGTAATAATTATAAATAGTTTTACTTACCTTAAAAAAAGTTTTTTAAAATTGAAAACACAAAACATTTAAACTGAATGACAGTTATCAAACAACTAACCGCCATTTCAATTTTTATGGTAGATTTTGGTACTAGAGAATCAATTCCACTTATTGTTAAAAAAGTGCAGCACGTTATAATGAACGAAACAAAGGGGTTCCATATTAAATACAGGTTCCATAATACAACCACCTCCTCTACAAATTTAAAATTACTAATTTTTCAAATATTTTTTTGTTTATGTACAAGCAAGTACTAATAACTTCTGTAGCTATCAAATATACTTTTAAAGATAGATTATAACATGAATACACACTAGCACAAATTTGGAATCAAATTTAACAGTTTACAAACCTATTTAGATTTTTTCTGTTGTTCCCATTTGGGAACGCTGGCTACAAATAGGTTTTAATTTTAGTTATTTAAATTGAAATATTATATTTTGTCTTATAATCATAAAAAATAAAAAATGAAAAATTAATGAAATGATAAAATAATGATATTTTTTTCAAATTCAAATAATTTAATATACATGGACTTTAATAAAATTTGTTATTGGTCATATCTTTTTATTATGAATAACTAAACTGAATATTTTCAAATGAAAGTTTTCTAATAATTTTAAAACATGAATAGTTTTTTTTTTTTTTTTTTATTATTAAAAATAAAAAAATAAAATTCAAAGGCAAATGTTCATAAACTTCTTGTATAAAAATTGAAAATAATTTTTTTAAACTTTCTCTCATCTACCTTAACAATTCAAATTATAATCATTATATAGGAATTCAGATACAAATATGTATAACAATATTTTAATTATCAAAAAGTATTTATTAAGTATTGAATATGATAAATTGACTAGACTTACTAAATTTTATTGATTATATATATATATATATCTACACAATTTTAATAAATTTAACTTTGAACTTTGAATCGAGAAAAAATTTAAATATTTTCTTATTCTCAATATTTTTCATAAGAATTTGTTGAAGTCTTAAGAAAGATAGGATAGAGAGTAGATAGCAAGATATGGGAGTAGGGAATGGGAAAAAGATGGTAGGAAAAGCGTCGCTTTAGGATACCACACATCGTTGGGATATTTGGGCGTGGAGAATCTCCTGGTCTTTGTTTGGTCTCTCGCATTTCTAGACAGCCGTGCAAAAGGATAGAAGGGAATTTAACTCAAGAGTAGGATAGAGAGAGAACAAAAGAGAACTCTCTATCTCCCATTATCCCAACTACTTGGTCGGATTTATTAATAAATAAAATACTATCAAAGCCAGTAAGAAAAGAATTTCAGAAATCCCCTTAAATATTATTGGAAAAATATTCTAAGATGACAGAAGGTGATGGAGTAGGGTGTAGCTTCACGCCTTGGTTTATTCCCTGTGGAAACAAGTAAAAATAAATTGACCCGGAATTTGTGGCGAAAATCTCACGTTTCCAATTCATTACTTCTATTCATATCGGATGCGCAAAAACTGGTAGGTTTACACTCCCTCGTTTTCATATTTCCAGTTAGATATGCAATCTAGATAAATAGATAAAATTTATTCCTCTCCCCTTTTTGCAAATATTTCCCAAACAAAAACTGTGATTATATGTTGATAGGGTAGTGGAAAGCCTCTAATCAATTATCAACTCAACTAAGCTGATTTTATCTATCTTATATATTTATTTTATTAGATTTATATGTATATATACTTACAAGACATTAATTTTATAATGAAAAGTTAAAATTAAAATTAAACTCGAGATAATTTTTTTTTTTGTTGTACTTTTTACATTAATGAATGTATTATTATTAATATTATAATTTTTTTCATTCATTCTTGAATGTTAAATATATAAATATACACATTTAGACTATACAAATTAGATACTAACTTAATAAACTAAAAATTATTTTTATTTTTACAAACTTAATATTTAAAAACGGTAATAGTAAGATTTTTCCTCATAGTTTTGTAAACAACAAAAAAAAAAAAAAAAAAAAATAAAAATGACACCATCAGAAGTAATGTACAAAGATTGATAAAAACAAAATTATAAAGTTTGGTGATAAAAGATTTAGAAAATATATTTGCCAATATGATTAAGTAACATTTAATTAATTAAATTTTATTATATTTTTTATGAAAAAATGATTGACATTTATTTTTGTTTTTATAAATTCTAATTAAAATCCTAATAACTATTGTATTTTATTTTAATTTAATCAATAAATTATAATATTAAAAGATGCTATTACCGAGTTTCGAGTTATTATCACAATTCATTGAGAGATTTGAGTCTTGACTTATCGGCGCCCATTTTGGCGCCATTTTTAAAATAGTAATTTAAGAGGATTCCCCCTTTAATATATATATTATTCATAGGGAGATTAAATTAGAAACATCACTCCGTACTGATTATTTTATATAATTATTATAGTTTAACTCTTACCCTTATATATATAATTGGTAAAAACATGCATCTACAATTATAATTTTTATTATTATACTGATGTTTTTATATAATGTAAAATTACTTAAAATTCATCAAAATTAAAAAACAGTTCAAGTTATACAGTTTTATCATATATTCTGGATTTTATTTTGGAAAAATTTCTAATCTTTATGTGAATATAGATAAAAATTATTAAAAAATTTTCAATATGAAAAATTAATTCGTTAACGAAAAGTTTTCATTTGTAAGATAAAAGAGATATTGGCTTTAGTTACACATATTTTCAAATGTAACAAAGGAAAGAAAGAGAGAGAGAGAGAGAGAGTTTAAAAACTGGATATTTTCAAACTTTTTAATATCTCCAATATAACATATTTTAAACAAGGTATTATTTGTTTTTTAACAATGTATCTGAATACCTTTTGTCGAAAATCTGATCATTATTTAGGGTCACCATCTAATTAGAAAGGATTTTTGCTGGCAGTACATAAAAAGCGAAGAGGACTAAGAGAGTGATTTTTTCTTTGAAATGATGTTACCTTGGTGATATGATTGCCTGTAAGGGGAAATTGATGAAATTATTGATAATATATATTATATATATATATATATGAGTCTGTTGTATAAGAAGAGTATAGGGGAAAAGAGTACCTTCTTTTTTTCTGAATTGGGGCTGCTGGGGAGACTAAGGGATAAGGTGGAAGCGCAATCTCGAAGGGAGGAAACCTTTTCACTTGTGCTTTGCCAGGTTGAGCCGCTCACGCAAACACATAAACATCCTCTCTCTTTTTCTCTCACATATATACACATATATATACACCTACACACACACTATATATATATAAAGACTTTTCATTGGGAGTCTAACTTTGTTGAACTCAATTGAACCCTTGGAAAACTTTATTTCAACATTTTGAGAGGCTTCTTTAATTATAAACACGACCAAATATAATATAATATCCGATATAAAATTTTATAAAATATTTAGTGAAGAATTTTAAAAGGGAAAAAAATACTTCTATTATAAAACTTCAATAGATATTAATTCATCAAGTTTATAGAAGGGTTTCTTTATTAATAATTAGATTTACCTTAATTTGAATTTTTTTCTATATTCAAAAAGAAAAGAAAGATTTTTCAATGCTTATTCAAAAATATGAATTTTGTCGTTTTTTTTCAATGAGAGAGAATTTTATAAATATTTCTATTAAATAGCATAAATTTACCGAATCATTCATTAAAGTATTTGTTTGTTTTAATAATTAATTCTTTTCATAAAGTAAGTATATATTTTTTAACTCTTGAATTTCTAATTTCGAATATGAAATTAAGCAAAATTAATTAGATTAATTATCTATAAGCATTAATGTATATAAATACATTTTATTACAATACAATATAAGTAAAGGATAATAGAATTATGATAAATAATGCATAAGACATGAAAATGTGTTCCAAAACTTTAGAATGCAAACTTTTATTATGATTTATGAAAAAAACTAACCCTATATCTTACATAATATGAATAATTCACATATAATCTTTAATTCTCATTATTATATATTTGTTTAACACTACACTGTACGAGGTCTGTTCAAAAGAAAAGGTGAATTTTGAATTATTTCGAAAAGTATTTATTTATTTATCAATATTCATTTTATCTAATTCAAAGTTAGTCTCCTAAGATATAATGCATTTATGCCTATCGTCGAAATACTTCTGAATGGCTAGCAGCTCATCCGACTTTATCTCATCAATTGTGGCAAAACACTTTTCTTTCATAAGTCTCTTCAGTTTTGAGAATAGGAAAAAGTCGCAGGGAGTCAAATCTGTTGAATAGAGAGGTTCAGGCATCATTACGGTGTTGTTTTTGGCCAAAAATCACGAATAAGCAATGATGTGTGAGTTGGTGCATTATCGTGATGCAGAATCCATTATTTGTGTTTCAACAATTCCAATCGTTTGAGCCGTATTGCTTCACGCAAACGTTGCATAACTTCCTTGTATTATTCCTTATTAACACTACGACCTGTTGGCAAGAATTCATGATGCACCACGCCATTGTAATCGAAAAAAACAGTGAACAAAACCTTCACATTTAATCAAACTTGGCGTGCTTTTTTAAATCGCTTGCACCACTTATAAACATTTTTTTGAGACTTGCCAAATGCCATAGTCAACATTTTAAGTACGTTGGAGCACTTTATTACATTTGTAACGCAAAATTTAATAAAGATTCTTTAAAAAATCGAAGAAGATACTAAAACATGACTAACTTTTCCAGTTTCCAAAATTTTGATATTCAATTGTACACAATCCGCGAAAATTAAAAATTCTCCTTTTCTTTTGAATAGACCTCGTATATATTTACTTAAAATATCCGAGAAATATTATTATTTATAAATTCATATTAAAAAGACAATTTAAAATTAAATGAATACAATAATATTAAGTTTAATATAATGTTATTCACTAATTATCGTCATTAATGGCATATCGGGTCCATCAATCATCCTGAAAAGACCTGCATTGCCGCTACCAAACCTCACTTACTTATGATAACCAAGAAAAGTTATAGATGCTTCATTGAATGAATCTTATGTATCCAACTTTTCGTTATTATCATCTGTTTTTGTTTGTTTTGAAATTTGCTTCAAAAGAGGATTGGGTTTTTAAAATGGTGTAAAAAAGGGCTCTCATTTTATTCAAATAGAATGATTGGATTCATAATAAATAATGTTTCAACACGATTGAACGTAAAAAAATGAATTTATTTTCCTCAGCCTAATTTTAAATTAAACCTCCCTATTATTTTCAAGATTATTTTATTCTATATCTATATCTATATATATTTAGATAGATAGATAGTATAATATAATAAATGCAAATGTTAATAAAAATACAGATTTTGACGAAAAATGAAAATTAAATTATATTTAAATATTCTTTTATAAAAAAATCTGGAGTTCTCCACTCGACTATCTCGCAAATTTGAATTAAATTAAATAACATATATTATATTTATATTAAATTTAATTAATTAAATTATAAATCAAAATTAATAAATAATATTTATTAAACCAGCGCGTGTTTGGTTCTTTGTTGATGGAACCACGTCACGTGTTGGCGCGTGATTTGCAGTGATAAAAAATTAATTCCTGTACTTTCAGCGATTTTTTTTTCAGCTAAAATTTTATATCTTTAGCAGTTTTATACAATTTTTAAACATGTGTAAAAGGGGGTCGCGTATAAAAATTCTGGGGTCGCGAGAGATTTTAGTGTCAAATATTTAAATACACGATTTTGTAACATCTAGAATCTAGAAATTATATATACAAATACATACCTAGATTCTAGATGTGTATTTGTGTATTTTTGTATTTAGATTTATATGTATTTATATATTGTTACCTAATAAACAAATCATCAGAAAATAATTATATATGTTTCTTTTATATTTATACGTGGTCGCCAGGAAACTCGAAATCATAAATGGGGTCGCGAATGAAAAAACTTTAAGCCCTGTTCTAGCTCAAACCGTTTTTCCGTAATCTTGTCTACATACACACACACACGCACACATTTTTCTCAATCTTGGTGAAAATGACTTAGGGACCTTCAAAACATATAAATACATCAAAATCTCCACATCGAAAATTTTCATTATCGCAATACTATATCTGAGATAGTAAAAATACAGAATACTAGAAACAGAAGAATTTGATAAATTTGTAAGATTTTTTTAAAAATCATATTTATTAAACCTAAATGAGAAAATATCTAAATAATTATTAATTTTCTTTTAGTTTTCACATAAACCCACTATTTACATGACAAAATGACCTTATGTAAATCTGATGTAAAAAGCTCTACTTTAATACAGAGTAGAATGTATAACTCACATAAGAGGAGTTTATATATCATCTTATGTATTTTAAATAAACTATTTATTTGTATTTATTACTTCTCTTGTATCAATAAGTAAATAATTCAACTTTTTGAAAGTTAATTTGAACAAACAAAAATATTCATTTCAAAAACAAAGATAATTTGGTTATTTATTTAGATTTTAAATGACTAAAAAGAAAATAATTATATTATTTCATTTAAAATTTGATAATTAATTTTTAACTTATTAATACATAAATATTACATTGTACGAATGTAATATTTATTTTTCTAAGATATACTTATCCATTCATTATTAAATGAATATATATATTATATATATATATATATATATATACACATATTATGAACATAATTTATATTAGAGGGTTAGGTAACTTGATTATATGGCTATAGGGAATTATTAAATTTATTAGATAATCATAGGAGTAATACCGTAAATGTTTATGTATGTTATACTAAATTATGTAAATTTCCGTGTATAGCAATGATTGCCTCTTATCTCTCTCTCTCTACCTTGGGTTATCCATGATACAATACTGTTTATAGAGTTGCTTATATGCTTTGGAAACAGCCTTTGTAGAAGACAATCATAAATAGTTAAACTTTAAGGTAAATATTAACTTTTTATTTTAAATAATCCATATAATAATTTTTAAAAATTAAACGAATAGAATTATTGAAATAAGAACCGTCCCTATAATTTTGTTTAAAATATTTAATTACTTTCATTATAAATAAATTATCAATTTATTTACATAATTTTGAAAACTTTTATTCATCATTCTGTTAGAAAAAAATATTGGGATGAAGGTATTTCAGAATTTTATAAAAATTAAAATTTTATCAACAGATTGGTGCGCCTAATGTATGCAACCCATCAAACTTCTTTGTATAGATTTGCCATATACATCAGGATTATTTCAATAAGGATGGTTACAAAAATTTGAAAAATGAATAATCAATATAGATTAATTCTTAAATATTTAATCATGTTTCATCTAAATCATATATATATTTTGATTAAACTAAAAATAAATTTAATAAAAATTTATATTCACAATTGAAGGGTGGTTGAAGCTTTTAAGACTTACAAATTTCATTAAAACTCTACAACTATTATGAGCCTGTGAGGTTTAAGTGCAGAAGAGATTCTTATTAATTCGAGGTTAGAAGCTTAGTATAATGGCCTTCGAAGGGCGGAAGGATGAGAAGAGGAGGAGGGGGGGTTTATCATGCCAGGGCGGGCGTTAAACCCCCCATAAAACTACATATTAAATGTCATACGGCCCTTTATTAGGGTCGGCCAAGATATTAGAATCCCCTACTAAGCAGTATTTGTTATATCTAACTCTATATATGTATTTATATACCACATGACGTGTGTCAGAGTATATGTGTGGTTGGATGTGAGGGTAAAACGACTAAACGAAATTTTATTAAAGGGATTCTTTGTCTCGGTTGGACAGGGATGATTCATCAAAGACACAAATTCATTTGGGATAAGAAATAATTATCTTTTAAGCCAGAAGCTTAGCGATGCTTTGGGGATGCAAAGCGTTTCCCGATCTTTCTTTCGAAATGTAAACTAACTAAAGAAAAGAAGAAATCATACCTAAAAAAAGAAAAGAAAAAATATTTGAAAATTATTATTATTATTATTATAACTATATATATAAATAATATTTATTTTGCATTACAGTAAATTAATTTTGTTTTATAATTATAATTTTAATTTTATTTTTCAATAATAATAATTTGTAATATTTATTAAAAATTGTGTTTGCAATTAATATTTGCTTATCATTGTTCTCTAAACCTGTTGCAATCCAATCGGTGATACCTTTAGGCTTTCAATTCAATCAATATGGTGAGTCAGTCATTATATTATAATTGAAAAAATTTGAAAAATGATATTTAACCAAGTTCAGATTGTTTAACATTTCATTTATTTTGCAAGTAGTTGTTATTCATCTATACATTGAATTTTTAAATTTTTTAAATACATAATTGAATTTTTGATTCTAAAAAATCAAACTATTAAATCTTAATTTAATTAATTATGAAATTTAATACGAATATTAATCTCTTTGATAAAAATTATGTTCTATATTATTTTTAAAGTTTAATACTTTTCTTTAAATTGGTTGTAATTTAAAACTTTTGTGTGTGTGTGTGTGTGTGTTTTACAGATAGAAGAATTTTCGCTAAATTAAACAATTTTAACAATTCAGTAAAAAAAAAAATTTAAAAAGAATTTTCATAACAAGTATAAAAAAGAGAAAGATAAAAAATAAGTTATTATTATATAACAAATTTCTGTGGAGTAGAAAATAATAAATGTTTATTTTTTGAAAAAAAAAAAAAACATTTTTAAATTAAATATAAATAATAAATTATAGATTTTTTTTTGTTAAATTTTTATTCTTTTTACTAAAAGTTAAGTAAGTATATCAAATAATAGCTCACACACATATATTACCTAATATTTTATAAATTAAAATATCGTCTAAATTATATATAGGTTAAAAATTATCTATAATCAATTAATATCGTGCTCTTCAGTTCAATAATTTATTTTCACTTTTTATCCAAATGTCTATCTCCTGGCCGAATTTGATAATGGCCATAAAGAGACATGTTTTTATATAAAAGGGGTTGTTAAACATTTTATCTAAATACGAAAAAAAGAGAAAAGTGGGGTAAAAAAAGGACTGAATTAGAAAAGGTAGGGTTAGAAGAAGGAAAGGAAAGGGCAAAGAGGAAAGAGAAGGAGGACACATATTCTATCCTCTCTCTCTCTCTCTCTCTCTCCCTCAATACAATTAAATAAAATATTTCTCATCTATTTTGTTCTGTTTTATAAATTATTTAAATAGACTATCAAAGACGAGCACTGACAATATGATGTATATACTGTTTAAAAAACTGATAACAGTTTTTTTAAGGAAATTTCATTAATCACCTTTTCTTTGTTTTATTTCGGTAAACATGTTTTATTAAAAATTAATTATAATAGTATAAAATAAATTAAAAAATAAAAATAAAAATTAAAAATTATAAAAAAATTTATAAAAAATTAAAAATTATAAAAAAATTTATAAAAAATTAAAAATTATAAAAAAATTTATTTTATCTTGTTAATTAGCTCCAGTTTTTTTTAAAAAATATTCCCCAATTATTATAACTTTGAAGATTATCATCACTTCAATTACCTCTCTCCATAGATCATCTATTCAATTCCCTTCTCCTCTCTGTTATCTCTTATCTCCATGATCTTATAGGATATGATCGATTTCTCTAATTGGCTGACCACCCTCTGGGCCTTTTAACTGTTGACTTTGTTGTCCTAAATATCTTTGTTTCTTTCCCTATTAAAGACATATCCTTCAATTTTCATACCTCAATTATTATATATAATAATGATTACTATAATACTTCATTAAATCACAAATTTGTTTCCAAAGATTTGCGTACTATAAATAAATTAACTATAAATATTTGTTTTAATTTGATTTTATGAGTTGATAGTATTATTATTGGAATGTAAAAAATTTTTAAACTTACTTTATTAATAATGCATCATTACACCAAGAAAAGTTTGAGAATCACTGATCTACGAGGGTAATTCACAAAGTAGGTTGAAATTAAGACAAAACTAGTACAGGAAAATGTTTTTTATTATATACATTTGAAAGAGCAACTAAAATATTTCGACATAATCGCCAAAAAAGTTGAGACATTGATCGTAGCGATGAACGAGCTTCGAAATTCCTTCCTCATAGAAATCCGCCGCCTGAGTGTACCATAAGTTTTGTGCCAGGTGGGTACCAAAGCTTCTGACAGACCTTCACAAGGGTCAGCGAATGGCTGCCTCTTTGTCATTTTTGGAAGTCTACGAGTACCACGGTGATTCATTCCTTGATCGAATCGTAACGGGAGGCGAGACTTGGGTGAAACACGTGACGTGCCGTGAGTGACTGACTCAAGACTCAGGCGGAGGATTTCTATGAGGAAGGAATTTCGAAGTTTGTTCATCGCTATAACAAATGTCTCAACTTTTTTGGCAATTATATAGAAAAATAGTATTTTAGTTTCTCTTTCAAATGTATATAATAAAAAACATTTTCCTGTACTAGTTTTGTCTTAATTCCGAAATGTAACCTACTTTGTTAATTGCCATCGTATACTATTTATTAGTGTCTATAATTTATAATTAATGATTTCGTCACCACATTTTAATTGAATTGATTTATATTTGTAAAAAGTCACCAGTCATGTCTTTTTTAACCAATTAAAGAATCTTTCAGAGAAACAGCAGGTGCTCTACAAAAATTGATTGACAAAAACAAACAAACAAAAAAAATCATTAATGTGATTATAAATTATTATTATTATTATTATTATAAGAAAGATTAGGTTTTTAATTATATTAAGTAGGGAATTTTCAAATTATTCCAAAAATAAAATAAAAAAAAGGGAAATATAATATGAATGTAGTGATATAAAATATGATTTTTTTTTATTATTCCTTTCCATTGATTCTAAATATGAATATAAAAAAAAATATTCAAGATTTCTCTCTCTCTCTCCTTTATTTTATATTTATTTTTTTTCCAGATAAAAAAAAAACAAATTAAGGTAAAAATTCAATTTTCCTCGAACTAATTGGAAGTTTCCATCTGACGTTTTTTTATCCCTTGTTGAACAGAACGATACTGTCCGAGACAAGCCTTTTTATCAGTGGGGGTGCCGAGTCAAATTTAGTAAGGGAAGGGGTGCAATGTATGTGTAAAACGTCATTACATGCTCGCGCCACCTATGATTAAAGCGATGCTCTCCACTCGGCCAATCGAATTAACAAGCAGAAGCCTCCCCAACGCCTCGCTTTAGGCACATATGACACAAACACACCGTCCATCTCATCATTAGAATTAATACATTATTAAAAATTTGTAAGTTTGATTCCAATCAATATTAGAAACTCCTAACAAATAAATCAATTTCTTATAAGAAACTGTATTCCCCATTCAACTAAATTCATAAATTTTTATTTTAAAAAATATAATTTTTTTTTCTTTTCTAAATTCTAATTCAGAAATAGTTTGTCTTTATTTTTGTTCAGACAATTCAAAAAAATTTTTCAACATGTTTAATTTGTTATTAATGAAGTTAGTAAATTTCATATTTTTATTGTGAATGTTTTAAAATTGTTTTATTTATACTTATTATTTATGTTTTCATAAAACTACATCGGATAATGTAATGGCAAAACAAATTTTGATAGAAAACATTAATTAATTAATAATTAAATATTTAAAAAAAAATTTTTATTGGTTCATAAATCGTACAATATGCTAGGTATGGAATATCAAACCAATATCCACCTGATTGTAAAATAAAGGCATCCATAATGTTTGATTGTTTCCAATGAATTTTGGTCGATATATTCAGGTATCAACAGGATAAGTTTTTTTGTTGAAAACAGTAAATATAATGTTCACTATCTCAACATATATTAATCATGTAATTGAACGCTATTGAATGTTTTTTTTTTTTTTGCAATTTTTTTAAGTGTAATGTTAGGCCAGAACTACTCAAATCTTGACAAAATGGTTGTGGAAAAATTTCAAAAAGTGTCCGTATGTGTCAGTAGGTCGTTATTTACTCAATATCCTATTCCGTACTCAATCATATATCGTACATACGATATTTATTAAATCAATAAAAAAATTTAGAATATTTATAAAAAAATCTTATTCTGGATAATATTTGGGACACCCTATTCTATGTATACTTATATAATAAGGAAATTAATATATAATAATATATAAAAAAAAATACGAAATAATTACTTTATAAATTTTATAAGAAGAATTTTGGAAATTTAATCTGAATTTTTCTTTAATTAATTTTTTATAATTAATTAAAGAAATTGAAAACAATTAAAAAATAAATAATAAAATAATAATTAAATAATAAAGACTATAAAATAGTTTAAAGGTAAGCTATTAAAAACACTCGGTTTTAAGTTTCAAAATAAATTTTATTAAATTTTATGATCATTTCAACAGTTATGTCATTTCTCAGAAGCTTGGTTATTGTCTAATTATCATTATTATTATTCAATTTGCTCAGTTTCTTTAATAAATTGAAAATTTTTAAAACAAATGTTAAGGTTCAATTTCCAAATAGATACAATTTTTACGAGAGCTGTTAGTCCAATTTTTAAATCCAATTAATAAGAATTTTATCTGAAATCAAAGAACATAATATATCTAGAAATAAAAGAAATACTTAAATATAATACAATAAAAAATATTATTAAATATATCGTGACAAAATTGTTGTTATTAATTTAATTAAAAAAAATAGTGAAATAAAAATCATGAATAAAATTAATTTTTTTAAAAATCTTCGATTATATATATAAACACATTTGACTACTTTTATATTTAGAAATAATTCGGATTCAATCATACAAATTAACAAAATACAAAAAAAAAAATTAAAATTAAAATATATATTTTATGAAAATATTCAAATAAATCCCATATATTAAGTAAAATAAATATTAGAATAAATTAAAAATTATACAAATTCTCAAAATAATACAATATTAATTGAATTTTTGAAAAATTTAGAGAACTGATTGAATGCATCAATCATTAATCGAATTTAAAAAGGAAAGGAGAAATAAAATGTCATCAATTTCAGCCTTTATTGAATATTGAATATAATTTTTTTTTTTTTTTTATTTATTAAGAAGCATATTTATTTCCCTTTTAAAAAATTAGGGATATAGTAACATAATATATAAGAAACGTTTCACGATTGATGAACTAATAGAAAAATACAATTAAGTAAAGTTCAAATAATAGAGGGGAACATTCAAATCGAATTGAATTTAGTACCAGAACAAAAATACATTTAAGCTGGCTCATTTTACTCACACATCAACACTGGGGATAGTATTCTCTAATATGAACGCGCTTGGGTATTGTGAATTCAATTTTCCTCCCCCTTCAGCGCCTCCTCTCTTTTTAGGACCAGCTCCCCTAAAATGGGGTGGGCGTGATCACTCCGATAGCCCCTTTCAACAGCATCTATCACTTGGGTTTAAATTGCATTTATTATTATGTTGATTCTTTCGTTCGTTAATTATTAGGTGACATTTACAAAAAAATGTGTTTTATTTCTATCAAAGGGAGGCTTTTAAAAAGGAATCGGTTGGCTCATTGAAACATGAATAGTTCTTTTTTTTTTGGACTCTGATTCTTCCATCAATCATTTCTAACAAAAATAAATTGTTTATTAAAGAATATTTTTAATTAGATTTTTTTTTTTTTTAAATTATTTTTTTACATTTTTTTCCCCTTTTAATTTTTATTTTGACAAAACATAAAAAAAAAAAATGATTTTTTTAAAAAACGCCTACAAAGCGTTACTCCTTCCTCTCCGGGTATCAATTTGACATTCTTCCCTCTGTTTGAAAAAGGCAATAAGCGGAGATGAGGGGATTGGAAATCGAATTGTTTGAATAGTCGATTCTATCTTTGAGAATATTGGATGACGTAAAAATCTCTCACTTTCTTGACTTTTTTTTTTTTTTTTAATGACAATCATTTATAAAATGAATAGAAACCATATATATGATAATAATATTATATTAATTTGATTATTTTTTTAATATAACCCAATTAGCAAGGGTTAATATTTTAAATTTATTTAGATATGTATTAGTGAATAAATTAAAAGAATTAAAAAAATGAAATTTACTTTTATTACATTGAGAATTTTGAATAGTTATCAGAATAACGCTTGCTTATTTAATGTTACATATAAATTTATTTATTTAAATTTTTCCATAAAAGTGCTAATAATCTTCTTAAATCTTAAATAAAATTTAAAATAGGCTTAGCTATTGAATATAATAATTTCCGATATAATTATATTTATAGTTGGAAAATTAAAAAAAAATTTAAAAAATATATAATTTTTTCTCAAACTCATTTAAAAATCTCTTAAAAAAAATAATACAATTTGATTGCTAAATATATTATATATTTATATATATAAACATTTTATTTAACTAATTTTTCTTATAAATTAACCATTATTTATTTATCATTACGATTTTATAAACAATTTGATAAAATTAGATGAAATTTCTATCGTCAGCTTTTCCTATAGAAAATAAATGATATTCATCCCTTCAAGCTTTAATAAACAGAAAGTAAACAGAGCAATGAATTCAATTCTTTCAATGTAAAGCCATAAATACATCTACAATTGCTTAACTATGTATAATTAACAAAAACTCTTTAAAAGTACAATATAATAAATATTGTTATTAGTACAGAGTACATTTTATAGAAAGTTCATTAATTAAAAATTTTTATTATATGCTATATATCGAATAAATTGAAATAAATACTAGAACTTGTGAGATAGCATTTCCTTTTATTGACATTGTGTGATTTATAATTTATTATATTTAAATAATTGTACTATAGTCTTAAATTAATTTTAACAACTTTTTGAAAAAGTACTATAAATATATATTATAAACTTTAGATAATAACAATTTTAATTTTATCAAAGTATAATTTATATAGTAATAGTCAATAGCCTTGACATTCATCCTGTGGTTCCTGGGCCTGGTAAAAGAGTATATCTCTGACTAATATCTAAACAACGGAGTACACCCAACCACCGGTATCAAAATTGACAATCTACTTGATAAAAAGTAGCCTCATCGATTAAAAAAATCAAGACAAAGGTCGAGAAGACGCGTTCTACTGATCATGGAACACCTTTACCCCGCTTAGGTGACAATCAACTTGATAGGATATAGGATTCACAAGTCAGAAATTTTCATTTATATTAATAACTTCGACATGCTCAAAGGGCTAGTTCTAAGCTACAAATTTAATCTTGGGGAGGAGATAGAGGGATCACAAATTTAATATATAATAAATAATTAAAAGGTAAAATACGAATATGTATATACCGATAGGTAGATTTATGTCAAAATTGACAATAATAAAAAAAAAAAAATAAAATTAATTGGTAAAGAACAAATTGAAATTCATTTTAATTTGAAATTATAAAAAAATAAATATTAACGAAATAAAATTAATTTTTATTTTGAAAATAATATAATATATTATACATTTATACATTAATACTCTTAACCTTTTGAATTAATTTTAAAATTAAAAGTCTGTTATCATCATTTAATCACTTTGATAAAGACAATAATAAAGTTAATGAATTGTTTTTAATTATATCAGTTTTTATTTAAATTTAATATATGTAAGAGTTTTTCATTCCATTATATTAATGAAAAATAATATTTATAAGTAATATTAATTATAATTAAATATTTTTTTGTAATAAAATTCTCACTTTTTTGCCGACCGACAATAGAAAGGGAGGTATTGTTTTCACACCAAATTTCTCATGTGGAGATTTTTACATATCTCCACGGATCATGCATTTTCTTAACAGAAAAAAGTATTTTTATCAAGATGACTGTCCGTCCATCTGTCCGTCCGTCCCTATAGATGAATGCAGCTTGAACAGCTAAACAGATTTTGATAAAATTTGGTATATTTACTTAATGCATCAGTATGATGAAATGATTAACTTTTGGTGTATATCCGGAAACCGGAAGTGGTAGTATTACCGCTCGACGATAGGAAAGGAAGGATGATTTTCACACCCAATTTCACATGAGGAGATTTTTTACCTATCTCCACGAATCATGCACATTGTTTTGCTTTTCTTCCCGGGAAAAATCATCTTCATTGGTTTTTTCTTAATTTTAAATTATATGACGACACCCAGCCCTTCATGACGTCACAGCAAGAGCCTCCTTATATTTTATAAATAAAATAAAATTAAAAATATTTATGTTATATCCATATTTGTTTTTTATTGCATTAATAGATATATTAAAATTATTTGAAATTGTTTCTGTAGCTGGAAATTAGTTTATTTCAAATCGTCGGTCGTTCTGTGCCTGGCCACAGGTCAAATTATTGTCTTTCTAGTTTTATCTTAATTTTTTAAGATGCCAAGATTTTGTATCATTTATTGAAAGAAATGTTTTAGTCATTTATTATTTTATAGACTCTTCGATTGTGATTAAGAACTTTTATTTCTAATGGAATGGAAATTCAATTTCATACTATTCTGTTAAAATTTATTTACTATAAAATTTAAAATATTTTCTTTACGACTAGATTACTTCAATATTAGTTTAATAGAAAACTTTGTTTTGTAATGTAAAATATGAAGAATAATTGATTAAATGGAATAATTGGCAACCGGTTTATGTGTGGCTGACTATACCATATATCACAACATTTTCTCTCTATAGACTCCTAATTAACCTGGCCCTCTTTTCTTTCTCCTAGGCAGCCGTCTCTCATATTTCCGCTCTACGCCTTCATTCCATTAGGATCGCACAGTTGGATGAGGAAAGGGCTGGGGATCAACCGGAAGGGATGTATGAGAGAGGAACCAGAGGCTTGAGATCGAACAAGAGCGTAAAGAGGGAGGGTCCAAACTTCAGACTAGAAATAAACTCTATCTTGAGTAGTGGTGGTGGTAGTGGTGGTGGTCATTGTCCCCTCAAAGTCAACAAGTCGTTCGTTCGTGGTCGACGTTTAACGATTGCACTCTCGATTTTTAGATACGATTCTTTTACAATACTTATATAGGTACATACATTACCTGTAATTCCATACAATCTTGTCCAAAAAAAAAAACAAGTAAAATATTTTCTATAATCTAGCAATTATACTAGAAATTTCCTTTGAATATTTAAAAATATTCTAATTAATTTTTTATTTATACTTATTAAGTATGAAGGTTTTAAATTAACTTACATATCTAAGTAATTTAGGGTTCAGTGGTGAAAGCTTAGACGCTTTGAATATTCATTGAATTGATATTTTTTTATAAAGTAACGAATATACATATATATATATATATATATATATATATATATAAAGCCAATTAACTGTCTTATTTATCAACAACCCCGTGAAAACATCTACCCTTTCATGGCTGTGGGGACAAAGCAAGGGTAACATAATGTTTTAGGGTTGATGGAAACTCTGCCAAATTAACATCTCATGGGGTGAGGTGATAAAGACACAGGAAACAAGGGAAAATTGCAAAAATAAGTATTTTTTTATTTGAAATCAAAATATATATTACTTTAGTACAAAAATCATTGGAAAAATGTGAATATATTTTATAACAATAATTTAAAATATTATAAATTTAATAAATTAATGATATTTGATGTATTAAAAATAAATAACTTAATTATTTATGATCTATAAAATTATTTCTGAAAATTTTAATTAATCGAAACGAAATATAACTCTTCGTTTAAGAAATAGTTTATTTTCACCTGGAACTCTCTCTCTCTCCTTTCTAATTCATACTCTAGCATTTCTAAATTTTATTATTCTTGTATTAAATAAATAAATAAATAAATAAAAATAATTAATAATGATATTAATAATACTAATAATGTATGCATTGAATTATTAAAAAAATATATATTAATTAAAAGACAGAAAGATAAAATAAAAAAGAATAATTAATTGAAATATGTTTTTTCAAATTATTATTTATAAATACAATAACAAATATTATATATATATATATATATATATATATATTTCACAAATATCATCATTATATCTACCTTTTAGTCCAAATACTCTTAATTATTTTTTTTTTTTATCTTTTAACTAAATATATATAATTTCAAAATAATTATAATTAATATTATACAATTAGCATAATAATTATAAAATATCAATTGTTATTTTTCTTTTTCCTCAACTAATATATAATATTACAAGAAAAATAACATGATTTTAATTATCTTTATTTATTGATAGAAGATGATCCTTAGCTTGGCTCTACTATTTCATAGATTTTATTTTTATCATTCGATATCCCTTTTGTTCAATTGAAGAGTTGTCTCATTAACTTTTCGTTTTGTTTTGTTGGTTGTTTGCTTGAGTGATCGTTGAATCTTCCGGTGGTTGGAGATGATGGTGTTTTTTAAGACAATCGAGGAGGGTTGTTGACAGGGCTGTATTCCTCGTTAAACAGGGAAAAGGTTTTTTTCACTCAAGTGCTTCTTTTTTTTAAACGATGTTTAATTAAAAATGACTATCAGGAAATTTTTAGGAAAAACAATTTTATTTTATTTTATATAATAGCTGTTCAGGTCGTCTACGACATTCTTCCCATCTAGTCGGATGATTGTAACCCCCCCCCCCCCCCAAATACATCTTCCTTGATGTATTTTTCATTCTCAGTGATAATCTCCTGTTTATTATTTGTTTTATTTTTATATTTGCATTATTACTTTTAGAAGATTAATTTTTCTCCATTTTATTTTTAATTTTTAAAATTCTGTAATCATTAAGAATAATAATATTTGAGAAAAATTTAAATCGAGGTTACTATCGGGTAACACATGATAAATGGGCTTAGTGCGTAAAAATTATTATCATAGGGAATAAAAATTAATATATATAAAACAATTATTTTGCCTGTTATATGGTTGTGAAACATAGTCTATGACCCCGTGTGACGAGAGTAAATTTAGATTATTTGAGAATAGAATTCTTCGCAGCATTTATGGGCGACGACTCAACGAGGAATTGCAAGCATACCTCCAGACATAGAGATATAAAATCAAGAAGGTTGCATTTGACAGTACACGTGGCTAGAATGGGAGAGGAAAGGGTAGGAATAGGGAAGGGTATATTTGTGGGGAGAATGATTGGAAGATCAAAAACTCGGTGGGTGGACTATATAGAAAGGGACTTGAGAGAGAAGGGAGTAAGAAGGAGTTTATTTGGTTGTATCCCTATCCTAATAGGAACACTTAGAGAAATGTGCTTTGTTGCTGCGGCCAAGAACTTTTGAGTTCCGTAGAGTCACAGAAAGAGATAGATAAATTGATAGATTTATAATTTTATCTGAAAGTTAAAAAATAAAATTTAAAAATGTTTGAAAATGCAATTAACAGGGTATATTTTTTTCATATATAAATAGATGCTAAAGAGCCTTTGAAATTACATATTATAATTTTCGACAAATTTAACAAATCTTAAATAAAAAGTATTTTTACCGACCGACGATAGTAAGGGAGGTATTGTTTTCACACCAAATTTCACATGTGGAGATTTTTACATACATTTTTCCACGAATCATGCATTTTCTTAACAGAAAAAAGTATTTTTAGCATGATGTCTGTCCGTCCGTCCGTCCGTCGGTCCGTCCGTCTGTACGTATAGATGTGTACAGCCTGAACGGCTGAACGGATTTTGATGAAATATGGTATATTTACTTAATGCATCAGTGGGATGAATTGATCAACTTTTGGTGCAAATCCGGAAACCGGAAGTGGTAGTATTAGCGATCGACGATAATAAGGGAAGGGTTATTTTCACACAAAATTTCACATGAGGAGATTTTTTTATATATCACCACGAATCATGCACTTTGCATTGGTTTTATACTCGAGAAAAATCATATTTATTAGTTTTTTCTTGATTTAAAATTATATGACGTCATCCAGCCATTCATGACGTCACAGCCTGGTCTTACATATATATTATAAATAAAATAAAATTAAAAATATTTATGTTATATCCATATCTGTTTTTTATTACATTAATAGATATATTAAAATTATTTGGAATTGTTTCTGTAGCTGGAAATTAATTTATTTCAAACCGTCGGTCGGTTCGGGCCTGGTTCTGTCAATAATATGTAGATTAATTAATTTCTATAAGCTTCGAATTATTTATAAACTTAATGGATAAGTTAAATTAAAAATAGATATTGTCTATGTAGTTTATTAATTGGAATTCCACGCCTTTTAATTTTTATGATACATGTATATATACATATATATATACTTATTTTGATATTTTATTTGAATTTTGTCACGGTATCATCGTGATTATCTTCTTTTTCATGTTTTAATATGCTAATGGTCTAAAATAAATGTAAAGCTATTTCATAAATATTTTCAGTATATTACCAAACACCATTCTAGTTGTATATGATCAGGATTCACTATTTGATTGGGATAAAAAACGGCAAATGACCAAGTAGATGCTGAAATTTGGTAATTACGTCAACAGACCCAACTGCACCAATCACAAACAAATCACCCGGGGTAAACAACAACAATATTAAATTTAAATTTTAGATTAAAAGTTAATAATCTAAGAATATTTTTAATGATAATTTTGTACTTAAAGTTTCTTGATAATATCATTTATATTTGGTCATAAAAATGATTATGCTATTCTTATATCATCTTCTATATTTTACAGTTGTATTTTATTTATTATCATATATTCTAATTATAATAAAAAAAAATAACTAGTGTCTCCACTCGATTATCTCGCAATTTTAATTGGATTAAATAACACAATATTTTATATTTAAATTAAATTTAATTAATTGTAAATTATAAATTAAAATTAATAAATAATATTTATTAAATCTTTGTTGATGGCACCAAGTCACGGATTGGCGCGTGATTTTCAGTGTTAATAAATTAATTTTGGTACTTTCAGCGATTCAATCAAGCTGAAATTCTATATATAGGAGTTTTATACAATTATTAATCATGTGAAAAGCTATCAAACATATATCTTTATTTTTAAGGTCGCTTTAGAGGAAAAAAAATCAAAACGTTGTAGGTAATGACCCTCTTCCGGTTAAGCTACATTTCTCAAAAGTTGAAAGAAAACTACGAATTTTGAATAATGCCCTTATACCAAATTTCATGATTCTAACTCAAACCGTTTTTGCGTAATCTTGTCTACACACACACACAAAAACACACAGAGACATTTTTCTCAACCTTAGGGAAAATTATTCAGGGACCTTCAAAACGTATAAAAACATCAAAATCTCCACCTCGATAATTTTTGTGATCGCATACTAAGGTAATGGCACCAATAGATGACATTTTAAGCGCTCTTGTCGCTATTTTCTTTTATAAAACTGAAACTATACGTCTCACAAAAAAATCTTTTGGTTATTATAAAGCTTATCTTACCTGTTATCACCAGGATAAATATTTTAAACTTTTATATGAGTTTAAGAGGAAATATAATTTTTTTTCAAAGTAATCAAATGGCACCTATAGATGACACCAAAAATTTTGGTGGAACCTAATGATGACAATTATGGAAAGATGACATCTACTTTTTTTCACTTCGCTTGCTCTCTTTATCTTCAACTTATTTATTTACAAAGTAAAACATCTTTCCTACACCTTGTTGCTGCTTTAACTTTAGTTATAATAAAAAAATCAGGTTTCATATAATGATACATTCGATATATTTATTGTGATTGATTTTATTTTTAGCTGATTATTATAATAAAATAAAAAATTGATTTTAAACAAATCTTTTTTTAATTATGCATTTTTATTTATACATTGAGAACAGAGTAATTTAAAATTTTCAAAAAAATAGTGTTTGAAGTTCTGGAACAGAAAAAAATTTTCTGACAATGAAAAACCTAAAGATAAAACACAGTGTCACATTTATTCAGACATGCAACTTGGTTGATTCATATAAAATTATCTCCTCTTTACAGCTATTAATATAATAGACAATTTTTTTAAAAACTTACTTATAGCTGACATTGCTGTCATCTATAGGAAAAACAATTTTTAGGGGCACCTATAGATGACACGGTTGATAAAAAAGATACTTTTAAAAATTAGGTGTTTAAATTGAAGTGATTTATATCTATATTAAGTCTATTTTATAATGTAGTTATTAAATTCTTGATAAATATGAAAATAAAAATATAAAATACTAATTAAGAACATTAGTTAGCTTAAGGTTATCTTTAAGATTTGTTGAAAAAATGAATTGTAGACGATCCGGCCTGCTTTTCAAGTTAAAAGAAAAAAAATAGGGCGACTTATTGTATTGTTGTAGGATATCTCAGGTGGTGGAAAAACAAAACTATCATTTAAAAAAAAAATTCCGCGTATGTTTTAAAATTTGCTTATTTTTTTAGTTTAAATTCAAAAGTGTCATCTATAGGTGCCATGTCATCTATAGGTGCCATTACCTTATCTCTGGCGAGATAGTAAAAACTAAAATTTTTATTGTATGTATTTCTCTAATTCGGTGGCAAATACAGTCGTTGAGAATTACTCGTCTAAATTATATTAAAAAAATATTTAAATATTAAGATCATTTTATATTAATTATATTAAACTTTGTATTAAAAATATCCAAATTTACTATAAATCAAATAAATATTTATTTAAATTTTAAATATGTAGATAATATTTTGTTGATTGATATCAATTGAACACTTCATAGATGATTAACTATCAAAATAAATTTTGAACTTTTTTTTCAAGAATTATAGAGAAATTAAATGTAAATCATCAGAAATTGTATTATAAATGTTGTTAGATAAGAAAAAGAATACGTATCAAATTATCTAACTTATTATACTTATTTGGAAAATTTAATAAATATTTAATGTAACTCATAAATATATTTAATTAGATATTATATAAAAAATGTAAATACATATTTATTATGGTATATATTAATAATATATGTAGACTTATGAATTATGGTTAAAAATTGATCGCATACTTAATTCGTATATTTATTGAAGTTATAATATAATATCAAATGAATTTTTTATTAGATTTTTTTAAATATTTAACTTTTCATCAATGAATTTAAAATTATTATTTATTTAAATAATAATTTCACATATTTAAAATTAATAGGAATGAACTCCAAATCAAAATTGTAAATAAGGGGGAAGGGTTATGTTATGGCCGATCTTGATGTAACATTTTAAAACGAAAATGAAAGATTTTTTGCATAATTGTTTAAATTTATAAAAAAGTACTGATTTCAACTTCAAATTTTTCCATTTTGTTACTCTTTCGTAACTTTTTATAAGCTTTTAGTTATTATTATTATTATTTCTACTCCTTGGGTATTTTCAGGAGATTTCTCCTTGATCGGAATAGCCTGTGGATTAAACAATTTGTTGAAACAAATATGCATATTGAGACAAAAAGATTCGTGTATATAATAAAAAAAAATGAAAAATTGTTTAAAGTTGCTTCAACGATACATAACAATATTTTATTTTATAAGTATAAAATATAATTTATATCTCATACTTATAAAGCATACTTTCATATATTACTTAATGAAAATTGATTGAAAACAGTGAAATATAAATCTTTCTTATTTTTAAACTAAAATAAACTAAAGATAATTTATTATATTAAAATTTTAACTATCTTTGATATATAAAAAGTAAGTTGACCTGTGGCCAGGTCCGAACCGACCGACGGTTTGAAGTAAATTAATTAGCAGCTACAGAAACAATTTCAAATAATTTTAATATATCTATTAATGTAATAAAAAACAGATATGGATACATAAATAATAAATATAAACATTTTTAATTTTATTTTCTTTATAATATATATGCAAGACCAGGCTGTGACGTCATGAATGGCTGGATTACGTCATATAATTTTAAATCAAGAAAAAACTAATAAATATGATTTCCCCGAGGATAAAACCAATACAAAGTGTGCATGATTCGTGGTGATATATAAAAAAATCTCCTCTTGTGAAATTTGGTGTGAAAATAACCCTTCCCTTCCTATCGTCGATACTACCACTTCCGGTTTCCGGATTTGCACCAAAAGTTGATCAATTCATCCCACTGATGCATTAAGTAAATATACCAAATTTCATCAAAATCGGTTGAGCCGTTCAGGCTGTACACATCTATACAGACGGACGGACGGACAGATATCATGCTAAAAATACTTTTTTCTGTTAAGAAAATGCATGATTCGTGGAGATATGTAAAAATCTCCACATGTGAAATTTGGTGTGAAAACAATACCTCCCTTAATATCGTCGGTCGGTAAAAATGATGATAAATAATATGAAAACTAAAAGTACTAACTATATTCCTAATTATATTGTAATTATATAATAATATTTTAAAATAAAAAATATTTAGTATCACTTCTCTACATATTTAGATATTTGCAAGTAATAATATGTATAGTTGTGTTTTTTATATGGCGAAAAATAAATTGGTGGGGTGACCGATTGGGAAAAGCCAAGGTCGCGGTAAATGGACAATGTAGAAAGGGACGTGAGAGAGATGGGAGAGGGTAGGGATTGGATGATTGTGAGGATACTTGGAGAAGTGTGATTGCTTTCGAAAAACTTTCGAGTTCCGTAGAGCCTCAGAGATAGATAAATAGATAGTTATGTTTTATTATTTTTGGATTCATATTTAAAAATATTATAAATGTTATTCCCCTATAAATAATAATAATAATAATAAAGCTATAAATTGACTTATATAACAGCAATCTCTGTGGTCCTACGGGACTAGAATATTCTTGGTCGCAGTAACCACTTTCCTCCAAACGTCCCCATCCTGAGCTACATCCATTGATTTATACAATAAAACTTTTTAATTAAAAATAAATACAATTTAAAATAAATAAAAACTTTAGTAACTCTTTCAGCAATCAAAAAGTAAAATAATTGAGATGATTATCTAAAATTATTTGTAAAATAAGTTGTCTTTACCAATAGCATTTTTTCTATTTACCTATAAATTTAAAAACCAAAAATATTACATAAATTGTATTTATTATTATTATTATTATTATTATTATTATTTGAAACACTAGGCACCTCAACAATCAAGGCATTTGTGTCGTAATGGAAATCATCGATCAATTTTCAATGGATTAATTTCACAAGTTAACAAGCAACCCTTTCAGGAGGGTTTAGACTTCTTCAGCGGGGCACAGCCAGGCAAACATTAAACTATTGAATTTTGACTAATTCCATGTTTCATATCTTTCATTCTAATTGGTTAAATATATAAAAATATTTTTTTATTTCAATTTGAACAAATAAGACAACATTAAGTAGTTTTCCGTCTCACTTCTACGGAATCTGAATATTACCAATATTTATGCCTTATTTTCTTTAAAACAACTATAAGGTCGGTCCCAAAATTGAAAATTTTTGATAGATGGGTCGGAGTCCAGTCAACGTTGGGAATCTATCTTATAATCTATTTAAAAATAATGAAAAAGTAGATAATTAGTTTGTAATGTCAAAATTAATATGATATATGACAAATAATTAGTTACCGTTTATAACATATATTTTATATGTTTTTTATTTAGCAAGTTTTTTACAAAATTCTTTTCAAATACAATTTGTTATTAAATAATTAGACTGATTCACACACATAATGTACAAAAGATAAAAATATAAAATTTTTTTTTTCTATATACATAGGTAGTGACCATAAAATTATTATTCTGTTAATTTCATTTATTCAAGCACCATTTAGTCTAAATACTCGTAAGTGTCTTTAAATGATTTTGAATATATTTTTAATATATTTAATACAGTACTAATAATGTTTCAAATATATTTGTATAATTTATATAGAGCTATTCAAATAATATATAATTAATTTAATTGGTACATTAAATAAAATTGAAAATATATTTGAAAATATTTTATTATTTAATTAAATGAGACATTGAAAATAATATATTAAATAAATATGATTATAAAAGGAACCTTATAAATACAATTGGACCAATATATATATTTATATGATATTAATATTTAATATTTAGTTAATATATGTTTTAAAAGACGTTTTTGAGAAAACGATAATTCAATAGTTTTAGGTTTATTTTAATTTGAATATCTAATAAATTTTTAAATTATTTATAATTACTTGTTTATTAATTTATTTTATTATTTAACCTTGTAAAAATGTCACAATTTGATTTCTGAGACTTTTTAATTTATAAAGTATTCTTCTATAAAAAAAAAAAATAATATTTTTTTATAACTTACTAATGACTTATAATTGTTTTATAAAATTATTGTTTTTTTTAATATTTAATATTATGTCTTTTGAGGATTTATTATTCATATTGTGGATTAATTTTTGAACTACACAATTCCTTTGAGGAATAAAGTGAAAATCCCTTGGTGGAGGGGTTAAGCTATCTTTGACACCCATAAAACTTTCTACTTATACAATTCTTTCTATTTTAATATTTTATACTAATAATATTCTTTTTTAAATTATGTTTATTATGAACTTGTCGACAATTATTCATTTGCAATGACACCCATTTAAAGGAATCGTTAAAATACTTTTTATCATATTAATATAACATAATTACTCGTAAAAATATTCATATTGTCATTATTACTAAATATTTTTTTTAGAAGAATTTGATTTTTAATTCTTCTTTTTTTTCTTGTATTATGATTAGACGATATTAATTCCAATTGTGTGTTGTCAGCATTTCAAACAAACCGTATAGTTATGTACTCGTACCCATGTTTGTAAACAATACATAGCAGCGCCTGCTCTAGCATTTACGGCGCATTGGACAATAGAATAAATTGCCGCCCCTATATTCGTAAAATTTATTACACTCATAAGCAAAATGCCGCCCTTGAAATTTGCCGCCCGGACAAATGCCCAGAATGCCGCCCTAGAGAGCCGACCCTGGTATGTTATATATATATATATATAAATATATTTTTAAAACAATATATGAGGGATATTGTTTATAAGTAATCATAAATATATATAAAGTAAAAAATATTTATACATAAATACAAATACAAATACAATATAATATAAATATATATAATTTTAAAAAAATCTCTAATTACAAGATGAAAATGAAAACAATGAAAAATATAATAAAAGTTAAAATTAATTTTAATATCTAAAAACATGATTGATGGGTAACGGGTAGATTCTTTTCTAAAATAACAATAGAAAAGGTATCTACTTCAGGGAGTGGCGTCCCTGCCCTCACGTGAGCTCATGATTTCTTCTAATTCCCTCTTCTTCCTGAAGGAATCATGTCCTTTGCCCGTTGACTCAATTTCATTTCCTTACTATTCCCCTTCCCTTGATTCTACATAAAATCAACCTTTTTTAGATGAAGGAGAATACCTATTATATATTTCATTTATAAAGAAAATAAAATAAATTTTAGCTCTTATGTATAAACTGTAGGAAATAATTTAAATTATTTCATTTAAGGTTTAAGTTAAGTGAGGGCGCTGTGTGAAGGCTATGTAAGCGACCTCTATGTTACAATACTTGCGACCGGTGGTTGTTTTATGTGCCAGTCCTCTCTTATGTTAGCAGATGAATGTAACGGACGATTTATGTTTATGTTTATTTACGGTTAAAGATTGTTAATTTTGTTTGTTAAGTATTTATTTTATTAAGTAATACCCTATAATTATCTCAGGTGTGGGGTTAAGAACAACATTTTACGAATTAAGCAGATAAAATATTTCAATTTATTATGGCAACGCTTGAAGCATTTCCTGGAATTAAACAAAGGATTTTTGATGCTTCGAGAGAAGATGTGCACGTGTTGAATAATATTGTGTTTGGATCCGATGGAAGGCTCAACCGCAGGAAAATATTAAAATTTGAAGGATTCAACGATATTGAAGAAGATTCGGAGACCTTTATTACGGCAGTTGGAAAAATGGCTTCTTCTTTTTCTGAAGAAAAATTGAAAGCATGTGCTTATTTATTAACCCTCGAAACAGATGGAACCTCTCTAGAACTGGCAACTCGAATCCAGTCTGCTTTGGTGAATTTTGATAATATAGAAGAACTGAGGGAAAATAAAAATGAAAATTTTAATCAACAAAATCATTATGACTCTGAAATGGAAAGAACACAATATCACGAAACGGCATCGGAGGTTAGTTTTCAGAGTTCTAATAATAACTTTTCTTTCAATTTTAGAGACATAGAGGATACCATATCTCCTTTCAATGGCACCAATGATTACTCGATAGAAAAATTTATTCGAGATTTTGAGGAAAATGCCATTTTATTTAATTGGTCTGATTTGCAAAAGCAAGTTTATGCAAAAAAGAAATTAGAGGGCCTTGCTAAAAGGTTTATTAATTCTGAAAAGCAGATAAATTCTTGGAAGATTATGAAAGAAATCTTGCTTCAAGAATTCAAAAAACAAGTAAGTCCTGCTGATATTCATAAACAATTAAATTTAAGAACTATGAGAAAGGAAGAAACAGTGCGGGAATATTTTATTATTATGAAGGAAATTGCAGAGAAGGGTAATATTGACAATAAATCCCTCATGCAATATATAATTGAGGGTATTCCCGACACCAAGGCAAATAAAATTATTCTTTATGGAGCAAAAGATATCAAAGAATTTAAAGAAAAATTAAATATTTACCAAGAAATATTAGACTCGGAGCGAAAAACTACAAAGAATAATTATGAGCCCGAGAAAAAGTATCCACCCAGTGCCATTAAAACAGTTAATATTCAAAGTGTGAAGAAGAGATGTTTTAATTGCAATAAAATTGGACACCTTGTCTCTCAATGCTGGAAGGCTAAAAGGGCCCCTGGTTCATGTTTTACATGCGGAGTTATGGGACACATAAGCCAAAACTGTCCATCGAAACCAATGTTTAGGAGGGAAGAAAACAAATCTTCAACATCTACACCTTCATCTACGTATTTAGTGGATACAAAAACCGAGTGCGACGTGGAAACTAAACTTATTTATGAAAATGGCTCACGTTCGGTAAAAGCAAATGGAATGATTGATACGGGTAGTCCTATTAATATCATCAAATCTTATTTGGTGCCTAGTTCATTAAGAAAACCATATTTAGATTCAAAACAATTTATTGGAATTAATTCTTCGGCATTGAAAATTTTATGTATTTTTGAAACTAAATGTTATATAAATAATCAATTGTTCTCAATTCTGTTTCATGTAGTTCCAGATCACACTATGAGTCATGATTTGCTTTTAGGACGAAACTTTATATTTTCTCCAGGAGTGAAAGTAGAATTTAATGGCCAATTGAAAATATCTAAAAAAATAGAAGAAGGGAACACTGACGAGTCCACCTCAGTAGCTGAATTATTATTAATAGATCAAGATTTATTCGAAGGTAATGATTTAAATTATGTCGTAAATCCTGGTATGTCCGCTCAATATAAAACTAAATTAGATTGTTTATCGAAAAATTTTAATTCCAAAAAATGTGTAGAAAATGAAATTATTATGATGAAAAATGTATTATTTCAAAAATATTTATTTATTAATAAAAATACCATTGAAGAATTAGAAGAGTCAATAAATATTTTAAAAAAAGAAAATGAAATTATTTTAGAAAAATTAAAAGAATTACAAGATTGTAAAAACAAAATAATGAAAGAAACTCAATCTTTAAATAAAATTTATGATAAATTGAAAGTAAATAGTGACAAGTTAAATGAACAATATAATAATTTAATTAAACTCGAGGAACAATTACAAAATGATATTATTCAAGTGAAAAAGAAGAAGAAAAAATTTAAAGAAGATACAATTAAGGAAACCGTTTTATCAAATGATAGGTACATATTGAGAGACATACAGGGATTTCAGCATTCGCGAGTCCCAATTATGATGTTTCTAGAATCAGGCCTTGGTTGCCTGGAAATATTAATTCTGAAGTGAACTTGTCAGAGCGTGAACTTCTTCAATGATTTCCATGATTTGTAATTCATCTAATTAAGTAAATAAATAAAAAAAAAAAAAAAAGTGATATTGTAATGAATTGTGTATGAATTGTGAATCTAAAGTAATAAGTATTATAATGTTTTTGTTTGTTAAACTTTTATTTTAAGTGATTAATAAACAATCGAGGTCGATTGATGTCAGGAAGGCCGAAACTGTAGGAAATAATTTAAATTATTTCATTTAAGGTTTAAGTTAAGTGAGGGCGCTGTGTGAAGGCTATGTAAGCGACCTCTATGTTACAATACTTGCGACCGGTGGTTGTTTTATGTGCCAGTCCTCTCTTATGTTAGCAGATGAATGTAACGGACGATTTATGTTTATGTTTATTTACGGTTAAAGATTGTTAATTTTGTTTGTTAAGTATTTATTTTATTAAGTAATACCCTATAATATATATATATATTCATATAAAGTCTCTTTATTCCTTAAAATTAAAAATATTTTATCTTTACATTTGATTAATTAGAAAATCTAATTCGTGTCTCTCTGAGAATATTTTCATCTCTATAATTTATAATTAATTCAATAAGCCTATGCTTATGAATATATTAGATATACTTATATGTATAGCCCTTCACATATTTGAACATTCTTTATTACAATTACAAATAACTTATACATTTTTTTATAATATACGAGTATCATAGTATAATTTATTAGAATAAAATATTGAATAAATTAAATACCACTAAATTATATACGTGTATTAACATATAAATGAATTAATAATAATATAAATTCAAGTACTATACTTTAAATTATTCATAAATTAAATTGTTAATTTTAATATCTATAATAATCAATCAATTATCATTGATATTAATTTATTTATTCGAAAATTTTTTATTTTAATTTATTTAATGAAATGATTTGATTAAAAAATAAATAAATTTAATATCTTATTATATACGAGGAACATTCAATAAGGAAAGAGACAAATGGCTATCGCTCAAAAACTCTTACAAAATTCACGCTATTTTTCAACATAATCACCCCCCCACCCCCACCCACAGTCATGCACTTATCCCATCTTTCTTGTAGCATTCTAATTTCATTGGCGAAGAATTCTTTCGATTTACCCCGAAGCCAATTTTGCACGTTTCCTTAAATTTACTTATTGTTAGCAAATCTTTTTCCACGCAGGGCGTCTTTGAGTGGTACAAGCAGGTAAAAATCAGATGGGGCTAAGGTCGGGATTATAAGCAGGATGAGGTAAGACCTCCCAACCCAAATTTTAAAGCTTATCACAGGTCCGCTTAGACTATTCTAAGCTGCAAGAAAGATGCGAAAGAAATACATAACTGTGGTGGATGTATGTGTGTGGGGGGAGGTGATTATGTTGAAAATAAATATAACCTGGTTCATATAGGATAGTTATTAAAATAAAGGTAAATATTAAGTCAATAACAATAAAATATTTTTTTTTATCTTGTTGTAATTTGTCTGATATTCCTAATCAGGGGTGTTAATACAATATTTTCGATCTTTGGTATTAAATTCAGCAATTTAAAATTTACATTTTCATTCATGTGATAGGAATTATATACGATTTACTGAGAAAACCCATCAACACATTTTAACAAGTGATTCTCTGTTAGAATTCTTTGTCATTATAAAAATTCTAATAATTCTAACTTAATTTAAGTATAATTGGACTTAAACTACTTTCAAAATACAACAACTAAATTATAGAACTAACTCTGCAAACTTAAGTGTCCAGAATGATAGTATTTATTCAGAATTTAAGTTTTCTCAATATAAAAGATAACTTGAAGTGGTGCTTGGAACTACGAGACCCGGTGTCTGCTCTAATATTTAAGGCGCATTGATCGATAGAATAAATTGCCGCTCCTATATTCGTAAAATTTATTACATTCATAACCAAAATGCCGCCCTTCAAAATTGCCGCCACGTGCCAAATGTCCGAGATGGTCTGTGGTCCAGTTTTACCTTTCTCTAGAGCGGACCCTGTATATACATAAGTAGATAATTTTTATATGATTAAATCAAACTTTTATCCAGTAACAGTATATTTCTATATTACTTTAATTCATATAATTTCACACAATTTTAATGAAAAATTATTATTATCCAATTATTTATTTATTTATTTCTACAAATGAATTTAATAAAAAAACAAATAAATAATTAATATTATATATATATATATATATATATATATATATATTTGAAATTATGTACACGTTTTTTTAAATATTTAATTAACCATTATCAAATCGTATTTATATTCAAAATGGCTTCATATTCGCTAAGCCTTTTAATATATTCGTATTATATATATATACATTTATATACATTAAATGTATAAATCCTTTATACATCTTCTCTCTGTGAATAATTTTTTTAAAGGATTTATATTTCATTTTGAATTTCAAAAATTAAATCAAAAAAAAAAAGTATATATATTATAAATGTTATAAATTATTTTATATAATATTTTTGAAAACCTAACATTGAACAAAAAATTACTATGAATTCCATTTAACAATTTTTTATGAAAATTGATAAATTACACTTTTTGAGAAATAATTTTAATTTATTTTTATTTTTTTAATAAAGTTTTAGAAATATAATATTTTATATTTTAAAAATAATATTTTTTATTTTATTTCGAATCTCAAATTGTTCTATATACCTATATAATTTGAGATTCTAATAAAATCAAATCAAAGAATAAATAATTTAAAAAAAGTTGTTTTTTTTAATACTTGGAACAAACAAAGGAGGAGGATACTCCTGTGTTAATATCATACAATAATATCATATCTTATTTTCAAACTAATTTTTAATTAATAAAACCGATTAAATTTGTTATTTTATCATGTTTATACAAGAGAGAGTACTATTTATATTTTGAGGGTATGATGTTTCGAATTATATAGCTATATCTACATTTGTGACATATTTCATTTGGCATTGTAACGAACTGGATAAGTTGAAGCAAATGTTCATGAATCTGTCATTAGCCGCACCGCTCGCTCATCACAAAACGCAAAAAGCCAACACGTGAATATTTATTTATTTAAACATAACATATTGCCTAGAGCAACCTATATCAATTGTCTATAAATAAAACAGTCCGTGATTCCAATGAAATATCTGCATTTGCCAAATCATCTAAATTGATAGCTAAAAGTCTCACTTCCGGATAATCTTTTAATAATAAATGATTATATTTAACATTTATAAATTTCCACCTTTTATCTTATCTTATTATTAATTGATAAGTTCTTTTATTATTTATTTTTAATTAATACTAAAATTTCTCATATAAATAAACCAAGTCAAAATTCAAATAGAAATTACTAATTAATTATAATAAAATGAAAAGTTTGTATCATTAAAAAAGATGGTGTGCTTGGGGGGGGGGGGGGTAAACTGTAGTTTCAGTTTATATCCGCTTCCCCCCCCTACCCCTTTGCCAAAATGGGAACAAAACTTTTTAGTAATTTTCAAGTTTAAATTGATTATTATATTGTATATATAATAGTTAAAAAATTTGAAAAATGAAATTTAATAAAAATTTATTTGTTTATTATTCAGGGAATAATTAATAAAATAATTATTATTTAAGTACTCTCTTTAGAAAGCTTAAAGAAAATGAATAAATTTAATATTTAAGAGGATATTATTATTATAGTATCCTGTAGATTTAATGAGCGAATTAAATTTCAAAACGCGTTTATATAATAAAATCTAAAGAGAAAGAATATTTAGGAAAATATATTTATTTCAATCATTTTTTTTCATTATTTTTATTTATTTCCTAAATTTATATCCTATATATTGTTTTTAACTTTGTAAAAATTAAATATTTATTTATTTTTTTTTTTATAGAAATTTTAAGTTAACACTTTTTTTCTAAATGTTTCAAATTTGTTTGGTATTCCGTTCATCTCTTGTTGACATTTGGAACCAAGAATAGACATTAATAAAAATTAATTACATTTCAATTTTCAAATTTATCATGGTTATGTGAATTCTATTTTAAAATATTATTAACATAGTATCGCTATTAATTTTTAATCATATTGTCAACAACTGTCACCACAACACAACAAAATGTCCAAATAAAAACCAAAAATAAAAGAATATTTAATTCCATTTAGAAAATCCCACATAGATTATATATATATATTAATATATATAAATATATATATTGATATTGATATATATTATTTTACAAAGAGGTAATTTTAGAAATATGTAATATTCCTATCAGCAATAATTAAAATGAAAATTACTATGAACACAAAAATGAACAAACGAGCCCATAACTGTTTAAAAAAATATGTTATGAAAGGGTAGAGAAGGGGCAATTGCAAATACTGATTCTGATAAAAGAGCCACTCAAAAGGATAATTAATATTTTAAAATTACATTCGTTTTTTTTTTAATCATTTTTTATTTAAAATTTATTATTTTCAAGCGAGAAAATATTATGTAAATTATGAGAGATAATTTATTATTTATTAATATAATTCTGATCGACAAACCAACAAAACAAAAACCTAAGTAATATTTTTTTTTACCATTATTTATTTGATTATAATTATTATTTTTTAAAATTATATAATATTTTAATCAGAATTTAAAATTTAGGGAGTTTAAATATATAATTTATTTTATTTATTTGAAAGATCGTGTATTCATGATATTATTTTTCACTTGAATTTACTACGAAACATCCCTAAAATCATTTATCAAAAAAGTTTTTACAAATTGAAAATATAAAATAATAAATTGCTAGAGAAATATATATTAAAAAAAATATATACTTACAATTTTTTTATTAAATATTTTTTCATAATTTTATTTTTTTTTTTTTTTTTTTTTTAGAAAATTACAATTAATCATTTCCTTTTTCCTTAAATTGTTAAATTTTATTATCTGAGACTTTTTAAAAATAAAATAAATTAATCAAAAAATTATTTTAATATATGTACACGCTTTTTAATAAAAATACCCTAAAAAATATGAAATAAAATATTAATTAAACCTTGAATATTATCCTTTATGAACATAAGTAAAAGGTAAAGAATTTAATATTATTATATGCGGCTAACGCTATTTTGTTGGGTATATATAAAGGATAATATTCAAGGTTTAATTAATATTTTATTTGATATTTTTTAGGCCATTTTTTATTAAAAAGCGTGTACCTATATTAAAAAAAATTTTTGATTAATTTATTTTCAACATTTTTATATTTTTTTTTTTAATATTTTATTGTTGCTTACCAGATGTAAAACATTGCACTAATGACTACTATTTAAATGTCTTATTCTCTAACATATATTAGATTCTTCTTTACGAAGTTTCTAGGTCTTTTCTAGATGACATTGATACTGCCGTCTACTATGTGGCACTGAGTTCTTTTCGGAATCACAGAACAACACAAGCACATTGTTTAGAAAATGTATAGAAAATTTAAAATATAAAAAAAAAATTATAAATATAAATATAATATTATATTAACATTAATCATTTAAATTCACAAATTTTAAAAATTCGTATTTTTTGAAAAATTCAAAATTTTTTTTTCTGACAGACAGACAGAAAAGTGAAGTTAAAATAAAAATCGTATAATAAAACATAAACATACTCGTATCTTATCAAGTGTTTACCAAATTTTCTAATTATAATAATATATAATTTTTTTGTTCAATAATATGATTTTTAAAAACTACATTTTTATTAAAGATTTAAATTGATAATAATACAGGTGACATCTATCAATTAACGCATTCATCACTCTTAAAAAGTCAATTTATAGTGAGGACATCTCACAATGAGGACATTTAGTCCAATTCAATATTTTATATAATATATAAATGAAAAAAATATTACATTTGAATTTCTATCAGAACATAATTTTCATTTAACAATTTAAAATGATTATTTATAAGATATATTTATAAGGCCAATTTAATTTTCAATTTATTCTATTTCAAACAACTTTTATTTAGACATTCAGAGAAAAATTAATTATCTAATTTTATTATTAAAAAGTGATTGATATATTCTCTGTTATTATAATAATTCATTTTAGAATATAATTTATTCGATTATATTTGAAGAAAACTGAGGGAGAAGAAACCTTTGTGAAATTATCTAATTTTCTTGTTTTCATAGAAAATAATTTATCTCTTATCAGCCCTATTGTAATTTTTTTGCAACATACCGCGAGGACAGGACAGGACAGGAGAAATGATCTCTTTGACAAAATACAAGGTTTAATAAAGTGTATATATATAATCATGTTTAGGGTGAGTTTTTAGATGGGGATGTAAGGGTCTTGATGTAGTGTTTTAATAAAATTGATGTTGCTTCCAGAATATCCCTGTATTACTCAATTTTCTTTTGAGTTATATTATTATTAAAAATAATTATTTATTTATTTTGTAAAGGATAAGATTTATTAAATAAATTATCGTATATTTATATAAAAAAGAAAAATAGAAATATTTCAATACAATAATATTTTTTTTTTTTTTTGATTAATTTGTGTAGTTTATTGTAGTTAACCTAATCATTCAAGAAAATAATTGAAAAAGATATGGCTATTTGTTCTGTTTCTGTAATTTCTAATTATTCTAATTGTCATCTTTAATTAATAATTAATATGCTTTTAGCTCACTAATTTTGAAAATATTTCTGAGATTTGTGACTCTTGAGAGTTATTAAGCTTTTGAAGACAGCTTATTACTTTATCAGCCACATCCCCTTCACTAATATATTATGTTATATATTAAATAATAATAATAATAATGAGTCTTCTAATCTTCATTCCATTCGAGAGTCAACTGATTATAAATTATATTATATATCAACGATATCAGAAATGTCAACAAGAAATTTTCAAATTATCCGTCAAGATTACATTACATTACATTTCAAGTATATTTTTAGAAATTCTAAATTTGGCTTTCATCCGAATTTTTTTTATTTTTTTGTTTTCAAAAAATTTGTTTAACTAATATATTTCATGACAAATATTTTTTTTTTTTTAAGGAACAAATATTTTTGAAATATGTACAAACATTTCCTTACAAACATATCTATCCCATTTATTCCCCTCGGATACCGGTGGGTTAGCAATTTTTTTTTTTTTTTTTTTTTTTTTAATAATAATATTTCACCAAACTTTTCTGTAATCCCCTTACATCACATTTCATAATTTTCCACTGAAATAAATCTTAATTATTGACTAAAATCTGAATGGCTAATTGATAATTTGGTCGGCGTGTCCATCGACCGTGTCGTAGTTTTACGTTTGCTTCCCTCTTCATAGGTATATATTCTATATATGATGGCGCGTCCCTTCTCTCAACGCCGTTGCCATGGTAGCAGGGGAAAGAATAGAGGGTTGCACAGGGCTGCTGTCTGCTTTACTATCCTCCCTTTTCCCTTTTGCTGGTAATCGATATAGAAGCCCCCTTCCCTTCTAAACCGACGACGAAGACTACGACATGAGCCGTATACGTCGTAGAACGAACAAAGAATAAATAATCGCCAATGACAATTAAGGAAAAATTGTAAGAGCTCAATCGGTCCACTTTCTCAATTCCAATCAAAAAGTAACTTTTGAAATTCGACAAAAAAAAAGCAATAATAATAATTATAATTTTTAATCAATATAATATCATTTAATAATAAAGAAATTGTATTGTACATTTCATTTATTCAAGGAAACATAATAACATTAAAGCTAAGAAAAATAAATAAAAAAAAACACAAAAATAAATAAATAAAAAACGTAATTCAAATTAATATTTCGCTTATATAAGTAAATTAATATTTTCGTTATATAAGTAAAAATATTCTCATTATAATTTTTTTTTAACTTGATACATTCAATTATTCTCAAAAAAAAAAAAAATAAATAAATACGAATTAATCCTTAAATCCTATTATTATTATTATATTATTATTTTTTTTTTATAATATCTTTTATAGATATCGAAACCCTTCACAAATGAATTTAATAACCGATTTTTATTATAGAATATTTATATAATATATATCTATATATATCAGCGGTCGGCGAACCGGGGTAAATTATTCAAAATGGGGTAAAAATTAAATTTTTGGGGGTAAAAATGAAACTTTTGTGAGTAAAAAATATATATTTTTAATTTGCTATTTTATAAACCATGGGGTAATATCAACTTACACAAAAATATTTTGGGGTAATAATTAAAAAAGTTCCCCGACTGCTGATATATCTATATATACTTATGTAGATTCATAAATAAGTGTAGAGAATGAAAACTTATTTATTTTTAAAAAATATAAAAATATTTAATTATACGAGTTTATTTGATTAAATCTATTTATGTTCATATATATATGTCTTTGTTGAGTTTTCTTAAATTAAAGTAATATTTATAATTATGGAATTACTATATAAAAAACGAAATTAATTTTTTAAATTTTTAAAGTATAATATATATTAAAATCATTCAATGTTAAAATAATTTAAATGCATTGAATTAAAAACTAATTTAAATCATAAATCTTTTTTAAAAACTACTTTTCCCCCAAGTATAATGGCTTGTGGCGATAGAAAATTATTACTTCTACAACCCTCCCCACTCTTGTCTTCATCTTTTTCCACTTTTTCTTATAAACCAAAATAAAAATAAATGAACTATTAAAGGCAGTTTATTTTTATATATTTTGTATCTAAAAAAAATCGTATATAAATGAAATGTATTAATTTTCTACATAAATTAATAATTTGCAAAATTTTCATGTTTTGTATAATTTCATTTACAGTATTTATCAAAAAATTATTTACTAAAGGATTTTATTACTTTTGTTACTATTATATTATATTATATATACATTGTTTTCATTACCAAATAACGTCCCGTATTTTAATAATGAAACAAACGGTTTTATATTAGATAGGTAATTGTATGAGGGTAGGTCAATAAGTCCGTGACTTTTTGGATAAAAAATTATTTTATTTTTCAACGTAGTTTCCTTTGAGCTCTGTACACTTCGACCAAAATTTTTCCAATTTTCTTATCCCTTCTAAAAATAAGATTTGTTGAGGACATCAAAATAGATTTATTTGTGAGATGATTTCATGGTTGGAGTCAAATCTCTTTTCCCCGAGCCATTTCTTCAGATTTGGAAACAAAATATAGTCACTCGCGACTTAATACGGAGAATTGGGCGGATAAGGAGCAATTCGTATCCCAATTCATGGAAATTCAATTTTTACCGACCGACGATAGCAAGGGAGGTATTGTTTTTGTTTTCTTCTCAAGTCACGAGCTAGTCCATATTAATAGATAACAAACAAAAACTAAAAGACCCAGCTGGTTCAAATTTCAAAAGGAGTTAGCTGATAGTTACCTCCTGACAGGAGCAGTATTGCTATTTCATTTAAGAGACAAGAAATTCAAAAAAGACTCATTGAACTGCCCTCGTATTTTGTAATCAATTTCAGTGAAATCAGGAAATATTCATAACATTTTTCTAATCTCTTGAATCTCTTAACGATTTCCATCAGTCTTAAGTTCTTAATTTCATTATCAGGCTTCAAATTTTAATTTTTACAAGTTCTTTGATTGAAAATAAAAAAAAAATATAAAATTAAATCTTTATTTTTTCGTATTTTTTTTTCCTTTCTATATATACATTATTTTTATATAAAATTTTGAAATATTTTTTTTCTTTACACGTAAAAAAATTCTGATACACATCATATTAGATTATGATATTTATTATTTCTAAAATAACAAAAATAGATTGTTAAGGGTTTAATAAATAATTATTTAATATTTATTTATAGGAAAGGAAAAAAAACATAAAAAATTGGAAATTTAATATTTTAAAAATCAATTAACAAATAGAATTGAAATTCTTCATATACTAAGCTTTCAATTATTTTTTTCTTTTTTTTATTATATTGTATTATGAAATTTAAACTTATATATATATATATATATAACTATTGCAGTTTGAAGCAGTACTTAATTTAATTTAATGGGTTTAAATAGTTTTCTCACTTAAAGCTAGAAAATATTTTACACTTAACAGAGAGGGAGAGGGTGAGAAAGAGTTAGTTGTTTAGTTTTTCAGAGTTGAATAGGTTTAATGTCTGAAACATAGCGTGAAGCGTGCAAGGAATAATAAAGCAACCTCTGCTCTTTTAAGGGGATGCCTTTCGTAACCTATTTGGTTTTGGACACTGATTAGCTCACTTTTCAAGACTCCCTCCGAAAATCTCGATCATTGAATCAAGGAGAGCGATTACTTTACAATCTCCAAAGTCATTGAATAATCTTTTATCTTTTTGTAATCAAAATCTAAGTATTTCTTAAGAATGCAATGAAAAAATATAAATACAATATTATATTTTTTCCTTTTTTTGTAAAATAAAAATTTTACATTCTTAAAACTATCTTGACTGTATTTATTGATTATATTTTATCAAACTAAATTGTAAAAATATAAAATCATAATTTAAGATTATGAGAAATTAAAAAGAGAAAAAATTAAAATTGACAATTTATAGTAAGTACTCATATCTGTTTTTATTATTCAAATTAAAAAAGCGAAGAATGCTCAAATCTCATCACGAAGAATATAAAATTTTATATTCTAAATATAAATTATATTTAACAACTTTATTTCTTTTCTCTTTCACTTAAATACCTATGTGGTACATGTTTGGATGAATTCTATCTCTTAGCAAATTCACCTAATAAAAGTAAAATATTGCATGTTTTTAACTAAAAATAATTTTACCCCAGACAATTTCTTGTTAGAAGTTTTTAAATTAAACCCTAGTTAAATAAATAAATAATATGTTCTTTTAAAAAAAATGTTTTCTCTTATAATCATTTCTGTGGGCTCATGTGTTTGATTAAACTCAAAAATATTATAATATGAATTTTAAAAACATTCTTAATTATTTGGGATAGAAGGTAGATAACAATCATACTCAATGATGTTAGAAGTTAAATCATATTTAATAAAATTTTATATTATTTTTACCGACCGACGATAGTAAGGGAGGTATTGTTTTCACACCAAATTTCACATGTGGAGATTTTTACATATCTCCACGAATCATGCATTTTCTAAACAGAAAAAAGTATTTTTAGCATGATCTCTGTCCGTCTGTCTGTCCGTCTGTCCGTCTGTCCGTCTGTCCGTCCGTCTGTCCGTCTGTCCGTCTGTCCGTCCGTCTGTCCGTCCGTCTGTCCGTCCGTCCGTATAGATGTGTACAGCCTGAACGGCTCAACCGATTTTGATGAAATTTGGTATATTTACTTAATGCATCAGTGGGATGAATTGATCAACTTTTGGTGCAATTCCGGAAACCGGAAGTGGTAATATTAGCGATCCACGATAGGAAGGAAAGGGTTATTTTCACACCAAAGGAGATTGTTTTATATATCACCACGAATCATGCACTTTGTATTGGTTTTATCCTCGAGAAAAATCATATTTATTAGTTTTTTCTTGATTTAAAATTATATGACGTCATCCAGCCATTCATGACGTCACAGCCTGGTCTTGCATATATATTATAAATAAAATAAAATTAAAAATGTTTATATTTATTATTTATGTATCCATATCTGTTTTTTATTACATTAATAGATAGAATAGATTAAAATTATTTGAAATTGTTTCTGTAGCTGGAAATTAATTTATTTCAAACCGTCGGTCGGTTCGGACCTGGCCACAGGTCAACTTATTTTTTAATGAATTTTATTTTCAGAAAAGCTTTAATACTATATTATATATAGTATAAATATTTCTTCAGTTTCATGGAATTTGACATTAGATGGGTGAGATTAAATTGGGTTTAAAATTAATTAATATACATCCTCCATCTCTAAATTTTTATATATTTTAATAAATTCTCTTATTAATTATATATATATTATAATTTGAATACGTGGATTATAAGTTTTGAAATCTCTCTCCTATAACTGATTATCTTTTTTTTAAAAAATTGATATTTTGAATATTATTATACTTTTATATATATTTTTTAAATATAATAATATAGTATCTATTGGCTGTGAGCGAAGACGTGGTGGGGAGAGCTAAATCGACACCAGCGCCCGCAGTGGTTAATATAGACAATATTTGTGGGTGTTTTTCAGTCTGTCGAATAAATACACGTGAACATTTTTAATTTATTGTAATTAACAATATTTAAAATTATATTAACAATATTTAAATAAATATTTCAGGTTATTATTCATTTATCACTGATGATTTTTTTACAATAATAATTTTTTTATTGCTAAGTAACATAAGGGCAGTGAGTGTAAACATCCCCATATAGTTCATATTTCTGGTGGCGCTGCTGTCACACACAGCGAATAATTAATCATTATTTATCATTAACTGAATTATATTTATTATTGTTATTATTATTATTATTTTAATAATTTATTCTTTGGTTGCTTTAAATCAATTATAGTTTTATTCTTAATAAATTATAATTAAAATTATAATCGAATAATCAATTTCATACTAAGATAACTTTTTTGTAATTTTATTTATTCTTTAATTTATTTTTTAATTTCTAATGTCAACATAGTAAATGTAGATACATTTTATGAAACCATTCTCTTGATTATAAATAAAATTAAATTTTAATGATAGTGAATAAATAAAATTCTAGTATTTTTAAGTGCATTGAAACATGAAATGATCCATTAAGAATAAACATTTGTTTTCGTTAGTAATACAAGCACCCCAGTTTTTAAAATTAGTGTTGAACATATGGTTCTCTAGTTCAGATGAAGACAATCAAATGGGCCGTGATTGTTTAATGATAATAAATGAAGAAGAGTATTTATTCTAGTCTTGGGATCATATATCATTAACCATCTTAGCATGTTGGTGGTCTCTAAAAACTCCTTTATTAAGAGAAGAGGAGACAAATAGACATCGAGTATAATCCTAACCACAGTCGCTTGTGAAGTGGAGAACACCACCAAAGTGTTCAGTGTCTGAGTGGAAAACAGTCAACTCTGGCAGATGGCATACCCCCACCTCCTATATCTCTCTCACTCACTTTCCAGTCATTCCTCCAGGCCCTTTGGTACCCAAACCCCAAAACACCAAAACCTCACACACCAACCTATACGAATACACACCCGCACACACTGCTTAACGTCCCTCGTTTTATTTTGTGGAGAGTCAATCGGAAATGAGACCCTACGGAACTTTATTATATCATTCTGATTAAAGATGGCTAATAGTTAAACCAACAGTTTCAATAGATTAACTCAAGAGAGAGAGAGAGAGAGAAAATGTAATGTCATCAATTTTAATTTCATACAAATTTTGATTAAAAAATGACTTTTAATTTTTTTCCTTGTGCCTTTGAATGATGAATGGTTTGAATAAAATCAATAACATCTTATTTATAAAGCAAATAATTAGTTTTATATTGAAATTGAATTTTAGAATGTGAAACCAATGCATAAATTTATAAAATCAACTTTTCTCTTGATCAAATATTAAGCAATATTTTAAGGATATTATTATTATTATTATTATTATTATTTAAATTCTGCTGTATTCAAGAGCAAGGTTTTTTCATTAGGAAAGAATTTGGAAGGTTGTTTGTTAGAGAAGTGTTATGAAAATATTCACTCATTTACTGTGAAAAGTTTAGAGGCTTTTTTTTATTAAAAGTGTATTTTCTAATTTCATATAAAAAGTTGTTTTTTAATTCCATATATATATGATTTTCAAAAGCTTATTTTTTTTGAATTCAAAAATAAAATAAAACTCAAATCAGACTTATCAATGTTCTTTCTATATTATACCTTCCACTTTGTCATTAGGTATATATATATTATTTAATTATTTTATATTCACATAGAGATTCTATAAAAAATGTTAAATAGTTGATTCACTTATAAAACAATTTTTAAGAACATTATTTTGGATTTCGTTGTATCATTTATTTTTTTATTAATATCACAATGCTTATTATATAATATTAAAACTAGTCTTATAGACTAACCATTAATTTTATTTTGAATATGCTGGAGTGTCTCCACTCGACTATCTCGCAAATGTGAATTGGATTAATTAACATAAATTATATTTAAATTAAATTTAATTAATTAAATTATAAATTAAAATTAATAAATAATATTTATAATATTTGGATCTTTGTTGTTGGCACTACGTCACGTACTGGGACGTGATTTGCTGTGTTAAAAAATTAATTCCGGTACTTTCAGCGATTCAATCAATCTGAAATTTTATATATAGCAGTTTTATACAATTTTTAATCATGTGAAAAACTATCAAACATATATTTTTACTTTTAAGTTCACTTTAGAGGAGAGAACTGATGAGGAAAAAAAAAATGAAAACGTGGTAGGCAATGACCCTCTTCCGTATGAATTACATTTCTCAATTCGCTGTGTTAAAAAATTAATTCTGGTACTTTCAGCAATTCAATCAAGCTGAAATTCTATATATAGCAGTTTTATACAATTATTAATCATGGGAAAAATTATCAAACATATATTTTTATTTTTACGGTCACTTTAGAGGAAAAAAAAATCAAAACGTTGTAGTTAATGACCCTCTTCCTGTTGAGATACATTTCTCAAAAGTTGATAGAAAACTACGAATTTTGAATAATTCCCGTATACCAAATTTCATGATTCTAGCTCAAACCGTTTTTGCGTATTCTTGTCTACAAACACACACACACACAGGTCTGACGAAATAGTCAAATTACTCTGCACTCCCTATATTTTCAGATTACTACTGTGTCATATACTTACTTCTAACATGTTCACATATACACTACACTCCAATGTTTTTTTTTCTCTTTAATGTTGATTAATCTTTGATAATGTTACAGAATAATAACTCGATCTACTATGGTATATATAGAGAAAGTGTGAGAGAGAGAGAGATATAGTGTAAACATAAATTTTGTAAATAATAAACCTATAAGTTTATTCAACCTTCTCACCTCTCTATACAGGTAGAAAATAGTATATAGGCTCTAAAATATCTCTTGAGTCATTAGTTTATGCAACCGAGCTCTCTGCTTTGAATGGAGAAATAAACCAGATTGCTGGGTTGTTTGAACTAACAACACAAAGGATATTTCACTGCCTCTGATTATTTATGAATTTTTAGCTTGTGCTCGCTGTATTTGATATTACACTCTAATCCGTCTCTCCTTTAAATGAATATTATTGTTTAATTTTAATAAAAGGAATTTCTAAATGCGAATTTATATATATTGTACAATACATTTTTATACAATTTTCAAATAAAGTAAAATATTTCATAATTTACTTTTATTTAAAAACAAAAATAAAAATAAAAAGAGATACAATTAAAAATACAAAGGTGAACTTTGAGTTACCTATTTATGAATTTCCAATTTCCCTACTTTAAAATAAACAAATAAATAAATAAATAGAAAATTGCTTCTAAAAGGTGTAAAGTATTATCATAAACCACTTTATTTTAATTTTTTTTTTCCAAGCTATTTTGCACACCTCATATTTTGACATTTTAGTTTAAAAAATGATTTAAAAATAATTGTTCGGAAGTAAGGCTTCTCGTTCCATTTCAATCGAATCAATGGTGTGTCCATTGAATTTGATTGAAATGGGTCGAAGAGCTATTGTCAACCCTTTTCCCTCATAAAATAGTTACTAGGGCTGTCTATATTCATTGATAGAAATTGCATTATCCATTCAGTATTCAAGACATTATCAATTTTATATAAAGATTATAAAATATAAAATAAAGTGCTTTTAATTAATTAAAAATCAAGTTAATTTCATAGTAATCCCATCTTTAGTTAATTATTAAAATGATGAATGTATTTAATCATCATTTTTATTTTTATTTCTATTATTTAGATAATTAGTAGTTTCAAATTCATAATCATTATGATTATTTTTTAATATTTATAAAAATTAAAAACTTCAAAATATTTCTAATTAATTAATTTACTTCATTTTTACCGACCGACGATAGTAAGGGAGGTATTGTTTTCACACCAAATTTCACATGTGGAGATTTTTACATATCTCCACGAATCATGCATTTTCTTAACAGAAAAAAGTATTTTTAGCATGATGTCTGTCCGTCCGTCTGTCCATCCGTCCGTCCGTATAGATCTGTACAGCCTGAACGGCTCAACCGATTTTGATGAAATTTGGTATATTTACTTAATGCATCAGTGGGATGAATTGATCAACTTTTGGTGCAAATCCGGAAACCGGAAGTGGTAGTATTAGCGATCGACGATAGGAAGGGAAGGGTTATTTTCACACCAAATTTCACATGAGGAGATTTTTTTTATATATCACTACAAATCATGCACTTTGTATTGGTTTTATCCTCGGGAAAATCATATTTATTAGTTTTTTCTTGATTTAAAATTATATGACGTCATCCAGCCATTCATGACGTCATAGCTATGTCACAGATATGTATCCATATCTGTTTTTTATTACATTAATAGATATATTAAAATTATTTGAAATTGTTTCTGTAGCTGAAAATTAATTTACTTCAAACCGTCGGTCGGTTCGGACCTGGCCACAGGTCAACTTATTTTTTTTTAGTTAAAAATTTTATACTTTTCAATGGCAATTTAAAATTTTAAATCTTTTACCCATATCCCAAACAGTAATTGTCACTTTTTGTAACAAATAAAACCCTTCCTATCGTCGGTCGGTAAAAAGAGGATTTTTTCTCGTTATATAAAAATACATTTCTCCACAATATTTAAACTAATGTTAGGGGTTCTATTTTTATTTTTTAATTTGTTTCTAAAACTTCAAAGTTTGTAAATTCAATTGGGGATTATTTTCTGGATTTTTTTTTTAAAAATACCACAATTATTTAATATTTTAAATATGATAAGTGGTTTCAGACAAGTATCTAAAATAAAATATTTGCATGATTTTTCTAGACATGATTCTCCCTTATTTAGATTTCTATATTAAGAAATAAATCACAAATGTTAATGCCATTGCTATGCCCATTACGGTAAGCTTAATTTAGCAACAATTTTATAGCGAATATATCAATTAGAAAATAATTACTAGTATATAATATAAAATAGACTCAATATTTTCAAATATTTTTCTTTTTTTTTAATTTAAAAAAAAATCTTCTAATAAATGTAATTGAAATAAAATATAACTTTGAATTCCAAATACTTTAGGACAAAATTGTGTTTATGGAATTACTTTCATATATCTATAAGCATAAATATTGTAAGCTAGAATAGAATACGTAGATTATAGAAAATCTATATAGTCAAGAAGTCAAAAAAATATTCGTTTTGAAACATTTTTGGAATTTATATTAAATTGATTATTTTTATGGGGTGATTTAAACATTTTAAAATTTAAATATTTATTAATATTTTATTTAAAAAATTATAACCTTAAAAATATGGGAATGGTGAAATCAGAAAGAAAATAAATAATTTTCATTTTGTAGATTTTAAGAATTTTTATATTAAACTTATTTGACCTACCGACCTCCTCAGGAAAATAATTACTCATCCCCCCCTCCTGGAAATTATTATTTTTGTTTTTTATATAAATTTTAATAGCAATTAAACAGAAAGTAATAAACATGTATTCATATTTCTCTTTTTAATATCTCGCCAGAGATAGTATTGCGATCACGAAAATTTTCGATGTTGAGATTTTGATGTTTTTATACGTTTTGAAGGTTCCTGAATCATTTTCACTAAGGTTGAGAAAAATGTCTGTCTGTGTGTGTGTGTGTGTGTGTGTGTATGTATGTAGGCAAGATTACGCAAAAACGGTTTGAGCTAGAATGATGCAATTTGGTACATGAGCATTATTCAAAATTCATAGTTTTCTATCAACTTTTGAGAAATGTAGCTCAACCGGAAGAGGGTCATTACATACAACGTTTTGATTTTTTTTCCTCTAAAGTGACCGTAAAAATGAAGATATATGTTTGATAATTTTTCACATGATTAATAATTGTATAAAACTGCTATATATAGAATTTCAGCTTGATTGAATCGCTGAAAGTACCAGAAATAATTTTTTAAAACTGCAAATCTCACGCGCCAACACGTGCCATGGTGCCATCAATAAAAAACCAAACATGCGCTGGTTTAATATTTATTATTTATAATTTATAATTAATTAAATTTAATTTAAATATAATATATTATGTTATTTAATCCAATTCAAATTGCGAGATAGTCGAGTGGAGACACTCCAGCTTATTTTTAAATTTAGTAAAGAACAGTGTTGTATAAAATTATGAAACTATTTATTTTAATCAGAATAGAAAGTGTTATAAAATTTCCCATAAGTGCATTTATAACCAACACTGACCCATGGATCGCTGCAGCATCCACCTGGGGTCGGTAGCGCCCACTTTGGGAATCAGTGAACTACAATGATAGGAAATAAATTATAGTCAGGCAATTTGAAAACACTAAAACTTTGTCATTATCTCTAAAGAAATTTATTCTCTATAAATTAAATTAAATACGGGTTTCATACTACAATTAAAATAAAGATTGAACAATTCAATAGAAAATAAAAATGAATGTGAAATTAAGTTCGAAGGAATTTAGTCTTAATTAATTATACAAGCTTCCAACATTAACCGAGTAAGAAAACGGTTAATTAATTGGATTATCTGATATAAGCATCTAATATTTATTCTTACTCCATTTCTTTATCAAAAATCATATAAGATATCATATTTTACAATACTACGATTTAATATAATTTAATTTCAAGGGGTATATAATTATATAGTATATTTAATGGGTAATATAATCATTTTTACTATCTCGCCAGAGATAGTATTACGATCACGAAAATTTTGATGTTTTTATACGTTTTGAAGGTCCCTGAGTCATTTTTACTAAGGTTGAGAAAAATGTCTGTTTGCATGTGTGTATGTATGTATGAAGACAAGATTACGCTAGAATAATGAAATTTGGTATACGGGCATTATTCAAAATTCGTAGTTTTCTATCAACTTTTGAGAAATGTAGCTCAACCGGAAGAGGGTCATTACCTACAATGTTTTGATTATTTTTCCTCTAGTGACCGTAAAAATAAAGATATATGTTTGATAATTTTTCATATGATTAAAAATTGTATAAAACTGCTATATATAGAATTTCAGCTTGATTGAAGCTGAAAGTATCGGAATTAATTTTTTAATATTGCAAATCACGCGCCAACACGTGCCGTGGTGCCATCAACAAAGAGCCAAACATGCGCTGGTTTAATAAAAATTATTTATTAATTTTAATTTAAAATTAATAATTAATTAAATTTAATTTAAATATATTATGTCATTTAATCCAATTCAAATCCCGAGATAGTCGAGTGGAGACACTCCAGCTTTTTTTTTTTAATTCAATTTTATTAGATACCTTTTAAATCTGCATGTAAATTCACTAATTATGATATTTTACTTCCAAAAGTAAATATTTTATTAGTTTATCGAATATGATCAATAACTTTCCATCCTTAAAAAGATTCTAGTCATGTTACTTGGGCCGCATTGAAGGTGATTGGCTTGCAATTCTCTCTCTTCCCTATAAATGCAAAAGTTCTAATCTGGAATAATAGATGCCAGACAATCTATATGTTAATTTTTTTATTTTTTTAAATTATCATCTAATAAAAGTTTTACTGCATAAATGATAGAAAGATGATCGAAAAGAAAATATTATCTGAAAATTGTAAAATCAAAGCTAATTTATTTCACCTTACATCATAAATATGCAACAAAATATCAATTATAAAAATATAAATGAAACATCAGGACTTTTTTCATTTAGCTTTTGAAAATTCTATATACGATATAACTCTTATTTTTTTGTTTTTGTTTTAAAATTTTATTTATTTATTTAAATGTAATTATTTTTTATATTTTATATCATATAAGAAAAAAATGTGATACTCTCATCAATTTTTAGTCATTTATTTTCATCTTTTCATTTTTTTTTTATGCTTAACTTTTTAACTTTTTTTACAAATACAAATGATCAGGGTTATGAAAAAAAAGATGAGATCTGCTTCAGGATGTATCGCTTCTGCCATCACGTGAGCTTATGATTACTTCATCCATCCTTCTCATAAAGTAATCATGTGTGTCTTCCATCTTCCTTCTCTTTCTTAATCCTATATTTCTTCTAAATTCTGCCAATATGAATAAACAAGTACACAATTTCATTTAATATTGTATAATTAATCAAAACGTATTTATTAAATAAAATATTTTAATTTGAGGATTCTGATATTATCTAAATTTGATTAACCAAATACCAAATACTTTTTAAATAAATACATTTTTATGAAACAATTATTAATAAGTGAAATAAGTTGACCTGTGGCCAGGCGCGGAACCGACCGACGGTTTGACATAAATTAATTTCCATCTACAGAAACAATTTCAAATAATTTTAATATATCTACTAATGCAATAAAAAACAGATATGGATATAACATAAATATTTTTAATTTTATTTTATTTATAATATATAAGTGGGAGCTGTCTGTGACGTCATGAAGGGCTGGGTGACGTCATATAATTTTAAATTAAGAAAAAACTAATGAAGATGTTTTTCCCGAGGATAAAACGAATACAAAGTGTATGATTTGTGGAGATATGTAAAAATATCTCCTCGTGTGAAATTTGTTGTGAAAATAACCCTTCCCTCCTATCGTCGATCGGTAATACTACCACTTCCGGTTTCCGGATATACACCAAAAGTTGATCAATTCATCTGATGCATTGAGTAAATATACCAAATTTCATCAAAATCCGTTGAGCCGTTCAAGCTGTACACATCTATATGGACGGACAGACGGACAGACATCATGCTAAAAATACTTTTTTCTGTTATGAAAATGCATGATTCGTGGAGGTATGTAAAATTCTCCATATATGAAATTTGGTGTGAAAACATTACCTCCCTTATTATCGTCGGTCGGTAGAAAACAACGTTTATTTAGAAATTTCTATATACTTTAAATATTAATTATATAATTTATAAAAAAAAAATCTCTGACTTTTATACGTCCTATACAAGGACAACGATTATCAAATCGGTTATATCAATTAGGTGTTCTATGATCAGTAGAACGGGTCCTATCAACTTTACCTTGTTTTTCTTGACCGGTGGCGCTACTTTTAATTAAGCAGCTTCCCAATTTTGATCCCGGAGGCTGGGTTGACTCCGTCCTATAGATTCCATGTAGAGAAATTCCCTTACCAGGCCCAGGACTTGAACCCGGGAACACGAGAATGTGATCCAGCTACGCTAACCTCCCACCCTGTAACGGGTCTTTATTATAATTTATAATCAATCCTTTTTTAATGTACAAAATTATTTATGAATATCATAAAATTTATTTAATGATTTTTAAAAGTTAAAATTAGTATAATATTATTAATTAAATGATAATCGAGAATGATTGTAGAAGAACGTTTCAATCCCAAATGATTTCGCTCTCTCTTTTCTTAATCTCAATGGATTTAATTGAAGGGGGTTGTTACAGCGTCGAGTGAGGAATTGGCAGTCATAAAATTGTCTAGCAAGGGATGGCATTGTAAGTCCCGACAATCGATATTCATTTGACATACATAAATATTTTTATATCACCCTTTTATATTTTTTCCTCATTTTTTTTTCTTTTAGTAATTTTATTTTTTTTTTCAAACATTATTATTTTATCTATTTGATATATATATATATATATATATATATATATAGAGAGAGAGAGAGAGAGAGAGAGCAACTTTTGTAATTTTAGCATCCATTTTATTCAAAGTTCGATAACAATTGCAAACATTAAAACCTGCCTTGGCTATATGATTAGTGAGGCACGTTAATCCCTATCTTATCTCTTTCACTGGATTGCACGTTTCATCCTCTCACGCTTTGTAATTTTTCTCCTATATCATTAATTGTGTTAATCTTTTTGAGGCGGCTACATTGCTTGTATACAGCTATTTTGATCAATATATTGATCTTAAATGTTGGAAGTAATTCACGGAAAGAGAGAGGGAGAGAGAGAGAGTATGTTACTCGGCTTTTATCTAAGACTAGATGATTAGATTGATGTTCTTCATTGGCAAATTCTAATGAATCTTTTCAAACAAAAACGATGTCGTCGCTCTTAGGCAATATATAATATTTCGAATCGAGATTTAATCATGTTGAAAATCGACAAGTCTCCCCTTTTGATTCTCTCTTTCCACAGTGGTGGCAACCCCTCTTGAAGAACACTTCGCACTTCTCCCCTTCTTTTAAGAACTACTCACTCTTTCTGACTGAGCTGAGAAAAGAAACCAAAAAAGAAAAAACAAAAAAAAAAAAAAATCACCTCTTTGGTTAGCCCTATAAATTCCCACTCCCTGGCCCCTTCACCTTTTTTCTAACTTTCTCCCCCTCTCTTTACAGCCACGTGCTGAAGACGAAAAAGAAACGGAACAAAATGAAAAGAAGATTCAATATATATATATATATATTTAAAATAAAATATAGCATGTTGAAAACACAGCATTTTCCCATTTAAACTTGAGTTGATCACCTCCTGGGAACATTCACTTTGCAAGTTCTTGGCAGTTTCAATCCCAAACGTATCAATTATGCTGGTAATGATTGAAGTGGGTCAAAAATGGACGATAATAATAATCAATCTTCATAAAATTATAGCAACATTGTATTAAAAAAAAATTCCATGGACGATAATCGTTTCATTAAGAAAATAAGTTAATGTATTTATTAAGTAAAAAATTTAACTGTATATAGATTATATATATATAATATATATATATATATATATATATATAATATATTAATTAGTATTAATTAGTATGTGTGTATGTAGATAAGATTACGCAAAAATGGTTTGAGTTAGAATAATGAAATTTGGTACACGGGCATTATTCCAAATTCGTAGTTTTCTTTCAACTTTTGAGAAATGTAACTCATTCAGAAGAGGACCATTACCTACCACGTTTTCATTTTTTTCCCCCTCTAAACTGACCGTAAAAATAAAGATATTTGTTTGATAGTTAGATGAAAAATTGTATAAAACTGCTATATATAGAATTTCAGCTACCGTAATTAATTTTTTAACACGTTCACTCCCACCACGCGCCAGCACGTGGCGTGGTTACTTCAACAAAGAGCCAAACACGCGCTGGTTTAATAAATATGATTTATTAATTTTAATTTGTAATTTATTTAATTAAATTTAATTTAAATATAATATATGATATTTAATCCAATTCAAATTGCGAGATAGTCGAGTGGAGACACTCCAACATATTATACAAAAATTTAGATAAATTTTACAAGTTTTACAAACTTGTTTCATACGTATACACTTTTTTCAGATAGCCAAGTTATCTACGGTTATATTGTCATCAGTTAATCATCATATATATATATATATATATATGCATAATGCATAGTTTATAATTAAACAATTTTTTTTTATCAAAGATATTTCATCGATCGTGCATAGAGAATTCTTCATCGATACTCAGTAGAGAATTATTATTATTTTTCATTAATTGTGATTTATCAATATTCAATCAAAATAAAAAAAAAATGAAACTGATTTAAAATCAATAATTATTCAAATTAATTCCAATAATAAATTTCATAGACAGAAATTATTTTTCTTCAATGTTTTAAAAAAACATTAAATAAATCATACTGTAAAGTAAAACTTTTGAAAAAAATAAGGTAAACTCCCTCTCATTATTCCTTTGTATAAATTAATAATAAAAAAGTTAATCTAGATAAGTAATGAAGAAGTTAATAAGGATTATAAAGGGGACTGAAATAATTCCTCCAAAGGGGACTTGAAAAAAGATAATCCTTATTTTTGTAAATTTTAATTAATATACAATTCAAAAAAATTACCTTAATATATTTTATCTTTTTAAAATTTAGATTTAAATTTATATGAGTATATATATATATATATATATATATATATATATATATATATATTGTATGTATCGAGTAAGCCCTGCAATCAATTACTAATGTTTTATTAGATGTAGTAGACTACTACTACATACTTGCTGGGTGACTGGTTCAAACTGAATAAATAAAATGTCAGAGCCAAATGGATCGGCATATCGCTCAAGTTGACATGGCTTGGCATTAAACATATATTCTCCTAGCCTAAGGATTGTCTCGCGAGAGTCGGCCCTGCCAATGACACCTTCAAAGACCTGTCAGCTCAATCCAGCTCCGCCCGGGAATCCGCACAACTCTCTTCGCCTCTCCTCCTCTTATCAGAGAAGAGAAGCGAAAAGGAATGGAGAGGAGAGTGAAGATGCTAATCTCTACTAATTAAGCCCAGGAATAGAAGGAACAAACGCAAGCGACCCTTATGTTGATGATAATATCCATGTCTTGGCCGAACCGTAGAAAACAGACAAGAGGATAGGGGTGGCTGTTTTCAAGATGGTTCTATTACAGGGATCAAACACCACACCGCTCTCCTTAATCATTCGCTCTCTTTTTATCCTTAATTAACAATCAACTTCATATAACATGAAATTCCTTACGGGATAATATCATCAACATATTACGTTAACGAATATTTTCTCTCTTTTTTTCTCTCTCTCTCTTTTTAATTGAATTCTCCATCTCTGTCATTTTTCATTCTTCATCAGGTTTTAAAGTCGGATGAAAGAAAAATGTTTAAAATTTTATCATGTGAAATACTTTTTTTTTTTTTCTTTTTTTTTAGATTAACGACAAGAAAGATATTAGATTTCTTGTAAATGAAGGGTATAATTAAAGGAATCTCTTTACGTGTTTTTAATATTTTTCTTCATTCCAAACAAAATTAGTCTTTATAATGAAAGAAAGGACATGAACATGGTTCACATTAACAGTCTACGTGAATTCGATTTATATGGGCAAACAAAAAAAAAAAAATAAACAAAAACAAGAATTAGAGAAGATCATTTCTTTTTTTCGTTGAAAGAATAAAAAATTATTTTCTTTTTTTTTTGTAGTTTGTTTAATTAGACCACATGTGTTATTTATTCTACCGTATAGACATAGAGGAATTAAAAGTGGTTGAAAATTGGATGGAAATAACACGAGGAAAACATGGTTGGTTGCTTGAAGGAATGTGGTTGATACGGCATAAAAATAACGAATTCACTCGTGACATAAAAAGATAAGGAAATTAATGTTATTTGGTCTTTTCAATGAAATAGAATTAAAAATAATATTATAAATATTTCATAATAACATCTGGTATATATATATATATATATATAATTGAAATTAATTTCTCCAGAGAAAAAAATAAACTTTTCTTATAACACATGTACGATTACAATTATAAATTATCCCAAACTCCCTTAAGAATTAAATTGTAATATTTTTCCTAGTCAAAACGTATATTTTTTTAATTAATATAAAATCTAAAATCTAGAAATATTAATTGCATTACAAAAAAATAATATTGTAGATTAATATCATAATATTTAGTATGAAATGTCTAAATTCTATTATATAAAACTAATTTTTATAAAATCTCTGATAGAATTCTATTGATATAAGATTATGTTTTAAGAATTTTTGTGTGATTTCTTCTTTAAAAGATTTTTATTTCAATTGTTTTAATGAAAATTAATAGTGGTATTTCTCTTATCAAATTCAATTATTTTATTTAAATCAACATTTAAATTTTTTTTTTTTTGGGGGGGGATTAAAGAGGAGGGAAAGTAAGTATCCTGTTTTTGACACCAGTTGATTCTTTTTGTTGTGTTTTGTATAAAAACATTTCTTCTAGTCTATACACCCAACATTTTTTTTAATTATTTTTTTTTCTTTTAAAATAACTTCCACTACATTAGCCAATTTATATTATTATCATCCTAGTATCAATTGATTTGTTATTATATATATATATATATATAACATTTATTACTAAATTATACAATAAAAGATGATCTCAAGTCGTTATTCGCTCGCTTTTGATTGTCAGCCAAATAAATCTATTCTATCATTCCGTGAGTCATTATTCCAAATTTTCTCCAATTCGGTTAGTTTTATAGTTCTCTTGATTGTGCCAATGGTTTGGTGTACAATTTTATTTGAATACATTTCCTAAATACTATAACTTATTTCTCTTTTTGAGCAAAGGCAATATAGTTTTTTTCCACCTATCTTTCCAACTTTGAAATATATAAAATATTTTATTATAATTGCAAAATAGATCAAATGGATAAAAATTGAATCAATTCATTGGAAATATTTAATTAATTCCAAACATACAATTGGCCATCTTTTATAATTTTTTAATCATAAATTTCGCTTTCTACAAAAACAAAAAACTTAAATTGAATCAACACTTTTAAATTTAAATATTTATTTAATAATGATTTATATCGAATTAAATTCAGTTAATGATAATTAAAAAAAATAAGTTGACCTGTGGCCAGGTCCGAACCGACCGACGGTTTGAAATAAATTAATTTCCAGCTACAGAAACAATTTCAAATAATTTTCATATATCTATTAATGTAATAAAAAACAGATATGGATACATAAATAAATAATATAAACATTTTTAATTTTATTTTATTTATAATATATATGCAAGACCAGGCTGTGACCTCATGAATGGCTGGATGACGTCATATAATTTTAAATCAAGAAAAAACTAATAAATATGATTTTTCTCGAGGATAAAACCAATACAAAGTGCATGATTCGTGGTGATATATAAAAAAATCTCCTTTGGTGTGAAAATAACCCTTTCCTTCCTATCGTCGATCGCTAATACTACCACTTCCGGTTTCCGGAATTGCACCAAAAGTTGATCAATTCATCCCACTGATGCATTAAGTAAATATACCAAATTTCATCAAAATCGGTTGAGCCGTTCAGGCTGTACACATCTATACGGACGGACAGACGGACAGACGGACGGACAGACGGACAGACGGACGGACAGACATCATGCTAAAAATACTTTTTTCTGTTTAGAAAATGCATGATTCGTGGAGATATGTAAAAATCTCCACATGTGAAATTTGGTGTGAAAACAATACCTCCCTTACTATCGTCGGTCGGTAAAAATCATAATAAAAACATCTGGGAATGCGCATTGCCAAAACGAACTTAAGTTCGGATTAATTTAAGTTATAAATAAGTTAAGATTAAATATAAATATTATTGAATAAAATTATTTATTTTAAATTTGTAGTATAAATTAAATTACAAAAATTTCGCATTTTTAAATATTAAAAATTTCAACTTTGGACGCCATTTTGACCATGTTCCCGAGGGGGTATCAAAAAATGAAAGGCACTTTACATTGCTACTTTTCGATACTCTTTCCGAATCTGAAGTCAGAATTTCAAAATTTTGAGTTTGATGTCGGACAGAACGACAGAACGACAGACAGAACGATTTTATAAACTCACTTAAGTTCGTTGAAAATCTATCTATTCATCTGTGTGGCTCTCTACGGAACTCGAAAGTTCTTGGCCGCAGCAACCACAAGTACCCCTATTCTGAGTCTCAACCCCTCCAATCCCTACCCTCTCCTATCTCTCTCACGTCCCTTCCTACATTATCCACCCACCGTGTCTTTGGTCTTCCAAGAGGACGTTTCCCACTCGGTCTCCCTACCAATATATTTTTCGCCAATCTTTCCTCTCCCATTCTAGCCACATGTCCTGCCCATCGCAGCCTTCTCGATTTTATAATTCTAACTATGTCTGGAGATACATAGAGGTCATGCAATTCCTCGTTAAGCAGTCTCAGCTATTCCCCGTTTACCTCATCTTTTTTTGGCCCATAAATGCTACGCAGAATCCTATTTTCAAATACTCTAAATCTTCTCTCGTCTCCTAAGGTCATAGACCATGCCTTACACCCATATAATACAACCGGAAAAATAATTGTTTTATATATTTTTATTTTTATCCCCTTTGATAATAATTTTAACACGATAAGCCCCTTTACTGTATGATAACAGGCATTTCCCGATTGTGACCTCGCTTTAAATTCTTCTTGAATATTATTATCCTTCGTTATTACAGAACCTAATATAAAAAAAATAAAAATATATAATTTTAACAAGTTAATATTTAATTTGATTAATTAAATGTTAAAAATATGATTTGAATATTTTAGAAAAAGCTAAAATTATTTTTATAATATAATACAATATACTCTTATACTATTATACATTGATATAATTTACCATCTATCTCAATAGAGAACTCTTTATATATATAGAGAGAGAGAGAGATTTAAAAACGACCTTCTTAATCTTTGAATGATTAAAAAATCGATACCTTAAGGAAGGAAATACGGTTAGAAAATATTCTCCTCCATACATAAAATAATAAGAAACTTTTATAATTCAGTTGAATACAGATTAGGTTTAATAAGAATGGGGAAGATGACTGAATGCCCTATTATCATAAAAAATTAATGGATATACATATTATAATTAAACTGAATTTTTGCACCCTTCAGTCAATTTCTGCATTTCTTTAAGAATGAGAGACTGGTAAGAGAGGTAACAGGAATGGAATGAGGAAGGGGCAAGGACTTATTCCAAGTACAAACAAAAAGGGACGGAAAAGTTTTTAAGAAAAGGAAGAAGAAAATTAAAATAATTTAAAATGCAGATATTTATACAAGGGAAAAACAACAACGTTAATATAAAAAGGAAAAAAATTAATAATAATACCTACTCTTTTTTTTCTTAAGTAGTTTTTGTTTGTTCTTAAAATTCAATTCAATCCTTAATATATATATATAAAAATTAAATTAAAAATGCAAGTCAGAAAGGAAAATAAGATTAATAAGGAAAGTATATGAAACGCTCTTGGGGACTAGAATTTTAATTGATTAATTTAGATAGAAAAAAATTATGGATTAAATATATTAAAAAAAAAATATTAAAATTAGACATTTATGATTTGTCCCTTGATATATATACATATATGTATATATACCTATAAAGTAAATTATTCTTAGTATATAAAATATGTTAATGAAATTAGTTGAATATGAGCAACACCTTTTACAAACAATTTTAATTTATAATATTATTATCAATATTAAAAATTGAATGGATAGACATAAAAAAAAGATTGATTTGAATAATTTTTTTAATTTCATTAATTACATTAATTTAATATAAATTTTTATTTATCTAAATTTAATTTTTTATTATAAAATAAAAAAAAATATTTTAACTCTTTAACGAATAATTATTACATATATGTATAGTAAATTTACAATTGGAGATAAATATCTAATAATAGTTATTTACAATATTTGATGTTAACACAAAGACATCGATAATTAATAATAATAAATCCTGTAAGTCTGTGAATAATATTATAGAGTAGAAAGGAAAACATTGTGGAAGAAGGGGATGATGCGATAAGAAAGCCATGGTGGAAATAAATTCTTCAAGTGGTAGAAAAAAATGGATTAAGTATTTTTAAATTTTTAAATATTAAAGCTAACTATATGCAATAATTTGAAGATTTTTATTATCTCACAAGAGATAGTATTGAGATCGAATGTCGAAATTTTGATGATTTTACACGTTTTGAAGGTTCCTGAGTTATTTTCACTAAGGTTGAGAAAAATATATATATATGTGTGTGTACGTGTATGTAGACAAAAACGGTTTGAGTTAGAATAATGAAATTTAGTGCACGGGCATTATTCAAAATTCGTAGTTTTCTTTCAACTTTTGAGAAATGTAACTCATTCAGAAGAGGACCATTACTTACCACGTTTCCAATTTTTTCTCTCTAAACCATAGGTTCCCAAAGTGGTCTATATAGACCCCTAGGGGTCTATTTTAACCTCCAGGGGGTTCACGGCAGCGAATAATAAATTTGGGGGTCCATGAAATGAAAATGGGGGTCTACGGGTGTCTATGGGGGGCCACGTGATTTCCCGGCTCCAAAAAAAAGGTAAATCGTTTTTCCTACATGGCTTATTTTTTTCAATGTCTCTAAAAAAAGGTAAATCGTTTTTCCAGCATGACTTTTGAAACATTTTTGATATGTTGGTCTACCGAAAACCGAAATACATGGCAAGGGGGCTACGACACAAAAAAGTTTGGGAACCTATGCTCTAAACCAGAGGTTCTTAATCTTATGTACTCTGCGGACCCCCACTTGAAAAAATTTTTTTTGACGGACCCCATTCCAACTTTAGGTACTTTACGTCATTTTATTAGTTAATTTCTGGCTTACGATCTCATAAGAACAAGGATATATGATGAATATTTCTAACAGTGATTGGTGAATAAGGATTTTTTTGCATATTGTAGAACACATTTTATTAGAAATTATAATATTGAAGAAAGAAAATTCTGCTAAATATGAAGATGGAAACGGTAGCAATAGTTTTCTTGCACATTTCGTTGAATTTGGGTATTTGATCTCTGTTTCCTCACAAAGCCATGCCATCGCTTCTAAAGTTTTAACCGACTCATCATTTTCTCGTGCACCTGTACGATGGCTTTGCGGACCCCCAGTAAAGGCTTCGCGGACCCCCAGGGGTCCGCGGACCACAGTTTAAGAACCTCTGCTCTAAACTCTAAACAGTCTAAACTGACCGTAAAAATAAAGATATATGTCTGATAGTTTTTCACATGATTACAAATTGTATAAAACTGCTATATATAGAATTTCAGCTTGATTGAATCGCTGAAAGTACCGGAATTAATTTTTTAAATTTTGACTTAAAAACGAAGGTAAAGGTTATATATTTACTTAAAAAAAAAATAAAAACAATGTTGATACTATTTGAGTACCATCTTCTTTAAATAAAATGTTATCAGTGAAAATTATTTTAAAAGTCTTAAATCCTATGATCGGATAAAATAAAATTTTAATTAATTTTCAAATATAGAAAAAGGCTTGATTATCCAATTCAAATTTGCGAGATTGTCGAGTGGACACTCGAGATTTTTTGATAATAATATTATTTTATCATTTTGGAGGCATTTATCGAATCACATTTTTACTAGTATAATTTTTAGTCGAAATTAAATAAACATGAAATTAAATAATTGTAATGGATTTCAAATTTCACTCGTTCTGTCAATACCTACGATATTACAATTTCAGAATGAAATTAAAATTTTAATGTAATTATATATTTTTTATTATAAATTATACATACTTTTACTATAACTATTATAGTTATTTCCACTTTATATAAAGAAAGTTCAATTTATTTAAATAAATATTCTTGTAATAAAATTAGAATTTTTTTTTATTTTACTAAATATTATAGTTATCATTTATGTGAGCATAATAAAACTTTAGATAAATCAAATTTTTTGTCATGTTTTAACCTTTATTATGATGAAGAGCCTTTGCTCGTGGTATCAGGTCCCGTTTTTGAAAAGAAGCCAAAGATATGAACATATATTTTCTTTATGATGCTCATTCATATTTGCTTGGAAAACTAATAGAAAATTATCTATTCAAAAAGAAGAAAAAATAAAAAAAAAATTACAAAGGTGTTACCGATATGCAACCAAATGTTAAGAGAAGAAATACTCAATCACAAACTAAAATTAAAATATTTAAATTTATTTTTTAAAAATTTTATAATTTATTTAAATTTATATTATTTATATGATTTAATTTTTGCTTAATTCAGCATAGTTTGTGTTTCTGATTATAAAATATGTGTGATGCGAGAATTCATAAACATCATTATTTAATTTATTTTAGTGATTATTTTTATAGTTATATATTTATTATGCTTAAAACTATATTTAATAATTTGATGCCAATTTCTATCCCACTCTGCCATGAAAATAATTCACTCCAATCCTCCCATTCCCACTCCTTGAATAAATTCTTTATTTATTTATATTAAAAAGAAATTTTAACTTATAATTTTTACTAAAAGTTTAAAGAGATAAATATCTAGTAAAACATTTCCTGTTCTCTCTCTCTCTCTCTCCTATTCTCAAACCCTCTGCTGGAGAACCTACTTCCTTCCCTTAAGGGACGCATATTTTAAGTGCATGTGGGTTGGCAACCACGAAGACCCAAACAGTACCTGGTATTGTTTCTCCACTTATTTTGTACCATATCTCTCGCTCTCTCTTTCTCTTTCTCGTTTATCTTTAATATCAGCTCTCGCTTGACCAATTCCTGCTCTCTTCCAACTCTGACGCTTTTAGTGTACCCGAGGTGTGGGGGTATATTTTTCTTTTTTTCATGAGGTTATCTATAACTCAAAGGAAAAGACTGGGTTCAAGAGTTTAAAAAGACAACCAGTCCATGGTTCTCTTAGTGGGAGATTAAAGAGTATCGGATTTGCACTTTGTTATCAAGAAAAAAAAAACTGAATTGGAATAATGCCATCAACGACGTACTGCTTCAACTGTTTAAAATGGAGTATTTCAGTATTTGCCATGACGAACTACAAATGTCAGTAACTTGAATATCGGATTCATATACGTATATATTTTTTTTAAATCAGGTATATAAATATTAATTATTATATTCGATAAAATGTATTAATTACAAAAAGAAAAATAAGTCTAGTGTTGGTATTGTATTCAATTATAAAAAAGAAATTAAAAATTTGAAAATTAAAATTTATATCCTAAAAAATAATTGGATGTAGTTATCTATAACTATGTGTAATATCTATATCTATATCTGTGTGTAATTATGTATACCATAAATTGATATGAATATAGAATCTTTCACATTAAAAAATATGCAGCTGAAGAGGCAGTTTTCTAGAGTATAATCCAGGCGTTGGCAATATTTTTGAATCTCAATCAAAATCAACTAAATTTCAATTTTGTGAAGAAATTTTGAGTAACTGGCTTCATTTAATTTCAATGATTTAAATTAAAATGCAACTCAATATTGAATTTGCCTTTTTTCTGTTAATAAAGTATAAAGAGTATTTTCTTATATATAGACTTACTTATATTATTATTTATATTTATAATATTTAAACTAATTTTATTAAACAAGTTATTCACTTATTACAATGCAATACTCTCATATACTTATAATTCTATTTTCAATTTTTAACTACGAGGAAAGCGTTCTATTTAGATTTTTGCAATTTTGGCGATTTCAATTGGAATTCTAATAATGATATGAGTATATACGTATAGAGACTTTATACTAAGGAAGGCCAATATCTATAACCTCTTAATAATATAGTGAAATACTCATAATTTTATAATACTATGTCTGGATGTATGCGTAGATGTCATGCAATTCATACATTATCCACCCATCGCGTCCTTGGTCTTCCAAGCGGAACCTAAACGGTCTCCCCACCAATATTTATTTCGCCATCACTTGTAATCCTTGGAAAAATAAAAGTAATATAAAATGAATGTTAAGACTATTGTTTCGACTATAATCGGATCAATATAACGTTTAATAAATAAAAAAGAAAGAAAACAAAAATAAAATGAATGTTTTATTATAGAGACTTCCAATAAACCCACCGCTGTATATATATATCATTTTTATAAAATCTAATTTGATTTAAATATTAGATGCCAATTAAAAATGTGGTAATCAAAATGTAATATGATGAAGTATGATTTACTTGTCACAAATCATATATCACATCATTTTTTTGGTTCTAATATATTTTTTTTTAATTAATTATTATAATATGTACATATATTAATTTTTTCTAAACTGATGAGCAGCCATTTCAATAACAATATAGAAAAATTCGGTGGGTTTATTATTTGAGACCGGTTGACATTTATTGAGTTACTAAAAGGGAGAATACCACCACTTTATTTTCAGAACAAATATATATATATAGTATAATATTTTCAATTGAGGGCGTTGGTTTTGCCAACTCTGCATTCAGACCACCCCCTCCTTTACTACCCGCCCCATTTTATCTTTTGTGTTTTGACCTCTGACCATCAGTGAAGGCAAGTCATTGACTGAAGAGTGTTCGGAGATAGAATACAATATGGAGAAGAGCCTGGGAAAATCGACCAGAGGTTTTCATGTGAGCGAGATGGTCCTAACGATGTTCCTTCCTCTGGGATTAGCTAGTTGAGCAGGGGGTGGAAATCTAATGTTTAGGGCGGATCTGCACTTAGTTAACTATACTCTGTCCTATAAACAGAGAAGATACATCGCACCATCTCAGTTGCACGCTTGGGTTACCCCAAAACAAATAGAAGGGTGCGAAAAATATACTATTATTATTTCCGAACAATGTGATATAATTAATGTGGGGGATAATCTTTCAATAAATATCTTGTAAATAATTCTAAAATAATTCATTTTTATATATATATATATATATATATATATATATAGGTACCTAACTACAGATATAGAAAAAATTTAAATTTTGTATTTCCTATTGTGTTTCCATCAAATTAATAAACAAAATAAGTAAATAGATATTTTTGCAATAAATAAAAAAACTCAAACATTTTTCAAAAAATACAAATAAATTAAAATAATATTTTATTTTCACTTAATTAATATAATTAAACATTATACATTTATCTTTATATTCTCATTTTAATTTTTGAAAAAGTTCAAGTCTATTAATTGAATAAAAATGATCATCAAAATCAATAATTTAATTTATCAATACTCATTCAAATTCAAATACATTTTTAAATCTTATAATTTAAAAAATTAGTTATTACTTATTCATTAATTATTTATTTAAAATTCTGATTAATATAAAAAAATTGTTAGCCTCTTGGATCCTGAATTATATCTATAATATTTAAAGATATATTTATAAAAATTATTATTCAATAAAATATCTCTTGTGGTAAAATTTGGAATTATAATTATTGTAATTAAGTGCCTAAGTAAAGAAATGCAAATTTCAAATCTCAGATATATGATCTAACGCAGTGGTTTCGAAAGTGGTCTATATCGACCTCCAGAGGTCTATGGCGACCTGCAAGTAGTCTGGGCCAGCGAATAAAAAAATTTGAGGGTCCATGAAATGAAAATGGGGGTCTACGATATTTACTTATATTATATAATACTATCTCATAATTCAATTCAATATGTTTCTAAAAAAGAAATAAAAAAGGTTAAATTTTTTATAAAGTTTACAAAACATCAATTTCAGGTTAAGTAGGGGGTCTACCCAAAACCGAAAAACATGGAAAGGGGTCTATGATACAAAAAGTTTGAGAACCTATGGTCTAAAGCAAATTATTATCTGAAATATCGATAGATAATTGTTTATATGAGCTTTTATACTTGAAAAAAAAAATTTATTTGTTTACAAAACTTTACAACTGATTCAATCAGAACATGAATATTAAAATTACACAATTGAAATATATTATTAAATCTTTTAAGTCCTGATTAAAAGAGCTGCAATATATTTAATTCTTTCCGTTTATTCAATATATCTATATATATAAATTTGATAATCTGAACAATTTGATTTATTTCCAGTTATAAAAAAAAAGAGAATGAAATAAAGCAATTTTCAATAAATTTATTTAATTTTCTTATAAAAATGACATTTGGAATTTAAAAATAAATAAACATTTTCCAATTCCTGATGATTTAATCCAAACAAAACTTTAGCTCAATATGAAATCATTTATTTGTCGAACAAATAACATTCAAGTTCTGCTTGAATGATTCCTTTAGCTAATTTAAATATTGTATGCCAAGAGAACTTCAAGAATTGTGTTCCCTCTTGTTGCTTGCTGCTTTGCTTAAATTCATTTTTTTTTTTTTTCAAAAATGAAGCATAGACTCGAGATTAAAAGGGGTTGTTTTGGTATCCTGAGGTTTTTAGATCTTTCCCTTTCTATCTGCCTCCACCCCCTTAAGATTTAGTTCTCTGGAAGAAGACCTGTTGACTTCATACATCATACACCCGCATCTCTCTTTCTATCTCACTCTAATATATATATATATATATAATATGAGAAATGAGATAATTTAGATGACTTTATGCTCAAACGAGAAGATCAAAGGCATAAGTCAAAATATCGTAGTGAAATTTTAGGAATTTCTTTTTTTTTTAATTTAAAAGACTACATCTCTTGCTTTGTTAAGAACCGTCTCCAGCTTTATGAGACACATTCTTTACAAATATATATATATATATATATATATATATGAATATTTATCTATTTTTTTTAAATAAATTTAACAAAATATTAATCATCGAAGAGTAAATTTTTTAATTAGATAAAAAAAAATTCCAGATTATTTTCAAAGCAATTAAAAAAAAAATTTTGGTTTAATTTATTTTATTTAAATTAAATTAAGATTTCTCTTTTAATTTTTTCCATGTAAACTTAGTTTCAAGAATTTGAAATTTTTTTTTTTTTTTTTAATCTGTTCAAAGAAATTTTTGTTATTTTTACTGAAACAAATTTCTCAATTCTAACTAAACTCGCATTTTTGTTTAATTATCTGTTAAATATATCATCTGTGCTTTATTCTTTCAATATAAATGTTTATTCACTCTACTCCAAAATTTTTGCTGCAGCTATCATTTCCCTCTTTCTTGAGCTATTCCCAGTCAATTTTTAATCTTCGACAAATTTATTATATGTAATAAAATCTACTTTTTTATTATTAGCTACTTGTTTTCTCGACATACCTACAGTTAAATTATCAAAACATTGATTTAATATAATATTAAAAAAAAATGGAAACATATATTATTAAAAATTATATAGAACTTAATTGTAAATAAATTTAACATTAAAAGAAAATTTTCTAAAATTTTTATTTTAAATTTAAATATTTTCATAAAAAATAATTGTAAATATGTACATATATTTAATATTTTTGATGGAGGATAGGAACGTGATGTGCTGATAATATGATTACTGTGACGAAGAACTTTCAAGTTCACTAGCGCCACAGAAATAGATAGATCGAATATGGGGGTTTGTGATGGGGTCCAAACCCTCTCCCCTTCATTCCTCCGACTAATTGAAAAGCTCTATGATATTTATGGAATTTGACAATAAAGAGATACCTAATAGGTTTAAACCTACAATTTCTAAATTGTTAAGTTAACATTAATACAGTTCTATTAGTCTGTATTATTCTATTGTACAACGGTTGTGGATCGTAGAATTCCTTTTGTTCTATTAATCAATCATATCTAAAACTAGTAGTCATTAATTAAGCAATAGAATGGAGTATCTCTAACAATTACCTTATTCAAGATTATACTTGATTATATTCAGCTTATCTAAAAACAAAAAAAAACAAGAAAAAAAATATGTAGTATAGATTCTATTATAATATATAAATAACCTATATATTGTATATTTAAAAAAAAGAAAAATAATATTATGGAAATTTTTAAACAATCGATAGATTCAAGTAGAATCATTCATCATCATTTACTTGAATTTATATTATTTATCTATATAATTATTCATTTATAATTGATTCATCAAATTCAAATTTTCAAATAAAACCAATTGGAGAGAAAAATAAATCAATCAACAGTGAGAGTTAATTTGCCTAAAGCTTTTGTTATTGAGTTAATTAAGTTTACTTTCCTTATTTGTGAACATATTTCTATATATATGGATCATTTATATTCAATTAGTCTCAATTGTATTGATCATCAGTGGAATCCAAAATATTTTGACAACCCTCGTCTCAAATTTATTTTTATTATTCTGTAAATAAAGCAGACCTCGTACAAACTGAATGAATGTATGTCCGAAAGTCAATAATTATTTTAGTTTATTATGGATTTTTTTTTCATCTTGGAAAATTAAGTTATACTTATATTGGAGTAGTATTTCTCCCATTCGACCTTTGGATAATATTGGAATGAAAACAATATAAAAAGATTATAAATAAAAAATGGAGAATGATACCCAATCCGAAAATGACAATGAAGAAAATTGGATAATGTGAATACAGCTCCAATATAGGTATTGATTTCATGATGTTTGATTGTTTCATTATATTCTATATATGTACAATGTGTATATTCTTTGTTTTTGAGAATATTTATCAGTTTGTATTAAAGCTTGTCTATTAGTATTCTATTAATTAAAATTTTTATGCTACAAGAGCTACTATTTATATATTGAGAATTGGCAAAACTGATATTGACAGGTTTAATATGACATTGCCATCGTAAAATTGAACATTTTTGAGGTTAACATTTTGACTGCGAGCAGAATTTGTGTTGTTTACAGTCAGTTGAAAATTTCAACTCTGTCAAAATATAGAATGGTGCATCCAAAGCGGTATACAACTCATGAAAATTTTCAATCTATGAAATATTATTACTTTCGACGTGGTCTAACTCAAGAAAAATGTATCTATCCACTAAATTCAACTTTTGGCGATTAAGCACCATCTAAAGCCACTGCATATCACTGGTAAATGGGGACGTAGTTCGCTCAAGGACGAAGTTAAAGAAGGTCGTCCAAAATCACTTGAAGAAGATCGTCAAGTGACATATCAGGAAATTGAGAGATGTTTAAACATTAGTATGACTGTCATACATAAGATTTTGAACGAACATTTGTGTGTTTGGAAGATGTGTGCACGATGGATTTCCCATTTGTTGAATGATGCTCAAAAAATGGTGCATGCAAAGCAGTGTACAACATCAACACAGGTGAATTTATGCATACGAACCAGAAAGCAAAGGTCAGTCGGAAGTTTGGGTGTTTCAATGGGAAACAAAACCGACAAAAGTTGTTAAGTAGTAAATGTTGCGTTTTTCGTTACGAAAACTGGTCCTGTGGAAACTGTGGCTTAATTTAACTGTTAATTTAGAGCGGTATACAACCATTTATTTGCTTGAAGTTTTTGATAAATTGAGAAAAATAAACCCAAAAGGACAAATCATCTTTCATCATGACAATATTAGCTCACCTACATGAAAAGCAATAAAAATATTTTTCATCAAATTCACTTGTTTGTTTTTTCTATTCCCAATACATAAATAGTAGTAGCCCTCGTATTTGTTAATTTCATTAGTTGTGTTTTTTTTTCTAATTAAATTATTTTTGATGTTATCAATATTTTCTGATATATATTAGATTTGCTAATCAAAGTTTATTATATTAAAGATTCAAAATTAAAATTGTTTGATATACAATGAATTATTTCTTTATTCATTTAAAATCAATACATTAATCAACTTTAACCAGATATTCATTTTCTGAGAATATAAATATTTATTTTTTTATTTTTAATTATATATTATTATATTAATATTTTTATTATTATTTGGAGTAGCGGGTGGGCACTCTCTATGACCCCGATAGAGAAGTAGGTCCACTTCAGGGAAGCAACCCTGCTCACGCAAGCCACGATATTTTCTCACCTTCAATTGAGAAAGTCGCGTCCCAAATCCTAAAAAATCCCATCTATTGAATATTAAAAATCCTTCCCATTTTCTTCATCCAATCGTCAACCCGTCTAGTCAAATTGGCGTTTCTTAGCTAACAACCCCCTAATCATTCAATGACGAAACCTAAAACAAAAAGGATAGAGAAAACTGGAAATATTTTGGGGACATCCAAAAATGGGTCAGAAAATAGATTTAAAACAAGTATTATTTTTATTAATGTCACATTTGTATGTAATTCATAGGACCTTATTTTGTAAATATTGTTTATTTTTTAAATTAACTAATTATTTCACTTTCTAATGGAATAAGTTATTAAATAGAACTTATTTAATTCCCATGTAAGTTTGCAATCTTATCAATTAAATATTTTTTAAAACAAATCTACATATTTTTACAAAAGAAATCGAAAAATTTTTTTTTTTATAATTTTTCTTAACATTTACTTATTGTATTCTTAATATTATTTTTCTATACTAAAAAATTCTAATCAATTTATAATATGTACTGGTTGGTCTATTTGTACGTATTTTGAGGAAAAAAGTGAACCTTGATTCAGTTATCGATCAGTGACTGAGAGGATGTCTGTCTGAACATTGTACGACTCAAATAAAAAAACTTTCGCAGATTTTGCCCTCGCTTGTTTTCTTCTTATGATATATTAGGTCTAATACATTTATAGCTATTATTTATTACTTTCCAAAAAGAGAAAGCAATTAGAGGATTGTATCGCTCTCATGAAAGTTATTGTTTTTAATGAATTACGAAAATCTAAGATTAATCATACTTTACTTACTGGTTGTTTGGGTGGATTAAATCTAATAATATATATGAAATTGTTTCAAATGATTTATTTATTAAAGAAAAAAAATATCGATCTAATTATATTGCAAATATTATATTAATAATTATTAAATTATTACTTTTCCAATACTATAAATACTATTATGATAAAAAAAAAAACAATTATAAGATTCAGTAAATTTTGAGTAAGATCTCAGTGACATATTTCACTTATATTTGAGTGTAATTTTTGTTGTTTTAATTATTAAAAAAAATTGTGGAAAGTACGAGGGCGAGTCACAAAGTCCCATCTTTTAAATGAAATAGCAACAGTGCTCCTGTCAGCAGGCAACTATCAGCTGACTCCTGTCTGTTCTTTTAATTTTTTTTGTCATCATTTAATAGAAGACTACCTCGTGATTTGAGAAGAAAATAAAATAAGTTGACCTGTGGCCAGGTCCGAACCGACCGACGGTTTGAAATAAATTAATTTCCAGCTACAGAAACAATTTCAAATAATTTTAATATATCTATTAATGTAATAAAAAACAGATATGGATATAACATAAATATTTTTAATTTTATTTTATTTATAATATATAGCTGAAGTAGCCGGCGTTACCCGAGGCTGTGACGTCATGAAGGGCTGGATGACGTCATATAATTTTAAATCAAGAAAAAACTAATAAATATGATTTTTCTCGAGGATAAAACCAATACAAAGTGCATGATTCGTGGTGATATATAAAAAAATCTCCTTTGGTGTGAAAATAACCCTTTCCTTCCTATCGTCGATCGCTAATACTACCACTTCCGGTTTCCGGAATTGCACCAAAAGTTGATCAATTCATCCCACTGATGCATTAAGTAAATATACCAAATTTCATCAAAATCGGTTGAGCCGTTCAGGCTGTACACATCTATACGGACGGACGGACAGACATCATGCTAAAAATACTTTTTTCTGTTTAGAAAATGCATGATTCGTGGAGATATGTAAAAATCTCCACATGTGAAATTTGGTGTGAAAACAATACCTCCTTTACTATCGTCGGTCGGTAAAAAGTGAATTTGCATGAAAATTGATGAATTGGGATACGAATTGCTCCCTCATCCGCTCTATTCTCCAGATTTAGCCCCGAGTGACTATTTATTGTTTCCAAAACTGAAGAAATGGCTCGACGGAAAGAGATTTAACTCCAACGATGAAATCATCTCACAAACAAAAACCTATTTTGATGTCCTCGACAAATCTTATTTTTTGCAATGATTAAAATAATTGAAGAAACTTTGGACAAAGTGTATAGAGCTCAAAATAATTTTTTATCCAAATACCTGTGTTCCATTCAAAAAATCACGGACTTATTGACCTGCCCTCGTATTTTTTATTTTATTATTGATAGTAAATAGAAACACAAATACGATTTAATAAGATAAACTTAATTTTTTTATCATACTTTTTTTTAATTATTATTATTACAAATAAATTATTATTCGTTGGCTCGGTGCGTAAAATGAAAAATAACGAAAATAAAAGTGAAATACGATGGAGCGTATTATTATTATTATCACTTTTATTTCGCTTTGTTGGAATATTATTAATTTCACTGGAATTATTGAGAAATTAGATGAAGATAATAAAATGTCTATATCCTAAGTGTTAGAAACTATTTAATAAGATGACAGAGTGGCATTTGCTTATTCACTTCAACTTTGACCCACTTCGATTAAATTCAAAACATAAATTGCATGTAAATAAAAAAAACTAATTATAAGATTATTTTCTTTTATTATATTTTACTCTGATATTTTTTTTTTTGGTGGACTAATACAAAAAATGGATGTAAAAATTAAATCTACCCAAAATGAATAATAGGTATTTAATTTATTTTTTTTATATTATTTAAATTTTAATTTATGTATCTTTAATTTCCTGTCCAATATTATATATTTTCAATATTTAATAATTGTATTTTCTCGTCAACTAATATTAAACAATCGTGAATTTATTGAACTGAATAAATTTATACAAATTAACACAACCCCCCTTTAGATATATTATAGAATGTGAAATAATAATATTAGAATGAAAGGTTTTTTTTAGACTCATATATGATATGGTAATGGAAAGTTTTGATAAAAAAATATAATAACGTAATTTCAAAATCAAAGAGAAAAATTAACTTGAATTACTATCAAGTTAATAGATAAAATAAATAAATAAATAAATAAAATCCACAATCAATTCAAAAAAAGCAAAATACATTTTTTAAAAATTTTATATATTAACTCAACAGATTGTATAATATTAATAATAATATAAAATAATAATAAAATAAAACAAAAAGAACAAGAAAGAAATTCACCGAGAAATTGCTTAAACAAATAACTAAATGCAGATTAAATTTTAAATATATATATATATATATATATATATATATATATAAAAGTAGGTAATCTATTATAAAGGTTTGTTTTTGTCATTCAATAAATGATATTATTATAATAACAATTACTTTACTGCCATATCTTTCCAATGGTTGAAAGAAATCATTTTTCTAAGACAGATATGTAATATAAATTTATATGTATTTATTTAAATTTATAAATAAAAAGTGAATTTACCAAAAAAGTTAAAATTGAAGAAATTGAAGTGAAATCTTAAATATGAATTTGAATTTATCTAAGATAACCTTTTAATGCTATTTTATAACGTTTTTCTCAACTTCAGTTGGCGTCTGTCTCTTTGTCTGTCTCTCTAAACTCCAAACTAAAACACTTCATTAACAAGTAACACTATTTCTTCTAATATAATCAACTATTTTGGATTTAATTGATAATTTGTAAATTTAATAAAAATTCTTTTAAATCTTGTTACAAGTATATTACAATGAAAAATAATAAAAAAAAATAATTTCTTAGCTCTTAACCTATCAATTTTATTGCATGATAAAAAAATTTTCAGTTTATGTGTTTAATAAAATTTTTTATTACAAAAATTTGACTTGATTTTACATATGAATAAATAAAACTAAATGCACCCAACGTTTTTCGTTGAATATGAAGCAATTCATCCATAAACTTCGTCAGGCTTAGAGAAAAATTATTTTATTCTTTTTAGTCCATAAGAAAAACGTTATTTTATAAAATTTTTTTATAGTTATATTTTAGTATTATTAATGAACAAAATTCATTTTTAAAATGCAATATACAAAATTTAATATTAATTTTCAATTTTAATTTTAATTATTTATTTATTTATTATTTTAATTATTTAAGGAAATAAATTTATATATCTTCTTGAAATTATTTTAATTTATTCATATTTAAATTTTAGAATAATGATTTGTTTTATTGAAATATAATATGAATAATAATTTTAATTCATTTATAAGTTATCATGTAGCTAGCTATATATATTCAAATAAACTATTATTTAACTATGAATTATTATTATGAGAAATCCAATTCCATTTTATTTTTCAAGATCGAGTTCCACTATGATAATTATATTTTTCAATATAAAATCGCAAATAAAAAAGCAATTAAATTCTGAGAGAACGTAATTTGCAATTGAATGTTGATGATGATGATGCCTCGTTAGCCGTTATTCATTAGTTTATCATCCTTCCCATCCCAATGGCGTAAACTCCCCCCATTTCTCCCTCCCTTTTATTTCATTATACATAGACGATAACTCGTTAATATTAACCTTTATAAATATTCGAGAGAAATTTTATTTGTTCTATTATTTTAAATTTGTTATGATGTTTTATTCGTACTTAAATTTATTTTTTTTCATAGAAATTTGATAAATGATTATAAAACGGGTCAGGGAACCTGTTCAGATGGAGTCCATTCTTCATAAATAATAATAAAAAAAAATATATATCATAAAATTCCCAGAATCAAAAAGCAACTAAACATAATTAAACCATACAGTTCATAATTTTTAATAAACAAAAATTAAATTTTCATTGCAGCCATGTCACTGATTGATTTTTTTTATCAATTTCAATTTTTTTGTATTGTTTCATTGACTGATCGTCGTTTTCCATTAATTATTTTATATTTTTGATTTTCAATTAAACATTTTTGATCTTAAACATATCCAAAATATTGATATTTGATTATTTTTTTCATTTATTTTTATGATATTTCCTTCTAGGCCAGTGATGGCTAACCTTTTTGAGAAGTGGGTCGTATTTTGATCATTATTTTTTTTAGATCTAGCTCGTGGGTCACTAAGTGAAAATGTTTCAGAAATCATCTGACTTTTTTTTTAGAAACATATTGAAAATAATCGAAAATGTTCAAAAATTTGGCCACAAAATCATCTTACCTTTTTTTTAATTTATAAAAATTAAAGTAGGGGGTCATAGGTTCGCTATCACTGTTCTAGGCTATTTTACTAATTTTTTTCTTGTACTTATACATAAATACCAGTATTTTCATTTTGAAATTCCTTGTGTATTTCAAAAATAAAACTTCCCTTTGAGGAAATAAAAAATTTGTATTTTGAAACTTAGATATAACCTCTATATATCTAACATCTTATATAAGTATAATAAGATGAGAGAGAGAGAGAGAGATTTCAATTTATTTTTATTAGAATGTCTTCTTTGGTGTTTTTTTTTTTTCATTTTTTTCATCCCTACATATTAAAAATTTATCACCACATAATAATGTATTTTTAATATAATTATAAAAAATAATAAAATTAATATATATACCTGAATTTAATTTTAGTTTAATTTGATAATTTTTATTTGGAAAGGGACACACATAGGACTCAGATGTTTTAGACATCTATTAACAAATTATTAAATATATTTCTTAAGAAATAAAATAATTTTTTTTTTATAATTCTGTATAATTAGATTTATTATCTCTGTATATATATATATATATATATATATATATTGAAATTAAATATCAATGTAATTAATTTCATTTATTGGTCCCCGTATAAATTTTCATTGTTCCCAAAGGTCAACAAGGACTCACCGAGGGGAATCCCTAGAATATAATTTCACATTTATTAATTCATTTATACATGATAAAACTAAATTTAAGAATTTTAATCCTTTCAAAGTTTAAAGAGCCTTTAACTTAATGAAGCCATTAAATTATTATCTTTATCGCGATAAGAAATTCCCAATGGATTAAGATACAATTTATTCAGATTTACTTTCTATTACTAACTATTGAAATATTTTGGTTAAATTGTGTTAATTATTCTTTAACATTTCTTTTTTATTTTATTATTTTAATTATTATTATTTAAGTATTATTATAAATATTAAAAGAATGTTGTTTTTATTGTGTAAATAAATACTTTTCCTTGAAATTGAACTCAATATCAAGGTAATGATATTTTATCATGATGATAATATATAAAATATATTATGTTTTCTATTTCCTTTCACAGTTAGGGATTTTAAATCTTTTTCTTTTTTTTTTAAGAAAGATGCCATCTACGGAATTCATTTTTCCTAATTGACAAAAAAAAAGAAAAAAAGAAAAAAAAAGGACACATGTGATGCTAATGAGGCAAATTAGAATAAAACGATACTGGAACCAATACTCATAAATAATAACTGCTTTGAAAATATACGTAAATTCTTTTCCATGTTTTCTTTGCAACATTTGATATTATCTTTATTTATTTAAAATTGAAATTCAATTCTTATTTGATACTATTTGCTCATTACATTCTTGATGAGATGTATTTAAAGGAATTGGTGAAATAATTTTCTTCTAGTTCTCTCATCAAGACTGCGATTCGTAGTAAAAGCTATTAAGAGGTACGTGTGCCAGTGACAGCCAGACAGACGAATCTGATGATCTCATTAACCTCTTTTCGAAATAGAGCACTCTTGAAGAACCTCCCCATAAAAAAAAAAAAAATAAAAACGTTTGTCAGTCAATTTTACAATCTAATTTTAATTTTTTTTTTTTTTACTTTCTATTCAATGCATTTCTGTCTAACTAATTTCCCCGTTTTAATTACATATGCCATTTTGATTATTCAATGAATTAATAAAGATTAAACCAAAATACAAATTCTTCTGATTTACTCTCTTTATGTTCTACCTCGGAAGTGCAATAACGTGATATTTATTGTATTACAAAAAGAATGATTATATAGGTTGTCAAAAAAGTTGTTGTTTTGTTTTCAACCATAAAAAAAAATAAAATGTACACATCTTAGCTTATACAAACAAAAAGTTTATTAATCTTAATAAGAATAATTCTTATTGTCGAAAATCCAGTGAAATTTTTATTCACTGGATTCCCGATGTTTAAAAGTGTGCAGCAGTTAAAGACATTTTGGGTAACATTTGAATATTAATAAGAGTGATAATTAGTTAGCGAAAGATCTAACATGTAAGGCAAATGTCTCAGACGTGGACCACTGTATTAGTAATAAACCATTTGATAGATTTTTGATCAAAATAAGATTTTTAATTTCAAATTAAACTTGAGATATCGATAAATATCAAGAAGAGCCTTTTTCGGATTGCTTAACAATGAAACAGAGACCAATCGCTGCATTTATATTATAATTATGAATTTTTAAAACACGAGGCAAGCGTTCTTGCATTTTAAGGTTCGTTTCTTATGCAAAACGTTAAGGATATGCTTCACTTTATTTTCAATAGAATATGTTTTATTTAATAATAATTTAAAACCAAAAATTAAATACAATAGTTGATACTACAAATTATATTAATCAGTTTGAAATATTTAATTTATGTGATGATTAAAAATTATTAATGATTAATTACTCTTCATTTACTGAAACAAATAATTCATTTTTTTTCAGAAGTAGACCGGGGTGGCTTATTACTTGTACAATATGTTAGCACTTGTTTTGTTGTTATTCTCACTTTTATTACAGTATAATAGTGTTTTTTAATGAAAATTTGTCTTAACATATGGTCCACCACTGGTACATTTACCTTATGGTAGATGAAACAGAGTTGGTTCTATTTCTGCAGTATCAGATAATAAGTCTTATTCACTATACTTGCGAGGTAGCAAATAGTGGCGATATTTGTTTCGATGACACTCGTCTGAGAATCATGGTTGTGGGGCTTGTTTTGAACGGCTTTTCTTTTTACCTCATAAATTTTTTGTGATATTCAGACATCTGGAATTTCTTCATACAATTTCCCTGAAATGTGCGTTTAACCGTTAATTAATTTCGACAAATATATCATCGTCACAGATAAGAAATTTAATTATAATAAGTCCCAATTCAATGTAAGGTGGAAACTATTTACTTACTTATTGTGGAGCCAACTGATTGCAAGCCCAGATAAGTTAGTTTGGAATGGTTTCAGCAGTAACATCCTACTACTCTGAAAAGAGACAGTATTGTGCTCGCCTTTTTTTTTAAAGTAAATGAATTAAATATTTTCATTGTTATTAAATATTCAATGAATTTATACTCAAATAATATTTGTGATTAAAGAGTGAAACTCAATGAAAAAAATGAATAAAATCAGCAGAAAGTGTGTGGTGCATTCATTGTACTAATGGTTCATTTTGGTAAGAAAATAAAATGAAAATGATATTTTACTTTGATTAATCAGGTTATAAAAATCCCTCTTTTAAATTGTGCAATTTATGATGGTGACTCCATAAAACTTGCCCTAAGGGAGTATGCTCTTACTGACTGTCACTTATGGCCACTTTAATATTCCTGCTTTTAGTTTTCTTTACTTACAGAACCCTCCTTAATGTTCTGATTGAACTACTAGCCATAGGAAATGTGATTTCGTTTTTTTTTTTTGTTTTTTTTTTTAAATATAAACTTATATTTATTTTATTTTCTCTATATTATGATTATTATTATCAATATTTTATAAAATCATTTTTCTTTTTCAAAAAAATGATTGCGATAGAGAGATTGAAAACCTTTATGTCGGCGCGGTTGGACTACAAAACCATAAGCTTAAACTATACTGACCCTTATCTTTTGACTTGGATGCTATTTCTCCCCCCGACATAAAGGGGATGGAGGGGTCAGGGGTTGAATATGACAGTTTTCACGACACACTCACACTTATCCACATGGCTACCCTGTGCAAACACGCCGTCTATAGCTCGATGAGTGTATGTAAGTATGTGTATGTGTGTGTGTGTGTGTGTGTCATAGGGCTTTTGTGCCCGCTTTCATTCGAAGGGGTGGCAAGGGGATGCACTCGGCTGTCGTTCGTTGTCCATGGCAACCGCGCGCACAAGCAGATGTCACATGACCCATCAATATCGGCTTAAGCGAAAAACTAATATAGCATTTTTCTCTTTTTCCTCCCCTTGTTCGATTTTTATTGTTACTTCTTATATCTGGGGATGTACAAATATTCTCCTTGCCTGTTGATTGAATAAAAAAACAAAAAAAAAAAAAACGCATATTCAATTAATTAACATCATACTTAGATGTAATGTTGTTAAATCATCCAGAATCTAATGTATAGTATACTCGGATAGAAGAAAAATTGTATATTTTATACAATATCACTTTACAACAAAATAAAAGTAATATAATCTATATTTATATAATTATTATATTTGATATGATAAATCTTAAAACATTTTTTTTTTAGTTTTTTATCTTGTCCACTTTTCTGGCACTACTAAAGAAGTTCCTTCACTGGAGAAATTACTAGCAATATGAGCTTTGTTTAATATTTGTTGTCAACACTCTTGGAGTTTAATTATAAATTTTTTTTAAATATTTATTTCTTGACATCTGTCACTTTTATATTATTTTTAATTGTATATTAATTTAAATTATTATGCTAGAATTAAAACTCAGAGTGAATTATCTAGAAGGCAATTTTTATTCAGTTTTGCATCCTAAAAACAAAAAAAAAACAAACAATTTATCTAAATTGAAGTTATGACTTAAAATTAATAATAGATATTTGATTTTTGTTTAAATGAAACTCAATATTTAAGTATTCCAAGATTGTCACATTCAAAATATAAATTTGATCAATTCTTCTTCGTTCACAAAGATAATATATTGTATTGACCCCCACTCCTCCAGACTTTACTAAAGCCTCCAGTCGATTCAGTCGGTGTTATTCCTTTGAGGATTTTCAACGACAAAGGGTTAGCTCTATATTTATCTAAACGCACACATTTCACATAAAACAACAAATACTTTTACTTTAATGTTTTCGTTTTATATTCTTTTTTATCTGGCTTAAATGAGTTTTTTTTTATTATTCTATTTGTATTCTATTATCCATATGTAAAATATCTTAATATTTTTTTGCATGTTAGTGTCTTTGGTTTTGTCAAGTATTTTTATTATTATTTTTTTTTTAAGTTGTCACACTAGTCATTGTTATTTATTTATTCGTATGATATTTATAATTTACCAGATGCTCACACCACCTTTAGTTCTTTTTGCACCTAGACAGGTGACTCTGCGCCCCTATTGAACCCCCTGGGTGATGCATAATATATTGTTTAAAGTCTTTATGTATCATTTATTTCAAACATTTTATTAAAACAATAATTTTGTTTTAGTTTTCTTATTTTTTTTTTAATTTAATCACGAAATTAATTGAATCAATTATTTCGAAAAGGTAATATCTCCGAATTTTTTCAAAATTGAGAAAAAAATTCCATTTTGTAAAATAAGCGTAATAACACATATTTAGAGTGGAAAGGAAACATCTCCGAAGTTTTATCATTAAGAAAAAAATTCTGATAACTTTATTTATTTTGAAAAGGTAATAACTCTAGCAGTTGTTTCGTTTTATGTCCCTGAGAAGTATATCGAATTAATAAAATCATCATCAAATACCAATAAATTTGATATCTACAACATTACAACTTCCGAAATTATTGATTTAAAAAAATTTTATAAAAAAAATGTACTATCCAAAAGAAGTTTTGGAAAGCAAATTCCAAGAGAGAAAAAGGTTTCTTTTGCTGTGAGCAGCTCTAACGATTTTATGTACAGTTCCGTCACCCCTGGAACTGTTAAGGTACGCCAATATATGGATAATGATATGAACGAAGAAGAATTTCATTTACTAAAGCATTTAACAAATTTTCCTTCTTTACCAAACCAAATGAATTTTCCTGCTTATTCTTCAAAAGTTCCAATTAATGCAAAAAATAGTCGACATCAAAAAAGTGATTCACTATATTCCGGCAGAATATACACAATTTTACGAAGCTTTATTTTTGTGGCCCACAACTAATGAAAATACCGACCAAGATTTTTAAATTGTCTACAGAAATAAAAATAGCTTAAAATTTTTTCAAAAATGACATTTGTTGCATATTATTATTTTTGTAAGGTTTTTTCATATTTTTAAATAAAAAAACAAGTCATAGTAACAAATTGTTTAACTTATTTCAACCTAACGAAGGACGTTGATTTCGAAAAGGGAATATATCAAAAAATTTTTTTTTTGATTTTTCAGTTCAAAACTAATTTATTAAAATAATGATTAACACAAATTAATATTACCTGAAGATAGCTAAAAAGAAACACACAAGAACTAGTTCAATAAAATTTTTAATTTTTTCAAAAATCAGTTTTTATAGTCCTCTGAAGAATTACATTTTTTGGAGATAATAATACCTTTTGGAAATAATCGATTCAATTATAATGAAATGCAAACGATTCTAAAGATAGAGACATGACTAATATCTTAAACTAAAACTTACAATTTTAGCGTTTATAAAACTTACTAATGTTAATTTAAATTAATTGATCTATTTACTTGTTCTATGAGCCTTAGGTTTTTGTTTCTCTGTCTATGTGGCTCTATGGAATTCAAAAGATTTAGACATCAGTAACCACATTCATCAAACGGACCATACCCTAAACCACCTCCATCCAAATCACATTCTTTCCTATCTCCCTATCGTTCTCATCATGTCTTTGGACTCCCAACCAGTTACTTCTCAATCTCTTTTCCCAAACCAAGTTTCCAGCCTATCTATTCTCACCATTTCTAACCACATGTCCCGCATATTGCAAATTTCTCAATTTTATAATTTTAACTTTCTTTAGGCATGCATAGAGATTATGTTATTTCGTGACGTCTCCGTCATTCTATAATGGTTTCATTTTTCTTCATAAAAAAAGTAATTCATTACAATTTTTATTAAATAGGAATGTAAATTTTTGACCTTTTAAAAAGAAATTATGAATGAGTTTAAAAATAGAAACGAATGTTTGATACGACAGGTGGTCAGTTATTCGTGGTCAATTTACCTGTGAATTGGGATTTTGCGGGAAAATGGAGTTTCGGAACTGAAAACCGCTGTAATATTCTTTTTTTTATTATTTTCTATTATTATTTTTAATTTATTCTTTATAAAAAAAAACTTATTTATAAATAAAATTAATATAAATTAGAAAAATAATTATATGATTGGATTATAAAAACAATTCATTTATATTTATTATAATTATCGAATATGTATATAATATAGATATTAATTTATTAAAGCTTTGGTGGTTGTTTTTATTTATAACGGAATTTTGTAAATTAAACCACATATTGATATTTGTTATTGTACATTTATTCAAAAAAATACAAACATATACACAACGTTTCGATTGCTACTTCTGCAATCGTTATCAAGCGACTGCACTGTTCGAGCGTCCAGTGACAAGTGACAGTATTTGTATTTTTTTGAATAAATGTACAATAACAAATATCAATATGTGGTTTAATTTACAAAATTCCGTTATAAATGTATATAATATAATTAATATAATTGTATTTAAGAACAGGTTTATTTATAATTAGTTATTTAATATATAAGAAGTTATTAAAAATGTATTTATAAAATATTATACATTTCTATAGTATCTTATTTTTTTGAGTATTAGTAGACAATAGCTTTATTTATTACTATATTTATTTCATAATGAAAAACCAAATATAATTTCAAGAATTAATCATTTATTATTTATTTAAGAATAATTTTTAAGTTGATTTATATTATACATATTATAAAACAAATTCCATTATAACAATTGCTATTTTAATAATATATTTTCCTTTTTTTATGAAATTTCTAAATATTTATTTAAAAAATAAAACTCTCTTAGAATGATTATGTAAATAGTGAATTTAGGTAATCTCTTTTCTTTATTTGCATTAGTAAAGTTAGTTGAGTATATAATTCAATGAAATATGATAGGAGGAGTAATATTCTTCGTTTAGATTTGATAATGTTAGAAGGATTCTTGAAAGCAATTTTGTATATCAAACCCAACCCCACTATTCTTAAATCCAATTTGATGCAAGCAATAGAGGGATATCGACAGACAGACATATGTGTCTTTGCACAATATATATACTCGAAGGGTTTTGTTGAGTGTGTAGGTGGAGGTTTGTGTTAAGCTGCCAATGCGAGGCCTTTGCACGCACTACTTTGCAAGCTTTTAATCGGTTACCATCTGGTCGTGACGTCATAATATTCCACCCCTCTTGGCCCTTGAATGGCGACAAGAGCTTTATTCACTTGGTGTTTGATATTTTCCATCGAAACTTCCAATGTTAGTTTATATAATAATGGATATAATTCGATAAAGTGATAAGAACGATTATGGCCATTAGACATCATTATCTTTAATATACTCTATTCTCTCTTTTCCCTTACTCTAATTAAATCGAACAACCACTTCCTTCTCGAAGTTTATTTGAATCTATTTTCAATATAAAATACAATTAAAACCACGAGGCTTTAATTGAATTCAAAAGGCTAAGCTCTTCATACAATAATCCTGGTCATTTCATTCTTATTGTTTCAAATTATTAATTATTATTTTATTAAAATTCTAATAGAGAAAAAGATTTAAATGCAATTTGTTTCTATTAATATTTTTCTCATTTATTTATTATATATAATCTCCAAGATTAAATACTTTTATTATAATTTGTAAAATTTTATTCTTGAAGATATATTTTAATTTTAATTTAATATAAATTCGTTTGTGAATTAATACTATATATATATATATATATTCTCTGTATAAAATTTACTTTTATCCATTCAGCTAATTATAAAGTTAATGAAAAATAAATGTCACTGGCAGACATTAAAAATTCTGAAAGTATATTTACTTTCGAAATAAAACGAATTTCTATTTCATATGAGAAGATGGATGTATAACTTTTAGGCGAACTAATTTTTGGAAATACCAGTAAATAAACATTCATAGCACAATTAAAAATTTACATAACATAATTTACTAAGTTATTAATTTGGAAAAATTGAAAAAAAGATATTATAAAAAAAAAATACCTACAGTATATATATATATATATATAGTGAGAGAAAGAGAGAGAGAGAGTGAAATAGATACAATAAAAGGAAATATTATTATTCTAATAAACTAAATTTATTGCATTAGTATAGTTAGTCTCTTTTTCTCTTTTCCTCTCTCATTCACAACAACATGGTATGCATATTAAATATAATTTAAATATTTATTGGTACATACATACATACATATATTAAATTTTATATTCCTTTTGAAATTTTTTTTTTTATTTTAATTATGTTTTAAATTAAATTTCCATTGTAGATGATTTGCCTGTTTTTCTGAAACCAACTGGTATATATATATATATATGAAAAAGGGTACTGGTAATCTTTCTAATTTTCTTAATTTTCGACGTGTCAAACGCATAAATAATATCATTTTCGCTTAACCCCCATGGAATTCTTTACAAAAAAAGGGTTTCGCATAAAAAAGAGCCCTTATGACTTAAGGGTGTCGTTGATGCCGCCCACAAAGCAGAGGTTAAACGTCACCCTTGAAATTCAAAAGAGCCTCCCCGCATCCCTAGTCGAAAATAAACATCTAGGCAGCCGCTGCAGCAGCGTCTATTCTTCCGCGTAACAAAGCAATGGAGGACCTGCATTAAGCCATCGAGTTCGCTCCAGTTGATCGAATTAATTAATTGACAAAACACTCAGTCTAGCACAAAATTCCAAATTGGAGTTTATCTAGAGAGAGAGAGAGAGAGAGAGAAATAGAGACACCAATCAATTTCATCCTAGGAACATTGAGACTCCCATCAAAATAGTTAACAATTCTAGGAAGAGAAAAAGGGAAGGGGGGAAAGAAGATTTAATCGGAGATATCATAAACTATTAGATCAATGCTTTATGAAAAATCAATATCTAATTTAAGTTCAAGACATTAAGAAAACATTCATAAATATTTTCAAATATGCGTAGGTCTTAATAATAAAATTTATTATGATTCAAATTATTATAACATTACACGCAAGGAACAAACAATAAATGGAACCATGAAATATAAATATTTTTAAATAAATACTTATGAAGTATCATACATAATTCAATATAAACAACAAATTCAATATTCTTATACAACATAAAATTATTTTATTAAATAAATTAATTAAAACTAGTTGCTCCGAGCGCCTTCGGCGCTCTTCACACCTAGACGGGGACTCGGCCCCCTGTACCCCCGAGTGATACATAGTATTTGGTTGAAAGTCTGTATGTAAAAGGTTTTCATCCATTTTGTTTCAATCAGTATAAGTAGAAAAGACATTTATTTGTTTTCTTGTAAAATATATTTTAATTTAATCAGTATATTAATTATATATTATTATTGTATTTATCTAACTCTGTGTCTCTACAGTTTTCGAAAGTTCTTAGCCGCAGCATCCACATTTCTCTAAGCGTCCCTATCCTGAGCTACAACCAAATCCTACCCTGTCCCATCTCTCCCATGTCCCTTCCTTCATTGTCCACCCACCTTGGTCCTTGGTCTTCCAACGTCCCGTCTTTAGGTGCTCTGTCCCAAAAATTCTTCGGGACACCCTACATGTTTTTTCAATATTTAGGACATTTCGTTTTTTTTTCAAAATTTTTTCAATTTAGTTCTAAAAAAAAGGTATACCGTTTGTCCCGGTTTGGTGTTTTCGAAATATGGTCACCCTAGTCCTCGATCAACATGAAAAATAATTCTTTTATATATTTTAATTTTGATCCTCTTTGATGAGATAAGCCCCTTTACTGCATAACAGGCGTTACTCAATTACAACGTCGATTTAAATTCTTCTCGAATATTATTATCCTTCGTGATTAGAGATCTTATGTATTTAAATATTTATACTTTTTCAAATTCTACATTTTGTATGTTAATTGTATGTAAGTCGTATCCGTAGCATAATTCTTGAATTTTTTTGTTTAATTTCATTTTGGTTGATTTTTCCCCAATGTCTCTAATCATATGTCTCCTCTTCCAGTCCAATTCATTTACCTATCAATGTTGCATAAGGAATTTAAATTTCTTAATTTGGCTAGAACACTCCATTTTTAAAAATTTTAAATAGAGGGAGAGAGAGAGGTTCTAATTATATATATATCTGTTTCTATGACAGCAAAAAAGTAAACAAATTACATACATACAAACAAACACTCTCCTTTATAATATATATTTCTGGAAAATGGAACACCCGCAGCTCAGCTCAGGAGTTACCTAAGATTCTAATTTCTTTTTTATTTTTCATCATTTGAGGTACCCTTCACCTCAGAAAAATTTGGTTACCTTACTCCTTGTAGTTTAGGCTCTGGAGTTTTTTGCGTACAGACGGACACTATCGTATTAAATATATAGATTTTAAAAAAATTTGTTAATAAAATTATAGATTAATTAAAACAACATAAGTTAGATATAAAATTAATTTTTATATATTACAATTATAATATTTTATATTATTAGTCAACATTAACACGTTCCCGCCGGCTGTACCATCGGTGGCTCATGCCGCTACATAAAATAAATAGACAAATTATGGTGCCGACGGCAACGTGTTAAATTTTAAAAAAAAAATATCAAATTTTATTTATTTAATTCTCTATAAATTTTGTTAAAAAATTTGATTTTTCATTTTTATCCTCCTTGTTCTTCTAGTTATTAACTAATCACTTTAAAAAATTTTATTTAGAAAACTTCATCAATTTAGTTGTCAAAAATATTGAATTTATATCAAAAGAAGATAAATATATAGAGTAGGTATATAAGGGTGATTTTCAAAAAAGTGAAAATAAAGCAATCCGGGAACAATGGACGATTATTATAAAAGAGAAATGCTGTCAAGGTATATCAGTTCTTCCACATGTGATCCATTTCCTTCATCGGTCCCTTTAGTGAGAAAAAAAAACAAAATAAAAGAAAAAAAAAAAACATAAACTCACCCTTTGCATTAGTCAGCCGTCCGGTTTAAGGGTTGCCAATATTGGGTGGCGACCATCGGCGGAAGACTGAAGAGATGGTGATGACAGGGGTGCTGAAGCTCAAGACATTTTTCATGTTATAGACACTTTGGATTAAGCAGGGTGGAACCCATGGGGCGGGAGGAGGGTGCGAAAGCAATTTTCAGATCAAAAGCCTGGGATCTAATTTGAGCCAAAGGGACTTAACATCAGGGTGCAAAAGTTACACATACACTGTATATATAATTTAATGCTCAATTGCAATATTACTTAATTTTACAGAATCCAATATACTTTCATTTATTTGTTAATAGAGTCTTTGTCATTTAAAATATTTATATATTTACAGCGGTCGTTGACTTCAAAAGATGTCATGTCATGTTTATTAAATGAGATTCCCTATCCACTAGATTAAACAGATGCACCTCCTATTACTACCACTACTACTACTACTACTATCTAGCATATATAAATAAACATTAATCATTTTTCTCAATCATCAAACTTTTCCACTAAATAAAACATTTATAAAACAAATATAAAAATTTAATGAATATTTTTATTAAAGATTCTTATAAATATCTAATCATAATTCATAGGTGTCTTTTTGAGATATTAATCTATATAATTCCACACTCTAAATTTAAAAATAATATTTTAAAAATTAAATTACACATGTAATATAGATATGTAAATTTAATATTAACACCTTACAATATCACACTACTTTAGTAACAATCTAAACTTATTTATTCTATATTAATATGTCAGATTAAATCAATTGTAAAATTTTATGTAAATTTTTAAATATAAAATGGACGATAAATTTCGGTTTATCAAAAGGAAAAAAAATAATATAAACAAATCGTAACAATATACATATATATATAATAAAAAAAAAGTAACTGGATATTGTGTGGGCTAAAAATTTATTTATAAGTGAGAAAAGGGAAAATTATATATATACGAGATTATTATATATATATATATATATATATATATATATATATATAAAATATAATTTTACATAGATAGGAAGATATTTATTTATATATACCATAATCTAGTAGACATCAAAGAAATGAATACTGATCCGATTAGAAAAATTTAAATCCAAAACTCAATAATCGTACATTTAATGATGGGTTCAGAAGAAGAAACGTTAGTGATTTAAGATCATAAAAAAATAATTTTAATAATAATTTTAAAAATAGATGTATTTATTTTATTTTTTTTTTCATAAAGTATAGAAAAGAATAGAATTAAAACCCAAAAAAAGTTTATTTTATTTTAAATTTTTATAATTCTCTTCTCATCATTTTCATTTTGAATAAATGATGAAAGAGTATATTTATATATATGTATATATATATTTATATACATATATATTAATTAATTTATTTATTTTATTTACCTTTTTATTATTAATTAATATAACTATTAAATTGGCTATGTGTATGAGTATCTGTATATGTTTTTATGTATTTTTTAAATAAGAATATTAAAATATTAATGATAAATAAGATAAAAAAAAAGAAATTGGTCCGGAGTAGAGAATTATATCATTGAATTGGAAATGGAGCCACTGACTAAATTGGTTTCCACCCTTCTGACGTTTGCTTTGACTCTGCTCTTACGGTATCCTTTCTAAACCAAGGACTTAACAATTAGATGGCAACGACAAGTCGAGCTCAATTGGTCCCCGAAGAACGCACCATGTGACATCATCCCCTCTAACATAACTTGGAATTATTTAGTAATTATTACTAAAATTTAATTAGACCCGATAATTGATATTCTGTATTTTCATACACATTCCAAGTCTCTGAAAGGCTTTGTTATTATATATATATATATATAAGTTGAGTTGAAAGTAATTGAGAAGAGGTGGCGCAATTCAGAAAAAATAAAACAAATTTATAATGTTTCAGTAGCTTTCAAAATAATTAATAAAATAAATTATTCCATTATTGGGTAATTGTTTATAAAATGGCAAGCTTCTCAGGGATTTTGATGAAACTTTTCCAATTGGTTCCTTTTTTAATTCCAAAGAAACTTTCCTTTTACAATATTACTCGATCTTCTCTAGTTTACTAGATAAAAATTATTAAAATTTACATATAAATCCATTTACATTCTATTAAGCTATCATGTTTTATTCATTTGGCCAGCAGAGTGTTCCACTAATTTTCTGGAGTTTTTTCCAGTTCGGTTTGGATATAAAACAATTAATTAATTAATTAATATTTTAATTTACATAAATTCCAACCGAACTGAAAAAGATCGAAAATTAGTGTATAAGTAAATAATTAGTGAATTAGTCAACATTATTAAATGACTGCTAATTCATAACCAGCTTATCTGTCAAACTTTAATTATTTTTATCTCGTAAACTAGAAGAGACAGAGATATATTGCATATGAAATGTTTCTTTGGATTTAAAAAAGGAATCTACTGGCAAAGTTTGATCCAAATCCCTGAAGCTTCCCGTTTTGTAAATAATTACTCACTATTGTTACTTATTTTTAATATTCTTCAAAATCATTAACTATAATTCTTAAATAACAAAATTGATTTATCTTTTTTAACTCAAGAAACATATTTTAGTTTAAATTACAAATTGAAATTTTAAAATTGTTGATTTCCTTTCTTCTCAACTAATAAAACAACTAAAATAACACTAATCAATGAATATAATTCTTTTATATTTTATTTGATATCAGAAGTATTTATTACAATTATGTTATTATATTACAAATCAAATCAATGAATTATGTATGTAATTATTATGTAATTCTTATTGTGGCATCACCAGCTGGTTTTTCTTGCATAGAAATTGTATAGATACATTAAATCTATTCAATGCCTTAAAAAATATCATACTTTTAACGGTTTTTTTTTTAAATTGTTTAATCATTTATTAGAGAAATCAAAATTGAATTTTAATTGACATGTTATGATTGGGAAAATGGAAAGATACATTTACAATTTTGAAGGAAAAAAAATTGGCACCAGGCCCGAATGCTATTATTTAACGCTTACTCATCAAAATGATGAGATAAGTTTGAATTGAGGGTGACTCAAAGAGGGATGGCCTGGTCCAATTTCCCTTTTTATAGAATATCCATTTGATAGATAAATTACTAAAAAATTGCTAAATCTATTTTAATACCAGAACCATGATTTTCTTTTACTCTATTGATATTTTCAAAACATTTTATTTATTTTTCACCTCTAGACAAATTTCTAATTGACCAGTCACAAAATAAATTAATATAGATCCACTTTATTATGTATTTTGTTTTCAAAAATATTCTAGAAAATATATAGATATACAATTACTTACATATTCAAAATTTGATAACAAATTAATATTTATTCAGTTATTCTTATTTTTTAAAAATTTGTAAATATAAATTCTTTGAGATATGTCAATTTTTGTTTAAAAATTCCTAAATCAAAATAATTTTTAAAAATTTTAATTCAAAAAAACAAAACGTTTTCCTGTATATATAATATTATTATATATCCAAGTTTATACTTAGGTTCTGTAATAACGAAGGATAATAATAGAAGAATTTAAATCGAGGTTGCAATCGGGTAACGCCTGTTTTCATGCAGTAAAGGGGGTTTTCTCGTCAAAATTATTACCCAAGGGGAAAAAAAATTAAAATATATGAAACAATTATTTTGTCGATTGTATTATATGGGTGTGAAGCATATGTGGGGTCTATGATCGTAGGAGACGAGAGGAGATTTAGAAAATTTGAAAATAGGACTGTTTTCAGCATTTAGAGGTCAGCGGGGAATGGCAGAGATTGCATAACGAGGAATTGCATTATATATGTAGTTAGAGTAATAAAATCAAGAAAATTGGGGAAGAGGAGAGACTGGCAAAAAGTTTATTTGTGGGGAGACCGATTAGGAAACGTCTGTTGGAAGTTCAGGACCAGGTGAGTGGATAATGTAAGAAGACACGTAAGAGAGATGATATAAAATAGGAGTTGGATGGGATTAGCTAAGGATAGGGACAGTTGGAGAAATGTGGATGCCTCGACCAAGAACTTTCGAGTTCCGTTTAGTCACAGAGATAAATAGATAGATATATATCCAAGTTTATTTTTATTAAAATATTTGTATTTATGGTATGAACTGGTGTTATGCTACTTTTATTTGTTTGTTTTGTTATTAATTTTGAACAAAAGAAGTGGATGTTGTTTCTTTTATGAATTTTATTTTTATATTACTTTTAGAGAAAATATGATGAAAAAAAAAATCGATTATGAGCTTTAATTTAAGATCCCTAAAATTTTTTAAATAATTTCATTCTTTCAGTTTTTATGTGTTTGAACGCTTCACTTTTTGTAAGATTTAAATTTTGAATTTACATTCATATTATAACTTTTTTATTTCCATTTATAACTTTTTTTTAAGAGGGTGGTAAAACCCATTGAAATCTCTTCTCCTATGACTCCAACCTATATATTTTTTATTTTTATAAATTAAATTAGGTTTATATATATATATATATATATATATAATATAATCAAATTATATAAATAATTAAATTTAAACTAATAAATAAATTTAAAAAAAAGAATGATGACAAGCTATGTTTTAGAAATTAAATAAAAATATTATTTTTATAGCTTAATTCTTCTTGTTTATACATTTGTTGTTTTTTGTCATTGTATAGGTCAGGCCTTCTTAAACTATGGGTCGCGTAGCAAAATTCTGGGGTCGCGAGTGATTTTAATGTTAAATATTTAAATACACGATTTTGTAACATCTACAATCTAGACATTATACAAATACACACCTAGATTCTAGATTTTAGATTTATATGTTCTGTATATTGTTACCTAATAAATAAATCATCAAAAAATATTTATATATCTTTCTTTTATATTTATACGGGGTCGCCAGGAAACTCGCAATTGTAAATGGGGTCGCGAATGAAAAAAGTTTAAGAAGCCCTGGTATAGGTATACGAGATTAAATTAATTTAGAAAAAAATAAGTTGACCTGTGGCCAGGTCCGAACCGACCGACGGTTTGAAATAAATTAATTTCCAGCTACAGAAACAATTTCAAATAATTTTAATATATCTATTAATGTAATAAAAAACATATAGGCATACATAAATAATAAATATAAACATTTTTAATTTTATTTTATTTATAATATATATGCAAGACCAGGCTGTGACGTCATGAATGGCTGGATGACGTCATATAATTTTAAATCAAGAAAAAACTAATAAATATGATTTTTCCGAGGATAAAACCAATACAAAGTGCATGATTCGTGGTGATATATAAAAAAATCTCCTCATGTGAAATTTGGTGTGAAAATAACCCTTCCCTTCCTATCGTCGATCGCTAATACTACCACTTCCGGTTTCCGGATTTGCACCAAAAGTTGATCAATTCATCCCACTGATGCATTAAGTAAATATACCAAATTACATCAAAATCCGTTCAGCCGTTCAGGCTGTACACATCTATACGGACGGACGGACGGACAGACATCATGCTAAAAATACTTTTTTCTGTTAAGAAAATGCATGATTCGTGGAGATATGTAAAAATCTCCACATGTGAAATTTGGTGTGAAAACAATACCTCCCTTACTATCGTCGGTCGGTAAAAACGATTTTTTTAAAGTATTGTATATTTTGAGTATTAGTGGATAGTGTTTTAATTATAGATGTTCCATAAGAATGTTAGGAATTTGCTTCTAAAAAAAAAATCTACTACTACCTGAGTAACTTTCTACAACTTTTTGCATCTAGTTTTATATGAAAAGCGATCTTCGTTGATGTTTAATTCATTTCTCAATTTTCTTGATGTTTATTTGCATCTGTTCGTGTGGAGAGTAGAGGAAGGTGGAATAAGGAGGTTGAGGAGGAGGAGGAGAGGGAATGAGGAGTTTTTAACTTTGACAAAAGATTAAATAGACGAATGGGATATCCGTTTGAACAAAGGGCTTTACTGTATGTAGCGAGTGGGGCGTTTTCAGTAGAGGGTTGGATCTAGTGGGTGGATTTGAGTAATAAGAGAAGTCACAGATCACAAGAGTCAAATTTATATGAGCCATTGGAAAGATACAAATAAATAGGAAATGCGACCGGATGCAATGGCTAATTGAACAAATGACCGCCTAGAGGGCGTTCCACTTTTTAACAATGAATCTGGATTTCACACAAAATCAAATTGAAATCCCTTTACTGTTAATTAAATATAATTTTCGTATAATTGTAAAGATATTGAATTCAAAAGTTGCTGATCCTAGCAAGCACATTCATCCAAACTTCCCTATTTTGATACTCAGTTCGTACAATAAATATTTTCTTCCAATTCTCTTATTAATCCATAATTTATGATTTTAACCCTAATAATTAATTAATTAATTTTTTTTATTTCTAATCTTTTTATTTGAAATTAAAGTAGCTTTCATTTTCCCTTATTCACTTTCTTTTGAATTTAAGAATAACCATTATTTTTTTTAGTTTGTTTCTTTATTTTTTTTTTCTTTAATAAAATATTAATGTTTGGTCAATGGCAATTCATTTGAATTACATTCATACAATAAAAGGGAAAAGCGCTTATCTAAATATTTATTTTGTTCCCTATTCACAAATACACTACAATAGAAAACATACAAATACTTCATACCGCATGGACAAGCACTAACGGAAAAACAATTTGACATAATTTATATAACAATTCATTACAAAGTTTGATATTAAGAATTTAAATATAATAACATTTTAGGTAAATTAAGAAGATGAATTATTCTAACTAATGTAAATTATGGTTGGTTTTCCTATAATAATTAAAAAAAATTATTTAGTTAGAGAATTTACTGCTAAGATTTTAAGATCCATTATGTCCTGTATTTACTATTACATAATAATATTTGATATTATTTGAGATGAAGTTTTTACTTGTTTTTATTAATATTAGTCTTCTTATTAATTAAAAATATTTAGTTCAAATATGAACTATGATTATGAATATAATAACACCCTATATATAGGTACTTATTGTAATTATAATAAAATGAAATGTCTATATATATTTTTTTATTTTATTAAAATTATCAATAAATAGAATTAATAATATTTTTTTCTTGTTAAAAATATGAATTATATATATATTAATTATATATATATATATATATTAATTATATTAATATTAATTATATAATAAAAAAACCTCTGACTTTTGTATGACCTACGCAAGGGAAAAGCCTATCAAGTCGGTTATATCAGATAGGTGTCCTATGATCAGTAGAACGTGTCCTATCAACCTTTACCTTGATTTTCTTGATCGGAGGCGCTACTTTTTATCAAGTAGCTTCCCAATGTTGATACCTGAGGCTGGGTTGACTCCGTCCCAAAGACCCCAGCTAGAGAAATTCCCTTGCCAGGCCCGGGACTTGAACCCGGTAATGTGAGACAGCGACGTTAGCCTCTCACCCTGTGGCGCATTATTAATTATATAATATAAATAGTATATATAAAAACCAAATTCATTCACATCTTGAAATTAGGAATTATTTAAATTATAATATAAATAATTATGATAAATTAAATAACAAATAATAAGATTCATTAAAGATAATTTGATAAAACAAAGAAATAGAATAATATAATTAAATATCGATTCCTTATTTTTATATAACTTTATTTATTATTGTAAATATTTTTTTATAATTATAAACATTTGTAAATAAATTCATTTTATTAGAGAAATTCGATTTTTTCCTCTTTTCCATAACAATTTTACATATATACGTATATGTATAATTAATAAATAAATATTCACAAGAAAAGTGAAAGATAATTTTATAAATAGCATGAGAAATGGGATGAAAGTTTTTAAAAAGAAACCTTTTTCTTCTAAATTTATCTAAAATTCTATATTTGGCACATTCATAAATTAAAAGTTCCTTAACATACATTTATTTAAATAAAAGTCATTTTTTCAATATGAACATTCTTTTTTTTTACTGTGAGCCTTAACACTAGTATAGGATTGTAACTTTTAACAGCAGTTCTATACTCTAAATAATCTTTTTCATGGATATTCAGATATTGTTAGTATTATTAAATCGAGATGCTTATGTTTTATAAGGGACACGTGCGGAAGGATTATTAAAATGGATACTCAAACTTTGGACGAGGAGAAATACGATGGGTTAATAACATCAACAAACCCTTAAAGTTACAATCAAGAACTACGTGTCTATTTTGATAATTTATTCAAACTTTTTAGATTATTTTCAATTATTATTAACATAAATTATAAAAAGAAACATGAAAAAAATATTTTCCTAATGTTGTGATTTTCTTTTTTCAGGTAATTGTCTACATCGTCTTCATACACTTTCTTATCTCTCGTACTATAACAAAATAAAAAAAAATCATCATCAGTGGTAAGTGAATAGTACTATTGTAGATAAATATATATTCAGTATATATTATTGTACAAATAAGGAAATCATAACTAATAAAGTTTTTTGAAATGATTAGAATTAAATATTGATATTTGGTAGACGAAAGAACAAAATATTTATTTATCGATTTGTTTTGTTAAAAATTTAAATTTGAAAAAAAAAACTAAAACGTGGGAATAAATATGTGAACTCTTAATAGTAAATATTACTTAGTTTAAATATAAATGTGAAAACATGCTTATTAATATATTGGGTCTGTTCAAAAGAAAAGGTGAATTTTGAATTTTCGCGGGCTTTGCACATTCATTTATCGAATTTTTTTTTTATTATTTTAGTACACATATGTTTCTCCTATGTTGACATTATGAGCCATTTTAGATTAGTAGTTTGTTTCAACTGAAAAAGTTAGTAACGTTTTAATGTGTTCAACGATTTTTTAATTAAAAAAAATGGTTCAAAGAATCTGTATTAAATTTTGCGTTAAAAATGGAATAAAGTGCCACAAAATGCACTTAAAATGTTGACTGTGGTATTCGGTGTGTCTACTTTGTATCATAAAAACGTTTATAAGTTATAGGGATTTACAGAAGACCAAGAATATATGTTGATGACGATGAACGTCCTGAAGTTGTAACCACGTCAACGAAAACATCGAAACAGTGAAGAAATTGGCTTTGGAAAATCGTCGAATCACTATTAGGGAAGTTGCAGAGGATGTTGGCATATCAAATGGCTCATCCCAAGATTTCTCGGATGTTTTAGGCATGAAACGTGTGGCAGCGAAGTTTGTTCCAAAATTGTTAAATTTTGAGCAAAAGGAACGACTATTTAGTATCGCTCAGGAGTTGTTGAATTATGTCAACGACGATCCAAATTTGCTCAAAAAGGTCATAACTGGTGACTAAACGTGGATATATGGTTATGACGTCGAAATCATGGCCCAATCATCCCAATTGAAATGAAGAGCCAAGACCGACAAAAGCATGCCAAGTTCGATCAAATGTGAAGGTTTTGCTCATTGTTTTTTTCGATTACAATGGCGTGGTGCATAATGAGTTCTTGCCAACAGGTCGTACTGTTAATAAGGAATAATACAAGGAAGTTATGCAACGTTTGCATGAAGCAATATGGCTCAAACGATCAGAGAATTGTGGAAAAACAAATCATCACACCAGCACCAGCTCACACATCATTGCTTCTTCGTGATTTTTTGGTCAAAAACAACACCGTAATGATGCCTCAACCACCGTATTCACCAGATTTGGTTCCCTGCAACTTTTTCCTATTCCCAAACCTGAAGATACCAATGAAAGGAAAGCGTTTTGCCACAATTGATGTAATAATGTTGGAATCGAAGAACGAGCTGATGGCCATAGCGAAGTTTCAGAAGTTTTTCGACGATTGGAAAAAGTGGTGGCAAGTGCATTATATCTGAGGGGAATTACTTTGAAGGGGCACAAAATGGATATTGATGAATAAATAAATACTTTTCGAAATAATTCAAAATCCACCTTTTCTTTTGAACAAGCTTCGTGTGTGTATATATATACATACCTACATTATTCCAGATATCTAATCACATATCTTAATATTTAGACATCTTAAATTTTATTTTTTAATAAATTCTTTAAAATAATTGATTTTATTATATTTATGTCTCAATTTTGCAATGAGAAATATATTAAATGATATATTTTGTAAAGTCTTTAATATACACTAGCGATACTTATAGTTTCAGTGTAATTTGCAACATAACCTTTAGTATATTATGAAAAAATGGCTTTAATTCAATAAATATTAATATAGATATCATATTTTCTTATACTTCTTTCAAGTTTATTGTGAGTGGGTTATGTTGAATGATATTGTGATCAAGATACAAGAAGGAATGGGAATTACATGCTCTTTAAATATCTTCAGACATATAATTATTATAAATCAAAGTGATTACAATGATTAGGTCACGTGGGAGTGAAAGTAAGATTAGCAAAAACGAAATTTCTGGATTAGCCAAATGATCAAAGGATCAACACTAAAAACAGAATGGAATAACATTAAACCTGACTTGAGAGAAATGTTTTAGGAGACATAAAATAGTTGCAAGAGAAAGGAAGAGTTGTCGATAATTCGGACTGATTCGGAAAAGTTTTCCTAATGATATTCTAAAAAGATATTAATATTAGAAAGCTTATTTCAGTTAATAATAATTATAATTGAAATTTAATTCTATTTTTCAATAAATAAATTTTTTATTTTTCATTTTAATCAGGCTTAGACAAATACATATAAATATAGATTAAGTTCTAAAATGAACATAACTTCAATTTTTCTTATCAAAAAAATTAGTCATATCTTATGACAATAATTTCAATTAATTAATATTCTTTTTTAAATTAAATATGAGTAGTGAAGAGATAAACAAAAAAAAAACTTGGAATATAGAAGAAACTGAATTATTGTACGAGGGTGGTCTGAAAGGTTTCCGACCTGACCAAGCAAAACGATGTTTTTCAATTTTTTTTTGTTTTATTTTTCAAAATTCAAGATAATTGAGACCTGTACGATGTCAGCTGAACGTGTGCGAAATATTTTGCAAAACAATATGAATATGGAAAGCTGTGTGCAACATGGGTGCCGCATTTCCTAACATTAGACCAAAAATTGCTTCGAAAAACCATTTCTAATGACAATTTGGCGCTGTAGGCGTAATCCAAACGAATTTTTGCGTCGATTCATAACTGTTGACGAGACTTAAATTAAATTAAATCAAATTTAATTAAATAATTTATTAATTAATTAAATTAATTAGAACACCGTTATGAAAAATGTATCAGTGTTGATGGAGATTATGTTGGAAAAATATAGCAAAAAAAAATTGAAAAACAACGTTTTTCTTGGTCAGGTCGAAAACTTTTCAGACAACCCTCGTACATCAAAGTTTCATTTTATTAAATGTATAATATAATTTAATTTAAAATTAAATAAATATAATTTATATAGGTATATTACATTTTTTTATTTGATCAGATATTTTTATTAAGGCAGATTATTAGACAAAAAACGCGAATTCAATATTTCGGTTCATTAAATATTCGTAGACTTTATTATTAGAAAACTCTTACAAATTTTAATTTTATTGGAAATTTCAAAAAAATTAGTATGTATGATTGAAATTTGTCTTGGAGATAGTAAAGGAAGAGTAAGATACGGGAATCAATTGTCAGAAAATTTCGAAATTCGGAATGGATTAAAACAAGGAAAACACTAGTAACAATTCTATGTAATTTAGTATTGGAGTATGTAATTAGACAAATTGGAGAAAAATCAAACGAAATCGAATTAAACAAAAAAAATTAAACGACGTTTTAAATATAATAGGAAACTCGTTGAAGAGGGGGTAGAAAAGTTAAAAGTCGCTGGAAAAGAGGTGAGGCTTGAAATTAATAGGGCTAAGAGAAAATATTTAGTAGCACAGATGAATGGTATTAACGCTCAAAATCTTAACATACAAAACGTAGAGTTTTAAAATGTAGAAAAAGTTAAATACTTAAATTCTTTAATCACGAAGAATGATAATATTCGAGAAGAATTTAAATCGATGTTACAATCGGGTAACGTAACGTCTGGTTTTATCTTGTCAATATTATCAAGGGGGATCGAAATTAGAATATATAATACTTTATATAAAAAAAAAACTTTTTTAAAAAACCACGTTTTTAACGCACTAAAAAGAAGAAAATAATTTTTCTGAAACCCCATAGGTACTGACATTACAAACAAGAGATATGATTTGAAGAAAATTTTCTATAACGTAAAACGTGGGGCGCAACTATGGCTAAAATATTCTGTATCGTATAAAAATTTATAAATAAATGTTATTAGGTACAAATTAATAGGATAAATGAATTCATATTTTAATTAGCTTCAAAAAGTAAAGCTTATAACTTATCGAAATTTTTAAAAGAGGTAAATTTAATTTATGAAAAGATTACCTTTAGATTACTAATAATATTCACTTTTAAAAAATTCTGATAAAAAATGACATCCTAACAATATTCTGGTAAATAATATAAGAAATTTAACTTGAAGAAATCTAAAACTAAATTTTGCTACTGCAAAACTTCTAGCAAATATTTAATATTTATGTTAATAAAATTTCTAAAGTGTAAATTGAAGATGTTTATTTAATATTAAGGAATTAATTTTCCAAAAAAAATTTACATTAATAAAAGTATTCTGTTGGATTACTAATAATATTCCCTTTTACAAAAAGTCTGGTAAAAAATATAAAACTTAAAATATAAATCCATGGATATTGAAATAAATTAATCAAAGAAATTATATTGCATTTAAAAAATTTATTATTATTTGCGCCCCACGTTTTACGTTATAGAAAATTTTCTTCAAATCATATCTCTTGTTTGTAATGTCAGTACCTATGGGGTTTCAGAAAAATTATTTTCTTCTTTTTAGTGCGTTAAAAACGTGGTTTTTTAAAAAAGTTTTTTTTTTATATAAAGTATTATTTTCTACTTTTTAGTCTTCATATATTGCAATCGATTTCACTTGACCTATACTACTTTTAAGTTTTTTGATTGACTTTAATAGTCATGAAATACTATTATCCTGAAAGTAATAAATTTAAATTGAATTATAAAGAGAAATTTTTAAATTTGTCATATTTTAATTCTTTATTGCCTAAAACTCATCATAAATTTAAATTTTGTTTTCTAAATTACAGTACAAAACATTAATATACCTTCTTTCAAATTTATTTACATTTTAAATATTATACATATTATATTATTCTTTTAACGGGTTTTTAACGGTTTTTTTCAAATTTAAATATTTACACTTTTTGTTTTGATTTTCCCATACAAAATTATATTCATTAATTATGCTCTAATTAAACACTTGCAAGCTACGAATTATTATTGTATTATTGTATTGTCATCCAGAATACATTACTCTGAAAAGTTTCAGAGCGATTGGATGACTGGAAGTGGTCGAAATTTCGATTGCAAGATTTGACCCGAACAGATAAATAAACAAACAAACAAACAAGAAAGCAAGCTAAGAAAAACGTGGTAAAATACACTCAGTTAGCAAGAGTGCTAATGATGACTTGGTGAGATGCAGAGAGCAAATGATAGCTGAAAGAAATTGAGGGTGGCGTTTAAGTCGAAAAAAGGTGTGTCGAAACAGGCAACCAATCAGAAGACCCGTTAAGTAAAAATAAGAAGAGGGGAGTTTGAACCTTTTTTCTACCTCCCTATTATATTTTTTCAATATTTTGATTTTATTAATTTTTTATCTCTCTTTGTAAAGACGAAATTATAACTTTAAAATGATTTTAAATGTAATCAATCAAAAGTCAGAAATTATAATTTAAAAAAATCAAAATTCTTCATAAAAAAAAAATGGCTTTTTATTTTTTCTAATACATTTACCGTGTATATAATATATAGAGATTCTTTATTTCATTAGATTGAATATTATTTATTAGTAATTCATTTAATAAATATCTAATCGTTATTTGAAATTTATTTAATTATTATTTTAGAATTTATGATGCTTAATCCAAATTTAATTCGCAGCATGGAACATACGATCAGGACTGTCATTTAGTTGGAGGGGAGCGACCTGAACATTTTTTCAAACTTCTTATTTAAACGGATTTTAATATTTTGATTATTATTATTAATTAATGTATTATATTTGCATCCCGTCTCGTTTTTGTATTAGATATTGTATCAATATTTTTTATATTTAAAATATTTTAAAATTTTTTAATTAATTTCGAAAGAAAATTAAAAATATATTTATACAATTTTTGCTAGTATAATAAAATAAGATCTAATGAAATATATTTATTTTTATCGTCAATTCACAATGTGTCATTTATTATATTATTAATTTGTGAAATGATTACAAATTTTATGTAAAATCCATTCTCTATTCGTTTAGATCAAAAATAATATATTTAATATTTAATATATTGAATATATTTAATACATACTAGAATCAACTCTTGAATATTTTTTTAAACAAGCGGACTATGGACATCTGTATTATTTATTTTTAATGTTTTGACAAAGTCCCTTTTGTTGTTTTCTTCTTTTGTATTATGTATTGAGAAAGGTAAGTTTTGGAAAGGGCCTTTTGTTGTATTATTATTGTTTCTCCTTTTTAAGTTAACAAAATACAAATATTCATTAATTATGCTCTAATTAAACACTTGCAAGCTACGAATGTGTTATTTTATTGTATTGTCATCCAGAATACATAACTCTGAAAAGTTTCAGAGCGATTGGATGACTGGAAGTGGTCGAAATTTCGATTGCAAGATTTGACGCGAACAGATAAACAAGAAAGCAAGCTAAGAAAAACGTGGTAAAAACAATTATTTTGCTGGCTTTATTATACGGGTAACAGGCATGGTCTATGACCTTGGGAGACAAGCGTAGATTTAGACTATTTGAAAATAGGATTGGTCGCAACATTTAAGGGCCAAAGAAAGATGAGGTTTTCGGGGAATGGTGGAGACTGTATAACGAGGAATTACGCATACCTCATCCGATTAATTTTTTTGGGCATTTTCCACAAATCTATACATTTAGTTTTGTTTTTGAAGTGAAACTTCTTTAGCGGCGTCCTGACATTTGGTTGAGAATGGAGAGTGAATTGAAAAATTGAAATTTCGTAACGCATTCGTAACGCAAGAGAGAAAAAAGATATAGATATAACGAGTGAGAATGAGATAGCCTCTATCTCCGTCTCTCCTTTGTGCGGTGTTTCGTTCTTGCTATCTGCGTCTTTCTTTTGTCCGGTCTTTCGTTCTTGAGAAAGAGGCTATCTGCGTCTTCGTTTTGTGCTGTCTTTCGTTCTAATACCCTCTCGCTAGGTCCAAAGTCCACGGCGCGCATGCGCGCTAGTACGTTGACGCGGAATAATATTTCTCAGCCTCTGCTGGGTCAAAGAATAAAAATTAGTATGTGACCTCACAGTTACCGCCTTTTAGATATATATCTATTCTTAAAATAAAATTAAAAATATTTATATTATATTCATATATATGTAAAATAATAATTATATTATTTTAATATTCCTATAAGTTGGTATCACAATTTATTATTATTATGAATTATTTATAAGTAATTAATATTATTAATTGGTATTAATAAATAAATAATATTAATTATATTAACTTAATATTTCTAACTTTGTATTACAATAATGAGACGGAATTGTTGTGTGTTAAATTAGATTTAATTAAAGATTGAATTTAGAATAATTAAAAGGGTTATTGAAACCGCGTATGCTGATTAGGGAATGACAAGATTGAATAGGTTCAATTAAAAAATGCTTATATAAAATTATAACTAAAAATGATTTATTTAATAAAACTATAAGAATTTAAATTACAATTTAATTAATTTTTTGTGAATAAATAAACATATATAAAAAACTATATATAAAATTTGAATTTTCATTTATTCATTCATTTAAAATTATTTTCCGATTGTTCCTTTAAAATAACCCCTCTTAGGGGGTCGGAAGGGGAGGCAACATAAGGGAATTTTCTTTCACTTTGTTATTGGGAAAAACCAGGGGGGGGGACAGTCTTACCAGGAAAAACCCAAATTGTCAGCGTCCACTCTGGGGTTTTAAACAGTTTTAAAGGAAATGTTAATTATAAGTTCATTTCTCAACGAGTTGTATCTTTAAATTATTTTTATTAATTTAATTAATTATAATTAATTTATAGCCAATAATAGTTTATTATAGCTAATAATTTTTTAATTTTTAGTGTAATTTGCATGATCATTATTTATATAAAAAAATAAACACATTTTGCAATTTCCCAGAAAGGCTTATAATGTCAAGCTCCCACATGTGTCCATTACAATTAAGAATAAGTAAGTTATGTTTGTCACGTTCACACTTCCACATGTGAACATTACAATTGAAATAGTAAGTTTATGATTCGACATAATTTGCAATGTATCAATCAACCTCTTAAAATTAACGTTCTTAGCATTTAGCAGGTAAAACACTTGGCGAGAGTCATTCAATTGAAAATTGCAAGGGTGGACTTGTTAATTGTATGTGCTTGGAAATATTCTTTGTAGGAGAGGGCAGTGTGGTTTATTTTTCTCTATTTCTCTCTCACTCACACTCTCAACTAAAATTTATCTTATTCTCTAGATTGTAAGAAGTTTCACTTCCGCCACGTGTACGATGCTGCACATTTTGCTTTTTTTTCTTTTAGAAAATATCCGTACTATGAATTTCTATTTATTATTTCAAAAATGATTATAATGATTTTACTAAATTTGAAATTTATTTATTGCTTTTTTAAGAATGAAAGTGTTATTTATGACTCTTAAAAATCCAATATCTACCGTATATGACATAAACTTACATAGGTCGCAAATTATATTTTTGTCTTTGAGCAGGACCAAAAATAGAGTGGGTCAAGGTTGTAACATTTTAGAAATAAAAAAAGCGAAAGATATCAAAATTATATATAATTAATTCAATTCAAATATCTTAGGCCAGGGATGGCGAACCTATGGCACGTTTGAACATTTTGATGGCACGCACAAAGACAAGATTATTTTTTGAATAATTATAACTTTTTTCATTGTGATGATATCTTAATAATTTCTGAAATTTTTGAATATCATCTGAGATAGAAAGAAAATTATTAGTATAATAAAACAAATGTCGAAATGTGAATTTGTCTAAAATTCAGATATTTATTGCAAATAATAGAGTGAGTTCACACCACTATAATCTAAAATCAATTAAAGAATTTTCTTTAAATAAAAATAAAAAAAAAAAAATAATAAACAATTTTTAGGATAGATATATTTTTACCTCAAATTTCCAAATTTTTTAATAATCATTTTATTTTTTCTGTATAAAGTTTAATTTTTAAAATTATAACACTTTTATACACGGTAGTTTTACAGAAATATTCGATTAGACTATATATTAACGCTAAAAGAGGTTGAGAAAAAAATCATGACAATTTTGTGGCATGTTAGTTACTTCAAAAAGATTTTATATAATTTTGTGGCACGAACATCCCTGTCTTTGACCATTTATTTATTACTATTCTTACTTATATTGATATGAAGGGGGGAAATAAATATATTTTTTTTCACTAAAATATTTCTATTAAAAATTTAATAATATTTTTTTAAATTTATAATTTAATTACATTTTAATATCAAAAATTAAAATTATTTTTTATATATTAAACCCCGATTCCAAAATTTATTATTAATTTTGAATCCGAGTGTATTTTAATTTCACTTAAAAATAAATCTTATAAGTAAATTTAAGTATTATATTAAGTATAGTTATTGCTTTTCAATCTGATCAAAAAAAAACAACAAATTTTTATATTTTAATATCTTTTAAAATTTACTAAAAAAAATGTTTACTCATTTTTATTCATTATCTTTGTGTTGATATTTTTATTTTTATTTTTTTTTTTATCTTTTTTGGTTTGTTCCCTGAGTTGCTGATTTTAATTTCTTTCCGGAATTTCGTTAAAAAATTTTTACATCAACAGGAAGTCAAACGTTTATAGAAATCAATATGATGCTATATATTTTAAGCATAAAAGCTTTGCGTTATGATTATCCCTAATAGTCAACGTGAAAAGCACTTAAGCTTTCTAAGGATATATTATATCCCACTCGTGCCTTTTCCCTCTTCCTTCACTCTTTATGCCATCCATCGGCATTCTCCTTTCTCTTCATCGTCTTCCTTCTTAATGAGCCGCTGTTTTTTTTTTTATCATTTATTATTTATTATTATTATATTCAAGATAAATTCTGGCTAACCAAAGTGAAAAAGTTTGTCAAAGGCCTTAAAGAAAATATAAAAATGGATAACTTCTTTGTGTATTATGATATCATATCCTTATTAGAGGAAATAATATTTTTCTTCATTATTTCTTAAATAAAAAAAAAAGAATAGGGTTCATCAAAAAAGAAAAATTCTGAATAAGACGTAGAAAAATTTTTATTGATCTTTTTGAATTATATTATAATAATTATATAAAGTTAGCTTTTGTTTAATAAAATTATATTCTCATATAATAAGTATAATATATATATTGGTTATTATTTGTATAATTAAATAAAAAAAAACAACAACTGACTTTTTGTACGTCCTACGCAAAAGGACAATGTCAAGTCGGTTATATCAACTAAGTGTCCTATGATCAGTAGAACGAGTCCTATCAACCTTTACTTTGATTTTCTTGATCAGAGGCGCTACTTTTTATCAAGTAACTTCCCAATGTTGATCCCGGAGGCTGGGTTGACTGTCCTATAGACCCCAGCTAGAGAAATTCCCTTGCAAGGCCCGGGACTTGAACCTGCGACCACGAGAATGTGAGACAGCGACGCTGGCCTCTCACCCAGTGGCGCCTTCATAAATTAAATAAACAATAATATTTTAAAATAATTATAATATAAATCTCTATTCTAATTAAAGAAAATAATATTTTATATACTATATACATATTCACCCTTTATTTCATTTTATCACACCTCAAACTTTTCAATTTCTGTTTTTTTTAACGAATTATCACTGCTCCTATAATAATTTTTTACTTATTTTTCACATTCAAATGTATATAATTTGGATGGATCTATATTTGTTTCTAATGTCACACAAGAAATCTTTTTTTATCTTACAACTCCAAATCAGCGCTTCCTCTGAATTATTGGTGCGTTTTTGTGTTCTGAGTAAAGACAGAATTCAAAACCACTCTAACTTATAAATTAATTATTAGAATATCATAGAATATTGAAGGTAGATCTTACTCAAAAATATTATGGATCTGTCAACGTTGTTACTATATATAGGTACTACTTATATATACATATCTACCAGAAAGTAGACTTATCACTCTATTAAATTTGAAATAAATGAATTAGAATTGAATTTGTATTTTTTTTTCGATCTACAAAAATTAATTTAATTTTAAAATTAAAAATTATTTTTCAAACTCCAAAATACAAAAACAACAAAATTTAATTATTTTTTATATATAAATTACTTATTTCAATAAACTACAGAATTAAAATTGAATTAAAAAATAATCATTAACCACACATCATATTAATTTACTGATAATAAATGAAATATTTCAATAATATATATATATATATATTTATGAAATTAGAATATATTGCGTGATAATAAATTTTTTAAAACATTATGCAAATGTGATATATATACATTATATATGTATATATTATATGCTGAGGAAAAAAAGAAGTGGGGTAAGTGCCAAAAAGCTAATTGAAATAAAGGAAGTAACGGGAGGTATATATACTAGTATACTCCCTATATATATTTATATATATATATATAAAAATAGACGATGGCAAAAGCAGATCGTTCCTCCGTAGTTTGCGTGTCGCACGCGTAGATACCGTCGTCAACTTCCGGCATGAAACTGAAAGTCTACTCTAGTGCTCGTACTTCATTCCCCCTTCCTTATTTCCACTCGTATACAGGTGTGTTCAGGGCATATTTCATTTCATTCATCGTGGAAAACCCTTCGAAGACAACTCTTCTTGTTTCAGATCCGTCCCCTTGTTTTCTTGCTCTCGAAACTCGCTCCCTCTACCGTAATCAAATTCAAAAGATATTGCTTTAGGAAAGTTTGATCAATATTCTAATTATAGCTGATGGATTTGCGAGACATTTAAAATATTGCTATTTACGAACATCATGAAATTCATCAACACTTTAACTAGATGAATTCTTTGAAAAAGTTAATCTTTTAAAAATTTTATTGTTATACATAAACTTTTTTTTTATTATATCTTTATTTTTTTAAAAAAAAAAAATAAATGTTTTGCATTTTTACATTTAAGAGCATTTATTAGTTTTATTTTTTATTTATTCATTTATTTATCCATATATTATATAATAACAGACTAGCTATACTAGTAGCAATACAAATATCATCCATAAATATCAATCACAGCTTATCGAAAAAAAATAAAATTTCAAATTGTTTTTTTCTCAAATGACTATAAAAATCACAAAAATGTTAAAGTTATGCATTAATAATAGTTCATTTAAAATTTACCAAGTGGAGTAAAGATGTTCTATGATCAGTAGAACGGAACTCTCATCCTTTATCTTGATTTTCTTGATCGGAGTCGCTACTTTTTATTTCAAGTAGCTTCTCAATTTTGATTCTGGAATCTGGGTTCAATAGACTCTAGTTAGAAAAATTCCCTTGACACCACAAGGATCATATTCAAGCATGTTGGTTTCCACTATCTGTGACACCATACTAAAATATTGGTATATGTTTGAAATATTTACAGTTGGTTTTTATACATTTTAAAGTACCCAAATGAAGAATTAACTAAAATATTAAGTGATGTTTGTATAATTATTATTAGTTATACCAATATTTATTATATTTCAAGTCAATTCTGGTAAATTTTAATTTTTACAAATTTCTATTAATATTATTTTTGGTATATTTTTGCCAGAATATTATAATCTTCTATATATATATATATATATATGTATATATTAGTATTTTGAAATACCCCATTCAAGCTGTCTGTTTATGCACAACCAAGCCTTCTGCTATTTTAAAGCATTTCTATACAATGTAAAAGTCATGAATAAATCATCACATTGAATTTGTGATTGTATTGAATTTGATTATTGGATATTTAAACAAAATTCCTTAGTTCAAAATTAAGGTATATTCCTAAATTCTTTTTATTGAAATTCCATTTAAAAATTATTTTAATTATTTTTTTATGTCACTAAGGTGCTAAAAGGTTAATACTAATCTCAGGATAGTTAATAAATTTAGATAAAAGCTTTTGAGTTAATTAGATAATATAAGTTTTCTTATTAAGGTCTATCTATCTATTTCTGTGACTCTACGGAACTCGAAAGTTATTGGCCGCAGCAAACACACCCCTCCAAGTATTCCTATTCTGAGCCACAACATTCCAGTCCCTATCCTCTCACGTCCTTTCCCACATTTTCCACCCACCGTGTCCTTGGTCTTCCGAGAAGACGTTTCCCACTCGGTCACCCTACCAATATATTTTTCGCCATTCTATCTTCTCCCATTCTAGCCACTTGTCCTGCCCATTTTATAATTCTAACTATATCTGGAGATGCATAGAGGTCATGCAATTCCTCGTTATGCAATCTTCGCCATTCCCCGGTGACTTCATCTTTCTTTGGCCCATAAATGCTTCGCAGAATCCTATTCTCAAATATTCTAAATCTACTCTCGTCACCTAAGGTCATAGACCATGCCTCACATCCATTTAATACAACCGGTAAAATAATTGTTTTATTTATTTTAACTTTTATCCCCTTTGATAATAATTTTGATGCGATAAGCCCCTTTATTGCATGATAACATGCGTTTCTCGATTGTAACCTCGCTTTAAACTCATCTCGAATATTATTATCTTTCGTTATCACAGAACCTAAATATTTAAATTTTTCTACATTTTCAAATTCTATATCTTGTATATTAAGATTTTGTGTGTTAATACTATTCCTCTCTGTTACTAAATACTTTGTCTTAGCATTATTAATTTCTAGTCCCACCTCTTTTCCTGCTTCAATTAATTTTTCTACGCTATCTTTAATTACAATTGCCGAATCTCCTATTATATTTAAGTCTTCTTCTTATTAAATTCTTCAAATATTATTTAAGACAGCTTTATCATTTTAGAATTGATCTAAAATCAATTCTCTTTGTTTAATCATACAAATAGGTATGATATTTGTGATGATTGAAATCCATAGGATAGTGGAATTTCAATTTTACAATTTCCTTATATTTAAATGTATATTTTTTTACATATTTAAATATTTAATCTTCTCCTTTTCCCCCCTCCCTCTTAAAATCAAATTAAAAATTATACCTGTTTTCTATTTTAATTATTATTATAAAATAAACTATGAAATAACTTTGTTAAATATATTTTTTCAATAATTCTTCATTTCTATAAAATATATCAAAAATGTGGATTTGAATTTCAGCCAAGTCTATAAATGGTTTGGTTAGTTTTCTGGTCAATATATATAAAAGTAGTAGTAATATATTCTTATAAACATCCTACAAGGTTTTTGGCTTCTTTAATCTTGAATATATCTATATATAAAAAAACAAACTGTTGAATATGTACTGCCTAAATTCCCTTTCCAGAGTCCATTTATTGGTGAGTTATGCGTCTGTCTGTCTATCCGGCTGTTGATCGAAGATAAAGTTCATGACCTAATGTAATGTGACCCCGTCTCTATTTTCCAATGTTGTGTTTAGAGGATGGCATTCACATGAGGCTCCGGTAGGTTATCCAGGGTGCCAGGGGTAATATTAAAGGGAAGTCACGTTGGTTTAAAAATGGTCACGCCTGTCACGTTTCGATTATTAATTTCATCGGAGAGAAACAAAACACCTAGCGGGGGTGGATCACGTGGCCAGGCGATGGGCGCAGATGTGAACTAATTTTTTTATTCATTATAATGAAAAATATTTTTGAAAAACATGAGGGTGGTATGTTTCTTTTTATTATATGCTTCGAAAACCATTATTCAATTTAGAAACGAGAGATAATTCAAATATGTTTGGCAGGGTTTGAAAATAATGTCTTAATGTCCAAATGATTGATTATATCAAAACGGTACATTTGTTGTTTTTTTTTAAATTAATAATATTTTATTTACATACATCTACAATACTATATATAGGTAAATTGACCAAATGAAGTCTGTCTATGTAAATTGTATTTAATGAAAATATGTAATATCTTTTAATATATATAATAAGCTGGAGTGTCTCCACTCGACTATCTCGCAATTTGAATTGGATTAAATAACATAATATATTATATTTAAATTAAATTTAATTATTTATAAATTATAAATAATAAATATTAAACCAGCGCATGTTTGGTTTTTTTTACCGACCGACGATAGTAAGGGAGGTATTGTTTTCACACCAAATTTCACATGTGGAGATTTTTACATATCTCCACGAATCATGCATTTTCTAAACAGAAAAAAGTATTTTTAGCATGATGTCTGTCCGTCTGTCCGTCCGTCTGTCCGTCCGTCTGTCTGTCCGTCTGTCCGTCCGTATAGATGTGTACAGCCTGAACGGCTCAACCGATTTTGATGAAATTTGGTATATTTACTTAATGCATCAGTGGGATGAATTGATCAACTTTTGGTGCAATTCCGGAAACCGGAAGTGGTAGTATTAGCGATCGACGATAGGAAGGAAAGGGTTATTTTCACACCAAAGGAGATTTTTTTATATATCACCACGAATCATGCACTTTGTATTGGTTTTATCCTCGAGAAAAATCATATTTATTAGTTTTTTCTTGATTTAAAATTATATGACGTCATCCAGCCATTCATGACGTCACAACCTGGTCTTGCATATATATTATAAATAAAATAAAATTAAAAATGTTTATATTTATTATTTATGTATGCCTATCTGTTTTTTATTACATTAATAGATATATTAAAATTATTTGAAATTGTTTCTGTAGCTGGAAATTAATTTATTTCAAACAGTCGGTCGGTTCGGACCTGGCCACAGGTCAACTTATTTTATTGATGGCACCATGGCACGTGTTGGCGCGTGAGATTTGCAGTGTTCAAAAATTAATTCTGGTACTTTCAGCGATTCAATCAAGCTGAAATTCTATATATAGCAGTTTTATACAATTATTAATCATGTGAAAAATTATCTAACATATATCTTTATTTTTACGGTCACTTTAGAGGAAAGTAAATCAAAACGTTGTAAGTAATGACCCTCTTCCGGTTGACCTACATTTCTCAAAAGTTGATAGAAAACTATGAATTTTGAATAATGTCCATGTACCAAATTTCTTCATTCTAGCTCAAAACGTTTTTGCGTAATCTTGTCTACACACACACACACACACAGAGAGAGAGAGACATTTTTCTCAACCTTAGTGAAAATGATTCAGGGACCTTCAAAACGTATAAAAACATCAAAATCTCAACATCAAAAATTTCCGTGATCGCAATACTATCTCTTACGAGATAGTAAAAATCTAATAAGAACAAAATATTCATAATATAATATTTGAAAAAATTTAAATAAAAAAAAAAATGGATAAATTAAATTTAAGATCAATTTATTTTAACTAAAATATTGTTTCTTTACAATTTGGGGTACCATGAAAGTTTTTGAGATTTTAAACGTCCCCTTCAGTTGTTATTATTATTATTTGAAAGTAAAGAAATTGTTTTTTTATTTCATTCTCTTCTAAATTGAAAATTTCATTTCATGTAACATGTTATGTAACAATTTTAGTGAAATCTTTCCCCACATAATCGAGAACAGAATTCGTTTCCTGATTCTCCTGATTTTTCTTTCCCCTTAACAAGTTTTATTTTAGATTTTGGATTGAAATTAACTTAATTTTTAATTTTGGATTAAGTTTTGTTTTTTAAATTTAAAAAAAAATATTAAATTTTATTATATTTGAATGTATATTTAATAAGAGAAGTTATGATAATTTTTAAATAAAATCAAAACGGAATCTTAATGACTTTGAAATTGATAGATCGAGGAAATAAGTTTTACAATGCAAGATCCATTAAATAAACTATTTCAAAATGTATAAAAAAAAAACGATGGATACGTTCTTTTTTGATATAATATTTTGAATATTAATTCATTACTTCAAATAATAATTAAATATTGAATTGTTAAAATATTTTCAATTTATACGAGAACATAAATAGAATAATATTAACACATTCAATTAAATAATAAAAAAAAAAATCCAATTTGCAATTTTTAATATAAATTTTATAATAAAAATAAATTTAAATGAATTTTTCTACTCTATAAATATATTAATTTGATATTTAATAATAATAATCCTCTTTTTTCTAATCACTTAATAAAATTCAACAATTTTCAATTCAAATGAGATTCTTTTTCCCTTCTATTTTTTTTTTTATCTAAAATTAAATGTTGGTTTGTATTTCAAATGTTTATCATATATTAATAGGATATTATAATATTAATATATATAATATATAAATATATATATTACAATAAATAAAAGGTAAAATAAACTGTATTTAAATAAATGAGATTATTTTTGAGCAAAAAAAACAAAAACAAACAATGTTATTCTATAAAGTTTGAATATTCAAATGAATGGCCAAATAATCTATTAAAAATATTGATGGTCTATTGATATACTCAACAGGGATTAATAGGAAAACTCCTTTTCATCGCCAAGGATTTTCGTTATTCCCCTCAATCCCGAATATATTATTCATGTAATCATTTCTAAACTAGATCCTAACTGTGATTGACTTTCTCCCTCTCTCATTCTCTTTATGTATATATATTTAAAGAAATGAAATCACCCTAAAGAAGAATTATGGTAATGCCTACCCCTTCCCTTGTCCTTGGATTCGGCATTTCTTTTTCCAAGTCAATCTACCCCCCCTTTCCCTTAAACTACAAGACGATCTCTAATGAGGTTCCGCCTCAGTGCCTTCAAACCCTGCCAATAAAATATTTTATATTGCAATATGCGCTTTGGTATGGATGTACCAAAAAGGGGTTGTGCGAGAGGGTGCCGAAGAGGGAGAATATACCAATGAGATCAAGGGTAGATGTAATTTGGTTTACACATATACATTCTTATTTTTCAAATAAAATATAATTTCTATAACTTTTATATATTTTCAATTTCCATGGGTAGACATGATTTTTCTTGACACGACAAACACAAATCAAGAAGTAACAGAAATAATAAAATACATTGAATATTTTGGTTTATATTGTGAAATGATTTTGTAAGTTTTAAAAAAAAATAATACCATTAATTGGCTTGATTTGACGATCAATCTTTATTATTTGTAAATTTAATTAAATTCAAATTTGTTTGTTTTTACTATTTCGCCAGAATCACGAAAATTTTCGATGTTGAGATTTTAATCTTTTTATACGTTTTGAAGATCCCTGAGTCATTTTCAATAAGTTTGAGAATAATGTCTCTCTGTGTGTGTGTGTGTATGTGTGAGAATGTAGATAAGATTACACCAAAAAGGTTTGAGGAAGAATAATGAAATTTGGTACACGGCATTATTCAAAATTCGTAGTTTTCTATCAACTTTTGAGAAATGTAGCTCATCCTGAAGAGGTCCATTACCTACTATGGTTTCAGTTTTTTTCCTCTAAAGTGACCGTAAAAATAAAGTTATATGTTTGATAGTTTTTAATATGATTAAAAATTGTATAAAACTGCTATATATAGAATTTCAGCTTGATTGAATCGCTGAAAGTACCGAAATTAATTTTTTAACACGTTGACTGCAAATCACGCGCCTGCACGTGACGAGGTGTCATCAACATTAGCCAAACACTAGTTGGTTTGATAAATATGATTTATTAATTTTAATTTATAATTTAATTAATTAAATTTAATTTAAATATAATATATGTTATTTAATCTAATTCAAATTGCGAGATTATCGAGTCGAGACACTCCAGCTTATTTTTAATTTATAAAAATGATTATAATTATTATCATTATTATAAAAAATTTAACATAATTAAAACAAAATGATCCCCAACATCAGATACAGCTTACTTTCTTAGAAGAGAGTGAGGGTGGAGATAGATATCTTTAGAGTGAGAGAGAAAGAGAAAAAAACATCCCTTTTTTTTCTATGAATACATACAGTCTTTTCCTGTGTACAATATATTTTTTAGGGTTCTCAATTGAATTTTTTATTCAAAAAGATAAATATAAAAAAGCCATGTGAACTGTGATAAAAATTTTATTATGAAATTTTTACTTAAATTCGCTATAAAGATATTTCTCAATTTTAGTATTTATGTTTTTTTTTTTTACATTTCATCTAAAGTAGTATAATATATGTATATATATAAATATATATATATTCCATAATTCTTTCTTTTGTTATACTACCTATATATGATAATTTAAAGACAATTCAAAAAAATAAGAAAGAAATTTAATAAAATTAATTTATATTAAATTAAATAGAAATAGTGAGAGAGATTATATCCTTTTTTTTATTATTTTTTTTATTTTATTATTTTCTTACTATTATTAGACAATAAAATTAGGAATGCATAATTTAATGATAAATCACACACACACTAATTACGAGGGTGAATTTAAAAAAAGAGTGTAATTTAATCTCAATCTCTTTGTAGGATATTGAATTAAACAGTGAGTGAAAATTAAAACAATATGTATAATGCTTTTAATTTCGAAAATGCAATTTTAGTGATGATAGAATTAAAAAAAAGTAATGGACACTTTAATGATATCGGTTTCTATTTAATACCAGTCGACACTTTGTCTTTGGACCATCAGCTATGCATTAGTTGGGAATTATCTGAAAGCCAATCACAATTAAGAGCTTCTCTCCCTTCCGGTTACTCATTCCAGATACTAGAGGAGAAATCGCTTTTGTATCGTCCAGTCAAACCAACAGGTTAGCCCTACGCCCTCCAAGGGCAGCCCCCTGAACACATTGCCTCCACCCCCAGGCGCTCACTCCCCAAAGGGACATTGTAGGGGTGAACTAAATTAACCATCCCCTTGTGCATGTCTCTCTCTATATATATATGAATGTGTACTTTCGAAACTACGATTATATATATATATATATCGTATATTTCTTGATATATAGTGTGTATCATAATTATCGGAAATATAATTATCTACTTTTTATGTTTAATGATTTTCGATTATGACCTTCCAAACATTTATTCGATCCTTTCCATTACTACTCTATTCAAAATTGTAAAAACTGATTTTAATCAGAATTCTTTTTATTATTAATAAACATATTTAATACAATTACAATTATTAATTGGTCATAATAAATATATCAACAGATTTACTCTCCTATCTCTGAGTATTTCAGAAATAAATAAAAATATTATAGAATTTTTATTTTCAAAACACACAAAAAAAAATCCATTAATTAAAGAAATAATTAGTAGAATAATTTTTATATGGTAAAAAGAGAATCAATTGAAAAAGAGGGTTTGAAAAGCTCTTTTGGTAGTTGACCAAATTTCTCAAATATAAAATTGAATATCCTTGAACATTAATAATAACTATGACATGAACATTAAGATATTAATTACATGATATTTTGAATGTTTGCAAAGTTGACAAAACATTGTTCTGTATAATTATGAGCTTGAAATAACTGTTCTAAATTGAGTCAAATATACCAAATGTTGTTGGAGGACCTTGCCTGTTTTTTCAGTATTACCAATCAGGTGGCGATGGAGGCGTTAGAACAAAGTAGGACGATCAATGCTGAATGGTTCACTACCATTTATTTTCCAGAAGTCTTTGGAAAACGAAAAAGAACAATAAGAGGTGAATCATTCTCCATCATGACAATTCGCCCTTTCACACATCGGTTCAAACAAAAGAAGAATGTTTGAAAATGCTTTCAAAACGCTTGTTTTGAAGATACCTCAATTGGAAAAAGTGCTTCTAAAATAGGTCCCAACGTATGCTGAAGATTTGATTTTGCATTATTTTTAATCCAGAAATAAAAATCTAGAGTGTCTTCACTCGACTATCTCGCAAATTTGAATTGGGTAATCAAGCTTTTTTCTAAATTTGAAAATTTTATTTTAGGATTTTTAAGGTTTCTAAAATAATTTTCACTGATAACATTTTATTGAAATAGGGAAGACCTTGACTTAATACTATATTTTTGTGAGTTGTTCAAATAGCATTTGTTTTCAACTACTTTTAGCTGCATTTATTTTTTATCATAGTTTTGATAAAAATTAAATCCATTGCCAGGAACTCGACACGGACGTAGCAATGGATGTACCCATTACCTCTCTCTTATAAGAGATGTTCCATATGTATACAATTACATATACATATTTATATGGATAGTTCAATTTGATGATGTATTAAACAGGGATATTATTATAATTAACTTGCTTCGATACTTTGAAAAAGAAATTTTTGAGACAGAAATCTTCGCGTGTTTGGACTTTGTTGATGACACCACGTCACTTGCTGGCTCGTGATTGGCAGTCAACTTGTTAAAAGATTTAAAAAATAAATTCCTGTACTTTCAGCGATTCAATCAAGCTGAAATTCTTTATATAGTAGTTTCACAATTTTTAATCATGTGAAAAACTATCAAACATATATCTTTATTTTTACGGTCAGTTTAGAGGAACAAAAATGAAAACGTAGTAGCTAATGAGCTACATTTCTCAAAAGTTGATAGAAAACTACGAATATTGAATAACGCCCGTGTAACAAATTTCATTATTCTAGCTCAATCCATTCTGGCGAGATAGTAAAAAGAAGTAATTCTTGTAATTTTTAAGATAGTATCGATAAATCCAAATTGATTACAATATTCTAATATAATTTTGTTTGGCAATACCAAATATTAATAAAAATTTTCGTTATTTTATTTTTTTTATTACCAATGTTCATTTTTTTAGGTCAAAGAAAAATTGAATTTTTTTTTTTATTAACTTTAAAGAAGAAAAAAAAAACTATCCAATTTCTTAAGACCTTCATTTCAAAACGACATGAAATAAGTCTTGGCCTTGCATGATTGCTCTTTGGTTCATTCTATTCCCAGCCATGCCATTCATAGATTCCATTCGGTTTGATTAGTGTACGAGGAAGGTAGAATAAGAATATTATTAAGCTACTATTTCTTAAGATTAAAATGTGTGTGCATTTATAATGGTTGACTAGGTTTTTTTTTTTTTGTAGGAAATTGTTACAAAAACATGTATTTTTAAAAATATATTTTATTTCAACGAAACATATTTTTGATATTATTTAATTAAATCATTTAGACATGAACAGAGTAAGTAATTCATTTTTCAAATTGTGAATATTCTTAAAAAATGATTTCATCTTTTGGAAATAAATTACAAGTTATGAAGAATTCACTCCTGATTTCACAATATTACTTAAGTACCTATTTATAAAAAGAAGCAGTAACGAGAAAGTAGGTATCTAACTTTTCTTTCAAAGTGTTACCCGTTCAATTTCCATATTTATGATTCATTTATTTTGCAATAAGATTCTTACCTCAACTTTCTTTTAATTTTTTTTCTTCTTCTCTTTTTTTTTATATCAGAAACATTTAACGATTTCATTCGTTTTCTTGTTCAATTAACTGTATACATGGAAACCTTTACTTGAACTACCAATAAACCACACTCGACTAGATAATCTTCTATTTCCTTTTCTTGTCATAAAATGATGAAATCCATTTCAGTTCAAATCACCTATCATTTTCAATAAAACCAACTTTTTTAATTCCTCCCCTCGATTGATGGTTCAAATCCAAAACATTTGAGATATTTCTGATGATGCGTTTTTTTTATTTTCATTTATTATAGTACTATTAAAGATCTGAGTATTTGAAAATATTCGTATATATATATATATATATTAGTTAATAAATCTAAAAATTTTAAATTTAAATTTCAACAAAAGGATCTATAGATTTAAATATAAACAAGTAATATAAAAAAATTAAATCAATTCCTGCTTATTCTATTAAAAATTATTTGAAAATCAAATAAAAAAATTTTATGGTACGATCAGAAGGGATCTGAAATTTCTATGGCGATACTCAACCTACTTAGCCATTGCAAGACAAATTTATATCCTAGTTTATATCTTATATAAGACATTTTTTTTTACTCTTAATGAAAATTTGTTCAAGAGAAATATATTTAGGAGTGTGAACGAATTTGTAGTAGAAATTGAAAAAATATTTGGCTTAGGTCGCCAAATTTTTTTGATCACCTACCCCTATATAATTTTTTGAAATCTCCATAGACCCCCATAAAGGAAATTTTCAGGTAATTAAAATAAAATTATCTATTAGCCTCAATATTCAATAAATCAGTAACAATAAGTATATAAAGTAGCTACAGACTTTTTATTTCTTTTCACCCGAATAAGTGTATAACATGCGTTTATTGTTTTATTTTCTATAAAGAAAATGATATTAAGTCAATTATAAATAAGTTGACCTGTGGCCAGGTCCGATCCGACCGAGGGTTTGAAATAAATTAATTTCCAGCTATAGAAACAATTTCAAATAATTTTAATATATCTATTAATGTAATAAAAAACAGAGATGGATATAATATAAATATTTTTTAATTTTATTTTATTTATAATATATATGTAAGACCAGGCTGTGACGTCATGAATGACTGGATGACGTCATATAATTTTAAATTAAAAAAAATTGATCAATTCATCCTACTGATGCATTAAGTAAATATACCAAATTTCATCAAAATCCGTTGAGCCGTACAGGCTGTACACATCTATACGGACGGACGGACGGACAGACATGCTAAAAATACTTTTTTCTGTTAAGAAAATGCATGATTCGTGGAGATATGTAAAAATCTCCACATGTGAAATTTGATGTGAAAACAATACCTCCCTTACTATCGTCGGTCGGTAAAAAATTTACCATTTTATATACGCATGTATGATTTGCGTATTAAGAACTGTTTTTCCTTCGAGTCCCAATCGACCCCATTCAACTTTTTGGGCCAGAGCGACCCCTAATGTTGTTGAATAGACCTCGTCTATATAGCCTAGTTTGGCGACCCCCGGCTTAGAAGAAAATAACAAATTGAAATTTTATATCTATTTCTTATTAAATATATCATTTCATTATTTTAATAATGTTATCCATGATTTTTAAGACATTATTTTAAAAATTCATTATTATATTTTTCATATTAAACTATTTATTTTTTGTTCAAGTTCACTTAGCAATTGTGTAAAAAAACGAGCTTATATTTTCAAATAACCTCCATAATAATATTAAGGATTGAGCATTTATATTATATCTATATTAGTAGTAGTATTATTTAATAAAATATATTTTAGGGGATTAATCCAATTTATTAATTATTTTTATATCATTAGAATTACAATAATTATTATTAAGTATATATCATTTTTTTCTTATATTTTTTATGTTCTTGTTAAAATTATTAAAATAAGTTGACCCGTGGCCAGGTCCGAACCGACCGATGGTTTGAAGTAAATTAATTTCCAGCTACAGAAACAATTTCAAATAATTTTAATATATCTATTAATGTAATAAAAAACAGATAGGCATATAACATAAATATTTTTAATTTTATTTTATTTATAATATATATGTAAGACTAGGCTTTGGCGTCATGAATGGCTGGATGACGTCATATAATTTTAAATTGAGGAAAAAACTAATAAAAATGATTTTTCTCGAGAATGAAATCAATACAAAGTGCATGATTCGTGGTGATATATAAAAAAATCTCCTCATGTGAAATTTGGTGTGAAAATAACCCTTCCCTTCCTATCGTCGATCGCTAATACTACCACTTCCGGTTTCCGGATTTGCACCAAAAGTTGATCAATTCATCCCACTGATGCATTAAGAAAATATACCAAATTTCATCAAAATCGGTTGAGCCGTTCAGGCTGTACACATCTATACGGACAGACAGACGGACAGACGGACGGACAGACATCATGCTAAAAATACTTTTTTCTGTTAAGAAAATGCATGATTCGTGGAGATATGTAAAAATCTCCACATGTGAAATTTGGTGTGAAAACAATACCTCCTTTACTATCGTCGGTCGGTAAAAAGTTAACTGTTTAAACAAAAAGATACTAATTTCTTCAAGAGATTGTTCTTGAGCAGATAATGTTGGTTTCGTGTAACAGTAACATTAATTGCTTGCCTCTTTGAGTAATTTTTTAAAACAGCTTGAGTGCAAAAACTTTTGAAATATTGTGTAGGTCAATATAACTTAACACGATATATACAAAGATTAAAACATTTATAATATATATATTATATATATATATATATATATATTGGATGGATATAAATCAAACTGAGATTTATTTACTCTTTTATTTTATTTTATTTTTTTATTTTATTTTTTTTTTATTTGAAAGCCATTATTTGGATATCTCGACTAATGTGCTGCATCTCATTTCCTTTAGATATCACTTAAGTTGAAATTGATCAATATCACTATCTCTTTCGCTCTTTATTATTTTACGATTGAGAAAGTGTATCATTCACTCTTTAAACACTCTGATTAATTGATTTTGATCCATTTTCAAAATGAAATACTTCCATTTTCACAATATAATCACCCTTCATTACATTTAACAAAATTCTTAAATAGAAAGTCATTAACCCAAAAAAAAAAAAAAACTTAATTTTTTCTTTTCTATGTTACAATTATGAAAATAAAAATATCATTTTTTTTTCTCTGAATGGATAGTCAATTCACTGTTTCATGGTATAGCAAATAAAAAATATAGAGCTGACGTATTTTTCCCGTAATCGCTCAATAACTCCCTGTTATTTTCATGTTACACGACTACTATTTTCTCAGTAATAAATATAATTTTTCATTATTTAAAAAAATAAAAAAAAAAATAAAAATTATTCACCCCGTACAAACATTTATTTTGTTTTTAGAAGTTACTTTCTAAAATTTATTTGTTATTTTATATATATATGAAAAAAATGCATTTTTATATATTCTACTAAATATTTATTTTTTTTATTTTTGTTTGTAATTTATTAGTTTGAAATATCATATTTCTTTTGAATCTGGCTGTCAATTATTTTTAATATATAATTATTATCTAAATTTAAACAAAAGTAATTATTTAGTTGAAATTAATATTGGATTGATTTACACGAGGAGTAGAAAAAAAAAAAATAATGAAACAAAATGATATTATATAGTAAATGATTAAATAAATTAAAATCAATCGTAATTTAATTCATTATACACCTTTAAAAGTGATATTTCCTTTGGAAATATATCGTTTTTTTTTTTTTGTTGTTGACATTTTTCAACTCATTAATTTTCAAAAGGCGTGTTTTAATATTAATACATGAATATTTAATATTAAATGTTTTTTTTAAAATTATTTTCCCCTCAGTTATAAATAAATGTGAAAAAAGAGGTAATGAAGCCCGATATCGGATTAATTTTTCCATAAATACGTATGTCAAACTCATATTTCTCTTCGATCGCTAGATAGATAGCCATATTCATATAAATATTAAATCACTCATCTCACTCAACCAAGTCATGAGATCATTTTAAAATATATTAAAACTTTTATATATTTATATGAATATTTCATTCTTTTCTATTAAATTCATCACAAATCAAACTGTACTTGCGATGTTTAATGCATTTTTAATGACTTTAATATTAGAAAATCATTTTTTTTATCCCTGCTTTCATCAAAATTGCAATATAAAAATATTTATTCAATATTAATTTTTTACAGGAGGAAAAACAATTAAAAATATTGATTAATTACTGATATATTCGTAATTATTACATTTTAATTCAAGTTTAGAAAGGAAAACAGGTAGGCTATCTAATGGATTTGTAGATGAAAATTTGTAAAATCGTCTTTAAAAGACGTCCATATCAACTATTATTATTTGATAGGCTCAATCAGTATGATTAAAAGTAATATTTGGTTAATCTGACAAATTAAGGGCAAAAAGAATTTATTATCTTAAAAAGCACGACCCCTGATAATTATGCAACCTAACAGAAAAAACGTTAAGTCTATCTAAAACTATAAAATAATAATCATGTTTATTTTTATAATTATAAATATTTACTATCAGAAAAATTCAAATACAATGTTATCGATAGTATCGATAAAATACCTTCCATGTGATTTTTATATATCTGTATATGTAGGTGAACGAACTTTTATCTGATAAAATTCCAATTTTATTCCTAGATTATAAATTCACAAACAATACCCGCTGGTGTTTTTGTACAAAAGCATACTTATTTACTTCTTTTTTCCCTATTTTGAAGAAAAAATACCTTTAAAATTATTTATTATTATTACTCAATTAATAGATTACCAACTGGGTATATTATAAAAAAAAAATTTTCAATTTTTTAAATATAATTTTAATGAATTAGCCTACTTGGAAGAAAATTCATGTGTATATACTACTTATCAGTTGTTTTTTTTTTTAATTTAATAAATCATACTAATTAACTTAATTCATTTATATTTTATATTCTAGTATCTTTATAAATAATATTAAACATTCCAGAGAATTTTTTCAAGCATTGCATTATTTTACAGTTAATATATTATTCTATATTATTAAAGGTACAACAAATCACAAGTGATAATTAAAACAACAACATGAATTTGTAGAAGGCAACATAGAAAAGAATCATATTTCTAAAATGTCGAGCTATATTATACAAATTTAATTTAATATTTTAATAACCTAATGGAATTATAGTTAGGCTTTTGAATTTTATATGTTAATGTATTTTATTTTCAATCGTTTTAAATTTATGGTTTATATATTATTATTTTTATTTTTATTAAAAATTAATTTAATTTTATAAATTGATTCTAGATATATATATTAATATATCGTTTTATTATTCAGATTTTTATGAAAAAATATATATTTTGAACTGATTAAATTCTAAAATGCATATAAAAATAAGCTGGAGTGTCTCCACTCGACTATCTCGCAATTTGAATTGGATTAAATAACATAATATATTATATTTAAATTAAATTTAATTAATTATAAATTATAAATAATAAATATTAAACCAGCGCAAATTTGGCTTTTTATTGATGGCACCATGGCACGTGTAGGCGCGTGAGTTTGGAGTGTTAAAAAATTAATTCTGGTACTTTCAGCGATTCAATCAAGCTGAAATTCTATATATAGCTGTTTTATACAATTATTAATCTTGTGAAAAATTATCAAACATATATCTTTATTTTTACGGTCACTTTAGAGGAAAAAAAATCAAAACGTTGTAAGTAATGACCCTCTTCCGGTTGAGCTACATTTCTCAAAAGTTGATAGAAAACTATGGATTTTGAATAATGTCCATGTACCAAATTTCATCATTCTAGCTCAAACCGTTTTTGCGTAATCTTGTCTACATACATACACACACACACACATACACACACACACACATACACACACACACAGACATTTTTCTCAACCTTAGTGAAAATGATTCAGGAACCTTCAAAACGTATAAAAACATCAAAATCTCAACATCGAAAATTTTCGTGATCGCAATACTATCTCTGGCGAGATAGTAAAAAATCATAGGCCGAATATTCCTAATAAAACTTCTTACCTTAAATTCTTGACAAAAGCATTCACATGCTTATTTGATCATTAATAAATAATCATAGATGATCAAATTTGCAAAAAATTAATTTTCAAAAAATTAAAAAAAAAACACTAAAAATCTTAAATATAATTATTCCTATATTTTGTATATTCAAAATTATTTTTCTATTATTCAAACTCAATTTAACATTAAAATAAAATTGTAATTTATAAAAAAAATGTTGACTTCTTTCTAGGGTAAGCTTCTCTGAGAAAACATAAACGTTAAATCTGACCAGCAAACATTCAACATTGAATGTAATTATCTCTTTCCTCTCTCTCTCTCTCTCTCTGAGTCTCTCTTTGTGGGCTTAATTCGTGTTTGAGAATCCTTTTCGCAAAGTCAAATGACTTCAAATTAACAAAGCCAAACACTTGTATTAATATATATTTCTAGTAAAATATAGGGATATTAAAATAAATTAGGGCCTCTAGGAGAATGCTATGAATAAGTTATTCATTATGAAACACCCTATATTTATAGTATGGGTTTGTAGTGATTTGCAGAGGCGCGTGGAGTTTGGGTCGGTGGCTTGGGGGAGGGTTTCATGGAAAGGGTTTCGACGCGCGCACCCCTAGCAACTCCTGAACCCCCCTTCCCCAAAACGTACCATGACTACAGCCGCCCATAGCAACCATTGCCAGTGTCCGTTGTGATCGTCCTGAAACAGGACCCTTCTCGATCAACGCCAGGAGAAGTTTGCATGAAGGGAGCGACTTCATGGGGAGAATGTTGTCCTAAATTGAATGTTTGCGTAAACAAAACGTAAATATGTATGAATCGCGGATGTATGAAACGCCGGCAGTGTTGGATTATAATAATGAACGGAATATAAATACAAATTCGAGTCGTGTTGGTGGTGGGTCAGGTGGTGTTGGTGCTGGTGGCAGTGGTATTAGTGGAACTGGAGGATACTACCATCGGTCCCCACCTCCAGGTGAAGATCCTCCGCCGTTACCATCAAGAATTACAAGATGGGATGCTACAGGCACAATGGGACGCCGATCCAGGTTAACAACCATTTTCCTTTTCTTCTATATATATTCTCGTATAATTTAGGTAGTTTTCTTACATATATTCCACTTGTCAATAAAAATTCTTCGAAATAATCATCAGACTATTCCAAGAACCTCTTTTTTTTTATAGAAAAAAATTGATTATTTCTCAGAATTTTTTTTTTTTTTTTTTTTTGTTTGTTTTTGTTATTTCACTCATTTCGAATAATTTTCAATATTAAAAAATAAATAATGTCAAAGTTTTTCTTTGACTAATAATAAAATAAATTAATAAATAAATAATAAATCACAAACACATTCATTAACGTAGAAAGGTAAAATTTAATCAATCTATTTTATCTTTATTTTGTATATTATATAAATTATTTATAATATATTTGTTTCGGAAAGAGAATTTTTCATTATCAAACATGATATATGATCTTGTCACAATAAATAAATTAAATTTAAACCAAACTCAGACAAATTAAAATTTATATAATAAATAAATTCTAAAATTAAAACTAAAATATCAAATTTTAATTTTTTAAAAAATATTAAATCTTATTTTTTGTGAAAAAACAAAAATTTATTGTTTTAACACCTTAATTTTTATTTATTTGTTATCTGATATTTAAAAAATAAATAAAAATTTTAGATTTTATAATAATAACATTACATAACAAAAATATTCTATTTTTTAATTTATAGATATTATAACATTTATAGAAAAACAAAAGAAATATTAATAAATTAACAATAATAATGTGATTTTTTTAAGATATTTAAAATAAATAAAATTTTATTTTAATTATTTACAAATCAAAAAATTTTTGAAATTTTTCTGTTTCAAGTTCAAAATCTAATTATGAATTTAAAATTATAAGTTTATGTCAGAAAAATAAATTTATACAAAATATATTATAATATATATTCAATAAATCATTAATTATTTTTTTTATCATAGTGTCATGTCAATTTTTAATCGCTTTAGGTGAATATAAATCGATTATACTGATAAGATAATCAAAAATCCATTTCAATTGTCCATTTTTTATTCATATTTATCCACTTAAAGTGTTAGGGGTATCTCAAACAGGTGGTGGATGATTATTTTATGCTTCATATAATATCAATGACTGAAGAATGTTGTGTTTCTTAAAAGAAAAAAGTGAAAAAAATACAAAATTTCAAAATTAATGTTTTATTATTTTATTCATTGATACCTTTAGGCAATTTTTACCTTGAACAATATTGCAAAAATTAATCAAACTCTTTCTATATATAATTTTTTGAATGTTTCGATACGTAGATTGTCATTTGAATTCAATTTTGTTTGACATTTTTATTACCATAAACATATATCAAGTAAGTATATAAGATTTTATAAAAATAAAAAAAATAATAAATTTCAATTATTTTTATATACAAACAAGCAAACATTTTTTTTTATTGATTTTCGAGACAATTTATTTTTCATATTTAAAATAAAAAGTATTTAATTTTCGATATGTATACAAATTTATAAATAAACATTTTGGTGGTTTTATTGATTCTTTTATCATATAAAAATATTATATATGTATATTTAAATATATTTGAAACCTATACCATTGAAAATAAATATTTGACTAAATTAAATATTATTATTATCATTATATGATAAATTTCATGATTATTTATTGAAATAAGCAAATAAGTACCTTTAATTGTTATTATTAAGTATATATAAAAAAAAAAGAAAAAAATTTAGAGAAAAAATTAAATTGAAAAAAAATAAAATTAAGTAAAATCTATAAAAGTGATTAACTTTTTTACTTTTAAGCCCCGATGGTGTTTGTGCAACCCCAGCTTATCTAATGACCCCTCTTCTGGGTAATAGAGGGTGCATATTTAAAAAAAAATCAGCAGTGGATTTTAATGTGTGATCAGAGAAAAATTGCTATGTTAAAATGTAAATCAAGTGAAAATTCATTATGCATAAGTATTTTAATCAAAATATTCGACTTGAAAAGTCAAATATTAAAAAAAAAATATTTTTAAAAATTAAAATTACTGCATTTCTACTAGATAATAAATATTTTTAATTTATTTTATTTTTTTTTTATTTTTATATTTATAAAAAAAATTATAGCTTAAAAACAACCATTTATTTTTTTTTTTAATTTTTAAATATAAGAAAAAAGTAAATGTTTATTTTATTGTTTAATTGAATTGGTATTTTATGAATGTTTTTCTATAAAATTTTATAGCAATTTTGTAGAAATATTATTTTCTGGGTTTAAGTCTAAATATTATGTTAATCTTTTTTGTTATTGTTATAAAATATTTATAACATATTAATAACTTATTTTTATTTAAATGTATTTACCTTCGCATTATAAATAATTTATATATATTCAGGTGTAAAGAAAATACCGATATTTTCAATATTTATGAAAATTATAAGAAATATTTTATCTTTGACACACACACACCCTCTGACTACTTACTAACCATTTAATCTCATTACTATCTCGCCACGAAAATTCTTGATGTCGAAATTTTGATGTTTTTATACCTTTTGAAGGTCCCTGAGTCATTTTCACTAAGGTTGAGAAAAATATCTGTGTGTTTGTGTGTGTGTGTGTGTGTGTATGTAGACAAGTTCACGCAAAAAACGGTTTGAGCTAGAATAATGAAATTTGGTAAACGGGCATTATTCAAAATTCGTAGTTTTTTATCAACTTTTGAGAAATGTAGCTCATCCTGAAGAGGATCATTACCTACAACGTTTTGATTTTTTCTCCTCTAAAGTGCCCGTAAAAATAAAATATGTTTGATAGTTTTTCATATGATTAAAAATTGTATAAAACTGCTATATATAGAATTTCAGCTACTGGAAATTTTGATGTTTTTATACCTTTTGAAGGTCCCTGAGTCATTTTCACTAAGGTTGAGAAAAATATCTGTGTGTTTGTGTGTGTGTGTGTGTATGTAGACAAGATCACGCAAAAAACGGTTTGAGCTAGAATAAAGAAATTTGGTACATGGGTATTATTCAAAATTCGTAGTTTTCTGTCAACTAGTGAGAAATGTAGCTCAACCGGAAGAGGGTCATTACCTATCACGTTTTGATTTTATTTTCCTCTAAAGTAACCGTAAAAATAAAGATATATGTTTGATAGTTTTTCACATGTTTAAAAATTGTATAAAACTTCTATATATAGAATATCAGCTTGATTGATTCGCTGAAAGTACCAGAATTAATTTTTTAACACTGGAAATCTCACGCGCCAACACGTGACGTGGTGCCATCAACAAAAAGCCAAACATGCGCTGGTTTAATATTTATTATTTATTATTTATAATTTATAATTAATTAAATTTAATTTAAATATAATATATTATGTTATTTAATCCAATTCAAATTGCGAGATAGTCGAGTGGAGACATTGGAGCTTATTTTTAAATTGAATTTATCAAATTTTGAACGATTAAAAAAAATTGCAATTCTATTTTTTAAAATTACATATTTATTTAAAAAAAAAAGAATTTTCTTTTATAAATAGTAAATATAGTAGTAATGTATATATATATATATATATATACTAGTAATATACACATGCATACATACTATATATCAATATACAATCTATAGAGATTGAAGTGGATTGCTTCGGGCATAACCATGTTACCTCGTTATCAGGCATTTTATCGTGAGTGCCTTGATAGGGAAACTGGCTTTGGATGGATGAATGAAATATAATCAATCAAAAATAGTAAAAATGGCTTAACTTCAAAATACCGACATTCATTTATAATAACGTTTTCAAAAGTTTTCAACAAAAATTAACGTTCAATTTATCACACAATTTTTTTTTATTATTTTATTAAAATATCACATAAATAATAAGAAAAATTATTTAAAAAAATAAATGAATTTTATATATTCGTTGACACATTAATATAATAAATTATTTTTCATTAAATGTGTTCATAATATTAATGATTTCTGAAATGTTGCAAATATACCATATAGTGACGCTCTAGATTAGTTATTCGTTGATATCCAGTGATTATAATCCAAAATAACAAAAATCAAAATATATATAATACCAACCTGAGTCATGAATTTTGTTCTAATTATTAAATGTTGCTGAAATCAACCATTAGTATTCATTGAATGATTATCTATATAATCTCTCTGTTTTTAGGATGTGCATATAGAAAATTGATTTGCAGTTTAATCCAATTAAAGGTTTTTTTATTTTTTTTTTATTTTGAAACATAGGGTTAACCAATATAAAACCTGTGCCATCAATATAAAAAGAATAATACAAAATATTATTTTAATACATTACTCGTATTTATTTATTTAATATTTTTCATTTATAGAACAATTGTAAAGTTCAGAATTTATAAAAAAAAATCAGCTGGGGCCAGACACAGAACCGACCGACGATTTAAAAATAATTAAAAACATTATATATATATATATATATATATATATATATATGTATTTTTTTATTTCACCAGTTAGTTTAATGTAATAAAAAATTTCCGACAATGAATATAAAATTAATACTTTGTAAACTACCACTTTCGGTTTCCGGATATAGACCAAAGAGTTGATGAATTCATGCTACTGATGCATTAAGTAAATATATACCAAATTTTATCAAAATCCATTGAGCCGTTCGAGCTGTACACGTATATATGGACACACAATGGACAGATGGACGAACAGACATCATGCTAAAAATGATTTTTTCTGTTAACAAAATGCATGATTCGTGGAGATATAAAAAAATCTGCACATGTGAAATTTAGTGTGAAAACAATACTTTCCCTTCTAATCGTCGATCGGTATAAAAATAATATCTTATTAAATTATTTTATCATTTTATTTTCTTTATAGAGAAAATAAAACAGCCACTAAAATATTGACAACGATTAAAAAAAAATATTATTTTCATTAAAATTTACAAGAGTTTGGTGGTTAAAACTACTCAAGCCTATCTTTTCTTACAATTAGAATCTGTCATTAGTGATTTATTTGCATTTCGATTGAACAATTTCATATCAGTATTATTTTTTGTTTTTCAATCCTAATTCTTCAAATATAATTATAATCATATTTGTATATACTAATAATGATTAATTTTTATTACAATAGCCAACATTTTATTGTTTAAATACGCGCACACAACATGTAGCCAATTTATTTGTATACATTTCATTGCATTCAAAGAAAAATGAAAACAACTATATTTAAAAGAGCATTAATTTTTTATTGGAATAAATAATGGCTATGAAATGAAATAGAATACAAGGCTGGAAAACCCTCATTTAAAATAACATTCTGTTTGATTGATCATAGTATCAATATTTATCACAAAATTCAATTAAAAATTAAACCTTATACTTAAAATTTATTAATGCAACAAACTGGTACATTATTATTCACTTTTTATGTTTTAATAATGTCTAAACATGTATGTTTTTTTTTAATATATTTTCTATAACTTTCTACATATGTTTTATTTATTTTTAATCCTTGTTTTTATTTTGTTTTTTTTTTATTAAAATATTAAAAATTTGGAATTAATATTAAATACATATAATTTTTTTTTTTTGTATTTATTTATTTATTTATATGTATTTTTGTATATATTTATTTATATGTATTTTTGTATATATTTATTTATATGTAAAAAAATACTTTTTTTTATATTCATAAAAAAAATCATAATATTATCGAAAATAATAATAATTGCTAATTGTCATGATTCTTTGAATTCTAAGAAAATAAAATTTTAAATTAATTTTTTTTTTAAAAACCAAGCTTAATATTGAGCAAGGAGTTTTATTATTATTTTTTTGTACTTTATTAATAACTCTTTCCATTGTGAGGTGCAATTAAAAATCGAACACGTTTTATCACTCACACTGGCCATAGGCTTTAGTACAAAAAAATCCTAATGATTTAAATATCACATTAAAATTAATGGATACTCATGAATTAACGATCAATTCTATATTAGTAAGGAGGATAGTTCAACATTTAATGGATAATAATAAATTTCATTCACTATCATTATAATATATAAAATCATAATCATATTCTTTATAAATCGGAAGTGGAAGGAAAATAATTTTTCACCTTTTCTCTAAGTTATTACCTTAAATAAATTAAAATGTTATTTAAAAAAAACAACTCTTGAAAATTTGATTACTTGACTAAATAAGGATATATTTATATATATAGTATCTGGGACACCGAGCTCTCGCTCGACCCTTTAAAAAATATTGATTTACAATTTTTTAATTATTTATTACAATTATTAAATGTTACATCATTGCATCAATCAGATAAAAATGAGTGGTACTTGGAGTCCTCAATAATAATACTTGGTTCACCGAGCCACCACTCTGTCAATAAAAAAAATGATTCTTTATTACCAGGTTTGGCTGATAATATTAATACCTGGTTCACTGAGTCACCGTTCCAATAATTAAAAAGAACATAAATGAGTAATAAAACATATACTCCTTAAACGTATGTATTAATGCACTGAAAGACAGAAAAGTAGACCTGTTGATATAAAATATATATATTTTCGTAAATTTGATTTATTTATATGTATATATAGATAAAAAAAGTTTTTCTCTGCACATTGCTGCGAATTTAAAATTTTTGCCTATCTTCGCGTTTCATGACCTCTAGAATCCAAGAGTGACTTTCTATCTTGCAATTTTGACGTTATAGAGTCAAAATTGGCTGAACCAATTTCGATGAAATTACATACCTCAATTTTTTCGATATATATTCAATAACCTCAATAAGTCTTTCTGTTGGGAAATTTTGACGATATAGACTCAAAATTGTACAGATTATTTACGGAGGTGGTGAATGATGAAAATCCCAATATATTATAATAATTTATTAATTTAAGATAATATCTATATTTTATATTACAAATGGTAATCATGAAATTTCTTTTATTTATTTATTTCGTTTTTTTTTTTTTTTTTGAAATGAATAAAAAATTCATACAATTTCGATCACTAATTGCATTTAAGTTGAAATAAAAGGTAAACATGTCTTGGGCCTTTCCTTCTCTCAACTCACCTGTCCCCGTTTCCTGAACGGCACGTGCCACCCTCTGTCTTAATTGAAACACGTAGAGGCTTTGGCAGATAGCGAAACGGTACACGCTGCCAAATAAATAATGCTACTCGCTGAGATGTATCTATCTCTCTCTCTATGAAAGGGCTCTCTCGATCAAGTCACCCGGTTTCAGATTTGATTAATTTTCGGAAGGATGAAGAAATTTCGTTCTGATAATTAATGCTCTTACCTAAGCAGTTTCTCCACGATATACTATATATATATATATATATATTTCTGCATAGAGAGAGAGAGAGTTTCCAACCACAAGGTAGATTCTACTCCTTCCTGCCTTGTCAGTTATTTAATCACTCGGGATTCAAAGCGATGATCTGATATACCTTGGTTATGTTACATTTTTTTTTATCTCTCCAACAAGCATCATTTCCCTTCGGAATTCTACTCTCTTCCTACTCAACTTGTAGCTAGCTAGCTCTTAATAAAATCTACACCATCATTTCACAGTCATTACCCCTCTTTATTCTCCAAGCTAAATTTATATACCAAATGCTCTCTCTCATCTCACTATTGAAAATTAGTAAAATAACTAATGTGGTTGAAATTAGTATTTTTTATATTTATTTAATTATCCATTTCAAACAGAAATATTTATAATTTTTTTTTTTTGTTTTTTTTGATGAATCCTTTTATTTTCAAAGACAATATTAAATTTTAACTACTAATTGAAATATCAAAATATAATAATAAAATCAAATCAAATCAAATTTCAATATTTTTATCTAAAACATGAACACGATCACAAAAATTTTCCATGTCGAGATTTTGATCTTTTTTTACGATTTGTGAAGGTCCCTGAGTTATTGAGAAAAATATCTGTGTGTGTGTGTGTGTGTAGACAAGATTACGCAAAAACGGTTTGAGCTAGAATCATGAATGAAATTTGGTTCACTGGCATTATTCAAAATTCGTAGTTTTCTTTCAATTTTTGATAAATGTAGCTCATTCGGAAGTTCCCACCTTTTCTTTTTTTTCCTCTAAAGTGACCATAAAAATAAAGATATATGTTTGATAGTTCTTTACATGATTAAAAATTGTATAAAACTGCTTTATATAGAATTTCAGCTTGATTGAATTACCGGAATTAATTTTTTAACACTACAAATCACGCGCCAGCACGTGACGTGGTGCCATCAGCAAATATTATTTATTAATTTTAATTTATAATTAATTAAATTTAATTTAAATATAATATATGTGGTAATTAATCCAATTCACATTTGCGAGATAGTCGAGTAGAGACATTCCAGATTTTTTCTAAAAGAATAATAATAGAAATTGAAAAAAGAGAAACTCAAAGGACATAAGCAGTCATGTTTTAGATAAAAATATTGAAATTTGATTATATTTTACAATTAAAATACTTTTAAAATTTTTTTCATATATTATTTATAATAGATATAAATTACAAGAAATTTAGTTAAATGATTATTCTAAACATATTATTTTATTATATTCTTCACAATCAAAGCATTAACAAATAAAAATATTTTCATTAAAAATCGAATTGAATATGAATATATAAAAGAAATATTAATATATGTTTAATTATATTATCTCAAATAAATAAAAATAAAAAAAAAATAAAAGATTCGATTATAATTTATTACTAAAAAGTCTATTCGATTTAATAATCTAATAATTTATCTTATTATTACTTTACACTTGGAATGAAAAATAGATATGTAAAAGTAAATTGGCTTGGGACGTATAATATGTACGTATATAGATGATGTAGCTGTAGCTCATCCTTAGATGCCTATTTTGATCAAAGCCTAAATTGAATCGCTTTAAATTAGACCACTCTCTTCGCGTGGTATGTTATCTCGAGTGTTAAAATTGGATCCATTTTGACAAGAGGTCTGCCGCCTGTCTGTTCATCCCTTTTAGCCCTTTTGGCCTCTTTGCTAAACATATTTAGAAAGTGGATACGCGTGGAGCGGAGCAGCTGGACCCTCCACTCCTTGTCCTCTGTTCTGAACCATCACCCAACCCCCCCCCCCCCCCAACCCCACACCCGTCCAACCATTCACCACGCTTTATACTGATATTCTCTATTCAGGTAATGCCCTTCTTCCCAAACTATTGTCCCATACAATCTCCCATTTCGAAAGAATAGAGTTCACTCAATTCATTGATTATAAAGCATTAAGATGATTATCTAGAAACTTACAATTTGAAGATTAGGTTATAAAAGGCTCAATAAAAATGAATAGATGTTAGTAGGGGCTTGTTCCATTGATTTCAATTTTTAAAGAACTTAGGCATCTCTTCACAAATCCCATTCTTGACAATTTTATCAAATTATTTTTAATCATCTTTGTCGCATTCTTTGTACTGTCAGAAAGGTATCGTATTCTATTTATTGTAACTTTATTCTCTTCTATTGTAGAATAATTATTCACATTTATTTACAATTATTAATGATTTCGTTATTATATTATATCAATTCAATCAAATATTCAATTAAACTTATAAAATATACTATAAAACATATAATAATTCAACAAGAAATATTTTCTTCTTTGGTCAAGATATATTCATCTTTTATACTTTGACTTAATTATTTTTTTTTCTTGTTTTTTTCGAACCTTATGTTAGTTAAAATTTTGAATTACAATATAATGTTTATACTTGTTATTTATCGCTCATTTTAATAATCTTTAAATTTTAGATTTAGTAACTTAACAGTCATTTTTATTTTATTTTGAATGATATTTTTAATTTTTTTCCTCTATAGTGATTTTATTTTAAAGTGATATTTTCAATTATAAGTATATACACGGATCATAATTGAAATGGGATTTTGGAATAAAGTAAATGGTTGCTGAAAAAAAAAATCAACCATTTTTTTAACAACTTTGTTCACCCATCCATCGATTCATTCATTTGCTCCCCTTCCCCACTAACTCCCACCTACAATAATTCCATTAATACGCTCCTCGTTCTCACGCCAAAATCACAACTTTCAAATTTTTTTTAAAACTCTCAAAGCATTGGGTTTTGCTAAGAGCATGTTCGCCGTAAGCTTCAACAAGCATTCTATGCAATTCTTCAGCAGTTTTCTTCAAATGATAGCAGAAAACCAATGCTGTCCGCAAATTATAGTTCCTAGGCACAAAACTCTACTTGTTTGGGGTTTTAGAAAAATATACCGGTGTATAAAACTTAGGTTATTGTGTGTTGACAAACTTAGTCAACTGTTAGAAGGAGAAGATGGCGCTACAGAAGCGGTCTTACGGTCTTTAAACTGATAGTGAGCACCATCTATAGGGAAATTCCGGTTCCATACTTCTACATTTATGTATATAACACAAAATCATTCTACACTTGAATTGTTTTGAAATTATTATTCAATTGTTTATTTTAACAAATAATTATCATTGTTGATAACAATTCGTTATTGATTTCCACAGATTGATAAAATAAAGGATACAAAATTTCTATAAAGTTCACCAATTATTGATTTTTCTTTGAGCAGATTTCTTGTAATCTTGAACCCCATTAAATATATTTCCAAAAACGGAACATTAATAATAATAATCAGCATCCATTTTGAAATAGATTTTATTTAATTTTTATTAAAGGACTATAATTAATTTAAAAAACGAAATCCTTAATTAACCCTAAATTAATTAAAAAGATCAATCAATTATTTTTACTTTATTTCTATTCTTTCAATGAAATGTTTCTGTTTCTATGTGTTTTTTTTTTCTTCTTTCAATTCTACTTACAATCAATAAAATAAATAATAAGGATTGAATTCGTAGAAACACTTTAACACTCTTTAAAAACAATCAATAATAATGAATATTTTTTTTTATTTATTTTTTATTTAGTATACATTAAATATTTCTTTTATAACATACATAATCATATATAATTCAAATTTAATAGTCTTTATTCATGATTTAATTTGAATGATTAATTTTACAATTTTTTTATTAATAAATTCATTTTAGTTTATTCTAAAAACTAAGATATATTTTTCTTGCTGTTTTGAACTCCACATTTGTTTTTTTACCACATTTTTCTATTCTTACTTACCATGACAGTGGCGTACCTAGAACTTTTGCCGCCCGGGGCGATCTCCAGTTTGCCGCCCTTTCTATTATAAGTCAATCAAATAGTGGTTTTTATAAATTAATACACATAAATAAATTATTAAGTTATTTAATCAATATTAATTAATACACAGAGAGTAAATTTTTTTACACATATTTGTATTCACTCGTAAACATATTTATATAATATTTACTCTTCTAGCTTTCATACTAAAAAAATCGTGTATAATGCTCTCAAAATTTATATTATTTGTAATTTCTTGTTCTATTGACAATATTGCAAGATTGTGAAGTCTTAATTGACTCATTTTAGAACGAAGATAATTTTGCCGAACAAAATCTTAAAGATGCGTTCACGAATTCAACGAATTTTAATGAATACAATAAAATAAAATTATTATCCTGTTCTTGGAATTAGAATTCAAAATTTACACTAAAATGCATTTATATACACCGAGGAATAATATTCGAAATCATATAGTTGATCATAATTTATATAAATCAAATAGTAAACTTATAATAATCATAATAATCATTTATTATTCAAGAAAGAAAAAAAATTAATAAGAAATGAATAAGTTGCTTTTTACAACTATAACTAAATATAAAAAATGCCGCCCCAAGATAAGTGCCGCCGGGTGCGGACCGCACCCACCGCCCCCCCTTAGGTACGCCACTGTACCATGATAATGTCTACTTACCTATTCTTGATTTATTTTTTCCCTTGGAAATTATTTTTTTCTAGTCTTTTTCAATTTAAACTTAAAAAACTTAAGTTAAATATAATTTTTTTTTTATATTTTAGTTTTAAATCGAGTTGGACGTCATATCATCCGGACAGCTTATACTACGTATAAAACCCTCTCTTATGAAAATATAAGATGAAATCTAATTTTCTTCTCTCTCGTTTGGTAGTAACATCATCGAGAGGAAGAGAAATTCATAATGAAAATTCACAGAGTGACAAAAAATATTTTGTTTAAATCTTACATTATTTTTCAATATTAAAATATTGTAAATTCTCATTGAATAACTTTGATATTTCTAAACTCGATATTAGTTTGTTCAATAATCCCTATTGCAATCATTTTTTAATCCACCCTTCTACCATCTCTTTGAAGAATTTTCATTCTTAATATTCAAGTAAAATTGAAAAATTCTTACTTAATATACTAATATAGTATAGCATATATGTAAATTATTTATTTATAACGTTACGTATTTTATAGTAGAAACTTTCATCAGTTTCCATTATGGTTGGATATCAATTCATATACCTACATCAATCATTATGCAGATGACATTTATTGGATCATACATATTTAATGATTGTATAACATTGTGAATACATTGCAAACTTTGTATTACATATAAGTTATGGTAGTATTAGTTATCTTCAGGTAACTAGAGAAGAAACTACTATACATATATAGGATAACTATGAATATTAATATGGTTTAGATAAATATATGTGTAGTAGTAATGGTTATTAATATTTAAAAATAATAATAATAATAATAATTTATAGTCACCTGGATAAGAAAATAAAATTATACACAAAAAGTTTACTTTATTATATTTGACAATTTTTTTTCTCTCTCTCTCTCTTATTTTACTCGATTGAAATTCAATTTAATTTTTCCATGTAAATAATATTACTAGCACCTTCCTAGGAATGAAATGAAATAAAATTTTTAGTTGGGGTTGAAAACAGCACTCCTCTCTCTTCCGCCCCTCCCTCAGAGACAAATTTGTTGGCAGCACGCGTCCAAGCTTATAAATCCCTTCCATCCGGAATGGAGGGAGGGCCAAGTTGGTTGATCTAGATAAAGCCCTTCCTGTGCACCCTGCCCGCAACTTTCAGCCCTTATAATAGTTGCTTCTCGTCCTCACTCTATTTATCAGGCCTGCCGGGATGCTGATATATATGGGGTGGTCAGATGGGCTTGAGGGGTGCGGGAGACGACATTTTGACGGCATATAAAGAGCAAATAAGCAGCCAAGCAGCCAACTAGCGTGCAACATGAAACCACAAAGTACGGAATTGTAAAGTTGGCAAGTGATAACAAACAATGCGCTCATGAACAATAAAGACATCATCTTAAAATATATATTATATAGTAAGAACAACAAAATAATATTGATTCAATTTTCATTCATGTGAGATTGTTATCAACCTTTTTAATTTCCGTGTTTTTGTAGAGAGTTTGTTTGATTAATTATTAAATTTTCAAAGAGGGAGGGGGTTGGGGGGGTGGAGGGGTAGAGGGGATATATTTTAAACGCCCTTAAACTTCCCATTAAATTTATCTGATGAATGATTAAAATTTAATTAATTTTCTCTATACGTTGTTTTCTTATTGTGTTGTATACATACAACAATATTAAATTTTGTAAATAGTTTGTTAAATCATTTAATAATGTTAAGTGATAATGGAATGACATTTATAATTGTAAAATTATTTGGCCCATCTAAATCAAATACCATAAATACTACTGACGCTGATTCAATTTCATATATTAAATTCTACAATTTGTGTCTAATTTTGAATAGTTTTTGTTATTAAATATTCAGAATTATGTACAAAACTCCTTTTACATCCTGATTATTATAATCTGCAAAAATCATTCTTTATATATATATATATATATATATACGAATATTCTTTTAACTTATTTTATTTAATAAATAAATTCTTTCTAAATTTTGAAATATTCAATGTTTCGAGATAATTGTCATCATCATCAATATGATTTAAATTTTTCTTTCTTTTTTTATTCAATTTTCTATAATAATATATTCTAATTTTAAAGATAAATCATGTAATAAATATAAAAATATTTTTGAAAGGAAAGTAATTTTGTTTAAGAAGTAAATATAAATTGATATTGCTCCCTAAGGAAGACAAAATAGGTTTTTGTTCAAGAATTTGTGTTCAATTGTTTCTCGGTGTAAATAATACATCATCCATTCAATATTTCGAAGACTGTTTTTATGTACTAATTCTAAAAATAAATTGAGAGGGCGGAAAAAAAATCCCTAAAATGTATATAAAAGAATAATAAAAATAAAAGTAATGAATCAAATATTGAGCTTCGATGGCAACTCTTCACAAAATAATTGCCTCTTATTCTTTTGAGTATCCATTGAATATATGATATTCATTTTATTTCTATTTATATGGTTTGTCAAGTGATGTATTGAATGAACTCTATCATCTTTATATTTTTTTTTATTAAATAAAAAGTACATCACCTAATATCTATGTCATTTTTTTTTATTGAACAAAGTGAAAAGAAGCAAATGGGGACAGCATTTATTCTTCAACATTCAAATAAATTATAATATATATAAGTATTATCAAAATATAATAATTAAAAAATAAGTTGACCTGTGGTCAGGCATATAACCGACCGACAGTTTGAAATAAATTAATTTTCAGCTACAGAAACAATTTCAAATAATTTTAATATATCAATTAATGCAATAAATATAAATTTTATTTATAATATATAAGGAGGTGCTGGCTGTGTCGGCATGAAGGGCTGGGTGACGTCATATAATTTTAAATTAAGAAAAAACTAATAAAGATGATTTTTCCCGAGGATAAAACCAATACAAAATGCAGATATGTAAAAATCTCCACATGTGAAATTTGGTGTGAAAACAATACCTCCCTTACTATCGTCGGTCGGTACAAAAATATGGTATATTGTGTGTTTGAAGAATTTAATGATTTTAATTTATTATTCAATGATTTATTTTATGATTTTAATAGTTATTAGTTTTTATAAAAATATTTTGATTGTATTTTATTTTATATTTATATCAGAAAATTTTTCATAATAAATATTTCAAAAATTTGAAAAATTTTCAAATTACTAATCTTATTTACTTAATATTTATTCTCTGTATCTTTTATATTTAATGATTAATTATTTAAGTTCATTTTTAACAATTAATCTTTTTTTTATTAATTGTTTTATGTTTTATTTCATTTTATACATCAAAAGTTAACATATAAATTACATGGATTTTACAATTTTCTTTAACGATTCAACCCCAGATTTTTTTTTTTTATTTTAATAATTTCTTCAATGCCAAAAGACCATTTTTTCTGAATTTTCCATTCTCTCAAGCAAGAATGAATTCTCCCTCTCCATTTAATTTTCTAGAGGGGTTATTTCACTTAAATGATGCAAAAAAAAAAATAAAAAAAAAATTAACGGATCATTTCCCTTTCATTCAACTATTCATTTGAATTCATATTTCGAGTTATTTATAGCAAAAATATTTTAAGAGGTGCAAATCGATAGAAACAAATTTAAAGGTGATCTTTTATTCCATTCATGGTGAGAAAATATTACTTTAAAATTCATCTGAGACGTACGATATAGCTTAGTAATATAGAATATAGGCACCGTAAACGAAAGAAAATTCAATTTCGTCAATCCCGACGGATCTTTGCGCTCTGTCCTCTCTTGAGAATAAAAAAGCGGCGTTTTTTTTTTTTTTTGTATAAGTCATGCTCGTGGAAGTATTTGTGCCTTAATGGTTTTGTAGTCTCGGAAGGCCCATTCCCTTGTTGTCTGCTATTTGAATACGAATTTGAATAGAAATCTACATTTGTTTTTCTGTTTTTTTTTTCCTATTTTGAATAGTTTTTATATTTATTTTTTGTTTATTTACTTTTTTCGGTCGAAATATTCAAACGTTAGTTAAATTATTTTTTTTCAATCCTAAAATTTCATTTTGGTCAACAAAACTTAATGTATTTTATCTTGACTTTTTCCATTTTAATGTTTTTATTTCATTAAAAAAAAAAGAAAATAACTCAAATGTTGATGATGACTACGTAATAGAAACAATTCGCCCCTCTAATTATTCTTTTGCATACTAATTTAACACTTATATATAAATTAAAATTACAATCTCGTATATTAAATTATAGAATACAGTACCAATCTTTTCTCCTGGAAAAATAATTTTTAAAACATGTTTAATATTTTTTTTTCTTTTATTTAGCAAGCATTATATTTATATAAGTATATTAATTTTTAGTTTATGCTTAATAATTATATTTTTTACATTATAAAAATATACAGATAATTTTAATTGCATTAGTTATCATATATATATATATATATATATATATATATATTATTCAGTTTATTAATTAAAGATAAATTTTCAAACTTGAAATTTGATCTAATATAAAAGTTTTACATCAAATTTCGAACGATGGAGTAATCTTGTTACTACTCACAATTTATATGTAGTATATTATATTTATTTCTCGAATTATATTAAGAAGATTTAAATGGAAACAAATTCCCTAGGATCCCTAAGATAAATATCATTGTCTCTGTATAATTTCAAAACGAAATTGAATCACCAAAGCCCTTTTCAATGAATAAAATACTACCAATGAATTTAAATACAAATATCCAAATTTCCAAATACATATATATTATATTGATAATTCGAATAAAATTGTTTAAATTACTGTAGCTGAGATTTCTAAGTAATCTCTCTGTCTTTCCTTATAAATTTTATGTAAAAATTTTTGTTCTACCTAGGGTTATTAGGAGTATTAAAAATCCAAAAATTAAAAACTGTCTAGCCAATTTTTAGTGACATAATTATTATTTATAAATTATGAATATATATTAAAATAAATAAAAATCAATTAAAAGTTAATTATTTAGTAATTAATTAAAGGCGCCACAGGGTGCGATGCTAGCGTCGCTGTCTCGCATACTCGTGGTCCCGGGTTCAAGTCCCGGGCCTCGCAAGGGAATTTCTATGGGTCTATGGGACGGAGTCAACCCAGCCTTCGGGATCAACATTGGGAAGCTATTTGATAAAAAGAAGCGCCTCCGATCAGGAAAATCAAGGTAAAAGTTGATAGGACCCGTTCTACTGATCATAGGACATCTAATTGATATAACCGATTTGATAGGCGTTGTCCATGCGTGGGACGTACAAAAGTCATTAATAAGTTTTCAAAATTAAGTAGATGGGGACTGAATGATTATCGTATGAGTATATAGATAATAGAGAAGTAAGAAGAAAAATTATAAGAATTCTATTATTAAATAAAAATGAAAAATAATCATCATATATAATAATTTTTTTTTTAAATTTCACTTCTTTAGAATTTTTACTTGATTCTTAAAAACCGATTGATATTTTAAAATTCGCTTGTAATGATTCGCTTAAACTCTGAACAAATGTGTAATCGATTTTAGGGAGAATTTAGAGTAGAGAAAACAACACACCAATAGAAAAGAAGAAGCAATGTGAAGAGGTAATGTGATCTTAGCTGTATTCCCATCATGTCATGTTCTCGAGAGATCAATTCAATTAAATGTCTGTTTGTGTTCACTGTTGGAGATCACCTAATATATATATATATATATATATATATATTCTCACTCTTTTTCTATTTATACGTAGGATATAAAGAAGTTGAATTTTTAAACACAATTAATTACATTTAAATAATATTTATTTTGGTACCAACATTAATAAATAATTAAGTACTTTATTCTATAATTTATGAAATGTGACTCTTTTATTTCTAAAACATTTTTGATATTATTAACACTGCAATAAAATTTTTCACAAAACTGAATTTTTTTAACAAATTTAAATACCTTCTACATAGAAATTATTCAATATTGAAGAGTCATAATCAAATTGTCATATTATCATTTTACTATATATATTTAATATACATTAGGATTACAATAGTATTGCGATCACGAAAATTTTCGATGTCGAAATTTTGATGTTTTTATACGTTTTGAAGGTCCCTGAGTCATTTTCACTAAGGTTGAGAAAAATATCTGTGTGTGTGTGTGTGTATGTATGTAAACAAGATTACTCAAAAACGGTTTGAGCAAGAATCATGAAATTTGGTACACTCACATAATTCAAAATTCGTAGTTTTCTATCAAATTTTGAGAAATGTAGCTCAATTGGAAGAGTCATTTCCTACCACGTTTTCATTTTTTTTCTCTAAACTGACCGTAAAAATATAGATATATGTTTGATAGTTTTTCACATGATTAAAAATTGTATAAAACTGCTATATATAAAATTTCAGCTTGATTGAAAAGTACCGAAATTAATTTTTTAACACTCGCCAGCACGTGACGTGGTGTCATCAACATTAGCCAAACACGCGTTGGTTTAATAAATATTATTTATTAATTTTAATTTATAATTTAATTAATTAAATTTAATTTAAATATAATATATGTTATTTAATCCAATTCAAATTGCGAGATAGTCGAGTGGAGACACGCCAGATTTTTATTCTTATTATGATTACAATTTTAAAAAAATTAATTATTTTTAATTTTTAATAATTTTTATAAAAAATGCTTTAATATATTTAAATAATGTAATTTAATTAAAATTTGTTCACTTGGTTATTAATATTATGCTTATCCAACAACATTATATGTATTTATTTTCTTTTCAAATTTATTAATATTTATCATTCATCTTTTTTCAATATGAAAATGTCATTTTATACAAATGGGAAATAAACATTTTTTTTTATTTTTTATTTTATGTTACACAATAGTAACTAAAAAATACTTTCTTTAAGAGCCCATCCACCATATCATTCGATTGTTTGGACGTTTTGTTTTTATTTTATTTTTTTTTATTTTTTTTTTTTTTGCAATTTTTTTTATATTTTTTCCAACTTGGATTTTCAATCTGGCCAAACAATGCATACTTCAAATGAGATTAGTTTGAAACGAAGCAAAATCACAAAATGAAAAACAACGCTAACTAATCAAGCGAAGAGCGATTCATTTCTGTGGTGGAACTCTGGTATTTTCAAGGGTAAACGAACAACGCAACATCAACAACTGGCATGTAGGGGTATGAGAAGGGGTTACCTCTAAAATTACAACTAACATTTCCAATTGTTTAACAATTTATCTAATATTTCTAAAACTTCTTCAAAATATATAGTTTATATATAACCAAAAATAAATTATTTATATACCAACCAATTAACTTATTATGTTATTACCTATATATAGGGTGACCATATTTCGAAAACACCAAACCGGGACAAACGATTTACCTTTTTTTTTTTTTATAACCAAATTGAAAAATTTTAGAAAAAAAGTCGGAAATGTCCTAAATATTTAAAAAACGGGACTATAGGCTGCGCCGAAGACATTTTTCGGGACGCCTGGACAGAGCATTTAAAAACGGGACGTTTGGTCACCCTACCTATGTGTAGCTATATTATATAGATTAATGGAAATGTTACTATTTAATTTATCATCAACTCAAAAGAAAGGAAATAAAAAAACAAAAACAAAATAAAGATTACATTTAAATTTCTTATTCATGTTTTTGGGGTTAAATAATTACTATTTAATTAGTAAAGTAAACATAAATAAAATTCTCATTGTATTTCAATGAATGAATAAAAACATTTACCTAATTATTTATTCCTGTTAAATAAATAAATAAATAAATACGCAGTATTTACTATACTTGCATGATATTTATTATCTTACACATTAATCCAAACAAGTAAAAATAAATATTTTAATACATTTAAATTAAACTCTCATATTTTATATAAGATTTAAGAATAAAAATGTTTTAAAAAATAGCAGTGTTAGCTATTTAAAGAAACTAATCTAGGAAGGAAAATTAAAATAATTTTTAAGAAAATTCTAATTATAAACTTTATAATTATAAACTTGATTCAATGCATTAAGTTAATTGTTATCTTGTGTAAATCTACATACCCTCTCTGGTAATTACCCTATTGGCAAATTAGCATTCATACCAGACATGAATAAATTTATCTCTAAAGATGAGGAGGGAGTAGTTAGTTGCCTATTGCTAAAAGGCCAATATGCTTTCCTTAAAATCCATGAGCAAAATATCATACTTACTCTTCATATATAAATAAATAAATATATATATATATAATTGAATTATTTTATCATTTTGTTATTATGATACAAGATTCACATTCATTAAATAAGTAATATTTCTTTTGTATGCACATTTGATGTTTTAATAAATTACGTTTAACATTTAAATAAAAGTTTGTTTTTTTTTATAAATCACTTCTTAAAATTTATCTTTATAAAGTAAAAATAAATTCTTATATAAAGGTTAATAGAATTTTTTTACAAAGGAAGGTAAAAAAAAATTGCAACTTTTTATCTTGTTTTTGTTTTTAAATTTTTTAATTTATTTTTCAATTGAAAAAATAAAATTTCAATTTTTCAATAGATTCATATTTAAAAAAAAAATTACCTTTCAAAGGAAAAGAGAGAGAGAGAGAGAGATAAAAAATGGAGCTAAAACTCACTTATCATTCACCTCCATATACCCTTTCTATTCTTATTCGCATGATTAAATACAATAAATGGTATGAAATTATCAATATCATGCATATAAAAATGTATTTATTATTAATTATGATTTTTATATTTTGAAAAAATTTACATAAGTTTTTTTTTGAAATTTAAAATTTTAGAAGAACACTTATTATATACAATAATTTTTTATCTAGAAAAATTAGGTGTGATCATGCACAGAACTGACCGATGATTTGAAATAAATTAATTTCCAAACAACTTTATTTATATATATATATATATATATAAACTATAAAAAAAAATATTTTTAAAACTTAAATTAAAATAAGTTGACCTGTGGCCAGGTCCGAACCGACCGACGGTTTGAAATAAATTAATTTCCAGCTACAGAAACAATTTCAAATAATTTTCATATATCTATTAATGTAATAAAAAACAGATAGGCATACATAAATAATAAATATAAACATTTTTAATTTTATTTTATTTATAATATATATGCAAGACCAGGCTGTGACGTCATGAATGGCTGGATGACGTCATATAATTTTAAATCAAGAAAAAACTAATAAATATGATTTTTCTCGAGGATAAAACCAATACAGAGTGCATGATTCGTGGTGATATGTAAAAAAATCTCCTTATGTGAAATTTGGTACGAAAATAACCCTTCCCTTCTTATCGTCGATCGCTAATACTACCACTTCCGGTTTCCGGATTTGCACCAAAAGTTGATCAATTCATCCCACTGATGCATTAAGTAAATATACCAAATTTCATCCAAATCGGTTGAGCCGTTCAGGCTGTACACATCTATACGGACGGACAGACGGACAGACGGACGGACAGACATCATGCTAAAAATACTTTTTTCTGTTTAGAAAATGCATGATTCGTGGAGATATGTAAAAATCTCCACATGTGAAATTTGGTGTGAAAACAATACCTCCCTTACTATCGTCGGTCGGTAATAACTAAAATAATTAAAATAATATCTTTTTGGTTTTTATTTTTAGTTTAATTACTCAATTATTAATTACTACTAAATTTTAAGTGAAAAATTTCCGACAATGAATATAAAATTAATACTTTGTAAACTATCACTTCAGGTTTCCAGATATACATCAAAAGTTGATGAATTCATGTTACTGAGGGGGGTATTAAGTAAATATACCAAAATTTATCAAACTCCATTGAGCCGTTCAACCTATACACGTCTATACGAACACACAATGACCAGCAGACGGACAGACATCATGCTAAAAATACATTTTTCTGTTAACAAAATGCATGATTTGTGGAGATATGTAAAAATCCCCACATGTGAAATTTGATGTGAAAACAATACCTTCTCTTCCTATCGACGGTCGGTAAAAATCAAGTGAATCTGTATATAAGTAATACACAAATTTGTATTTTGTATATAATAATATTCTATGATTGGGTACGAAAATAAGCAAAATCTAATCAATGATTTTCATTTCTGTTTTTTTTTTGTTTTTTTGTTGTCATTTTTCAACTTCTTTAAAAAGGACAAATTGAATTTATCTAATTAATTATTAATCACAGTTAATTTACTCTATTGAATAGCAATTTGTGACAATTAATTATGATAATTATATTGAATTATAATTTTAGAGATTAAATTAATTATAAATAAATATTCTATCTATGATTTATTGGACTGATTCAAAGTTACATTAAATTGAAACAAAACATCCCTTTAATTTTAAATCATCCAATTTTATATCCTCAGCTTTACATATATATAAAATTATAATTTAAATGCTAATACATTATTCAAATGAATGATATTAAATAATACTTTCATTTGAATTTCGAGACAACCCTCCCTCTCTCCCATCCTCACTATACATATATTCTCCCACATCCCCTTTTTCAGGAACGACCTTTTTATAACCCCATGATGTGTATGCCGAGTGGTACCCGGCTCCATTCCTCCAATCCACTCCCCCCTTGCAAGCCCCGCGGAAAAAACCTCACGAATCCCGGTGGTTGCGTGAGCTGAAAAGCTAAACAGTCTTTGCCACAACCTTCCTCGTGTTTTCGAGGAGAGGGCCAGCAGCTAACAACACCATAGCCATCTTTTCCGTAGCTGTTTCCTTTCGAGCTGGTGGATTATATAGAAGACACGTGGCATCCACCCACTCACCTCTCCACCCCAAACTCACCCCACACCTCCTCATCCTTTTCTGTTCACCTCAGGCGATGTCTTTATATAAGGTAAATGTAACAACAAAATTAGAAAATAAACTACAATTTACATTCTAACAATTTTAAATACATTTATACCTACACTAAACACACACACACACACACACATAAGTAAATATATATATATATAAAAATAAGGTCTTTTTAAAAGAAAAGGTGCATTTTGAATGTTCTCAGGCTGTGCACATTTGATTATCGATTATTTTATTTTTTTTGTTATGTTGGTACACATATATTCCTCATAATATGTTGACATTATCAGCCATTTTGGATTAGCAGTTTGTTTTTGACAACTGAAAAAGATAGTCACGTTGTTTTCTTGGATTTTTTTAAAGAATCTATATTAAATTTTGCGTTAAAAATGGAATAAAGTGCTCCAACGCACTTAAAATGTTGACTGTGGCATTCGGCGAGTCTACTTTTTCTCAAAAAAATGTCTATAAGTGGTACAAGCGCTTTACAAAGCACGCCAAGTTCGATCAAATGTGAAGGTTTTGCTCACGGTTTTCTTCAATTACAATGGCGTGGGTGCATCATGAGTTCTTGCCAACAGTTCGTACTGTTAATAAGGAATACTACAAGAAAGTTTGCGTGAAGCAATAGAAATTAGCTTAATTGAAAATATATTATTTTGTGAATCTTGTTTTTCAAAACATGTATAATCATAGGCAAATGTGGCTGACCCTTTATTAATATTTCCATATATTTGTTACTTAAAGAATTGAAATTTACTCTTTTCTTATTTATTTTTTGTTAGGAAAAAAATATTAAAAGTAATCTTGAATCCATCACTCGCTTTAGGGCAGGCTTAACCCAAATATCTCAGAAAAACAAAATGCCCATTTTCTATCGAGAAATAAAGAAATCCTCGTCTTCATTTTCTGAAGATATTTTTCTAGGCTAGTAAATCACTATATGAATTTCAATGAAATATCAACGCAAACTAAATCCAAACTAGACCACAGAAAAATATTATTTGATAAAAAAGAAAAAGAAAAATGGTGGAATAATGTTAGAATATCTCAATTTGTAAAAATAAGATTGGGTCCAAAAGATATCCCTCCCAGGAGAGGAAACTGAATTGAATAAATTAGACCTCATTTTATATTTATTTTGATTTTAGATGTTAGTACTAAAATATAAAACATATTACTAATTTATACTATTTCTATTTAAAGTCCACACATTATTTCTAAATATTATTTATTAAATTAAAATAATAATTAACCGTTAGTTCGATTGAGTCGGGGCAAGCGCACAGTACTTGAGAACGATTGCAGAATGAGCAATCGAAACGTTGTTAGTACAATTATTATTTTAATTTAATAAATAATATTTACAAATAATGTGCTCTTTAAATAAAAATTCCTTTAATAATTATAACAAAAACCACAAAAGTTTTAATAAAAAAAAAAATAAGTTGAGCTGTGGCCAGGCACAAACGGTTTCGTGCTTTAATGGTAGGTCGGTACCTACCATTAATTCCAAACAACATTTTATATATATATATAAAGTATAACAAAAAAATATTTTTAAATTTCGAATTAAAATGACTAAATTATATTATTTTGGTTTTTATTTTTAGTTTAATTAATCAATTATTTATCACTACTATATTTTAAGTAAAATATTTTGGGACAATGAATATAAAATTAATACTTTGTAAACTACCATTTCTGGTTTCCGGATTTACACCAAAAGTTGATGAATTCATATTACTGATGCATTAAGTAAATATACCAAATTGTATCAAAATCCGTTGAGCCGTTCAAGCTTTACATACAATGGACAGAGGGACGGACGGACGGACAGATATCATGCTAAAAATACTTTTTTCTGTTAACAAATTGCATGATTCGTAAAGATATGTAAGAAATCTCCTCATCTGAAATTTGGTGTAAAAACCTCCCTTACTATCGTCGGTCGATAAAAATTCTATTATTTCAATCAATGTATATTTATAAAATTCCAAAACAATTTTAACGTTTAGAAACCATTTTTAATAAGATATTATTTCTAATATCAAGAAATTATTTTTTCTGTTTTTTTTTATTCCAAATATTATAATACGAGATTATAATAGTTTAACATTTTGCTTGTTAGCCCCTCAGTTTATTCTACGCTTGCCTAGGAAACCAACAAGTACAATGTTGATTTAAATTTAATGATTACAGTAAAGGAAGTATCTGGTTAATTTATCACCGGGAGAGTTAATAATCTGCGTAATGTTTGGGGCTAAATTCGTATGTATAGAACGGATTGAAATGAACGGCTTTCACCCCGTCCTTCATCTCTTTAATCTGTCTATCTGTCTCTCTGTGACTTTTCATTAAGTATGCAATACATAGATCCAATGTGTTTTGCCTTGCTTACAATTCTAATCGTCCATCAAATGTCCACTCGACTGTAATTAATTATTCTATAATCGATAAAAGATAAACTCAAAAGGGGAGAAATGCAGATAGATTCTCCTCACGAGTATTCCCTATTAATATTCTTTGTACTATTCATCAATAATACATTAAATTAAAAAACAATTGTTTTATAATACTTTTCAACCCCTATTATATATATATATATATATATATAATAAATTAAAAAAAAAATCAATTGATTTTAATCAATCGGATTTCCGTACTAATAAATTTTTTGATATTACATTGATAACTATCATCTGAATTTGAAAAATTGGTTTTTAAATTGGCACAGGTATATGGCCTGTGGACAAAAGATTTGGTTGACTGGCAAAATGAAAAAATGAATCACAATGAAAAAAAAAACGAATTAATGTTTCAATAGAATCCTTTTATCTAATTAATAGAGATAGTGAAAATAAATTAATTTCATTTGGAATAAAAGAAAAAATAATTTTTTGAGCATTTTCAATATTAAAATGAAAAAAAGTATGTTTGATTAATTAAATTAATTCAATTTGTAATTTATAATTAATATTGTGAAAAAATTGAAATTTAATTTTAAAAAATAATAAAAATATTTTAATTCTTCAATTGAATCTTTCCTAAAGACTTTGTAGTTTCAAGAAGTTTATCGTCAACAACAACAACAACATCAACAACAACAGTGTGTCTTAAACTTTCCAATAAAGTTGAAATAAAAAATTTATCATTCTGTCTCAGTGTCACTATTGAACTAATTGTAAGAAGTTGATCAACCACATTCCTCCAACTAATTCTATTTCAATTCATTTCCTAACCTCTTTTAATTCTCTTATAGGTATGTTATAGGTTTTGTTTTATGTTTTCTAATAAAATGCAAATTACAATATTCACACGTTGTTGTTTTGTTTTTTAAATTATTTACATAAATTACAGAGAGAGATAGAGAGAGACAGAGATACATTTTCACCTTTAATTAATCGAACTGTAGTACATACTTGAGGTGTTATAATAATTTTATTTAATATTTTAAAAGCAAATTATTATGATATTTTTTTTTAGTTTTTTTTTTTTTTTAATTTTATTTAATAATAAATTTTATTATAATAATATGATTCACTCAATTAATTTTTTTTCTGGTAAATACCTACTTTATATTAAAACAAAAATGTCTAGTTGGTTATTTATTTATTTATTTATTTATTTTTATATAACAACATACATATAATATATAAAACAAGTTCTCAAAAAGCTTATTAAAAGATGCCTATAATAAAATTTATATAATTTATTCATTAAATTTATTATATCAATGAAATGCGAGTTCAGGTAGTAACTAGATATAATAAAATAGCTAAGTGTGATTTTTCACGAATAAAATTAAATAAATAATATTTAAATTAAATATAAATATATATATATTTATATTTAGGTATGGGGAATTGTAATTCATTATTTAATACTCTTATACCTTAATATGAATGTCCAATAAAATTCTATTTAATCTTAAATTATTTATTATTTTTTTTTATATAGACATATATTGAATACAATTGTAATTATATTGAATTATTGAGGAATTTTATAAAAAATCTAATATTTTCAATATAAACTTATAATTAAATAAGTTGATCTGTGGCCAGGTCCGAACCGACCGACGGTTTGAAATAAATTAATTCCAAGTGTTTTTAATAGAGATTATTTTTACTACATTTCATTTTAAAAATTTAGTTTATATAATATCTATAAATTATTATATATTAATTATATTTTATTAATTATGTATTTTTAATATAAATTAAAAAGACACTCAATAAGTTTTTAATACTAAAATAAATATATCTTATTTAATAGGTTATTGTAAATTATATTCTGGTTAACACCATTCATGTATTTTGAAGATAGAATAAGTTGACCTGTGGCCAGGTCCGAACCGACCGACGGTTTGAAGTAAATTAATTAGCAGCTACAGAAACAATTTCAAATAATTTTAATATATCTATTAATGTAATAAAAAACAGATATGGATAGAACATAAATATTTTTAATTTTATTTTATTTATAATATATATATGTAAGACTAGGCTATGACGTCATGAATGGCTGGATGACGTCATATAATTTTAAATTAAGAAAAACCTATAAAGATGATTTTTCTCGAGGATAAAACCAATACAAAGTGAATGATTCGTGATGATATGTAAAAAATCTCCTCATGTGAAATTTGGCGTGAAAATAACCCTTCCCTTCCTATCGTCGATCGCTAATACTACCACTTCCGGTTTCCGGATTTGCACCAAAAGTTGACCAAATTCATCATTAAGTAAATATACCAAATTTCATCAAAATCCGTTGAGCCGTTCAGGCTGTACACATCTATACGGACGGACGGACAGACAGACGGACGGACGGACGCTCGGACAGACATCATGCTAAAAATACTTTTTTCTGTTAAGAAAATACATGATTCGTGGAGATATGTAAAAATCTCCACATGTGAAATTTGATGTGAAAACAATACCTCCCTTACTATCGTTGGTCGGTAAAAAAAGGATAAATCGAATTCTATAAAATTAGTAAATAAATAAAAATTATTTTTTGTTTTTTTTTTGTTTGTTTTTGAATGTATTTTGATTTGTACTTTACTCAATAAAATCTAATAAAAAAATCTAATCTATCGATTTTTATTTTTTAACATCATTAATTATATATTTATTAATATCTCTAACCCTTTAGCTTCCAAGAACTCGCAAGTTTTTGACCGCAACAAGTTCTTTATATATTCATTAATATTTAATTTACTAGTATACAAACTAACTACCTGACAGAGTTAACAACTGATCAATAAGTTACAAGTTTTGGCCTGTTTTCAAACATTTATGCAGAAAATAATAGATAATATTGAGAAGAATTTGAATTCAAAAAATATTTATCATAACTAAAATTATAATAACTATATAAACTAAAATCGTGTTTTGTTTTGTTTTTTTTGTTAAGTTAATTATCATTTATTTTATCAAACATTTTTAACAAATGAAGTCTTTAAACATAATAAATTAATATATTAAATAATTTTGGATCTATATAAAATACTTGATATACTTCTTAGAGTCCTTAAACTGAATTACTTAATTAATTAAAATTTATTAGAAAATTCTAAGTAATATCTTTCGGCTAAATATTTTTGATTTTAATTAAAATTATCTACATAGTGAATAAAACAAGAATAAAACAAATATATGAACATTCTTCTGTACAAAAATACTTCATAAATATGGCGCTTTCTAATATTCTCGACGGAAATTTTTAGTAGTCGACAGTCCCATGTGCAGTTAGTAAATTAAATTATAACTTTATACGAAAAATTGTATAGAATATCTTTCTAATACTGGATGACATAGATCAGTGATTCTCAACCACTGTGCAGCGGCACTTTTGTGTGCCGCGAGGTTTTCAAAATGTGCCGCCAAATTTTACAAATGTAAAGTTCAAATTAAGAAAAAGTACTTATTTATTTTATATATATATGTAAAAAAAAGGTAAAATGTTTTGGCGATCAGGCTCTTAAACATTTTTGATTTTTCAATATGATTAAGTATCACCAAGTGTGCCCACCCCTGTTATATTATTTCAGACTATTGAAAAAGGTTGCCGACTCCTGATTATTATCATAAACTATATTACACACTCTATTATAGGTAAGTAAATAACTTTTACACTTATCTTTTCCTTTGAGTACCGCCAAATTTTTAAACCGTTAAAAGTGTGCCGCGGTAAAAAAAAGGTTGAGAATCACTGACATAGATAAACATAAACTTTTAGAACACAAATAAAGATAGAATATACATATGCATACAACAATAACAAAAATTTTGTTAGTACATTTACCTTTTAACAATCAAATTATCTAATTCTATGAAAAGTTTGTAAGAAGAAAATGGAACTAATCTAACATCCACAGCGTGTTCAGGAATTCATTATCCTTGTTTATGTTTGTCATAATTTGCTAACCGAATTGTAATCACAACTGGTGATTGTTCTCATCGAGTTGTTGCATAATTTGGAGCTTGAACTGATGAAAATTTAAAATCAAAACAGAGAATTTGATGTACTCTCTCAGGACCATAACTGTATCTGTTTACTTACCAACTGAATACGCTGGATATTCTAAAACTATAGTAAAAGGTATAAAGTTGTCTTGGGTCATTTGTTGGTAAAATCTTTTCTTGTTGCATGGATTCTATTTTTATTTGTTTCCGTTGTCACCCTATTCAAACAGAAAATACAGATTTTTTAAATAAAAATTAAATTGCTTTAATAAATATTTCAATAATTTTCTTTAAAGATTAATATGTATTAATTAATAATACTTATTTGTTTTCTATACTTTATATGAATATTTATTAATTGTTTTTGGAATTGTGGTTAAACCATTTATTTGATTTATTATGATAAATGATATTTCAATTGTATTATTTAAATGCTGTCATCTTCATCATCATCGATTGAATTGATTACAAATATATGTGAAAATTATTTAAATAAATTCAATAAATAAAGTTGGTAAGAATGATATAGGTATAATGTTTTAATAATAATAATTCTCTCTATATAGAATATTTTAAAGTTTCATTAAAATTTCTATTCTTTTGATACCCTTCTAATTTTAATAAAATAAAATTGCTGAAAAATGAGATCTAAAACGTGAATTTCAAAAAAATATGGGCATTTTTTCTTGTACAATACAATTAATTTTTGATCATATAATCAATTTAAATAGATAAGTGTAAATAATATACCTGAAATTTAAAAATTTTTAGTCATATGTAAAAAAAAAATAAATTAACATTATTTTTATAGTTCTGAGTAAAGATGGAAAGTTGCATAATATTCAGATTGGCAATTTATTCTTTGTTTTAAATCAATTCACTTCTGAATAGTACTAATCAACAAACAAAATAAAATACTATTTAAAAAATAGTCCAAAAATTGATTGAAACTTTCAATATCATAGTGAGATTAGAGAATACGAGATTATTTCGCTAAATTTAATAATTGTAATTGCAGTTTAATTATATAAATAATAAAAAAATTTTAAAAGGAAAACTCTTAATATTTTATAATCTTGTTTTTTTTAAGGAATTTTCAATATCTCTGTAAAATAGAAGGTAATTTTGCTTGAAGATATTGATTTTATTTTTTTTTTACTAGCAGGCTTATAGTAGTTTCCTAAAGCATTCGATACTTTATCTGACCTTTTCTTCTGAAACCATCAGACTTGAACAAGTTCGATAGGTGCCAGACAGGCATGTCTTTTAACTTCCACCCCTAACTTTATTGCTTTACTTGTGATTAGATGTTTTTTTTTAATCTTTTGGGAAATAAACCAATTTGTTGGTAGGAATTTAGCTGATATTTTTAAATGTTTTTTTTTCATACACGGGTGATCATTTTAAATAAAATAATGCAAAAATACAAAATAATTGTTTGTTAAAAATTGAATGTTTATTTTGTAATGATTGAATAATTAAATCGAAGTAGGTATATTTGATATCAGCGTTTTCCAAAATTAGAATATAACTTATTATAATATTCTCTGGAATAAAGATGATATAATCATTCATTAAATTATTATACTTTTTGTTCTGTTTCCAAGTTCATTGAAATTAATTAATCACGATAACTATATGGGAAATTTCCCATTAATGAACAGTCTTTCATGAAGTTGAACTTGATACATGGTGGCTCTTGTTTCTCGTGAATGGAAAGTCAAGATTTTCTTAAACATGATTGAATACTCTTCAAGTGTGTTGAATTCATTGGGTGTAACCTTTCTAATTTCTAAGGTTTAGGTTAAAGTCTGAAATATCGTATATAGGTGTGTTTTCTTTTATACATTTTATACTTTAACATACTAATAATAGATAAATAAATAAATATTTCTGTTGTATTTTGTTTTGGGGTAAATTTGTATAAAACCTAAAATAATATATGGATTTAATTATTTAGTAAATAAGTTGACCTGTGGCCAGGCGCAGAACCGACCGACGGTTTTAAATAAATTTCCAGTTACAGAAACAATTTCAAATAATTTAAATGTATCTATTAATGTAATAAAAAACAGATAGGCATATAAAATAAATATTTTTAATTTTATTTTATTTATAATATATATGTAAGACCAGGCTCTGACGTCATGAATGGCTGGATGACGTCATATAAGTTTAAATTAAGAAAAAACTAATAAAGATGATTTTTCTCGAGGATAAAACCAATACAAAGTGCGTGATTCGTGGAGATATGTAAAAAATCTTCTCATGTGAAATTTGGTGTAAAAATAACTCTTCCCTTCCTATCCTCGATCTCTAATACTACCACTTCCGGTTTCCGGATTTGCACCAAAAGATGATCAATTCATCATATTGATGTATTAAGTAAATATACTAAATTTCATCCAAATCTGTTGAGCCGTTCAAGCTGTACATACAATGTACAGAGGGACGGACGGACGGACAGATATCATTCTAAAAATACTTTTTTCTGTTAACAAATTGCATGATTTGTGAAGAGAAATTTTTTTTATAATGATTTATTTATTTATTTTTTTAATTAAGTAACTTGACGTTATATCTATCTATCTCTGTGGCTCCACGGAACTCGAAAGTTCTTAGCCGCAGTAACCACACTTCTCCAAGTATCCGTATTCTGAGCCACAATCCTCCAATCCCTACCCTCTCTCACATCCTTTCCTAAATTATCCACCCACAGCGTCCTTGGTCTTCCAGGCAAACGTTTCCCGCTCGGTTTCCCCAACAATATATTTTTCGCCATTCTTTCCTCTCCCATTCTAGTCACTTGCCCTGCCCATCGCAGCCTTCTCGATTTTATAATTCTAACTATATCTGGAGACGCATAGAGGACAAACTTGACGTTAGCCTTCTACAATTATTCTCAATAATAAAATATAAATAGATTTTCACTTATAATTATTATTTTATATAGTATAAATAAATACGAGTACGTATTAGTAAATAATTATTATTTTTTGTTTATTTTAGATTGGGCGGCTCCGTTGGCGGTGGTTCAGCAGTCAGTGGGTCGAGTCTTGCTGCTGCAGCGGCGATGGCTGCAGGTGGTGTCTTACCTACAAACACCAACTCGAAATCAACAACGTCCAAAGTCATGGCTGATGCCAATGCAGCTGCAGCTCCAATGTTGATGCCCGTATTTCCATTGCGTCCCTCCGCTGGCTCCGCATCCGCGGCAGCCGCTGCAGCTGCTGGTCATCATCATCATCACGGGGTTGCATCCCCTTACTCGGCCTATTCTCCTTCGCGATTCCATATTGATAAACGTTGCCAACACCGATGCACATGGAAATGTTGCAGTATCGGTTTGATTCTTCTTTGTGTCGCCCTCACCGCTATGCTCGCCTATTTTGGAGGTAAGTAAACCTTGTTTGCTTTTCACAGAAAATTTACGATCAATAAAAGATATATTAGCTTCGCTCCAACTCCTTCCAAGTTGACACCAATCATCATTTATTACATTAGAACGGAATTAATTACTTTCACTCAAAGAGCGAAATTGACTTTTGTCGAAGTTGATTTTCTGAAAAGAAAACATTTAATATGAATTTATAAAATGAATTACGAATTTGAAATCTTTTTTTTTTCTAACATTAAAAAGAAAAAATGGAAATTTATGAAATATTTTTTTTTATCATCATTCTAGTTTTATAATTCATTATAAATAAATATGCATATATTTATAAAGTACCCATTGCATTATCCATTTCATTACTATATACAAAAAATTAATTCAATATGAATTACAAATGAATACAAATATATAATTAAAGTACATCTGGTATATTCATCCACACATTTGCATTTATATTTATTTATTTAATATTTTAATATTTTCAGAAATTCATATAATTAAATATTTTATTAAATAATCAATTTTACTTTTTTTTTTTTTTTTTAAATTTTAATTGTAAATTTTTAGAAAATAAAATATGAATCAAGATTTATGCTTATATCAAGAAAATATTAATCCTTAATCAAATAAATTCCATTTAATTTATTTTATATTTATTTATTTAATATTTTCAGAAATTGTCACCTTTCCCCTAAAAAATGTCCATTTGACAAAAAAATAAAAAATTAAAAACTTCAAAGAAAGAAGTAAAATTTAAAAAAAAGGAATCAAAATTTTGATGATGAGAGAACTCGACAATTTATTTTACTGATTCAATATGTTATGAAACCGTCAAACCTGTTGACATTTATACACAAGATTCCAATTCATGCCCTTATGCGATTTGGAATGGTGTCAAAAATCCTTTGGATTTTTTTTTTTTTTGATACAAGTCAGTTCTCACAGTAGTTACAGCTGTCTCTCCATATCCCGTAGGCTGGTACTGATACGAACTCAGTTTTCCTTATCGATCCATTATATATATATATATATATATATATAATCGAAAGATCGATCCAGGGATCTTAGTTGTTATAAGAGAACCTCAATATACTGAATGAAGTATCATGTTTCTTGAAACACAATTAGAGGTGACCTAAATTCATGTTCTAAGACCAGTCCCACATCATGATCCTAGGCTTTATGCGGTTCAATAATCCTCTTTGATTCTCTTGCGTAAATTACCAGGCCAACAGTAGTTTATTGGTAACAACTTAGCAACAGATAGCAATGAGCATTCTGGCCATTCATCATCCTTACAAATCGAATTGTATACTCCCATAATATGCATCTGTTCCGAAATAGGATAATAGTGGACCATTCATTCGGAGTACTTTTTTTTTTGTCATCCAGTGCATTATAAATATTTTTTATTTTATTTCAAATTTATCACAGTATTTCGTTTTGAATATTTAATTTTCAAATATAATTATACACTAAAATTTATCTTAGATATTTTAATTAACTCTATTCTCATTATATTTAATCGTTTTAAAACAAACATTAAAATCTTTATATCGTTCAAATATTAATTAATTATACTAGAACTAACAATGATATTGGCTATCAATAACAATTATGCAGAGATTGGATTATAAGTAGGTTGTGGTTTTTTTTTTTAATAGAATGGATGAATGTAATGAACAACATTGATTAACCAATCAAAATTCATTATTTATACTTAAACTGGGTATAAGATCACTTTTCAAAATTACAATAAAAAAATCAATAACAAGGAAAAAAATGGCTCAATGTAAAATCAATCAACATAAAATATTCATTCTAATCTAAATGAACAATCTAAATGGGTCAGAAAAGATATTACACCCAGTGTTGGCACAATCTGCTTTATTTAATAAAACTGTCATCAAAAATCAGATTATTCATCCCCTTATGGGAACTTTAATTTATTTGAATAACGACCTTGGTGGAGGTGCTTATCAATTCAATACCATATAGCATAGTATAATAGTTTCCCTATAATAACAGAACAAAAGAGAATAAAAAATATTTTTCAAAATTAGTATTTTTTTATATTAGAAATTACACATTTTTTAAAGATTTTTTTAAAAAAAAAAAAAAAATGTATAATATAAATCATGAATGGTCGAATTTGCAAAAATTCAAAAAGTTTTGATTAGTGTTGTATACCAATAAAATAAATATTTTAAAAAATCTCATTGGGAAATTATCAGCTGTAATGTCCCAAAGGCATTGATAATTCGAAATAATTTTATAACAATCCGAAAGCATGTTGCTTGGAAACCACCCGATGCCGAATGCGGGGGGCTGTTTCCTGTAAGCAACATGCTATATTTCCTTGCTTATTAAAACAAAGTTGAGAAAATTAGATTTTAAATCAAATTTAAGTATATTAGTTAACAGTTACTGATCCAATAAAATATTGTGTAACTTATAAAAACTAATAAAATAGTAAATTTAATTTTGTTGATTAATTTTATGTTTAAAAATTATTTGACATATTGATATTTCCTATAAAAACTTTTTCCTCAAATTTAGTGTTTTTTTTTAATCGGAATTGTAATTTGTAGGAAAAATAAGTAAAAAAAAAACAAAAAAATTAATGAAAGGTTTAGATATTAGAGTTGTCGGTCGTGTAGTTAGCTATAATTCAAAATTTTAATTATTGTTTTCTAAACATTTTTTTTTTCCAAGTATTTATTTCAATTTCCTTTACCCCCAACTATAATAAGTTAACAATACTAGTATATATTAACTTTCATTAATAAAACTTCAAATTTCAATAAATAAAACAAAAATGACAATCCTACACCCCACTAAGAAATAACTTATTATTCTTTTAATAATCTTAAATCGATAAAGTTTCATTTAGATTAAATAGTCGATTTATCATTAATCATGATTTCCTTTCTTTTATTGGTAAATTCAGTTTCTCTCAAGCTAATATTTAATTCAACTGTTTTTTTTTTTACTTAAAATCTTCAAAACAAAAGATAATGAATTCTTCAATTAGAGAATTTTTTCCCTCTCTGACTATATAGAATACTTAAATTGATTGAAAATAAAATACGTAATATTAAAATTTAATTTAATTCCTTTATTCAAATTGATTACAAGAAACAATTGAATTTACTAATTATCAAATAGACAAATAAAAATAAAAATAAAAAAATAAATCTTTCTTTCTTTTTTTTTTTTTTGGTTTCACATATCAGTATAATTACTTATTCATAAGGCAAATAAAAAAAAGAAGCACTTTCTACATAGCCTACCCATATTATTATCAGCTCAACATAAACATTTTATAGAGATCATTAAAGAAAGAATGTTTATTTTATCTCAATGAATTGTTTATGCCACTTTGATGATGAGAGCTCAATTATTGTTCTCTCTTACAATAACTTTCTTTTCGTAATACTTATTAACTTAAAAAAAAAATATTAATTTATAAAAATATTATTTTTTCTTTCTAAATATTTGGATTTTTGTTAATAAGTTAATAAACGACTTGATTTAGTTGAAAATGATTTTCAACGTGAACGTGTGTCTCTCTTTTTGCAATTATTGGTACTTTTTTTCCTCTTCTTGTTTTACCTAATTGTTGTTTAGCCAAAAATTATACTCAATCAATTTAAAATTTTGTATGTGGTGTGTAAATCAAAAAAAAAAATTTAAAAGTATTTTAGAGCATGAATGAATCAATTGTAAAATCTAATCAAATTTCAATATTTTTATCTAAAACATGAGCTTATGCCCTTTGAGTTTCTCTTTTTTCTATTACTATAATTATTCTTTTAGAAAAAATCTGAAGTGTCTCCACTCGACTATCTCGCAATTTGAATTGGATTAAATAACATATATTAATTTAAATTAAATTAATTAAATTATAAATTAAAATTAATAAATAATATTTATTAAACCAATGCATGTTTGGCTCTTTGTTGATGGCACCACGTCACGTGTTGGCGCGTGAGATTTGCAGTGTTAAAAAATTAATTATGGTACTTTCAGCAATTCAATCAAGCTGAATTCTATATATAGCAGTTTTATACAATTATTAATCATGTGAAAAATTATCAAACATATATCTTTATCTTTAAAAATACAAACGTTGTAGATAATAATCCTCTTCCAGTTGAGCTACATTTCTCAAAAGTGGATAGAAAACTACGAACTTGGAATAATGCCTCTATACCCAATTGACCCTCTTTCGGATGAGCTACATTTCTCAAAAGTTGTAGAAAACTATGAATTTTGAATAATACCCATGTACCAAATTTCATCATTCTAACTCAAACCGTTTTTGCTTAATCTTGGTTACATACATACACACAAACACACACAACACAGACATTTTTCTCAACCTTAGTGAAAATGATTCAGGAAACTTCAAAACCTATAAAAACATCAAAATCTCAACATCGAAAATGTTCGTGATCGCAATACTATCTCTGGCGAGATAGTAATAAGTTGACCTGTGGCCAGGTCCGAACCGACCGACGGTTTGAAATAAATTAATTTCCAGCTACAGAAACAATTTCAAATAATTTTAATATATCTATTAATGTAATAAAAAACAGATATGGATACATAAATAATAAATATAAACATTTTTAATTTTATTTTATTTATAATATATATGCAAGACCAGGCTGTGACGTCATGAATGGCTGGATGACGTCATATAATTTTAAATCAAGAAAAAACTAATAAATATGATTTTTCTCGAGGATAAAACCAATACAAAGTGCATGATTCGTGGTGATACGTAAAAAATCTCCACATGTGAAATTAGGTGTGAAAATAACCCTTCCCTTCCTATCGTGATCGCTAATACTACCACTTCCGGTTTCCGGAATTGCACCAAAAGTTGATTAATTCATCCCACTGATGCATTAAGTAAATATACCAAATTTCATCAAAATCGGTTGAGCCGTTCAGGCTGTACACATCTATACGGACGGACGGACAGACGGACGGACAGACATCATGCTAAAAATACTTTTTTCTGTTAAAAAAATGCATGATTCGTGGAGATATGTAAAAATCTCCACATGTGAAATTTGGTGTGAAAACAATACCTCCCTTACTATCGTCGGTCGGTAAAAATGAAAACGTGGTAAGTAGTGACTAAAGAGTGACCATTTATTTTTTTCTTAAAAACGGGACATTTTTTAATTTTCGGTAAAAGTTTGGGGAAGGAGGCCATGAAGAAAACGTCTATTTTTCATTATTTCTGTTCATTATAATGAAAATAACTGAAAAATTTAGTAAATAATATAACAATAACTTAGTATAATAATATAATAATAAATTTAAAATAAGGGACAAGCTAGCTGAAAACGGGACGTATGGTCACTTTAGTAATGACACTCTTCTGTGAGATTCGAACTAAAATGAAATAAAACATAATTTTCAATGTTTTTTCAATTTTAGTTTTTCGTAAAAAATCATTCCTGATTTATTAAAAAAATATATACAAGTTCGGAAAATTATTTGGATGTATACTAATAAATTGGATAACATTTAAAATAATATAAACAATTCTATTTATTATTTATTTATTTATTTAAATTTGTTAAATATATTTCCACTATTTATATTTATGTCGTATTATAAAAAAATTTGGATGTGATATTTTTATGTTTATTTTATAACAGAAATAATACTATTTGTAGTAATCATTCATCATATGTTGAGTTATGAAGAGCTAAATTACATAATAATTTTATAGAGAGTAATTTTTATTTTATTCTACCCTAGCATGTTCAACTTTCATCTTTGATAAGATGTTTTTTTTTTATAAATTACCTTTCAATTGGTTAGTATCGTTGTTAGAACTCCATTTCTAGTCCCTCTCTTTTCCTGCACTGCTTAGATAGCAACATAAATATCCCAGGGTGGCTTCAAGTTGACAGCCCTCGCCTATCCCCATTTTCTTTCTCTTGAGCTCCTAAACCAGGCACAAAGCGACAGCCGTTTACCAGCTACAAGCAAATATACATATTTTTTATACTTCGATGTCTATCTAGAATCTTTAGCTTAAAATTTGCACTGGTAATGTAAATAATCAAATGCAATTGTCTCGTGGTGACACAACAAGATTTAAAATTAGAAAATTTACAAAGATCTATCTCTCTATTTTAGCCTGTTGGAAAAAGCAACATTTGAAAAAACTTTTAACAAAATCTACTACTTTTAGTTCGCTCTCACATTTTAGAGTAAAATATTGATTACATTAAAATGACACCAATTTTTTTCTAATTTAAATAAAATCTAGGAATGTGATATTGGAAAAATTTTGTAATTTTTAAAATTTTAAAATTAGTAACTGAAGGAAATTTTCTATACAATTGATAATTTTTAAATAATGATTCGGACAATTTTAAAATGTCGCCTAAGAGAAAGTTGTAAATATGAATTACAATTTTATTAAATGCTCTAAAAGAAATAAATTATATATGAATATATAATATTTCATTATTTTAATAAAAATTAGCATATTAATAATATAATGTATAAGACCAAGAGAGTCTGAATTAAATATTTTGTAAATGTTATTGTTAAGTACTAAAGTATTAGATAATTTTATTATATTTGAGATGAAAAAACAACAACAAATTTAATATTTATCCATGAATAATTCCTTTTCCAATCCGTCTCCAAAAATTAATGAGTTTTATCCCAGAGTCATATAAAAATGTAACGAAGTATATATATATAGATTTAGTTAGAGAAATTATTTAATTTTGAAGAAAAAATAATTTGAATTTAAAGAAAAAAACAATATAAATATTAAACATCTGGGAATGCGCAAGCTTGCATTGCCAAAACGAACTTAAGTTCGGATTAATTTAAGTTATAAATAAGTCAAGATTAAATATAAATTTATTGAATAATGTTTGAGCAAGATCAAATTTCCCGCAAATAGGATATTTTTAAGTTTTGAAATGTCTAAGGTCAGAGAAGACAGGACGGGTCACGTGACACAGGGTTGCAAAATTCGAATGTTTTTGTACCGTCTTGTTTCCTGGGTCTTTGGGTTTTGGTCATTGCTTTTCATGTGGATATTTGCCTATTTGTGTTTGGCCTCAGCCTGGAGAGGTTGAATTGGAAGACCTCTCAGATCGAACAGAAACCATTTTTGGGTTTGTAAAAATTCTCCTTTCTTTAATTCTTGCTGCTCAGGTTGTATTAAAATTACTATATTAATTAATTTGTTAATGTTTTAATAAACCTTATTTCATAATTTAATTTAATTTTTTTTACATATTTGAGGTCCAGTGGAGAAATATTGTGCGATCTCCATTATACTTCATTTGTTTATTCTTTTATTGAATTGTTAATTTGTTAATTTAAGTTAGGATTATTTGCTTTATTTGCTTTCATCGCAAACCTAATTGTATACTGCTTTTTTTATCTTTTTAACTTTTATAATATACACTGCTTTATATAAATATATCAGAAAAACGAGATTAAAATTGTTTTATTTACTAATTCTTTCTTTATACCTTAAGGAAATTTAGGTGGGTTAAATTGATTGTGGTTGGAGAGCTTCCAGCGTTTTTATTTCTTGTTTTATTTAAATAAGAATTAGAAGCCTCGTATCTGCATAATTCTGATCACCCAGAGACGATTTGTGTATTTCTTATAATTTAAGAAATTATATGAGTCTAACTGGTCTATTGGTAAGTATCGTTTGAATTAAAAGGTTTTGTTAATTTTCCTTTTTGATAAAACAAAATTAACTGGCGACCTTGACTAAACCTTATATTTGAATTATATTATTATTAATATAAATAACCCCACCCATTGTTAACGCAAAGAAGGGAATTGATTTATGCACTGAAGCATATTTTCAATTGGCGCCTTCTTTGCCCTAACATAACTTCTTTTGGCGACCGTGACAGGACTGGAAGTGTCTCTAATCAGGTTAGTTTTTTCTCATTTACTTTTCCTTTTGGTTTTGTTTTGTTTTGGCTATATTCTGATATATTTGTATATAAATAATTGAAATAATGGCTGATTTGGAGGCTCAATTGAAACAAATCAGCATTGAGATGAAAAAATTAACAAGAGCAGCTAGAATTAAAGAATTGTTATTCGCGGGGCTGACCAACACAAATAGCACGGGGATTCAAGCTTTAGTTGCTGAAACTAAAGATGTAATTTTGCAACTTGAATTGTTGCAAAATAATATTTTTGAAAAGGGTGTAGATGACCAGTGTGAAAACGTGTTGGAAAACACTGATCGTCTCATCCTATCGCTTAATAAATGTGTGTTAAATGTCCCACAGCAGCCAACAATAAAGCAGGAGAAGTCGGTATTGGGTTTAGCTGCAAATAATGTTAATTTGCCAAAGATCCAATTACCGACTTTTACAGGGGAATACGTGGATTATTTGCCGTTTACGAATCAGTTCGACGCGGCAATAGGATCCAACCCCTCCTTGAGTGCAGCGCAGAAGCTGCAATATCTGAAAGGCTACTTGGGACCCAAGGCATTGGACACGATTCGGCATCTTCCGTCGACCGACGAAAACTACATCCCAGCGAGAGACATACTGCGCAAGGCGTTTTATAAGTATAGGGACTTGGTATTCGACCTTATTGAAAAGATGTTCGGCTTGCAGCCAATTTTAACTCCCTCGAGTGAAAATTATAATAAATTGATCTCGATGGTTAGGGAAATTATTGCACAGTTGGACTCTTTAAAAATAAATACGGTCGAATCCAATCCCTATCTAGTGTATGCAGTTTTGTCTAAACTGGATCCAGAGGCGAGGTCGAGATTCATCTTCCCTTTGAAAAGCGAAGAAATCCCGGCCTTGGATGTTTTGCTCGAATTTCTTACACAACTTGCGGATTCTGTAAGAGGTCGAGAAACACCACGGGAAGATAAGCCAGTGTTGAAACAGTGTAAGAAGGACAGGAAAGTATTAAATACTTTTATTAATATTAAAAAGATTTGTAAATTGTGTAAAAAGGACAACCACATTTTACACAATTGTGTCCATTTCTCTCAGAAAACTCCTTCAGAGAGATATTATTTTGTGAAATCTAATAATCTATGTTTTAAATGCTTTTCAGAGAAACATAGATCAAATGAATGCACATCTAGAAGCTGCACAATTTGTAAGAGGTCGCACAATAGTCTACTGCACTTTGGAAAGAGAAAATCTTCAATGGACCTCAATAAGAAACAGACTTTTGGAAACACGCAGTCTGGGCAGCAATCTCCTGAAGATGGTAATAAATCCGAATCCCCGCCCTCCTCTCCTATTCCCACCAGTACAAACAATTATTTTTGCAAAAATGGTGGTTTTTGTTCGATTTTGGGTAGAGCATTGATGATATGTAAGCTGCCTAATGGTCAACAAATGAAGATTAATGCCTTCATTGACCCGGGTAGCGAAGTATCATTAATCTCTAGTAAGTTATTAAAAAGTTTAAAATTGGTGCCGTTTGAATCGAAAATGTCAATTGCTGGTTTGAAAAATCAGCCATTGGCCGATTCGAATAAGGCAGTAAATTTGGACTTTTTCTCCCCAGTAGATGGCTCTTTCTCCACGACCGCCAAGTTCAACGTGATAGACAATTTAAAATTTAGAATCCCCACCTTTCAAATGGAAAAGAATCAGTTTGAATTTGCTGATGGTTTGCCGCTATCAGATGATTCTTTCTTTGAGCCCAAGGAGGTATTGGTTTTAATTGGGGTGGATTTATATTCAAAAATTGTTTCAAATGGCCTGAGAAAGAACAAAGAGGGAAATTTATTTGCACAAAACACATCATTGGGTTGGGTCATTTTTGGATCTTTAATTGGGAAAAATTTAAATAAAAATTTAAAATTAAAGCAGGGAGAGGGGACATTGAATACTGAATTTAATGGAAAAATTGGAATTTCAAGGGAAAACATTTCGAAGACTAAGGGACATAGAGTCAAAAAGAAATCAAATTGTTTTGGATCAGGAAGAATCCTGATAAATTAAATTGAATGTTTTTTATTTGTTTATTTTAGTGCAAATTTATTAATGGTAGTTTTCAATACTGATAGCAGCATAGAGTCTGAATTCCATTCCATTTGGGGGGTGGCTCTCAGAATTGTCGAAAGTGTTTAGAGAATCGGGGTTCTCTAAAAAGGGGGGAGTTATGTTTGAGCAAGATCAAATTTCCCGCAAATAGGATATTTTTAAGTTTTGAAATGTCTAAGGTCAGAGAAGACAGGACGGGTCACGTGACACAGGGTTGCAAAATTCGAATGTTTTTGTACCGTCTTGTTTCCTGGGTCTTTGGGTTTTGGTCATTGCTTTTCATGTGGATATTTGCCTATTTGTGTTTGGCCTCAGCCTGGAGAGGTTGAATTGGAAGACCTCTCAGATCGAACAGAAACCATTTTTGGGTTTGTAAAAATTCTCCTTTCTTTAATTCTTGCTGCTCAGGTTGTATTAAAATTACTATATTAATTAATTTGTTAATGTTTTAATAAACCTTATTTCATAATTTAATTTAATTTTTTTTACATATTTGAGGTCCAGTGGAGAAATATTGTGCGATCTCCATTATACTTCATTTGTTTATTCTTTTATTGAATTGTTAATTTGTTAATTTAAGTTAGGATTATTTGCTTTATTTGCTTTCATCGCAAACCTAATTGTATACTGCTTTTTTTATCTTTTTAACTTTTATAATATACACTGCTTTATATAAATATATCAGAAAAACGAGATTAAAATTGTTTTATTTACTAATTCTTTCTTTATACCTTAAGGAAATTTAGGTGGGTTAAATTGATTGTGGTTGGAGAGCTTCCAGCGTTTTTATTTCTTGTTTTATTTAAAAAAGAATTAGAAGCCTCGTATCTGCATAATTCTGATCACCCAGAGACGATTTGTGTATTTCTTATAATTTAAGAAATTATATGAGTCTAACTGGTCTATTGGTAAGTATCGTTTGAATTAAAAGGTTTTGTTAATTTTCCTTTTTGATAAAACAAAATTAACTGGCGACCTTGACTAAACCTTATATTTGAATTATATTATTATTAATATAAATAACCCCACCCATTGTTAACGCAAAGAAGGGAATTGATTTATGCACTGAAGCATATTTTCAATTGGCGCCTTCTTTGCCCTAACAAATAAAATTATTTATTTTAAATTTGTAGTATAAATTAAATTACAAAAAATGTTTATATTTAAAAATGTATTTTATTATTTTAAAAAACAATGTCGATAGATAAAATTAAAATATTCAATTTATTAATATAAATTTTAAAATATTTAACTTTGGACGCCATTCTGACTATGTTCCTGAAGTGATATCAAAAAATAAAAAACACTTTACATTAATACTTTTCGATACACTATTCGAATCTGAAATCAGAATTTAAAATTTCGCATTTTTAAATATTAATAAAAATTTCAACTATGGACGCCATTTTGACTATGTTCCCGAGGGGGTATCAAAAAATAAAAGGCACTTTTCGATGCTCTTTCCGAATCTGAAGTCAGAATTTCAAAATTTTGAGTTTGATGTCGGACAGAACGACAGACTGAACGATTTTATAAACTCACTTAAGTTCGTTGAAAATTTAATATCGACGATACATGAATTGGATTAAAACATTGCTTGGAAATGCTTACCAAAAGAAAACAAAATCAGTACTCCAACGTGAAATTGAATTATTGGAATGAAATTTAGGCAGAGCATTTGTCTAGTTAAACTATTTATTTGATTAGTGTTTCAAGGTAACAGGCAAACCAAGCACGAGAACAGTCATATCAAATGTAAAATTTTGTACATTAATAACCGCTACAGTCGCCTCGTAAACAAAGTTTATAACACGTATTTAAATTAAACATCATTGGTATGTTCATCGTTCTACTAACAAATTCTCAACTCTACGAATTTCCAGAATTTTGAAACAGATTCATCTTCTAAATATTTAAACACACCATTTTGAAATGTTTTCCTTTATCTAATCTATCACAATTCCATTATTAGATCTCTCAGAAATTGTTTTTTTTTTAATTCCATGTCCAATATTAAATTTCTCTTTGATTAATAAATAGAAATTAATAAAATTAATAAATAACCAATATATATAATTAAATCATTCTTCTTCTTAAGATGCCGTCTCCCTTTCGGAGTTTGGCTATCATCATGTCTATTATAGCCTTAGAAGCTGTCCAGCCATGATGATTTTTCTTGGAAATAAAGGTTAATGCGGTGGGGTTTCCCGTTGCCTTCCGCATGTATAGAACCATGAACTGACAGTTCCTGGAGCCGGAGGTAGTTGATGTTAAATTGAATTTTATTTGAAAAATTTGTTCTTAGTTGGAATCGAACGCCGACTTCTCTTGTGTAGAAAATTGTTACGCCACACTCTCGGCTAGCTGCCTCCTTATTAAATAATTTCATTTTAAATTTTAACTGAATAAATTAAACCTGACAAATAAAGATTATTTAAAAATGTATTATATTTCATGTTGTGTTTGTATTATTGTACCTATAATATTATTATAGAAAAGAATGGAGGAAGATATTGATATAAAGTATACACAAACCTATGTCTAATGATATGAATTTTACAAGTTACAATAATTTTTATTTCAAGCGGTAAAAGAGATACTATAAACTTTATTGTTTATTTCAAGATTGTTTTTATGAATATTATTATTAGCATTTTTTTTCTTCTCTTTCTTTTTTAGTCTTTAGAAAAATACCACTTTTTATGGTTTGGAAATGTTTACATTGCACAAAAGAATCTTCTAATAATGATAGTAATATTTATCATAGTAATGATGATAATAATAATAATAACAATAAAAATCCTTTGTAACAAAATGAGCGCAACTCCTTTAGTGTGAGATCAACAAAAAGGCTTTGGTATTGCATTAAGAGAATAAATGTAATACTTCCTCCCTTGTGCCAAAATAATTTCTCAAATACGTCTCGCTATATCATTGTTTTTTATTAAGCTACTGCTTGCTCCTAGACATTTCTATTGAAAAAAAAACAAAAAAACTGAAACATATCTGAAAGATATTCATTTTACATTTTGCTACGTTGATATAAAAATAAATTTACTAGAATACTTTATTTATTTAAATAATTTGATTTATTTGAAAAATAAACAAAAAAATAAATAAATAAATAAGAGTAAGATATTTCAAGAAAATAAAATTACATTTTGTGTATAGTAATATATATATATATACGTATATATAAATGCCAAGTTAAGCCATCCCTTTTTTTCTCTTTTTCTTTTATTATTTCCTGTTATGTAGTTAAATTCGGTTATTCCCCTCTATTTCCTTTTCTATTTATCGCCCTCAAATCATTTTATTTTACCGTCAAAAAGAAGTTTACCTATAATTTTATATTCCTCTACTCAATCAATATAAGAAATAACATTCAAAGCAAAAAAAAAATAATATATTATAATAATTTAAAACTAATCGATTTAATTTTTTTTTAATTTATTTAAATTCAAAATATTTATAAAGCTCATTATAGGTTCTCAAAATTTAGGTGTAAGTATACTATTCTTTAAAAATAATAATATGTACTATAATTGCTTTGTAGTATCCAAATATACAGTTGTATTCATTGAAATCACTTACTCATTTACTAATTTATATAATTATATATACCTTGGATATAATTTTCTACATTTTCATTTGTAATTTCTATAACCTATATCCCTTCCTCCTTAACATTGATTCTGGGTATATGGTATCTTTGTATACTTATATAATTAAGGTGACCATATTTTGAAAACACCCAATCAGGACATTTTACCTTTTTTTAGAAGGAACTTTTTTTTTAAATACTTTGAAAAAAAATCATTGCTATTTCTACACTTACAATTAGAAATTTATTAAATGAAAATGATTTCCCAATTAAAAGTTAAATAAGTTAAAATGTTATCCATTTAATTGTTCTCTTCGTCTGTTAGAATTTTTTTTTAGTTTAAAGTATAATCTCTTTAATTAAAATTAAACAATAATAATGTCGTTGTATTTAAACAAAGTTTTATCATGTACTCATACATTGATGTACAATTTGTAATACATATTGTTGAGCATAGAACAAAAGTATTTAATATTAATTAAAGTAGTTATTTGAAGAAAACAATGAAAATATGTTTCAAAGTTTTTTTTTTTAAATTTATATCTATTCTATAGTGCAGTGATGGCGAACCTTTTTAAGAAGTGGATCGTATTTTGATCATTATTTTTTTAGATCTAGCTGGTGGGTCACTAAGTATTTAATTGAAAAAGGAATAAAGAAAATCACATACAATATATATTTTGTATAAATATTTAATTAATAGGTAGTGTTTCAGAGCATCGCCAAATCATCTGACTTTTTTTTAGAACCATATTGAAAAAAATTGAAAAAAAATCGAAAATGTTCAAAAATTTGGCCACAAAATCATCTTAAATTGTTTTTTCTTTGTTTGAGTATTTATTCTCTTTTTTGACATAAAAAAATTTATAAAAATCAAAGTGTGGGTCAGTTAAAAAGCTTGAGTGGGTCATAGGTTCGCCATCACTGCTAGTGTTTCAAGTTTATTTTTATATATAATAAAAATAAAAAATCTATGGGGAGATGAAATTATAAAACAATAAGAAAAACATTAATTTATTTTTTTTTTTTTTGCTAAATGGGTATTTTATTTGATTTTACCAGATGATAGGAAAAAAAATATATCTTTATCCCCTCGGACGTCAGACTTCCCCTCTGGGAATTCATTGGACTTGGAAAAAAGATGAATATTCCAAAGGGGAAAAAAAGAAATCGGTTACCAAAAGGGACAGTCATCGAGGGAAGTTACAAATTTGCCAATTCACGGGTTTAAATCCAATTTAATATAATAAATAGTTAATAAATAATAAAATAAAATAGAAAATAAATATATTTTTTAATGTATATATATATATATATATATATATATATATATATATATAAGAAACAACAATAAATCTTATTAATTAAGAATTTAGTCAAGTTAATGATAATAAATAAAATTTTTATCATAATATAATCATGTAATATATATACAATAGTTAAAATAATATAAATGATATATAAATCATACAATGAGCAAACTTGCCGAGAAAAAAATACAGGATATATATATTAAGAGGAAAGTAAATCAAAATATTAGACATTTGTATAATTTAGAGATTTCACAACTTCGTTAAAATGATTTATAACATTTAAAGTATAATATTTTATTCAAAACACCTGAATTTTTTTTTTTTTTTGGTAAATAAATATAAGGGATAAAATTTTAATTTTTAATTTATATATATGTTTGTGCGTTTTTATTTAAAAATTAATTATGCACTAGTATAATACTTAATTAATAAGTATTTAATAATTTTTACCGACCGACGATAGTATAGATGTGTACAGCCTGAACAGCTCAACCGATTTTGATGAAATTTGGTATATTTACTTAATGCATCAATGGGATGAATTGATCAACTTTTGGTGCAAATCCGGAAACCGGAAGTGGTAGTATTAGCGATCGACGATAGGAAGGGAAGGGTTATTTTCACACCTAATTTCACATGAGGAGATTTTTTTACATATCACCACGAATCATGCACTTTGTATTGGTTTTATCCTTGAGAAAAATCATATTTATTAGTTTTATCTTGATTTAAAATTATATGACGTCATCCAGCCATTCATGACGTCACAGCCTGGTCTTGCATATATATTATAAATAAAATAAAATTAAAAATGTTTATATTTATTATTTATGTATCCAAATCTGTTTTTTATTACATTAATAGATATATTAAAATTATTTGAAATTGTTTCTGTAGCTGGAAATTAATTTACTTCAAACCGTCTGTCGGTTCGGACCTGGCCACATGTCAACTTATTATATATATTTCTATATTATATTAGATATTATAATCTATATATCTATATAACCAATAATCTAATTTAATTAAGTAATTTTCAGTAAAGCAAACGGAAATTTCGGGGTAAGGTATTTTTGAATAATACTCCTAGTTCTAAATTTTATAATTTAGCTAAGGAAATGAAATGGTGTTCTTGTCCTGTTTCTTCCTTTCTTCTTTCAATACCTTGGTATGAGAGTATAGCATTAATCAACACTTAATTTTTTGGCTATCATTTTTGAAATTAATTCTAATTTACAATTAATTTCTTCATAAATAAATCTTAATTTTAGATTTACTATACAAAGGGCTTATTCATTTGCTAATATTATTTTGTTTTTCAATTTATTAAACAAATCCGATTTCATTATAATAAATTTTTCAATCATTAAATTTTCACAGGGTTTTAGTGGTTTTTGACCACCAAAGAAATTTCTCTTTGCCCAATTTGATCAAATTTTTATCATAAATCATTATCATAATTAATTCTTCGTTGTTCCAAGTGCCATGCTCATTTTACGATTTTGCTTTATTTTTTATGAAATTGTATCTTTTGTCTTATTAAATTCAACAACAATTGTTTTATTATTTTAATTCTGTAAGAGGGAGTCTTTTTACCTGTGAATCTTATTGTCTTTTCATACTTTCATTCTTTCATAATTTCATTACCTTTTTTCACAAAATTTCTTTGTGTTACCCATTCGCCTTTTCAATATATCAGATATGCTAATATTTATAGAAATTACTATTATAGTAAAAATCGTGAACTTTTAAAAAGTATTATTTGTATATAATATTATCAAAATATTTTTCAGGTTGAAATTAATGTTATACTTATGCATATACTATAATAAATGTAAATATTTATTTTTTTACTGAAAATTCTAAAAAGGTTGGAAGAACTAAATCATTTTTAGCTTTAAAAATAGCAATTATTATTCATTTGTAAAAATAATAGTTGAATATTCATATATTATATGTAGGGTGACCAAACGTCCCGTTTTTAGGTGATCTGTCTATGCGTCCCGAAAATGTCTTCGGGACAGCCTATTGTCCCGTTTTTTAAACATTTTTTTCAAAAGTTTTCAATTTGGTTCTAAAAATAAGTTGACCTGTGGCCAGGTCCGAACCGACCGACGGTTTGAAGTAAATTAATTTCCAGCTACAGAAACAATATCAAATAATTTTAATATATCTATTAATGTAATAAAAAACCGATATGGATATAACATAAACATTTTTAATTTTATTTTATTTATAATATATATGCAAGACCAGGCTGTGACGTCATGAATGGCTGGATGACGTCATATAATTTTAAATCAAGAAAAAACTAATAAATATGAATTTTCTCAAGGATAAAACCAATACAAAGTGCATGATTCGTGGTGATATATAAAAAAATCTCCTCATGTGAAATTTGGTGTGAAAATAACCCTTCCCTTCCTATCGTCGATCGCTAATACTACCACTTCCGGTTTCCGGATTTGCACCAAAAGTTGATCAATTCATCCCACTGATGCATTAAGTAAATATACCAAATTTCATTAAAATCCGTTCAGGACGGACAGACGGACGGACGCACAGACATATTGCTAAAATACTTTTTTCTGTTAAGAAAATACATGATTCGTGGAGATATGTAAAAATCTCCACATGTGAAATTTGGTGTGAAAACAATACTTCCCTTCTATCGTCGGTCGGTAAAAACGCAAAATCTCCCGGATTGGTGTTTTCAAAACATGGTCACCAAATTATATACATAAGTAGGAATTATTATTTTTATAATTTAGGAAAAAAAAACACACATACACAGAGACGAACATCTATAAAAGAACTTAAACTTCTCATCTTTAATACCTGCAAGTATATCTTTACAAATTATATAATATATTTATAATTTTATTTCTTACTGTTTTATCCTTACTTATTTCGAAAATGATAATATATTTATTAATTATATCTATAGTTTACAAATTAAACAGATTCTTTTCGCAAGTATAAATCACCAAATATTGAGATCTTTTTATTAATAATTTTTTAACTTTTTAATTTTTTAATAATATTTATTTATTAATATAATTAAGTGACAAAAACTACAGTCCATCCATTAAAGAAATAGGCAAAACTGTAATTATTCTAGAATTAATCTATTCAATCATCCTTAGAAAAACAAATGTTAATAATAATTTTTTTTTTTTTGGAAAGGGAGAAAAGCGATATCCCGCATTGGCCTGGAAAATAAATAGTCTCCCATATAAAGGGTGTCCCAAAATTTACGCAAGATTTGAATTAAATATAAAACACATTTATTTTTCTTTAAATTATTATTTTTTTTAATGAATCATAAAGTACACAGAAAAGGATTATGTATGAAAAAACACAAATGCCCTCTACGGCTGTTCTGGCACACACGCACACATTTGTCAAAATTTTCCATGACCAGTGTGTATAAATGTGGCCCAATTTCAGTAATGCAGCGTTGAATTTCCTCCTTCAACGCACCGGTTGTTTTGGGCTTGTTGAAGAAGACCTTTGATTTCAAATAACCTCATAAAAAGAAATCCAACGGTGTTAAATCTCATGATCTAGGGGGCCAATTCTGATCACCGAAACGAGAGAGAATACGGCCATTCAATAATTGGATTGTTTCACGGGCTGTATGGGATGTGGCACCGTCTTGTTGAAACGACATGTTCTCCACATCAATATCATCCAATTGAGGGAGAAAGAACTCACTTATCATGTCCCGATATCGAGTACCAGATGTTCTTGGGTTTTCACCAACACTGTCACGCACTTCTTTGATATTGACATCTGAACGGCTTGTTTTGGGACTACCAGTTTGTTTATCATCACCAGTAGATCCAGTTTTCGTGAATCTTTCAATTACTCTCTTAACAGTTGACGATGTTAAATGAATATTCCGACCGTATTTTGTACGAAATTTTCGAACTGTAGCCGCCAAACTTTCATTATCTTTGAGATATTCTTCAACAATGAAAATGTTCTGTTTTGTAACGCTCTGTAAGCTGTAAATTTTTTTATTTTTCAGGGTTGCCAACATTTTACTGCACAAATGGCGTCAAATTCAAATCTTGCGTAAATTTTAGGACACCCTTTACTAGTAATTATATCCATGATCTTATATATTAAAAAATATATAAGGGTAGAAAATAAACAAACATTTGAGAATTTAAATAATCTAATGAAAAAATGCTAAATCAATCCCTCGTCATATTTAATTGGCATTTATTTAAATTTATTATGGACAATAATATAAAATCATTTCCCTACAAAAAAAATAGTTTCTTTATCATAAATCAAAAAGAATCGTTCTCGATCTTGTTTTTTTTTTTACTTTTTCTTATTGCTAATACTTTAATGATTGTTTTCATTTTTCTTTTTTCGTTTTTTTTTAATACATTCCATTTATTTTGAAATATTTTCTTTAAGTAGAGACAAAAATGAATCACCAAAGTTTAAAAGTTGACAAAAGTCATAAGAGAAAAAAAATATAAATATTCTTGTTTAATAATTTCACATAATTAATAAATTAAAAGATTAAATTCATTAGATTAAAATTAAATGACATGCAATGAATTAAATTGCATGTTAAATGAGAGTGAGAGAGAAAGAAAAAGAAGAAAAAGTGAGATAGGAAATGGAACAGAGTAAGAGAAAAAGAATAAAAAAAAAAACTATATGAAATTAAAAAATTATTTCTCTCCCCTTTTAAGCAATAGAATTAAAAATAAAATATTCATACACTCTGAAAAATTAGATCTCATCATTTCAAATGAGTTTTTAGTTAAATTTTAATCTTAAATCCAAAAATACTTTTATGAACTCACATGGGATAAAATTATTTTACGTATAATTAACACTAAACATTATCAATTCATTCACCAATAAGAATAATTATTATATTAAGAACAGTCACTTACATCTACAATTCTCAGAACTCATTAAATTATACTAACTAAATTTATATTATATATAATGGGGGAATAAAGAATATTAAAAAGAAAGAAAATATATTTGTGATGAATAATTTGCACAATTTGAAGCATTTTTTTAAATTTAATGTAAAAAATTTGTCTAAAATTAAATATATTTCAATATTTTAAAATCTTAAACTGTTTAAGATTATTATGTTTAAGTTAAACATAATAAATATTATTTTATGCAATAAGAAAAACTAATATAATAATTAATATAAATAAATAATATATATATATATATATATACCTAAAAATTAATAAAAATAAAAAGAGCGGTGATCTTTGCTAATCTATTTTTGATTTTTTCATAAATGAATTTTCATTACTCTGATGGGGGTTGGAGGGATTCTAAAGTACTTTGAACCACTCATATATTTATCCTTTGAAATCAAATTTGATAATATAATAAGTTGACCTGTGGCCAGGCGCAGAACCGACCGACGGTTTGAAATAAATTAATTTCCAGTTACAGAAACAATTTCAAATAATTTTAATGTATCTATTAATGCAATAAAAAACAGATAGGCATATAACATAAATATTTTTAATTTTATTTTATTTATAATATATAAGTAGTAGCTGGCTGTGACGTCATGAAGGGCTGGGTGACGTCATATAATTTTAAATTAAGAAAAAACTAATGAAGATGATTTTCCCGAGGATAAAACCAATACAAAATGCATCATTAGTGGAGATATGTAAAAAATCTCCTCATGTGAAATTTGATGTGAAAATAACCCTTCCCTTCCTATCATCGATCGGTAATTACTATCGTCTGTCTATAAAAATTATCATTAATTATGAATATTTAAAAATTTCGTTGATGAAATATTTTTAGTCATTTTTACTATTTTTATTTTATTATATTATAATCTTATTTTTAAATTTTAATCCAGAACATACCATAATAATAAATAATTTTTAAAAAAATGTTCAAAAGTAAAGTCATTTTTATTCTCTTTTAGAATAAAATAAGATTGTTTCATATAGTGGTATGTATATATTTATGGAGCAATTTATTGATAGATATAATAAAGTCAAAAAATGAACTTTAGAAATTTAGAATTTTCTATATACTTTTCATGACAAAATACTTTTGTAAATCTCTTTGTAAATTTCTTATACCTACGTACATATACCAATACTCTATATCTATTATCTATTATTTTACTAATGTTTAATATTATTTATTTAATAGATTTTAATGCAACTAATAATATTTTATACATGGCTAATTTACTAAAGTGCTTGTACACTAAACCCAGGAATCAGGAAATTATGTTTAAATTAGCTGGAGTGTCTCCACTCGACTATCTCGCAATTTGAATTCGATTAAATAACATAATATATTATATTTAAATTAAATTTAATTAATTATAAATTATAAATAATAAATAATAAATATTAAACCAGCGCATGTTTGGCTTTTTGTTGATGGCACCACGTCACATGTTGGCGCGTGAGATTTGCAGTGTTAAAAATTTAATTCTGGTAATTTCAGCGAATCAATCAAGCTGAAATTCTATATATAGCAGTTTTATACAATTATTAATCATGTGAAAAATTATCAAACATATATCTTTATTTTTACGGTCACTTTAGAGGAAAAAAAATCAAAACGTTGTAGGTAATGACCCTCTTCCGGTTGAGCTACATTTCTCAAAAGTTGATAGAAAACTATGAATTTTGAATAATGTCCATGTACCAAATTTCATCATTCTAGCTCAAACCGTTTTTGCGTAATCTTGCCTACATACATACACACATACACACATACACACAAACACACACACACACACACACACACACACAGACATTTTTCTCAACCTTAGTGAAAATGATTCAGGAACCTTCAAAACGTATAAAAACATCAAAATCTCAACATCGAAAATTTTCGTGATCGCAATACTATCTCTGGCGAGATAGTAAAAATTTCAAATAATGTTAACATTTACAAATCATCTTTCTAATAAAAATGTATTCACTAATAGATACGATGGAATAGCTTAAGTTGCCTTAAAACTCACAATCAGTAGTAATTAAACAAAAGAAAAAAAAATTAAAAGAAATTTTTGATGTACTTATCCTTTTTGTAAAAAGAAAATAAATTTATAATTATTGATGGGGGAGAAAGAAGATAAGATCATAAAAACAAGAGAGAAAAGGGATTTATCTGGAATAAAAATGAGGTGGGTGTAAGGTTTCTGATTGGCCGTGAATTTGACTCTGTAAACGTCTAACGAACACCATTTGTCACAGACAACGGCCTATTATTTTCTAACAGTTCGCAGCTTGATTTATATATATATATTTGTTAAGAGCGGAACAACTGTAGAGGGATGAAGGCAGGGGTGTTTTAGCGGTCCAATTCAAATGGGAGTAGGCACTAGGCGCAAACAGGAACTTGGAGCATGTTTTTAAGAAGCTAGGGCTGGATTTGAAAGGGATCCAGTCAGACAAACAACCAGAATAGATAGGTTAAGGAGAAGGGAAGAGAGAGGATTTAAGGATCAATTGCTTCTCTGACTAGGGGCTTTTTAGATAGATGACTAAGATAGTTATGGATACAATTAAACACAAAATAAACCAGCTGGATTAAACTGAGAAATAGTTTGGATAATGATTCAAGTCTCCAAATCACTAAATGAAATATATATCCATCCATCCTCGCCCCACACTCTTCCCTAAAAATGTTTATTTTTATTTGTTTGGTATTTTTTCATTAATGGATACACATAAAGCAACTGACGTCACTAGAATGGGACAGGAGCATAGAACGGTCGGATAACAAAATAAAAATTTTTTTGAAAAATAAAGGGGTAAATGTAAACTTCAACAGTTTTAATTTTTTTGAGTGAGTTTAAATTAATTATTTTTGAAATGATTTTTATGTAAACTTGACGTGGGGGGTGATAATCTGGGGAAAAAAAGGGAGGGAGGTGACATCATAGCTATCATCACTGGGTTATATCAATCCTAGTGACGTCACTGCATAAACTATTAATTTCCATATATATATATATACATTTGGTTGTTTCTTCTCATGGTACATACTTCCATGATTTACTCTAGCATTTATAAAACTCATTATAGTATAAATAACTAACAAATGGTGGCTGTATGTGGTTTATTGAACAGTCATTTCACTTTGAAAATAACTAAATTTAAACAATTTAATTTTCAATAAAACTCTTTTTATGTGAACATAAGATGGATGATATATTTCAAATGAATTAGTTTTTAAACAATTCCCCAGAAATCAAACATTGGCATTTAAAGTTTCTTTATTTATTTAACTATCGTAATTTTTCTATCTTCAAAATACATGAATGGTGTTAACCAGAATATAATTTACAATAACCTATTAAATAAGACATATTTATTTTAGTATTAAAAACTTATTGAGTGTCTTTTTAATTTATATAAAAAATACTTAATTAACAAAATATAATAAATATATAATAATTTATAGATATTATATAAACTAAATTTAAAATGAAATGTAGTAAAAATAATCTCTATTAAATACACTTAGTGAAGTTTCAAGTTAATTGATAAAAATTTACTTTAAGTGCATTTCGGTTGTTATACCATTTGCCAGAATATTTATTTTTTCAATTTAAGTTTTCTGATCATGGTGTAACAACTGAAATGCACTTAAAACAAATATATACCAATTAATTTGAAACTCTACCGAGTGTTTTTAATAAAGAATTATTCTTGTTAAATTTTGAATTTTTAAATTTAATTTTTGTGTTTATATAATATTTATAAATTATTATGTATTTATTATAGTGTTAATATAATTAATAATTTAATTTAATTAATGATATATTTTCAAACGAGTGCTTACGGTTAAAACTATTAAGCGTAATTTAAAAAAAAATCAAATTCAAAATATTCAAGAATAATTTTGATTCAAATATCATGATTAACCTCTGTCTAATATATACTACATGGGCTGAAAAGTCCCGGGATTTTTCAATAGGTGACGCCATTAGAAAATGAACATGACTCATTTCGAGAGGCTCATCTGTCACTAGATTATGTATGAAGTATCATGACATTTCGTCCATTCGTTTACAAGCTACAGTCGTTTGAGTGACGCTACTTTTGCCTTCATAAGAAAAATGGAAAAATAGGAATATCGCGTCTTGATTAAACATTGTTCTCGAAGGAGCAGATGTGGGATAACAGTCCTGTGTGTGTGCAACACTACAATGATTGTTCACAAGTTTTTCTCATTAAAAAACAATGTTTAATCAAGACGCGATATTCGTGTTTTTCCATTTTTCTTATGAAGGCGAAAGTAGTGTCACTCAAACGACTGTAGCTGGTAAACGAATGGACGAAATGTCATGATACTTCATACATAAACTAGTGACAGATGATCCTCTCGAAATGAGTCATGTTCATTTTCTAGTGACGTCATCTATTGAAAAATCCTGGACTTTTTAGCCCATGTAATATATATATATATATATATATATATATAGTTACAAAATAGTGATTTATTTTATCAAAGTTGAACTATCACAGTTATAAACTAGTTAATTATTACTAGTAATTTAAACATTATTATATTAACATTAATCAAATAATTAAATAAAATTAGTTATAATTAAATTATAACGAACTATAATAATTATTTAATTAAAATTACGTTACTTTTATATTAGTTTTTTTTTTAAATTCTAATTTCATCTTTTATTCATCTATAAAAGAAAGACAAATGTGGTAAAAAGTTTCGTTTTTATGATAAAAAAAAAGTCTAAACCCATTATATGTGTGTATGTATATGTATAAAATATATAAATTGAGAACTAATATATTAAAGGTATATAATACTTTTAACTTTTATGCAAATTTTACTCAAATAATATAGTCTATTCATTCTTTAGTAATTTATAAATGACATTTCTTTTTTTTTTATTCTTTTGTAAATTAGAATAATTTTACGAGTTTTCAATTCCAATGTTTAACATTTTTCTATAGTATTAATTTTTAATTTGTTCTTATTTTACTATTTTAATAAAATTCGGAATGATATACATATTTTATTTTCATCTCTTGTAGGTAAGTAGGTAGGCAGGTAGGAAGGTAGTGGTAGTGAGTGATAGAAATGGCGTTTTTTTTTATCAATATTAAATGTAAAATCTGAGCATATTGTATGGGATTTCTATTTATTTCTCTATTCAAATTTGACTTATACCATATCATATAGCAATCAAATATATAATACGAAAAAAATTTTCCTTTCAACGATTGAACCAATTGGAAATGCATTTCGAATGAGGCTCTTGTCGATTCATTTCCTCAATGGAAAGGTCTGTCTGTGTCTCGGCCTGTCTGGGTCAATAGAGAAATAAAACAGCCACGAAACCGGAGTGAATGCGAATGTGGTTTGAAGGGTTGAACGAAACGGAAGAAGATGAAGAAGAGAAGAAAAAGACGCTTAGAGAAAGAGAGAAAGAGGAGTAACAAGAAGACAGAAGTGGTGGCAATATCGATTGCCAATGCGACTGCCTCTGACGACCGACGTCTCTGTCTTAGTACACCTACATTCATTAACGAACGTCAAGCAATTTACTAGCGCTCTCAACATGCCTATTACCTACACGGGTTACATTTTGATTTTTATCAAATATTTCCAATTAGTTAAGAACCTCGCTTTTTCCAACCACCTTCATAATAAATAAATTATAATGTTTATATGGAATGAAGAAAATTGAATTTTTATCTAATATTCTTTAATAGAGAGAAACTAAACTACACAAATAACCAATATTTCAATAAAAATAATTTACTTAAATTTCATACAAAATAATATGTTGTATTTATTAATGTAATTTTTTCTTTCGTATCTCAATCAGATAGCTTTTTTTATAATTTTTAAAAGATAATAGAATAAATATAAGTCTTTCTTAAGGTGTGGCATGAATTTGCCATAAATATAGTTATGGTGTATGATATTCCACTGAAATATAATTATTTTATTAGTAGACACCATTTGATATAAAGAAGAGAAATAAAATATATATTTTGCAAAATTTAAAACAAATCGAATGATCAATAAAAGAAAAATCTATTTGAATCTATTTTATTTGAAAACAAAATTCGAATGTAAATATTGTAAAATATGTAAAAAATTAATATTGTTACAATAGTTAAACCCGTTGCAAACGGTGTTTGCAATTTATCGTTGTTTGCAACAATTAATTAAATAGTTCTTTGAAAACAATATTTTTCCCGTATATTTAATGATCAGTTTTTAGTAATCTACCTTGAGCGGAGTTTTCTTTAATTTTTGTTTTGATGTTGTTCTGGTCGTGGATATTAAAAAATTAAAAAAACGATTTCTTTTGTCGATAAGTTCATGTTTAATATTGACATTTGTTGGTTGCGCTAATCTTTAGGTTATCTCCTGTGTATATATATAAATATATAATGTAAATTAAATATTTAAATAAAAATCAAATAATTTAATGTTTAATTAAATTAATTAAATATTTTATTTTAATAATTATAATTATATATTATTTATTTTATAACAAATAAAACTTATATATAATATAATAATATAATAGTTTATATTAATACATAATATTGAAAAATAAAAATTATCGATAAATATATTTATAAGAACTAATTTATCAACAAATTCAAACACCAAGAAGAAATTGGATTAAAAGAATGAAATATAGGCATATAAATACAATACGAAATCTAGTATTCAATTAACATTTTTTTAAAACACATAAAAATCGAATTACCATTTATAGAATTTTTTTTTTTTTGAAAGAACAGAGACGCCACCTAGTATGTCTTTGGGGGCAACTTATGAGGTTAGGTGAAAATAAGTGATACATACATTATGGTTTTATATATTGTTACATAATTCACATATATTTAAAATAAAATACTATTTAAGGGAAAAAGGAATTGAATCCATAAAAGAGGAAATATAAAATAAATTATTATTTTATTATTTTTATAATAAAAGAATTATCTGTAGTCAAACGTGTAGTAAAATATTTAGACAAATACAATATAAAATACTAGTATATATAACATAATATTAATTACATATGTACTCTGTACTTGTATTTAATTTATCGAGATTAATTGTTTAAACACCTAAATAATAGTAATAATAATAAAAAGGATTTATATCCACCTGTAGTTAACTAAATGAAGAGCTAGTCTATACCATAGTAGAGCTTTCTCTCTGAGCCACATTTGCCTACCTTTGCTATAAACTATAAATATTCTTTTAATTAGAAAGGTGTCGGGAAAAGCCTAGAAGCCTACAAGTTAAAACACCATTAAAAATATAATAAATAATAAATAAAAGATATTTGTTTTACAATTATTAATGATAATTTTTTTTTAATTCTAAAAAAATATTTATTAGCTAATTTATTTATTTTATTAGTATTGTATTATTTTATTTAAATACATAAAAATATATAAATTAATTAATATTCATCATAATTATTGTATAATGATCATAATATCTATATTCATAATTTATTTTACTTATTATTATAAATCCATAGCTTTTTGTACTTAGAGGATCCTTCATATTTTATTTAAATCAGTAATAATGCAAACGAAGAGAGATTAAGGATGTCTAAAATAAGGAAGAGAAGGGGATGTAATGGCCGAAGCTCGGATCAAGCTGAAATTATTCGAAAGTGGTCTGGGATCTCCATGTCCCACTGTAGTTTTCCGTGCAGTAAAAACTTTACATAAGGTTCATCTTGCTTGAAGTTTGCTGAGCGTCCTGGTATTTAGGGGGTTTTACGATTCCTATATAAAATAATAACTTAAAAAAATTAAAGTTAATTCTATTAAAGAATTAAAAATTATCAAATAATTTTTACTATCTCGCCAGAGATAGTATTGCGATCACGAAAATTTTTGATGTTGAGATTTTGATGTTTTTATATGTTTTGAAGGTTCCTGAGTCATTTTCACTAAGGTTGAGAAAAATGTCTGTGTGTGTGTGTGTATGTAGACAAGATTACACAAAAACGAGCTAGAATAATGAAATTTGGTATAGGGGCATTATTCAAAATTCGTAGTTTTCTATCAACTTTTGAGAAATAGGTTTGATATAGGTTTGATAGTTTTTCACATGATTTTAAAAATTGTATAAAACTGCTATTTATAGAAATTCAGCTTGATTAATTTTTTAACACTGCAAATCACGCGCCAAAACGTGACGAGGTGCCATCAACAAAAAGCCAAACACGCGCTGGTTTAATAAATATTATTTATTGTTTTAATTTATAATTTAATTAATTTAATTCAATTTAAATATAATCTATGTTTTTTAATCAAATTCAAATTTGCGAGATAGCCTAGTGGAGACACTCCAGCTTATTATGTTTCGTGGAGGTTCGAGTCCAAGGCATATAAAGTTTCTAAGCCAACTCTCTTCCAACTGCAGCCATTGCAAGACAACTATATCCTTCTTAAATCTTATACAAAATATTTTTTTTTACCCCGAATAAAACTAAAATTAATGAATTCAATTTAATTTATAAATTAATATTAACTAAAAGTTTAAAAAAATTGTATTTGAACTTGAGTAAATTTGTACTAGAGAATTCCAGAGTGACCTAATACTTGATAGAAATTGATAAAATACTTTTGTTAGAAATATTTATAAAAAAAGATTTGTTTCAAATAAATTTTTTACAAATATGAAAATATTATAATAATTTTTTTCACTGTTATTCTTAAAAAAGTAATTCAATCTTTTTTTATCAGAATATTCACGATTATCGTTTAAATTTAAAACCCAGGCTTTAGCTTAATATTTTTCATATTTTCAAATAAACAACTTTCTTTTTGTATTTTTTAAAATATGTAATATTGATTCACCTTTTAACCAGAATGATAAAAAAAAAATGTTTGGTTTTACATTTTTATAGAAACATTCATTGAAATTACAAAAGTTCCCCTACCTTAAATAAATATAATAGATTTTCTATGCGATTTTTATCAAGAAGCACGGGAACTAAAACACCTGATATCATATCTTATTGTTTTCTTTTTTATTCTATTCTATATATTTTTATAATGTGAAAACTTTTAGAAAAGACAAAGCTTAATTAATTTGCATATCATATGGAAATATATGGAAATCAATAGGACACATTTATAACAGTTATATAATAGCAAGATTATATTGTTTTATTATAAGTATATATATATATATATATTGTTTCTTTCCAGTCGATTAGCGTGACGTTATAAGATTTAGTTGCTTTTTCTCTGCCACTTATAACAAGTGTCAGACTGTCGAGGGAGAAAATTGAGAGGGGAAGAAAAACGAAAAATATTCGTTAACATCGGTTGAACATCTTTGGATGACATCATAGCTCATTATTTGAGAAAAAAGAAATATCTCATTATTCAACAACACAATCATCATTTATTTTATGGATTAATCAGCTAGATTTTTGGGAGGGATGTAATTCAAGAAAGAAAATGACCCATGTGAGAGGGGATTGATTAAGTTAAAAAAAAAATAGATGTGTTATTTTAATGAAAACTTTTAGACTGGTCAATAAATTTTATTATAATTTTATTATTATAAAATTTCATCTTGAGATTTAAGATAAGTCCAATAGCCCATTTGGTAGGTAGGTTTAGAATCTCTTAAAAGAAAGATATTTACAAATTTTCGTGAATTTATGTACTTTTAAAGGTGCCACATGGTGAGAGGTTAGCGTCGCTGTTTCAGATTCTCGTGGTCTCGGGTTCAAGTCCCGGGCCTGGCAAGGGAATTTCTCTAGATGGGGTCTATGGGACGCAGTCGACCCAGCCTCCGGGATCAACATTGGGAAGCTACTTGATAAAAAGTAGCGCCTTCGATCAAGAAAATCGAGGTAAAGGTTGATAGGACCCGTTCTACTCATCATAGGACATCTCATCATTAATATAACCGACTTGATATGCGTTGTCCTTGCGTAGGACTTACAAAAGTAGGAGGTTTTTTATGTACTTTTATTATTTTTTTTTTTAATTTTGAATATTTATATAAATTTAACATGATTTTTTTTATGTTTAAAAACCAAAACTACATAAGAATTTCTAGAATTTTTTTTTTAAATAATTGTTTTTACATACTTCAATGATTATTTTATTTTTTTTCTTTCTGAAAATCTTTCAATTTTATTGATTTTGTTTCAATGAAATTTGTTCTTGTATTGTTTTCCTTAAAAAGTATTTGAGAATGTGGTTAAAAATTTAAATAACTCATTTATAAAAGGAGATAACACTTTGTAATTCGGTGATGAAGATTGATCATGATAAATTAAGTTGGGTAGAATTCTGTTTGCCTTTGAGATCCAATGTAACTCATAACTCATGTCGGATAAATTGAAAAGGATATTAGATATATTAGAGAAGTGTGACATAGATTCTATTTCTATACAAAAAAAAAATAATAATAATAAAAATCATAATAAAAATTGAAATTAAATAAATAAATAAATATATCTTTGGCAATACATAACAAAAGAATTATTGTTGTTGTTTTGTTTTGAATCAAGAGGGCGGGCATAGAAGGGGTTGTTGAATCAAAAAAATACTTTTTAAGAGTAAAATGAATATAAAAAAATAATTAAAAATATATTGCTAGGGAAGAGTTGATGCCTACCAAATCTCTCATGCAGAAAGATAATAAACTAGCTCTAGCTCTTTATTTAATTAACAATTTTTTTTTTTTTTTTTTTGTGAACAATTCAATATTCGTAATGAAGAAACTTATCCAATATTTTTATTTATCTTTCTCTATTAAATAAAGATTAATGAATGGTCTCTTGTTCGAAATATTATCATTTCTTTCCATCTTTAAAGTCATAAGGGCATAAATCATTTTTGATTAATTTGCTTTTTGATTGTGAAAACGTTGTCACGAAAAATATCATATAATTAAATAAAAACAATCATATTATTCAATATATATATATATATTAAAGAATATAAATCATATATAGTTTTTTTTTGTTATATTTATCAATTAATTTACTATGCCTTTGAAATCTTAAAAGATCAAAAAATACAATTAATAGCCTCTATATATTAAGATTGTAACATAATATATATATATATATATATATATATATATAATAGTAAGATCATTATTAAAATATTAATGTAACTTTCTCTTTAGATTTAATAAAGAACTTCCTAAAAAATAATTTTGTACGTATTTGGATTCTACAAACGAAAATCACTGTTATACTTCATGACATAGAATAGAATAAGACATACTATACCAACTGTACAAGAGTCAGAAAACTACAAAGATCAAAGGATGATAGGAATTACTGAATGTAAAATTCGGTAAAAGAGCAAAGAAAGGAAAAAGTTAAAAAAAAGAAAAAGAACAAAAAATTTCGTATTTTAAAATAAGCTGGACTATAATTTGAATTGGATTAAATAACATATATTATATTTAAATTAAATTTTATTAATTATAAATTATAAATTAAAATTAAATAATATTTATTAAACCAGCACATGTGGATGGCACTACGTCACGTGTTGGCGCCTGAGATTTGCAGTGTTAAAAAATTAATTCCGGTACTTTCAGCGATTCAATCAAGCTGAAATTCAATATATAGCAGTTTTATACAATTATTAATTATGTGAAAAATTATCAAACATATATCTTTATTTTTACGGTCACTTAGAGGAAAAAAAATCAAAACGTTGTAAGTTCGTTCCGGTTGAGCTACATTTCTCAAAAGTTGATAGAAAACTACGAATTTTGAATAATGCCCGTATACCAAATTTCATTATTCTAGCCCAAACCGTTTTTTGCGTAATCTTGCATACATATACACACACACACATACATTTTTCTCAACCTTAGTGAAAATGTCTCATGGACCTTCAAAACGTATAAAAACTTCAAAATCTCGACATCGAAAATTTTCATGATCACAATACTCTGGCGAGATAGTAAAAAGATTAATAATGTAAATATGGCGAATACCAAACTCCTTCCTAACATAAATAAGAAATAAATATTGCAAAGAAATAAAAATGATTAAATATTACACGATAAAGAAGGGAATTTATATTTATTTTTAAAATTCTTGTTAATAGATTATAATAAGTTAATTGTTTCGTAATTTATTATAGGATACATGGTACATAAAACTAGGAAACTATATTAAAATTTGTGGAATCTCTATTATTAAATTAAAATTTTATTGAAATGCATAGTTATAAATGTATATATAACTTTTCAAATATAGTTTTATAGATAGAAATTAATTTCAAAAGAGATATAATATCTATATATATTTTGTAATTAAGAGTCGAAGAAATATTATATCTGCTACCATTTAACAAACAACTGATTATAATATTAAAAGGGCTACGATTCTAAGGAGAGGGAGAATTTGATCTGGGATGTTAAAGTTGGGATATGAAATTTATTTTTATCTCTAATGAAAGGTAACCAACTTAAATGAAATTGTGATATATATAAAACTAAATTGGGTATATATATATATCACAATTTAGTTATATATATATATATATATATATATATATACTCGAGGTCTGTTCAAAAGAAAAGGTGAATTTTGTATTTTTGCGGACTGTAAGTTTGATTATCGAATTTTTTTTTTTGTTATGTTGGTACACATATGTTTCTTATATGTTGTTTTTGACAACTGAAAAGGTTGGTCACGTTTTTGAGTGTTCTTCGATTTTTTACTTAAAAAAATGGATCAAAGAATCTAATAAATTTTGCGTTAAAAATAAAATAAAGTGTTCCAACGCACTTAAAATGTTGACTGTCGCATTTGGCGGCTCTACTTTGTCTCAAAAAATGTTTATAGGTGGTACAAGCGCTTTATAAGAATGCCAAGTTCGATCAAATGTTAAGGTTTTGCTAACCGTTTTCTTCGATTACCATGGTGAGTTCTTACCAACAAGGAATAGTACAAGGAAGTTGTGCAACGTTTGCTTGAAACAATACGGCTCAAACGATCGGAATTGTGGAAAAACAAATTATTGATTCTGCATCACGATAATGCACCAACTCACACATCATTGCTTGTTCGTAATTTTTAGGCCAAAAACAACACCGTAACCATGCCTCAACCACCGTATTCATCAGATTTGGCTCCCTGCGACTTTTTCTTATTCCCAAAACTGAAGAGACCAATGAAAGAAAAGCGTTTTGCCACAGTGTTTTGACGATTGGAAGAAACGCTGACACACATAAGTGCATTATATCTAAGGAGAATTACTTTGTAGGGGACAAAATATAGAAATTGTGATGAATAAAAAAATACTTTAAGAAATAATTCAAAATTCACCTTTTCTTTTGAACATATGTATATATATTATTCTCTGGAGGCGGCAAGGGTTACTAAACTGTCCGCCTCGGCTATTTTATTAGGGCATCGTGAAATTCTATATTAAATATTCTATTATTAATACCATATTTTTATTATATATCAATTAATAAAAATTAAACCTTTTTTATAATTAATCTATCATCCTAAAATAATAAATTTGGTAAAATAAAAATAAAAAATGTTTATGTGAGTATATATATATATATATATATATATATATAACTAAGTTGATAATGGATGTTAAGATGAAAAGGGCTTTAATCAATCACTTAGAGTATCAATGATTGGTTGTAAGATTCAATACCATTAGTGAATTTTTTTTTAACAGGAATAAGATTAAAGATGACGAAAAGTTACTTATCTAAAAGTAGATCCGTCAAAATACAACACAAAAAGACCATGAAAAAAGACGATAAAAACTGTCGAAACAAATTTGAGGGAAAAATAAAATAATGTTATGTTTTTATTTCTCTTCTTTTTTAGTGAATGAGATTTAAAATCTAACAGTACCACTTAAAGGAAAACTAAAGATGGCTGACTAAATAATTTGCTTTTAACCCCCCCCCCCCCTATAAAATGGGGAAAAAGTCTCAAGACTTTTTTAAAAAGTATTTGCTAAAAACTGTTACCCATTTGAAATAATACAAAGTTCCAAGTTGGAACTTATTTGTATTTTTTTAAATCTTATATTTTCTTAGAGTAAAATCTTTTTCTCTTTTTCTTTTACTGATACTTCCACCTCTTCTCCCTTCATCATCCTATTCTCTTCACTCTCCTCCCCTCCCCCCCCATCCCCATCCCCTATGTTCATTCTAAAGATGATAACAAGTGAAAAGAAAAAATACAACTTTTTAGTAAGTCCAAGATTTTCTTTTATAAAAAAACTTTTTTAATATGTTTCGAAACCAGAGTTCTTGTTACTTTAGCAGCTATTCCAAATGAAATTTATAAACCCAATCGATTGGCGATCTTTCCAAGTATTTCCAAATTTATATTATTCCGAAACATAACTTTCATTTCTTATTCGAAAAGGTAAACAACATTAAATTCATTCCTAAATAAGATATTGACTTTTTTTTTATTTATGAATCGCCTTTAGACGTTTTATTCATCCGCCTTATTAATATAATATATAAATCAACGTGGAAATTGGTTTTGACTTGTAATATTATTCTAATACGCCTGAAAGCTACAATATTAAATTAAATTTTCTTGTATTGATTCTCAAAATTATTGAAACATACTCACCTTTCTATATAAGTAAAACTATTACTTGTTTTTACTATCTTTAACATTAAACATTAAATTTATATATACAGGGTGCTTCAAAAAATGTATACACACTTTAAACTATTGTAGTTTTCCCGCTCTACGGTAATGATGATTTTTATTTTCAACAAGATGGTGCCCCGCCGCACTATCACAGGGACGTACGATCTTACCTGGATCAAAATTTGTCGGGCCAGTGGATAGGACGCAGGGGGCCAATCGAGTTTCCAGCACGCTCTCCAGACCTTACACCACTGGATTTCTTCTTGTGGGGCACAGTAAAAGATGAGGTGTACAAACGTAAACCACGTAACCTAGACATTCTTTGGAATGAGATTCAAGCAGTGTGTAGAGAAATCTCATTGGACGTTTTGATACGATGTACAGAATCAGTGATGACTCGTACTCAGAATTGTATTGATGCTGCAGGTCACCAATTTGAACAGTATTAACATTTGTTATTTATGTTTCATTTACATTGGACTTTCAGCTTTCTATTTTCCTGAAATTTAACTTTGTAGAACGGTAAATAAATTTTCTATGGAAGTTCAAAGTCTGTATACATTTTTTTGAAACACCCTGTATATAGAAATTAAATCGATTATAGTATTCAATTATTATATTTGAAAATATTATATCATTTTATTTTTATTTTTTCTCTTGTGTGTGTTCCATTCGATTTTGTTATGATTTCTCTTGAAGAATACGTATTATATTTGATTTTTGTAATTATATTCTTTATTTAATTAATTAATTATTTAATAAATGGATTATTAATTTAATTATTATTATTATTATAACAGTTTGCAATGTATTACTCAAATTTAAATTTGATCCTCATTATCTTTTTTCGCCTAATTTTGTTAATTTTTCATATATCATTTATTTAAATTTTTTCTATCCTAGGTACTCTTATGAATAAATTTATTCCACTATCATTTTCTTATATATACATTTTTTTAGATGTTATTGATAATAAGCTGGAGTGTCTTCACTCGACTATCTCGCAAATTTGAATTGGATTAAATAACATAAATTATATTTAAATTAAATTTAAATAATTATAAATTAAAATTAATAAATAATATTTATTAAACCAGCGAGTGTTTGGCACTTTGTTGATGGCATCACGTCACTTGTTGACGCGTGATTTGCTGTATTAAAAAATTAATTCTGGTACTTTCAGCGATTCAATCAAGGTGAAATTCTATATATAGCAGTTGTATACAATTTTTAATCATTTGAAAAACTATCAAACATATATCTTTATTTTTACGGTCACTTTAGAGGAAAAAAAATCAAAACGTGGCAGGTAATGGTCCTTTTCCCGATGAGCTTAATTCCTCAATAGTTAATAGAAAACTACGAATTTTGAATAATGCCCGGGTAGCAAATTTCATAATTCTAGCTAAAATCCTTTTTTCGTAATCTTGTCTACATACATACATACACACACAGACATTTTTCTCAACCTTAGTGAAAATGTCTCAGGGATCTTCAAAGCGTATAATAACATCAAAATCTCGACATCGAAAATTTTCATGATCGCAATACTATCTGGCGAGATAGTAAAAAGCAAAATATTGAAAAAAAAACAGAATGAAAAGAATTATTATCTAATAATATATACATGTATTTTAATTAATCTAATATTATATATATATATATATATATATATGGTATTTAATTTACTAATTATAAATTGGTGCTTATACAAATTAATCTATATAAAATTACAGATTTTATTAAAATCCCTCAATTAGAGATAATCTGATATTTTTTTTTCTCTTCAAACTGCAACATATTCAATCCAACTTTATCAATGATGTTTTCAATTAACATTTTCGAAATATTAATTAAATTTGTATATTTAAATTAATTATGCAAATATTTTTTTTTAAAAAAGTATAAACTTCCTTTTTTTAACGAATTTAAATTTTATAAATAATTTTTCTTTATTTACGATAATAATACCATAAAAACATTTCATATCTTCATTTTACTTAACTTTACTTAATATATTATATAATATGTAAATGTTTATATTATAGAAATATTTTTTTTTTTGCTTGAAAATGAAATTTACTAAGAAAATAATATTTTATTTTGATTTATTTATTCATGCATATATAATCTATTTATGTGGGGTGATTAGTGTGTTGGTGGATGATATTTAATGATAGAAACTTTTCTTTTATGATATCTAAAAGCTTTTGAAATTTAAATAGAAACTATTGAAGTCAATTGCATTAGTTTTGATGAATTGGTTCTAAAACTTTGAATACAACTAAATGAATATACCTACTACTATAGACGGTTAGATGTATGAATTATTATAATACAACATTTAATATAAATATTAAATAGAGAAATCATTTCAGTACAATTTTAAACTTTGAAAAAAACAGTTAAGCAAAATAATAATTTATATTTATACTAGAATAAAGAGAAAAATGACGTTGAAAAGAAAGACAATTATTAATGAATTGTGAAGACATTATTTAGCATATGGCTTTTTTTATTAATTCTATTATAAGATTTAATTTAATCATTTTTTTTTTGAACATTATAGAATTTGTTTTCATTTTCTCTTAATATTCTTTAATAATTCTAAAACTTGAAATTTAATTTTATGCGTTTTTCTTTTTATTATTCAAACGTTGCAAATTAATGTAAAGATAAGAGTGAATTATTGATGTAAACCAGGGGTTGTCAAACTTTTGATCATCGGCCCCTATATAATTTTTCGAAATCTCCATCGACCCCCATAAAGGTAATTTTCAGATAATTAAAATAAAAGTATCTAATAGCCTTAATATTTAATTTTTCAGAATCAATAAGTAAAGTAGCTACAGGTTTTTTACTTCTTTCCACCCGAATAAATAAATATACGTTTACTATATTATTTTCTATAAAGAAAATGATGTTAAGTCAATTATAAAAAATTTTAAAATTTTACATACACAGTTAGGTATGTGTGATTTGCATAGTAATAACTGTTTTTCCCTAGAGTCTCAATCTACCCCCATTTGACCCCTTGGGTCAGATAGTCCCCTACTATTGTTAAATAGACTCCCGGGGGTCTATATAGACCTATTTGTCGACCCCTGGCTTAGAGAAATAAAAAAACAATTTAAATTTTATATCTGTTTCATATTAAATGTGTCATTTCATTATTTTAATAATGTTATCTATAATTTTTTAAGTTATTCTTTTAAAAATTCATTATACGAGGGCAATTCACAAAGTAAGTTACGGTTTGGAATTAAGACAATACTAGTACAGTAATTTTTTTTATTCTATACATTGGAAAGAGCAACTAAAATACTAATTTTCTACATAATCGCTAAAAACGTTGAGACATTTATCGTAGCGATGAACGAACTTCAAAATTCCTTCCTCATAGAAATCCGCCGCCTGACTGTTGAGCCAGTCAATCACGGCCCCGCGGAGTCATCAAAACGCTGCGTTGCAAGCCAGGTCTTCATCTTTAATGACCGAACTTTCCTTCAGTTTTACGCAAATTTCACGCACTTTATTGACCTGGCTTGCAACGCAGCGTTTTGATGACTCCGCGCGGCCGTGATTGACTGGCTCGACACTCAGGCGGCGGATTTCTATGAGGAAGGAAATTCGAAGCTCGTTCATTGCTACGATAAATGTCTCAACTTTTTTGTCGAATATGTAGAAAAATAGTATTTTAGTTGCTCTTTCAAATGTATAGAATAAAAAACATTTTCCTGTACTTTTTTTGTCTTAATTCCAAGAAGTAACCTACTTTGTAAATCCCCTCGTATTTTAATATTAAACTACTTATTTCTTGTTCAAGTTCACTTAGCAATTGTGCAAAGAGAAACAGGCTTTCCTTTTCAAATAACGTCCATAATAATATTAAGTATAGAGCACCTATAATAATAATTTAATAAAATATTTTTTTAGCGGCTTAATTATTTTTGTATCATTAAAATTACACCCGCGACCCCTGATGTAAACCTATTTTGAAATTTAAATTGAAATTTAACATTTTAGTTATTTTAAAATATGAAGAATTTAAAACAAACAAACAAATGTCTAATTAATAATTTCTGCTAAGGAATTTTACCTCTAATCCTCTTCTTACTTCTCTTTTTTTTCAACAATCAATGAAATATATTATTACTTTAATAAACCTAGTTAAAAGTGAAAGGTATTGTGAAAAAAAAGAAAAGTGTAAGTCCGGAGAAGGTATTGACTAAATAAATTAGAACTAGTAAAGAACAAGACAAGATGAGCAAAAAAGTAGATGAAAGACAGGAAGGAAAGGAAAAGCAAAAAAAAAAAAAAAAAAAAAAAAACAAAACAAACTCTTGGCACCTTTTTTCATTTCGAATGGGTTTGGTTAAAAAAGAAAGTAGCTATGTACGAAAATTAATTCCGTTCCTAACAAAGGAGAAGACCAAACTCCAAGAGCAGTTTATATTCAATGGCGTTGTTAATGACTCACGGTTAATGGAATCTCTTTTGGAGTTTCATTACCAAATCTCCTATTAACGATTATATATGTTATATTAAGAGTCAGCTTTTGCAATCATAAGCAAAGAAAGCGCTATCTTTTGGCATGATGCCTATTTAAGACAAAAGCCACTTTTGATAGTAGCAATGATAAATTAAAATTTTAGATAAAAAAAATGTAGATAACTATAGTCGAATATTCATTAGAAATATAACTTTAGTAATCTATTATTAATTTTTTTTTTTATTGAAAAAATAAACATATTATATTTTATTTCGTTTTCAAAATATCGAATAAATTTATAAAAAAAAAATAAAAACATTAGAGTTAACTTGTTGGGTAAAGTTACCATTTTGGAAGGGTGATAATAATGATTTATTATTATAAAATACAATAAAAACACAAATAAATTAAGTATTTGCCTAGATATGTACAATTTTTTAATGTCGAGAAATTTATGTAAGTGTTAAAAAATAATAAAAAAAAAAATCTAAATTGTGGTATTTGGAAGTAGAGTAGGTCAAGTGTGGTTTATAGAGAGATTATAAAGGCTTAACAAAGGACACTTGGACTCCCATTATATCGTATACATATATATATATTGGAGATAATAAGGAAATATTTTTTAATTTGTATGATAAATAAAATTTTACTAAAAATTATTATACAAATTTCAACCAAGAATTCAAATTCTGTCTGAACATAATTTTAATAAAATAAAAAAATCAATTCTCTTTTTTCACTAAAGCAAATCCCCACCCTAATGGGGGACAAATTGGTGAATAAGCGCCGACCCTGATCTATATTTTATAAAGCTCTTGTCCATTCGATTAAATAAAAGAGAAATACTTTTAATAAATTTCCAGGGATTTTTCTTAAATTAATAATTTTATGATGAAGATATATGAATGAAAATTTAAAAGAAAAAATAATAGGGTCATTCAAAAAACTATTATCTTGCATAAATTAAATTTGTATTCTTTAGAAAGATACTTAAAAGTATAAGTTCTCTTTTATTAACAATGAAATATTATTTATAATTTAGCTAATTACTTATTTGATTCAAAACTGTATTATAATTTTTTAGATAATAAAATAAAAGGTCTCTTTATAAGAAATCATATTTTGAAAAAAAAAATTATAAACTATTTCAGGATTTATTAATCATTAATTTATGTATTCTAATATTTTCTATTAATCAAAATAATTTTTTTGTTTAAATCAGTGATTCTCAACCTGTAGGGCGCAACAACATTTTCGACTTTTTTTTCAATATGGTTCTAAAAAATAAAAAAAGGGAAAATATTTTTTGCGATCAGGCTCTTAAATATTTTCGACTTTTTTTCAATATGATTCTAAAAAAAAAATAAAAGGTAAAATGTTTTCATTTTATTGTATGCGGTGGGAAGGGGGGGGGCTCTATGAAAATTATGATTGAAAATTGGACCGTGAATAATAAAAGGTTGAAAAAAACTGGTTTAAATAGTCCTTAAAAGTGTATTAAAACCAATCAATCACAATAAAAAGAAAGTATTTGAAAACATTATTAGAAATCTTGAACCTATCATGGAAGAGATTCGTCATCAATCTCTTCTCAAATTATAGCACAAATTAGAAATGCATTAGTTTTTAGAAACGCTATAAAAAAAAATTCTAATTCATTTGGTTTTTCCCTTTAATCCATTGATTAGTTCTTTAGAAGACGAATGAACGAAAGGGTTTTTGATTGTCAAAAGCATTTCCATTCTATAATAGAAAAAAAAACTTCCAGTGGAATACATGACTAAAATTAGATCGATCCGACATTCCTTTTGCTTTCATTGTATATCTGAATGTGCTGGATAGATATATACCAAAATTTGAATATGAAATTTCAGTTGAACATATTCCGCATCTTCCTTAAACTAATAAGATTTACAATACATCGATTGGTTTGTATTTTTTATCTACAATAATTTCCTATCATTCAATGTATATATTTTTTTTATTACTAAAATATAAATATTTGTAAAATGAAAATAAAAATTTTAATTATTTAAATATTTAATAAGATAATTTTTAATAAAAGAGCAAAATGAACCAAAATAAATTAAAATTCGAGTTTTCTAAAATTCTTACTGTTATACGTTTACTTAAATGACTTTGATATGAGAGCAATAAATGTAGTAGATGATGAACCGAATGCACATGACAATATGAGTACATATCCTATATACATTTGTAAAATTTTATATTAATAAAAATTATTTATTTATAAATATAATAAAATAATTATTATTCAATAATAACATTTACTTATCATAAATACATAAAATCAATTTTACAAGATTAATATATTTTTTTATTTTATTCAATTTGTGCAATTTTTCACATAACTTCATCTTTTCTATTTCTCTTGTTATATTAAATAAATTTATCAAATTAAAATTGCACTAAAAAAAAAAAATAAAATAATATAAATATAAAATTTTTTTATAAAATAACGTTTTTGCAATGGGCTAAAAAGAATAAAATAATTTTTCAATAAGCCTGACAAAGTTTATGGACGAATTGCTTCATATTCAACTAAAAAAGTTGGGCGCTTTTAGTTTTCACTTGATTTCTTTACAATTAACTTCCTTTATAGAGTTATAATTTATTCCACACTAAAACACTTAATTAACAAGTAACACAATTTATTCTAATATAATCAACCATTTTGGATTTGATTAATAATGTGTAAATTTAATAAAAAGTCTTTTAAATTTTGTTACAAGTTTATTACAGTGAAAAATAATAAAAAACTAATTTCTTAGCTCTTAATCTATTAATTTTATTGCATATTTAAAAAATTTGTCAGTTTATGTGTTTAATAAAATTTTTATTATTACAAAAATTTGACTTGATTTTTCATTTGAATAAATAAAACTAAATGCACCCAACGTTTTTCGATGTATATAAAGCAATTCATCCATAAACTTTGTCAGGCTTATAGAAAAATTATTTTATTCTTTTTAGTCCATGAGAAAAATGTTATTTTATAAAATTTTTTTATATTTATATTATTTGTTATTTATAGTCCAATAAAAAAAATAAATCCAAAACTAAATTAAATATTAAATTTGATAATTTAAACCCGTTTTTTTTAAAAATTGAATTTATTAAATATTTAATTTTTTTATCTTTAATGAATGTATATGATTAAATTATATGTATTAACTTGAAAGAAAAAATAATTCTAAATTTATTATGAATGAAATTGATCAAGTTAGTTCTAAGAGAATTCATTAAATAATGAGTTTGTTTCTTAACTTTTTCACTTTTTATGAATTATGTATCACAAATATATCCAATGAATTACTTATATATTTAGAATGCTAAGTATTTATTAGAAATATTTCTTAATCTTGATATTACATTTGTTGGAGTAGTACATTTATATTTTATCTATCAAGTCACATTTTTATGATCACTTTCTCAATATTTATTTTTAGTAGTAATGTCAAAAATTTAGTAGTATTTACCAATCGATTCTTGTTCAAAATATTGCGGCCCATTCGTTTTCTTAATAGTTTCTCACATTAGCTTTTTATTATGAATAATTTCTTATTTTACGAGTCACGTCTTAAGGGACCAATATTTCAAGAGAATTCTTTATTAATGATATTATTATATCATTGGGTAAGTTATAGCCCAACTCCTTAATCATACTTTATTTTAGTGTCATTCACGTTAGTTAAAAAAAAAAAAAAAAAAAAAAATTCAAAGAGATTCAATAACCTCAATAGAAACTTGAACAAATTCAATTCATATTTTATAATAATAATAATAATAATAATAATAATAGATCGAGTATAAATTGAAAAGATATAAATTATCAACATCATCAAAAAAAAATTATGATTTTTTTAATAGACAAATAATATGTATTTATTTTTTTTAATACTTTTTTTTCTCTTTATTATATGACAAAATATTTAAATGAAAATACATTTTATTAACAATGACCAGTCAATTTATAAAATTATAGATAATTGTCACCATTTTCGATTTGGAGTAGGAAGAGTGGGGTAGAGAAGAGTGAATCCGAGATGATGATGAATGCTATCAAAAATCCCCCCCCCCATTAAATTCAACACAATTCATGTAATGAATGGATTTTATCCCGTAATGGAATTCAGCCACCCAATAAAAAGCGATAATAACCCAATAAAAATTGACGATTAGAAAATTTAAGTTCTTTCTTGAAACGAAATCATAGAAGGTGTATTGTCATTTGGAAACTGGACCCTTCCTCGTTACTTTTGCGCCTGGCTATAACATTGAATTATGATCCCTCTGTGCTGGACGCCCACTTTTTCGCCTTCTCTCCCTTCTTCCTGCCTCGATCCAGATTTCTCCCTCCTAGATCCCTAGAGTATATATATATATATATATATGATCTTTTTATGCCATTAACCGGTCATTAACTAGAATTCATTTCCTACCAAAATGCTGGAAAGAATTTAAATGAACAGCAATGAAGCCTCCCCTCCTCCATGGACCCCGTCCTCCACATATATTCTCTTTCATCCTTTTCTGTGTGGCTGGGCGGCTCTCTCTTCTATTCCTGCTGCATCCTCTTTTCCCACTCGACATTAACTCTCAAGCTCCCTTCTAAATGAATCAGTAAACGCCCTTTTCACATCTTTTCCATTATAGCCAGGTGAATATTTGCATGAGTAGGGATTTTTGAGAGATATGCCCTTAACCGGAACTTGCGATAAGTGAAACGAATGGGTCCGTCCTCACAGCACTTCACATTAATTATACAATTTTGACCAGAGTTTTAATAATTTATAATTAATTTTTATTTTTACTTATCTATAAATATATTAAGTATAATTATTTATTATATTAATTATATAATTTATTTTATTATTTATTAATTATAAAATTCAATTAAATGGATTTATAAGTATTAATCTATGATTAATTATATACTTATACTTTTAATTACAATCCGGAAAACCTTGAGCAGTGAGTCAATCAGCTATCATTGTAACTCATGCAATCCAATGAATATTTGAACACAATTGACTCACACGGAAAGAGTATTTCCCCAAATGTCTAATTTAAAGTTTATTTATTATTTAAAAGTTTTTTAGACAAAGAAAAATTCTCTTCCTTTTATTCATTAATAATTTTATTTGAATAATTATAGTTTAAATAAATAATAGATTTATTTTCTCATTTATTTTAAATTATTTATGACATAATATCAGAATTTTCTAATGGTTTTAACATCATCCTTCAGCTCAAACATATAACAAAATTATAATAAAAAGAAAATAAGTTGACCTGTGGCCAGGTCCGAACCGACCGACGGTTTGAAATAAATTAATTTCCAGCTTCAGAAACAATTTCAAATAATTTTAATATATCTATTAATGTAATAGAAAACATAACATAAATATTTTTAATTTTATTTTATTTATAATAGATATGTAAGACTTGGCTGTGACGTCATGAATGGCTGGATGACGTCATATAATTTTAAATCAAGAAAAATCTAATAAATATGATTTTCCCGAGGATAAAACCAATACAAAGTGTATGATTCGTGGTGATATATAAAAAAATCTCCTCATGTGAAATTTGGAGTGAAAATAACCCTTCCCTTCCTATCGTCGATCGCTAATACTACCACTTCCGGTTTCCGGATTTGCACCAAAAGTTGATCAATTCATCCCACTGATGCATTAAGTAAATATACCAAATTTAATCAAAATCGGTTGAGCCGTTCAGGCTGTACACATCTATACGGACGGACAGACGGACGGACGGACAGACATGATGCTAAAAATACTTTTTTCTGTTAAGAAAATGCATGATTCGTGGAGATATGTAAAAATCTCCGCATGTGAAATTTGGTGTGAAAACAATACCTCCCTTACTATCGTCGGTCGGTAAAAAATACAATTAATTGTACTTTGTATAGGATATTTTGAAATAAAATCCATTAATTATTTAAAGGACTGTTATTTTTCAATCAATTTTGATGTAAATATTCATAAAAAATGTTAAATTTAAAATCTTAAAATATTTATAAAATTATATTTTATGGAAAACACTTTTATTGAATATTTTATTATAAAATCTAAGATGTTGAATCAGAGATTGAATTATAATTTTATATCTCTTAAAGGGGGCGATTATTTGACTATACGATTTTGGGGGGCGAAATCATTTTAAACTCTAAAAAAAGGTAAGATGATTTTACGAATAGGCTTTCAAACATTTCCGCTTTTTTTCAATATGGTTTAAAAAAAAAAAAAGTCAGATGATTTTGCGATCACGTTCTGAAACTCGATTTTTCAAAATGGCTCTAAGGACCACCAAGTGTACCTACCTTAGGGATTATCATGCAATATTTATCTGTTAAAATTTATAGGGGGCGAATTATGAAGCCCGCCTTACGAAGTGGGCGTTTGGTCCAAAAAGGTTGAGAAGCACTAGATTAACCTTTGAAAATTGTTGAAAAATCAATTGATTATTTGATTAATAAGAAAAATATTTAAAAAAGCATTACATTATTTCAAAATGAAAAAATTTCTTTTATTTTATTTCTAATATTAATGAAATGATTAATTTATTTATATCTTATAGACGTTAAAGCGGTAAATATATATATTATAGATAAAAAAAAACAAGAGAATTTCGTTATATCGACATTGATATATTGATATAACCCTTATTTTTTTATATTATTTTCTAGTCAAATATTCAAGAATAAAAATTCGAAAAATTGTTTGATCTATGTAAAGAACAGGTAGTTCAATGCTTCGAATCTTGAAAACGTCCCCCGTATCTCATGAATAAGAATGTTCGCATTTGGAATGCAATTGAAAGCTTATTCCAAGAGAAACGCCTTTATGAATGAACGCCATCGTTTTATTACAAATATTTAAAGGGATTTTAAATTAAAATTATTTTCAATAAAATATTTTATTGATCTCTTATACAAAAAAATCATTTTATCAGTTATTAAGTTAATTCAATTTTATTTTATATGTATATACATTTAACTGCAATGAAAATGATGAAAAATAATTTGGAATTTTAATGTTTTTTTTTTATGTGAAACACGAATTTTTCATAAAAAAAATTTTAATTTTAACATATCAAAAACCATTCTTCATATCACAAAAATATATCATTTAGAAAAACAGAAAAGAAGACAAACTTTTACATGAAGTACTTATATGTAGTTTATTGAAAAAAATAGGGTAAAAGCTACTACATAAGGTTTATGGCCCAAGTAATAAAAAAAACTCTTAGGACTCTTGAAAAATGAGCTTCTTAGAGAGGGTAGCAAATAGCAGTAACTTATAAAATTTTCATTTCGAAGAATACTTGGTTTTAATAAAATAATTAAAGAATAAAATAATAAATAAAATATTTAATATTATAATTTATCTTATCTTATCTTATTAAACTAGCAACAGTTATATATATAATTGTACTTGGGATAAATTTTTTTAATTCACACCATAGATAATTTTTATAAAAAAAATCGATCTGTATTGGTTTCAGCCTCGGGAAAAATCATCTTCGTAAGTTTTTTAATTTAAATTTAAATGAAGTCACCAACTACGTCAGCCAGCGCTTCCTTATATACAAAATATATTATAAATAAAAAATTAAAAATGTTATATCCATATCTGTTTTTTATTCCATTAATACATACATTTAAATTATTTGAATTTGTTTCAAAACGTTATTAATTTTTTCTTAATTTAAAATCGGAAATTGAAATGGCGTAATCAACTACGCTAGATAGCGTAAATACAAAATCTATTATATTCAATCAAATTATGAAAAAATATTGTTATATCATTAGGCCATACTTTTCTGTCTTTCACAGCATTAATACATACGTTTAAGGTGTATATGTTTTATGACTATTTTATGTTTTTTAAATTATTTGAACGGTGGCTCGGGGAATCAGTTATTAATATTGCCAGCCAAACCCGATAATAAGGAATATTTTTTTTTAATGACCGAGCGGTGGTTCGGTGAACCAGGTACTTATAATTATAAGAATAGCTACCTTTGTTGTTAAAAAGTAGATGTGGTGGCTATTTAGAAAAAGAAGTTAAGTGATGAAGTTGATTTTTATTCTTCTAGCATAATCCTATTTTTGTAACCCTTAGCAAAGAAAAAATTATATATAAGGTAAGAACTTCTTAATTTCTAAAATTTATAGATAATGTATTGTTGAATTTCAATTTCATATATTAAATACATTTTCTAAAACAGTATCCAAATTGTAATATTTAATGGTAAATCTAAGAAAATGTATTTCGTCATGCTGTCCCAGAGTTAAGTGTTCCATTCCATTTGCTTATTTTAGACAGTGTCTTTGAAATATCCCCACCTAACCAAAAGTCAATTAGAAACGATTTATTTACCTCATCACTAGAAACGTTAAATTTCCTCTGATGAATCTTACCCCCTTTGTAATCATGTCTCTGAAGATTTATTAGACATGGAACACTCGCTATTTATTAGTTTTTGAATTTATGATACATTGGAGAAGATTTTGCAACTAATCTTCGATATTCATTTCGCTTGAAATTAATAATAGAGATCTCTTGGTGAGAAATTGAATATTTTCAATGGAATAAAACGTTCATCAATTTATCAAAGTTCAAAAATAAACGATCATTCAATTTTATTTTCATCTTTTACAAATAATATACGTATAGTAGATGTATTAGAACAAAAAATGAAATTTTATAAAAGTGACTTTTTAATACTTGTATTTATTATTTTAACTAAGTACCTGGAACACCGAGCTATTGCTCGATCCTTTAATCAATATTGATATACAATTCTTTAATTATTTATTACAATTATTAAATGTTACATCATTGCATAAATCTGATTAAAATGAATGGAACGTGGGGTCCTAGATAATAATAAATAATAATATTAATAAATGTTAAATAATATTTTAGTGGAAAAATATTAAAAATTATAAAACTATCTAAAAATTAAATAATAAAAGAACAATGAATAAATAAATATAAATTATTAATTTAATAAAAAATAAACACGAAAATAGATAAAAAAAAATAACATAAAATTAACTAATAAAAATTTATAAGAATTAAGAAAAAATTAAATGACAAAACATTAAAAAATTTAGATTTATTTCTAGTTATGCATATAGCGCGGTTGGATCCCTCGAACTTGAGTCGGCGTACCAGGTCTATACCCCTTGGCAACATATCTGGTCTCAATTATTTTGCAGAAAAAAAATAACAATAACTTACAATTTCCAAGCCGTATTTGTTTTGTTTTTTTTTTTAAAAGATTAATAAATATATTTTATTAAAATAAATATTTTTAATTTTATTTCAAAATTAAATAATAAATTTTAAAATATTTTAAATATAAAAAAAATATTAATACAATATCAATTAAAAAAAAAAAATTGGCAAGAGACCAATTTCAATATGGATGTAATTTGTGACGTCAGCCTTATATAAATTTAAATTAAGAAAAAACTAATGAAGATGATTTTTCTCCAGGTTGAAACCAATACAGATCGATTTGTATTTATAAATATTATCTAAGTATGGTGTGAATTTCGAAAAATCCTTCGAGCGGTTAATTAATAAATTTTTGCTAGCATAATAAGATAAGATAAGATATACTTACATTTTTTTAAATCCATTTTTTTTCATCAATCCAGAAACTTTTGTTTCTTTTTAAAGACAATACCGTTAAAGTTTTAAAATGATGGACACAAACAACCGACCTATATATATATATATATATACCTAGGTAGATATAAATATAAATGTATTAATATTAAATAAATATAATTTAATTAATTTTCAATTAACTTTCTTTATAACTTTTTTGTAATCATTTCGTAAGTAAAAGTTTTTAATAGCTTATTTAAATACACAAATCCTATAAAGATAAAAAAAAACATTCTAAATGAAATTTCTTTTTGTTTAATATACTTATATATATATATATATATATATATATATATATATATATATATATATTATTTCGAAGTTAAAAGCAAAAACGATCTCTGTTTAGATTAGCGAGTCATCTAAAATTGGCCAATTTTATCCAAAGGATCTGGTAGCTACTTCTAACTACAATAAGCCTAAGTAAAATTGGTTATCGATTAGTAGGCGGGTAATAGGAATGTTAAAAGAGAAAAACATCATTGCAACCTCAATAACCATGAAGAAAAAAAAAGTTAGAGTTTTTTTTTAACTCTTTACCAAATCGATTTTTCAGGGCTTTATGGGGTCTTAAACTATATACTCTATTCAGGTGTGATTAGATCTTTAAATTACAGTTATTTATTTTATTTTTTTTCTCCCTCTCTCTCTCATTCTTAATAGAAATATAACTATAATTTTTTATTGTTTCATATTTTTTTATTATTATTTTCTTTTGATTTAATATTTTAATTTCTTTAGAAAAGTTTGTTATTCTTCTTCAAGAATTTTCTTATCAGAATATAATCTTATTTCAATATACCATTAACAAACCATATAAATTATCATAAAAAAAGTTCATTTTCATTGTTTATTGTTTTTCTACCTTAATTATTTAATATAACTAGAATGAGATTATTGAATTTTTTTAGTATATTAGTTAGAATATATAAGAAAGAATATGAGTTGATTGACATTTATATTACATTCTTTTTAGTTGGATATAATCTCTTGTTTTGTACTCAAACACATATATATAATGTTTGTATTAATATTAATAATATTAACAATTATTCATTTCAATTTTAATATATTATACTTGTAAAAGGAATAGTAAATTAATTGGATAGATAAAAATAATATTAGAATAATTTTCATTGGTTTTTTATATAGTTTTGTTTTATTTTTCAATTAAAATTATATGTCTTTAAATTAAATAGTAAAAATTAATCCATTTTGTAGGGTTAGTGGATATAGGGGATGTTAAATATGAGAATATAAACTATACTTTTTTTTCATAAAGCTTTTGTGGTTATTTTGATAATTATTAAGAGAATTTTTATTAAAAGACCACATTATTTGTATAAAATTATTTATTAAATTAAAATAATTGTACAACGTTTCAACTGCTTATTCTGCAGTCGTTTTCAAGTAACCGTACGCTTGCTCCGATTCAAGCGGACTGATGCATGTTGGGACACGTCACCTCTTATATAGGCAGTGATATTGGCGCCAATTTTTGCCGCCAATTCTTAATCTCAACATGAAGTCAGCAGCAATTGTCAAAGCAAGCGTTTACAATCAAGAAGTATGATAGTGCCTTATGTCTCTAAAATGAAGATAGTAAATTATTTCTATAATCAAGATATATACATAAATACACATTAGATTAATTATATTTCATTCAATATGACAAATTTTACTCCAACACTATGTTCCACATCTTATTAAGTCTATATCCATCCTCTTTATTAATATTATTGGGATGATTATTAATTTCTATAGATTCTTTTATTTTTCTTTTCCACCAATTATTTTCAATATGAAGTGTTTCTACATTATCTAAATTTATTTTATGTCCTGTTGTTAAGGCATGTTCTGCAATTGCTGATTGATTTGGATGTTTCAATCTAATGGCTCTCTCATGTTCAGACAGTCTTGTAGAAATCTTTCTACTTGTTTCACCAATGTATACTTTTTTACATTCACAAGTTACCTTATAAACTCCATTATTTTCGTTTTTAATTTTGTCTTTTATATTTGAGGTGAGAGAAGACATTTGTTTATGTGGTTTATATGTTACTCTGATGTTGTGTTTCCTCTGTTTTGACGCTATTACTTTTTTCCATTGAAAATTATAATATACTAAATATTAAAATATACTTAGAATATAAAATAAATAAATATATATTCTTTAATAGTAAAAAGTAAAAAGATTTTTATAAAGTATTTTTTTATAATAATAAATTATACAACACTTAATATGATAAAAACTTCTAATATAGTATAATTTGTATATGCAAGTACGAGGGCAGCTCAATAAGTCCGTGACTTTTTGAATTTCCCGTCTCTTAAATGAAATGTCAACACTGCTCCTATCATTAGGCAACTATTAGCTGACTTCTGTCGAAATTTGAACCAACTGTGTCTTTTAGTTTTTGTTTGACATCCATTAATAAACTACCTCGTGATTTGAGAAGAAAATTGGAAAAAAGTGAATTTTCATGAAAATCCATAAATTGGGATAAATGCTCCCTCCTCTGCCCTATTCTTCAGATAAAAAATTGAAGAAACTTTAGAAGAATTGTATAGAGTTCAATGGAGACTATGTTGAAAAATAAAATAATTTTTCATCCAATAACCTGTGTTTCATTCAAAAAGTCACGTATTTATTGACCTGCCCTCGTATATGAAAAAGATAAATATTTTTTTAGTATAATTATGTATATAAATAAAAACAATTTTATTTATAAATAATTCATTAAATAAAACTTTTAATTTTATTAAACGTTTTAAAAGAAAGAAAGAAAGTTAAAATTTACCATATTGAAATCAACATTGAAATTAAAGGGCTAAAGGGAAAAGGCTATCAATTAAACTTGCAATGAATACCTCCCTGCTTTTGGAAGGTTCACCTGCTCCAAGTTACCAATCTGGTTTAGTTTCAATCGAAACGGATACTCTCGAGTGAATCCTATGAATAGAGTTTTAAAAGAGAAAATAAATCCCTTCTTTAATCCATCGACCCTCGATTCAATTAATTTTAATTTTAATTCAAATAATGAAAATTAATTTTCTAAAATCCTTAATGAAATGATTGATTTATTTATCATTTATATTTTCAATTTTAATTGTTATTTATTTATTAATATTTAGATACTACTATTGCTACTAATAATAATATATGATTTAGTTACTATAGGCAAACTATTTTTGAAAATTGTGAATAAAAATAATAAATAAATAGATAATAAAATTAGATAAATATAGAATATTTAAAAAGTTATATAATGAAAAAATTTGTTATATATATATAGAGTTATTATTGAGAAAATCTCTCTCTCTCTCTCTCTCTCTCTCATTATGGTTATTCAAATTTTTAATCTATTTTTATTTTTTGTGAAGGTTGTATACACATTTGTAAAGTTTTTTTTAAAAATAAGCTGGAGTGTCTCCACTCGACTATCTCGCATTTGAATTGGATTAAATAACATAATATATTAGTACCGGGACCCCGAGCCTCGGCTCGGTACTTAAGTTAAAAAAAATGATTCATTATTATTGGATTTGGCTGGTAATATTAATACCTGGGACACCGAGCTCTCGCTCTACCCTTTAAAAAATATTGATACACAATTCTTTAATTATTTATTACAATTATTAAATGTTACACATTTGCATCAATCTGATTAAAATTAATGAACTTGTGCTCCTCAATAATACATAAATATATAATATATAGGTACATATATTTTTTTTCTATAGTGTTTTTTTGAAAAACTGTTTAGCGCCCCAAGTGGTTATAAAACAAACTAAAGACAAAAAAACGTGCTTTGCAGCTTTTCGGAATTAAAAAAGCAAAATTGGCAGTCGTGGGACTGGCCGACAGAAGTGAAAACTTCTGCGTAAGAAATTTTAAAACAGACGAAATTCGCGCTATTTCACGAGAAAGATGAATTTCATATGCATGTATATATATATAACTTATATATTATTTTAAACATATATTTTAAACAAATTTGTAACTTATATTTATATATATATAAATACACAACTTTGTTTAAAATATTGCAATACGAACTGTTTTATAATTCTTATCTCTAACATAAAATATATATTTATTATGTGAAGTTCATTTCGTATAATTTTGATTATATATGTATATATGAAATGAACTTTACATAATAAATATATATTTATATGTTAGAGATAATTTATAAAACAGTTCTAATGACAATTCAAATTTCGCGCTCTGTTATAAGAAATTTGAAAGCAGATGGTTTCATGGTGTTGGTCACGATCACGCGAGTTCTATACTTTTTCCCCATCCCGCAAAAGTGCTCAACGCCGCTAAAGAAGTTTTCACTTCAAAAATTATTTAATATTTGGAAATATATCTGACTTATAGAAAAAATGAATATTAATTAAAGAAAGAAATAGTTTTTAAAATATCCTGAATAATATGTAACAATTTTCAAGATAGAAATTTATTACAATATTACAATTATTAACTGTTGCATCATTGCATCAATCTGATTAAAATGAATGGAACTTCGGGTACTCAATAATAATAAATAAAATAATATTAATAAATATATTGAATAATATTTTATTGAAAAAATATTAAAACTTATAAAACTATCTAAAACTTTATTAATAAAAGAACAATGAATAAATAAATATAGAATAGTAATTTATTAAAAAGTAAACAATAGATAAAAAGAAAAAAAAAATAACAAAATCATTATTTTCATTTTTAAATAACGATTCACCCGGCGAGTTTCGAACCGACGAAATCCACTCGTTAAAACATCAGTCCAACCGCTGGACTATATGTATTTAGATAAAAAATAGTCATTTTTTTACTGTCTTAGCAGGCAGTATTAAAAATTTTGACGTTTTCCATATATAATTTTCAATTAAGAAATTAATAATGAAGCTGTATGTTTCAAGAGATATCATCAATAAAACTTAATTTTTCTTTATAAATACTATATCTAGTGTGAATTTGAAAAAAATCGTTAGAGCGGTTTTTGAGAACCAATATATATAGATAAATACATATATACAATTTTAGCTAGCATAATAAGATAAGATATTTAAATTTAATTTAATTAATTAAATTATAAATTAAAATTAATAAATAATATTTATTAAACCAGCGCATGTTTGGCTCTTTGTTGGTGGCACCACATCACGTGCTGGCGCGTGATTTGCAGTGTTAAAAAATTAATTCCGGTACTTTCAGCGATTCAATCAAGCTGAAATTCTATATATAGCAGTTTTATACAATTTTTAATCATTTGAAAAACTATCAAACATATATCTTTAATTTTACGGGCAGTTTAGAGGAAAAAAAATGAAAACGTGGCAGGTACTGGTCCTTTTCCCGATGAGCTTAATTTCTCAATAGTTAATAGAAAACTACGAATTTTGAATAATGCCCGGGTAGCAAATTTCATGATTCTAGCTCAAACCGTTTTTGCGTAATCTTATCTACACAAATTAACACACACACACAACAAGACATTTTTCTCAACCTTAGTGAAAATGATTCAGGAACCTTCAAAACGTAAAAAAACATCAAAATCTCAACATCGAAAATTTCCGTACTCGCAATGCTATCTTTCGAGATACATTTTTTGGATTCATGAGATATATTAAAACATGCATTGACATTGAAATTTCAAATTCATATATTCTATCTATTTATAAATATATGAATTTGGTATAGAATTCATTAAAAGAAAAAAAGAGTAGTAATTGATCTGGTTAAAACAAATTTTCTATATATTTAATTTTTCAAAAAGTATTTCAAAAAATTTTTATATAAAAAAATGTTCATTTGAATATTTAAAAGATTCATAATATATTTCTTTAAAAGAAAATTCATATAAAAAAAAATAATCATGTTTATTTGAGAGAAATATATTTTCTTACAACTCAAAGCTTTGAATAAAAAATGAAAATAAATTAAAATTAAAACAAAAAAAAAATAAAATAAAATAATAATCTCATGGACTTGGAACATAAAAGTAGGCTGAATTAATTTGTAAATTCATTTTATTTTATTATCTTCGCTCTAATGAATTTTTCAATAAATAAATAAATAAATAATGAACAAATTATCATATTAAAATATACATTAGCCAGATATGAGATTATTTTTATTGTTTATTTAATAAAATTATTAATATTGCTATAAAGCCTTTTTACTTCCTAAAGTCATGTCATTTCATTTACTTTTAAAGATTTTAACAAAAGAATTATTTCTTGTGTATTCATCTTTAAAATATCTTTCTCTCTTCAATGTAATTATCCTTTCATTAAAAATCATTTTAATGGAAAAACAATAAAATTAGAGTATAAATTCATTTGGCGTTTTGTGGAGAGTGTTCTTCTTATTTAGAATTCATAATATACGGAAGGAAAAAATGAGCAAAAAAAATATCTTACTCATCTAGAATTGTATACATGGATAATAATTTTTTTTTTTTTTTAAAAAAAAAGAAAAGAAATAAGGCAAAAAAGAAGACAAGGGGTGGAAGTAGTAGGAATAATGGGTGTGCGGGTGGCCTGAGGATCGTTTAAGCTCACACAAAGACAACGGCAATCCAACAAAAAGAAAAGATAATATCCTCATTAATATTCTTCTCTTGGCTCAGGTTATAAAAATTACAAAAGCAACTCATTCTCTTCAAATATATCTATATATGTTTCTATAGCTTTGTCTTTTAACCATATTACGTAAAAAATTACAACATTAACATGATTAAGAAGTTAAATACAACGACATTAATCTTTTAGTAGAGAAAAAGATAATTTTTATTCAGAATCGTAGCATCTTGAAACGATATTAGATGAATAAAGAGAGATGTGAAGGATTTAGGAGGTGAATATGATTCAGGATAATGACGGTTGGAGGAATGTGGTTGCTGGTGTTAACAACTTTCGAGTTTACTAAAACCACTCCACTGAAATAGATAGAACGTAGAATAATATCCATCTCATTGAGAAAACATAAGCATAAAAGTTCATTATGTTAAACTTAATCATTTGATTAAATTTCCACTTAAAAGGTACTTAATGATTAATTCAAAATATTTATATATAAGCTAATATATTATTATAAGGCGCCACAGGGTGAGAGGTAGCGTTGCTGCCTAACGTTCTCGTAGTCCAGGGTTCAAGTCCCAGGCCTGACAAGGGAATTTCTCTAGCTGGGGTGGGACGGAGTAAACTCAATCTCCGGGATCAGATTGGGAAGATACTTGATAAAAAGTAGCGCCTCCGATCAAGAAAATCAAGATAAAGGTTGATAGGACCTGTTCTACTGATCATAGAACACCTAATTAATATAATCAACTTGATAGGCTTTGACAAAAGTCAGAGGATTATTGTTATTAGTATATTAATATTATTAGATTAGCAAATAAATATTATTTTATTTTAAAAATTTTATGATATATATAAAATTTATAGTATTTAATTAATTTGCTTCAAATCGTTTATAAAAATTATAGAGATAATTTTTATTGTTATATTTCATAGATTATTAAATGATTTTTTTTTAATTTTTTTTAAAAAAAAAGAAAAATTAATTTTGTTACTCAAAGGATATTGTGTTTAAAAAGTTTTTGAGGTGGTAGCTTTGCGTGACATTATTTCTTTACCTTACCTTAAGAGATATATATTATCTTTTTCTTTTCATTCTTGAGAAAAGCTTTATCAGCTGAAACTAAATGATATATGAAATGGCTATAATTCAATAGGGATGATGGATGATTGACCTCAAATATCTTTTTCTTTAGTTTTTCGATATTGATATCATCCAACCATTCAAATGCCATTCTATTTCCTGATCAATTCCATATTGAAATAACAAATTCATATTAAAAGTATTAAAAGTAAATAAAAAAAATTATATGAAAATAACAAAGAAAAAGATAATACTACTTAAATTTGAAAAGATCTTTAATCATTGATTAAAGAATAATAAATTTAGCATAAATGTATTTAAATATATTCTGATAATATATTTTTTAAATGTTACTTGATTTCTGATTAATCTTATAAATCCATTATACATGTACAAATTTTAAAAAAGTGATAAATTTAAAATTTTATTAAATAATAATTTTGTAATCAAAGAATAAATCCAGTCAAGTAAGGTCAGTCAGATCAATAAGGTTTCCATTTCATTTAAAAATTAATTATTTAAGAAAATTACAAGTAATTAATTTTTTAATATAGTTTGATTGAGTGATGATTGATAGATATAGATTCTATTGAAGGGATAATTAAAATTAAAACAAAATTTTTAAACTTTATTTTCTAAACTAATTTTTAGTTTTGATTTTACCATGAAAATTCTTAAATATTTCTTGTAAAATAACTTCTCTTCAAAAAATATTTATCCTCTATTTATATTCTCGAATCTAAACTAATAAATTATCTCATCTAAAGTATTTATATTTAAATTTATTAAAAAATTATACTATATAATATAAATTATATTAATAATGATAAGATAAAATAATTTATGTTCTTTTTAATATAAATTTAACAATATAATTTTTTAAAACATTAGAGGATTGGGGAGAAGAGGTACAGTGACGGAAAAAAAGTATTCACCAGGATGGCGTTGTTGTCGTGCAATGGCAATGCGCCTTTTCAACTGGTTGATTGACTGACAACAGCGCCTCCCTGTCGTTTACATTTCTACTATCTCGCCAGAAAATTTTCGATATCGAGATTTTGATGTTTTTATACGTTTTGAAGGTTCTTGAATCATTTTCACTAAGATGAGAAAAATGTCTCTCTCTTTGTGTGTGTGTGTGTTCATGTGTGTATGTAGACAAGATTATGCAAATACGGTTTGAGCTAGAATCATGAAATTTGGTATACGGACATTATTCAAAATTCGTAGTTTTCTGTCAACTTTTGAGAAATGTATATCATCCGGAAGAGGGTCATTACCTACAACGTTTTGATTTTTTTTCCTCTAAAGTGACCGTAAAAATATAGATATATGTTTGATAGTTTTACACATGATTAAAAATTGTATAAAACTGCTATATATAGAATTTCAGCTTGATTGAATCGCTTAAAGTACTAGAATTAATTTTTTAACACTGCAAATCACGCGCCAACACGTGATGTAATGCCATCAACAAAGAGCCAAATATGCGCTGGTTTAATAAATATTATTTATTAATTTTAATTTATAATGTAATTAATTAAATTAAATTTAAATATAATATATGTTATTTAATCCAAATCAAATTTGCAAGATAGTCGAGTGGAGACACTCCAGCTTAATTTTCTTTACTATACATTATACAATCTCCAAATTAAAATAGATAAATATTTTGTTAATTATTTAAAGGGAAATTCGAAAAGTTTAAATAATAATAATACTTATACATTTTTATTTATTCTTCTAAAAATTACTTTCACTAATTTGTTAAATTAATAATTGAAGTTTTCCAATCTTCTCTCTCTTCCTCTTTGATTATACTCGTATTAATTATTCTATTATTATACCTTAATTAAATCATATTATATGATTTTTATCTTAATATTATGAAAAATAAAGAACAAATAAAAAAAAAGAACAATTTTTCTTTCAAATCAATCGATATATTTTTATTGAAAAGAATATATTCTGCAAAAGAAAAAGATGATGATATGTGTAAATCGCAAATTTATCTAATAAATATGGAAAAAAAGTTTATCTTGTTTTATTTCCTTGGAATCTTTCCGCTGCAGGCAAAATCCGCCATTGCCATCACAAAGTCATCCAAAGGATTTTTTCCTCACCGAGGGGCTTTATTTCTGTTTAGTAAAAGTTAAACAAAAACTTTCTGAGTCGACCAAAAGCCTACCTTTTACAGAGCCACACTCATACCGATAAAAACACCTACTGACAAATATATAGACAGACAACAGACGCAGAGACAGACTGAATTACCTGTAAACAAGATAACAAAGGAAAACAAACAAAAACAAGACAAATGTAATCAAAGTTTCCTGATATACTCGAGTCCAAGATTTTTAGTTGATAACAACTGGGGAAAAAAATATTGTTTTCTAATATAAGATTACCAATATAATTTACATACCTATATTTATATTTGATAAATAAGAAAATAATATTTATTTATTTGATCGAATCGAAAAGTTATCATTTATCAAAATCAAATGATCCTTCCAATTAAAATAAAAAGAGATTTTGAAAAAAGTTTTTATTAAAAAAGATTAAAATATAAAATTTTATTTTATTTTATTTTTTATTTTTATTCTAAAAAATCGCGAGTGTCCTCCCCTAGACTTTTCCGCATATAAACAGGTAATTAGGTTGTTATTATTATGTTTTAACAACAATAAAAATAAACAAACTAATTAATTTAAATTATAAAGTAAAATGGTTTAACACTATTATATATATTTATAATTTACACCTAACGCTACTTGTATAGGTAAAATGTCAATTCCGGTAGTCAGATCATGATGAAATTTGGTATCTGAATTTTTTTCATATTTTTAAATCTATGTACAAAATAGGAAGCAAATATCTCGAAGCAAACTGGTACTTTACTTGAAAGGTAAACGCAACCAGTGTAGGTAAAGTATCACTTCCGGTTAACGGATTTTGACGAAATTTTGATAGAAATCTACAAACGGTGAATAATATCGGTGTACCAAATTTCGAAGTCCTAGCTTGATTAGTTTCTGAGTAAATTTGCTTACAGACAAACATTACATACATCCATACATCCTTACATACACACACACACAGACATAATTCAAAAAATGGTATTTTCCGATTCAGGGAGGTCTAAAACGTCAAGATCTATCGAAATCTCGAAGTCGAAATTTTTGACGAGTCCAATACTTCCCTTATACGAAGTATGCGGGAAAGTAAAAAGTAAAGTATAAATTAATAATTCTACTAATAACATTTTTTGAAAATTTCATTATACAATATCTAATTTTAGTTAATAAAATTATAAATAATTTATTGAATTGCATAACCTTCAGACATAGTTAGGGTTATTAAATCGAGAGGGGCATAGCACGTTGCTAGAATGGGAGAGGAAATAAGTTGACCTGTGGCCAGGTCCGAACCGACCGACGGTTTGAAGTAAATTAATTTCCAGCTACAGAAACAATTTCAAATAATTTTAATATATCTATTAATGTAATAGAAAACATAACATAAATATTTTTAATTTTATTTTATTTATAATAGATATGTAAGACTTGGCTGTGACGTCATGAATGGCTGGATGACGTCATATAATTTTAAATCAAGAAAAATCTAATAAATATGATTTTCCCGAGGATAAAACCAATACAAAGTGTATGATTCGTGGTGATATATAAAAAAATCTCCTCATGTGAAATTTGGAGTGAAAATAACCCTTCCCTTCCTATCATCGATCGCTAATACTACCACTTCCGGTTTCCGGATTTGCACCAAAAGTTGATTAATTCATCCCACTGATGCATTAAGTAAATATACCAAATTTCATCAAAATCGGTTGAGCCGTTCAGGCTGTACACATCTATACGGACGGACGGACGGACAGACATCATGCTAAAAATACTTTTTTCTGTTAAGAAAATGCATGATTCGTAGAGATATGTAAAAATCTCCACATGTGAAATTTGGTGTGAAAACAATACCTCCCTTACTATCGTCGGTCGGTAAAAATGGGGGAAAATATCTTGGTGGCGAAACATCCGAAGACTAAAATCGCGGTTTGTGTGTAATGTAGGAGGGGAAGTGAGAGAGACGGGGAAGGGTAGGGGTTAGAAGATTGTGGCTCAGGATAGGGATAGTTGGAGAAATGTGGTTGCTACGACCAAGAACTTTCGAGTTCCGTAGAGTCACAGAGATAGATAGATAAAATAATTTAGTATTTAATACAATAATTATACAATTTACTTATTCACATAATGATTTGTTAAATTGAAACTAACATTAATATTTGTTGTATAATATATTTAAGTGTCAGCAAATTAATACAATCAAAGATTTGTTTTTCGTTTTTTTGTTTTTATTTGTTATTATTAATTTTAAATTTGTTTTTTGTTGTCTCTCGACATGTCAAGCGTTTTCAATGGTTTTTATTCTCTTGTATGCATAAGCGTATTTAATTAAATTGTTAATTATGTTGCCATTTGAAATGTTGCCTTAATCTTTGAAATGCATATCAAATCAATTGACACTTTACTAATTAATAAAGTTCAATTCACAATACCTTTTGATGATTCATTCAGATTCATTCATTTTATAAATTAATCAATATTTCTTTATGATCGATTTCGAGGATTGAATATAGAAAGTTTGATATATTAGTCACTCAAATCTGTTTTTTTTTTATGTATTATAACGTTTCAATTAAAATCACATTATCGATTAAAATTTATTTATTTTATTTTAAATTTTTTTTTTTACTGTTTATTTATTTTCTCTATTAATCAAACGATGCTATTTATATAATCAAAAAATTTAGATAATAAAATAATGATTTACGTATATATTTATAGATATTTCATTTCAAATTATAAATAGAAATCATATACATGTATATATACATATATATATATATATATGAAGTTCACCATTGATTTACCTAAAATAATTAATTGAATTTGAATATTATATAGATTTAATGAAAATACAATTCAAAAACCAATCTATATATATATATATATATATATATATATATATATATATATATGTATATATACAAATATATAATACAAATCATGCTAGAACGAAATGGGGAATTACATAACATTATTTAAATATCTATTATATATATATATATATTACATCGTTTTGTTCATTGTAATTGGCTACAATTCAATAAAAAAAGTAACTGAAATGAAATTCATTTGATTGAATAAAACAAAACTAAAGAGTGTCTGCCACTCCACGTAACCCAATCAATTCCATTAAAAAAAAACAATTTTTTATAGTGTAATTTATTATTTATTTTTATTATAAACCATTTGTCTATTTTAAAATTATAATTTATTTATTCTCTTTAAATGTATATGGTAAATTTATTTTTATTTTTATTTGGAAATTTCAAATGATTTATAAAACCACAAAAATTTATCTTGCATTTATTTATTGATCCTGTATTCATTTTATAATAAACAATATATATATATATATATATATATATATATATATATATATATAATATAAATATAATATTAATTTGAAATTTATTAAATATATGAATAATTTCAAATTAATTTTTAATTAAAAGCAAGTATGCATTTTTGTAAATATCTAAATTAATTTAATATTAATTTATATATAAAATTACACATTTATGTATTTTTTTAATTTATAAGTATTTTTTATTTGTGTTTGTTAATTAATATAATTCGAAAAGTTTCATCAAAGAAATCTTATATATATGTTAATGTCGAATAATATATGTAAGATATACTCGAATAGGCAAATGTACTTGTAACTACATACGTATAAGTAAGTTTATGTGGAAGTTTCTAAACAAGTTTGGTGTTGATTGAGAGAAAGTCTCAGACCGATAGACTGATCCCTCTCCAAACTTTTCAAGTTTTCATTTGTAAAACTACTAAAGGCTTAAAAAGAAGATTGTAAGTATTATGAAATTGATCTAATTTATCAGTTTTTAATTATGAATTATAAAATAAAGATTAAAATTTATGAGCTGTGAAAATTTTATAAAAGTCTACTGATATTTTGAACATTATGATGGTGTAACCTGTTATGAACATAACAGAAAACTAATAACAGAGTTATTTCAAAATTTCAACTCTTTTTTTTGATCTTTTTTTTACTTTTTATTGTAGATCACCCTTAAAATGACCAATAATATTTTCTAATTTGATATAATTTTTACCGACCGACGATAGTAAGGGAGGTATTGTTTTCACACCAAATTTCACCTATGGATATTTTTAGGTACATATCTCCACGAATCATGCATTTTCTTAACAGAAAAAAGTATTTTTAGCATGATGTCTGTCCGTCCGTCCGTCCGTCCGTCCGTCTGTCCGTATAGATGTGTACAGCCTGAACGGCTCAACCGATTTTGATGAAATTTGGTATATTTACTTAATGCATCAGTGGGATGAATTGATCAACTTTTGGTGCAAATCCGGAAACCGGAAGTGGTAGTATTAGCGATCGACGATAGGAAGGGAAGGGTTATTTTCACACCTAATTTCACATGAGGAGATTTTTTTATATATCACCACGAATCATGCACTTTGTATTGGTTTTATCCTCGGGAAAATCATATTTATTAGTTTTTTCTTGATTTAAAATTATATGACCTCATCCAGCCATTCATGACGTCACAGCCTGGTCTTGCATATATATTATAAATAAAATAAAATTAAAAATGTTTATATTTATTATTTATGTATCCATATCTGTTTTTTATTACATTAATAGATATATTAAAATTATTTGAAATTGTTTCTGTAGTTGCTAATTAATTTACTTCAAACCATCGGTCGGTTCGGACCTGGCCACAGGTTAACTTATTTATTAGTAAATTACAAGTAAATGATTATGTAGATATGAGTGGATTGATGTAATGATGATTATTTTTAAACCAACTTAAATAATATAAATAAATTTACACTTATAATTTTAACTAGAATTTTCATGTTTTTTAACGATATTTTTTCCTGTATTCAGGTAGAATGTTTTAAATCATAGGTTCCCAAATTTTTTTTTTGTGTCATAGACCCATTGCAATGTTTTTCGGTTTTAGGTAGACCCCCTACTTTTCATTTCATCGACCCCCAAATTTTTTATTCGCTGGCGTAGACCCTTTGCACGTCGCCATAGACCCCTGGCGACCACTTTGGGAACCACCGGTTTAAATCTTTTAAGTCTTCTCAAAAGTTCTTCATTGTCAAATAAGTGACTGGCTTTAGGATCCAAATGATTTATGAGCTTTATGTTGTAAGGAAAGCGATAGTTTCTAATTTGGAAAATAATCCAAGGAATACATTTAAAAATTGCTTGGAGTACTTAAGTTACTTTTGGAATATCTGTAATTGGGATTTTTATCGAATTCGTTGTCGGAAGAAATTTCTATCTTAAGAATAGAACGTCTTTTCTAGAAAACTCAAAACTGGGAATCCCTTTTCAAGTAGCATTTCAAATATTACATATCAGTATTTGAGGTGTCTTAGCTGTTTGTTCATTTTCAGTTCGACTATTTTTTCCCCTTAGATTTTCACAATCATGTTTATTTATAATTTCTTTTACTTGCTTCTCTCTTTTTTCTATCTCTCCTTTCTTCGCGAAGAGTTCAAGTTTGTTTAGCGTTGTATCAATAAATCGATACCTGTCACTAACGACTGAGAAATATTAAGGGGTCTAAAAAAAAAAATAAAATAACACGAAGAAATTCTCCTTTTTTAAATGGAAGAGGAGGAGTGGGTGTGAGAAAGGTGGTGGTGGGTGTAAAAGAAAAGAGATGCCGGTTGGATGTTTCAGTCTCAGGAAAAACGTATGTCTTTTCCCTCAATATAAAAAGTGAAAGAAAAAAGAGAGAGAGAAAAACGAAAAAACACTAAGTATTGATTGTAGACAAATTGAAGCAATATTTTCACACGTTGGTGAATTTGAAATAATCGTGATGATATACTTATGAACAGGCTAAATAGAATAAGAACCATCGTTTGAGAAAAATTGAATTCAATTTATATTTTAAACAAAAAAAAACTTGATTTTCTATTATATTTTTTTATTTTTTATTTTATTCTTTATCCATACGTACAGATATATAAATGAAAAGACAGCCATTTGCCCTAAAGTTCAACCTTATTCTTAAACTGTATATATTTATTTTTCAATAAAAGATTGAAATTCATAAAAATTCTTAGTTTATTGTTCTTTTATTTAGGTATAAGATGCATTTAATAAAGAAATACAGAATCAAACAATAGAAATATCGGAATGATTTTTGTTATTGCATTACTATGAATAGATACTTAAAATTCAAATGATTAATTAATTATTAATAATAAACAGATAAAACTTTATTTGATTTTATTTAATTGTAATTTACAATTCATAACCATTATTATTAATATCAAATCAATATTTATAATTAAGTTTATCATAAAATAAAGTAACAATTATTGTTTTTCTCACATTGGATTTTTATTTTCTCAAATTCATAATAATATTAATAATAATAATTATGATCAATCAATCTGGGTAAAATTCCTTAATTAATAGTTTTAAATATTAGTAAAAAATAAAAACGGTTATTCTTTGTGTACCTATATAATAAAATTATTTTCTAATAGATATAAAATCATTTAAATTTTAATTTTAAATTAAATAAGCTGGAGTGTCTCCAATCGACTATCTCGCAATTTGAATTGGATTAAATAACATAATATATTATATATAAATTAAAATTAATTAATTAAATTAAAATTAATAAATAATATTTATTAAACCAGCGCGTGTTTGACTCTTTGTTGATGTAACCACGCCACGTGCTGGCGCGTGATGGGAGTGAACGTGTTAAAAAATTAATTATGGTAGCTGAAATTCTATATATAGCAGTTTTATACAATTTTTAATCAAACATATATCTTTAATTTTACGGTCAGTTTAGAGGGAAAAAAATCAAAAAGTTGTATTTGATGACCCACTTTCGGTTGAGCTACATTTCTCAAAAGTTGATAGAAAACTACGAATTTTGAATAATACCCGGCTAGCTCAAACCGTTTTTGCGTAATTTTGTCAACATATACACATACACACATATTCACACACAGACATTTTTCTCAACCTTAATGAAAATGACTCAGGGACCTTTAAAACGTATAAAAACATCAAAATCTCGACATCGAAAATTTTCTGGCGAGCTAGTAAAAATATATTAAAAATATGTTAATAATAAAATTTTAACAAAAACAGAATACATCTGTATGCTATTTAGAATCGTTTGCTCTAATTTCTAAACGAAAGAAGGGTAAAAAAAGCATGCGAATAATTTAAGAGATGTGTGCATTATATACATATATTTTATCCTCCATCTCGGGGCAACCTCTTTCTTGTTAAAATTAGAATTGCTAATAAACATAAATAGCATAAAAAGAAGAGTTACATCAAATTGGAAGAACATGATGAGAAAATAATACAGGAATAATCAAAATAAAGTATTTTACCAGAAATCTTTTAACAAAAATCATTATTTTAAGATATTATATATACTTACTATATTTATATATTTGTGTAATTATTTAAATTCTAGTATTTTCATTTACCTAATTGAAATATTAATTAATAAATCTAATATTTAAGTTTTATTAATATTGTAAAAATAATAAAAAGATCTAATGTTAAAAATAATTCTTTTTTTTTTTAAAAAAAAGCAACTTCGTGTAGCCGATCAAATACAACTTTTGTCATTCTGAATTTTTTTGAAATTTCGAATTATTTTATAATTCAATTCAAATTCAAACATCAAATAAAAAATGATATTTTTATTTATTTTTAATAACAACCAATTTAAAAATATAAATTTCTTATGCAATATTTTTATTTGTTCGATGATATTTAAAATGGTTTTTAGAAAAAAGATGAAATATATATTAAATTTTATTATTAAAAATCATATGTAGTTTCTCCACTCGACTATCTTGCAAATTTGAAGTGGATAATCAAGCTTTTTCCATATTTGAAAAATAATTCAAATTTTATCGTATCCGATCATAGGATTTAAGGTTTTTAATATAATTTTCATTTTCAATGATAATATTTTATTGAAATAATAAAACTTTGGCTTGATACTATATTGTTGTGAGTTGCGCAAAAATATGAATTAGCATTTGTTTTCAACTGCTTTTAGGTGTATTTAACTTTTATCATAATTTGGAGAAATTTAATTTATTAAAACTGGCTTCTGAGGCAGAACATCTCAACCAGTGCATGATTGGCAGTCAACTAGTTAAAAAATTTAAAATATGAATTCCGGTACTTTCAGCGATTCAATCAAACTGAAATTCTATATATAGCAGTTTTATACAATTTTTAAACTTACAAACATATATCTTTATTTTTACGGTCAATTTATAGGTGAAAAAAAGGAAAACATGGTAGGTAATGGTTCCCTTCCGAATGAGCTACATTTCTCAAAAGTTGATAAAAACTACGAATTTTGAATTGATTGAATCGCTAAAAGTACCGGAATTAATTTTTTAACACTGCAAATCACGCTGGTTTAATAAATATTATTTATTAATTTTAATTTATAATTTAATTAATTAAATTTAATTTAAATATAATATATGTGTTAATTAATCCAATTCAAATTGCGAGATAGTCGAGTGGAGACACTCCAGATTTTTTTATTTTATAAATTCTTTTTTAAATAAAATTCTAGAAATGTATACATATATATCTAAATTAAAAAGTTTCAAATAGAGATTAAAAATAATAAAAAGTTACTATATATATTTCCTTTATGTTTAATTCCCATGTTCACTATTCTCTTTATTTGTTTTTTTTTCCTCTTTAATCTTCGTTTTCTCTCTGTGTAGGATGTTGCCGAATTTCGTGCAAATCAAATTCAATTCCTATTCCTTTTTGAATAAAACATCAATAAAGTGAAATACTCGGCATGTGACTGCATTTCGTTTTTTTTTCCTTCTATTGAAAATCTGATTTAAATCATTTTATACTAATAAATAATAATATAAAAAAAAATTTAATTATATTCCATTAAAATAAACTAAAAATAACTTTTGGAATATTTCTTTATTTTTCTCAATTTATATACGCATCGTTGTATAAATTATCGCTTCCTTATCAATGCCTTGGATCTGCTTATATGATACAATCTAATTTTGCTAATGGATTATTCCTCCCCAATACATCCCCTACGTTGCTATCATATCATCTCTGATTTAACTCTACTATAGGAAAATTGATCATTTATCTCATTTTCTCTTACTCATCACATAATAGTAAATTCCATTCTTTATACAACAATGATTTTTAGATATTATGAAACATCGAAAGTTGAAATTGAATAAACATATTTTACTAAAAAATCTGGAGTGTCTCCACTCGACTATCTCGCAATGTGAATTGGATTAAATAACATAATATATTATATTTAAATTAAATTTAATTAATTAAATTAAAATTAATAAATAATATTTATTAAACCAGCGTGAATTGCAGTGTTAAAAAATTAATTCCGGTACTTTCAACGATTCAATCAAGCTGAAATTCTATATATAGCGGAAACAAATAGAGGAACAAAAATGAAAACGTGGTAGGTAATGACCCACTTCCGGGTGAGCTATATTTCACAAAAGTTAAAAGAAAACTACAAATTGTGTATAAGGCTCATGTACCAAATTTCATGATTCTAGCTCAAACCGTTTTTGCGTAATCTTGTCTACATACACACAGACAGGGCCGGCCCTAGAGCCGAGCCAGTAAGGCCATGGCTCGGGGCGCTTGGCTGGCAGGGGCGCCATTATGAAAAAAAAATTAATCCTTCGCAAGATATCAGGGCTTATAAGACTTAATAGTAAATAAAAAATTATGGTACGCAATAAAAAAATTGCGTTTATTTAAAATAAGTAGTAAATTATTACATTTTTAAAAATATAATGTTGATATCTCCTTTTTAGGAAGATAAATAAAAATATTTTTTTAATAACAAACAAAAATTTTTTAGTTGATTCTTTTTTTTTTGCTTGTTAAAACATATGGGGCGAACTTTAGACCCTTGGCCTAGGGCGCCATAAGAGCTCGGGCCGTGCCTGCACACAGATACACACACACACAATAAGACATTCTTCTCAACCTTAGTGAAAATGACTCAGGGACCTTCAAAACGTATAAAAACATCAAAATCTTGACATCGAAAATTTTCGTGATCGCACATACACATATTCAGTTTTAAAATATTGATATATTATTAATTATTAGATTTAAAAATTAAAAAAAATTATTTGACTTCTAGTAGAAAGTTAAATTTTATTTTTTATTTTCAAATTTTTTTTTTTTTTTTGGATATTTTGACTCTTATATTATTTAAAAGCAATGTTACAAATCTATTAATTTATTATTATTTTCAATATTAATAATTTTCTAAAATAATATTTCCTTTATCTTTATTAATTGATATTAAACTTCCTTTGATTATAATTAAACTAATTCTCAAAAGGATCTATATTAATTCATTTTATATTAAGAAATATTATCGTTTATATTTTAATTAAATTGTGTTTATATTTTAATTTTTCTTTTGCTCTTTTCTTTTTTTTTTATTTATAATATACATTAATTGTATATGCAATGTGCAAAATTTTATTTCTTGTAATTTCATATTCAACATTTATTTTTATAAATTATATTAATATTGGATAATAAATTATTCATTAAAAAGATTTATAATTTTATAAAATAAATATATATAATTAAATATATATATATATATATATATGAGCCACTCAGAAGCCAAAACGATTAACTCCACATATAAACAAATTGTATTAAATTCATGTTTATTGATTACAGAAAAATGTATATTGCATTGCAATATTAATAATATAATGTTCAATATTCACTTCATATGTTGCAGATTACATTACATTACAATACATTACATTACATTACTATCAAAATTTTAAAAATTGCAGTTAATCGGTTTGGCTTCTGTGTTGCTCATCGATAAAATATTAAATATTTATTTAAATTATCATAGTAAATTATTAAAATTATTTTAAAAATTTCATTATTTTTTTCAGCGGTGAGTTCGATGCGACCTTCCATGGAACAATCCTCATGCATCATGGTTGAAGACTCGAAAGCAGTAGCAGATTCCGATGATGGAAAAGATGCCACTTCTTCTCAAGCACCTACTGAAGGTCAGTTAATTTAACAAATATTTTTTTTTTTAAATAAAGAGTTGATTTAATATTTTTTATAATATTATATAAAGTATATAAATATAATTTATATAAACTTGGTTAAGCAAGAGGTTCCCAATCTTTTCTGGTTTTCGGATCCCAATATAATCGGATTTCTTCCGAGGCTCCCTTAATACATCAGATTTTTATGTAAATTTTTTACTTTCTTGAAATATTGGAAAACTTTCCTTTTTTAAAAGCGATTACCCATTTAACAGCGAAAAATTAAAAAGCTTACAAGATTGTTAGCGCAAAATTTCAAAAATTTATTTGAATATTTGGTGGCGTCCTAATGACAACATCGGGGTGCCGCGGCGCACATTTTGGGAATCACTGGGTTAAGCCATCATAGGTTAACTTATTTTTCATAATCCGTTCTTTAATTAAATTAATTATCTACAATTTGTGTCTTTTTATTTTATATTCTTTTATTTGCTAATTTCTAGATATTTTTTTATTACTTTATGAAAAATTTAAAGTCACTTCTTTTGTATTTCTTTGTATAAACTAAATTGAATTAATTTTAATTTAATTATTCTTTTACATAGATATTTTAACAACAAATTCTACTTTATTATCAATTTTTTATTTGATAAAAATTATACTTGTTTCTATGATATTATTTTTCTCTATCATCGAAAAGAGAAGTTGCATTTCAATTTGTTTTTTTTTTTCTTTCACTCATCCAACCGATAAATTCAATCCGTATGTTTTCCCGATGCCAGATCTTTTTCAATAATTTGTGTAGCGAATCAATCTTTCTTCGCGAGGTTGAATCCCTCCAAAAGACTACGCAAGTACTTTTGATCTTTTACGCACAAGTTGATTGATATATGAAGAATGATGGATGGACGGCTTCAAGGAAATTTTATCCGCCACAAAAAGCCTTCATTTCATAAATTAACCTTCTCTCTTCTAGTTTCTATTTCGATTTAATTCACAACTACATTTAACAAGAAGACTTACCATTTGATTGGATACTTTAAACTTATCTCTGTAAAATGATTTATGGTCTTTTGAAGAAAATTATACTCTACTTTTTCTCTTTTGAGAGAAAGAAATTTATCATATTATTATTTTCAATTTAAAAACAACATTCTTCCATGAAATTTATGAAATAATATAATGAATGCATTTTAATTATATATATAGGGAAAATGTACCAATAGTTGACACTTGTGCATTTAATATTGGATATATTATATCTGCCTAGACCAGTGATGGCGAACCTATGACCCGTGTTTCTGACACTGGCCCAACCCAAGCTTTTTAACTGACCCACACTTTTTTTGGCCAAACTTTTGAACATTTTCGATTTTTTTCAATATGGTTCTTAAAAAAAAGGTAAAATGATTTCGTGGCCAAATTTTTGAACATTTTCGATTTTTTTTCTTCCAATATTTTTCAATTAAATACTTAGTGAACCACGAGCTAGATTTAAAAAATAATGATCAAAATACGACCCACTTCTCAAAAAAGTTCGACATCACTGGTCTAGCCATTTCTAAATGTGAAATGAAAGTAATTCCTTCTCTATTAAAGATGTGTAAATATAAAAGTTTAGTCACACCGCCTGAGTAAACGGCACGACAATTACTTTTTATATAATCGAACAAATGGATATTTTAATATTTTGTTCTTCGAATGCAAAAGGAGGCAAATCACTAATTTTTATTTTTATTTTAGTTTTTACTATCTCGCCAGATTTTTTTTATAGGTTCCTGAATCATTTTCACTAAGGTTGAGAAAAGTGTGTGTTTGTATGTAGACAAGATTACGCAAAAACGGTTTGAGCTAGAATCATGAAATTTGGCATACTGGCATTATTCAAAATTTGTAGTTTTCTATCAACTTTTGAGAAATGTAGCTCAACCGGAAGAGGGTTATTACCTACAATTTTTTTTTAAGACTGCAAATAATGCCCCAACAACACGTGACGTGGTGCCATCAACAAAGAGTCAAACATGCACTAGTTTAATAAATATTATTTATTAATTTTAATTAAAATTTATAATTAATTACATTTAATTTAAATATAATATATGTTATTTAATCCAATTCAAATTGCGAGATAGTCGAGTGGAGACACTCCAGCTTATTTAGTATTGACATCAATATTAAATTTGATTAATTGAATGTTCATATTACCTAATTTTAAGGGTGTCAACTACTGGTGCTTTTAGATGCTAATGTTAAAAAAATTATAAAATAATAAATGAAATAAAAAATTGCATTGGTTTGCAGATAAATTCTTCGTTATTAGCCAATGAATCATATCATCCAAAACTCAAATTTATATCTGATAAAAAACAGATGATATCAAATTTTTCTCATAAAATTGTCCTTATAATGCTAAATACTGATACATTCACCTTATATATATTATTTCATGCAAAATAAATCCAATTCAAAGTTGAATAGCTTAAATCTAAACTTTATCCATTAATCGATTACTTTTGACGTTTTATTTATTTATTATTTATTAATAAATAGGAGAAAGTTTTCTATTTATAATTTTATTTCTATACTATATTTTATATTTTACTATATTTTATTTTTATTATTGTATTAGAACCTGAGAATATAAAGGCCCCCCTATGACTGTTTTAATATATATTATTATTCTCTCCGGTATTTGTTTGACTTTAAAAAAAAGATCGGGAAGGGGTTTTGTTTGACTTGTGTTGAATATAACAATATCCTCTGCCCACAGACCCTTTTTTATTTTTAATCAATAATTAATGGTAAAAATACTTTACAAATGAAAAACATGTAATATATTTCTTCAATTTTATTAAAATATATATAACTAGAGTAATGCGAAGAGGTTAAAAGGGGATTTAAACTCCTAGCATGATGATTATATATATGTTCCTAATGGAAAATAAAAATATAAATCTGGATTAAATAAATATTTATTTTTATATTTAAACTAGCTGCCCCGAGCGCCTTCGGCGCTCTCCGCACCTAGACGGGGGCTCCGCCCCCTGTACCCCCCCGAGTGGTACATAGTATTTGGTTAAGAGTAGTAAAAGGTTTTCATCCATTTTGTTTCAATCAGTATATTACATAAAACATTCATTTCTTTTTGTGTTCTTATTTAAAATATATTTTAATTATATATATTATTATTGTATATTATTGTATATGTTATATCTATCTATCTCTGTGACTCTAAGGAACTCGAAAGTACTTGGCCGCAGCAACCACATTTCTCCAAGTGTCCCTATCTTGAGCCCTTGCCCCATCTCTCTTACGCGTCTTCCAAGCGGACGTTTTCCAATCGGTCTCCGCACCGTTTTCCAATCCAATATCTTTTTCCTCTCCCATTCTAGCCACGTCTCCTGCCTATCGCAGCTTTTTCGCTTTTATAACCCTAACTATTTCTGAAGATGCATAGAGGTCATGCCATTCCTCGTTATGCAGTCTCCGCCATTCCCCGGTGACCTCACCTTTCTTTGGCCAATATATGCTGGAAAGAATACTCTGAATCTACTCTCATCTCCCAGGGTCATAGACCATGCGTCCCACCCATATAATACAACAGGCAGGCAAAATAATTGGTTTATATATTTTAATTTTGATTCCTTTTGATAATAATTTTGATGAGATAACCCTCTTTACTGCATGATAACAGGCGTTTCCCGATTTCTACCTCGATTTAAATTTCCTCAAATATTATTATCCTTCTACATATTCAAATTCTACATTTTGTATATTAAGATTTTGTTAATAAATATATTTTCTTATCACTATTAATTTCAATCTGAATTAGAAGAAAATTATAAATTGCCTCCTATTCCAGCCCATTTACCTATCCAGACATCTTAATTTCGTAACACTCCGTTTTTTTTAAAATTTAAAATAGAAGGAGAAAAATAGTTTTAAATTATATTCGAATGGTCTATTATATTCTATATATGAGTATTTTTTTCTGAATTTAATACTAAGTTGATTTTCAAAATTTTCCATTCGTTATGCATATGATTGATTAGATGTGTTAAAATTTAAAAAAATTCAAATATTCTAATTTTTAATTTTATATACAATTTAATATTATTTTTTATTAATATCATATCAAAAAAGAGAATTTATTAAAAATTAAAAATAAAAAAAGAAGCCTATTAATAAAAAAATATAAAAAAGACATAAATTTAAAACATCTCGTTTATATCATTTGTTTAAAAAACATATTTTAATTAACCAAGAAATCATTTTTGCACTTAAAATATATTTGTAATTAATAATTGAAACAAAAACAAAAATAATATAATTTAGTCATTTTAATTGACGATTAGAAAATATTTTTGTATTCATATAAAAGTTTAAAAATAATATATTCTGTTTTTTTAAGCTTTCACTTTCAAATAGAAAAGAAGAAATATTCAAATATATATAAAGAATATATATATATAAAGAATTAAGTTAAATATGATCTAAATATTTTATTAAATAAATTTAAATGACAACTTTTAGAATAAATTATTTAATTTAATTGATATTTGAATATTAGAATTTAAAATAAAAAGTGAAATATTATAATAATTTTTAAATTCTGAGCACAGAGCATCCAGCTGCAATATGCAGACAAAAACCTTTTTTATATATATACATAGATAGTTGACGCTAGGGATGGCAATATGGGTTTTTCCAAGAAGGAAGAGAAAGTTAATATCATTTTAGATGAATGAATGGATGAAAATTCAAATTTTATATATAGTTTTTTATATTTGTTTATTTATTCACAAAAAATTAATTGACATAATTATTAATTTAATAAAATAAAATTTAATATTAAAATTTAATAAAATACAATTTAATAATAAAATTTAATTTAATAAAATTAATTTAATAAAATAAAATAATTTAATAAAATATTAAAATAATAAAAATTAATAAATTTGTAAAAAAAATATATAATAAAAAAAAAAAAAAAATGTGCCTTTGCGAGTTTGGAACTGAGGGATGCAAAGCATAATTTAACGCCTTAGACCGTTCACCCATGAACCGCTTTTGTTTGGAAGCTTCTTATAAGGGTATATATAAGATTTCAAATTTTTGCGATCAGCGCCTCTATGAGCTAGTATGGTAACTAAACTATTTTTAATTAATTAGCATTTCCTGGACACACCTTACCAATTAGCGATTTTCTAAAGGAAGTCTGACATGCCCTGAGACCTACTGAATATACATAAAAAATTTCATAAGAATCGGTCAAGCCGTTTCGGAGGAGTATGATTTCAAAGTTTTGTGACACGAGAATTTTATATATAAGATAATATATATTATTAAGTGATAAAACAAAAGATTTTAATAACTTGGCTATCTGGTTTTTTTTTAAAAAAAAACATTTTCATTTATATTTCTTTCTGTATTATTAAAATATAATTTGATTAAATTAAAAAAAAAAAATATTTTTTTCTTTTTGAATAGAAGAATTTTTTAAAAATCTGAATTTTTAAATCTTTTTATATAAAATATAACTAAACTTATTAAATTTGTATATTATCAAGACAATTATCAGCCAAAGTAAAAAAAAAAATTAAAATTTATATTTCTCAAGAGAAGACTGTATGTATTTTCTTTATTTTTTCACTTTCTATCCTTTTTCTTTTTTTTAATATTTAAATAATAAATATCGCATTTCTATTTTCTTTTCTGTTCCTTTTGCCCGAAGGATTTTATTAAATAAGGTCTTTCTTTTCATAAAATAAGATTTTAAATATGAAATTAAAATATCTACCATTCAGTAGAACGAAAAAAAAAACAAAATAAACACTCGACGCTTCCACTCGAAGTCGTAGAAAAAAAAACAGAATGGAAATTCAAGAAAAGGTAACAAGCTTAATTAAAATCTCCAAGAAATTAGAGTTAAGCTCTTTAATATATTAAAGGAAAAATAATAAATGAATGCAATGAATTGAAATACATTTTTTTCTAATTAAATAGCAAAAACTTAATATATTGTTCATGTTTATTGATTACTTCAATAATTTTATTTTGCATTGATTCTGTTATATTAGACTTGTAATTTTATATTTTATATATAAAATTTTTATTGATCATATAAATATAATTTTTCCCCATTTAGTAAATGAAACTGAATTATTTAAGAGTTTTTAGTCCTATATATATATATATATATATATAAATATTATAAATTAAAGGATGCGACTGAATTATTAAATTATAATTTAAACTCATACTTACATATTTTAAAATAATAAAATTATAAATTTTTATTTCTTTATTATTTTATTAATATAATTTAATATATTAATTAATATATTTTTATTGAAAGATATAGTTATGATTTATGAAATATTATACTGGCCAACATATGATAATTATACTTTAGTAGTAAAATAATTTATGTTTCAATAATAGGCCAATATATTTAAGAATCAAGAAAGGAATTTATTCGTGAGTTTAATTACAATTCAATCATACAAGGGCCGAAAAAAAAGATCATGTTCCTTCCTAGTAGAAGAAGAGAGAGGATAAGCAAAGTGGTTCAATAATAATTAAAAATCTCACATCATTTTAGTGTTTATGAAAATACTTCAAGTTCTGTTCTCAAAGATTTTAACAAAAATCAGCGGTCACCCTGCAGCTGCAAGGCATCTTGTTCGTATGATATCAGATCTCACGGGTTTAATGTTCAAAGTGCAATCTCAGCATTTTGCACCGTCTGGAATTGTCAAGAGATATTATTTCTTTATGATAATTTATAAAAACAAATATCTCGATACAATTGTATGAGTACATGTGAATATGTGTGGATATGACAAATATAATATTTATATTTCCAAATTTTTTTTTTAAATTAAATTTTTAAAAATGTATTTAAATATTTCGAATATGTATTATTATTGTTATTATAATCAAATGAAATGCAATATAAAATAATTTGAAAACAATAAACTTATCTAAAGACTTCACCCTCATTTATTTTTCATTCTTTTTTTTAATTTTTTTCTTTTCTTTTTTTTTTGAAAGCTATATTATCAAATTATAATTATTCTTTCATTTGTCCTTTTTTGCATAACCCTTATAAGCAAAAAGCAGTATATAAAAGGGAAAATATATTTGTTTATTTTTTTATTCCATTTTTGATATTCTTACCTCATTATATTTGACAAAAATAGAGGCTTCTTGACAAGGTGATCTGTGCTCGAAAAGAAACAGAATAAAATCCGCTGGGAGGCCATTTATTCGTTAAATAAAGAGAAAAATCAAAGGAAGCATGAAAGCAGAACGAACAACCAGAGAAAGATAATCGCGAAAAGAAAAGAGGAGCAAAACGAAGGGAAAGGTATATTGATCGAAGAATCGGCGTGTAGTCGACAACAGGGTGTTCCATTTTCATTGTTTCTACAGCCTATTTTAAATAATAAATGGACCCAAAAATTGGATTTCCTCCTTCTGTTGAATACTTTTACCAACAAAATATATTGGTTCTTGATAATTAAAGATTGTTATCGTTCCACCATTTATTTAATTTATAATTTCAATAAATTAAATTATTAATTGGTTTTTTATTAGAGTGAAAGTAAAAAATAAATCATTTTTTTTTTATTTTATTGTTAATATTAAATATATTGTTTGTATAATATATTTTATTTTTATTTTAATTATAATAGTGTAGAGAGAGAATGTGAAAGTTTATTTTTAATTGTAGCCTTCATGTTCTCTGAATGTTGTACCTATTCTAAACTGCATATTTATTTTATTTAATCCTCAAACAATCTCATTTAAGTTAATTTCATTTAATTTCTCTTATATTTCCTTAATCACAAACTTGGATGTTAATAAATTAACTAAAATTGGTGATTATATATATATATATATATATATATATATATACCTCTTATACTTGTCTAATCCTTCCTTTTAAGTTCAGTATAATATTGCACTTATTTATAAATAAATGAAAAAAAAATTATGAACATACATTACCTACCTACTTAATATTATGATAATCAAATTTCCATCAGAATTAAAAATTTCAATTGTTGTGTTTGAACAAATAAGTTTTAGGGGTTGGTCAGGGCATTATTTGAATTTTTAAATATATTTACTCTCCCTATACCCAAATTAATATAATGTAAATTTATTACATAAATATTTAATGTGCTAATTTTTATAATATAAAATTCCTTTATAAAAGAAAATAAAATGTTTTTCTTTGATATAGTATATGTATCAGTTCTCTGGAAGAAAGGGGATATTTCGTGGTAAAATCTCCTCCTCCTTTACTACCCTTTTGGATCCCATACAAGATTTTAAGAACAGTCTTTCAACAAGGGATATAATCTGTAAACTTCCAAGTGAATTAATTATACTTTCATTTACATTAAATCCTAATGTAAAAATACTCTTTTTGAACATTTATAATTTTGTTTATTTAATAAGCTTTTTAAAAATTTGTAAACATGGAATTGTGAATTAATAGGTGTAAATATATATATATATATACCTTTTTCTCTGCCATTTTCAACATCCCCTCTTCTATCTTTATTCTGACAAATCTTTTTATTTTTCCTCACTGTATAAAATGATTAAATAATAAAAAAAAGGGATTTACTATAAGTGCAAAGTATTAGCCATTGGCTTTTTATTTGTTTTTCATTCATTTATTTTCTCTTTATACTTGTACGCATGTCTATAAATTATTTTCTTTTCTCTTAGAGCAAGAAAAAATTGCATTACATTCATTAGAAAGTTTGTATAATTTAAAATTGCTTTTTTTCTCGGAGTAGAGTTTAATTAAAACATTCTAAACCATTAGAAACTTAAATTACACTTCCTATATACATTTTTCTTTTTATCAAACAAAAAAAAAACATTCCAAAAACCTTGTTAAAATGGTAGAAAATACATCAAACTTATACATATACACAATTAATACAAAATAAATAAACAAATAAACTTAATTTTTAGATAATAAAAAATTCCAAGTTTTTCTTTTACAAATGTGATAAATTTTTAGACTCTAGATCCAATGGTCAACAATCATTTTTACCGACCGACGATAGTAAGGGAGGTATTGTTTTCACACCAAATTTCACATGTGGAGATTTTTACATATCTCCACGAATCATGAATTTTCTTAACAGAAAAAAAGTATTTTTGGCATGATGTCTGTCCGTCCGTCTGTCCGTCCGTCTGTCCGTCCGTATAGATGAGTACAGCCTGAACGGCTCAACCGATTTTGATGAAATTTGGTATATTTACTTAATGCATCAGTGGGATGAATTGATCAACTTTTGGTGCAAATCCAGAAACCGGAAGTGGCAGTATTAGCGATCGACGATAGAAAGGGAAGGGTTATTTTCACACAAAATTTCACATGAGGAGATTTTTTACATATCATCACGAATCATTCACTTTGCATTGGTTTTTTTACTCGAGAAAAATCATCTTTATTAGTTTTTTCTTAATTAAAATTATATGACGTCATCCAGCCATTCATGACGTCACAGCCTGGTCTTGCATATCTATTATAAATAAAATAAAATTAAAAATATTTATGTTATATGCCTATCTGTTTTTTATTACATTAATAGATATATTTAAATTATTTGAAATTGTTTCTGTAGCTGGAAATTAATTTATTTCAAACCGTCGGTCGGTTCGGACCTGGTCACAGGTCAACTTATTAATTCTGAGCCAAAATTTCCTAAATTTATTTTCTTTCGGTTTAATTAATTATTTTAAATTTTATAGTAAATGATGAAAAATAATCAATTTGTTTGTTAAAATAATTAATTATAATAATAACATTCTAGTTATATATATTAAATAGAAATTTAAAATAGAAATTAATATGTTATCAGGTTCAATATCTGATTAGTTAGTACAATCTGTATATCATGAAATATGTAGTTTTTTCTTAGATTTGTATTTTTTGTTTTTATAGTAAAATATGTCTCTTATATTTTTTTAACAACATTTACTTTATTACTGAGCTGCTAAATTGATAAAGTTTGAGACTGAGACTGTAACACTGAAATTTATTCAGCGAGACGAAGACAAAAATATCGTTAATTTTTGATATGAGAATTTCCGTGTTTATATTTTTTATTTTTTTTATTTAATGTTTTCAAAACTTTATTTGGTCACTTAAAATTACTAAATGGGTCAGATGAAGACCCACGTGGGTCATAGATTGCCGACTCGTGCTCAACACTAAAATGTAAACTGTCAAATTGAAGTGAGAATATCTATTTTCTCAGTAGTGCTAATGAATACAAAAGTGCTTGGTCTCAGCAATCATATCTTATCCCAAGGCATACATCTATTGAATTCCCTCCTTCTCCCTTACACTTACCTTTATATTGATGGTTGTTTTCCCAATTGGTTTTCTCGATAAACAAACTTTTTACTAGTCTTTCATCATTCTTTCGATTTATATAACATTGTAACAAATACAGAAGTTGAGGATGTCGATATGTACAAAATAAAAATGTCTATTTTAATAATCTTATTTAAATATATATGTATATTATTTTGTGATCTAAATTTGTATATATCATATTCTGTCAAAATATTAGATATCTTAATCAAAATGTGATTTTTTTTTATCCTGGATAATAATAATTTGTTAATTGATCTAGTAAATATAATCAAAAATTAATCATAATTATTATTAAATTATTTAATAACGATTCTAAAACTTCTCATAAACTCTTTGGAGGTTTCACTGATTTTAATTTTAGTATATAATTGTAATTTTGTATTAAGCTATGTTTTAACAGGAAGTAACTTCTTGAAGTATCGAACTGGAGTTTTCAGTTATGTAGAAAGTTGTACGAGCGTAAAATATTGCTGGCTTTGAAAACAACTTTCTTTGAGACAGTTTTTGCCACAGGGAAATTATGATTATTCCCGGAAAGGTTGAACGCAATTTAATTAAATGTTCCATTTGTTTAAATTTTAAAGGATTTTGATATAAAGTTATAATGAAACAATGAAATATTAATTGATTTTAAATATAATAATAATTTTGAATGAAATGTATTCAAAATGAATTTCAATAATATATATACATATATATTTATATTATTTCTTTTTTTTTAATTTTAATAAATATTTTAATATAATTTATTATAATAACTATATTTTAAATTTATATCTTAAATATCATCATATTATATATGTATTCATATTTGACTTTTGTATGTAAATGAAAAGAATTGGTTATTTATAATTCTTTATATGTATATTTGGTTGTCAGAATATACGAGGTGTGTCTAAAAAGTTCGGTGAATGGTATGATAAAACCATTAAAAAGAGATTGTTAATTGTAAATATTGGGGCAGCATGGCTGAGTGGGTAGAGTACTAGATTTCTACACAGGAAGCCTGAGTTCGAATCCCAGCATTGAACTCAAGATTATATATTTATTTAATTAATAAATAAATAATAAATATAAAAATTTAATTCAATTTAACATCGGCTGCCCCACCGAAGAAGGCAAGGGGAAACCAATTCGGTCAAATTTTCCCATGAACACCCGACAACGAAGAAGAATTGTAAATACTTTTATTCACCTTCAAAATACTCTCCACTAGCCACAACACACTTCTGACAACGTTCGTATAACGCTTGAAAACTGTTGGAGAAGTCTCGAATCGTTCTCAGAGTAGCCGTCACAACGTTCAGGCCGGCAATCCACAAGCAGGACACCAGAAAACACTACTTACTGTGTCTTTGCTAATACTCAATTCTTCTGAAGAGTCAATCGCCGATCTTTTGTTAGCAGCTCTCGTAAACGTTCAGTCTCCTGTTCTGCTTGTGGATTGCCGGCCTGAACGTTGTGACGGCTACTCTGAGAACGATTCCACATCAAGACTTCTCCAACAGTTTTCAAGCGTTATACGAACGTTGTCAGAAGTGTGTTGTGGCTAGTGGAGAGTATTTTGAAGGTCAATAAAGGTATTTACAATTAACATTCTCATTTTAATGTTTTTATCATACTATTCACCGAACTTTTTAGACACATCTAGTATATATATCTATATATTATATTACAATTGAATTACAGTTGAATCAGTTGAAAAACACGAATTTCTAATACGTCGTTATCAATATAATAGCTTATTGTTTATTTTATTTATTTATTTTTCATGTTTGCAAAAATATCATTTCTAAATAATTTATTATTTAAAAAAAAATATGAATTGCAATATTCCTTTAAAAACAAAACGAAGAACATCAACAAGTTGTTGAATGTTAAATATAAGCGCTTTGGATATTAGAAAAAAAAAAAAAGAAAAGATAAATTATAATACAAAAATCTTTGCCCTTTTGTCCTTTTACTCTCTCTTTTCCTTTCTCTCGTTTCACTTGACTATTCTTCAAGATGTCAAAAGCATATCTAAAATAATTGGATAGGGTTAAATTGAACAATTTTAAAATTAAACTCAGATCTCCATTTAATGAAAGAAAGTTTTATTCTTCTGATAATGTATTTTATAATGAATTCATTTAATAAAATTCAATTTTAATTATTTTTAAAATGTGCATCATAAAAAAATGGACTAATTACCTTTATATATTACTTTCAAAGATTTTCGATTCTCAATTCTCTCAAAATAGAATGATAGAATAATCAATATTGTATCTAATTTAATATTATCATTTACAAAACCATTTATTGATTTACTTTATTTAAGAATTTTGTTTATATTTTAATTAGATAACAAAATAATAACTATATATTATATACTATATATTAAGTATAGTATTTATACTTAAATATCAAAAAAAATATAATTTAATTTTATAAATCAAACAAAAAATATATATATATATCTTTTAATTTCAATTTCATTTTATTTATAAAACAAATAGATTAGTTATTTTTATATAACAAATTGATATTTAAATTTGGCAATTTGTCACATTTTGTTTTCATTCATCAATCTTCTTTTTTTTGTGTATTATTGAGATAGTAGATAAAATATAATCCTTCGAAAATATTTCACATCATAATAGCTAGAAATAATTAATCAGTTTTAACTGAGAACGTAGAACAAATACAAATTAATTTTGATGAAATTTTTCCTTAAATAATTGAACAAATGAGATCAATTGTATTTGCATAGAATAATTCCCAACTTCGAATACTGTCAATTATGGATAGCAATTGTTTTCTGTTAATAATTAATCAAGTTTCAATACGTGAAACAGATAAAATGTAATGAATTTAAAATCGCCAATAGAGATTCATCCCGGTTATATTATAAATTCACCACATGAATTTTATTTTAAAACTAACCTGAATTCAAATCTAATTATATTATTTTTTATTTGGATGGTCAATTATTTTTATGGTTTTAATTAATTGATCAATATTTGATTATTTAGAATTATTAAAAGTAGGTAGAATAAATTATTTACTAGTTTTTTTTTTTGTTTTTTGAGATCTCTAAAAGTTAACTCTAGTATAACATAATTCTAGTCACACATGCATACATATTACTTTATTTTAATTATTTAATCATTATTTTATTAATTTAGAATTTGTTAAACTAAAAGTCAAGATCCTAATTGAGGTCGCCAAAATTTCAACAATTTTAAAAATTTCTTTAATTTTTAAAATACTACTGGTAAATTCAAACAATAACAAGTATAGAGAATAGGCAATTATTTCCTGATATACGATATTTTAAAATTATAATTATAAATATTTTCACATTGTAATATGTACTATATCTGAAAATTAAAACTGAATGATACTGGCGGCCTTAACATAAAAAAATATTTGTCTACCCACTAAATTTTTAAATTAAATATTATAGAGTCCCAATATTAAAATGTTTAAAAAATTATGTTTTAAATAAATAAAATATAAATATTTAAGTCAGTGGCGTAACTAGGGGGGGGGGAGGGGACATATGTCCCCGGGCGCCAAATTTAGGGGGCGCAAAATTAGGGAAGCCAATTTGGAACAAAAGAAGAATTAATATTTAAAGTTAAACTATATTTTGTGTAAGTCAATAAATATTATTTATACGCTTATTAAAATCATATAAACCTGTTTCGTTATTCGTCATTAATATTCTTTAAAAAAAAAATTAAATTAAATATATATATATATACTAGCTGCTCCGAGCGCCTTCGGCGCTCTCCACACCTAGACGGGGGCTCCGCCCCCTGTACCCCCCGAGTGTCCCTATTCTGAGCTATAACCATCTAACTCCTACCCTGTCCCATCTCTATAGTTTTTTATATATGTTTATTTATGCAGGAAAAATTAATTGACATAATTATTAATTTAATTAAATAAAATTTAATAATAAAATTATTTAATAAAATATTAAAATATATATCGATATATATATATATATATATATATAAAGATTTTTATCTGTACATTGCTCAGAATTTATATTACCGCCAAATTATCGCCACCAGCGCCTCTATGATCTAGCATTGTAACTAAACTAATTTTATTTAAATACCTCCCCCTGGACACACCTTACCAATTAGCGGTTTAATAAAAGAAGTCTGACATGCCCTGAGACCTACTGAATATGGATAAAAAATTTCATTAGAATCGGTCCAGCCGTTTCGGAGGAGTATCATTTCAAAGTTTTGTGACACGAGAATATAAGAAAGGGGGCGCTAATTTCTCAGTTGCCCCCAGGCGCAAGAACCTCACGGTACGCCACTGATTTAAGTCTTTTTAGTGGAATTGCGAAATTATAATAATTGAAATAATATATATAGAATATATATATATATATATATTCTATATCTATTATTTAAAAATTATAAATTAGTTTGTAATGATAAGAAAAACACGGAAATATGAAATCTTGAAAGAATCTATTAAATTAAAGAATATTGAAAGAAATGTTTACATATTTTCCTATTTTATTATAATATTTTCAATATATATATATGTATTTATTACACACTTTCGTAGACTCGTTGATTGAAATATAAAAATCTTATGAATATCAGATGAATATATCACGAGTAGAGAAATTTTTGAAAATAAAGTATGAATAAAATGTTTAATTATTAAAAAAAAAAATGTATAATTGCTTCCTTTGAGATCACCTCCCTTAATCAGATGCATTGAAATGTGTTAATTAATGATAGTCGTTGAAGATAAACATTAATGAACATTACACCTTTGATCATATAGTATGTACACATGAAAATATTCTCTATACATTTATATACTATATATATATATTATATTATAAAAGATATAATTAATGATTTTTATCCGATTTAAGGCTAAAACAAACTTAATAAACGATATTCGTTATATGAAAAAAAAAGGAACGTGATTGAATATAAAAAGTGGAGATATATAGCGATGGATTAAGCCCTTAGATAAAGACTCCATCCATCATTCTTGACAACTTCTTTTGGTAAATAAGTAATGCTAATGACAAAGAAGGTTGGAGAGATATAGCTGTGTGTATAATTTTCACAAAAAAAAAAAAAAAAAAAATAAAAAAATAAAAAATAAAACAAAAACAAAAATAAAAATAAAAAAAGAACAATATTGTTTATAAATTGAATGTTCTAACAAGAAAAATCGATAAATTCATTCCCTATTATTTATTTTTATTTATTTATTTTTTTTTTCATTTATATTATAAAACCTCTCAAATTATATATTACCTCTTCATTTGTGTTGATTTCTTTCGTTCATAAATCCGATGAATTTCTCTTCCTATTTTGTTAAAGTAAATGTAATAATAGACAAGAGAGAGGGTCCCGCCCGTTGCTGAGCCTTCAAGATAAATTATATATTATTGTTTAATAATTGAGTGACATTCAAGAGAGGAGGGTGTTATCAAAGGAGACCCAAGGGACAGATTCTAGAAATCGAAAATAATTCATATTTTTATTTCATTTTTTTTTTTTTTATCTAAAGAGATTAATTATTAAAATCTTTTACAATTTCAATTTATTTCGTTAGAGTGTAGAAAAAAAAACTATAATTACCAAATTTTTATATCTCTGACTTTTAATATGTTTTTCTATGAATCATTAGATCTTATCATATTCATTTGAAATACCATAATTCCATACTCTAATTATATTTTGTTTTATAAAAACTCTCTTTCATCTCTCGTTTAATTTTTCTTAAAAAACTATAATATCGTAATAAAATGAAATCCAATACAAAGTTATAATTTTTTAGTAAATAAGCTTTGATTAGATTACCTTGAAAAAATAATTGTATTTAATATATTAGACAAATTAATAGTTAAATTAATTAAAAAATATGTATGAACAAATGATGATTCATAAAAAAGTTTTATTGAATAAGTTTATGCACTCTGAGAATAAAAAAATACACTTTCATTGATATTAACTAAAGTTTCTAATAATTAGAAGAGAATCAATAATTCTTTAGTTAATTTTAATATTTAAATTTTAAAATATGAAAAAACAATATCGATATTCATTCAAAAAAAAAAAATTGTTTATCAATTTTATCATATCATTCTTATCATTATTAAGTTGAGTTGGAGTTCAGAACACTCGTTTTTTTATTTATTATCTTTGTAAATTTATAAAAGAAAAAATAAAACATTAACATTTGTTTTAATATTATTATAAAAAAAACATCCTCATTCTCAAAAATTTGTTGTATTAATTTACTTCTAATAATAATATATTTATATATATAAAAGCCCTACTCACTGTGTCTGTTAACATTCGTTACCATGGATACTTTTGTATATACATATATATATGTATGTGGGGAGTGAAAGTTTTGCCCAACGGACGCTCGAAGGACATTGTCTATAACCTGTGTTGTAAAACGTTGTTCTACGTAACAAAATTTCCTGCTAGACCCATATAATATATATAATATGCTTATATTTCATTCTTATAATCCAATTTCTTCTTGGTCATTGGATTTGTTGATAAATTAGCTCTTATTAATATATTTATAGATAATTACTATTATTCAATATTATGTATTAATATAAACTATTATATAATTAGTAATTGTAATAAATAAATAATTTTGTTCAACTCCTTTACGAATGAATTTTAAAACTTAAAAACTTCCCTCGTTGATATAAAAATTGAGATTGGAGATATCTTCATAAGTAACAATTGAATCATAATAATATGTTTGAAAAAATATTTTGTGACAATAATTTTGTAAATAATTTTTAACGAATAATTAATAAATAATTAAGAATTTTAATTTTTGTAAGTATATTAATTCTATTTAATTAAAATAAATTGAAGATATATTTACCCACTTAAAAACAGATATAACAATAGAAAGCCCTAATTCCAAAAAAGACGCTTGAATCGAGAAAATCAACAGAGGTGACGAGAACGTCAAAACCAAGAGATGTAGAGAGGCATGTCCGTCAAAGAGCAAGAAAAATCCTGAGAACGAAGAAATTCACAGGATCACAGACTATCTGCTGAATTATCTAAATATTGCATTCGATTATCACAACAATTAACAACAATTAATAGAAGAATTACAAGTTTCGCATAGTGAAGAATTTAATGAAAACCAAGTTATTTGTCTTGATTGCGGAGTAATGGATTCCATTTGTCAGTTTTGTCGCTCCTTGAATTTTCATAAAGAGCGCACCACATAAAAAGTTTAACAGTTGTTGCCACAGGGGTAAGGTCAAGTTACCTAAATCGACAAATGTGTAAATAGCATGATTTTGAAATATTCAGTGTTTTTACGCAATTTATTGTCATATCCATTGAATAGAAATTATAAAACTTTTAGAGAAAATATAAGAAAAGTACATAAGTATACGAAAAATATTGTTTAAAAGAACTATTGCTGCAAACCACGATAAATTCAGTTGAAACTGAAATTGCAAACACCGTTTGCAACAGTTTCGTCTAGTAATATAATAATACTTTATATATATATAAATATATTTTCAAGTGTATCACACTGACATCAAACATCAATATTAACATTTTATTAAACAATAATATCTAATTATTATTGAAATAAAGAACATTCATCTTCATTTTGATCAATGTCAAAATAATATACGTGTATTATGCAAAACCGAAGAAAAGTAATGTTTTTAATTTTATTGTATTAAATTGAATTTTTAGAAATATCAACAAATATCAAGAAATTCATTTTATATTTTAACATATATTTATATTTTATCTTGTCTTGTTGGATTTTGAAGTGAAAGATTAAAGATCAAGATAACTGTCTACTATTTGAAATTTTATCGAAAGCGACATCAACGTAGAAGAGAAGAGCGAAAAAGAGAATTCTCTAGCAAATATAAATTTAGATGTATTTGCTTGTATATTTATATATATATATGTATATATATGTATGTATCCAACGTCTCCGTCTACGTTAGCATAGGGATTTAGCCTCTACGGTATGTCGGTCGTCGAGGGACGATCGATGTCGCAGAGGCCAAACGAACCCACCATATCACACCGACAAGGCCAAGAAAAAGGCTTTAGGCCCACCCATACATATTCACGGATAGACATATCGATAAAGAACAAACAACAGTGGAAAACCTGACAAGTATTTTATTGTCAATGTCTTTGCCGGGCTGAAGAAAAGGGGCGACTTTGAATTTGATTCAAGGGGGTGGGTTCGCTTATCTCTACTACTGGAGAAGGCATCGAGAAAAGCCCTTCTTCTTATTTTTATTGCTTTGTTTAATATTAATCTTTCCAGATCGAAAAATCATTTGAATAAAAATAGTAGGATTGTTTGTATCTCTCTTTTGCCAATTGGAAATGTTCTTTAGAAAACTTTTCTTTCATTCTTAATTAAAAATATCCAACTTTAAAATTATATTCTAATCTTTAAGTTTGTTATTATAAATATAAGAAAGAATATAAGTATATATACAATTACAATTACAATTAAATTTAAAATTATAAAAAGATTTAAAAAAATATCTTATTATATCGATTTATTTGGGAAAAAATAATAATAGAAATAAATAGAATTTGTTAATATAGTATTTATTTTTACTAAGAGAAAAGTTTGCATTTATTCCTTTTCCAACAGCTTATTATCTTAATTATAAACTTTAAAATAAAAATTACTTGATTAACATAATGTAATTTAATAAAAGATTTATTAAAATAATAAAATAATTGAAATATAGTAAGTAAAATAAAACAATGGTGGAATTAACTGAAAGGGTTGATAGATAAAAAGGAAATCATCATTTTGTTTATTTAGATAATTAGATTAAATAAATGTAAGAATATTGAATATATAAAATGAATAAAAAATGAGCTGTGCCCAGACACAGAATCGATCGACGATTTGAAATAAATTAATTTCCAAACAACATATTATATATATAGTATTATATATAAAGTATAAAAGAAAAATATATTTTTAAAATTTAAATTAAAATGATTAAATTATATTATCTGGATTTTTATTTTTTTAGTTTTATTACACATTTATTAATTACTACTATATATTAAGTGAAAAATTTCCGACAATGAATATAAAATTAATACTTTGTAATCTACCACTTCCTGTTTCCGGATATAAACCAAAAGTTATAATGAATTCATGCTACTGATTTATTAAGTATATATACCAAATTTTATCAAAATCCGTTGAGCTGTTCAACCTATAGTCTATACGGACACGCAACAGACAGACGGACAGACGGACCGACAGACATCATACTAAAAATACTTTTTCCTCTTACCAAAATGCATGATTCGTGGAAATATGTAAAAACCTCCACATGTGAAATTTGGTGTAAAAACAATACCTTCCCTTCCTATCGTCGTTTGGTAAAATAAAGAAACCAAACTAATAATTTACAATAAAAATTATAATTTTCTCATTAAGGGTAACTTATCTTATAGGAAGTTAAAAAATTTAAATTTCCTTAAATATAAAATGAAATCAATTAAAATATGATACTTTGATTGAATTAAAAAATAATAATAACAATAATAATAATAAAAAATATTAAAAACTCTTATTTTTCCATTGAGAATATAATAATTGTGTTTTGTTTTTTGTTTTTTTGTTTTGTTTGATATACTAGAATCTCTTCCTACTTCCACGGCAGTATTGGCTAATAAAGCAGGCGGCTCAGGAGGGTCATCCACTCCGCTGGTTTCTTCCTCATCCGATCAAGCTGGAATGGAGGGTCACCTGGACCAGGCTTCCGACGGCATGGATGGTGGCGATTCCCTTGGGGGTAGTGGACTTGGCTCTGGAGCAAACGGCGCCCATGGGGGTGGAGGCATTGTGGGTGGACTCGACGCTCTCGACATTTCAGCTCATCGGCATCCTTCCTGGCCGGCTGTGGTTGAAATGCACGAGTTGGGTGTCCCTCACGCAGCCAATATCCCACCTTTTCAATTCTGGAATGCTGAATTTCGAAACAAAGAGCCATCATTTATACGATTGAATTTCACTTTACCTTGGGGCGCCAATTTTGCTGTTTATGGCCGACGAAATGTTGCACCGAGTGTTACCCAATACGATTTTGCTGAATTTGTTAAGGTAATTCAACCTGAAAATAGGTATATATATATATATATAAGATACATATATAGAGAATATATAGAAACGTCTTTCTATCCATGATTGAATGAAATTCTCTTGTTCTCTCTTCATGTTTCTTTTCAAATTTCTATGTCAATTGTTAAACCGGTGTGCAGAGGAAATTATTCCAACCACAATCCATCAATAAGCGTGTTTATTCGCCTTCTGGATCCGCTCATCATCTGTTGTTCCCTCTCCGTCGAAATTAATCCATGCGTTAATTTATTCTAATGAAATTTCACACACAGCACTGATTATTCCGAAATTCATTGCAAATTTTAACGTGTACCTTAAAACAACGATGATATTTTTATTGGTAACAAATAATCCAAAGTACAAACAATAAATAATTATTCACTCTCACGGTAACTTTTAAACATAAATATATACCTATATATTTGTACAATATACTATATACCTTCGTATATATACATATTTACAGGTATATACAGGTATATACATCCTATGTATATTATGTCGAATGAATATTAAAGAATTATTTAAAAATAAATATGAATATCTTGCAATAAATCATATTTTAGATTGGAATTTAAAATAAAAATATTGTATCAAAAAATTGATATATGTACGAGTTTTTTTAAGTGCTATTAAAAGAGAAATTTCACAATTAGACTGTGCACTTTAATATACGAGTAATACAAAAAAAATAATAATAATAAAGTATGCTTTTTTCAATTAATAATAAATAATACGCTTTTTGAAAATATTATTGATTTATTTTAATATTTATTTAATTTTTATTCGTATGATCATATTTATCAGTTTTGTTAACTGAATAAAAACAAAAAAAAAAATTTTTCATTTCTTTCTTTTATATAGTATATATCTATCGAAAGTTCTTGGCCGCAGCAACTACACCGCTCCAAGTATTCCTATTCTGAGCTACAGCCCTCCAGTCCCTATCCTCTCCAATCTCTCTCACATCCCTTCCTACATTATCCAACCACCGCGTCCTTGGTCTTCCAAGCGGACGTTTCCCACTCGGTCTCCCCACCAATATATTTTTCGCAATTCTTTCCTCTCCCATTCTAGCCACGTGTTCTGCCCACCGCACAGCCTTCTCGATTTTATAATTCGAACTATATCTGTAGATGCATAAAGGTCATGCAATTCCTCGTTATGCAATCTTCGCCATTCCCCGGTGACCTCATCTTTCTTTGGCCTATAAATGCTTCGCAGAATCCTATTCTCAAATACTCTAAATCTACTCTCGTCATCTAAGGTCATAGACCATGCCTCAAACCCATATAATACAGCCGGTTATATATCTATATATATATATATTAATATTTATCAGCTTTTACTTTAAACATTTATTATATATTATATATTTCAATTTTGATATGATTTATATTACCATATATAATCTATAGCCTAAAAATTTCATTATTAGAGTCAGTTTAGAAATGTTCGCTCTATTAGAATTTTAGAATTTTTTTTTTCTCATAATACTTTTATATTTTATAATCATAAAAGAAATAATATTCCCTTTAAAATTAAAAAAAAAATTTTGTTATCTACACTATTACTACAAAAATGTAGTTATATAGTATCTAAAATATATTTTTTATAATTAATCTGTGTTTTTAATTAAGAAACAGAAAATTAAATTTTATTTTCTAAACTTTACCATAAATATTTTCATATTTGAGATGTCATTAAAGAAAATGTTTGTTTTTTTATCTTATGATTTATAAATTAAATTTTATATTCTAGATTCATTTCAATTTATATTTATTTTTATATCCTCAACGAAAACACTCTCCCAATCTGTCGTCTCTAATCATATTGTCATAAATTGAATTGATTATAAACCCTTTCAAAAAATCACTCTCTAAATTTATTTTTCAAATATGAATTCAAATCAATCATAAAATTCATGAATTTTTTTTTTTGTTTCAATAAAGAATCTGTTCTTTGTCTATTTTTATTGATACTTAATCACTTTCATCAGTTTTTTATTTACTTTTCTTTCCATTTATTAAAAATATATATTGGCATATATTTAAATACAAATCTTTATTTATCCCCACCCCTCTCTCTCTCTCCCTTACTTTCTAAAAATAATTTTAATATTCTAAACTGTGTACATTCTTTTTTTATGTCTGTCTATTTATTTTTAATTTTTTATTATAACGTTTTTCTCAACTTCACTTTGCGTCTGTCTCACTGTCTGTCTGTTCTCTCTTTTGACAAATTGAAATCGATTTTTAATCATCTTAATCATCTTAATAAACTTTTGAAAATTTTTATAGATATTTCAATTGATCACTAGAAGGTATAGAATAGAATAAATAATATGAATAAATAAAACTAAATGCGCCCAACGTTTTTCGTTGACCATTAAACTTTGTCAGGCTTTTAGAAAAATTATTTTATTCTTTTTAGTCCATGAGAAAAACGTTATTTTATAAAATATTTTTATATTTATATTATTATAAAATTAACTTAATTTAATAATGTTAATTTGAACAACAAGTCGTTAAAATTTAAAATATTTTTTTTTAAAGGGCGGACGAGTTGACAATCGAATTCGACGATCGGTAGCAATTCCAGCTCCACCGTATATTGTAGCCCACGATCATCTTGTTAGGACCCCCGAAGATAGTGATGGACACCGTGAACGTCGATCTGCATCACAAATGCTAGTTAATGTCACACTTTTGCAATATCTCGATACTGGCCGATGGTTTCTCTCCGTATATAACGACGATTTACGATCCCATCAGGTATTTTAAACTTGGATTCATTTTTTATTATTTTTCTATTTCTTAATATTGTCATTTATTTTATTTTTTTTTTATCTTATAATAGTATATATTATATATCATAATTTTTTTTTTATTTTATTTTATTTTATTTTTTAACAAGAAATAAAAATGGTGTAATCTTAAGATTATTTTTTTATAATTTAAATGAATGTATAAATTAAAATTATTCAGAGGGATAAAATGTAAATTATCTTATCAGAATTCATGGTAGGATCTCACGCAAAACTCAAAGATATCAATGTCTCTAAAACTACTGCTAATATCTATATCTTCTATTTATACATTAAATCTAAATCTTATTCTAAGATATAATCATTTTTTTTCCTGATAGGTTCCTTTATTCTATCTTATCTGATAGATTCCTTTAATCTATCTTATAAGATATTTCAAAATTCATATATCGTAAATAGTAATTTTTCTAGAAAACTCACATTTAAGATTTTAAATATTTATTCATAAAATATTTAGTATACGTGTAAAACTATATCAAAACATATACACCGTTTTCGAACTAAAAGAAGAACTAACTAGAAGAAGATTTGGGATATAGTAAGTAAACTTGACAAAAAAAACATATGATTTTAACGCGTTGAACTTTTTTTTGGTGTATTTTAAATCTAAGGTTTATGCCAACAAGTCCACAACCATTCATCCTTGAGGAAGAAAATTGAACTTTGTATCAACAAAGTTCAAATATAGTATATTATGCAAAACAGTCAGGAAAAATATCAACAAAAGAATGCTTATATGTCAGTAAAGTCTTCCAAGTCATTTATCCAAAATTCGATATTACCCTATACACTACTATCAATAAGATATATACTACTATCAATAAGAAATTTACAAGTTTTAATTATAAATCTGCATTTTCTATCACTATTACTTATTTGTGAATTTATTTTGAAACATTGTATTCTTAGATTTTCTCTAATTTACTGTTTCTCTATGTAGATCATTGTTTTTGTTTTTTTAATTATACGTGTAGATTTCGAAAAATAAATATTTCTTAATTTATTATATTTCATTTAGAATTAATTTGTTGATAAGTTATACCTGAGAATGTATATAATTGTAACTCTAGTTGGATCGTTGACGGTTATTCAAATGAATAGGTGTAACCTTGTCTCAAATGCCATGTTATATCGTACATATCTTATGATGAGCCAAAAACATATATCATTTTGATAGTGCTTAGTATAATTAGATAATGGATTATTTGGTAGAAATTAAAGTAAATTAAGAATTTATAAAGTATTTCATAAACATGTAAGTATTTTGTACAAATAATTGAATTTATCCTTTAAATTTACAATCTAGCTATATACTAATGAAAACTTATCGTGTATCTAAATGGTTATAAATAAATGATTCTCCATTTCTACAAAATTTAAGTAAATTTTAATTTAAAATGTTCTACACACAAAAATAGGCCGCCTGCAAGATATGCAACCGGATTTTTTATATTGTGTTTTTCTAGACGTCACTCAGTACTGTTTAACGTTAACCTATTATCTTGAATTATTACTTTAAGAATTTAGTATTTTCATCACAATTATTATATAATAAAACACTTACATTTAATTCAATTCTCAGTAAAGTCAATCAAATCAGGTCTATAGAATAAATAAATTTTGAAATATCATGTCGAGTGTGAGTTTTCATTTTACTCATTTATGTTATTTTTAATAAATTAATTTCTTGCTTATCTTATAGGAGTATTAATTACTCTATATTATTATAATATTGTAATATTATTATAATTATTATATATTGTTATTCTTAGAACTAGAATAAATGAATGAATAGTAAAATGATTTGGCAGGATGATTTTAAATATATTTTTTTATTAAGAGAATTTGAATATAATTATTATTGTTTTTTTATTATTATTATTTAGAAAATTATAAACTTCCATAAATAACGCTATTTCAGAGACGTGAAGGCGAAACTGACATGAACTTGCCTTTAAAATTAAAAATAAAATAAAGTTAAAAATAAATATATGTACATATATTAACTTAGTAACCAAGAAATGATAATAAAACTAAAGTAATAAAAGTTAAAAATAAAACATTTGTTGAGTTATAATTTACCTTTTTACATTATTTTTTTTCTTCTTATATTTATAGAAAGAAGATAAATAAATTTAAAAATAAATAATAAACCCACAATCAGAATTTAATTTAAAAATAAATATCAAAAATAAAAATAAAGATATGTGAAAAAAAAACAAACAAACAATATTTTCCTCAAACGTCTCAAATGATTTTTTTTATTTTTATTTATTTTTTTATTTTTTTTTTTTTAATTTTAAATTGAATTAAATTTAATCTAAAATATAAATTATTCTTATAATTTATCAAAAAAGATTTGGATCAAATTTAAAATGATTTAGTTCCTCAAAACAGGAAATGAGTATGAAAATATTAATCTATGAGTAAAGATAAATTAGATATTAAATCAAGCAGCCGGAACGCCGTTTGGTCTCTCTGGGCCCCCTATATTAGTTTACATGATGATTTTCATATTAAGAGATTGATGTCTCAGCCATAATATATGATTTATATGGGATTAATGTCTCACATGCATGTGTACACCGAATTCGAGTTTAGAATATGTAAATAATTCTTCAGTCAGATTCATTTCAAATGTTCAGGTTCGCTGAGTTTGCAAATGACGACAAATAGTTATCTAATTAGAAATGTCTCCATCAGCTCACGAAAAGGGGGGGGGGATAAAATAAAGAAAATGTTATTTTCATATTTTACGTTTTTACTATACAAAGTAAATAATTATATATAATAATAAATTTATTTATCCTAATCCCTAATGAAAAATAAATAAATAAATAAATTCAATTTTAAATTATAATTATTCACTGTAAAAAATTATTTAGTAAATAAAATGATTTATTACTTAAATTTTACTTGCTTGTTAAAATAAATTATCTTATTGATTAATACAAATAATACATATTTTATAAATATTATCCAATCCATATTGTAATATACAATTTGATATACGAAGAAGTTTTATATGTACTAAATTATAAGTTTCTTAAAAAATATTACCATATACTTCAAATATTTATTTAAAATTATAAATTCACAGATAGATTAATGCGTGAATTATATTTAAAAAGAAATAAGAGTATCGTAAAGTTGATTATCTCATTTCGTTACTTTTCTAATTAGGTTTTTACTTCAAGAGAATTAAGTTCAACTTTATTTAAGAAGTACAAAGAAGTAAAAGACAAACAGTAATTTTGAATTAACTACTAATATAGGTGTATATACGAGGGTGGGGTGAAAAGTTTCCAGCCTGACCAAGAAAAACGATGTTTTTAAATTTTTATTTTTTTTCCTTTATTTTTCAACATAATCTTCATCAACACTGATACATGTCTCATAACGGTGTTCTAAATATTTAATTAATTTAATTCATTCATTCACATTCACGATTTAATTAATTAAATTTGATTTAATTTAAAACTCATCAACAGTTATGAATCGACGCAAAAAATTCGTTTGGATTACGCCTACAGCGCCAAATTGTCGGTAGAAATGGTTTTTCGAAGCAATTTTTGGTTAGCAAACGCGTTACCCACGTTGCACACAGCTTTCCATATTCAAATGGCTGTGCAAAATATTTCGCACAAGTTCAGCTGACATCGTACACGTCTCAGCTATCTTGAATGTTGAAAAATATAGCAAAAAAAAAAAAAAAAATTTAAAAACATCCCCACCCTCGTATATATACGCTAAAGTTCTGTTTTATTTATTTATTTTTTAAATAATTGTGAATATTTTATATTATATGACACTTGAAAAATTTAATATATAATAGATATTAATGGTTTTTTCACCATATATTATTTATTATAAAACATGTTTTGAATATATAAATATAATAATTTGTGATAACTTACCATTTTAGCTTATTCAAATATAATATTATGTTATCATTTTATTCAAATATAATATTATACAATGCGTAGAGATAATTAATTATAAATGAGTAGTGAATGTACTGTTTATAATTGACCCTTGGGCTAGGCTACAAGGATGGATCTATCTCTTCCAGCTTTATTCGATGAGCAATATATCTGTCAGATGAAAATACAATTGTAATAGCAGACCGTAGGCTAAATGATGGATGAAGCAATAACCTGACCTGGTTCTGCAGGTGATTCTCGTTGTGGCGGAGGCTGAGGGGGTGAGCACGGCATGCCCCAACGACTGTAGCGGCCACGGTTCCTGTTACATTGGCAAATGTGACTGCATCGACGGCTACGAGGGAATCGACTGTTCAAAAAGTCAGTATTTTTTTTTTTAACTATTCATTTTTATAAACTTTTTATTTTATTTTATTTTATTTTATTCTTTTTTTTTATTAGGTAAATGTTTTATAAAGATTTATTCTCATCCATAAATTTGTATTAATTTAGTTAATAGTATTTTTATTAAAGTGTTGAAAATATTAAAAAAAAAATAAAAAATTAAACACTTAAAATATTTTATTTATAAATATAAAAGTCAATTACAATAGAGTCATTTTCAATCATTGTACATTTTACAACTTTCCAATGAGTTTTTTTTTAATATATACTAATATGATTAATATTTAGAGTTTTAATTATTTAATTGATATTATTTATCATTTTTAACTTTTCTGACACGGTTCTATCATTTTATAATTTAAAAATAACTTGAAATATTTTATTAATTAATTTAGTAATATTTTTACTATCTCGCCAGAGATAGAATTGCGATCACGAAAATTTTAGATGTCGAGATTTTGATGTTTTTATACGTTTTGAAGGTCCCTGAGTCATTTTCACTAAGGTTGAGTAAAATATCTGTGTGTGTGTGTGTATGTAAACAAGATTACGCAAAAACGGTTTGAGCTAGAATAATGAAATTTGGTACACGGGCATTATTCAAAATTCGTAGTTTTCTATTAATTTTTAAGAAATCGAAAGAACCATTACCTACCACGTTTTGATTTTTTTTTCCTCTAAAGTGACCGTAAAAATAAAGATATATGTTTGATAGTTTTTCACATGATTAAAAATTGTATAAAACTGCTATTTATAGAATTTCAGCTTGATTGAATCGATGAAATTACCAGAATTAATTATTTAACACTGCAAATCACGCGTCAACATGTGACCTGGTGCCATCAACAAAGAACCAAACACGCGCTGGGTTAATAAATATTATTTTTTAATTTATAATTTATAATTAATTAAATTTAATTTAAATATAATATATGTTATTTAATCCAATTCAAATTGCTAGACAGTCGAGTGGAGACACTCCAGGTTATTTTATTTAATATATTGTTAGATTTTCTAGATATCAAATTATTATTATACATAAATTCAATTTTTTGATAATATGAAGAAATTATTTTATTTTTTTGATATTAATTGATTTTGATCTTTATATATTGATTTTTTAATTTTATCTCTTATTTAAATAATACCTATTATTTTTCATATGGATTACAAATTATGATAATAATAGAAATAATAAAACTGCTAATAGTATATATATATATATATATATATAGTAATGGATTAGAACATATTTACAATTACAAATATTTTTTTAATATTTTATTTCAATTCATAAAATATTGAAATATTTTTGTATGAAATTGTGTCCTTAAGCAACCAATAATATCGTTTTAATTTATATTCGTTAAAAGATTCCACCTAAAGCAATTAAAAAATGTTCCTCGTTTAAAGGGAGAAACATGTTTGAAAATTTCCACTTTGTTACTTTGTTAATAAAAGCTATCATATAAAAGGTTTAAGCAATCAATAAGAATGTTTTCACTTTAAAAATAAATATTTGAACTATTTAAAAAAAAACCTTTGTAAACGCTTCATTTCAAGGACTTTTTTTCGCTTAATTAACATTTTGATAGAGGCTGGCCCAGATAAAAGGCAAAACATAGGGGAGGAGAGAAGACAATTTTAAAATATTTGCTATTAATTGTAATATGCAAATGTTTTACAATTATCACCATTTGTAAATAATAAATTATATGTATTTATTAGATATATAGATAAATAAATATAGTACTTAGTATATATTATTGTATGTTTAATATGTATCGACATTTCAGGTTAATAACACTATAGACAGATTTTATCGATATTAATATATGTAGGTTATATTATTATTAGTATATGTATAATATTAAATAAATAAATAGGTTATTAGAAATTTTGATACATTTTTAGAATTTATTTTATTCAAATTTTAAATCATTCTTTATTATATTTAAACATCGGGATTAATTGAATAACATTTTAATAATAATTGTGTATAATTTTTCAAATGAAATTTCCACTTTTTCAGTGTTTATAGTTTTTTTATTTTACCTTTTTTTCTACTCACCAAATCTATCATATATTGAAATTGTTGAAAATAAAAATTTGCCAGAATTTTTTTAAATTACAGTGATTTGTTTAAAATACAAATCTTCCTTTAAATTACATTTTGTTAAAACAAAATATTACTTTACAAACGAATAATATTCTTTACACCAGGGGTCGGCAATCAGGTGCCCCCGAAGCAATTTTCAAGTGTCCGCATTTAAATGTTTTTGCAATCAGGCCCTTAAACATTTTCGACTTTTTTCAAATTTTTTTAATATGATTCTAAAAAAAAAACAAGGTAAAATGTTTTTGCGATCAGGCTCTTAAATATTTCGATTTTTCAATATGGCTCTAAGTATCACCAAGTGTGCCTACCCCTGTTATATTATTTCAGAAATATGTCCGACTATTGAAAAACACTTTTGTTAAATAAATAAAAGTTGAAATTAAATTAATAATAATATAATTAGATATAATCGATGTTTTACAAATATGTTAAAATTATATGTATAGTTATATAATATAAACCTATTATTCAAATGTCATTATTAAAAAATTCATATAAATTAAACATTTTATATGTATAATTTGACAACCAACAAAAATCACAACAAACTAACATTTTCTTTATTTGTATTATACGTAGTATTAGAGATGTAATTAAAATTTATTTGAAAAAATTAAATTTTTAATACTTCTAGTATAAAATGAAAAATTTATTGTATTAATAAATAAAAATAAATAAAACAATTTATTTGAAAATAGCAATTCTCTCTCAGGATTCTACTATTGAGGCTACTTTTTGCCTGTCAAATTAGTAAAACACTCTTGTTTTTATCTTTATTCCCTCAGGACACGACTTTTCTCTTCAATTCTCCTAACATTAAATTTAAATTTGGTGTCAAATGAATTTCTGAATATCCTCTAAAAAAAAAATTTTCTTTTCAATGGATAAATAAAAAAAAATAAAAAATCTTGAAATGTTATTAAACTATGAAACACAATGCCTAAAGCTTAATATTCTAAATGATTATTTCATTATTTGATCAAATAATATACCAATTTCATTGATGAGTGAATGGAAATTTTAGTCATTAATCTACGTTGATCAAGTAAATATATTTTAGATATTATTATTGTTCGTGTAAAATATTATGATTGAGATATTAAATGAAAATCATCAGTAGCTTTCAATGGGAAACAAATTAATTTTCGATAAGTGAAATTCTATCTCTAAACCAGCATCCTCTCTCATCAAACAAAACAAAACAAAAAAAACAAACAAACAAATACTTCAATCCACATTAATATTATTTATTGGTTCATAGAAATCGCTCTCAAAATATTTTATTAAACATACAGAACAAAGAAAAATAAGTAGATACAATAAAATTCTATAATTTCTAAATTAATAATCTCAAAATGAAAAACAAAATTGTACATTTATTATATATAAATATAAAAGGTAAACCGATGAACTGAACCGTGACTAAATCACAAACACTAATATCTTTTATGACATGATAGAACTATTAAGTATTCAAATCCTCTTTACACGACGGTTCGCTTATAACTAAAGTAGACACACTTCATCTGGTGCCCTATGTCAGTGCTCCGCAACCGGTGTGACGCGGCACACTGGTTTGCCTTAAAGGAGATACATGAATATAAGAAATTTATATTTTTTTGATTTATAATTATATTATATGCGGATTTTTAAGTTTCATTTGATTGCGGCGGCACACCTGTATCTCCTTTAAGGCAAACCAGTGTGCCGCGTCACACCGGTTGCGGAGCACTGCCCTATGTGACTACTATTGTCCCACAATGCGTTTTCCATACCAAAAGAGATATAAAAAACAAGGTTTTACTTCATATACATATACATTTTTAAATAATTTCGAAAATAGTTATTTTTTAATAGTCTTTTATGTAATATATTTGAATGTTGTTTTCCAGCCGTATTTGTTGTTTGTCCATTGTCCGTTTGTAAAACCTCATTAGAGGTAAATTAGAATAAATTATCTTTACAATGAATAATATCCAATTATATATTATGTTATGTTATGAATTAAATTTTGTTTTTTAAGTCAAAAAAAACTTCAAAGATTAAAATCAAAAAAGTTTATATAATCTCCTTTATATAAATTCTATATATTTTTGAAGAAAAAATTATTTTAACTAGGTCATTTGGGATTATATTGAGATTTTTTTTTTAAGTATTTTCACAAATAACCTTTTTATCATTTGCTCCTTTACAAATGAATATCAATAATTTCAATTTCTACTAAACACATTCTTTGAAAAATTATTTAATCTTTAAAAAAATTATATATTATCTCAATATATATTTTTAAAACAATTGATTTTAGATTTACAATCGTTTATTCTTTTAAATGTTAAATCCGATACGAAAACTCAACAACTATTACTAATGATATTTTTTAATAATTGAATATATATATATATATATATTAAACGACAAAAAATAATAATAATAATAATAAAATAAAATAAAAAATTTTTAAAAAAATGACATAATGAAATTGTTTTTCCCCCTTCTATTATTCTGCTCTTTTTCTATGCTTTTTTTTCCTTTAGCACAATTTTAATTAAAAATTAGCCTTAGGCTTTTAATAATATCCATTGTAAATGTTTATATATATAGGCATTGAAACGAGTGACCCTCGAGAGGCCCTTAAGCTTTCCACCCCAGTTCAAATATTTTCTACTAAATTAATTAATATATAGATATATATAGATAGATAGTTGAAGGAGGTTTCAAAACAATATTCAGAGGAAATTAATACCATTTTAAAAGTTCTATGAATGGTTTTAATGGCTCCCAGCTCATTGCTCAAATATTTGTCAAATACTGTTTGACTCTAGCTATAGGTGTGTTTGTATGCGTTTGTAGGTGTTTGTCCGGTGCTTTGTTCGAACCATGGTTACTATGGGGGTGGTATTTGCCATTGTGAGGAAGGTTGGAAGGGTCCAGAGTGCGATATACCACATCACGATTGCCAAGTCGCCGATTGCAATGGCCATGGACATTGCCTAGCCGGCACCTGCGTCTGTCAGCAGGGTTTTAAGGGTACTTTTTGTCAGGTACGTATCTATTTTGAGTTTTTTTTTTCATCCCTCTATTCATCTCAATATAAAGCAAAGCAAAATAAGATCATAAACTCAATACCATGTTTTATGAAAAAAAGTTATTTGCGTCTCAAAAAAAAAAAAGGATTATTTAAATCCAGCCGGTTTTCTTTTAGAATCCAAGGAAACATGAATGAAAGTAACGTAAAAGGATTCAAATGGAAAAAATGAACATAAAATGATGCAGCCCGAGATTAAACTTTTATCCAGATCAAATATTAAATCGGTCCTATTTAGAATATTTTATCATATTCTTTTTTTTTTAACGAGAAGAATTCAAGTTGAAAACACACAAGCTACTACATATTTAATTTTTTTTCCCCATTTAGTTTATTTAAAAATAAATTGACTTCTATCAAAATAAATTAAATCTTTTCCAATTGTAAATCCAAATTGTAAGTCATCTTATCTCAAAATTTAGATAAAAATCATAAGAAGTATATTCAAACTAAATAAAGATCATCAAATTATTTAATAAAAAGTTTTCTCCATCCTAAGATAACAAAAAAGATAGGCAAAATATTTTATTTATTTATTTTTTTTTTTTTAAATTTTAATTGTAGAAGCAATTATTTTAGGTATTAACACTTTCACTGCTCTTAGGAAATTATTTTTATACCTTTCTAAAACTTGAAAACAATGAAAATGAAAAATAAATTAACATTAACATAAAAAAAAACTGTTAAAATTGTGTAACTTGCTATCTAGAATTTACAAGTGAATCAGTATTTTACATTTTAATAGAAAGGATGTATTATTCCTATAAAATGTTAATATAATTATAAAATTTAAAAAAAAAAATATATGTAGGTAGTACTTAAATATTTCTCTTTTTAAAAAAACCAAAAAAAAAAAAAATTTAAAAATAAATTCTATTTCAAATAGTTGTAAATTAAATTTTATTTTGTTTCTATTTTTTTTTAATTATATCTGGAAGATATTTTGAAATTGAATTATAGAGTATGCTTTTGTTGGTATTAGGAAGTGGATTGTCCAGACCCAACCTGCTCTGGTCATGGATCATGTGTTCTTGGAAAATGCTATTGCAAAGCTGGCTGGCAGGGGGGCAATTGCTCCGTTCTCGATCAGCAAGTTTATCAATGTCTCCCAGGGTGTTCGGATCATGGCACTTACGATCTAGAAACAGCATCTTGCATCTGCGAACATGACTGGACTGGTCCAGATTGTAGTCAAGGTACTTACTATTCATTATTTTTTAATTTTAGAAATAGTATTTGAATAATTTTTAATTTTTTTTTTCTTTTTTGTTGTCATTTGTGATGTTTCAGCATTATGCTCTTTAGATTGTGGTGAACATGGCCGATGTGATAAGGGAAGATGTGTTTGTGATGCTGGTTGGACTGGTGACCGATGCGATTTGCTTCCATGTGATCATCGATGTGCAGAACATGGCCAGTGTAAGAATGGCACTTGTGTTTGCAGTCAGGGCTGGAATGGACGACATTGTACATTACGTAAGTGTTTTCACACGATAATTTAACATTATTATATAATACTAGCTGCTCAGACCGCCTTTGGTGCTCTTTACACCTAGACGGGGCCTCTGCCCCCTGTACCCCCGAGGGGATACGTAGTATTTGGTTGAAAATCTGTATGTAAAAGATTTTCATCCATTTTGCTTCAATCAGTTTATTACAGTATTAAAAAAAATATTTCTTTTTGTGTTCTTATTTAAAATATATATAGGGAGTATAAAAATTTGATATGAGCATCACACATTATTTTTGTATTTTTTGTTTTTATGTCATTTTATGTTATTTGAAATAAAGTTAAGCAAATTTATTCAAATATTTATCATTTATTTTACTAGTAAAATAATTAATTAATCGGATTGAAATTTGATCAGAACGGTGAGAGATTTTGAGATGCGTGGTTGGTTTTAGCCTGAAGTGATCCGTGATAACTTGGCCACCTCAATTACTCTCGGATCCCTAGATGTTTCGATAAATTAAAGACAATTAAAAAAAAATTATATCATCACAGATATACGAGGGTGGGGTGAAAAGTTTCCATCCTGACCAACAAAAACGATGTTTTTAAATTTTGTTTTTTGCTATATTTTTCAACATAATCTTCATCAACACTGATACATTTTTCATAACGGTGTTCTAATTTAGTTAATTAATTTAATTAATTAATTAAACTTAATTTAATTTAATCTAAGTCTCATCAACAGTTATGAATCGACGCAAAAATTCGTTTGGATTATGCCTACTGCGCCAAATTGTCGATAGAAATGGTTTTTTGGAGCAGTTTTTGGTCTAACGTTAGCAAATGCGGCATCCAAGTTGCAAACAGCTTTCCATGTTCAAATGGTTGTGCAAAATATTTCGCACAAGTTCAGCTGACATCGTACAGGTCTCACCTATCTTGAATGTTAAAAAATAAAATAAAAAAAAAAAAATTTAAAAACATCGTTTTTCTTGGTCAGGCCGGAAACTTTTCACCCTATCCAAGGTATAATACAATAACCTGGCTAAAATATAATTTTAAAATATGTTTTTGTTTTTTTTTAATAATTTTGGAGACCTTAAAACATATGTTATTTATTTTTTTTGTTGACTCTTAAATTCCAATTTTGAACATCACTCACAATACTTTCATTTTTCAAAGTTAATTTTATGTTAAGATTAACATAGATTTAGGTTTATTATATATAAACTTATTTGAAAGTATAAATATTAAATAAAAAAAAATGATATATCATTGTTCATTTATTGTATATATTTGAAAAGTTGTGAGTATAAAATATCTATTCGAGCAAATTCTTTTCTTTCAAATGATTTATTGAAAGGTTTTGGTTAAAAATCTTTGAGACCATTCATAAAAGAATTGACGTTAATCGAATCATAGTGAGCTTGCATGTTGATAACGTATCAGTTACATGGAAATGCAAGCATGTTTTTGTGTTGTGAACAAAGTGGTCTCCTCCTTCCCTGGTACTCCGGTTGCGTGCGTCTGCCACCAGTCAACTACCTTTTCTCACCAGTTATCCTCTGTCGTTTCCACGCCGTTGACATTGATTTACACGCAAACAAACAACCACATCCCAAAAACTAACGTTTGAACTTTGAATCACCTCCTCCCTTTAGAGAGACTAGGTTTCATTTTAATTAATGATCAAAGATTAAACATTTTAAAAATTATACTAGATTTAATATCATTTGGAAACATTTGCCCTCCATTCTTTGTTTAATTTACTTAATAAATGTTTTCAATTCATTTCAATATTTCTATTAAAAATAAATATATATATATATATATAAAAGCTAGTTGAAAGATGATTTTCCGAGTTAAAACTCTTTTATGAATATTCACATTAAAACTTCTTTGATTTAAGTTATTAAATGAAAGGAGAACTTTTATTATATATAAACCCCAAATAGCATATTTATTAAATAAAAAGGAATATATAATATTTATATATCCTATTTCAAACTTGAAATGATTATTTAAATATTTTTCTTCAATTTGATTGAATAAATTGAATGAAATAACAAAAAAAAAAAAAAAATTAATCCAATTACTTTGATTTTATTTTATTATTTAATTAATATAAAAAAAAATATGAATATAATATAAAATAAATGAAAGGAAGTTGGGTAATAATAATCAGAATTTTTAAAGAAAAAAAATTTTATTTTTAAATTTTAATTGAAATTTATCCATAATATAATAAAATGACAAAAACAAAACCATTAAAATTTCAAATAAAAAAAAAAACTGAACAAATCATTATTTTAAATGCATTAGATAATTATTTGCGGTGTTTGTTATTGCGTTTGTTTGATCAACATTTATTCAAAGATAATAGAGCTTTAGAAAATAGCATCAAATCAGAAAAATATAATAGTATCATCAACAACATATCCAACATGAATTATCAATAATTGCCGAAATTTATTTATATTATTTTAAATTAAGCTTAAATACTTATATATTATATATACATTCGTAGTCCTTGAATTTTTTTAATGATCAACATACAGGTTTTTGTATAAAAAATTATTTTTATTTTTGAGCTCTAAACACTTTGTCCAACGATTCTTCAATTTTTTATCCATTCAAAAAATAAGATTTGTCGAGGATGTCGAAAATAGAGCGGACGAGGAAGCAATTCGTTTCCCAATTCATAGATTTTCATGGAAATTCACTTTTTTCCAATTTTTTCCCAAATCACAAAGTAGTCTGCTATTAATGGATGTCAAACAAAAACTAAAAGACCCATCTGGTTCAAATTTCAATAGGAGTCAACTGATAGTTGCCTGCTGAGTGGAGCATTGTTGCCATTTCAGTTAAGAGACGGGAAATTCAAAAGGTCACGGGCTTATTGACATGCCCTCTTCGTATTGAAAAATTGATATTTTACAAAAAAAAAAAAAAAAAAAAAAATATTTAACTTTTATCTGTCCACGATATATATAAAAAATTTCAATAATTTTTCATTTTTTTTAGAACTTGAAATTAATAAGAAAAATTCGTTAATGAAATTGTAAACGATATTAAATGATTTTTTTAAAATTATTTATTATAGATTAAATTAAATTGAACTTTTATCTAAAATAATAAATAATTATATTCCTTTTTATAATTATTATATCAATTAATAATATAAAACTATAATTTTGAGTATTAGGTATTTTTTAATTGTATTATAAAAAGAATCTAGCTGATCTGTACCTGTATTTAATATTATTTCTTTTATTATTCAATATTTCTTATTCTGGAACTTTTTTTTTCTATTTTGTTTAATGATGTCTTATTCATTTATAGCCGGTTGTATGAATGGATGCAGCCGCAACGGCCTATGCAGTCTCCAGGACGGCGAATATAGATGTGTATGCAATTCAGGCTGGGCAGGTCTTGACTGCAGCATTCGCCTTGAACTTGAATGTAACGACGAAATAGACAATGATGAAGGTACAGTTGATAGTTTATTAAATTTAAATTTAACCACCTGGATTTTAAAGAACATCTTATTTTTTAAGAGTCTTCTATATTTATATAAAATACCTAAAAAATATTTTCTTTTAAGTCATGTCAAATTTATAATTTTCTTATTTTATTTTTTTCTTCATTTTTGAAATTTGATTAATCCTTTTTTTAAGATAATATAATATATTAACTGAATTATAATTTAAAGGAAAACATAAAACTCTTTAATTGATTCTTATTATGATTAGTAGAGGAGAGAGGGAGAATTCCTTCACTCTCACATAAATCACAAACCATTAGAAGTAGATATACGCAGGTGGTACCCCAACTTAACCGACAACCCCTTAAGTTATTCCAGAAGTTCCCATCTTTCAGAATGGTGAAGTGGTTCAGTTGGTGAAACAATTTTTATCTTTTTCGAGAAGTTGATCTTAAGTTTTCACTTCCAAAGTGTAGAAGTATGAAAATACTATAATAATATAATAATAAACATCCTCACACACCCACAAGGTTATCAAACTTCATATTGATGTTGTTAATTTAATATATTCTGTTTTTTATTGAGTGTTGGCTACATATAATTATGTATTATACCACCACCTGGACATTATCTTTTGCAAAAAATAACGAAAATGTTATATTTTTTTAAAAGAAATTTAATTAAATTTTTTGTTATTATCATTATGAATGAATTATATTTGAATTATTCAGTTTTACATTATAAATATTATTTTATATTTATTATTTATATTACAATTATAAATCTAGGTGCTTGTTTTCATTTAAAATCTTAAATTATTAATCTTAAAGATGAATTTAATAGATTCTTAAAATTAATTAATAAAATTAAAAAAAGATCTTTATGACTGTGTTGCATGGTCAATGATCCTGGAGGATGAGAGTACATTTAGAGTATTTGAGAATAGGATTCTTCGCAGCATTTATAGGTTAAAAACTGCATAACATGGAATTCAATGACTCTATGCATCTCCAGACATGGGCGGGCACGTGGCTAGAATGGGATAGAAAAGAATGGTAAAAAATATATTGATGGGGATGCCGATCGGGAAACATCCACCTGGAAGAGTTGAAAGATTATAAAATATATAATTTTAGTTAATAAAATTAAAAATAATTTATTGAATTGAATAATCTTCAGAGATAGTTAGAGTTATAAAATCGAGAAGGATGCGACGTGGCTAGAATGGGAGAGGAAAAAAATGGCAGAAAAATATATTGGTGGGGAGACCGTTTGGGAAACGCCCACTTGAAGACTAAAGACTCGGTGGGTGGACAATGTAGGGAGGGACGTGAGAGAGATGGGAGAGGGTAAGGGTTGGGTGGTTGTGGCTCAGGATAGGGGACATTTGAAAAATGTGGTTGCTGCGGCCAAGAACTTTCGAGTTCAGAGATAGATAGATAAAAAAAAGATTTTTGTTTAGAGAAATTAAAAATTGGTATTATTATCAAACAGCTTTAATATTAGAAAATCATTCTCATTCAGAATTGACTCTTCTATTTTACCAATATAATTTTTTCAATTTGTAAAATTATTTTCAAATTGTTATTATAATTAATAAAGAAAAAAGAAAAAAAAATTGTTTTTTTTTTACTTTTGAAATTAAAAAAGTAAATAATCATCATTCGGTTAAATAAATTTGTGAATCAAAAATTTTCTTTTTTTACCATTTATACCCCTACGATTTTATTGTTTTAATAATATTTTTTTTAAAATATAAGATAATGACAGACATTTGATCCGTTGTTTAGATGGCATGATTGACTGCTCGGATTCGGAATGTTGTACCCATCCTGCCTGTACCGACAATATCATGTGTCTGGCAAGCAATGACCCCGTCGAGGTGCTTTTACGGAAGCAACCACCCTCAGTGACAGCAAGTTTCTACCAGCGCGTCAAATTCCTGATCGAGGAGAATAGCGTCCAAAGCTATGCTCACACCGACCTATACTCTGAAAGGTAGGCTTTCGAACATTATAATTAGTTGCTATTAATTTAAGATTCAATCACTCTCTCTCTCTCTATCTCTATCTCTCTCTCTTTCTATCTCTGAGTTTCTAATAACTTTCAACTTTCTCTAATTCTATCACTTTCTATCTTTTAGCCTATTTCTCTTTTAATTTGATTTCGCGACGAAATTTAGATTCTCCCAACTAAATTTCGTAACGAAATTTTATTCCATCATTCCTAAAAAGATCAAAAAAAAAAAAAATTTAACCTAAAATCTTCCCAACCATCATCCATTAAATTTAAAAAAAAAATGATTTCAAAAAAAAAAAAATATTAAAATTAATAGAAAAAAATAATCAATTCTTTTTTTTATTTTAATTTTTTTTTTCAATTTTTTTGCTATTTTTCATTCTTATCTCTTTTTCTCATTTTTTTTAATCACCGAAAATTATCTTTTTTTTAAAAAAAAATATAATTTCTTATTTAAAAAAAATAATAATAAATTAATCATTGTTTATTATATATATAACTAAACATATATAATATTCTAAAAAAAAAAAACTTTTTTGAACCCATTCTCTTTTTAACCTTGCCCTGAGAAAAAAAAAATCATTTGAGGCCCCCCCTTTGACCTTAGGTCCGATAATTCCCACATCATATTCACGTTAACTTCATGTGCCACCCACTCTTACTTGATCCTCAATCTTTTACCAATACTATAAAACCTTTTTGGAATATGCGGCAACAACGCGTCGAATAGAATTTTTCAATCAAATATAAATATACTACTAATATATATACTTTATATATATATATAAAGTACGAGATATATATATATATTCGTAGACCGAAAATCAATTTCTTTCATAATTTACAATTCAAATATATTTAGGGAAAAATTAGAAAATTAATGAATATGGAAAAGATAAAGTGAAGTAATTTTCAATTTTTTTTTTCTTTTGAATTCCAAATGGAAAACATCCCCGAAATATATCGCATTAGCTTTCCATTTAGGGCCATATTTCCACAGAGATTAAAATGATTAATTCAGATATCAACGTCATTGAATTTTGCATTAAAAATGACTTATTTTTTAAATGGAAAGTTGTTTAAATAAATAACACTAAAATATTATATTGAATAGATCAATAGCTAAACTATACAATAATACAAAAAAATAAAGAATTCATAATAGAAATGAAAGCTCTGAGATTAACTTTTATTTTCAAATTTTTAAAATTAATTATTAACAATTGAAACAATAATGAATAAATGATTAAAAAAAAATAAACAAAAATTTAGGTTAGAACTTAAAAAAATACTATTTTTTTATAAAAAAAAATGATTTTTATAATTAGCCATCATAAGCTACTAAAAATATAATTATTAAATCATTATTTTTAAAACATGAGTTTTTACCGACCGATATTAGTAAAGGAGGTATTGTTTTCACACCAAATTTCACTTGTGGCGATTTTTACATATCTCAGTGAATCATGCATTTTCTGAACATAAAAAAGTATTTTTAGCATGAAGTCTGTCCGTCCATCTGTCCGTCCGTATAGATGCGTACAGCTTGAACGGATCAACGGATTTTGATGAAATTTGTTATATTTACTTAATGCATCAGTATGATGAATTGATCAACTTTTAGTCTATATCCGGAAACCGGAAGTGGTAGTATTACTGATCGACGATAGGAAGGGAAGGGTTATTTTCACACCAAATTTCGCATGAGGAGATTTTTTACATATCTCCACGAATCATGCACTTTGTATTGGTTTTATACTCGGGAAAAATCCTCTTCATTAGTTTTTTCTTAATTTAAAATTATATGACGTCACCCACCTCTTCATGATGTCACAGCCAGCTCCTATTTATATATTATAAATAAAATAAAATTAAAAATATTTCTGTTATATCCATATCTGTTTTTATTGCATTAATAGATACATTTAAATTATTTGAAATTGTTTCTGTAGCTGGGAATTAATTTATTTCAAAACGTAGGTCGTTTCTGCGCCTAGTCACAGGTCAGCTTATTATTTATTAATTTCATAACATACTTTTATAATTACAAATTTAATTTGATCATAACTAATCTAAATAGAGATAAGCACATATTAGACAATTTTTGATCTTAATAGAAAAAAATAATATATTAATAATATAAAAAAAATATTTTATAAATGCAAATAAAAAATTCACAAGAATTATAAATAGAACCTTTTTCAAGAATTTTTAAGTGATAAATTTAAGTTTATTTATCTTGTTTATCTTTGTAAGTACTGGTAAATAGGACAGAAGATAAAAGGATAAGGCTTTGCCAGTAGTTTTTATTTTTTATTAAGCGTTTATTTTCATTTTATTTACTTATTTATATTTACCTAGTTTTTCATTCATTATTTTTAAAATTTATATATTTAATGGTCCATTTTTTAAAACATAAATTTGGCCACTTCAGAGAAATAAATTGATTATTTTTTTATTTGTTTATATTTTCATTCATTTTTTTATTTTTTAAAGTTCATTTTGTTTTAATTTCGTGACAGAATACAAAAGTAGCACGCAAATATATTAATATAATCCATATAGAATATAGGTAGGGGAATCATTGTATTAACATCCCCTGGGAGAATGAAATGGAATGAGCAGATCCTGGCGGAGGGAATTAAAAATGAGCTTACTTTGTGCTAGGAAAGAGACTCTCGTATATGAAGTAGCTTTGGGGGTGAGGCCAAGCTCTCATCTCTCTCTCTCTCTCTCTCTCTATATATATATATATATATATATTTGTGAAAGGGAAAAAGCGGGGAGACTAAGTTTAAAAAATGACATAGACTGCCGCCAGGCTAGCTTACGCATAATGAAGAATGAACGAAATGAAAACAAAACGAATTAAAATATACAAAGATAAATATTCTTTATTTTCTTAGAAATTGGAATTGTAGAAAAAAAAATTTTAAATTTAGTTGCCATTATATGAGAATGATTTAGTATAGATACATATAGATATATTAAAGGATATAATGATGTTGCAATGGATAAAAAATGTGGCTAGAATGGGTGAAGAAAAATTGCTGAAAAGTTTGTTTTTAAGGAGAACGAATAGGTATTCAATGATTATATGTACACTTTTTTTTAAAAAAAAATTTTCAATTATTTTGGAATATTTTATATCAATAAAAAGTACTTTTAAAATAAATATATATTATTTTTTATATATTATATATATATTTATTTAAAGAGATACTATTTTTCTACTCACAGGTATAATATAATATAATCAATAATTAGTCACAATTGAAATTAATTTATATCGTACTACAATTATAAAGTCATCGAAGCTAAAAGGTTCTTTTACTAAATCTTAAATTCAAATTAACAATGAAAGAATAGGCTAATATATATTCAAAAGGAATAAATGAAATCCAGGTCACGTGCCCTCTTAATAACAAAGTAAAAGTGTTTGAAATTGATTCTCGGGTTCTTTTATCTCCTGCTTAAGGAGATATTCCCGCTAATTCGACTCCATGTTTTAATGGGTCCTCCTACTTCACAAAGAGAATCGATTTTCTTCTCTCTTGCTTCCTGTACTTTTTCCGCGTCTAGCCGCGTTGTTCCCTCCTTCCATTTGTCTTTTGTCTAGTGTTTATCCCTTATTATACTTTGTGTGTCATTTTTCTACTTATATATGTTCATCTTGCTTTTTTATTATTATATATATATATTTTAAGTATTCTATTCTCTAAACGTATTTTTATAAATATTTTTCATATTTTTTTTTTCTTTTTTCCAAGTAAAAAACAAAAACTACTATTACCTTATTTTTGGAAGTATTGGCAAATCAAAAACAATCAAAATTTTCTTTTGAAATTGTGCTAATGTGTTAAAATCCAATTAAAAAAAAAAGAAAGGAAAAAGAAAAAATATAAGAACGTTTAGAAAATTAAATGTTTTAGTTTCTAAAAAAAAAAAAGAAAAAAAAATAACATAATCTACGAATTCAAATGAAAAATAATTATTTTTTAAGTTATTTTCTTTATTCAGTTAATAAGTTATTTTTGAATTCGTATTGAATATATATTTTTTTGTTTGTGTGAGATGTTACACTTAGAAAAATAATATTTTAAAATAAGGAAATTTTTGTTTTGTTTTTATTATTATTATTATTATTTATTTTATTTTTTTTTTTTTTTTTTTTTTTGTTATTTTTATTTTGTTTTGTTTCTTACTTATTTATTATTTTTAATTTAAAATAATAATTTTTCCAAGTGTTATTAATTATTCACCAAAAAAAAATATATATTCAAAATTTAATAATAATAATAAAAAAAAAAACAAAAAAAAATGATGTTTAAAATTTCATCATTTTTTTTTTTTTTTTTTTTTTTGCAATTTCCAAAAGATTTTTTGATTTCTTCATTAGAAATGGAAAAATCTTAAATTTTCTGTTGGTGTGAACTGATAAGTTTAACTGTTGCTGGGTGTTAAATGTTTGATCTGGGCGAGTGAATGTCTCTGTTCATTGTTCGTTCTCTGTTATTTCTTTGTGGAATAAATGAGGTACAAAAGTGAATGACTGTTGTATGATTGGCTCTGTTCTGTTCCTGTTGCTGTGTGAGAGGGTAGTGTGTGGTGAACGAATAAAAAACAGGCACTGAATGTGTGTTGCGTGGATGCGTATCTGTTTCGTCGTTGAATGTTCTCTTCTGAGCGATGGATGGTGATTTTCAATGTTTTCTATTAGCTGCAGACCCACATTAAAAAAAGGCACTATATTTATCTATCTAACTCTTATCTTAATATAAAAATCACTGAAATACACCTGAAAATAACCATCTGGATTCAATAAACAAAAAACGCACTAATTGTTTGGTCTAGATTTTAGGCACGATTAATTGTGTGTTAGTTCAGTTGGTTTTTAGTGTTGGTCTGCATTAAAAAAAGTAGATTAAGAATTTCAAAAAAATATATATCAACCACTCCTTTCACTAGCTCAATAATTCACGAATTTTTTTTTTTTTTTTTGACCGCTTATTTGGATTATCTTTTATCTAATCACCAGCGAAATTATTTTGAAATTGTTTCTGTTCATTCATTCTAACGACCATTCCAGTATCCTTTTTTTTCTCTGATGGCTTTTTTGGCCTCAAGTCTCTTTTTCACACTTCCTGTTTGCACTTGAATTCCAATTCATTCAAGCTCACCCCTTCAACAATCCTCCATTTTTCGTTTGGGAAAGTTACAAAAACTTACAAGATCTCAAGCCAAAATATAGCTAGCTAATATTCCTTTCTCATTCATTTTATTCTTTTATTTCATATTTTTTTTTTTGTATAAGATTTGTGAAATATTTAAAAAAAATATTTAATCTTTTATTTTATGTAGATATATAATGTCCATTACATCTACATATTTAATTGGTTAGAGAGATGAAAAAAAAAATCTAAATTTTTAAAAATATTTAACTGAAAGCATATCATTAAAGGACTATTAAAATATTTAAATTTTTTTGGTAATAAGTTCTTAACCACAAATCCTATTTAGTTAGAAACTTTATAAATAAATTTTTAATTATTCAACCTTTTATTCACAGTTAATATTCTAAATTTGTTTAGCTTTATAATATCTGAAATATTATATCGAATCAATAATTTATACAGATTAATTTAAATTTTAAAGAATGTAAATGTTACCTACTAATAATTTATTTTTTCATATTAACATAAAAACGATAATTTTAATAATCTGATTAAATACTTTGCTATAATAAGTAAAAAAGTTTAGTATATAGACTCTACTATTTTATAATCAATAATTAAAATAAATAAATTTAAATTTAATTTTGAAAACTTTTCTTATTTATTTATTTAAAAATATATCTGATCAAAAAATTAATATATATCAATAAAAATTTACAAAAAAAAAACTTTATTTACTAAATTACAATTAAGTTTACTATTTTTCTAATCTATATACATTATTTTTAAAACAAGAAAGTTTCTATAAATAAATCAATTTTTTTTTTTTGGCAAAATTTTCTTTCATTAAAGCCCAATTATTATTATTTTTTTAATTTATAATAAATGTTAAAAATATGATGTAAATTATTTATCAAATTTTTTGTAACTTTCTAAATGAAATTTTATTAAATTAATAAAGCGGTTTTATTCTAAATATGTATTCAGTATTATATGTAGTGACGCTAATTAAAATTAGTAGCTGTTCTTTGTTTTTTCTTTCATCACAATATTTATTTTTCTACTCTTTCTATCTCTACTCTTTCTATGTCTATGTCTCTTTATTAGCATCTGTCTATTTATTTGATTTCTCTTTGAGCTGATCGCGCCGCCTCCCTGTTTTGCATTTTATTGGAAAAATTGTTCCAAAAAGCTAAAAAAAAAAAAAACAAAAAAAAACTCATGACTTGAGTGTGTGAAAGGATGGTCTATTGAAAATGATTTTATTTTATCAAAATAACATAATTTAAAATTGGAAAAGTCAAAATATCTATTATTATTATTTTTATTATTTATTTTTAGTTGATATTTATTTTATTCTTTTTTTTTCTTTCTATTATAGTTTTTAATTTGAGTGTATTTCATTTTGATTATTTAGTTTAGATTTTTTTTTGTTCTTTATTCATTAATTATACATATTTATTTTTTTCATTTTTATTTTATTTTATTTTTTTTTTTTTTTTTTTTTGACTTTTCCAAATTATTAATATTAATTTTATTAAAATAAAAATTAATTGATAAAAATTTAATTCAATTTGTAGTTTTTGTAATTTCGCGTAGCGTTTCTTTTTGATTTTCTGAACTTGTTAACAAAAAAATGAGCGTTTATGATTTCTTTTTTAAAAAAAAAAAAAAAAAAAATTTGACAATATTTTAAAAAAATGAAAAAAATAAGTTTTTCCCTCTATTTTTAATATTATTAATTTTTATATATTATTATTCTAATGTTTTGCGGTGAATATTCCTCTTGATCTTTGCGTTATTTTCTCCGCATTGAAGTCATTTCTGGAATTCGTTCACACCGGGGTAAGTTGCCCACATGAAAAAAACAAGAACCAAAAATATCAATTATATATTTTATTATTCTTATATATATATAAAAAAAAATATAAAAGATTTTTTAGTCAAACATTCTCTCTCTCTCTCTCTCTATCTCATCTTTCTATCTATTTTTCCTTTTTATTATATATAAATATTATATCTCTCTTTCTATATATATATATATATATATTTATTATACTTCATTAAAAATGAAAATTTTCATTAGTTTTTTTTTATTCTTATCTATTTTATATATATATATTATATAAACTCCCCTTTCTTTATTTTTTTATTTTTTTTTTTTATTTTTCTCTTTCTCTCTCTCTCTCTATCTCTATCTCTCTCTATTTTGAACACAAATATATACACACATAAAAACAGCCGTTCGGGATCTTATTTTTGATTTAATATATTAATTATTGTGGGGTCAACTCACTCGGTGTTGTAAGAATTTCTCTTTTATTTTTCTCCTTTGTTCTTTTGTTAAATCATTAACGTTCAAAACAAATTCAACTCTGATAAGAATCCGACAGTATATTACTATACAATTACAAATTTAAAAACATGGGGACGGCAGGGTTCGCAATGCAGTGATAATCAAATTTTTGTTTTTGTTTTTTATTTTATATTTTTTTTGTTTTTTCCGGAGGGTTTATAAAAATATTGTTCTTTATTCTTCTATTCGTTTACACATCGCTTTTTATTATAATTTTATTTTGATTTCTTTCTTGTTATTCTTTTATTTAGTTTGTTCTAATACATTAACTCAAATTAAAAAAAAAAAAAAAAAAAAAAAAACAGAGCCCACCATGATATTCCTAATTCGCTCTTTAAGATCAATTTCTGAATTAAAATCACCGTTAGGATCAATTGAATTCAAAGAATAAGCGATGAGGGTGGTTAATTTAAAATTGTTTATCAATCAGGAGTGGCAATTAAATGGAATATTCTGGTCGGTTCGATATAATCAGCTCCCGAAGGCGTTTCTATTTCTGCCTATTAATTTCAGGCCGCTCTACAACATTGATAGACTTTATTTATTTATTTATTTATTTACTTAACTCGCGGCGAGAAAAAAAAAGCATTAACAAAAATTTCTCTTCTTATTTTTTTTCTATTTATTTATTTATTTATTTTTCCCTTAATTTGAATCCATTTACTTATATATATATATTTATTCATTTTTTTATTTAATGTCGGTGTTGTCTTAATCTTCTTCTTGCACTGTGTGCTCTTTATATTAAACATTACATGTTTTAATGTTATGTTGATGTTATGGTTTTCACCTCCATTGCAGCTATATTTTTGAAAACTTGATATATATATATATATATACAATATAGATATTCCCTAAAGAATATCCATATTTATATATATTGTTCTTGTTATTCACGTGGTATATAATTCTTATTATTTTCAATTTTTTTTATTATCTATTTTTATATATATATTTAGTGGCGTTGAAACCCTTTTCGCTCCTTGTCTGCGTCTAATTGTCTTTATGTGACCCTTGCCCTTCACCTTCTTAAGCCCTACACAATCCACAACAACCCTTTCTTAAAAAAAAAAAAAAAAAAAATACAAAATTTCAAACTGAAAACATTAGATTGTACTGTTTTGGGCAATGTTCAATACCAAGCTGATTGTGCATTGTCCTCCCAATTTGCTCTACTTTTTGGGCAAAATCCGAATTTTTGTTTTTCAATTAATTTTTTTTTTAATCTGTTTTTTTATTCATTAATTTTTTTATATAATATAATTAGCAATGTTTAACCTTTTTCTTGAATGTTTGATTGCATGTTTTTTTTTTCTATAGATAGAAAAATGTGTCCCTAGAATGTTGTATTTTTTGGGGACACCTAAAGGATTGGCCCACAAAAGTGGAGAACATTTCACCCTTCTCGAGTTTTGATCGCTAATTCTTTCTCAGTAATAAGCACTTTCCTCGAGAAATGTGTTGTTTTTTTTCGATTTTTGAAATTTTACAGGACAATTCACTCAGGGCTTGGATATTTTAACCTTTCCCTTAACAGAAAATTATTTTTAAAGGAAAAAAATTATTCCCACCACACATTAGTAAAATCAAAAAAAATCAAAAAAAAAAAAAAAAAAATATCAACCATATAAAATATATTCAAACACTCACTTATTCTTTATTTTCTTATAAAACTTGTATTTGCCTGTTTTTTGTTTTATTTTATTTTATCTTTTTATTTCTTTTTTTTTCATATTATTTTAATTTTAACAACCAAAATTTCGACAGATATGAGAAAAATTTTATTCAATTATTATTATACATCAATTACTTCCAAACCCAAAATAATCCTTTTTTTTCTCTTTTAATTTTATTATTGCAACTCAAACAACACCACCTAACATGAGCTTATTTAATGAAAAATTTATATTTTTTCCAAATAGAATTTGATTTAAATAATTTTTTTTTTTTTATTTTATTTCTTATTTTAGTTTATTTATTTACTCATATTCGCTATTTTATTTATTCAATATATATGATCAATTCAAGAAACAAAATTCCGAAATTCGCCAATAACTTTGCACTGCTGCATAATTTTCCGCTTTCACTGAAAACAAATCATACCAATGCATGCTATAATATATATATATACATACATACATATATATATATATATATCAATTCTATACTCTTTCTCAATTTCATTATTTCTATATTAATAAATTTTATTGTAAATTTTATAGTTTATCTTTCTATTATTTTCTAGTATAAGAAATAAGATTGAGATATTTAAATATAAACCTGTAAAAACCTGTAAAATAAGTAAGTAGTAATTAATGCATATTTAATAAATCAATAAAAAAAACACCATTAAAATAATAGATTTTGATAAATAAATATTGAGATTTGTAGTTATAAAATTTATAAAATTTTGATTATATACAATACATAAAATTTGGATCTAAAAGGAAGGGGAAAAAATAAATATAATTTTTAAACTATATAAAATCAAACTAAAAAAGAGAAAATTTTATTTAAAACACTCGATAAAGTTTTTATTTTATGTATTTATGTTATTAAACCATTATTAGAAATCTGAGATGACCTGAAAAAAAGTTTCTGATTGTGGTTTAATAACTGTGAAATATGTGCATAAAGCCAAAAAATAAATCAACTTCAGGTATTTAAAATAAATATTATTCTCAATTTTTTTTTATATTAAAAATTTATTAAATTTATTTTATATTAAAAATTATTCTCAATTTTTTTTATATTAAAATTTATTAAATTTTTTTTATATTAAAAATTTATTAAATTTTTTTAACTAATCTATCAATTTAAGAAAAAAATATTTTTTTTTCTTTTGTATTACAATCAAATGTACATATTATACTGCAAAAATTAAAATTTAAATATTTATTTATTTTTTTTTTATATAATATGTAATCATTAGTTATAAAATATTATTTATAACATTTACCTTATATATTAGTTAATTATAAATATTCACTTTGAGTTTTGCTTTTAAATATTTTTCTTATATTAATTCAAATGTCAATTTTTGTTTTTAAAAATTTACAATAATTTTTTATTATAATTAATGCAAATCTATTACTCATCAGTTCATCACAATCTCTGTTTATAACATTTACATAGTGATAAATTGTAATACGTATAATTTTTATTCTATCTGACAAAGCCTAGACTGTTATGTTATTTAATGATTGTAAAAATACTCTTTTATCCATTCGTTTAAGATTCTGTTTTTAAGTTTAGAAACAAAACCCATTTATAGTTTAGTTTTTAAATTATAATTTTAGATTTCAATATACAAATAGTGATTTCTAGTGTGTATCGCTATATTATATATTTAATTATTTATTTATTTGCTTGTAAAAAAATACAAAAATTATAAATTTATATATACGAGTTTGAAATTGATGATTATTATAACTTCACTATGCGACTTATTTATTTATTCTTATAATAATTTTTATACTCTTGATATAAATATAATATAGGTAATATAGATTTTTTTTGTAATTATTATTATATTTTCTTACTATATATATAGATGTATGATTCACTAATTAACTTTACTCTGAAAAAATTCTATTAATTGCAACTCTCAATTATTAAATATTTTTATTTCTCTCAATTAATTGAATAGTTTTTTAAAATTAAATATTTTTGAAAAACATTACAAAAAATATGACTTGTTTTGATTAATTTTAATAGGTATCTATACCTATAGTAACATTAATCAACCAAATATATTAAATTTTCTATTTAGTTACAATAATAAGTTTAATAAATATGTCAATTATTCCATTTATGTTTTTAATTTAACAAATAAATGATCAAAAATATAAAATTCATTATAATTATCTAAATTCAAAAATTGATCTAAATTCAATTTATTTTATTTTATTTTTATCTATATATTTAAAAATTTATTTAATTATATATATATATTTACTTATTTTACAAAATATTTATTTTTAATATTATTAAAATTAATGAATTTATTTAAATTCATCTATAAATGATGTTGCCATAATATTTGACAATTATAATTTTGTATAAAATTATATTATTCACGATTAAGTTTATTTTTTTTTTTTTTTTTAAATTTTGGAAAGAGATCATCATCCTTCACCATCATTTGGGAGAGGTTCGAGTTTTAAATTTGTTACATATTCCCAGTAGAGTAATGTCGTATGTGTCACACAGCTATCTCATTAAATTTGATTGATTAAGTTGGTATGTGATCTGAGCATTATCAGTTGTCAGTTATCGACTTAACACTGACCACTTATAATAAATATCATTAAAACATGTGTGGGTTCCTTATTATAATATTGCTTGAAAAACTGGACTAAATACATAAATAAATCACAAATAAAAAAAATTACTAACAATATAACAAGATTATTATTAATTTAAGAAAAGATCACATTAATAAACATACAAGATAGACAAATCATTATATTATATTATTAATGATTACATTTACTACATTTTTTCAATAAAATAATTCATACATTCTTTTTACAAATTATTCATTTATTTATTTCTTTTATATATTTTTAGGGTGACCAAACGTCCCGTTTTTAGGTGCTCTGTCCCGGCGTACCGAAAAAAGTCTTCGGGACAGCCTATTGTCCTGTTTTTTTAAAATTTAGAACATTTCGTACTTTTGGTTCTAAAAAAAAAGGTAAAACGTATTCTGGACTAAGCTCTGAACTTTTTCAAAATTTTTTCAATTTGATTCTAAAAAAAAAAAAAAAAAATAATAAGGAAAAATGTTCCGGTTTGGTGTTTTCAAAATATGGTCACCCTATATATTTTCAATCTTATCATAAAATTCATTAAAAAATTTATAAGTTTATATTATTATCAACTTTACACCAAATATTTTATACTCGTATTTCAACTAAAATTTATACATATTATAATTTCAAATATGAGAATGGCTCTTCAATATATACTCCTATAATATTATATATATATATCAAAATTATTGAATTTTGAGAATTTATAACTTAACAATTCGATTACTGTTATATTTGAATATCTCAATCTTTGGGTGGAATGCAATTAAAGGGGAGGGTGGATGTTCGGGGTAATTTGGGGCTCTGGAATTTGATCCTATTGACCAGATACTATTCTCCTCCCTCCTAATTGCCTTTAGATGTTTAGATGCAATTAGGAAGGTAGACCTTCCTGTAAATTCCTCTATGAACCAATTCACTCCTGCATAACCGAATCTTGGGGTGGTCTGGGGTCAGGGGGGGGACCATTCATCAACATCGCCCTGACTATGTTATAGCCGGGTGGCTGTGATGCGAGGACAAGTTGTGACCAGCCAAGGATTAGGCATCGTCGGCATTCGTGTATCCGTTGACCGTGATTCGCGGTTCGGTTTCACTTTGACACGAGCTGGTGGATGGTAAGTGCAATTTCCAATTTTATAATACTTTTCTTTTTTTTTTAAATTTTATTAGTTTATTATAAAATATAAATTACTAAATAAAACAAACGTTATTGAAAATTTAAATTAATTATTTAATTAGCTATTTATTTATGAGCTAATACACAGTGATTCTCAACTTATGTGCCGCGGCACTTTTGTGTGCCGTGAGATTTTCAAAAATGTGCCGCGAGATTATCAAAATGGGTCGCCAAATTATTACAAATGTAAAGAGGCTCTTAAACATTTCCGACTTTTTTTCTAAATTTTTTGAATTTGGTTCAAAAAAAAAAAGGTAAACCGTTTTTGGGACCACTTTTTACCGACCGACGATAGTAAGGGAGGTATTGTTTTCACACCAAATTTCACATGTGGAGATTTTTACATATCTCCACGAATCATGCATTTTCTTAACAGAAAAAAGTATTTTTAGCATGATGTCTGTCCGTCCGTCTGTCCGTCCGTCCGTCTGTCCGTCCGTCTGTCCGTCTGTCCGTCTGTCCGTCCGTATAGATGTGTACAGCCTGAACGGCTTAACGGATTTTGATGAAATTTGGTATATTTACTTAATGCATCAGTGGGATGAATTGATCAACTTTTGGTGCAAATCCGGAAACCGGAAGTGGTAGTATTAGCGATCGACGATAAGAAGGGAAGGGTTATTTTCGCACCAAATTTCACATAAGGAGATTTTTTTACATATCACAACGAATGTATTGGTTTTATCCCCGGGAAAAATCATCTTCATTATGTTTTTCTTAATTTAAAATTATATGACGTCACCTAGCCCTTCATGACGTCACAGCCTCGGGTAACGCCGGCAACGCCGGCTACCTCAGCTATATATTATAAATAAAATAAAATTAAAAATATATATGTTATATCCATATCTGTTTTTTATTACATTAATAGATATATTAAAATTATTTGAAATTGTTTCTGTAGCTGGAAATTAATTTATTTCAAACCGTCGGTCGGTTCGGACCTGGCCACAGGTCAACTTATTTTTTAACTTTTACACTTATCTTTTTCTTTGTGTGCCGCCAAATTTTTGAACCGTTAAAAGTGTGCCGCGGTAAAAAAAAGGTTGAGAATCACTGAGCTAATATATTAAAAAAATAATTATTTTTTAAACTATCTATAGATACTATTTTTAAATTATATATTTATCATTTAAAAAGTATTTTCATCTATAAAAAAATTTGAATTTTAAATTTTCAAAAAATATAGCAAAAGCTTTTTATTAATAATGAGAATGAGATTCATTTAATTTTATAGATTTTTTTAAATAAGAATAGTCTAAATATTTTATTTTTAAATAAAAAACATATTGTATTATTAATAGATTTTTATTATTATCAAAATTCTCACGAGAAATCATTAAAAAAATAGATAAATAATTAAATATTTGTCTATTTCCAAAGTAGGTATGTTTATCTTGTAAATTTAATTTATTTCGAGTAGTTTTTATAATTGATTTTTTTTTTATATATGAATAGTATTTTAGTTAATGAAAGTTTTATTAATTATATAATAATCTGATAATTTTTTAAAAAACGTAAGTATGGTATATGTATGTGTAAGTTTAAAATTATAGATTATTTTTGTTTTATATATTATTGTACATTCACTTGTGGTGAAAACATTTCATTAATAAAATTTATCTTACCAGAATATATTTAGAAAAAAAAAAGAATACAATTATGTAAATTATTTTATTTGACATATCTCAGCCCTATAATAAACGTCTTAGATCCTTTTTAAAGATACTATTATCGTGCATTGCATTATTCATTTAAATAATTCTAATAGATTATTTAATACAATATGGTATTAATATTTCATAAAACTTTTACTCTATGATTATGATATAATATTACATTTATTTCGACGTGAGAGGTAGATAAAATATTAATATGTAAGTAATAAATAACACATTACCTACTAAGAAATTAGAAATTATTCCTTTTTTTTTTTTTTGAATGAAGACTTGTATTTATAAATGTTTGTGGGTGTTTGTGTATGTGTTGATTCTATTTAAATAAAATATTTTATATTCAAAACATGATCTTCTTTCAAGCTAAGAATTTTTCATATAAAAAAAACCCATTAAATTTATTATTGAAATATATATATATATATAAGCAAAAACAAAAATTCAAATATAAACACCAAAAAATACTTGTTTATATGAAATTATGATTATTTATTCATAAAACATAATAATAAAATTTCAAGATTTTATATTATCTCAATTTTAAATGATCTAATAAAAAAATGAGGGCTAAATCTAATTAAAAATTAAAAATTAAATAAATAAATAGTTAAAAATTATTATTTTAAATTATTTAACTCTAAACTTTCACAAAAAGACAATCTCATTTTAACATTTTGATTTTATTAAAAGTTATAAAGTTAAAACAAGAGATTAAATTGATAATTTTTTTTTTTGTGAATACCATAAATATTCTTAAGAAGTTCGATTCTTATCAACAAGCCCATTAAAAACTGAACTCACCTACATAAAAAAATAAGATTAAATTTTTGTCTTTTATTTATTTATAAATGCATACACATTCCATGTTCATAAGAGATAGGCTTTATATAAAATTTATTTTTGTATATATATTCTAAGATTCCACTAATGTTCAATAGTACAAATAAAAAAATTAATCTTTTTAATAAAAATATATTTTGGACGTAAGTAAAAAAAAAAACCAAAAATTAATGATACTAATGTCAATTTTATTTTGCTTAGGTTCGATGTCTTGGTGAATGGAGGCGGAGCCATTACTCTGCAATTTCAGAGAAATCCCTTCCGACCTCTGACGAAGACAGTCTTTGTGCCATGGAATCAGATCGTTGTTCTGCCCCCAATCGCAATGCAATTAAGTGAAGACGCTTATCGAGAATCATCAGCTCCCCCTCATAACGTCGCCAACGGTTTGTATCCTTATTTGATAAGCTAGTCTAAATATCCTTTGTGAATACACTTGTACAAAGAGCTAATATTGAAAGTGAAATATTCATGAAATTCTTATTTTTTTTTTTTTAGTTTTTGTTTTTAGTTTTTGTTTTGTTCCCTAATTGTTTAGTAAATTTTCAAATAATGAATATAGAAATAACTTATATACTAATATAAAAATATTCAATCTAAATATTTAAATAAAGTTATTAATACGGAAAAATTAATAAATATATTTATATGGTGTATAGACTATCAGGAAGTATACATGAATATTTTATTATTATTGCATTCAGAAGTATATGTTCTTAGTTCTTATTGAAAGAACATGAAAAATATGAGTACCCCTAGAATATATGCAACCAATATTCCAAATCCAATTTATACAGTTCATTGTGTTTTTTTTTATCAAGTAACCTTTTCCACTCCCTTTACATATTGGAAAAAGATCAATCAACAAGGATAAAATCTTCTTATTCAAAAAATTTAACCTTTTTATTTTTAAATATATATATATATATAGTATATTAAATTTTACCGAATATATAATTTATTAAGTAATAATTTTAATAAAATTGATAAAATGATAAATGATTATAATTCTCTTCTTTTTGTTTATAGGATTACTTGGATTAACACCTCCCATCTTTTTAGCAACATTGGAACACGATAGTATTATTCAAGGTAAAATTAAAACAATTTTAACATCTGATTGTAAATATCCTTGAAAAGAAGAAATTTGATTTTGTTAAAATCTCTAAATATTGTATTATATCAAGTTATTCCAAATAAAAGAGTAATTATTTATAAATTTATTAATTATATGTTCATATATTAATTATCTCAAAAATAAATCGCAGATCTTGGTTGATCTATTTATGAAATATTTTTTTTTTATATTATTTCTTTAAATATATATATATATATATATACAATATATATATATATGACATTTTTGTTGTATTTCAATTTTTATATTATTTTGAAATGAAATCAATTTTCCAATAATAATGAAATTTTAATCATAACTTTAATTTTTTATTTATGATAAAAATAATTATTGAATTATTAAATCATTAATTGTTTTTTGTTTTAATTAGCTTTGGATCACGAGCCGTGTATGGCACATGACGATGAACGTGTTAAACCTATCATTGTTTCTACGTGGCAACCTGAAAAAGTTGGTGGAAAACCAGGAAATTCTCTCGTACTTGCCGAAACACAAATTGTCCAAGAGTCGATTCGTATTCCTGGATCTGGTCTACATCTTATGTACCAATCATCTCAGGTGATTTCGCATTTTATAGCCTTTCTTTTTCTTTGTCTTTTTTTTTTAAAATTTAATTTTTATTATATTGAATTGAAATATTATAATTTCATTTGATTTGTAATTACAATTATAGAATACGGTAATAATAGTCCTAAAAGAAATATTTTTCTATAGATGAAAAAATTACTTATAACTTATAAATAACAAAGAACGATCATTTATGTATGATTATTATTATTATTATTATTTATTTGAAAGGCTTATCAAAACTTTCTTGTATATAAGTTATTCTTGTTTAAAAATCCGATACCAATTTTATCCAGATTATCCGGATTATCTATAAGAGGATATTGTGGTTCGATATTTTTGATCTTAATACATTTTCTATATTCTTTCTTTGATAAAAAAAAATATCAATATATGCATATAGATATAAACACTTTTATGATAATAAAATACGATGATATAATAAAATGATATATAAACACTTTTATCATATCGAAAATAATCTCTTTCAACAGTCGGCCGGTTATTTATCAACAATTTTGATGCGATTGACACACGACCATGTCCCATCTGAGCTCACTCACGTTCATGTGAGGGTTGAAATTGAAGGTGCAGTACACTCAAGAACATACGAGGCTGATCCACAATTAAGCCATACATTTGCATGGAATAAACGAAATGTTTATAAACAAAAGGTGAATTTTTAATGAATTTGAATGACTAATTTAATTTAAATTAATAATTGAAATAAAATTTAAATAAATTACAATTTCTCTCGTATCTAACTATTAATTTAAAATATTTTCTTAGGTTTATGGAGTAGCACAAGCAAAGATAAGTGTTGGTTATCAATATAGTACTTGTCGGCAAATTGTTTGGGAAACACAGACAGCAAATTTGCAAGGTTTTGATGTGGAAATAAGCGATGTTGGTGGTTGGGGATTAGATATTCACCATCATTACAACTTTCATGAAGGAATTTTACAAAAAGGCGATGGTTCTACACTTCATCTTAAACAATATCCAAGAACAGTAAAGGTAAAATTTATTTTATTATTTTTTTATTTTCTTAAATTAAAATTATAAGATTATTTTATTTAATTCATACTTGTTATCTTTTATAGGTTGTTATGGGAACTGGACTACAACGATCTCTAGTTTGTCCTGATTGTAATGGGTCTGCCAGAGATGCTCGACTTCTCACACCAGTTGCTCTGGCTTCTGGTCCAGATGGTAGTCTTTATGTTGGAGACTTCAACCTTGTTAGAAGAGTAACCCCCAATGGAAGTGTAGTTACTGTACTAGAACTTAGCGCAACTCAGGTATAGTTTATAAACCAATTACATAGTGTTCTTTTTCATACAACTCAAATTTTTCTTTTTAAATTACAAAACGATTGAATATTACAAATATTTATTTTTGTAATTGCTCTTTTTTTATATTGTAAATAAAATATTATAATTTCAGGTTTCCTATCAATATTATTTATCTGTGTCTCCTGCTGATGGACATCTTTATGTTTCGAATCCTGAGAAACATCAAATTCTTCGAGTTCTTTCATTAGAAGACGTTCATGAACCAGCCATTAATTGGGAGGCAGTTGTTGGATCTGGGGAGAGATGTATTCCAGGCGATGAAAGTCAATGTGGCGATGAAGGTCCTGCCATGGATGCGAAACTTGCTCATCCAAAAGGACTTGCTATAGCAGCTGATAAAACAATGTATATCGCTGATGGAACTAATATAAGAGCTGTTGATCCGAAGGTAATACATTTAAATTTAAAATTTAGAATATCTAATTATATTTAAATTCTATACTTATTTTAGGGAATTATACACACCCTTGTCGGTCATCATGGACATCATAATCATTGGGCTCCTATACCATGTTCAGGAGCGATCCCTGCATCACAAGCACAACTTCAATGGCCAACTGGTTTAGCACTTAGTCCATTGGATGGAAGTCTTCATTTTGTCGACGACCGTTTGGTTCTTAAACTTACTGATGATCTTAAAGTAATATATCAATATAATTATTATGAAAGAAACAAATATTTCTATTAATAAAAATATTTTTATTAAAGGTGAAAGTGGTTGCTGGAACTCCGCTTCATTGTCATGTTTCGCCTACAGATCCAAGAGGCGCAGGATTAATTAAATCACCTGGAATGGCTCCAGGAGTTCCCATACTTGGTCATATTGGGCCTGGAGGAACTATCACTGGGAATGTTGTTACTGGTTTAGGACAAATCCCCACTGTAACCACTACAGGCGGTCCTGGTCTTTCATCAAAACCAGACGAGGATGGATCTAAAGCTACTGGAACTGTTCTTGGATCCATTCTGGCATTAGCTTTTAGTCCTTCCGGGGATTTATTTTTAGCAGAGAGTGATTCCCGAAAAGTAAATGCTATTCGTATCGTTGATTCAGCTGGACGTATTGCTGATTTTGCAGGTCGACAACCAGAAACATACAGGTAATTAATAATAAATAATTATTTGTTTTATTAACAGTGAATTATTTATATTTTTTGTATTTAGATCATCAAATTGCGATTGTTCATCAAATGCAAACAACGGAAGTGGCTGTGCATGTGTTGATGGTGATAATTTGAATGGTGGAGTAGGAGGACTTAATATTGGTGGAGGTTCCAGTGCTGTTGGTTCTGGTACCCCCAACAGTAATGGAGGTAATGGAAACGGAGGTGTCAACGGAGGATCTGCTACTGGACAACATGCTGGCAAAGAAACTCTTCTTGCCTGGAATGCTCAATTTTCTTCCATATCTGCTCTCACTGTCTCTCCAGATGGAGTACTTCATGTAGCCGATCAAGTAATTTCTTTTAAACACTTTATAATTCAAATACTTATTTAGTTATTTATAATTTTTATATAAAATCTTCTTTAGAATTATTTATTAAAATTCGATTTATTAATAAGATTTCCTTTCTACAGGGTTCATTACATATTTTGGCTTTACAACATTATTTACCAACACACGATGAAAATGGCGAATTCAGAATTCCATATCCAGCAACTGGAGAGATTTATGTTTTCAATCGATATGGACAACATATTGCAACACGAGATCTAACCAGTGGCAAAACATTGTATACTTTCTTATATAGTAAAAATACCAGCTTTGGTAAATTGAGTACCGTTGCCGATGCAAGTGGCAATAAAGTTATTTTCAGAAGAGATTATAGCAATGTTGTAAGTATTGATAGTATTTTAATGTATTCATTTACTAAATATATATTTTAATAATAAATATTTACAAAATTAACTTAAATTTTTTTAAAATAAATTTTTAGGTAAGTACGATTGAAAATAGTCAAGATCATAAAACAGATTTGAAAATTTCTGCCGTTGGATATTTGGTACGATTTTCGGAAAAGGGAGAATGTGATATAGAACTTGAATATGACAGTGCATCTGGCCTTCTTACAAGCAGAAGTGATGCCCGTGGCGGACGGGTAAGATAAAAAAAAATATTTAATTAAATGTTGTAACTCTAAACAAAGTTTTTATATCTATGATTGAGTAAATTTATTCTAAAGTAATAAAACTATTACTAAACTAACTAAATTTAGAAAAATAGAATAGGTTTCTAAGATTGTTTATAATTTTTTTCAGTTAATGATTAATTTTTAAAGTTAAATGTTTTAAAGAAAAATTTGATGAAATAAAAAGAATTAATATAATATATAAAAATAGATTAGTAAATAAAAATGTATAATACTACTTGTATAATTTATATTAGACAAATGATTTTCAAATAACATTTAATTAATTATTTAATTTATATTATTCAATTAATAATTTTTAATAAATTTATTTATGAAAATATATTTAAAAAAAATTATTATTTCGTAAATTAAAAAATAAATAAGCTGTCCATTTTAAATTTCAAAAATTTACTTATATCAGTTTTTAGAAATAAAAAACTAAAAACAAAGAGATTATTAATAATATACGAAATAATTATTATTATTATAATAATGGACAGCTTATTTAATTTTTTCATGATTTTTTATATCATATAGTACTTTTATTTCAAGAATTTACGAGTGATTATTTTTTTAGGGTGGTGAAACCTATATTTATTCGTACGATGGCCATGGTAGAGTTAAGTCCGTTGTACTTGCCACTGGCGAAACTCTTACCCTTTCACCGAGATTAACACCCGATGATAGTTTAGCAGTTCACGTCCAAGTGCCTGTACAAGCATTATTAACAGCTTCCACTGTAGCTGATCCCTCTCCAAGACATCAGCATCGTTCTCTTGCTCTCAAGATGGATGGACATGGTTCTCGAAGATTGTCTATTCGTGAAGGTATGTTAATTCAAGCATTAATTTGTAAAAAAAATAATTATATATTATAAATGAAGCACAATAATATTCAATATGGGGAATGTAAATGTTGAAGTTTATATACAGGATTATTATATCTATTTAATTAATTTTTAGGAGTCGCTACTACCGAAGCAATTTCTCATCGTAACGGATCATTTAGTGTCGTGTCTGCTTGGGGAAGTCGAGTTCAGTGTGCTGCTCTTTCGAGACACCCTCTTCTAGAGCTTGCTTTGCCAGTGGAGGCTGAAATGCTTCCAATGTGGTCGCATCAGGGTTGGACTTTGGGAGAAGGACTTGTAAATACAATGCATTGGAGGTAAATATTATACATAAAATCTTGTTAAAAATCCATAAAACAAACATTATGCATAATATTAAAATAATTTTATAATGTATATAATACAAATATATATCTTTAATATTTTTCGCCCGAAAATATTTTAGGACATTATAGTTTCAAAATTTATTGTTCCAATAATATACATTAATTATTAAATTAATCAATCAATTGTTTTTATTTCTTTTTTTAGATTTGCTTTAGTTGGTGATGTTCGTGGAGAAACTCAAACATTACGAAAAGAAATTTGGGTGAATGGATCCCGAATTATGGGCATTGAATATGACCAAAGTCTCGGGCGTCAAACGTACACTGACCGTGATCGTAATCCAATCTTAGCAGTGAATTATGATCAATCAGGATTGCCTCGATCCTGGGTTCCTCTTATGGGCCATTCACCAGCAGTAAATGTTACCTATGATCGTTTTAATCGTGTTGATGGATGGAATTGGGGTGATAGAGCTGAACGATATAGTTACGATGCAAAAGGCCTCTTATCTGAAGTGGTGTCTCCCCTAGATGGTGCTACCAAATTCCAATATAATGATGTCAATATGGTAATTAGTTTTATATAAAAAATTATAAAATTCTTATTTTTATGTAAAAAATTATAAAATTTTTATTTTTATATAAAAAATTATAAAATTCTTGTTTAGTTTTTCTCAAATTAAATAAGTTAAACTTTTTTTAATATTACTTCTTCTTATTAATTGGTAATTGATAAAAAAATTTAATAAAGGTTTAGGAAAAGAAACTTTATTAACTATATACTAGTATTCGTGTAATTTTATAATTTAATATAATTTAATAAATTTATTGTTTCTTTATTAATACTCGTGTAATAATATAAAATTATTTTTTTTCTTTTTTTTACATAAGAGAAATCAATAAAATTATATTTTTTTTTAAATTTTATATATTTTCCTTATTGTCCATCATTTTAATTCATCATGATTTATTATTTGAATATTCTTATAAATATACAATAGTTCTATTTTAATATAAATTAAAATGATTCAATGATGGTTTATGATGATGAATCAAATTCTAAAATCGTAAGTTTTTATAAATTAAATACCTATATAAAATTATTAAAAAATATATTGTTATTTAAGTATTTCTCATTTATAAAAAAATAAAAATATAAACACAGGTTCATATTAAATCAACAAGTTTAATTTAATAAAAAAAAAATATATAGATATTTTAAAAAGTTAAAAATATTTATAATTTATACAAAGACAATAGAATATATTCTTATATATATATAAGGTAATGGCACCAATAGATGACATTTTAAGCGCTCTTGTCGCTATTTTCTTTTATAAAACCGAAACTATACGTCTCACAAAAAAAATCTTTTGGTTATTATAAAGCTTATCTTACCTTTTATCACCAGGATAAATATTTTAAACTTTTATATGAGTTTAATAGGAAATATAATTTTTTTTCAAAGTAATCAAATGGAACCTATAGATGACACCAAAAATTTTGGTGGAACCTAATGATGACAATTATGGAACCCAAAGATGACATCTACTTTTTTTCACTTCGCTAGCTCTCTTTATCTTCAACTTATTTACTTACAAAGTAAAACATCTTTCCAACACCTTGTTGCTGCTTTAACTTTAGTTATAATAAAAAAATCAGGTTTCATATAATGATACATTAAATATATTTATTGTGATTGATTTTATTTTTAGCTGATTATTATAATAAAATAAAAAATTGATTTTAAACAAATCTTTTTTTAATTATGCATTTTTAATTATACATTGAGAACAGAGTAATTTAAAAAAAATTTCAAAAAAATAGTGTATGAAGTTCTGGAACAGAAAAAAATTTTCTGACCATGAGAAACACAGCGTCACCTTTAGGTTCATATATCAATTCAGACATGCAACTTGGTGGAATTATATAAAATTATCTCCTCTTTACAGCTATTAATATAATAGACAATTTTTTTAAAAACCTACTTATAGCTGACATTGCTGTCATCTATAGGAAAAACAATTTTTAGGGGCACCTATAGATAACACCATTGATAAAAAAGATACTTTTAAAAATTAGGTGTTTAAATTGAAATGATTTATATCTATATTAAGTCTATTTTATAATGTAGTTGTTAAATTCTTGATAAATATGAATATAAAAATATAAAATACTAATTAAGAACATTACTTCCCTTAAGGTTATCTTTAAGATTTGTTGAAAAAATCAATTGTTGACGATTCGGTCTGCTTTTCAAGTTAAAAGAAAAAAAATAGGGCGACTTATTGTATTGTTGTAGGATATCTCAGGTGGTGGAAAAGCATAACTATCATTTAAAAAAAAAAATTTCCGCGTATGTTTTAAAATTTGCTTATTTTTTTAGTTTAAATTCAAAAGTGTCATCTATAGGTGCCATGTCATCTATAGGTGCCATTACCTTATATTATATTGTATATATTTTAATATAAATTTGTGTATTTTTAAATTATAGTTATCCAGTATAATCTTACCAAGTAGTAGACAATTCAACCTACAATATGATGATTCTGGTGGTCTTCGCCATGTAATTCTTCCTGCTGGCACAAGACATTCATTTTCATGTCAACCTTCCTTGGGTTTTGTTCGTGTTACTTATACTCCACCGGGATCTACACGAGCCTACCTTCAACATTATTCTCATTCAGGAGCACTCCTACTCACTGCCTATCCGGAAGGACCTCGCGTTGTTTTTAGACATCATCCAACAGGACAACTTGCAGAGGTGATTTTTATTTTTATTTTTTTATTTATTTGTTTAATACAGTGATTCCCAACGGGGTCAAGATCTATGGAGCATTGAATAGGGCCGACAGATCCTGAGGGGTCTATTGGGGATCGATGACGAAATTTCTTCTTTCAATTACTAAAAAATCTGGAGTGGAGACCACTAAACTATCTCGCAAATTTGAATTGGATTAAATAACATATATTAATTTAAATTAAATTAAATTAAATTATAAATTAAAATTAATAAATTATATTTATTAAACCAGCGCATATTTGTTGATGGCACCACGTCACGTGTTGGCGCGTGAGATTTGCAGTGTTAAAAAATTAATTCTGGTACTTTCAGCGATTCAATCAAGCTGAAATTCTATATATAGCAGTTTTATACAATTATTAATCATGTGAAAAATTATCAAACATATATCTTTATTTTTACGGTCACTTTAGAGAAAAAAAATCAAAACGTTGTAAGTAATGGCCCTCTTCCGGTTGAGCTACATTTCTCAAAAATTGATAGAAAACTATGAATTTTGAATAATGCCCATGTACCAAATTTCAACATTCTAGCTCAAACCGTTTTTGCGTAATCTTGGTTACATACACACACACACACATTCTTCTCAACCTTAGTGAAAATGATTCAGGAACCTTCAAAACGTTTAAAAACATCAAAATCTCAACATCGAAAATTTTCGTGATCGCAATACTATCTCTGGCGAGATAGTAAAAACCAAAGGATTTCTTAACGAAATAAAAATTAAATCAAAAATCTTATAAAAACAATTGGTAACGGATCCTGTTAATAGTAGTATTTATTATATTTATTACACTTTTATTTATTTATATAATCATCCACGTTTTAAGTAATTTTTTTAAGGAATTCACTTTGAAATTTTTAAATCTAAATAAAATACTATTTAACTTAACTTAAAATACGTAGTTATTTTGATTAAGTTGATTTTTTGTAAATTAATATTTTTCAATAATTTTTATATAATCAAATGAAATTTATTATTAATCAAAATTTGAACCTGATATAAAAAATATTATCAAAAAATATCAGCCTCAACCGTCACATTAGTTCTTTTCAGTGAGAAATGCCGATTTTTTAATTTATGAAATTATTAATTTATAAAATATTGAATTTTGTTAAATAATATTAGCTCTAATTCTACTATTGTAATAAAAATATTTAAATTGTTAAAAATATACCCTATTAAATGATCATAGTTCTATGTAAAATTGTATTCATATACTGAATATTGTAAATCACAAAAATAGGGGTCTATTAAATGAGAAGAAAAAAGTTTAAAAGAGATTGACTTTGAAAAATGGTTGGAAAATTCTGGTTTAATACAAGAAATTTGTATAATTTTATCGAATTTTTTTTTTTTTTGTAGGTCATTCATGGAGATGGTCGTACACTCATAAACTATGCTGCTTCAACCACCTTCCCAAGTGAAGTTCTTCATACTGAAGGAGTTTTTGAATATCGTTGGGATTATCAATATATAGCTGGACTTTTAACAGAAGAAAGATTGGATTTTGGAGCGAAAACAGGATTAAGCAATGCCAAATTCACCTACGAATACGATACAAATTTTAGACTCATTGCTGTTCAGGTAAAATTAACAAAAATAATATTTGAATTACTCATTCATTAATCTAGAATTACAATTATATATAATCTTAAATTTAATTTATAATAATGTTTATATTTGTAAATTCATATTATAATTTAATAATAACTATTTATTCTAAATTATATCAAAATGTTTTCTTTTAGGGCCGTATTGGTGGACAAAGTCTTCCCGAACATCAACTTGGCTATTGCTCTCGTACAGGTGCTCCAGAAGTAATTGGACAATTTAGAGTTACACGTAATGGGCCTAACGAAACAAGTGTTCATGATGGCACAGCCATTTTCAGCAGAATTACAAATGGTTATTTCCAGGTAAATATTTTGATTTATTTTTTTTCAATTTTACTCTAGAAATTAATAATAATAAATTAAAATTAATAATGTATTATTCTTAACTAAATAATACAAAAATTATATCTTTTCCTAAGGATATTCAAGTTTCTGTAACAATTCATCGAATGGAAGTGTTCCGTATGGAATTTGCTTATGATGGAAGGGGAAGAGTTAGTCAAACTCGTACTTATACTCGAAACGTTGGAGTTAATACATACACAACTGTAAAGAATTATACTTGGGATGCTGATGGACAACTTACAGGAGTGGAAGCTCAGGAGCCTTGGGGTTTCCGTTATGATCCGAATGGAAATATGCTATCTCTTACATATCGAGGGAATACGATTCCAATGGAATATAATGTCATGGATAGAATTCAGAAATTTGGAGAAGGACTATATCGGTAAGATAAAAAAATACCAGAGATACCCATTTAACAGATATAAAAATAGAAACTTACTTAGGTAATAAATTATTTTATTTTTTTATTTAAGATATGATGGTCGTGGTTTAGTTATTCAAAATGCCCGTGAAGAACGTTTTCATTACAACGCGAAAGGACTTCTCGTTCGTGCTACTAAAAGAGGACGATTTGATGTTCGCTATTTTTATGATCATCTCAATCGTCTTGCTACTAGGAAAGATAATTATGGCAATGTTACTCAATTTTTCTATACAAATCAACATCGGCCTAATGAGGTATATTTACATAAAATATTTTCAATATAAATACAAAATAATTATTTACTTATTTTTATAAATTCTTATGAATTGTTTTATAAATTAATTTATATTTTTAATAAATTATTATTATTATTATTTTTATTAGGTTTCACAGATTTATAGTCCGCGAGATGGAAAACTTATGACACTTGTCTATGATGAACGGGGACATGTAATGTTCGCTCAAGTATACCGACATAAATATTATGTTGCAACAGATCAATGTGGTACTCCTGTAATGGTTTTCAATCAATATGGAGAGGGAATCCGAGAGATTATGCGATCACCGTATGGACATATTGTTTATGATAGCAATCCTTATCTTTATCTACCTGTTGATTTCTGTGGTGGTTTACTTGATCAAGTAAGTAATCATATCTAAAATGTAATGAATTTTGAATTAATTATTTCATCACTTATTCTTATTATTAAAAAGGTAACATCTTTGGTACATATGCCGGGAGGGAAGGTCTACGATCCGCTAATAGGTCAATGGATGACTCCATCATGGCAAGGTGTATTAGATCGAGTTGCTGATCCAGCAAGATTACACCTTTACCGGTTCAACGGTAATGATCCGATTAATGTCCGTCATCGTCATTCTCAATTGACAAGTAAGTAACCAATTTCTTTGTTTTTCTCTCTTTTATTCATGGAAAAATATTACTCTAATGTTACATTAATGTTTTAGATGATGAATCATGGTTAACAACTTTGGGTTATGATCTTGGATCAATAGCACCGCAATTGTATCCATCAAGATTGGCAACGGGATTAAGTGATGCTGCTCCTCTTCTTGAAAAAGTCACCTCATCAAGACCAGCACTTTCAATGAAACATGACAATGCATTCACCGTTCAAGCTGGATTTTTAGCTCGATTATCTGAAAGAAGATTATCGGATGCCTTTTCTCTAGCCTCTCCTCCTCTATCCAAAGTAAAACGTGATGCTTGGCCTGCTGATAATTCCTTAGCCCAGTTTTCACTGAGACGTCTTGGAGCTGCAAGTGAGCCTCCATTCGGAAGAGGAATTTTAGTTTCAAGAACCTCAACTAGCTTAGCTGTAGTTTCAAGTGTTCCAGCAGCAAATGCTATCTATCGTGATGTTTTCACATCTGTGTTCAATGCATCTTATATTTTACCATTTACATTCCTGGATCATAATGGACAACAAGATAAATTTTTCTTCGTTAAAGAAGAATCTTGGAGAGCATCAGAAGATAGAGGACAATTGAAACGTCTTGGAGGACAAATTAATGTTACTTATCACGAAAAAGATGAATCATCAGCGAAAGTTGTCGATTTAAAATTACATGGTACAGCAGCAATCATTAATTTACGTTATGGAACAACCCCAGAAAAAGAACGTCAGCGATTATTGCATCATGCTAAGGGCCAAGCCGTTCGAAAGGCCTGGCATCGGGAACGAGATGCTTTAAGAAATGGAATAACAGGTGCAGTGGAATGGTCTCAATCAGAAATTGATGAAATTTTAAAACAAGGAACAGCCAATGCGTGGGATGGGGAATATGTTCACGATGTATTCCGATATCCAGAGCTTGCAGAAGATGCCTATAATGTACGATTTGTTAAAAGGCCAGCAGGATTAGGGGCAACTGGTAATGGAGCCACAACACCTGCAGCATCAGCATCCGGTGCTAATTCTGGCGGAGGAAGTGGATCTCGCAAACGCCGTCAAATTACTACAACGACAAATATTTCATGTCGGTCACTTGCGTGGTGGGTACCTTGGCGGGATTCCTGCTAACCGCTAAACGAAAATGAAAAATCACATTGAAATATATATATATATTACTCTATCTATTTATCTATATATATATATATATATATATATATAGATAAAATAATATATAACTTTTTAAAAATATAAATATTCATATATATATAACTTAACTAAAAGTTCCAACAGATTTTGATGAAAATAAAAAGAAAAAATAATAGAAGCAGGCGGAAATATATACATAAACGCCCCAAAAAAAAATGCGGGTCCAATTTTTAAAAGGAAAAGAATGTTTTATTTTTTTTTTTTCTAGTCATACTGTTTAATAAAATGTGGTATTTTTATTAAATATAAACATTTATTAAATAAAATAAATTTTTTTTTTATAAATTTCAAATTAAAATATATAAATATTATTTTATATAGAATTGTTTATAAACGTAAATATATATAAGTAAAATGCATTTATTATACAAACATTATAATTGTAATAATTAACTAAATCGATTAAATATTTTTTTTTTAAAGTTTGTTAATTTAATAGGAATGAAAATCAAAATCTGTTGGTCCTATGAAAAACAATTTATAAGCTTAGTTTTTCAACGTATACGCCTGATATTTTATTTATACTAATAAAAAAAAATAAAAGTAAACAAAAAGACTATAATATTTAAAAAAAAGAAGAGAAATAAAAAAAAGGTTTTATAAACTATTTCAAGAAAGAATGAAAAAAAAAAAAATTGATTTTTACTATCAAATGATCAGACTAAGTGACCGATATGTAAAAGATTGATTTTTATAAAGAAAAATAAAAAATAAAAATATATAAATATATATGATTAAAAAAAAAAAAAATTTATTGAAATACAATGACACAGATTCCACCCAAGCCAGAGACAAGACAAAGAATATATATTATCATATATTTATGGATGAAAAAGTCAATTTTAGTGTTTATATATTTAAAAAATATATCAAAAATAGATGTATCGACGTATTTAATAATATGTGCGTGAAGATAAAAAAAAAAAAAAAAAAAAAACAAAAAGACGTCCTTTTTCAAGTCTCGTCTATTTGTTCGTTGAATTTTATGTTTAAAAAATCGTGCAAAATAATAAATAAGATATTGTCATTATATATATATATATATTTAAAAATAAATAAATAAATAAAAAAAAAACATATATAAATATATATAAATAAATATAAGAATTTAAACTGTTTGACGTCGTTAAAATCACCCCTCCCATTTTCATTGATCGTCATCTCTCTCTGTGGAAACTAACTTTGGTCATTATTAATACGAGACCAATTCTTTCTGAAATTGAAATAAATTATAAATCAACAATGTTAATATATGTGTTTGAGTTGTGGCGTTTGGGATTTGGTCCAATCAATAGAGAAGAAATGAGGGATATTTAAGATTCGTCCAGGAAATTAAAAAAAAAAAAAAAAAAAAAATGCTATTGTTGAAAAGAGGAACAATTTTAACAAATTGCTCTAAACATATTTTTCTTTCTGAAAAATATTAATTTTGTTCTGGGAAACGTAAAATTATATCGGACTTATAAAGTGATTTATTTTTTTAAGCAATTATTTTTTAAGATTACCAATTTAAAAGATACTTGTTTTCATTTTATTCAAAATGTATATTTAATATATAAAAAGTTTGTTGAATATCAACTTTTCAACGATTTTTTTAAAAAAAATAAAATAAAAAATAAAAAAGCCAGAGAATGTAAGAAAAAAAAAAAAAAAAACGAGATCTCCATTGAATCAATGGGAAATCCTCAACGTACACCCGATTTATGTATGTATGTATATCTGTCAGTGATGCGGAGAAAATGTTATATATATATATAAATATAAATATATCTTATTAATAATATTTTTTAATTTAAACTACGGACTTCGAAAAAAAAAAGAAATTAGTCATTTTAATCTCTAATTTTTAATCAATGATGCCAAATGATATATTGAATGTTGTCTATAAAAGGAATGAATGTCTCATATTTAATGTAAGAAATGGAATGAATGAAAAATAAACTCGTATGTGTATTTCTGTATATCCATGTTGACTGAACTGAAAATTATAAATGTATATATATATATATATATATATATACATACATGGAGTGCCCAAAGACCGAAATATATATATATATATATATATATATATATATATAATTATATATTTATTTAAAAAATAGATAGAACCAAGTTTGATTTAAGTAAATAGAATTTAACTAAAAAAAGATTTTTAATTAAAAAAAAAAAAACAAAAATAAAATAAAATTATAAAATCAAATATTTTTTTGTTTTATTGGCTTATCTATAGAAAAGATGAGAATTTATTATGTAAAATTTTAATTGAATCATTAATTTTATTAAACAATTATTCAAATTTATATGACCATTTCAAATATTAAACTTGTGATAAAATCAATATAAATTTTTAAAAAATAATTACATATATGTTTTAAAAATAATAAAGTCTTATAGTATAAAAATTTTAATATATTTAATATAAAATTTACTTAAATCAAACTTAATTAATTTTTTTATTAAAAGAAATAATTGTCAATTTTTTTTTTGAACACTCACTGTATATAAATATATATATATACATATATATATATATATATATATATATAAACGGCTTATATATTGTGTAAATAAATGAAATATTTAATATGATATAATAATATATAATATATAACTATATATATATTATATATATATAGGTATATATGTATATTATTGATAGAAAGATATTTACAAGATGCTATTATAAAATTTATTTTAAATGGTAGGTTTTTTGGGAAGATTGAAATTGTGTGAAAAAAATTAAAAATTCAAAATAAAAAATAAAAAAAATCATAAAATAAAAATTTGAGCTGATATAAAATTTATGAACAGACCAGGGTCTAATCATAGCTTATATATTATAAAAAAAAAATCATTATGTAATAGCTATGTCCATTTTTAATCGTTTTAAAGACTTATTGTCGTTTTTGAATGTATCAATTATTCAAAAAATTTATGTTCCCCATTTGTTGTGGCATTATTCGGATTCTCTGTGTTGTGCTTTTATGCGAAACTGCCTTCTCTTCATCCTGCTCTTTACCTCTTGTATTAAAATTTCATCCTTCTTATCCCATTAAACTCTCTAATCATCGCTCTCCAGACACATTCTATACAAATGAATGATAACGGAAATAATATTAAGGATTGGTAAATGACAGATTGCTTTCAAAGTACGACCCTAATTCCATCTGTGTGCCTAACAGCCGAAAGCCTGAAATTTTCTTAAAAAAATAAAAATAATTAAAAAAAAAAAAAAATATCGTAATATTAAGAAAAAAAAAATATTGTTGTTATTTTATGTAGTTCTCTGAATATGATTACTATTTGGGATACCTTATAAAGATAAATGATGATCATGATTGAAGTGTATTAAGGATTTATAAATATCAAAATTTTCAAGCAAGTTTATCTTCTTATTTAAAATATTCCTTTTTTTTATTTCTCCTAAATTTTAGCAAATCAAAAAGAAATAATTCCATTTTTATTAGATATATTTTAATTTATTAAATATAAATAAAATAAAATTGTTATACCTATCTAATAAATAATTTAAAAATATATTTAAATTAATAGTTTTTAAAGAAATTAGATTATTCAAATGTAGATAAATATTTTTATTTTATAATTTTAGTCAAGTTTTTTTTATTTAATTTTATTAAAATATTTATCCTCTTAAATTAGAAATATTCAGTTTATTGTTTTTAATCATCATTGGAATATATAAACTTTGAATTAATTATTCTTGAAGGGAAGGGAGAAGTACATATATAATAATTATATTTAATTTTTTAAAAAAAAATTATAAATAATAAAAATAATATAATTTATTTCAAAAAACATTTGATATATATAATATTATTATTTTAAGTTTGAAAAGGTTAAGTTTATGAAAAGAAAAAGGGATCGACATCTTTTGGATCTGAAAATTGGCCACATTTTTGCAAGTTGCAAATTGAAATGTTAAAAAATTCGTGTCCTTATAAAGTTTAATACAGAGTCATTTATTATTGCTTCAAGAGAAGATAAAATTGATAAAGTGAGAAGAAAATTTTTTAAAAATCAATTAAAATAAATTTACTAATTAATAAATTCGAGGTATCAAGCTAAGAAATATGTATAAATAATCATTTAAAAGTGAAAAGATAATTTATGAATCATAATCTAAATTAAATATAGTAAGTAATTGTATTTATTTTTCAATTATAAGTGTTAAGATATAGGTAAGTGATTTGAGGAAAAAAAATAAATTGTGATTATATAACAATTTGCTTTGAGAACCTTTAAAACCGTTTTATATTAAATATATAAATTCCTTAATATTCAATTACATAAATTTAATTTTTCAATATCATATAATATATCACATATAAATATAATCTAGGCCAGTGATTCTCAACCACTGTGACTTTTGTGTGCCGCGAGATTATCAAAATGTGCCGCCAAATTATTACAAATGCAAAGAGGCTCTTAAACATTTCTGACTTTTTTTTCTAAATTTTTCAAAAAAAAAAACTAGGTAAGCCGTTTTTGGGACGACTTTTTTTCAATATGGTAAACACTTTTACACTTAGCCTTTTCTTTAAGTGCCGCCAAATTTTTTAATCGATAAAAGTGTGCCGCGGTAAAAAAAAAAAAGGTTGAGAATCACTGATCCAGGTATTTCTAACAGGGTCCAGGTGGACGGAACCCTTGGTGGTCTATGGAGTTTTGAATAGGTTCGCAGAACCTGAGGGGGCTATTGGTGGTCGATTGGTAAATTTCCTCTTTCAATTACTATAAAAAATACAAATAATTGCCAAGGGATCCTGCAAGTCCTCATATATTAGTAGTTTTTATTAAAATTATATTTATAACATATATTTATATAATAATACACGTTTAAAGTAATTTTTTAAGAAATTTCCTATCTGAATTTTTGTTTTAAATTTTCAATCTAAATAAAATACCATTTAACTTAAATAAATATTTTTTTTTTGATTGAGTTAAATTTTTTTGTAAATTAACATTTTCCAATAATTTTTTTATTTACATAATAAAATATTTGATAATATTTATTATCTATATTATAGTATGTTAAAGTTGTGAAATTTATTATTAATAAAAATTGGAATCTGATATCAAAAACATAATTGATAAATATCAGCCTGAACCGTCACATTAATTTTTTTTCAGATAGGAATTAATCATTAATTATAAAATATATAAATTATAAATGTATAAAATATTGAATTTTGTTAAATAATATTAGCTCTACTTATACTATTGTAATAAAAATATTTAAATTGTTAAAAATATACTCTATTAAATGCTTATAGTTCTATGTCAGATTTTATTAATATACTTAAAGTAAATTAAAAAAATAGAAGTCTTTTAAACGAGAAAAAGGTTTAAAAGGGGTCGATTTATAAAAAAAGTTAGAAAATTCCCATACAATCGATTGTTTTTTAGTAGGAAATTATTTAATTTTATAAATTCTATTTTATTTATAATAAGAGTTTACCATATTTGATCTTGCCAGGTAAACTCTTTAAATTTTTGTCAGTCCTGTAGTTGAGAGTGTTCGATTTTATTTACTCTTGTCTCATCCTCATTGGTTGCATTCTTTGTATAATTTCTATTGGGATACAATGTCGATTCCATTGGGATAATTTGATTGGTATTTCGATTAGAATTAAAGGTTTGCTTTGGTTCTTCTGTCATCTTTTTATTTCGTTCCAGAAGTAATTGATGATGTTCAATTTCCTTTTTCAATTTCCATTGTAAGTAAAATCCTATAAGAATCAATATTATGCCGATAACAATTAAAATCCATTTTACCCAATCCAGGAGATTGATTCGATTGTGTATATTTTGTACTTCAGACAACTGTAGATGATTCATTTCAAAGTCCTGAAATTTTAGACATTTTATTAAAAAAACCTTATTATTTAATAGATAAAAAATTTAATTAATCATAATCATAACCAATTACAATTAATAAATTAAAAGTATAACTTGAAAATTATATTTATTTTTTTATATTTTTAAATCTTGCATACTTACTTCTTCAGCCCACATCACCGGAAATATACCTGAAGGGGCATTTTCTAAAGGTTCAATACCTTCGATTGCTTTTACTTTACAATTAAATTGTATACTTTTTACTCCTTTGAGAGGAATACCTGTTAACTAAAATAATAAACATACATAAGTTTTTCTAATAAATCATAGATTTAATCAAAACAAACATTTTTTTTTCTGGGAACAATTTTATTTTCAAACCAAAAATATTCAGAAGATATTTATTTCTTAATAATGGATACTTTAAAGTTATACTTAGATTGTAGAATATTAGATTTACTTACCTGATCGAGAATAGCATATGATCTATGTTTTTTATTTTCAGGTTTAATCCCAGATACAAAATTTATTAGATCTTGATGTCCATTAAGAAAATGTGGGTTTGAAATCATTACATGGGCCCCTAAAAAAATAATTTATAATAATTTTATAACTTTTATAATCAAACCAATTATTGGGAATAGAAAATTTTGAGAATGAGGATTAATATTGGGAGTACAACATTGCTTCCACCGATTTTTTTCGAAAGTCGAGACTTTGTTGTGAAAACTGATTATACATTTATGACTCAAAATATTGTCCATCGTTGGTTACTACTTTTTCCCATCTTTCGGCCTGCAAACGAATCACACGTAGATAAACACAAACTCGTAAAGAACTTTCAGACAGCTTAGCAGTTGATGAATCAACATGCAATGGGAAAGATCCAAAAGGAGGGAAAATAGCTACCTCACGAATTGACTGAAAATGCAATTTTGAACCGTTTCGACATCGCGGTTTCAGGCAAAAAAAGAAGAGTTTTCTGTGGTGCATTATGAATGGCAATGAAAAATGTATCTATAACGACAATCCAAAAAAAACAAACACCGAAGCGAAATATTCTTGCCCATAAATACTTGCTGTGCATAAGGTGAGATCAGCAAGGTCTAGTCTATTACGAGCTGCTCAAACCTAATGAAACTGTAACGACGTCAATTGAACAAATTGTATGATATATTGCACCTATTCCCCTCCAGTGATATAATGAAAATCTTTTAAAAAATTAGTTATGGCTACTTCTGCGGTGTCAAACTCACACAAAGTTTAATTACCTTGCCTTGTTCAAATAATATTGTAAAACAGTCAACTTTTTGTAAATATAAAAAGAAATTGCACCCAGCATACTCCCCAGACCTAGTGCCTCAGTTTCGAAATGCTGAATATGTGCGAAAAGAGATCGATGATTGGATCGTTTTCAAACCAACATCGTTCTTTCGATACGGTATCGGTATGTTGCAAGAAAGAGTGGTATATGTAAGTTGTAGAAAATGGTCGAAAATATTTTGATTAATATATTATATATTGTACTGAATAAATGCTATTTTAAAGTGAAAGAGTGATCAGAATACATGCAAGTACTTTTATATTTCATACATACAAAAGAAGATTTTATTTTTTAAATATAGAAGTAATATTAAGTAAAATTGTGATATGTTTTATATTACATTTTTTTATTTTTAAATATTAAAAATAAAAAGTATTCCTTTTTTTCTTTCAATTACTATTACTTAAACGTTATTTGAGAATTAAATCAGATTTAAAAGTTAAATAATTATTTTCTAAAAATAATATAATACCAACCATAGCAAGGTGTAAGATCAATAGTTCCATTAATTGGACAATTGGTAACAGTATTATTATTACAATAACAATAATTTTTCTCATCTGAATAATTATACATCTCTGGATCCATTTCATAATCATACGCTTTTATACCACCGTATTGCAATTCATTTTTAAAAACAAGAGAAGCGGATCTAAATAAAATATCGATAGGTAATCATAAATCTTGAATTGAATATAAAATATAAAATCTCACCTGCATAAAAGTGTTATAAAAACATCTATGGGTTTTTTTTCCAAAAGAGGCTGGAAAATGCTTGTGTCAGTTCCTTTAATATTTTGACATTCACCTTCACCCCAAAAATCGAGTTTATCTTTGCCCATATACCTTTTAACGGTTCCTATCTCATTCACATTTTTAGTTCCTCTTGAAATAAGAAATGTTCGTCTTATAATTTCTTTCATTTTCAAAGCATCCTCTTCAGTTTCTATGACTTCATTAAAAAGAGAATGATCAATTTTAAGGGGCGGTTCTTGTGATGTATTAAGCTAGAAATAAATAACAATAAATTATATATAATTTATATAAATAAAATTAGTATATATGTATATATATATATATATTAATATTTCATGTAAAAGCTATTACCGGTTTTAATATACCAGAGTAGAAAATATTTGGTTCTGTTTCCCAAACATTAGGTGGTAAATTTTTTCTTAATTGACCACAAGCCATATTAGTCATGGATGATTTTGCCTCATCTTCTGTACAATTAATTGTTAAAACACCATAAAATAACAGATCGGCAGCTTTTCCTAAAAATCAAGTTATTTTCACATTCATTAAATTCCTCATCAAGTCTTGACCTGATCAATTTTATTACTTTGCATCATTTTTATCAATATACATTCCATATACTTAATATAAAGGCGCCACAGGGTGAGAGGTTAGTGAAGCTGCCTCACATTCTAATGGTCCCCGGGTTCAAGTTCTGGGGCTGGCAAGGGAATTTCTCTAGCTGGGGTCTATGGGACGGAGTCAACCCAGATTTGATAAAAAGTAGCGCCTCAGGTCAAGAAAATCAAGGTAAAAGTTGATAGGACCCGTTCTACTGATCTAACTTGATAGGCGTAGTCATTGCGTAGGTCAGAGTTTTTTTTATAATTAATATAAATTAGAAATTATTTTATGAATTCATTACTTTTAAATAATTTTTTAATTAATTTTAAATTCAATACAACAATTCCAACAACAAATAGATATCCTAATGATAATAAGGGAGAGAGAGAGTTACGACTGGAACGTTAGGTACAATATTCGATATCAAACTTAGTATTATTTAGATGCATATCATATATATATATATATATATATATATATATATATATATCATATACCATGTATATATATTTAGGATAAAATTTAAAATAGAGATCCTACATAATTTTTCACTTTATTAAATTGATATATACGTTGGTAGTTATTATTGTTATAATTATTTTATGAAATGATATGAAAAATTATTTCAACTTTTAGTTTATTAAAAAATAACGTTCAATATAATATAAGAAGAATTTATTCATTCTTATTACCTGTTTGAAATAATTTATAATTAATGAAGATACTCTTTAAGACCTCATCACCTGAAGATATCATTTCTTCGCCGACCATATTTGCTATGTACCAAATCGATGACTACAATTTTGATTAAAAAAAAATTAATGTTAATGATACTATTTATTCTATTATTTCAATATATTCAGCAATCGTACCAATAATGCCACATTAACTATCGTTATTTCATCATCTTCTTTCAATCCTGGTCCTGTATTTTTAGGATCAAATTCAATATGGGTTCTTTCTTCATACCAAATTGCATCAATATCTGGGAAATGGGCTGGATGATGACGTGTTATTGTTTTTCTAAATCAATCACCCCAATTCATTTATATTATAAGTTAATAACAATGAATTTATTATTTCACTTACTTAAAAGCGTAAGGACCAATTTCCTTCACAATGGGTTTAGCTCCTTTAGAAGCTTCTTCAGGATTACTTATATTAAAAAAGTAAATTTTAAAAATGGTCGAAATTCGAGGATTTAACCAATTTTTGTACATGTCTAAACCATATTCTAACCTTATATTCTAGAATAAACATAAGAAATAATTTATTAATTATTTTTAAATGAAACTAATTATTTTTTCAATGAAATTCGTTACAATTAAAATTATAATAATTATACATGTTCATTGACTATTATGACTATTATTTTTTTATACACATTGATATAAAAAAAGTATACATATTAAACTTCCCCAAGGACGATTTCAAGAAGTGACATGAAAAGGGAGGTAAGTTAAATTAGAGCTAATAATCCTATTGCAAACAACTTATTAGTAAACAAAAGTTGACCTGTGGCCAGGCACAGAACCGACCGACGGTTTGAAATAAATTAATTTCCAGCTACAGAAACAATTTCAAATAATTTTAATATATCTATTAATGCAATAAAAAACAGATATGGATATAACATAAATATTTTTAATTTTATTTTATTTATAATATATATGTAAGACCAGGCTGTGACGCCATGAATGGCTGGATGACGTCATATAATTTTAAATTAAGAAAAAACTAATGAAGATAATTTTTCCGAGGATAAAACCAATACAAAGTGTATGATTCGTGAAGATATGTAAAAAAAATCTCCTCATGTGAAATTTGGTGTGAAAATAACCCTTCCCTTCCTATCGTCGATCGGTAATACTACCACTTCCGGTTCCCGGATATAGACCAAAAGTTGATCAATTCATCATACTGATGCATTAAGTAAATATACCAAATTTCATCAAAATCCGTTGAGCCATTCAAGCTGAACATATCTACTATATGGATGGACGGACAGACGGATGGGCAGACATCATGCTCAAAATACTTTTTTCTGTAAACAAAATGCATGATTCGCGGAGATATGTAAAAAATCTCCACATGTGAAATTTTGTGTGAAAACAATACCTCCCTTACTATCGTCAGTCGGTAAAAATGTATATTATTTATATTATATTATATTTATAGGTTATAGGTAAATATTTGGTATGTAAATTTTTATTTAATTTATTAGAAAATCAAAATATAAATTAAATATTAATTTTATAAATACATAAACAAAAATTAAATCACATTATGTTTTAATTTTATAAATTTGAAAATCAATACAATCAGATAAGAAGAACTAGAAGAGAAAGGCAAGCTTGTTATTATATATCCGATATTTCATTGAACTGGAATGAGATATAATTACTATACTATTATTATACTATTATTATTATCTACAAAAAGATTTGTTATGGTGAGACAACAGATTAAATAATAAAATAAATAAATAAATAATAATAATAAAGAATAAACGATACATTATATAATTTTATAAAATAAAAATTTTATAGAGTTATACATACTTCTTTAATATTTTTTTTTATGATTTTTGGAAATGCTGAAAATCCAAGAATGCAACCCAAACAAATGGCAAATATTCCTATGATAAAGAAGGAAACAGAAATAATTTGTTTCTTTTGTATATGCATTATTATCTAAAAAGAAATAAAAATAATTGTTTTGTATTTTAATATCGATAATCAATTTAGTTTTTAAAATTATACTATCTAATTATCTATTTTTTTTTTTATAATTAGTTAAAACAATAGATCAAATTATGATGTTTCTAATTAATTAACCTTTTAAACCTATTACCTTCATTTTATCGAACCTTTCAAATATAATTTATCTTTCAACTATTATATTTGTCTTAATCAATAAACTCCTCACCTTCATTCTTATGATTTTTTTTTCACTAGTAAACGATATTAATCATGAATAATAGTATGTTTAAAAAATATTATAAGAATTAATTCAAATAAATACAAATAAATTCAATTAAATAAATGCATTTCATATAAGAGACCATGACACGGTGAATTTTTATTAATTAGATACTTTATCGTATAATAATATAGAGTACCTGGAATACCGAGCTGTCGCTCGACCCTTAAACAAATTTAAATATTTTTTTAATTATTTATTACAATTATTAAATGAGTTTTCTAAAAATTACACATAAAAAATTTGTTTCCTAAAATTGGTAAAAATAATTAAAATAACTCGATTTCCAATTCAAGATGAAAAAAAATATTCAAATTTACTTGATAAAATATTTGTTCCTATATTATATATATATATATATATATATTGTTATAGTTTAAAGTGGCCACATTTTGATTGAGAAAACTCTTGAGTGTCTCCACTCGACTATCTCGCAATTTGGAATTGGATTAAATAACATATATTAAATTAAATTTAATTAATTATAAATTATAAATTAAAATTAATAAATAATATTTATTATACCAGCGCGTGTTTGTCTTTGTTGATGGTACCACCTCACGTGCTTGCGCGTGATTTGCAATGTTAAAAAATTAATTCCGGTAATTTCAGTCATTCAATCAAGCTGAAATTCTATATATAGCAGTTTTATACAATTTTTAATCATGTGGAAAACTATTAAAAATATATCTTTATTTTTACGGTCAGTTTAGAGGAAAAATAATGAAAATGTGATAGGTAATGACCCTCTTCCGGATGAGCTACATTTCTCAAAAGTTGATAGAAAACTTCGAATTTTGAATAATGCCCGTTTATCAAATTTCTTTATTCTAGATCAAACCGTTTTTACGTAATCTTGTTTACATACACAACACACACACACAGACAGACATTTTTCTCAACTTTAGTGAAAATGACTCAGGGACCTTCAAAACGTATAAAAACATCAAAATCTCGACAACGACTGGCGATAGTAAAAAGCGGGACAAATTTGAAATATTTTATTGTATATTCATATACTTGTACAAAAATATATTTATTATTAATAATTTCACGGTCATATTTTTGATCCGAATGGATATTTTTCAATAAATTCGGATCAGTTATTAAGATAAGATTTCACATGAATTGGTCAAATTATTATATATTTTACACTTATTATAAATTTTTCTTTTAATGTTCAATTGTGTTATATATTTTTGCAGTAAATTTTAAATAAGAAATGCAGATATTTTGTACATTAAAAAACGGGACAGTTTTAAAAATCGGCGGAACGCGGGACTCTCCCGATAAAATCATGTCTTTGCTGACGTCATTTAAAATTACTATTTTTTTACTATCTCGCCAGAGATAGTATTGCAATCACGAAAATTTTCGATGTTGAGATTTTGATGTTTTTATACGTTTTGAAGGTTCCTGAATCATTTTCACTAAGGTTGAGAAAAATGTCTGTCTGTGTGTGTGTGTGTGTGTGTGTGTGTGTGTGTGTGTGTGTATGTATGTAGGCAAGATTACGCAAAAACGGTTTGAGCTAGAATGATGAAATTTGGTACATGGACATTATTCAAAATTCATAGTTTTCTATCAACTTTTGAGAAATGTAGCTCAACCGGAAGAGGGTCATTACCTACAACGTTTTGATTTTTTTTCCTCTAAAGTGACCGTAAAAATAAAGATATAAGTTTGATAATTTTTCACATGATTAATAATTGTATAAAACTGCTATATATTGAATTTCAGCTTGATTAAATCTCTGAAAGTACCAGAATTAATTTTTTAACACTTCAAATCTCACGCGCCAACACGTGCCATGGTGCCATCAATAAAAAACCAAACATGCGCTGGTTTAATATTTATTATTTATAATTTATAATTAATTAAATTTAATTTAAATATAATATATTATGTTATTTAATCCAATTCAAATTGCGAGATAGTCGAGTGGAGACACTCCAGCTTATTTTAATAAGAAAAATTATTTACCCATCTCAATGTATTAAATGTATAAGTAGGTAAATTTTGAATATCTATTAAACTTATTTATTTACCCATTACATTTTCATCAGTTTATTAGAACCTTCACTATTGTTTACGTTATAAAATTGTAATTTAAATCTGTTTGGTGAAAAACATTTAAATTAAATTAATTAAGTGTAATTTGATTCTAATGTTGTTAATTATATGCATATAAAAAATTTCGTTATTAATATTACATTGTTAATATAAATAATTTATTTTATATAAAATCGTTTAACGAGAAAAGAATACATTTTCATTATTAAAAACAAAATACCAATCTACTGGAATTGAAATATTTATTTGAGAATCAAACAACATTGTAGATTATAGTATTAGTTATTTGTTTCGAGGCGAGTGGACCATAAAAAGTATTTGAACAAAAATGTATTATTGAAAAGATAAGTGAATTTATTTTCGTGAATTTATACTTAAATTCTAATTGTAAGAATATAACTATTCTTTAAGTTATGTTACATTTAAAATTATATATTAAATTGTAATTAAGATAATTATTATAATTATAAACAATACAATTATTATTATTAAAATGTCTGTTGTTTCTATTAAAAATCTTAAACTATTTTAAGTAATTGTATAATTTTATATACATTATTTCAACTTAAATTACAGCCTACATATAAATCAAAAAAAACCATCAAAGTAAAGGTTAGTAAAATTAACAATTACTGTTATCTTTTTTTTCAATTTTATATTTAATTCAATTTTCATAATTTGGTAATTGTTTACAAAAACGGAGGCTTCATGGATAACTTACTTGGGTGGATTTCTTTTTTAATTCCAAGTGACTGTTAAATTCGCAAATGGTTCGGTCATTTATAATTTCCGAGATAAAAATTATTAAAATTTGCATATGATTTCATTGACATAGCTATCATATTTATAATGTTTTATTCATTTGGCCAGTAGAGGGCTTCACTGATTTTCGGGGGAGGGGGGATTTTTTTTAGTTTGGATAAAAAAAGGAAAATTATTTAGTTAATTATTTTTTTAATTTTCCTACATCCAAACCGATCCGAAAAAACCGAAAATTAGTGAATAAGTGAATAATTAGTGAATTAGTCAATAAAACATTACTAAAGGTCTGCTAGTCTTCTTTCATAACTAGTTTATCTGTCAAACTTTAATAATTTCTGTCTTGGAAACTAGAAGCGACCAAGAAGTATTGTATAAGGAAAGTTTCTTTAGAATTAAAAAAGGATTCCACTGGTAAAGTTTTATCCAAATCCCTGAAGTTTCCATTTTGTAAACAAATACCCATAATTTCATCTTATAATTATTATTATTATTATTTATTTTATATTAGATTTTTATTTCTATATTCTGAGATATATATATTTAGATATTCTTATTAAGGTCGCAATATATTTCAGATATATATGTAGTTATTTATTTAGGAATACATATGCCCTCTTGCTATCATTATTTATTTTGTTATAATTGTATAATAATTATGATTTCATATGTATGATTAAATGAAATCTACATGTGTGTCTTGACAATCACAATGATTATGTAAACAAAATAAATATCCTATTCCTATTGAAATATTAAATAAACTTGCAAATATAAATGATCCAATCATCTTCATTTGCATTAAATTATAACTTTTAAAATAAATTATATATAATATAAATGATATATGATTATTAGAAATTAAAAATATATCTTAATAATTCTAGGAATTGCTAGATGAATGTCTTTTAATATTCATTTATTTTCAATGCCAAAGAATTGTACTACAGTAGTTCCATATAAGTGACAAGTTATTGTACTTTTTAGTTCATATTTATATCCTATTTTGTTCAAAATTAAAAATATTACATTCATATAGGCATATACTTGAACGATCATTACTATCGAATATTCATAATTATCTATAATATAGGTTCCCAAAGTGGTCTATATAGACCCATGGGGTCTATTTCAACCTCCAAGGGGTCTAGGGCAGGGAATAACAAATTTGGGGGTCCATGAAATGAAAATGGGGGTCTATGGGGGTCTACGTGTTTTCCCGGCTCTAATAAAAAGGTAAATTTCCTACATGGATTTTTTGATTCTTTTTTTCAATATGTCTCTTAAAAAAAAGGTAAATTGTTTTTCCGACTTAGCTCTTAAAACATTTTTGATTTTTCAATAAGGCTCTAAAAAAATGGTAAATTTTTTTTATAAAAAATCAAAATCAATTTAGGGGGTCTACCCAAAACCGAAAAACATGGCAAGGGGTCTATAAGACAAAAAAGTTTGGGAACCTATAGTCTATATATATATACAATTAATTTTGAGCAATATAATAATTATGGACAGACCAATTCTAAAACAATACTGTTTTATCAGAAGTTTTATCAAAAGTTATAAATTCGAATCATTGCGGTAATAAAACAATTTTATATAATTAAAGATATATAGAACAATGGACTCTACTCCAATTCAACTTTTAATATCCTTTAAATAATTATAATTTTTAAACAATAAATTTTCCTTATTATATTTTTCATTATTTTTTTCTTTTTTTTTCAATTACTTTTCAATTTTATTTTCTAAACTATTTTCCTTGTTCCAATTGTTCTTTTCTTTAATTTTCCAATTTAATATGAATGTTTAATATCTAAACATTTCTTCAATCACATCGATGTATCCTAAATTTTTATATTATTTTATTGAAAATTATTTAATAAGATATGCTATACAACTTTTCACAAAATGGTTTAAGAAAGAACTATTTAAAAAAAATAACAATCCGAAAATTAATTTTATAATACAAAAATTAAACTTAAAAAATATAATTAAACTTGTAATTATATGATAATTTGAATTATAATATTTAATATGCCTTCATATTATCCTAATTATTTATAAAAAAAAAATAAATTCAATCTGAAAATAAAATTGAAATGTAATGATATTTAAAAAAAAAAAAAAAAAATTTCAATACGTTAATTTTTCATTTTATAGATATATAGAATGAATAGATACTAGAAAAATATTATTAAATAAATAAAAGAAAAAAAATTCCTACCGAATGTTTAGAGATACAATGATTAAATTCCCAATGCGCCTATCAAGTCATTTGTTAATTTAAATTAGGAGAAAAATTGCCAACGCAACAAATTGGATCTCAGCCGTCCTCTACTTCAACTAAACACTATGGTGGTCTGCTTGCGACGAGGTTACCTGAACCACAGCACATTGAGTAATCATCAATAATAATAGGAGAAGGTCTAGAAATTAGAAGTGGGGGTATAGCAGGATATTACCATTGATTCACTCATTTCATATTTTAATTGATACTCATTATAATTATTATACAATATATACATAGAAATACACACACATATATATATATATATATATATATATATATTATATATATATATATATATAAGAGAAATAATAAATAAAGATATATATAGTTTTTATTTAGGTAAATTATAAATAAAGTGACTTTTTCGAGTTATTGATGAAAAAATTATAAAATTAATTGATTAAATACTATCTTCATTTTATCTATTTACTTATAACATTAAAACAAATAATACATTCAAAAGTTTATTATTAATTTAAATTATTTAATTATTTTAATTTTAAATAAATTAATTAACCTTAAAAATATTTTAAGGTTTTTTTTTAAACAAAAAGGGGGGGGGGGATATTTTCCAATTTATTTATATATACCTGGTGTGGATATTAATTTTCAGGACTGTTCTAAAATTTCAGAAAAGATGATGTGAAAAAGGTAAACTTTTAATGTTTTGAAGTAATACGGGTACATACGAGGTCTGTTCAAAGGAAAAGGTGAATTTTGAATTTTCGCAGTCTGTGTACATTCGATTATCGAATATTTTTTTTTGTTGTTATGTTGGTACACGTATATTTGTCATTTGTTGACATTGTCAGCCATTTAGGATTAGTAGTTTGTTTTTGACAACTGACAAAGTCAGTCACGTTTTTGTGTGCTCTTCGATTTTTTACTTTAAAAAAAATGGATCAAAAAACTGTATTAAATTTTGCGTTAAAAATAGAATAAAGTGCTGCGACGCACTTAAAATGTCGACTGTGGCATTCCACGAGTCTACTTTATCTCAAGAAAATGTTTATAAGTGGTACAAACGCTTTAAAAAAGTAAGCCAAGTTCGATCAAATGTGAAGGTTTTGCTCATTGTTTTCTTTGATTACAATAACGTGGAGCATCATGAGTTCTTGCCAACATGTCTTACTGTTAATAAGGAATACTACAAGGAAGTTATGCAACGTTTGCGTGAAGCAATACGACTCAAATGATCGGAATTGTGAAAAAAAATAATGGATTCTGCATCACACATCATTCGTTTTTGGCTAAATACAACACCGTAATCATGTCTCAATCACCGTATTCACCAGATTCGGCTTCCTGCGACTTTTTACTATTCCTAAAACTTAAGAAACCAATGAAAGGAAAGCGTTTTGACACAATTGATGAAATAAAGTCGAAAAAGAACGAGCTGATGGCCATACCGAAAAGGGCATTTCAGAAGTGCTTCGACGATTGGAAAAAGCGCTGGCTTAAGTGCATTATATCTGAGGAGAATTACTTTGAAGGGGGAAAAATGGATATTGATGAATAAATAAATACTTTACGAAATAATTCAAAATTCACTTTTTCTTTTGAATAAACCTCATACTCTGTGAATTCTTTGTCAGAGTCAAACAAGAACTTATACATATAACTGTCTTGTAACAGTAGTTTAGTGAGACAAATTCATGATAAATATATCTTTTATTATCAAAGAAAGCGATTAATATGTATAACCTTTGATTTTTCAAATGGAAATTGTTTCTGTTTAGGGAACCAGGGAGACCGCAATTCTGTGCTCTGTCACTTGGCTAGTCCTGGAATTTAAGAACCAACTCAAAACTTTGTGGATGTAAAAGACAACTAAAAACATGACGGCGACTTGAGAGGCTTCCGAAAAAGGATTTTAAAAGTTGTTTCCACAACTTATACAGCCGAACACAGAGATTTATTAGGACGGATAGGGATTACTTCAAAACATATTAAAAGTTCGCATCATCTGTTCTGGAGTTTTAGACCAGACCTGGAAATCAATATCCACCCATGTATATATATATGATGAGAAATTATTTCTCATAGTAATAAAAACTTTCACGGAAACTTAAACGATCAAATATATATATGCAAATTGAAATATGTATGATAATCAGTATAGATAAAATAATGTGCTAATATAATTTTGTTTTTAGTTTTATCCAAATTTCGTCTTAATCTATTTATCAATTATAATTATATTGCGCAATATAATAGACTAATTAAATATTGTTGAGATTGTTATAGATTCTTTATTTGAATTTCAAAATTTTTTATATTATAACCATCTATGCTATTCGCCTATTGTCGTCAATTCCTGTATATGGAAAGTAATTATTTCGAGATCGGTTTTCATAACTATAATCCTTGAAATTTTATATCCTTGAAATGTCCTGTGATCTATTGACTTTTATTATAAAATATGTATAAAATGTGTCCAATAATTAATAAAAGAAATTTAAATAATCTATTAATTTGAATAAAATGATTTTTAGACAAAAACAAAACAAATTAAATAAACTAATTGAATAAAATTTAAAATAAAATATTATATATTTTCTTATCTACCTTTAAACTTTTTCATGCATCTTGATTGTGATTATAAATAATTATGTTCTATACAAAAAAATAAAAAAATAAAAAAATAAAAATAAAAATAGAATAGATAACTTCGACATTCACCATGAATTTAGAGAGATAGAAATCTATAATTATATTTAATGGTAAGTTTTCAGATAAAAACTATATTACTTAGAGAAAATTTATTATAATTATTTATATTCAAATAATTTTAAATTATCCTAATATTTATTAAATGTTTTCAAAGGAAGATCCATTGATGGTTATAGATTTCCTAATCTGAATATTATTAAAATATTGATAAATATTTATATAAGATTACTTTATAGTAGTTTATTAATGATGTTTGTAATAAAGATTTATATGCTCATATCATTTATTTTTTTCTTAACCATACTATGAATAAGAACAACTATAGGTTAATTATTTATAAGAAGGGTGCAGGTGAGTTGAGATGTGTTAGTTTGATAAGAAATGATTAGAATCATATATGTATACAAGTATTATATAATATTTCAACAAAAAGAATAAGTTGACCTGTGGCCAGGTCCGAACCGACCGACGGTTTGAAGTAAATAAATTTCCAGGTACAGAAACAATTTCAAATAATTTTAATATATCTATTAATGTAATAAAAAACAGATAGGCATGTAACATAAATATTTTTAATTTTAGTTTATTTATAATATATATGTAAGACCAGGCTGTGACGTCATGAATGGCTAAATCAAGAAAAAAATAATAAATATGATTTTCCCGAGGATAAAACCAATACAAAGTGCATGATTCGTGGTGATATATAAAAAAATCTCCTCATGTGAAATTTGGTGTGAAAATAACCCTTCCCTTCCTATCATCGATCGCTAATACTACCACTTCCGGTTTCCGGATATACACCAAAAGTTGATCAATTCATCCCACTGATGCATTAAGTAAATATACCAAATTTCATCAAAATCGGTTGAGCCGTTCAGGCTCTACACATCTATACGGACGGACAGACGGACGGACAGACATCATGCTAAAAATACTTTTTTCTGTTTAGAAAATGCATGATTCGTGGATATATGTAAAAATCTCCACATATGAAATTTGGTCGGAAAACAATACCTCCCTTACTATCGTCGGTCGGTAAAAATGGATAGGTTGATGAATTTTAAGGAGAGAAGAAAAAATAATTTGAAAAAAAAAAAAATGAAATAATTAATAAAATTTAAATACAAAAAGATAATAAAAATCATTATTTATATAATATAAAAAATATGTACACTAAATAAGAATAAATACAAATTTCAAAGTGAAAGTCTATTTTACATTCATAAAATAAATATTAAAGTAACATCCACTACAATACAAATAAGTGTTACCCCTATTTTTAATGAATTTTAATTAAATATTGGTATTATATCCTTAAAGAACCAAAAATAAATATTTATGTCAACAATATTCAATTCGTTAATCTTTGAATATTTTAAGTATTTACGAATAAACAAACTAGGATATGAATCATTGAATAGGCTTAATTGATTTAAGTTAACCTATCTTCTACGATTAAAAAAAAAGTATATATATATATGTCGTAAGCAAATGGAAATTTTAGGAAAATAGCATTTGACTAGGTAAAAGCTATTTGGATAAATCTTTGTTGGGCAAATAGCTTTAACTATTATAGTAATCAATTACGAAATTGTACAAAAAATTTTTTTGTTCTTTATTATATATTTATATAACTTCAGCTTGCCATAACTTCTGTGCAGTTTTGACTTCTAAATTAATGTAAATGTCAAAATAAAAATCCGTTTGATATAAATAAAATAAATAAATTATAAAAATTTAATATTAGACAGTAACACAGCGGTTTCCAACCTGTGGGGGGCGCGAAGACAATTTAAGTGCCCGCAAACTTTTGAAAATCCTCGATTTTTTTTCAATTTGGTTCTAAAAAAAGGTAAGATGATTTTGTGGCCAAACTTTAGAACATTTTCGATTTTTTTCAGTATAGTTTAAAAAAAAAGGTCAGATGATTTTGCGATGCTCTGAACCATGGCCCACCCCTATTATATTATTTCAGAAATGTGCCCGACTATTGAAAAAGGAAATTAGAATATTACAAAAATTAAGATTATTACAAAACAAAAGGGGGGCGCCGGTACAGAAAGGTTGGATACCACTGCAGTAACACGATACAAGTAAATATTTCATTATTTAAGTGATTCTTTCGTATTTTAATTATTTAATTATATATTGTTACCGTGACCAAACGTCCAGTTTTTAGGTGCTCTGTCTCTCTTTTTTCAATATTTTGAACATTTCGTACTTTTTTTCAAAATTTTTCAATTTGGTACTAAAAAAAAAAGTTAAAACTTTTTTGGACTAAGCTTTTAAACATTTCGTACTTTTTTCAAAATTTTTTCAATTTGGTTCTAAAAAGAAAAAAAATGGTAAACCGTTTGTCCGGTTTGGTGTTTTCGAAATATGGTCACCCTATATATTCTTATTTGTGAGTTATATCAGATTTTAAGGTTATGTTGTGAACAGTTGTTAATTTGTAAATATTTTTTTCAGTCTACACTTCATTATGAATGACAATGATGAATTTGAATTTGGGTATATTTTTTCCGTTTCTTCCATCCAACTTTTTTCCAGGTTTGCTACTTTAACTAAGAACGGAATACAAAGAAGGCAGACGAATAAAATACACGAATCGTGTGTCTTGTTCATCTGTCATCGGTCCAATATATGTTCGACATTTTCTGAGCCAGTGCATATTTGACTCTTTGTTGATGGCACCACGTCACGTTTTGCCGCGTGAGATTTGCAGTGTTAAAAAATTAATTCTGGTACTTTCAGCGATTCATTCAGGCTAAAATTCTATATATAGCAGTTTTATACAATTTTTAATCATATGAAAAATTATCAAACATATATCTTTATTTTTACGGTCACATTAGAGGAAAAAAAATCAAAACGTTGTGGGTAATCATCCTCTTCCGGTTGAGATACATTTCTCAAAAGTTGATAGAAAACTACGAATTTTGAATAATGCCCGTATACCAAATTTCATGATTCTAGCTCAAACCGTTTTTGCGTAATCTTCTCTACATACATACATACATACACACACACACACACAGAGAGACATTTTTCTCAACCTTAGTGAAAATGATTCAGGAACCCTCAAAAAGTATAAAAACATCAAAATCTCAACATCGAAAATTTTCGTGATCGCAATACTATCTCTGGCGAGATAGTAAAAAGGCAATTATTTAAGAATATGTAAATTTAAAATACATTCTAAAGTATACGGTTCAATTAAAAAATAAGATCAATTTATTGATAAAATTAATTTTTATCATTTCGATGATAGTTTAAAAAATATTAAATATAAATATCATTTTATTTCATGAATTTAAATTTATTTATAATAAGAGTTTACCATATTTGATCTTGCCAGGTAAACTCTCTAATTTTTTGTCAGTTCTGTAAATGAGAGTGATCGATTTTATTTATTCTTGTTTCATTCTCAAATGGTAGATTTTTTCTATAAATTCTATCTGGGTACAATCTTGATTCCATTGGGAAAATTTGATTGGCCATTCGATTGCGATTAAGGGTTTGCATGGCCTCACGAATGATCTTTGGTTCTTCTGTCAACTTTTTCTTTCGCAATTGATGATGTTCAATTTCCTTTTTCAATTTCCATTGTAAGTAAAATCCTACAAGAATCACTACTATGCCAAGAGCGATTAGAATCCATTTTATGCAATCCAGAAGAGTGACTCGATTGTGTATACTTTTTACTTCAGTCATTAGTACATCATTTATCTCAAAATTCTGAAATTATACATTTTTTTAAAAACACTTATTGGAAAAAATAATTGTGATAAGGTAATTAATACATAAAAATTAATTAATCATAGTTTTTTAAACTAAAACATTAAAAGCTTTATTGATATAAAAAATCTGGCGCGGTTCCCACATCCTACAATTTCATTTACTATCCAAATTTAAGAAAAAATTAAATTATTATCCAATTACTATTTAAAATTAAGAAATATAATAGGAAAAATTTTTTTCATTGTTATTAAATAACATATATTTACATGCCTATTATCTTTCATTGTATATATAAATATTATAATATTTATAGGATTTAAATATATCTTAAAACCAGAATTTGAATTCGATAAAATTTTTGCAAAACAAACTTTAATAAAAAATTTATTTTAATAATTGATACAAAATAAATTAATTAATAAAATAAGTTGACCTGTGGCCAGGTCCGAACCGACCGACGGTTTGAAGTAAATTAATTTTCAGCTACAGAAACAATTTCAAATAATTTTAATATATCTATTAATGTAATAAAAAACAGATATGAATATAACATAAATATTTTTAATTTTATTTTATTTATAATATATATGTAAGACCAGGCTGTGACGTCATGAATGACTGGATGACGTCATATAATTTTAAATCAAGAAAAAAATAATAAATATGATTTTTCTCGAGGATAAAACCAATACAAAGTGCATGATTCGTGGTGATATATAAAAAAATCTCCTCATGTGAAATTTGGTGTGAAAATAACCCTTCCCTTCCTATCGTCGATCGCTAATACTACCACTTCCGGTTTCCGGATATACACCAAAAGTTGATCAATTCATCCCACTGATGCATTAAGTAAATATACCAAATTTCATCAAAATCGGTTGAGCCGTTCAGGCTGTACACATCTATACGGACGGACAGACGGACGGACAAACATCATGCTAAAAATAATTTTTTCTGTTTAGAAAATGCATGATTCGTGGAGATATGTAAAAATCTCCACATGTGAAATTTGGTGTGAAAACAATACCTCCCTTACTATCGTCGGTCGGTAAAAATGATAACCTAATCAATAAATTCAATTATAATCAATATTAAAATAATTGATATTTTTAAAAGGATGTACTGTACAAATATTAATTTTACGTACTTACTTCTTCAATCCAGAACACTGGAAATATACCTGAAGGAGCATTTTCCAAAGGAGTAATTCCTTCCATCGATTTTATTTTAATATTATATTGCAAACGTTTTGAAGATTTAAGAATAATTCCAGTTAACTAAAATATATATAAGTTATACAATATATATAAATAATAATTTTTCAAAAATTTTATTCAAGATCTGAGATTAGATTAACATACTTGATCAATAATTACATATGATTCATGTTTTTTTTTATCAGGTTTAATTCCAGATGCAAAATTTATTAGATCTTGATGCCCATGAAGAAAATGTGGATGTGAACATATTATGTGGGCATCTAAAATAATTTAAAAATTCTATAATTTATATTTTTAATAAATTTCTCTTTTAATTTAAAAATTCAAATTATAAAATTTCGATTATCTCGCAATTTTGAATTGGATTAATTAACATATATTATAATATTTAAATTAAATTTAATTAATTAAATTATAAATTAAAATTAATAAATAATATTTGTTAAATGCGTGTTTGGCTCTTTGTTGATGGTCCCAAGACATGTGTTAAAAAATTAATTGCGGTACTTACAGCGATTCAATCAACCTGAAATTCTATATATAACAGTTTTATACAATTTTTAATCGTGTGAAAAACTATCAATCATATAGCTTTATTTTTACTGGCACTTTAGAGGAAAAAAAATGAAAATGTGGTAGGTAATAACCCTCTTCCGGATGAGCTACATTTCTCAAAAATTGATAGAAAACTTCGAATTTTGAATAATGTCCGTTTATCAAATTTCATGATTCTAGCTCAAACCGTTTTTGCGTAATCTTGTCTTCATACACACACACACACACATATATATATATATATATATATATATATATATATATATATACACAAACGTTTTTCTCAACCTTACATAGTGAAAATGATTCAGGAACCTTCAAAACGTATAAAAACATCAAAATCTAGAAATCGAAAATTTTCGTGATCGCAATATTATCTCTGGCGAGATAGTAACAAGTAGTAGCATTTAAATCTCAATTTCAATTTAATTGTATTTATTTAATTTTTTAGTAAAAAAAATAACTTCCTGGCTTTGGAACATCGTATGAAGCTATCAAGTTGGTTGCTGCCTAAGCAAAGAAGAGATGTTCTATGATCAGATAAATGGATCCCCTCAACCTTTACCTAGATTCTCTTGATCGGTATTCGCTACTTATTTCAAATAGTTTTTTTTTATAATTTTGATCATGTAAGAGAGGGTTAACCTCGTTTTTATAAACCCCAAAAAGAGAAAAAAATATTTTCCATTTTGGTATCTTTAAATTAATCATAATTTGATATTTGTTTTATAGTTTAACACCTTATATTTATCTGTGAATATCCTTATTCATGCTGGGGCGAACTAACGTCACATTCCATTCTGTTTTTGTTTTTGTGATACTTTACTCAGTTTTTAACAATTAATATTTAATTCTATAATATCTAATTCTAATCTAATTTTTTTCATGTATTGTACTTATATCGTTTAATTTTAATCCAAATATATCTATTAAATCTATAAGGAATATTATATGTATAAAAACAGTTGTACTGAATCAATTAATTATTTATGGAGAAGTCAAAAATATAAATATTTCATTTAATAAACCAACAATTTCAATGAAAATAAGACCAGACCATCTTATGAAATTTGAAGCTTAAATATTGAATTTGATTATTATCAGTATTAATGCTCGACTAAAATTTATTCACAAAATTTCGTATATACACGCACATATAAACCGATCGTGATTATTATCTAATACTTAATGACCTTTAATTTTTAATAGATTTAAATTATTAGCTGAAATATTTCAAATTTAGTCATCCATAAAGATCAGCAACTAAGCGTTCCTTAACAAATTTAAACTTATATGAAAAAACTTATTAAGATCAATTCAATGTTTTTTACTTTTCCGCATACTTCGTATAAGGGAAGTATTGGAATCGTCAAAAATTTCGACTTCGAGATTTCGATAGATCTTGACGTTTTAGACCTCCCTGAGTCGGAAAATACCATTTTTCGAATTATGTCTGTGTGTATGTATGTATGTATGTAATGTCTGTAAGCAAATTTACTCAAAAACTAATCAAGCTAGGATTTCGAAATTTGGTACACCGATATTATTCACAGTTTGTAGATTTCTATCAAAATTTCGTCAAAATCGGTTAACCGGAAGTGGTACTTTACCTACAATGGTTGCGTTTACCTTTCAAGTAAAGTACCAGTTTGCTTCGAGATATTTGCTTCATATTGTGTATATAGATTTAAAAATATGAAAAAAATTCAGATACCAAATTTCATCATGATCTGACTACCGGAAGTGACATTTTACCTATACAAGTAGCGTTAGGTGTAAATTATAAATATATATAATAGTGTTAAACCATTTTACTTTATAATTTAAATTAATTAGTTTGTTTATTTTTATTGTTGTTAAAACATAATAATAACCTAATTACCTATTTATATGCGGGAAAGCCTAGGGGAGGACACTCCCGATTTTTTTTAAATAAATAAATAATCGTTCTATCATAAAATAATGCACTGGCTCACTTAATTAGGTTCATGTTTAATATAGTCATTTGGTACATACAGAAATTGGTTAAAATAATATGACATAATATGTACAAATCGATTTAAAATTTTTAATTTTCATAACCTGGAGAGACCTGACTTTTGTATTTTTCATATCTCTCATTCTATCTGTCTGTTTGTCCGGGAAATTGTGAAGTTATAAACTCAAAATTGGTTACAAAATTACAATTAAATATTACTTGAATATTCTTAAATGCTCTTATTTTAATATATGCTGTAAATTTCATCAATATTTATTAAAAAATAATTTTTTGAAATTTATATTATTTATAAGTATCATTTAACAAAGCTTTACTTTGCCCATAGAGACGGTTGGAGAATATTGCCATAATCGCAAGAATTTGGTGGAAATTACTTTGATGATATATTAATAATTTCTAAAATTTTTGAATATTATCTAAGATAGAAAGAAAGTTATTAGAATAATAAAACAAGAAGGATTTCTTTTAAAAATGTCATAATGTGAATTTGCCTAAAAATCAGTTAAATATTGAAAATAATATAATGAGTCCATACCATTTTAATCCAAAACAGAGGTCTCCAAAGTGGTCTATATCCACCCCCAGGTGTCTATGGCTATGGCAATCTACAAGGGGTCCACGGCAGCGAATAAAAAATTTGGGGTCCATGAAATGAAGATGGGGGTCTACGATAGTAGATCTCAAGCCTATTTACTTACATTATACTATCTTATAATTCAATTCAATATGGCTCTAAAAAAAGGTAATTGTTTTTCCGACATGGCTTTTAAAACATTTTTGATTTTTCAATAAGGCTGTTAAAAAATTTTTTTACAAAAAATCAATTTCGGGGGTCTACCCAAAACCGAAAAACATGGAAAAACATGGCAAGGGGCCTACGACACGAAAAAGTTTGGGAACCTATGATCTAAAATCAATTAAATAATTTCAATAAAATAAAAATAACAAAATACTAAACAATTTTTAAGAAAGATATATTTTTACTACAAATAAATTCCAAATTTTTTAATAATCATTTTATTTTTTTGGTATAAAGTTTAATATTTAAAATTATAGCACTTTTATACAGGGTAGTTAAAAGTTATACAAAAATGTTCGATTATATATTAATGCTAAAAGGGATACAGGTAGTGGAGAAAAAAATAATAACAAATTTGTGACACGTTAGTTACTTCAAAAAGATTTTTTATAATTTTGTGGCATGGACATTGAAGAAGGACCAATGAATTTCTTCCACCGTGTAGTTTGATCATATTTTGGATATACTTTCATAACAATGAATATATTCTAAAGTGAAATGTTAAATAGTTGGACACTAACAATTAATTATCCTTCTTTCAAAGACCCATTTCACCGATCACTTATCGCTTGTTTTGTCTAACACAAAAAAAATTTGATGTAAATATTACTGAATTGTAAATACTAAAATTTGCCAGATAAATTGTTAAAAATATTGTTTACAAGTGTACGTGTTTACATTATTTTGTCCAAATCATGTATATAATTATATATTTAAAAAAAAAATAATGTAAAAATACCAACCATAACAATGTTTAAGTTCTATGGTGCCATTAATTGGACAATTGTCAAAAGTATTGTTCTTACAATAACAAAAATTTTTCTCCTCTGTATAGTGATAAATTTCTGGATCCAATTCGTAATTATATGCTGTAATACCTCGATATTTTATTTCATTTTTAAATACAAGAAAAGTTGATCTAAAACAAAAATCAAGAAATCATAAACATTAAATTGAAGATAGGATATAATATCTCACCTGCATAAAGTTGTCATAAAAATATCAATCGGTTTTTTGTCCAAAAAAGGATGGAAAATGGTTGTGTCAGTTCCTTTAATATTTTGACATTCGCCTTCGCCCCAAAAATCGACTTTGTCTTTGCCCATATACCTTTTCACATTTCCTAGCTCATTTATATTATTACTTCCTCTTGAAATAAGAAATAGTCGTTTTGAAGTTTCTTTTATTAACAAAGGATCTATTTCACTTTCCTTATATATATTTAAAAGCGAATGATCAATATTAAGAGGTGGATGTACAGAGGTATTATCCTATAAAAATATAACTAATGGTAATAATAATAATAATAATAATACTAAGAGTAATAATTACAGTAGAACCTCGATAACTCAAACCTCGGTAACTTAAAAACCACTATAAGTTCAAAAAATAAATTGTTCCCTCCCCATCAGAGCCCAAAACCTCAACAACTTAAAATACGCAACATCTATAACTTAAATAAGTAATCTCTGTATTGGCCCTCAGAAGCTGAAATCTTGAAGAAACAAAAATCAGGAGAAAGTCTTCAATGTATAGACAAAATATTGCCGAATTCCCTAATTTAGAACAATGTTTGTTTACGTGGTTCAAACAGTGTCGAAACAAAAACATCAGTGTTAGTGGACCCATACTAAAAGAAAAAGCTGAAGAGTTCGCTAATTCGCTGAAAATCAAAAATTTTAAAGCCAGCAATGGCTGGTTAGAGAATTTTAAGAAACGACATGATTTAGCCTTTAGCCTTTAGCTGTTATTAACCTATTCGCCTATCCCTAACATAGACCCTTGATAACTTAAAACCTCTATTCTACTGTATAATAATATAAAATTAGTGTATTTTATTAATTCATATTAATGTTTACCGGTCTTAAATATCCATTATAGAAAAGAGATGGTTCCTCTTCCCAAACATTAGGTGGTTTATTTAATTTCATTTGTTTACATCCGATACTTATCATGGGTGATTTATTGGGATCCTCTGTACAATTAACTATAAAAATTCCAGAATACATCATTTCAATTGGGTTTCCTAAAAAATCAAGGTATATCAATTTTACTCCTTGTTAATTAAAAAATAAGTGAAATCGGTTAAAAATTTAAAGAAAATAAAAAGATTTATAATTTTTATTTATTACCGCTTTGAAAAAATGTATAATTTATAAACATATCCTTAAAAACCTCATCAACTGCTGTAAACATATCCTCACCAAGTACACTTATAATGTGCCAAAGAGAGGCCTAATTATAAATAAAAAAAAAAAGAAATTAAATGTTAAAATTTTTTCTACTATTTCAATAAAATCAGCAATCGTACCAATAATGCCAGATGAATTACCACTAATTGATCATCTTCTTTCAATCCTGACCCTGTATTTTTGGGATCAAATTCAATAAAGGTTCTTTCTTCATACCAAATTGCATCAATATCTGGGAAATGGGCTGGATGATGACGTGTTATTGTTTTTCTAAATCAATCATCCCAATTCATTTATATTATGAGTTAATAAAAATAAATTTATTATTTCACTTACTTAAAAGCGTAAGGACCAATTTCCTTCAAAATGGGTTTAGCTCCTTTAGAAACTTCTTCAGTATTACTTACATTAAAATAGTAAACATTAATAGTTGTTGAAAATGGTGGGTTTAACCAATTTTTGTACATGTCTAAACCATATTCTAATCTTCTATTCTATAATAAACATAAGAAATAATTATTAATTATTAAATTATTATTTTTTTTAATGTTTTTAATTTTTCAAATGTTAATTTAGATTTTATTTCAAAGAAATATTTCATATTAATTTTTTATGAATATAATATAAACACATAAATAAATATCAATAGTAATAGATAAATGGACTAATATAATAGTTAAATAATTTTTCTAATTTAATACATAATAAATGGGTTTTACTTACTTCTTTAATTAATTTTTTAACGATTTTTGGAAATATGCACCATCCAAGTATACAACCCAAACAAATGATAAATATTCCTATGATAATGAAGGAAATAGAAATAATCTGTTTCTTATGCATTTTTGACTGAAAAAGAAAAAAGAAAATTAGTAGTTAATGGCAGAAAATGGAAAGATAAGATAAGAGTTGATGGTGAAAAAACGTAAATATCTATAAAACAATACAAAATATTATAATTATATTCTTTCAATTAAAAAATTTATTTTTGAAATAATGATTACATTTAAAAAACTCAAGAGTACAGGCATTGTTGACTATATAACTTAATGACTGGCCTAGAGAAGGGGGGGATGATAAGAGTCGAGAGAGAGAGAGAGACTTTGGTTTCGAAATGAACGTGTCAGTGGTTCAGGGTAGATTGTGAAATGTGGTGCTAAAGGCCTCCAATCGAGCCATTTGACCTCCTCCTTGGCTCAACCCCTGAACGTCATTAGTAAAAAGTTGGGAGAGAGAGAGAGAAAAAGCAATCGACCATATGATGATCAACATTACAATATTTTTATTAATTATAAAATCTTGTCTCAAATGTGATTATAATATTTTTATGTCACTTGCTGAGACTGGGAATCCAACATAAATTTTCGAGTATATGCATTTTTTGGTATGGAAATGTATATTAGAAAATTATAAATTATATATAATTACGAAAACAAAATTATGCTTGTTTTAAATTGATTTTGACTATAATTATTTATTTATTTTAATTTTTCCTTTTTATTTTAAATATATGTAGATATATATATAAAAATTTGATTTTGATAGTGGTTATATTAAAACAAAATAATCAATTAATAAATATATATATATATATATATATAATATGACGAAGTCTATGTTTGTTTTACACGAATTTTTTTTAATTAATAAATATGTGAATTCTCCTTTTAAGTGTGTTATTTTTTGTTTAATATGAATATTTAATAAAATAAAATCAATTTTCCATAGCCTGACATGATAAAGCAAGCGATCATATAATACACATAAACAATTTTAAATTTTATTTATATAATTAATTGGAAAACATATTTTACTTTGTTCATAAATTTGTAATTTTTGTTGATGTAATCTAATAAGTTAATTTCATTCCCTTCTCTTTTATCATCAAAATTAACTGAAAAAAATATTGACAAATGAACAAAGGATATTAATCAAGATTAAACTATCTTAGTACTTTTAAAAATATTATTTTTTTAAAATTTAATAAAGAAACATTATTAGAGATTAGATAATAAGTGGATTATTACATGATCTCAATCATTTCGATCTTGGAGAAATATTGGGGTGGCTAAAAACTTTTCATATCAAATAATAGCTTCACACATCTATGATCAGGGATCAGTGACCTTGTTACATTATTTATATAATTAATATAGAATAACCATTTTTTTTTACAAACTAATTTTTTAAAATATAGTATCGGCCTCGAAAAGTAGTTTCATTAAATTAAATAAGTTATTAAAAATTTAATTAATGTCATTAGAAGAAAAAGAGAAAAAAATAAATTATTTTTAGTTTTAAATTTTATTATAAATTTCTATTATCCAAAAAAGAATGTTGAGGCCATTTTTATATTTATTGTATTCAAGCGATTTCTAAGTGATTGGTGAATAACGATTTTTTTGCATATTGTAGAACACATTTTATTAGAAATTATAATATTGATGAAAGAAAATTCAGCTAAATATGAAGATGGAAACGGTAGCAGTAGTTTTCTTGCACATTTCGTTGAATTTGGGTGTTTGATCTCTCCGCGGACCACAGTTTAAGAACCTCTGTATTATATCATAAATCTCATTCACATCTAAGGAATTCAGGTAAAATTATAAATTGGAGTAGAGAGAATTTAATACCTATAAGAAAAATTTAATATACCTATAAGAAAAATTTAATATAATTTCCGAGGGATATTTCTTACTATTATATATATTTATATTTAACTTTTTAATATATACGCTTAATCAAAAATGCCATAAAAATTAGAAATTAAAATAATAATTAAACCTTGAATATTATCCTTTACATATGCACAATATAAAAGCGTAGGTGCATATGAACATAAGTAGTAGGTAAAGAATTTAATATTATTATATGTGCCCCATGGTTTTTATTGGGCATATGTAAAGAATAATATTCAAGGTTTAATTCATATTTTATTTTCTATTTTTTAGGGCATTTTTGATTAAAAAGCTTAATATATTAAATTTTTTTCTTTTTAATTTATTTTCAAGTTTTTAGTTTTTTTTATATTTTTATTTTTAATATTTTATTGTTGCTTTACATATGTAAAACATTGCACTATCGACTACTAATCTGTTATTCTCAAACATATATTAGATTTTTAGCGAATTTTCTAGGCCTTTTCTAGATGACATTGATGATGCAAATGGCTTATTCTACGTACTAAGCAGTACTGAGTTTTTTTCGGATTCACAGAACAACAAATATTGTATAGTAAATGTATAGAAAATATAAAATATAAAAATAAAATGTGAATATAAATATAATTATAACATTATATTAACATCAATCATTTAAAATATTTAAATTCACAAATTTTAAAAATCCATATTTTTGAAAAATTCAAAATATTTCTTTTTTTATTATTAAAGGGTCATCGACTTTGAATATACGGTTCAAATTTGAACGAAATCGCTCGCTCATCATAAAAATGGATTAAAATCCAATTACAAATTATTAACATTACAGAGAGACAGAAAAGTCAAATAAAAGTTAATAAAAAGTGTATAAAAAAAAGAATGATCATGTTATTAAATAAAAAGTAATGTGTACCGGATTTTTAGAGTTTAGTACAATGATAAAATTCGCAATATCCCTAACAAATTAATTGTCGAAGCAATTAAGGAGATGAATGAGAATGATCATTGAGAAAATATTGGATAACCTGTGTGAACTGTAACTGAACGAACGCTCTGCTCTGGTGGTCTGCGTGAAACAAGGGACAAGGTTACCTGTTCAACAGCACGTTGAGTAATCGTCAATAAAATAATACGAAAAGGTATATAAATAATCATTGATTCACTCATTTCATATTTTAATTACACACGTTATAATTAATATTTGAAGAATGAAAATGGTGAAAATAAATACATAATAGGTATAAATTTATGAATTATAAATAACTCGTATATATAATCTATATAGCAATATAATATCTAAATCTATATCTATATAATTAAATATGATTGTCTCATAGATAATAAAATCTCTAAAAATGATTAATTTTCTAAATTTGAATAATAATTAATTCATTAATTATTCATATGAAAGGTGAAATTAAAATTGCAGTTATTTATTTGATCAATATGTATCAAATGAATTTCATCATCATTTGTCAAAAATTTATTAAAGAAAATTAATAGTTGTTTATAGTATATGAGACACTCACACATGCATATAAATAAATTAATCAGTAACATTAAATATCATCCTTAATTTGTTTTTTTTAATACTTATTTTTACCTTTATTTTAATATTTTTTTTCTACTTTTATATTTTAAAATAATTTTTAATTAATGAGATATTTCTGTATTTTGATATTTAGTGTGTTGGTCCGGATGTTTGACACAGTTAATTTGATTTGATGATGATCGCGATGATTTTTTTTTTTTATTTTTCACAAAAGAAAAGTATTCCTATTCAAATAACATTCATTTAATTTAAAAGAAAATAATTTTAATAACAATAATTAATATTATAATGATTTGTTTTAATTTAAGACGGTTATTACTATCTCGCCAGAGATAGTATTGCGATCACGAAAATTTTCGATGTTGAGATTTTGATGTTTTTATACGTTTTGAAGGTTCCTGAATCATTTTCACTAAGGTTGAGAAAAATGTCTGTGTGTGTGTGTGTGTATGTATGTAGACAAGATTACGCCAAAACGGTTTGAGCTAGAATGATGAAATTTGGTACATGGGCATTATTCAAAATTCATAGTTTTCTATCAACTTTTGAGAAATGTAGCTCAACCGGAAGAGGGTCATTACCTACAACGTTTTGATTTTTTTTCCTCTAAAGTGACCGTAAAAATAAAGATATAGGTTTGATAATTTTTCACATGATTAATAATTGTATAAAACTGCTATATATAGAATTTCAGCTTGATTGATTCGCTGAAATTACCAGAATTAATTTTTTAACACTGCAAATCTCACGCGCCAACACATGACGTGGTGCCATCAACAAAAAGCCAAACATGCGCTGGTTTAATATTTATTATTTATAATTTATAATTAATTAAATTTAATTTAAATATAATATATTTTGTTATTTAATCCAATTCAAATTGCGAGATAGTCGAGTGGAGACACTCCAGCTAATTTTTGTTTATTATTTATAATTGTTATCCAAATTTCGGGAAAATTGATTTAAAAGTTAAAAAATAGATTTAAATTTAAAAATAAGGGTCAATATATCACCAAATTTTCAAACACGATGTCCAGCTAAATGATGAAATCATTTTTTTTATAGATTTTAGATATCTAATGAATTTCCCAATCAGATGATAAGTAATTACATGTAATCAGTTGATGACGATAAATGAATAATTACTGAGTAAATCTATTAAAAGATAAATTCATATCATCATAAATCATAATTTTATTTAAAATAATTTATTGTTGGAAAATTTCTAATTAATAATTAGTAATTTTTCCATTATTATTTATTAATTAGCAATCATTTTAATTATTTTAATATTTTTCTTTATATGCTTCTAATCTAATTTAAAGTTCTAAAGTAGTGATACTCAACCTTTTTGGACCAAACGCCCACATCGTTAGTCCAGCTTCATAATTCGCCCCCCTATAAATTTTAATATATAAAAATTGCATTATATAATCCCTAATATTTTGTTTTTTTAGAACCATATTGAAAATAAGCTGGAGTGTCTCCACTCGACTATCTCGTAAATTTGAATTGGATTAAATAACATATATTATATTTAAATTAAAATTAATAAATAATATTTATAAAACCAGCGCGTGATTGGCTCTTTGTTGATGGCACCACGTCACGTGCTGCCGCGTGATTTGCAGTCGTGTTAAAAAATTAATTCCGGTACTTTCAGTGATTTAATCAAGCTGAAATTCTATATATAGCAGATTTGTACAATTTGTAATCGTGTGTAAAACTATCAAACATATAGCTTTATTTTTTTCGGGCACTTTAAAGGAAAAAAAATGAAAACGTGGTAGGTAATGACCCTCTTCCGGATGAGCTACATTTCTCAAAATTGATAGAAAACTACGAATTTTGAATAATGCCCGTATACCAAATTCCATGATTCTAGCTCAAACCGTTTTTTGTAATCTTGTCTACATACACACACACACATTATTACACACACACCCACAGACATTTTTCTCAACCTTAGTGAAAATTTTCGTGAGAGATAGTAAAAATTTAAAAAAGCGGAAATATCTGATCGCAATCTTACCTTTTTAGAGTTAAAATGATTTCGCACTCCAAAAATACTATCGCCCCCTAAAAGCGTATAGTCAAATAATCGCCCCAGGGGGCAATATCGCTCAGGTTGAGAATCAATTCAATAAAAATCTCCTAAATAATTAAGAAATAAACCACAGAAGTTTTAATAAATACATTCGTGATGAATATACTTTTATATACTTATTTTTATTAAATGTTTAAATATAAATCAATTTAATATATAAACAAATTAAATAATTTATTTATAATATCTATATAACAGGTATAAAATGTATATGTGATTTCCTCTTTAATTTGATTTATATATTTACTTTGCTTTAATGATTATTAAACAAATATAAAAAAATAAAAATCATTTTTGTTCAAATCCCCTCATGTTAATGTATGAACTAATTATCTAACATGGCTATAAATTTATTTTGTGGTAAAGAAAAAAAAATAGTAGTAATATTAATGAAATAATAATATATATAAAAAAAAAATAGAAAAGTAATAAACATAACATAAATATTATATATATATAAATACGTATATTATCATGTTTTTCTATTGAAACTTGCGTGCATACTCAAAGTCAAGGAATAAGAATAATTCAAGTGTCAAAAATGTATCTTAAAAAATGACATTGAAATTAAATTACATTTTGTTTTTACAATTTTAATAATACTGATTTATCTAGATAGAAATCTTAATGAGATTAACTAAAATTAAATAAAAAAACAAAAAAAACAAAAAATAAAATAAAATAAGAAAATCATTTATTATAAACTGAGTCTAGAAATATGACAAACACAACAAATAAAATATGATATTGATAACAATTTACACACAAATTTAATATATAGTTAAAAGAATTATTTTTTAATTACATTATTATTTCGATTATAAGATAACCAGGAAATGCTATGTAAAGGAAATACAAAAATAACTTCTTCATCTATTCCTAACAAAAGAATTACTAAATAAATAATACGTAATTTTTCTAAAACAATTTTATAATCATCAAATCATCATTCAATTTATTAAACTTACCTAACTTTTAATTAAATTATAAACGCTTAAAAAGATAAAAAAACAATACCTCCCTCATCAGTCGGTAAATAGTTTTTAACTTAATCAAAAACTATATATTTTTCAGGTTTATAATTTTCGAAAAATATTCAATATTTTTATCGATCGATGATGGTAAGGGAGGTTTTGTTTTCACACAAAATTTCTCATGTGGAGATTTTTACATATCTCCACGAATCATTTATTTTGTTAACAGAAAAAAGTATTTTTAGCATGATGTCTGTCCGTCCGTCCGTCCGCTTTGTGTCCGAATAGATGTGTACAGCTTGAACGCCTTAACGGATTTTGATCAAATTTGGTATATTTACTTAATGCATCTGTATGATGAATTGATCAACTTTTGGTGTATATCCGGAAACCAGAAGTGGTAGTATTATCGATCGACGATAGGAAGGGAAGGGTTATTTTCACACCAAATTTCACTTGAGGAGATTTTTTACATATCTCCACCTCATCATGAACTTTATATTCGTTTTTATCCTCGGGAAAAATTAGTTACCGACCGACGATAGTAAGGGAGGTATTGTTTTTTCTTAATTTAAAATTATTTGACGTCACCCAGCCCTTCATGACATCACAGCCAACTCCTCCTTATATATTATAAATAAAATAAAATTAAAAATATTTATGTTATATCCATATCTGTTTTATATTGCATTAATAGATATATTGAAATTATTTGAAATTGTTTCTGTAGCTGGAAATTAATTTACTTCAAACCGTCGGTCGGTTCAGACCTGGCCACAGGTCAACTTATTTTAAAATTATATATGAAAATGTTTTAAAAATTGCTAAAAAAAAATTTTTATTAAATAAAATCGAAAAAATATTTTAACCAAAAAATCAAAACTGCTTAAAGTTCGGGTAATAAAAATGTATAATAATAAATTTGTTTCAAAGTTTATATATATTATAGTTTTATAGAATTAGTACTGCCTGTTATTAGTTAAAGTTTGAAATTGACTTTGATTTTATTTTTCAAAATTCATTAAAACTAATTCTTATTTAATAATGAAATTAGAAATTCCTAATAATAAATTCTAAATCAGAGGTGGCCATCCCAAATGATCTTGCGGGCCACTTTGGAAATGCATCATAACTTCGCGGGCCGCTTATAAAATTATACATACCCATATTAGATTTAGACCAATTATAGATATTGTTTGATGTGCCAAATTGAAAAATAATGAGTTTTTATTATGTTTACTATTATTTTTACATATAAACATATATAATATAATAATAATGATACTGAATGCACATTGTAAAAAATATATTATACTAAAAATAAAAGAAGAAACAACGAAATAAAAAAAATGAAATCATATTTATTTCACTAGTGCGATATTTGTTTCATGATGGCGCAGAATATAAAAGTGTGATGAATCTCGCTGTTTAGGCGGGCCACATGCGGCCCGCGGGCCACGGGTTGGCCACCCCTGTTCTAAATAATAAATAAAATAAATAAATTCTAAAGAATTGTTAATTTTGATATACATCCATTAATTTCAATAGAAAATTTAAATATTGTTTTTTTACAATATATATTAAACTTTGTAGCGAAAATAATTCCGAAGCGCCCCGCTAATAGGCTCTCCGGAGCGCTAGTGGTCTCGCTCGCCCCTCCACTGTCTCGCGCGCCCGATCAGCTCCGCCCAGCTGCGCGCGCCCGGTCCGCTCCGCCAAACTGCGCGCGCACCTCGCCTCACCACCCGGCCGGCGCCCCTCCACAAACTACCTCTATATAAGGGCTCGCCCGAAACACACAAAGAGAGAGCGACAGGAGACCTAGAAGGTATCACCAGCCTCTCCTGCCCACCCAGGTTACTGCATCCATCCCATTGGAACTAACCTGGATTATCCCTCGCAGGTTACTGCATCCATCGATTGGAACTAACCTGTGCCCCCTTCCCCCTAAACTAGTCCATCCTTTGTATTACTTGAATAGAAATAAAGATTTTTCACTCGAGAACCCCGATCTTTCATTTATAACCTAAAATCCCCGTTATAAATTGGCGCCCAACGTGGGGCTAGGTTACTGCATCCATCAATTGGAACTAACCTAGGCTAGTGCCCGTTACAATTGGCGCCCAACTAGAGGCTCGAGTGGAAACAAAAATTTTTTTTTCTTCCGTTTCCCCCGAAGATTTCCGGTCTCGTTTTCCCCGAAGATTTCCGGTCTCGTTTCCCCCCGAAGATTTCCGGTGAGTGCGTGTTCGAAAAGAAGAACCCGTCACAATTCTATCTAGAAGAAGCCCAAGGTTAAAACCCAAGATAACGCGTACGGACCATCGCCACACCGAGCCCCCACAGATGAGCACCTCGATTTCCTGTGGCGTGACGCTGGGTATGCCGTCGACGCCCCCTTCTCGCCAGAATACACGCCTGGACTGTTCCAGCCCCTCAGGAAAGTCCAGCTTGCCGCACTCGAGATCAGGGACCTGCATCGCCACGGCTGCCCCCGGTCCTGTATCGCCACGGCTGTCTCCGGTCCTGCATCGCCACGGCTGCCCCCGGTCCTGCATCGCCACGGCTGCCTCCGGTCCTGCATCGCTACGGCTGCCGCCGAGGTCGTCGCCGTCATCGCAGTCGCCTCGGACATAATCGTCATCATACGGGTCGTCAACACCACCTAGGCCGTACATGTTGGCCATCACTGCCGTCACTTCCATCCGCGCCATCGTCTCCTGCGCGACAACACGTGCTGCGGCCGCCGCCACTGTCCTGGATGTCATCATCGCCACGACCACGAGCACCCGGTGTCACCGCATCGACAACGTACCGATGCTAGTGCCTACGCTCTAGGTGCAGCTCTCCTCCAGGGGGAGGGAGCAGAAGAACGGTGCATCGAGTACGCCAGCCGTCTATTACTTCCCACCGAACCAATAGGGGTCTACCACTCATCGCAGCTGAGCCCCTTCCAGTCAACAACGCCCGCTGAGGAAGCGCCGGTCCAACCCCTTCGACGACGAGGACGCCCTAGGAAACAGACAGTCACCCATACATGATCATGATCGGGACGATTTCATGATCCTGAGGGGGAGATTGTAGCGAAAATAATTCCGAAGCGCCCCGCTAATAGGCTCTCCGGAGCGCTAGTGGTCTCGCTCGCCCCTCCACTGTCTCGCGCGCCCGATCAGCTCCGCCCAGCTGCGCGCGCCCGGTCCGCTCCGCCAAACTGCGCGCGCACCTCGCCTCACCACCCGGCCGGCGCCCCTCCACAAACTACCTCTATATAAGGGCTCGCCCGAAACACAAAAAGAGAGAGCGACAGGAGACCTAGAAGGTATCACCAGCCTCTCCTGCCCACCCAGGTTACTGCATCCATCCCATTGGAACTAACCTGGATTATCCCTCGCAGATTACTGCATCCATCGATTGGAACTAACCTGTGCCCCCTTCCCCCTAAACTAGTCCATCCTTTGTATTACTTGAATAAAAATAAAGATTTTTCACTCGAGAACCCCGATCTTTCATTTATAACCTAAAATCCCCGTTACAATTGGCGCCCAACGTGGGGCTAGGTTACTGCATCCATCAATTGGAACTAACCTAGGCTAGTGCCCGTTATAACTTAATTTATTTTCAATCAATGATATTAAATTATACAAATTATTTTATTATATAATCTGCCGAAAAATAAAAAAAAATTATAAAATATAGGCATTATTTATTTGTTTTACCATGTTCTTAATTCATAAATAGTAATTATTAATTAATTTTCTTTCATAATATCGTAATGATATGCAACTAATTTTTAAAATGAATAAAATGTCATTATTGTCCTCCTTAAGTTTTTTTGATCATATAAATATTATTTTATAAAATTTATATAATATTTATTTATTTAAAAATAATAGCTTACTGAAGTTAGAATATATAGAATATAGAAAAAAATTGCAAATAAAATATTTTAAAAAATTAATTTATATGTAGAAGTTAATAAAAAAAAAATAATAAATGAAAAACTTTGAAGTAAATTTTAAAAGTTAAATATATATATGGTAATATGGTATACGTATGTATGTACGGTAGATGTATATTATTATTTAATCTCTTGAAATATTATTATAACAAGTATATAATTATTTATGTTTTATTTAATAAATTTTAGTCAATCATTAATTTAGTTAATTCTCCTTGAGCTAAGAAAATAAAAATATTTATAAAATTTGATTTTATAAAATAGTTATTAATTATCTATTATATAATCGTTTTAATATCTCGCCAATCGAATGTTGATCATTCTACTAGCAAACCATACTTCCGTTTTTTAAATATCTCTGTCCTTCATAAATATTACGAAAATAATTTTTGTTTTAATAATTGTATATTTAATTAAATCTTTAAATCTAAATTTAGTTTTAACACAAAAACCTCGTTTAAGGTTATTTTGTATTTAGTTTTAGTATAAAATATTAAATATCCATTTTTCAGTGGCGCAACCAGGATTTGCCCCTGGGGGGGGGGGGTTGACTAGCCTCTCCACTTTCCTATGTCGGGGTCCCCCCCCCCCCCGGGATCTCTCAAAGACAAATTTTCATTAAGATTTTTTTTTAAATTTAAATATTTAAAAACATTTTGTAAATGAAACACTGATTTTACAAAATCTGGCAAAAAAATTTAATTTTGTATTTTATTTAAACTCGTATTCACAGTATTAGAAAGAAAATATTTTTTTTCCAGCTATAAGTAGATCATTTTCAAGGTTTAACTTTAGGCGGGCCGCAAAAAAAATATTTTGAATAATAGTCGGAAATGTTTAAAATTCTTATAGAGAATAACATTTTACCTTTTTTTTTTTTTGTTTTTTTAGATCCATATTGAAAAAATTTAAATATTTGCCGATATATTGGCCTGGCCGCGAGTTTGACATCCCTGATGGTCATCTTTATAGGTTTTTCTTAATTTAAAATTATATGACGTCATCCAGCCATTCATGACGTCACAGCCTGGTCTTACATATATATTATAAATAAAATAAAATTAAAAATATTTATGTTATATGCCTATCTGTTTTTTATTACATTAATAGATATATTAAAATTATTTGAAATTGTTTCTGTAGCTGGAAATTAATTTATTTCAAACCGTCGGTCGGTTCGGACCTAGAAAATTTTGAAAAACTTGATTTTTGATATTTAGATGGGTTTTTTTTTGGAATGATGGGCGGGAATTGGATTGTTTTTGTGACAAAATCGGACCATAAATTAGGGTAGTTTAAAGAGGTGTCATAGCACATTTGATTGATTTTCTTAACTTCTGAAACTTCCAGACCCAATCAAGAAAACCAGTCGCCTTAAATGGGCCGCGTGATGACAAGTCTTTTATTTTTACCGACCGACGATAGTAAGGGAGGTATTGTTTTCACACCAAATTTCACATGTGGAGATTTTTACATATCTCCACGAATCATGCACTTTCTAAACAGAAAAAAGTATTTTTAGCATGATGTCTGTCCGTCCGTCTGTCCGTCTGTCCGTCCGTATAGATGTGTACAGCCTGAACGGCTCAACCGATTTTGATGAAATTTGGTATATTTATTTAATGCATCAGTGGGATGAATTGATCAACTTTTGGTGCAATTCCGGAAACCGGAAGTGGTAGTATTAGCGATCGACGATATTAAGGAAAGGGTTATTTTCACACCAAATTTCACATGAGGAGATTTTTTACATATCATCACGAATCATTCACTTTGTATTGGTTTTATTGTCGAGAAAAATCATCTTTATAGGTTTTTCTTAATTTAAAATTATATGACGTCATCCAGCCATTCATGACGTCACAGCCTGGTCTTACATATATATTATAAATAAAATAAAATTAAAAATATTTATGTTATATGCCTATCTGTTTTTTATTACATTAATAGATATATTAAAATTATTTGAAATTGTTTCTGTAGCTGGAAATTAATTTATTTCAAACCGTCGGTCGGTTCGGACCTAGCCACAGGTCAACTTATTCAAATATCACATTAACATTGAATGTTAATTACTTCTGTAGTGAAAAACAATATAATGTAACAATTGCAAAGCAAATATAACTATGTTTATATATATAGGGGCAGCATGGCTGAGTGGGTAGAGTACTAGATTTCTACACAGGAAGCCTGAGTTCGAATCCCAGCATAGAACTCAAGATTATATATTTATTTAATTTAATAAATTAATAAATATAAAAATTTAATTCAAATTAACATCGGCTCCCCCACCGAAGAAGGCAAGGGGAAACCACTTCGGTCAAATTTTCCCATGAACACCCTATGACTCCTGTGGAGTTATTAGGGCCACGACACTTCCGCTAGGAAGTTATCGACAACGAAGAAGATATACATATATAAGAGTAGGTATCACATACTATATATAGAAATATTATATACCTAAATATGTATATATAGATATTAACAATAATAATACACCTATAATACTTACTTCGAATTCAGGTGGTATTAAGTTTTATCCCCCATGAAATCCTTTGGAAAAAACAGTAGAATTGAAGAAAGTACCAGTTACAAATTGAAGGAGTATATTGGGAACTTAAATTATAAAGAACATTTAAAATAAACACTTCGGCGCTCTTCACAGCTGGACGGGGGCTCCGCCCCCTGTACCCCCGAGTGGTACATCGTATTTGGTTATTGCATTTAGTAATTGCAATTGCCGAATCTCTTATAATATTTAAGACGTCTGCTTAGCCTAACTTTTCAATTTTTTGTTTAATTGCATTTCGAGTGATTTTTTCCCAATTTGTGTAATCACATACTCACAACATGCAACATATAATTGGCCGTGGGAAAAACATCTCACAATATATTAAGATCATATATTAAGATCATATAAATTGGATTTATTTATTAATTATTATTAATTATTTATGTCAACTTATTTAAAATTTGATATGTACATTCATTTCAATCAAAGAATATGTATATAATATTTATAATTTTTATGTTTTATTTATATTTATAATTTAATTTTGTTTTTGTTTTCTTTTAATAAATAATTCTAATATTAATTAAATGCGAAGAGGACGTCTAAAAAATCATATTTTAATTTTTATATAACCAAGAAATCATTTTTTCACTCATTTTCAATTGGCGTTTTGATATACAAAATGAAAGATTATATGAATAAGTAATTTTAATTTTGATCTCATAATTGGATTTCCTTTTTCAAGTAAGTATATATAAGACATTATATTAAGAGTGGAATTACAATATAATCAATAGCTAATATATAATATTAAAAATATATTTACGGATTCGTTCTATAATAAATTGATGATGTCATTTAATTCTCCTACTATATATCGAATCGAATAATTGCTATTAAAATGTATATAAAAATTCTGGAGTGTCTCCACTCGACTATCTCGCAAATTTGAATTGGATTAAATAACATAATATAATATATTTAAATTAAATTTAATTAATTATAAATTATAAATTAAAATTAATAAATAATATTTATTAAAACACCGCGTGTTTGGCCCTTTGTTGATGGAACAACGTCACGTGTTGGCGCGTGAGATTTGTAGTATTAAAAAATTAATTCAAGTACTTTCAGCGATTCAATCAAGCTGAAATTCTATATATATATATCAGTTTTATTCAGTTTTTAATCACGTGAAAAATTATCAAACATATATCTTTATTTTTACTGTCACTCAAAACGTTGTCGGTAATGGTCCTCTTCCGGTTGAGCTACATTTCTCAAAAGTTGATAGATGTTGAAGTTTAATACCCGTTTATCAAATTTCATGATTCTAGCACAAACCGTTTTTGCGTAATCTTTCTTCAAACACACACACATACACAGACATTTTTCTCAACCTTAGTGAAAATGACTCAGGAACCTTCAAAACGTATAAAAACATCAAAATCTCAATATCGAAAATTTTCATGATCGCAATACTATCTCTGGCGAGATAGTAAAAAAAATATGAAATACATATAAAAAGTAAATGTATTATTTTGTAAATAATCCCCATATCCAGATTTTCGACTTTATACTTGAATAATCAAATATATATTCTCTATCAATAAAACTATAAATCTATTTTTTTATTTAAGATATATATTTAGCGATTGATCAAAACATTCATATTGCATGCCAAAATGAAATTAATTATGAATTAGTATATTGAAAAAGAAAATTATAAAAAACTAGAATTAGTTTTTATCTTTTTTAAAAACTATATTTATTGATTTTAATTTTATTCCCACACCATTAAATGGATCAATATAAAAATAATTATTTTAAAATTAATAATTAGTATATTATATATGTATAAATTATAAGATTATCAAGATAAATATTGAAAATAAATATATACCTTTTAGAATTGATTTCAATCTTTTCACAATAGTTCTTTACATATACATATTTAATTAAAATTGATTTTTTTTTATTTTAAATAACATTGACTTTATAAATGACGTATATAAAACATTATTAATTCATTTAAATCGTTTTAAATTTCAATCAATTAAAATATGAAGACAATTTCTAGTCAAGATATAATCTAAGTTTCAATATTAAAGTAAGTATGTCACTTGTTTGTAATTTGTTAAAAAATTTAAAACTAGTCAATTTTAACAATATTGTAAAGTATTATGATGATGTTATTAAAAAAATTTATATTTTACTCAAATATATATACTTAATAATTAATAAACTATAATAGTATGAAATATAGAATAAATTATTCTTTGGACTATTTTAATTTTTTTCTTTAACATTCCATCATCTTTATTCTGTTCGTTAAGATTTCCGTGAAAATTTTTATTATGAAATTTCCGAGAAATTTATTTTTAGGGGGGATTTTTTTTTTCGGAGGCGGGATATATATATAAATAAATATTAGGTATTTAGACTTCCTTCATCCTCTAGACCAGTGATTCCTAAATTGTGAGCCGAGTAAAAATTTCCTAATACTTGAAATTTTTTGGTTCTAAAAAAAAGGTAAGATGATTTTGTTGGAAAAATTTTTTCAATTTGTCTCAATCGTTTTTTGGACCCAAGATTTTGAAAATTTCGTACTTTTTTTCAACCGTTTGTTCCGGTTTGGTGTTTTCGAAATATGGTCACCCTAATTAAGGGAGCCGCGGAAAAAATCCGATGAAGTTCTACTCTAGAGGTCTATAGGACGGAGTCAACCCAGCCTCCGGGAACAACATTGGGGAAAAGCTACTTGATAGCGCCTCCGATCAAGAAAATCAAGGTAAAGGTTAAGAGGACCCGTTCTACTGATCATAGGACACCTCATTGATATAACCGACTTGATAGGCGTTGTCCTTGCGTAAGATGTACAAAGTCAGAGGTTTTTTTACTATCTCGCCAGAGATAGTATTGCGATCACGAAAATTTTCGATGTTGAGATTTTGATGTTTTTACACGTTTTGAAGGTTCCTGAATCATTTTCACTAAGGTTGAGAAAAATGTCTGTGTGTGTGTATGTGTGTGTGTATGTATGTAGGCAAGATTACGCAAAAACGGTTTGAGCTAGAATGATGAAATTTGGTACATGGACATTATTCAAAATTCATAGTTTTCTATCAACTTTTGAGAAATGTAGGTCAACCGGAAGAGGGTCATTACCTACAACGTTTTGATTTTTTTTCCTCTAAAGTGACCGTAAAAATAAAAATATATGTTTGATAATTTTTCACATGATTAATAATTGTATAAAACTGCTATATATAGAATTTCAGCTTGATTGAATTGCTGAAAGTACCAGAATTAATTTTTTAACACTGCATATCTCACGCGCCAACACGTGCCATGGTGCCATCAACAAAAAGCCAAACATGCGCTGGTTTAATATTTATTATTTATAATTTATAATTAATTAAATTTAATTTAAAAATAATATATTATGTTATTTAATCCAATTCAAATTGCGAGATAGTCGAGTGGAGACACTCCAGCTAATTTTAGTCTGTCCTCCTCCTTCTCCTTCTCCTCCACAATGCCATCACTTGGGACTTGTGTACTACTCGTGCAGTGGTCTTTTGATACATAATTTCTTGACATCCAAATAAAGTATACCAAAAGAAAAGAGCCAGATTAAGCTAACATATTAGTCAATTAGTGCAAGGGAAGTCAAGGCTAATGATTATAAATTAAATTTTCTTTTTCAGAAAATTCTTCATAAACTTCAAAAACATGAATAATACAAGTTATGAAATAACTATGATGGAAAAATATTGAAATTTACTTATATATATAATATATATATAATATATATTATATTTAAATTATTATTTTATCATTTGTTAAGAAAATTCAAATATAAAAACTTGTCTCTCTCTCTCTCTATATATATATATATATATATATATATATATATATAAACCTCTGACTTTGTACGTCCTACGCGAGGACAACGCCTATCAATGTGTCCTATGATCAGTAGAACAAGTCCTCTTAACCTTTACCTTGATTTTCTTGATTGGAGGCGCTATCAAGTAGCTTTTCCCCAATGATGTTCCCGGAGGCTGGATTGACTCCGTCCCATATACCCCAGCTAGGGAAATTCCCTTGCCAGGCCCGGGACTTGAACCCGGGACCATGTGAATGTGAGGCAGGTTCGCTACCCACACACCCAAAGGCGCCTTCTTTTTAAAATTTTACATATGAAAATCATAATTTATAACAAAATATAATTTATAATAATAAACTACCTTTTGAAACTATTTCTAAACTTGGTTTAACCAGATTTTACAATATTATTTTATATTAATTGCAATAATATTTAAATGTCTTAATCTATATAATATAATCTATATATATATATATATATATATATATATATATATTAATTTACTTTATTCATTGAATATATTGAAATTAAATGTATAATTTATTTTTTATTTTTTTATTTTTTAATAATAAATTTCAATACATATAAAACTTTTGTATAAGAAGGTTAGTTATATAGAATATAAGCCAGTGATCGCAATTACGTGGCACGCTTCGAAATTTTTCTGGCACGCGTTATAAAAATATGAAAAAAAAAAAATTTCGTCGCACCATACAGGTTAAAAAATTTCTGCGCGCGAAGTTTTCTTACGTTCACCGTAAATGACGATTCCAAATCAGTTCTCATCATTAAAAAAGCTAGCAATAGCTGCATTAACAGTATTTCCTTCAACTTTTTATTGCGAATTCTTATTTTCACAAATGAATGTAATTTTAATCAAAACCAGAAACAGAATACATGTAATATTACATATCAAATATAGACAACTTAGCGTCACACAATTTATACAAAAAAGATCTCATACTGGGCAACTGTAGAAAATATTGTGTTTTTTTCTAATTGAAGTAAACTTTTATTATTTAATTTTTGATATATTATTTTTTATCGTTTAGTTAGTTTTTGAAATTTTTTTTTTGTTTTTTTTTTTTTTGATTACATATATAGGAGTTTTGAATAAAATATAAAAACGAATAAATACATTTTAATTTCTGATATTTCAATACTATTTTATTTTATGGCACGCCAAAATATTGATCTGAACAGAGACATCTTTTTTGGCACGATACCCAAAATCTAATTACGACCACTGATATGAGCTACACAATGATATTAGATTAAATATTAACACAGTAGGAGGAACAGGAAGAGAAGAGGGGGGGGGGACAAAGAAGATAGTAATTGAATGAACGTAGCGCAGAATAGAAACCAATAGACACAGAGAGGAATAGGATTATTTGTGCACTCAAGAACTTAGTAGTTTATTTAAAATATACCTCTTTGTGCTGCAAGTTCATTGCCCTCACTAATAAGCAAATGATTTGGTGATTCTGGACATAGAGGCAGCATCACTAATTGAAAGATTGCTGGTACTGCTGTCAATGCCAAAAGCCATGGCCAACCATTTTCTGTACCCAAAAGTATATCCAAACCAAAAACTTGTGATAATAAAATTGAGATAGTGATAACCAATTGATATACAGTTCCGACCTGAAAAGTAATTTCATTAAGATACATTATAATATGATCATAATAATAAGAATAATATTAATAGAAGAGATTAACGTATAGATTTTTTAAGAATAACATCTACCTAAGAGTGGAGTTTTAAAAACATAAACATAAAAAAAAAATCCCCTGACTTTGTATGTCCTACGCCTATCAAGTCAGTTATATCAATGATCAGTAGAACGAACGGGTCCTCTCAACCTTTACCTTGATTTTCTTGATCGGAGGCGCTATCAAGTAGTTTTTCTCCAATGTTGTTCCCGGAGGCTGGGTTGACTCCGTCCCATACACCCCAGCTAGGGAAATTTCCTTGCAAGGCCCGGGACTTGAACGAGTGCCCCAACATACGAGTGTTTTGAGATACGAGCCGCCAACCGACCGATATTTTGCTTTGAGATACGAGCAAGATTTGAGATACGAGCACCCCGTGACGATGCACACGGCACCAATTTGCCCCCGCATATTGGTGCCGTGTGCAAAGCTAAGTTTTTTTCAACCACCTCGGATCGAATCACAGTGCATTTTACCCTTATTTTGAAAGAGTTTGTGTGCGCGTTTCCAAATTTTATATACATATATAACGGCGGAAGAAAAGACAATGCAGGGTCACAAACCTATGAAAGATAGATTGACTTTGGCACTGTGCGCCAATGCAAGTGGTGACTGCAAAATAAAGCCTAGGTTAGTTTACCACTCAGGAAATCCCAGAGCTTTTAAAGCTCATAAAGTTATAAAAGAGAAGCTGAATGTCATGTGGCGAGCAAATCCTAAAGCATGGGTCACCAGAAAATTATTTGTAGAATGGATTAACCAAGTGTTTGGCCCTTCTGTGAAAAAATAGTTGGAAGAAAACAATTTGCCAATACAAGCCCTCCTTGTTCTTGACAACGCACCTGCTCATCCCCCAAATCTTCAGGATGATTTACAAGAAGAATTTAAATTCATAAAGATTCTGTACTTACCACCCAACACCACACCTATTTTGCAGCCCATGGATCAGCAAGTGATTTCTAATTTTAAGAAGCTGTACACAAAGCACATGTTCCGCAACCTGTCTCAATCATTTTCGCAATACCCTGAAGGGGAGGAAAAAACAAACTTCCTTAGACAATTTTGTAAAACGCTTTGCAGAACAAGATGAGCAAGGGGAGGCGAAAAAAGCAAAGACAAGCGATGATATTTAAGTTTTTTTTAAATTCTTCTTATTTTTATTTATTTAAATGTTCCCATTATTTTTGTTGTTTTTAAATAAATGTTCCTTCTTGTAAAGACATTTGTTTGATTCAAAATACCATAAAAAAAACAAAACTAAGGTGATTTTTGGGGACTGGAACGGATTAAAAGCTTTTCTATTAGTTTTAATGGCGCGAAGTGCTTTGAGATACGACCAATTTGAGATACGAGCAAGGTCTTGGAACGAATTAAGCTCGTATGTCGAGGTATCACTGTATATTGTATATGTTATAATAGAAGACAATATTATATTAATTTTCTTGGTAGATATACTGAGATGAAGAGAGAGGGGGTGGGGGCAAGTATGTCGGATCGACAATGCAAAGTCCTTTGGATATTTTTTTTTAAAATTGTAACGGATGTATATTTATTATATATAAATATGACAAAGTCACCCCAGGCGCTGTTGCATGACTGAATGGCAACGTCTAGGGGATTTCGACGACCCTCGGCGCTGTTGGTGACTTGGCATTATATAGTCAGTATGATTACAGCGTTCTTTATGTAAAGACGTGTTATCTTGTCTCCACGTTCTTTGTATAAAGACGTGTTTTGATGATCCTCCATGCTGGATGGATCTTTTGTGACTCCCATGGTGGAGAAATTATATTATAGTTTGATTCCAGCGTTCTTTGTGTAAAGACGTGTTATCTTGTCTCCACGTTCTTTACATAAAGACGTGTTTTGATGATCCTCCATGTTGGATGGATCTTTTTGTGACTCCCATGGTGGAGAAGTAATATAATATTTCTTATAACTTATAATTATACATTTTCTTTTAAACAACCGTTTTTCAATTTAACTTAAACTACATCCTTATTGACCAGTCTCTCTACATCTGCTTTACCTCTGAGTATAGCATGGCGCCCAAGTAATCTCATCTCTGCTGGACCATTGGAGGAAAGGTAGTTTGTTCTCTGCAGCTGCGGGTAATATTTTCCCCCTTCAAGAAGATATCCACCTGTTTACCTGTGGAGACCTTAAACTCCTTTTTTCCCTCTCCACATAAGATCCATTTTTCCCTCTCCCATTTCCCCTCTTCTCTCTTCTATCACATTTTCCCTCCCTTCTCTCCCCCTTCTTCCCTCCTCCTTGTAAGGGGCCTGTTGGCATCCACTGTGGGCCTCCCCCCCTTACAAAATTAATTATTTGATTTTTTTTCATTACAGGGTTTTGCATTAATATAAATGACATTATTCATTAGTATATAAATAAATTCAAAATAAATATAAACAAAATTTTATTTAAAAACCAAATTTGAGTCATTAAGTTATTCTATACCTCTTGCATACAGTTGTCTACTTTCAACTGTTCTTTGGTTGTTTCGTTTCATTTGAATTCTAACGAGCTTCTTCCTAGTATATTTAATGGTTTTAAGGGTCCTTGAGATGGTATTTCGGCTCTTCAAAATTCCTTCAGAAACCAATTCTTCATGAAGAATCTCTAAAGAGATATTGATATCCTCCATTTGGTGTCTCTTTTCTTCCTTTTTTAGTAAAAACTATTTCCTCCCTATTTTGTTTTATTAATTTATAAACGGCCGAAATTGAGAGGTCAAGATTTTCAGGTATTTCGTTGACTGGAGCATTTCTTTCAAATACTCGTCTTACACCTTTAATTATTTCTGAGATAACCATGTTTCGTTTTTACCGACCGACGATAGTAAGGGAGGTATTGTTTTCACACCAAATTTCACATGTGGAGATTTTTACATATCTCCACGAATCATGCATTTTCTTAACAGAAAAAAGTATTTTTAGCATGATGTCTGTCCGTCCGTCCGTCCGTCTGTCCGTATAGATGTGTACAGCCTGAACGGCTCAACGGATTTTGATGAAATTTGGTATATTTGCTTAATGCATCAGTGGGATGAATTGATCAACTTTTGGTGCAAATCCGGAAACCGGAAGTGGTAGTATTAGCGATCGACGATAGGAAGGGAAGGGTTATTTTCACACCAAATTTCACATGAGGAGATTTTTTTACATATCACCACGAATGTATTGGTTTTATCCTCGGCAAAAATCATCTTCATTATGTTTTTCTTAATTTAAAATTATTTGACGTCACCCGGCACTTCATGACGTCAACACCTCGGGTAACGCCGGGCAACGCCGGCTACTTCAGCTATATATTATAAATAAAATAAAATAAAAAATATTTATGTTCTATTCATATCTGTTTTTTATTACATTAATAGATATATATTAAAATTATTTGAAATTGTTTCTATAGCTGGAAATTAATTTACTTCAAACCGTCGGTCGGTTCGGACCTGGCCACAGGTAAACTTATTTTCTTGAGTTATTTATGGGTTCGGAGTCTACAGAAGATTCTTCTTCAGGTAGAAATATTTCGACTTCAGAGTCGTTATAATTTAAAGTCATTTGGGTCAAAAAAAAGATGAAAACAAAATAATTACAATAATTAATTAATAAATTTAGATTAATTTAATTTATTAGTGTTCAAATTTCAATGATTTTTTGCAACAGATAAAAATTATTTGTATTTATTTTGATTTCATTTATATATATCATTGAATAATTTTATTTATTATAATGCATAACCCTGTATTATGATAATAATATTTTCTGAGAACATTTTATAAAATTAAATATATATATATATATTGTACTGATATTTTCAATTCAGTCATTAATTTTAATAATTTCTTTATTTTATATTTAAGTTTTTATTAATGCCAATATCTCTATCCCTGTCTTTTTATGTATTTTAATATTATATAATTTAATAGTTTTAAGAATTTGAAATTTGATCTCACTTAGAGATATAATTAGTTAATTTATAAAATAAATTATTTAATTAAAATAGAACTTTGTAAATAAAATTAGAAAGAGACGGAAGAACTCCCTGTCTGTGTGTGTTTATGTGATAGTGTGAGTGAATTTATCCGAGTGTTGAATTTGTTTATAGAGATTGTTGTAAAGAGGATTCTTGATCGAGACATCAGAGAGAATAGACGTGTTCTATTTTGCTCAATCAGCTTTTATAAAATTTTTACGTTGCTAAATGCTTTTTAACTCTCATTCGTTTCCAAACAAAATATTTAAATATTGGAATTGATCTCAACCCGTGAAGACACAAGACAACCTGGTTCTTTCGATCCTCGCAAAATCTACTCATCTGGACCTCTTGGAAATCATCACGACATCATATGTCAGCCGCCATTTCCACACCACGACACGGATAAGACTTTATTTCATTCCTTTGGTTTTATTATAATTTAAGTTCTTGTTACTAATTGATATTATTTCTATTACCATTTGTAAAACTAATTAATATGATTTATTGCTTAAAATAACAAAGATTGTTACAAGAAAATTTTCTAACGTTATTATTTTACTTATAATAAAATTTATTAAAAGTTCACATCTAATAATCTAATCACTCTCTTCCATTGTACAACTCTTTCTCTATTTCACGCTGGAATCACTGTTATCTGAGTGCTACATCTTTATCTGGACCACAAATTGAAATTACCTCCTTTATTCACAACCCTTGTCGAATTAGAAGGACGTCATATTTTTCCCCCCACTTCTCCTACCTTCATTATCTTTTAAAACCTCATTAGTAATTTAAATCATAATTACTAATTGATTTGAATATATAAAATTAATTAATGTATTTATTAATTTATTAAAATCAAAATTAATTTTCTTCTAATTAATTCTAAACTTATAAATTTAATTTAAATTAAATTAAATATTAATTAAATAAAAAAATTAGTTATATTAATTTTTTTAATTGATTCTATCCCCTTCCCCTTTCCCCCTAAAAACCCTACAAAAACCTTTACAATATATATATATATATATATATATATATGTAAGTGGTTTTTAAATAATCAGACTTTAAACGATTGCTTAAATAAAAGAATTGAATAAATGTCCTTTATTCCAGATAGACACAATTTATTTATAACAAAAGTTGATTCGTATTCTATATGCATCACAAATATAAACAAGTAAACTAGTAAGTCTGGGCTACCAACCTTGTAGACTGACAAACCCTGATGTGCCGCTAAATTATAAGCATTATAATTTACATATACCCTCCCTATCGACTCAATTTTCTAGGGCAAAATTGAGTATGGAATTAATTTGTTCGCGTGGACTATCTGCATCTTTCCTTCTATTTCTCCCGTCATCTACTTCATACATTGAATTTGAAATTTTTCTTTTTATCATAAAAGGTCCACTTCTGACCTCGTCTAATTTATTCCTGTTTAGTTTATTTCCATTTGAAATATAAACTTTATCTCCCTCTTTGAATGTAAGATCTCTTCTATTCTTGTCTATTCTTTTTTTATTTTTATCAAAATTTTCTTCAGAATTTTTTAATGCTTTTTTTCTATCTCCTTCTAAATCATAATCTATTTCTCTTAATTCAGCTGGAGCAATTTCAGAATTTCTCCCATATAATAGATATTCTGGAGAAAACTTTGTGACACTGTGTATTATTTTGTTATAATCTTTAACGCATATTTCTGCTACTTTTGTCCATAATATTTTTTTTTATTACTATTGATTTTGCATCTTATTCGGTTTACAAGAGTTTGGTTCAGTCTCTCGTTTAAACCATTCGATTGTGGTTGATCCACGGAAGTAAAAATTAATTTGATTTTCATCTTCGCTATATATTCTTTAAATATTTTTGAATTTAATGCACTGTATTGGTCAACTATTATCATTTTTATTTTTTCTCTCTTTGCAATTGGTTCTATCAACTTAATAAACTCCTCTGCTAATTGTCTTTTAGAAGTTGAGATCCATGCATACCTTGAAAAATGATCCAGTAGAACATGCATGTATTTCTTTACTGAACCATTACCTCCAAACCCTCCAATTGTATCTACCGACATTATTTCAAATGGTATAAATAAATAATAAAAGGCTCTTATTTTTTTTGCTATTTGGTGTCTGCCTATATGTCCATAATCTACATGAATTTTATGTATTAACTGTAATCCCAGTTCATTCGAAATATATATTCTTTTATTATTCCTTAAAATTTTAAAATAAATACCCTTATCTTTTAAAATATTTTGTGAATTTTTTTTTATTTCTAGATCGATTGATTTTTGGTCTCTTATAATATCTTCAAGCTTAACTATATTTATCGTTTCTAAACTGTCTTCATTATTTTCAAATGTCTCCAAGACCGGGATTCTAGAAAGAGAATCCGCTTCAACATTTTCTTTCCCTTTTTTATATATAACTTTAAAATTATATTGCGATAAGTATAGCATCAGATCCCCTAATGCTTCATCCGTTCTTGCTTTACTTCTCAAATTTTCTAGAGGTTTATGGTCCGATGTTATAATAAACTCTTTCCCTATTAAATAGTGTTGCCAAAAAAGAATTGCCTCCTTAATTGCAAGGCATTCTAAATACATAATTTCCTTTTTTTTCTGGCTTGGTGTTAACTTTTTAGAAAAATAGGCTATTGGATGTAGAACGTTATTATCTTGAGGTTGTTTAAGCACTGCTCCCACTCCTACTCTACTCGCATCTACTTCTATCACAATTTCTTTATCTTCATTATAAATTGATAAAATAGGTGTAGAACATAAATACTCTTTTATCTCCTCAAAGCACTTCTCGCATTCTTCACTCCATTTAAATTTCGCGTCTTTTTTTATAGATTGTGTAATGGAGCTAATCTTTCCGAACAGTGATCTATAAATTTTTTGTAAAAATTTATTTTACCTATTATTTGCCGAACCATTTTTTTTGTTTTTGGTCTTTCAAAATTTTCAATAGCTATTAAATTGTCTTTAATTGGGTAGACTTTTCCACTTTCTATCATATGACCTAAGTATTTAACAAAATTCTTTGCAAAATAACATTTATTTAATTTAAGTTTAAGCCCTTCTTCTTTTACTGCTTCAAAGAACATTTTTATATGACCAATATGTTCTTGCAATGTTTTAGTATATATCAAAATATCATCTATATAATTGACCGAAAATTTTTCTAATTTATGCTTTCTAATCATATTCGACAAAATTCTCTGGAAGATCGCTGGTGAATTTTTATATCCAAACGGGAGTACCTTCCATTGCCAATGGCCCTTCTGAGTTATAAATGCTGTTTTTTTCTGGTCCTTTTTTCTTATTGGTATTGACCAAAAAGCCGAATTGATGTCCAATGTAGTGAACCATTTACATCCACTGACATTTATAATCAGATCCTCTATTCTTGGGAACGGGTGTGTTTCGGGAACCACCAATTTATTAAGCTCCCTATAATCACAACATAATCTTGTTCTTCCACCCTCTTCTTTTTTAAAAGCCATTGTGACGGGAGAAGCAAATGGTGAACATGATTCCTCTATTAATCCATGTTCTAGTAATTTTTTTATTTGAGACTCTATCTCTCTTCTGTCAGGTATAGAGCAGATATATGGTCTCTTTGAGACATACCTATCCTCTTTTAATTTTATTCGTGCTTCATCTACTTTCACCGAACCTACGTCATATCTGTCCTTAGCAAAGCATTCATTATAATTTTCAATCAGTTTTCTTATTTCCTTTTCTCCTTTCTCATCTATATAACCTTCTATCCTTTCATTTTTCTTTATATTATCTTTTTTTTCTTTATTAATAACAATGTTTACTTCTTTATTTTTAGGTTCAACTTTCTGATGAATTCTTAAATTTTCATCTTGCGCTAGCCAGAATTTCTTAAGCTTCGTGGGTTTTTCCGGGCCACTTAGTTTAAATTTTTATTTTCAATTTCTTCATCACTATTTTTTTCATTCATTCAAATAATTCTCCTTTTTTCTTTTCGATATATCCTTGTTCCAACATAACTGTATTGGGTGGTATCTGTTCTTGAAACCCAATTTCTCACAACTATTACAAGGTTTTTTTTCTTCTCCTTGATTTTCACTATTTGCTTTATTTACTCTAGTGTATATTTTATTTTTATTTTCTTTTTTCTTTTCATTTCGGTCTATCCAATTTTTAGCTTCTTGACTTCCCTCAAATTTTTCCACTAAAAATTTTTTTTCTATATCACTTACATTCATTTGGGTTTTTTCTTTCAATTGTATTTCTAATTCTTCTATTTTTTTTAATAAAATATCTTCCTCATTTTTCTTTTTATTTCTTATTGACTCTATATATTCTTCTAAATATATGTCATTTATGCAAAAATTATTATCTTCATCACAATAAAATTTTGTCCATCTAAAATAAATTTGAATGAAAATTCCAATAGTGGTTCAACGTTGTGGAAGAAACCAGATAAAGTAATTTTTCTTAATAAAATTTTGAAAATGGTTAAATAAGAATTATATATAATTAGAATATTTTATATAATTTTTTTCTTATAATTATTTTATGAAATTATAAAATTTTACATTCTTGATTTTTTTTATAATAAATCACAATATTTTCTTGATTTTTTCAGACTGTAGAACTTACAGCCCCCTGTTGTATCTGCAAATACCAATGCACCAGCAGTTCATGTGTGTTAAAAAAATGAATACGTCAGATAGCTCACAAATTAAAGCAAGTAATATTAAAAATGTTAGGCCAACGATTAATCAAAGCTCAAACAATCTTTCTCAAGACAAAGGAAAAATAAAAGATGAAAAGGAGCAATCTCCTCCCGTTGACTTTTAACTAAAAATATACAGCCTTCTGCTAATCAAAATAAACATACAGCTAAGGTATTTTTATTCTCTAAATAAATAGTTATTAATTAATAATCCAAGTGATAGATAAAAATTGATTCTTAAAAAGAAAAAAATTTATGAATATTCTAAATTGTAATTTTTCCTAACAATCATACTAATAGATAAGTTATATATTTTTCCTCCAAGATAAATAATTTATATACTCTAATTAGAATTGATTTTAAATGAACCACTAGACTATTTTGATTAAAGAAAGGTTTATGGAAATTTAGTCCTTTGTAATTGGGACGCATTTTGAGTTTTTCTGCTTTCTTGTTACGCATTAATTTTAGTGATTGCGTATTTATTCATGTTAAGGAGTTTGAAGAATTTAGATATAGCGAGTTTGTTTATGTTTACCAGTTAACAATCCATTTTTTTTTCTTCAATAATAAATTTGAAATAATAGGCAGTACCCTGGTAATCTTATCAGGGGATATTTATTAAATATGGGTTGTCTCAAATGTTTTTGCTTCTGTAAGGTAAATTAATTGAAATTTTTTACTAATTTTCACGCCTGACATAAACATAATAAATTAGAAATATGGGGGTATATAATTTTCACTTCAAATTTTTATTATTTTAACATTAACATAGAGAGACACATTTTTCTCTTATTCATCAATTTTTAAACACAATTATCGAAAAACGATGAATAATTTTCATTTATTAGGTATATTTCAGGTATTAGGTTCAAAGATTTAATATATTATAAAGATTCATTATATAGTTCATTCATTCACGAGCCTTAAATTCTCGAAATTGAGATTCTTAAAATAAATTCTTAAGCAAATTTTATGATTATTATTAAAACTGATTTTTTTTTTCTAGAAACGCTCTGAGAAAACTTCCAAGTCGAAAGATCGGGAGCGTCCTAGTGCGGCTCCGGGGAGCAATGCTCCGTCAAACGAGACTTTGTCTTGTAATACTGGTCCAATTCCGAGGGAAATCCCCTTATCAAATATTGCATCTAACGAATCTTGCCGTTTTGTTCCTGCGGGATATCTTGACGGGTAAATCATTTTCAATAATAAGTTTTTTTAGGTTGTTCCATATTTAACGTAAATAAAATATTCGATCTAGTTAATAAAAATAGAAATAATTAATTTATATATAAAATTAATGGAAATAAAATCACTTTTTATCACAAAAACATTTAAAGTTTACATCTAAAACTGATAAACAAGAATTTCTTTAATTGCTATCTTAATATTTTAATTCTCGAAACTAGTCTTGTAATTTTCCATTTTTTCATTTCATTATATTAATTTCATGATCCGCTTTTATTATAATTATAAATATTTCATTCTTTTAACAAGTAATTTGTCTTTTATGCTAATATATTTTAATTCAATTATTTTTCTTCTAATATTTTCCCATTTGATATATATTTGATTCCATTTAATTCATACATTTAATTATAGTAATCATGATTCCATTCCATAAAAGTTATTATATATTATAAATTTTAAGTGAAAAAAACAAATTTGATAAGAGTAGGAATTTAAAATTCACATAAATTAGTTTTATTATAGAGAACATAGAAAAAAATAAAATATTACAAAAATGATACTGGTTAAATGCGTTTACTATGGATATTTAATAAATATAATTTAGATTGTCTTCATTAAAAATGGGACTTTTTTAAAAAACAAATTATATTGAAAATAAATTAAGTAAATTAGAAAAATATATTTTTTTTTAATATAATATTGATGGTTTCAGATTGGTGAAACCTTCTCCATCTAAAGATTCGATTCCTACTAGTGGTTTCACCACCACTAAAGCTGAAAATAATGCTTTACCTGTAGAATTTTCACCGTTACCTGATTTATCAAATGTTCAACCTGCTGAAACTACTCATTCTCAGGCTAATGTAAATTCTAATTCTAGCGATGATGAAAGTAAGTACCATTTATTTATGTATAAGTGAAATAGATAGTTTTATATTTTTAATTATTAAAATGACGAAACTAGAGTTGTTGAAATAATGTATTAACCAACTTTTTAAAGTTTCAATTCTAGAAGACTTTCTTTTATTATCAAATTTAATCAAAGTTTTTTGAAAAATAGAAAAATTTTTCTATTTTACATTTTGATATTATTCAGAAAATTTGCAATTGTCTTGGCAGAAATTGCATTTTTGAAAACTATTTTAGTTTTTTGCACTTATATATATTGAATATTATTGCAGAATTTTTGAATTAATTTTTAATATAAATAAACATTTTCTAAATTTGTTTTTTTTTATTTGATTTTCAGGTTCAAACGAGAAAAAATCCAAAAGAGGAAGTCAAGTTGGAAGTACAAACACTTCCGTTTTCAATACAACCTCCAAAAGTGTTGAGCCTGAATTGTCGGATAGTGCTACTCCAACAATTGATCAACTTGTTTCTGGAGAGCCATCTCCTCCTGTATCTGCCAACCAGGCCCCAACTATAATGAAAGATCTTTCATCTATAGAAGATGAAAAATATTTACAAGTTAAAACTTCTAACAATATACCTTCACAAATTGAAGATAAAAATTCCAATATATCCAATAGTATTTCGAATTCTTCTTCAAGACCTGAATCACCTACAATTCAAAATAATAATTTTGAGCAGAAACTAGCCGTTGTTCCAAACATGTTTCTTAAAGCTAATGAATCATCTGAAAATGATGAAAAAGAGAAATTAGATAATAAAAATGATATAAATACAGAAACTACAGAAACTACTAATCACTTAACCGAAACAAAAACTGAACCTTCAGTTCCTGTTGTAAACAAAACTGAGCCAACTCCTCGAAGTAATCTTAAATATTCACAAGGTAAATTTTTATTCCTGGCCAAAATTTGCAATATATATATATATAATTAGATTTTTATATTTTGTATTTCTAAATAATTGATTTTTGACATTTAGATCAATGGAGCCCGGTTAATCCTCTTGGTAAAAAGAAATATGGCCGAGAATTCCTTTTGGAGTTAATGAATGATCCTGAATCAAAGAAGAAACCTGATAATCTTCCAGATTTAGATGTTGTTATGAATAGTACCAGGGTAAATTATTTTCTATTTATTACTTGTTATTTTAAAAGAATAATTATTAAATTAAATTACGGCCTGTAAATATCAAATTTTAAAATTTAAAATTTCTCAACTAATAAAAATAAATATAAATGAATTTACAAATATTTTTTTTTATATTCTATAGCAAACCTTATCAAAACGAAATAGTCAACAAGGCAAGCCTAACAAAGGAGGAAAACAAAATTTAATTCAATTTTCAATATCACTCAAAGAAGATGTTAAGCTTCATGAATCAGATAATGCTTGGAAACCTGGAAGATTTAAAGGAACTTCCATACCTAATGTAGATAATGAAATTCAAAAAACAGACGATTTATATAAAAGAGTTAGAGGTGTTTTGAATAAATTAACACCTCAAAAGTTCGATACTTTGGTAAATCAAGTTAAAGAATTACCGATTGATAATTCACAAAGATTGAAAGGTGTAATCGATTTAGTTTTCGATAAGGTGTGTATTAAATTAATCCAATTTTTTTAATAAATTATTATTTTCTTTTTCTTTTTATTTCAAATTTAATTGTTTACTTCTAGGCCGTCGATGAGCCATCATTTTCAGTTGCTTACGCTACAATGTGTAAAGTTCTTCAAAACATGGCGGTCCCTAATTCTTCCAATACAAAACCTGGTGAAAAAGTTGAAACGGGTAATTTTCGAAAAATTTTAATCAATAGATGTCAAGAAGAATTTGAAAAAAATAAAGAAGCAGAAATTGATAAAGATAAAAAGCTTGAGGAAATTAAAAATTGTGTAGATCCCGTAAGTTATTATATTATATATACAGATTAAATAAAACAATAAAATGATTATTACATTATTTAATGAAAGTAGTGAAGCTAAAAATATTTTAAGGATAATTTCTTTATGATTAAATATAATTAATAAAAAATGAAAATATTAATAAATCGTTCTTTAATAATTGTGTGAAAAAAATTGTATTTTTAGGAAAAAAAGAAAGAATTACAATTGCAATTTGATGAAGATTGGAGAAAAATTCGAATGAAATCCTTGGGAAATATAAGGTACTAATAATTTGTTTAATAGAAAAGAAAGATTGAATATTTATTTAGAACACTTGTCTTTATTTTTGAATGATGAAACTATTTTTTATGTCAGACTAGAGTTTCTGAGTATCTTTGACGATTTTAAAATCTGAACATTATAAATTAAAGTTTCTATTTCTTCTCTTATATGTTCATCTATTTATCATTTAACTACAAATATATTTTTAGATTCATTGGAGAATTATACAAATTATCGATGTTGACTGTAAATATAATGATCCGATGTATCAAACATTTACTAAGCGGAGGTGATGAAGAAAGTTTAGAATGTCTATGTAAATTACTTACGACAATTGGAAAAGATCTTGAAAGTAAAAGTAATAATAATTATCAGGTAATTATTTAATAATTTTAATCTTTCTATTATATATAATTATTTTTTAATTTTAATCTTAATATTTTTTTTAGGATCTCGGTCCCTATATAGATCAAATGAAACAGCTTGCAAATCGAAGAGGAGAAATTTCATCTCGGGTCCGTTTTATGGTACAAGATGTGGAAGAATTGCGATTAAATAAATGGGTTCCCAGAAGAGATGAATCTAATCCAAAAACTATCGATCAAATTCAAAAAGAAGCTGATCGTGAAAGAGAGACAATAGAAACTCTTAATTTAAATACTATGAATACTCCTCGAAAGGATGATAGACTTCAAGATCGTAGAAAACTTAGTAAGTTCGCTCCTATTGACTTTAAAATGAAAAATAATGTAAAAGCATGTCCACTCAAGTTAGATTTGCCTTAAAAATAAATAATCATTAATTATATATTAAAACCATTGATTGATATTCGTTTCTTGTGAATTCATTAATTTATCAAAAATTAAATTTTTTCAGAAAATGAGGAATGGCAATCGGTATCTTGGAGAAGGCCTGCTCCTTTTGATTTAACAAAAATTAAACAATTAAAGGTTAGTTAGTTAACACTTTATTTTTAATATAATCTCAAATTTTCATCAAAATAATTTTTTAATATATATTATTTCGAAAATTATAAATAATTTACTTTAACATCCTAATAATATATAATATAATCAACAGTATTGAAATAAATTTATTATTATTTTGTTTTAAAGTTCATTTTTCTTATAATGTTTTTCTCTTATATAGCAAGGGTCACTTGATACCCATTTACAACTTGGCTATAAAGGCAAATTTTCACAATGGCGCAGAGGAGTTTCCACGAAAACGGATGAGAAAAAATCAGCTTCATTTAATAGTAACAAATTTGCTGCATTAGATACAAGTGATGATAAACGTTCTTCAGATCTCATGAGATCTTCAAATACTTTAGGATTGGACGTAGAAAGTGAACGTAAAAGAATGCTTAGCTCACATAAAAATGAAGGTAAAACCATAAATGCATAATAATGATAATAAACTATTTATTTAAATTTTTACCAATACCTTATTTTATTTGAATATTTTTCAATTTAGCTAGAGCAACTCCTCCGGTTTCTCGTTCTAATTCAAGGGATAATTCATCATCATCACATAGAGATGCCCATAATTCTCTCCCTTTTTCAAATGTTGGGATATCCCCATCAGTAACATCTTCAAGTGGAGTTGGACAAACTTCAAATATTACTCCAACTACAAGACCAATTATTCCTCCAAATACATCACATAATCTCAATTCAACATCTGGACTATTGAAAGCTCCAGTAAAATTAGATGAAAATCAACTGAAACTACATACATCAAATATTCTTGATGAATATTTATCAAACGACAATTTAAAAGTAATTATATTTTCTTGATTCATACACACTTTTATATATATATATATATGTAATATATATATGATGAATATTCTTTTTCTTAATAATTTCATTGAAGATTTATTTTGGAATTCCTCGTTACTGAATTTTATAGATTTTAAATTATATATATCTTATTATTTTCTTTCAATTAATTATAATTATTTGAATTATAGGAACTCTCAGATAATGTTCTTGAGGAATTAATTGAAGAACAACGATCTGAATTTGTTAATATTTTACTTAACCTTGGAATTGAAAGATCGGTTAATGTTCGCGAAAGCATTTCTAAAATGTTAATACATCTTGTATCAAATGATATTTTGAAAGTTGATGATATCTTGAATGGGTATGTTTAAACTTAATTTTTATATTTAATTAATAATTATTTATATTATTTTAATATTATTTATATTTTTAGTTTTATGGATATATTTGAAATAGCTAAAGATATTATCATTGATGTTCCCAAGTTTTGGAACTTTGCTGCGGATTTCCTTGGTAATTAAACTTTTTTAATATTTTTTTCCATCTTAAGCATTTTATATATATAATAAATAATTTAAACATGATGATAATTTATTTACGGATCTCTATGATGGATTGAAGCTCAACAGGGCTGAAAAAACTAAATTATTATTTTGATTTGATATATTTCTATAATAAGTTATTATTTAATGTATTTTCATTTTTTTTAGCCCCACTTATTACTTCGAAATCCATTTCTTGGGCTCAATTCCGAGATGCTATTAAAATTAAAGATATTGATTGTTCTAAACTTCTTCCTCATTTATTTCAAATAATTGTGAAGACTCAGGTAATGAATAATAAATCAGTTTATATTATTTATAATTAATTTTACATGCATATTTTAATTTTGTATTTTAAATAAAATGATAAAACATAACTTTTTAAGTCAGACTAGAGTTTCTGAGATAACTTGATGCAAATTGATTCTGAGGGAAAAAAAAACTATTTTTTATGTATAAATAAATTTATAAAATTTAGTAATTATAAAGAAAAAAGAGAAAATGGTTTATTTTTGCGAATTCAACAATTATTTTTTTTTGTTTTAGAATCCTGCAACTATACGTCAAGAAATGGAATCTCAAAACGTTGAAATTAAAGATTTTATTTCTGGTGAACTTTCACAAGAGAGTGAAATTTTAATATTATAATTTATTAAGACATTTATATAAATAGTATTTCATATTATACAATTTTATTTTTTTTAAAAATATAAATTAAAAAATTTAACTTTTTCTTTTTGTTAGTTTCAATACAAAATACACCTCTATCATAATTATAAGTATATAATTTTCCAATTTTATTCATTTTAATGACAATTATTTCTTATTTATATTTTTTTATAGACACATCATTTTCCAATGAAATTTACCATTCCCTATAAGATAATGACAAAACAGTTGGAAACCTCTATTCCATTTATACTTCAAAACTAATTCTTAAAACAGACTTTGTGACAGACAATTAAATGCATTGAAATCAGACATTACAATTTTAATTAAATTTTTCTAATATAAATCTGAACGGCTAATCATTTGGTTTTTCTTTTTAGCTATACCAAAGTGACTATTATAAACTTGAAATGAATTGCCTATTAAATTTAAAAAAAAACAATGGTACGACTAGACGGGATAATTTAATTATTTTGTCTCTCATGAACGAGACATTATTGAACAAGAAATATTTTTTATACGACAGACTTTTATCTAATTCCCAATTTTTTTTATGAGAGACGGGACATATTTTTCTATATTTGGTTCATTGCATTTAAACTTGGAGACTTAGCAATTTTTTTATTTCTAACCGTTAACAGACTAGACTCAGACAGAATTTCATTTATTAATGATTTATTTAGACTATGATGGGACGTACGATTGACAATATCCGCAGGTATGTTTTTAGTTACTTTTATAGACTCGATTTTATTTTTTAAGTGCTGGAAAAATTCATTAGGATGTTTATTTGAGAGATCATTTCGTTGGCTAATTTCAGGCTCGGTTTCTGTTAATGATGGCTTTTCATTCACAGACAGAACGACATAAAACAGACTATCAGGACAATTATTACTATTAACATTATTAATTTCAATTATTGATTCACAAATTTTTTCTTTTAAATTTACATAAGACAGACGAGGGGGATTATTATTACAATTATTTTTAACATTATGATTAGTGTTATTATTAATTTCAATTTCCGTATCAAAAGGTTTATTATTTAAATTTACACTGGACGGACTAGCAGGACTAATATTATTAATATCATTAACACTATTAATTTCAATTAATGGATCAAAAGTTTTTTCATTTAATTTTACATAAGACGGACAAGAAGAATTATTATCACTATTAATATTAACACTATCATTATTCTTATTATCAATTTCACTTACTGTAATAAAAGTTTCATTATTTAAATCTACAGAAGACGGACTAAAAGGCTTCTTATTACTATTAATTTTAACACTATCACAATTTTTATTATCAAATTCAATTACTGTAATAAACGTTTTAATATTTAAATTTACAGAAGACAGACAAGAAGAACTATTATTTCTATTAATTTTAACACTATCATTGTTCTTATTATCAATTTCATTTACGGTATCAAAAGTTTTATTATTTAAATTTACAGAATACGGACAAGACGAATTATTATTACTATTATTAATATTATGACTATCATTAACTTCATGATCTAATATAATTTACTAACACAATATGATATTTAATTTTGCAAACAACTACTAATTGATTTCTATAAAAAAGCTTGGGACGGGTGCCTTGCTTTGAATGTCTCGAAATATGCGATGCCTTGTTTTTATTATTTATTATTAAAATTTTATTCGATATAACTCCCGTGTATTTTCTATAGGAGATTGAAAAAAAATTATTGTTTTTATTTATTCTAATTTGAATGGGCCCAAGGGGGGTGTGTGTTTTAAATTTATCAATTATATTGCAGGTACTTTCCATTTCTAATTTCTCTTGCTCTTCGCTACCTGACACTACACCTATCAGAACAATGGGCATCTTTCTCCATGACATTACCTCTGTGGGCTCCTTAGAATTTATTTTGACTGCGTCCATCGGTATATTTTTCCTTTTTGTAAATTCTTTTATCGGAACACTGGGAATTATTTTCATGCATGTGTCAATTTTTTCTTTTAATTTTCTACACTCTGGTCCCTTCCCTATTGTTTCTATATTTTCTTTATTATCCCTATTTGGACTTTTTGAAATTTGAATTTTGCTAATAGACATTGCCTCCGGGGCCTGGTCAATTCTTTCTTTTAAATTTACTATTTCTGGTACCTGCTCTTTTATTACAATTTCTCTATTTTCCAACCCAATATTTATTTTTTCAATTTTGTCTGACTTAGTTATATTGTCTATAAACGATACATTTTCATTTTGACCCTCTATTTTTTTGATTTGCTCTATTTTTAATTTTTGCCTATTAAAATCTGACTGTCTACCCGCTTCTACGTCTGGTTTCATTAGGTCCAGAATTTGTTGGGGCATGCCATTGTTTCTAAATTGGGGGAGTTGGTTAACATTTCGTGAGGTGAAATGATTAAAAGGGCCTTGCGAATTGTGGTAGCGGGGAGGGGGGTGGTAATTTTGATAATTATTAGAATGAGAGTGATTTCTGGGAGCGAATTGTCTATTGTAATTTGAATCGTAGGGATTACTCTCGCTTTTTGTTTCGCGAAATATGTGCCTAGGATCCTTTCTTAAATCTTCCCAGATGGTTAGATTTACGTGGGTCAGCATTTCATTGACACGGCCTTGAATTTTATCTCTAACGTACCTGAGGAGAAATTCGTGCTAGTCATAAGGAAATGCGCTATAAATTTTATCTTTGGAGTACGTTTGACTCGCCCTTAAAGATAGGAATACATTGTAACAAATGATCTGTATTCATTTTCATCATTAATTTCATTTTTCAATTACTTTATTTATTGTATTATTTATTTTGATTATTATTATTTTAATTATGAAATGTTGGCCGACGATGACCCTTCGTTTTCGGCATAAAAAAATAATTATTTTATGATGTAAAATGAACGAATTTATTATTTATTTTTAAAAATTTAATTTTATAATTTTACCGTAAAAATTATGAGAGGTAAAAATTAATTATAATATTTATAATATATTTTTTTAATATTTTTATTATGTAAAATGAAAGAATATATTATTTATTTTTAAAAATTTCTTTTTTTAATTTTTTATGTTTTTTGTTATCCTTTGTTTCAACACCCAATCGAGAATATTTTTTTTCTTTTTTTATTTAAATTAATATTTGATATTAATTATTAATTATTATAATATATGATATTAATTTAAATATCAAGTAAAAAATATTCATGGATTCTATCTATTAAAAATATTCTTAATTATTTAAAATTTTACAAACTTGTATTAATTTATGAGACTAAAGTTTGAGAAATCATATAATAAATAATATGTACATATATTATATAACGATTTATTTATTTATTTATAATATATATAAAGAATATGGTAAAGGATATGGGATTGAATAAGTAAAACAAAATAAATTCACAAATTTCATTTTATAATATTTATTAACATTAATGAATTATTATTATATTTAATAATTAATATTAATTAATATATACGTTAAAAATATTAAATACAATCGTCTTTTTTAAATAAAACATCAATTTTACATTTAAATACAAATAAACAAGAGTAATTTATTTAATTTTTATATTAAAGTAATATTTTCACATCGTAATAATATTCAAAATTCAATGAGTATTTTGTTAAATTTTTATATTAAAGTTGCTTTTATTAACTTACAAAAAAAAAAAAAAAAACATTGATGACAATATGATTTAACTTTAACAATTTCTTTTCCATTTCAATATACATTGATAATTTTTTACATTTTTCATATTAAAGTTTTATATATACATAACTCTTAAAAAGTACATATAAATCTATTTTTATTCATTTTAATATAATTACATATAAATACACCTATACGCTATTTATTTGAGGTTTTTTTTCTTAAAGATGTATTTTTAATCAATAAAAAGTTTCTATAAATCTTATTATTATATACTTAGGTATATTATAAAATATCCATCATATACATTGAAATAATTTCGATATTACTTGCAGAAGGTAACAATTTTTTACAAATGCCAACCTCCTCTGTTATTGTATCATCATCATCATCATTTGTATCAGTTGTATAAACGTTCAATGTATGAAGACGCAAGTATTTGTTCATTTTAATTAATGAATTAACTTGTGTCTTTTTTGTCAATGGAAGAATTAATTGATATAATTTTTTACATTTCAAAATGTATGGAAGTACTTTATTCGATATTTTTTCACATGCAAACAATGATAAAATATTTAATTTTTTTATTTGATGGATATCTTTTAGATAACTACTTCTTAATAAATCACAGTATTCTAATCGGAGATCTGTTAAATTTTCAAACTGATTAAGCATTTTCAAGGCATTTCTATGAATATCGTCGCATGATTCTATTTTCAAATTTGTTAATGGTAACCTTTTTTCAAGAAACACTTTAACTAGTTGTTTTGTAAAGGATTTTATTTCTAGTAACATTACTTTTTTCAATTTACCTAATGGTGCAATTTCAAAATAACTCCTGGGAATTTCTTCAGGGCCATTATATCTAATTTGTAGATGTTCTAAATTTTGTAATTTTGACAAATAAGATGGCCAGGTTTTATTATCAGAATGAAAAGCGATTTCCAATTTTCTTAAATTAGAAAAGTTAACTATGGATTTCAAGGGTTCCATTGTTTTTATCAATATTATCGGCAAATTTAATGTTACAAGTTTGTTCATTTTCATTATTAATTTATTTATACTTTTACTACAAAAAAATTCATTTGGAAGACTTAACTTTTTTAAATTTGGAAAAAACAAATTAATATCCCTTAGAAAAATATCATAATTTAATCTGGACCCATTTATAATAATTTCTTCTACCTTATTGAAAATAGGACAATTTGGCAATTTACCTTCTTGGAGTTCATTTGATAATTTGATTAGAAGATTTCCTATTATAACTAATTGACTTTTGGAGAAATCTTGAAAAACAATTTTTTTTAATCTTGGCATGGATGAATGTTTTAGCAACTTGATTAAAAATTCCAAATTCGATTCACTTACATCAACAGTTTCTATTAAAAAATGGAATCGTTCAAAAAACTGTTCAGCGTAGTAGGAATTTGGACCGTCGAATGAAATAGCTGGTAAAGAATAGACAATTCCAGTATTGATAATCACATCATAATAATATGGATCTTCACTAAAGAGAACCAATTCTTGGATTGTTGTATATTGCAGAATATTACCTACTAATTCTTGCGGTAATCTCCTAATATGTTGATCGAATTCTACATTTTTTTTTTTTTTTTTTTTTTTTTATATATTATTTCAGAAAATATACAATCTGCCTATTTTAATATAGGCAATAAGTAATTTTTATAAAATATGAAATACAAACAATACATACATATCATTGGCAATACAATATCATGCCAAGCAACATATTTGCACTTAACACACACATATTAGTTTTAAATATTATACACTAAACACACACACTCATCCCGAACATTTCATAAACACGCACTTCACTTTGTCACACATGAATGTCAAAATTTTCTATTAACGAGATCCAATATATCATATCTTTTTAATCTCTTGATTGTATCATCCCTAACTAGTAATTTTTTAACTAACACATTTGGATGGTTTTCCATTTTTTTAATATACTTTTCACTTAGGATGTTTATTTCGTCTTTTGTTAAATGTGCCATAGCACATTTCACACATTTGGGTTTTCTTGCACAAAAATTTTTTGTGTGGCCAAAAAGTTGACAATTAAAACATTGAGGAATTTCTCTTTTAGGATATTGGTGGTTCAAATGTGACAATTGTATTAAGGATATTTTTGATATTATATATATCTTTATTACTAGGTTTAGGTTTAAGGTCTATGAAGAATAAAGGTAGAGGGTTTTTATTTTTATTTTTTATATTGTGTATATTTATTACTTCATGTCCATGATTTAGTAGTGCCTCTTGAATATCTTCGGCAGGCATTGAATGATGCATGTTCCTTAATACAACTTTAAATGGCCTATCTTTCTTTAGCTGATATGTATGGAATTGAGTGTTTTTAGATTCCAACTCTTTAATAATTGATGTATAGATATGAGGTTCATATGGTTGGATCTTAACCTCATTTTCTTTCAAACATTTTATATTAAAACAATTTGGTCCCATTTTATTTAATAGATTCATTAGCGGTTGAATATTTTCAACTCCCGCTACAAAGATCGGAGGAGGTTTTACTGCTTTTCCAGTTGTTTTTTTATTTACAGTTTCAACCTGAAGATTTTCAAAACGATTTGCTGTTTTTACATTTGGATTGTTTAACCAATATGATTCAGTAGTTTGCTGTTTACATTTCTATTATTAGATTTTTCAAAATTGTCCTCTTTATTTTGTAAATTTTCAAGAGAATAAAAAGTTTTCCTTTTTTTATTCCCATGTCTATTTACCGTTGACCATCCTATTTCATTTTCCAATTCCTCTTCGTCCGTGAGATATACAATTGCATTGTCAGAAGTTTTCGAATTTTGCAATTTAGTGTCTACTTCCTGTTTATCAGATGTAATTTCAGGGCAAGGATTTCCTAAGATCTTGCTTTTTATTTCTTGAAGATCTTTTGTGAGGTTTTTTATCACCTCTTTTAAATGACTATTTTCATTTTTTAAGATTTCATTTTCAGATAATGTTTCTAATTCATTATTTGAATTTTCAGTGATTTCCCTATTTACATCCTTCTTACACACATCTTCCATTTGAGATTTGAACGGCGGGGTTCTCTGTAATTTTGTCCCTTGGAAAGGGTTTATTGACTCCTTATCCAAGTTCATGCCGACTCATATTATAATAAAATAAAAACAATAATTATTCCTATAATCTATTTAATTAACTATTTACTTATTGTAAAGATACAAAAATATACAAATATATACATTTATATTTATAAAAGGTGTGTACAAGGGAAGGATATGGGGGGGAGGTGAGAGGATAAATTTTCTTCACACAGCCCTGGCTCTTTGGTGTGACTGACCTTAGGAGATAAAGCCTTGGAAAAATTAAAGATAAACTAAAATTAAAAATAAATAAAATCTTTAACTAGGATTTGGAATAAGGCGATTTAAGGATAAAAATCTAAAATAAGAAAGTATTTAACTAACAATCCTATTATTTAGCAAGAAAATTATAGAAAAAATATATAAAATTTTTATAAAAACACAACAAAATTGTCAAAATTTGAATTCAGTTTGTTTCATTTAAGTAAATATACATATATACATGCGTAGTGAATCAGATCTCACCAAAATTGGCAGACTTGAAACAAAAAAAGCTAGAAGGTCCCACAAATCCACTTCGGGAGCAGGAATCCGATTTAACACATCCAATCTATTCGAGAGCTACTCACTGAATTCTACATCATCACTAGAATTAACAGATAAACGGATTTACAAAATTAAAAAATGTTTTTTTTTATTATTATTCTACATAAATAGCTTTTAAAAATGTACAATACTTACTGTTGATATTGAGGAGTCATCTTCTGAACACAATGGTTGGTTTTTTTCATCTTTTTGGATGGCATGATTAAAAAACAAAAAATCAAATCAAAAACAAAAAAATTTGAAAATTACACTCAGGTAGCAAGCGCGCTAATATGTTCACTTGATGAGATGCAGAGAGCAAATGGTAACTGAATGAAATTGTGGGTGCCGTTTAAGTCGAACAAAGGGGTGTGTCAAAATAGGCAACCAATCAGAAGACCCCTTAAGTAAAAATAACAAGAGTGGGGTTCGAACCTTTTTTCTACCTCGCTATTATATATTTTTTCCAATATTTTGATTTTCTTATTTTTTTTAATCTCTCTTTTTAAAGATAAAATTATAAATTTCTAATGATTTTATATTTAATTATTAAAAAGTCATAATTATAATTATTAAAAAAGTGAAAATTGTTCATAAAATAGCCTTTTAATCTATGTTTAAAAAATGTACATAATATTTTTACTATCTCGCCAGATAAGGCTGAGAAAAATGTCTATGTGTATATGTGTATGTAGACAAGTGTAGGCAAAAACGGTTTTAGCTAGAATAATGAAATTTGGTATACGGGCATTATTCAAAATTCGTAGTTTTTGATCAACTTTTGAGAAATGTAGCTCAACCGGAAGAGGGTCAATACCTACAACGTTTTGATGTTTTTTTTCCTTTAAAGTGACCGTAAAAATAAAGAAATATGTGAGAAACTTTTTCCACGTGATTAAAAATTGTATAAAACTGCTATATATAGAATTTCAGCTTGATTGAATCGCTGAAAGGACCGGAATTAATTTTCAAACACTGCAAATCATGTGCCATTAACAAAAAGCCAAACATGCGCTGGTTTAATAAAAATTATTTATTGATTTTAATTTATAATTAATTAAATTTAATTTAAATATAATATATTGTAACATATTCGCATGAATATGCTACTTTTTATAAACAAAGATGCAGAAAATTCTAGAAAGATATTTCTAAAAAACTTAAAAAAATTTAACAGGTAGAAAAAAGTGACTTAGAGAAAATATTTTCTAAAAACATTTTCTAAAATATTTTATAAAAACAAATATTTCCTTAATACTATTATAAAAAATCATCAAATAATAACATTTGTTTTCTTAAAGTGAAATATATACATGGATATTATCTATTTTCAAAGGTTTGAAAAAGTCCTTTTGTATTGGTTTGACCTTTTTTTCATTCTTCTACAAGTAAACAAAATTCAATTGTTAAAGAACAAGGAACCAAGTTAGCAAAAAAATAGTTTCATCGATATTTCAGATACCTGAATATTTTTATTCTTGAAAAATGATTTTAAAAATTAATATATAAATATTATATTATTTAATATAATATAATAATATACGATAAAAAAATAGTCCTGAAATATGAATTTATTCGTATTTAGGATCAGAAAATGAAAAAACATTATATATAATACATACATTTATCCCTCGTAATTAAAAAAGTAGATTTTTCCATAAAATATTTGTAAATAATTACCCTTTTTCTATGAATACAGTGAAAATAATTAAGTTATCGGGGATCTATGTATTAATTTGTGTTTAGAATGAGAAAATGTAGAAAATCATATATAATACATAAATTTATCCCTTGTATATAAAAATGTAGATTTTTCCGTAAAATATTAGTAAAAAATTACGCTTTATCTATGAATTCAATGAAAATAATTAATATAACGATGAAATATGACTTGATTCGTGTTTAGAATCCGAAATGGAAGAAAATGATAAATTTATTATTAAAAATACATTACTGATAGGGTTCCGCGACTCCAGAAAGTTTGAAGACCACTGATGTATAGGAAATAAATAATTTTTACATTACAACCCATTTTCTCACAATCTTATTTGAAATATATTATTATATCAATATTAAATCTTTAAATATATATTTGAAAATATAATTTATGAATTTATTTTTTCGTACTTGTCAAAATGAACGAATTTAATATTTATTTAAAAAAAATTTCATTTTTTAATTTTACAGTAAAAATTATGAAAGGTCATCGTAGGATGACCCTCCGTATTGGGCATAAAAAAATAATTATTCATCAAAAATATCAATAATATATTTTTTTAATATTTTTATGATGTAAAATGAACGAATTTATTATTTTTTTATTAAAAATTTTATTTTTTAATTTTTCCGTCAAAGTTATGAAAGGTTGGCCGACGATAACCCTCGGTTTTCGGCATAAAAAAATAATTATTCATCAGAAATATCAATAATAAATTTTTTTAATATTTTTATGATGTAAAATGAACGAATTTATTATTTATTTAAAAAAAATTTCATTTTTTAATTTTACAGTAAAAATTATGAAAGGTCATCGTAGGATGATGACCCTCCGTTTTCGGCATAAAAAAATAATTATTCATCAGAAATATCAATAATATTTTTTTTTAATATTTTTATGATGTTAAATGAACGAATTTATTAATTATTTAAAAAAAATTTCATTTTTTAATTTTACAGTAAAAATTATGAAAGGTCATCGTAGGATAACCCTCCGTTTTCGGCATAAAAAAATAAATATTCATCAGAAATATCAATAATATATTTTTTTAATATTTTTATGAAGTAAAATGAACGAATTTATTATTTATTTAAAAAAAATTTCATTCTTTATTTTTACAGTAAAAATTATGAAAGGTCATTGTAGGATGACCCTCCGTTTTCGGCATAAAAAAATAATTATTCATCAGAAATATCAATAATATATTTTTTTAATATTTTTATGATGTAAAATGAACGAATTTATTATTTATTTAAAAAAAATTTAATTTTTTAAATTTACAGTAAAAATTATGAAAGGTCATCGTAGGATGACCCTCCGTTTTCGGCATAAAAAAATAATTATTCATCAGAAATATCAATAATATTCTTTTTTAATATTTTTATTATGTAAAATAAACGAATTTATTATTTTTTTATTAAAAATTTCATTTTTTAATTTTATCTTAAAAATTATGAAAGGTCATCGTAGGATGATGACCCTCCGTTTTCGGCATAAAAAAATAATTATTTTATGATGTAAAATGAACGAATTTATTATTTATTTAAAAAAAATTTCATTTTTTATTTTTACAGTAAAAATTATGAAAGGTCATCGTAGGATAACCCTCCGTTTTCGGCATAAAAAAATAATTATTCATCAGAAATATCAATAATATTTTTTTTTAATATTTTTATGATGTAAAATGAACGAATTTATTATTTATTTAAAAAAAATTTCATTTTTTATTTTTACAGTAAAAATTATGAAAGGTCATCGTAGGATAACCCTCCGTTTTCGGCATAAAAAAATAATTATTCATCAGAAATATCAATAATAAATTTTTTTAATATTTTTATGATGTAAAATGAACGAATTTATTATTTATTTAAAAAAAATTTCATTTTTTAATTTTACAGTAAAAATTATGAAAGGTCATCGTAGGATGATGACCCTCCGTTTTCGGCATAAAAAAATAATTATTCATCAGAAATATCAATAATATTTTTTTTTAATATTTTTATGATGTTAAATGAACGAATTTATTAATTATTTAAAAAAAATTTCATTTTTTAATTTTACAGTAAAAATTATGAAAGGTCATCGTAGGATAACCCTCCGTTTTCGGCATAAAAAAATAAATATTCATCAGAAATATCAATAATATATTTTTTTAATATTTTTATGAAGTAAAATGAACGAATTTATTATTTATTTAAAAAAAATTTCATTCTTTATTTTTACAGTAAAAATTATGAAAGGTCATTGTAGGATGACCCTCCGTTTTCGGCATAAAAAAATAATTATTCATCAGAAATATCAATAATATATTTTTTTAATATTTTTATGATGTAAAATGAACGAATTTATTATTTATTTAAAAAAAATTTAATTTTTTAAATTTACAGTAAAAATTATGAAAGGTCATCGTAGGATGACCCTCCGTTTTCGGCATAAAAAAATAATTATTCATCAGAAATATCAATAATATTCTTTTTTAATATTTTTATTATGTAAAATAAACGAATTTATTATTTTTTTATTAAAAATTTCATTTTTTAATTTTATCTTAAAAATTATGAAAGGTCATCGTAGGATGATGACCCTCCGTTTTCGGCATAAAAAAATAATTATTTTATGATGTAAAATGAACGAATTTATTATTTATTTAAAAAAAATTTCATTTTTTATTTTTACAGTAAAAATTATGAAAGGTCATCGTAGGATAACCCTCCGTTTTCGGCATAAAAAAATAAATATTCATCAGAAATATCAATAATATATTTTTTTAATATTTTTCTGATGTTAAATTGAACGAATTTATTATTTTTTTATTAAAAATTTCATTTTTTAATTTTATCTTAAAAATTATGACAGGTCATCGTAGGATGATGACCCTCCGTTTTCGGCATAAAAAAATAATTATTTTATGATGTAAAATGAACGAATTTATTATTTATTTTTAAAAATTTCTTTTTTTAATTTTACCGTCAAAATTTTGAAAGTTTGGCCAACATAAAAAATACTTATGAACTATAGACGGATGAAGTATTATGAGATATAATTGCGGCTTAAGGCCAAATCGTTCAATATTAATTAATATATTTTCATTATGACAACCACAAATTCAAAATTTCTGTTCACTAATTATTTGTAGACTTTAGTAAAATATATATATATATAAATTGTTTTGTTTCATATGAAATATTTTTATATCATTCCAAAGCTTTAATAAATGCTTTCTATTTTATAGAATATTTTAAAAAAATTAACAAAATATAAATTAAGAAAAACTCAAATGCCAGTCTTCCATTTAACCCCTAAAAAATGTAATTTTTTTTTATTTTATTTATAATCAAGATTTTGGATGGATTATTTCTTTGAAATTTAATCATGATGAAAAAAAATAAAAATTAAGATGGTTTCAGACCAAATGATAAATTATCCAAAAAGGGAAATAACTATTACCAATTATTTATTAGTATTTTGCAATTTTAATATTAATATTGAAATTGTAACGTTTAAAATTAAGCGCTCGAGCTTCCCTCTGGTGACGAGTGACTGTCGATTGTTGCCAAGCTCACTTTTTACCGACCGACGATAGTAAGGGAGGTATTGTTTTCATACCAAATTTCACATGTTGTGATTTTTACATATCTCCACAAATCATGCATTTTCTAAACAGAAAAAAGTATTTTTAGCATGATGTCTGTCCGTCCGTCTGTCCGTCCGTATAGATGTGTAACCTGAACGGCTCAACCGATTTTGATGAAATTTGGTATATTTACTTAATGCATCAGTGGGATGAATTGATCAACTTTTGGTTGCAAATCCGTGAACCGGAAGTGGTAGTATTAGCGATCGACGATAGGAAGGGAAGGGTTATTTTCACACCAAATTTCACATGAGGAGATTTTTTTATATATTACCACGAATCATGCACTTTGTATTGCTTTTATCCTCGGGAAAATCATATTTATTAGTTTTTTCTTGATTTAAAATTATATGACGTCATCCAGCCATTCATGACGTCACAGCCTGGTCTTACATATAAATATATACATATATTATAAATAAATTAAAATTAAAAATATTTATGTTATATGCCTATATGTTTTTTATTACATTAATAGATATATTAAAATTATTTGAAATTGTTTCTGTAGCTGGAAATTAATTTACTTCAAACCGTCGGTCGGTTCGGACCTGGCCACAGGTCAACTTATTTTTTTCTGCGTTGCCGATGTCTCTGTTAAGCTTATCGTTTTTTCTCTTTTGTATTTAGAAATTTAAAATATCTTATCATCTCTAAAGTATATATATGAATCACTGCTCAAATTCAAAAATTATCTTTTGTCACGGTGAGTAAAAGAAATAAAAAAATAACTACTTGTAAACATATATATATTATTCATAATTTACTACTAATTTACTACTAATTTGTTCATTCTTTATTTTAGTTTTTTATAAGTATAAGTCTTTGTATTATGTTGCCATCCCAGCCGAATCCTGGTCAATAAATAAATTATTTAATTCATCAATTTTTTTTTATTTTTATTTTTCCTTGTTATTTACAAATGGCGCCCGAAAGGTGGAACTGGCAGCCTAATCAACAAGACTTTTGAATCGAAGAAGATTAGAAGGTACCGTCTCTTAAATGAACACTTAACAACTTTTTTGTTGAAAAGATATTTCTTCCTTCCAATTTCATATTTTATTATTATTTAAAACAATTTCTTATATTATTAATATTTCTTAAAATTATTAATATTTCTTATATTATTAATATTATTAATTATTTTGTATATTAAAAGAAGAAAATAATCCTTTAATATTTCAAAGTATAAATATCATTTCAAATATTAAATAACTATTTTGATCTAATTTCATTTAAATTAAATTATTTCTAAAATCTAAATTAATTTATCTATGTATAAAATTTACATAATTTATTAATAATAATAATAATAATAAAACATTATATAAATACCAAAAAAAAAATATTATATATATTCTTTTGTAAACTTACCGTGACATTGAAATTTAACTTAAACTTTTTATTTTTGAATTTTTTAAAATTTTCTTTGCTCTATCTAATAAATAATAGATAGATATTTACTATATTTCCAGAAAGCTCACATATCCTTCTCATAAACTTATTCACAATGGAGATTAAGCATGAAGAAAATAATATTATCCTCCAAGCCGAAAGAGAAGATATATTTACCCTCATTAACGATATATATAAAAAGTCCAAAACTCTTACTATAGAGACAGTAGAATCATTCCGCATTTACTATGAGAGACTCAATGAATTAGAAGTCGAATTTATAAATGTTCAGAATAAAATTCGTCTGCATAATGCTACCACATCTGATAAATCTCTTTGTTTAGAGACCACACAAACTAATTGCGCTACCTTTAACCTAATTGACGCCACAAAAGAAAATTATTTCAAATTTCGAAAAGCTATTCCTCCAGAGACAACTTCGAATCATTCCGTAGCGTCTGGGGCAACTAATAATAATCCTTCATCAATTAATAATCTACCTAAATTAGAATTACCTACATTTTCAGGCAAACTGGACGATTGGCCTGAATTTATTGCTTTATTTGACAGCTTAGTTCACAAAGAGCCGTCACTTTCTATTATTCGAAAATTTCATTATTATTGAACAACTGTCAAAATTATATATATATATATACATAGTAGCTAAATTTTATTTAGAATATTTGGTGATTATCTTAAATATTATCTATCATAATTGTATTATTAATATATATATTGAAGTGTTATTTTGGGTCAGTAAGGGAAAACAATATAAAAGAAAATTTTATGTAAAAAAAGTTGAACATTTTTTAAGATGTGCACTACAGATGCTATAAGATGTGAACTACAAGCGGGATTAGAACAAGAAAGATTCTGTTGGGGTTGTATTAAATGAGGATGGGATGAAAAAGTAGATCCAGTGATAATATTCGATGGAACATTGGCATATTGATTCGAAGTCGTGGGAGGGGAATGCTTCTGGGTATTGAGAGAGGAATTTACTTGGGAGGGGTTAGGAGGAAGGGATGTTTTACCTGGATTACCATTTGGATAAAAGGAAGACTGCGGGAGGGGAGAATTAGTATAATTATTCGGATGGCGATAATAAGGGTTAGTATTGTTAATAGGGGTTGAAGATATCTGAGTGTTATTATTGTTAAATTTACTATTGTCAAAGGAATGAAAAGGATTACTACGTGGGCGAAAGGATTGATTTGGGGTCGACTTCGATATCCTTGCTGCTTCTGTGAAGAGCGATTATAATTTTGAAAATTATTATTGGATCGAAAAGGGGTGGAATTTTGAAAATTGTTATTACGAAAGTTATATGAATGTGACTGATTTGATACTCGAGGGAAGGAGGGGTAATGTTCATGATATTCTCTGTCGCGAATATTATTTTTATCATTTATTAAATTATTATATTGCTGATGGGGTGATGTAGGGTTGTAATGGAATGAAGAAAAGGATGGGTGAACTGTAGGATTATAGGTAAAAGATGGATTGCAAGCACCAGGTGATTCAAAAGTCTCTTCATATTTCTTAATTAAATTAACTATTACATCTTTATTCAATTAATGATTTAATAAATTATGTTGAATGGAAATGGGAAGCAGTTCAATTAAAATAGACAAAATTCTATCGTCCGTAAAACCTTCATCCAATTCTTTTGCCCATGTAAATCTCACCATAAACTGAACATGAAGTGGTTTTCTTTCATCAAAAGGTGTACGAAAATGTTCCAAATAAAATTTCGATTGAATTGCCTGTGACCAGAAATATTCCTGAAATTCCCTCAATAAACTATTTAATTCCAAAGAAAAATTCCCTCGATCGATTAACCAGTCCTTAGCTTGATCTTTAAGGCAAAAGGAAAAAATTTGAACAGAGGCCGTTTCACTCCACTTATAGAATTCTCTGGCTTTAAGAAACCTTCTGATTAATTCATTTGGATGTTTATTTGAAAGATCATAGCGTCGGTAAATTTTTGGTAACGTTTCAGCTACTGATTGCATTTCATACACAGACATGAAGACATTAGACGTACTAGGACTCTGATTATTATCAATTTCTGTGACTGGATTAAAGGTTTTATTATTTAAATTTACGTTAGGAGAGAGGACAGACGAGACAGGCATAAAGGGGGAAGTATGGGACTGTTTGATTTCTAAAAGTTGTAATTTATGATTAATATCATCCACCTTATCCTTTATTTCATTCTTAACTTCAGACCTGACATTTTTCCAACCGAACAGCTTGATCGTTCAAATTTTTCTTTATCTCATTAAATTTTAAATTATTATCCTCATTACAATTTTGAACTTTAATGTTTAAGCTTTGTAATCCAACCTCATGTTCATTTATTTGAACTTGATTTTCCGTTAATCGATTATTTATTTTAGCAACGAACCTTTCCAAGAGATCATTAGTATGAGTTATAAAGAATTTTTTATAGTTATCTGTTACAATGTCCATCTCGTGCTCCTCATCATCCATGGATCTATGAGCTGCAGTAACAAGACTGTCCGCATGCACATCCCTTTCAGTTCCCTGTGGTTGATTTGAAAAAAATCCCGTATCGTCACAATAAGAAGTTCATTATGACAAGTCACTAAACAAATGAGATGACAAAAATTAGAAAAAAAATTTCAAAAAAAATTATGTTTCTTGATCACACTAAACACATGAATAAAAAAAAATTAAAAAAATTATTTTCTCAATACAATAGCAATTGAGATGAATAAAAAATAAAAAACTATTTTCTTTTATGTACACTAGCCAAATTAGAATATAAAAAATTAATAAATATTTTTTCAACAAGTATTATGATTCAAATCAATAAAAAAACATGAAAAGATATTAAATATTTTTTTTTAAATCAATGAGATTATTTAAATCAATAAAAATTATCTTTTAACACTTTCACCAACTTAAATTAACAAAAAAAAAAACTTTGACAAAATTTAATAATAATATATTTTTTTTTATAAAGTTATCAAAAAAATTAATAATAAAAAAATAGTAAATATTATTAATATTTTCTTTATATATATAAAACAGTAAACAAGATTAAATTATTCTAGTTAATAATAAAACTTTAAAAATATATATTTTTTTTTTTATATATAAAAAAAATAATCTCGTAACACAGTAAACAATTCCACTAATTCCAGTTATCAATAAAAACTTTAAAAATAGCACTAAATATAAATTTTTTTTATACAACACACATGTTACTTCTCCTCCTCAATAAAAAAAGAAATCACCCAACTCCGATACGTGGTATGAAAAAGAAGGTAGGGTGGGGATGGCAAGTGGGGGAAAAAATGGAAAAATTTTCAAAAAAATAATTTTTTTCTTTTTTTTTTTAATTAATTACACTTACTGCCCTTTTGACAATATCTCGGTTGGACGCCTCCATGAAGTGTTATTTTGGGTCAGTAAGGGAAAAAAATATAAAAGAAAATTTTATGTAAAAAAAGTTGAACATTTTTTATTGAAATTTTTTAAGTGTGTTATTTGAATATATAAAAAAAAGGGTTTGAAGGATTAAAGAAAGGTGTAAAAATGGTCTCAACAAGGGTATAATGGTAGCACTTTGGAATAGTAAATCCAGCTTCAGGGTGAAGTTCTTTAGATATTGAGGAGGTTAGAGAAACCAAGGAAGACCCCGCAACTCGAACAGGTGGATTCTTGTACTGAAGATGCGTGGTTCCAACGAATCCCAGCTGATGGTCGGCAATGTTGTCTTGGTTTCTCTCTGCAGGAACTCTTTCACTCCCTGGATGTTGTTTTTTTTTCAATATGGCGGACGAACACGCTGTTTTTTGGTTTTTTTTTTGTTCTCCACCAATTTTTTTTATGATCCTCTCACTTATCATTCACTTCTCTAAGTCCTCCTGCTCAACCTTTCGCTCCGACCGGCTGCTCTTCTCCCTCCACATAACTTTTATGGTTCTCCAGGCTCTCAGCCAATCGGGTGTTCTAATTCGGCTCCGAGTCGGGGAGGATTTGATTCTTGACCCTGGCTTAACAGGACTTAATTGGAATTTTGATTTTTTTTTGGGTTTCATATTAATTTAAGCAATTCTGGAGAATATCCCATTCTTTATTTAATTTCACAGGAAATTCTTCAAAAAATAAAATACTCCAGAATTGCTATCATTAAAATTTCATTACAAAATATATATATATAATTAAGCTATATATTTATTATGTCTACCAATCAAGGAGTTAATAATTGTAATTATAGTGTAACTCCAATACAACAATCAGCCTCGTTGGCACCTTCAACAACATCTACACCATCAACAAATTCGCTTGCGAATAATTTCAATCATCGTTCACGTCACCATCACCATCATCATCATCATCGAAGATCTCGTTCTCGTTCCCGTTCGCGTTCACATCATCATCATCGAAGATCACGATCTCGTTCTCGTTCCCGCTCCCGTTCTCGTCCCGTTCCCGGTCACCATTTCGTTATTCTCGCGATGATTATCAATACCGAGATCACATCGTCACCGACATCGCTCAAGTCGATGATATGATGATGGTGAATTCGATTACCATTCACGTCATCATCGTACCAAATATTCTTACCGTGTTCATCATTCATCATCAGCCATAGCATCTGTTCTCGCCCGACCCGATTTTTCGCTACCGTTCACTCTGCAAACAGACGCAAGTAATACCGGCTTAGGCGCAGTCCTATCTCAAATACAAGAAGGACACGAGCGAGTCATTGCCTATTGTTCAAGAACTTTAAATTCAGCCGAACGTAATTATAGCGTCACTGAAAAGGAATGTCTCGCCGTTCTCTTTGGCATTGAAAAAAATCGCCATTACTTGGAAGGGTATTCTTTTACCGTTGTTACCGATCACGCAAGCCTCAAATGGCTTATTAACCTTAAGGATCCCACTGGACGTCTAGCCAGATGGGCACTCCGATTACAAGCTTATACTTTTGATGTCCAATATCGAAAGGGTAAACTTAATACCGTTGCCGATGCTCTTTCTCGTATCGTTGTCGTTGCTTCTCTTGCCTCTACCGTAGACAACAAATCGAATCCACCGACCCAGCAGGACTCCCCAGACGAGTGGTATGATCGGAAGTATTATAGAGTACTTAATTCGCCAAGAGATCATCCTCGATGGTTGATTCAAAACGGCCAACTCTTATACCACCGTAAAAATCCATTAAAAGGTGAACTCGAGGATGCCTCTGAAGAATGGAAAGTGGTTGTCCCTAAACGTCTTAGACAAGCTATATTGCGCGAATGTCATGACTACCCCAAATCGGGACATCTTGGAATATACAAGACTTACGACAGAGTCATTCGATCTTATTATTGGCCTGGCGTATACCAAGATGTTTATAATTATGTTCGTCACTGTGACTTATGTCAACGGGTGAAGCCCCCAAATGCTCCACCAATGGGACTCATGTACCCTCGTTATATCAAACAACCTTGGGAAGTAGTATCCGTTGATATTATGGGTCCATATCCCCGCAGTTCTCAAGGAAATGTCTATCTTTTAGTTTTCGTGGATGTGTTTTCTAAGTGGGTCGAATTATGCCCACTAAGAAGAGCCACCTCTAACGTGATAGTCGCAAAGCTAAAAGCACAAATATTACATCGGTTTGGTGCTCCAGTTCAACTGATCACGGATAACGCCAAAAATTTTGTTAGTTCTCTAGTGGATAAAGTTTCTAAAGATTGTGGGATAAAAAGAGTCAACACCCCTTTTTATCACTCACAAGCAAATCCTACCGAACGGTCAAATCGTAATATAAAACAACTTATTGATTCTTATCTTGGGAAAACCCACCAAAAATTGATGAAAAGCTTGGGGAAATTCAATTTGCCCTGAATTCTTCCGTTCACGAATCCACAAAATTTAGTCCCGCATTTTTAAATTTTGGTAGAGAGCTTCGGCCACTTCAACCGATCTGTGAAACTGAAATTCTAGATGATGGAGGAACAAATCAAGAACTTTGGGTTCAGAAAATTAGTAAAATTCCCGAAGTCCATCACCTAGCAGAGGAAAACTCCCTCCATGCTAGTATGAATCAAAGTCGACGATATAATCTTCGTAGAAGGCCCGATAAATTCCATCCTGGTGATGTTGTCTTGAAGAGAATCACCCAACTCTCATCTGCCGCTGACAAGATAGCTTCCAAGTTAAATCCTAAATATGAGGGTCCATATACTGTTATATACTGTTATCTCTGTGTATGAATATGATAAAACCTCGAAACCACTAATATGTATATTGTAATGTAAAGGGAATATTATAGTAGATAAAATATTTCCTGTGAGATAAAAAGAAACCATTTCCTTTTCATTGATGTTTCAATCAAACTAACAAGAAATAAAATTCATTAAGTAATTGAATATGTTTTACTATCGAAAATTACGAAAATTCTATAAAAATTTATAATTCTCAATATATTATTAAAATTTATAAATTTATTATTTTTCTCTCTCTTTAGGTAAATTAAAATTATGTGATAAAATAATTTTGTAAACACTTTTATCGATAATTATTAAAAGAATTCGATAACTTCAAGCTAATTTAAATTCTTTCAAGAATCTTGTTAACATGACAAATTAATCTTTTAATTCAATTTAATTACATGCCGGTTAATTGACTTAAAATGTAAAAAGTCGTTTTAATTTATTTTCCTATGGCTTCTAACACAATTAAAAAAATATATATTATATGTATGATTATGTATTATATATATCTACCATATATGCTTTACTTAGGTAATCCAATAATATACATTATATATATGTATCTCAAACATTCAAGAATCAAAAATATAATAATTAATGAAAATAAAATCAAATTAATTATTCATTAATTTGTGCTCATGTAAATATAATAATAATTAATTTTAAGACTTTTCAATTATATTATCATTTCAGTATATCAAAGCCTTAATTTATTTTTTATTTTCTTATTTATTCTTTAATTTATTCATTTATTGATTAAATATTATACTAAACATATTATATTGTATATGTTATAATAGAAGACAATATTATATTAATTTTCTTGGTAGATATACTGAGATGAAGAGGGAGGGGGTGGGGGCAAGTATGTCGGATCGACAATGCAAAGTCCTATAGACCCCAGATAGAGCAATTCCCTTGCTAGGCCTGGGACTTGAACCCGGGACCACGAGAATGTGAGGCAGCTTCGCTAACTTCTCACCCTGTGGCGCCTTAAGCTTTGCATATTTTTTTTTTAAATTAATTATTTGATTTTTTTTCATTACAGGGTTTTGCACTAATATAAATAACATTATTCAATAGTATATAAATAAATTCAAAATAAATATAAACAAAATTTTATTTAAAAACCAAATTTGAGTCATTAAGTTATTCTATACCTCTTGCATACAGTTGTCTACTTTCAACTGTTCTTTGGTTGTTTCGTTTCATTTGAATTCTAACGAGCTTCTTCCTAGTATATTTAATGGTTTTAAGGGTCCTTGAGATGGTATTTCGGCTCTTCAAAATTCCTTCAGAAACCAATTCTTCATGAAGAATCTCTAAAGAGATAAGGAGAAATTTTATTTTTTTTCCTCCATTTGGTGTCTCTTTTCTTCCTTTTTTAGTAAAAACTATTTCCTCCCTATTTTGTTTTATTAATTTATAAACGGCCGAAATTGAGAGGTCAAGATTTTCAGGTATTTCTTTGACTGAAGCATTTCTTTCAAATACTCGTCTTACACCTTTAATTATTTCCGAGATAACCATGTTTCGTTTTTTTCTTGAGTTATTTATGGGTTCGGAGTCTACAGAAGATTCTTCTTCAGGTAGAAATATTTCGACTTCAGAGTCGTTATAATTTAAAGTCATTTGGGTCAAAAAAAAAAGATGAAAACAAAATAAATACAATAATTAATAAATAAATTTAGATTAATTTAATTTATTAGTGTTCAAATTTCAACGATTTTTTGCAACAGATAAAAATTATTTGTATTTATTTTGATTTCATTTATATAAATCATTGAATAATTTTATTTATTATAATGCATAACCCTGTATTATGATAATAATATTTTCTGAGAACATTTTATAAAATTTAATATATATATATATATATATATATATTATTATTATTTGCGTTTGGACCATCTAGGATCACGCAAAGCTCCCATACATTTAAGGGTATTGATGTTAAGTGGGCCCATATATGAATGTTCTTTAGGTGTTAACTTTATTCTTCATTTTGTGTGCTCGTGAAGATCCGGATCCTCCAGGTGACGGGTAAATTGGGTACCACCTGGAGTTATTCTCATCACGATCTATTGTTGCTTATAGTTGTTTGTTTTTGAAGTAGTCCTGCTGGTGCAGGGCTGTATAGAACCAGGGCTTGTCAGTTCCTGGAGATATATATATATATTTATTTAAAAAATATACTTTTACTCCAATTCCACTAATTAATTATTTTTTTAGTGGTTTAAACAATAACTTCTTGATAAATGATTTGTAATTAATTAAAATTTATTTATAATACAAATTTTATCTTAACAGACAAAATGTGTTAAAAAAAGAATGTAATAAGAGTTCCATCAGCGATTTTTTCTTTCCTACTATAGCTTTGCAATATCCACAATTTCTGCCAAACTTTTCATTTTCCAACCAGCAAAGACAACAGAATCATCATAATTATTATCAAGCAACTGCTTCGGCTACACCTCCAAATCTAATGTTAAATTCTCAAAATATATATCCTTATCAAAACAATCAATGTATGTATAATTCAATTATAAATCATTTTTTTAATCTTGATTAATTTTATTATGAATGATACAAATTATTTTTTTAAATTATATTAAACATAAGATCTTTTTTGTTTCAGTATATTATAATGTAGCACAAAGACCTGCAGCCCCTGCAGTGACTGGACAACAAGTTCAACAGGGTGCGCAAACTCAGTCATTACCTCTTATACAACAGCATCCAATGCAACTTTCTATGGTAACAATGCCAATGCAACCTGTTTCTACAGGTCAACAACCTCAAACTCAAACTCAGAAAAGTATATTTTCAACTAATTTACTTATTTATCATAATAATTATTCATTTAAATATTATTAATTTACAAAATTTATTTTTTAGAAATGAAATTATAAAATTTTACATTCTTGATTTTTTTTATAATAAATCACAATATTTTCTTGATTTTTTCAGACTGTAGAACTTACAGCCCCCTGTTGTATCTGCAAATACCAATGCACCAGCAGTTCATGTGTGTTAAAAAAATGAATACGTCAGATAGCTCACAAATTAAAGCAAGTAATATTAAAAATGTTAGGCCAACGATTAATCAAAGCTCAAACAATCTTTCTCAAGACAAAGGAAAAATAAAAGATGAAAAGGAGCAATCTCCTCCCGTTGACTTTTAACTAAAAATATACAGCCTTCTGCTAATCAAAATAAACATACAGCTAAGGTATTTTTATTCTCTAAATAAATAGTTATTAATTAATAATCCAAGTGATAGATAAAAATTGATTCTTAAAAAGAAAAAAATTTATGAATATTCTAAATTGTAATTTTTCCTAACAATCATACTAATAGATAAGTTATATATTTTTCCTCCAAGATAAATAATTTATATACTCTAATTAGAATTGATTTTAAATGAACCACTAGACTATTTTGATTAAAGAAAGGTTTATGGAAATTTAGTCCTTTGTAATTGGGACGCATTTTGAGTTTTTCTGCTTTCTTGTTACGCATTAATTTTAGTGATTGCGTATTTATTCATGTTAAGGAGTTTGAAGAATTTAGATATAGCGAGTTTGTTTATGTTTACCAGTTAACAATCCATTTTTTTTTCTTCAATAATAAATTTGAAATAATAGGCAGTACCCTGGTAATCTTATCAGGGGATATTTATTAAATATGGGTTGTCTCAAATGTTTTTGCTTCTGTAAGGTAAATTAATTGAAATTTTTTACTAATTTTCACGCCTGACATAAACATAATAAATTAGAAATATGGGGGTATATAATTTTCACTTCAAATTTTTATTATTTTAACATTAACATAGAGAGACACATTTTTCTCTTATTCATCAATTTTTAAACACAATTATCGAAAAACGATGAATAATTTTCATTTATTAGGTATATTTCAGGTATTAGGTTCAAAGATTTAATATATTATAAAGATTCATTATATAGTTCATTCATTCACGAGCCTTAAATTCTCGAAATTGAGATTCTTAAAATAAATTCTTAAGCAAATTTTATGATTATTATTAAAACTGATTTTTTTTTTCTAGAAACGCTCTGAGAAAACTTCCAAGTCGAAAGATCGGGAGCGTCCTAGTGCGGCTCCGGGGAGCAATGCTCCGTCAAACGAGACTTTGTCTTGTAATACTGGTCCAATTCCGAGGGAAATCCCCTTATCAAATATTGCATCTAACGAATCTTGCCGTTTTGTTCCTGCGGGATATCTTGACGGGTAAATCATTTTCAATAATAAGTTTTTTTAGGTTGTTCCATATTTAACGTAAATAAAATATTCGATCTAGTTAATAAAAATAGAAATAATTAATTTATATATAAAATTAATGGAAATAAAATCACTTTTTATCACAAAAACATTTAAAGTTTACATCTAAAACTGATAAACAAGAATTTCTTTAATTGCTATCTTAATATTTTAATTCTCGAAACTAGTCTTGTAATTTTCCATTTTTTCATTTCATTATATTAATTTCATGATCCGCTTTTATTATAATTATAAATATTTCATTCTTTTAACAAGTAATTTGTCTTTTATGCTAATATATTTTAATTCAATTATTTTTCTTCTAATATTTTCCCATTTGATATATATTTGATTCCATTTAATTCATACATTTAATTATAGTAATCATGATTCCATTCCATAAAAGTTATTATATATTATAAATTTTAAGTGAAAAAAACAAATTTGATAAGAGTAGGAATTTAAAATTCACATAAATTAGTTTTATTATAGAGAACATAGAAAAAAATAAAATATTACAAAAATGATACTGGTTAAATGCGTTTACTATGGATATTTAATAAATATAATTTAGATTGTCTTCATTAAAAATGGGACTTTTTTAAAAAACAAATTATATTGAAAATAAATTAAGTAAATTAGAAAAATATATTTTGTTTTAATATAATATTGATGGTTTCAGATTGGTGAAACCTTCTCCATCTAAAGATTCGATTCCTACTAGTGGTTTCACCACCACTAAAGCTGAAAATAATGCTTTACCTGTAGAATTTTCACCGTTACCTGATTTATCAAATGTTCAACCTGCTGAAACTACTCATTCTCAGGCTAATGTAAATTCTAATTCTAGCGATGATGAAAGTAAGTACCATTTATTTATGTATAAGTGAAATAGATAGTTTTATATTTTTAATTATTAAAATGACGAAACTAGAGTTGTTGAAATAATGTATTAACCAACTTTTTAAAGTTTCAATTCTAGAAGACTTTCTTTTATTATCAAATTTAATCAAAGTTTTTTGAAAAATAGAAAAATTTTTCTATTTTACATTTTGATATTATTCAGAAAATTTGCAATTGTCTTGGCAGAAATTGCATTTTTGAAAACTATTTTAGTTTTTTGCACTTATATATATTGAATATTATTGCAGAATTTTTGAATTAATTTTTAATATAAATAAACATTTTCTAAATTTGTTTTTTTTTATTTGATTTTCAGGTTCAAACGAGAAAAAATCCAAAAGAGGAAGTCAAGTTGGAAGTACAAACACTTCCGTTTTCAATACAACCTCCAAAAGTGTTGAGCCTGAATTGTCGGATAGTGCTACTCCAACAATTGATCAACTTGTTTCTGGAGAGCCATCTCCTCCTGTATCTGCCAACCAGGCCCCAACTATAATGAAAGATCTTTCATCTATAGAAGATGAAAAATATTTACAAGTTAAAACTTCTAACAATATACCTTCACAAATTGAAGATAAAAATTCCAATATATCCAATAGTATTTCGAATTCTTCTTCAAGACCTGAATCACCTACAATTCAAAATAATAATTTTGAGCAGAAACTAGCCGTTGTTCCAAACATGTTTCTTAAAGCTAATGAATCATCTGAAAATGATGAAAAAGAGAAATTAGATAATAAAAATGATATAAATACAGAAACTACAGAAACTACTAATCACTTAACCGAAACAAAAACTGAACCTTCAGTTCCTGTTGTAAACAAAACTGAGCCAACTCCTCGAAGTAATCTTAAATATTCACAAGGTAAATTTTTATTCCTGGCCAAAATTTGCAATATATATATATATAATTAGATTTTTATATTTTGTATTTCTAAATAATTGATTTTTGACATTTAGATCAATGGAGCCCGGTTAATCCTCTTGGTAAAAAGAAATATGGCCGAGAATTCCTTTTGGAGTTAATGAATGATCCTGAATCAAAGAAGAAACCTGATAATCTTCCAGATTTAGATGTTGTTATGAATAGTACCAGGGTAAATTATTTTCTATTTATTACTTGTTATTTTAAAAGAATAATTATTAAATTAAATTACGGCCTGTAAATATCAAATTTTAAAATTTAAAATTTCTCAACTAATAAAAATAAATATAAATGAATTTACAAATATTTTTTTTTATATTCTATAGCAAACCTTATCAAAACGAAATAGTCAACAAGGCAAGCCTAACAAAGGAGGAAAACAAAATTTAATTCAATTTTCAATATCACTCAAAGAAGATGTTAAGCTTCATGAATCAGATAATGCTTGGAAACCTGGAAGATTTAAAGGAACTTCCATACCTAATGTAGATAATGAAATTCAAAAAACAGACGATTTATATAAAAGAGTTAGAGGTGTTTTGAATAAATTAACACCTCAAAAGTTCGATACTTTGGTAAATCAAGTTAAAGAATTACCGATTGATAATTCACAAAGATTGAAAGGTGTAATCGATTTAGTTTTCGATAAGGTGTGTATTAAATTAATCCAATTTTTTTAATAAATTATTATTTTCTTTTTCTTTTTATTTCAAATTTAATTGTTTACTTCTAGGCCGTCGATGAGCCATCATTTTCAGTTGCTTACGCTACAATGTGTAAAGTTCTTCAAAACATGGCGGTCCCTAATTCTTCCAATACAAAACCTGGTGAAAAAGTTGAAACGGGTAATTTTCGAAAAATTTTAATCAATAGATGTCAAGAAGAATTTGAAAAAAATAAAGAAGCAGAAATTGATAAAGATAAAAAGCTTGAGGAAATTAAAAATTGTGTAGATCCCGTAAGTTATTATATTATATATACAGATTAAATAAAACAATAAAATGATTATTACATTATTTAATGAAAGTAGTGAAGCTAAAAATATTTTAAGGATAATTTCTTTATGATTAAATATAATTAATAAAAAATGAAAATATTAATAAATCGTTCTTTAATAATTGTGTGAAAAAAATTGTATTTTTAGGAAAAAAAGAAAGAATTACAATTGCAATTTGATGAAGATTGGAGAAAAATTCGAATGAAATCCTTGGGAAATATAAGGTACTAATAATTTGTTTAATAGAAAAGAAAGATTGAATATTTATTTAGAACACTTGTCTTTATTTTTGAATGATGAAACTATTTTTTATGTCAGACTAGAGTTTCTGAGTATCTTTGACGATTTTAAAATCTGAACATTATAAATTAAAGTTTCTATTTCTTCTCTTATATGTTCATCTATTTATCATTTAACTACAAATATATTTTTAGATTCATTGGAGAATTATACAAATTATCGATGTTGACTGTAAATATAATGATCCGATGTATCAAACATTTACTAAGCGGAGGTGATGAAGAAAGTTTAGAATGTCTATGTAAATTACTTACGACAATTGGAAAAGATCTTGAAAGTAAAAGTAATAATAATTATCAGGTAATTATTTAATAATTTTAATCTTTCTATTATATATAATTATTTTTTAATTTTAATCTTAATATTTTTTTTAGGATCTCGGTCCCTATATAGATCAAATGAAACAGCTTGCAAATCGAAGAGGAGAAATTTCATCTCGGGTCCGTTTTATGGTACAAGATGTGGAAGAATTGCGATTAAATAAATGGGTTCCCAGAAGAGATGAATCTAATCCAAAAACTATCGATCAAATTCAAAAAGAAGCTGATCGTGAAAGAGAGACAATAGAAACTCTTAATTTAAATACTATGAATACTCCTCGAAAGGATGATAGACTTCAAGATCGTAGAAAACTTAGTAAGTTCGCTCCTATTGACTTTAAAATGAAAAATAATGTAAAAGCATGTCCACTCAAGTTAGATTTGCCTTAAAAATAAATAATCATTAATTATATATTAAAACCATTGATTGATATTCGTTTCTTGTGAATTCATTAATTTATCAAAAATTAAATTTTTTCAGAAAATGAGGAATGGCAATCGGTATCTTGGAGAAGGCCTGCTCCTTTTGATTTAACAAAAATTAAACAATTAAAGGTTAGTTAGTTAACACTTTATTTTTAATATAATCTCAAATTTTCATCAAAATAATTTTTTAATATATATTATTTCGAAAATTATAAATAATTTACTTTAACATCCTAATAATATATAATATAATCAACAGTATTGAAATAAATTTATTATTATTTTGTTTTAAAGTTCATTTTTCTTATAATGTTTTTCTCTTATATAGCAAGGGTCACTTGATACCCATTTACAACTTGGCTATAAAGGCAAATTTTCACAATGGCGCAGAGGAGTTTCCACGAAAACGGATGAGAAAAAATCAGCTTCATTTAATAGTAACAAATTTGCTGCATTAGATACAAGTGATGATAAACGTTCTTCAGATCTCATGAGATCTTCAAATACTTTAGGATTGGACGTAGAAAGTGAACGTAAAAGAATGCTTAGCTCACATAAAAATGAAGGTAAAACCATAAATGCATAATAATGATAATAAACTATTTATTTAAAGTTTTAGCAATACCTTATTTTATTTGAATATTTTTCAATTTAGCTAGAGCAACTCCTCCGGTTTCTCGTTCTAATTCAAGGGATAATTCATCATCATCACATAGAGATGCCCATAATTCTCTCCCTTTTTCAAATGTTGGGATATCCCCATCAGTAACATCTTCAAGTGGAGTTGGACAAACTTCAAATATTACTCCAACTACAAGACCAATTATTCCTCCAAATACATCACATAATCTCAATTCAACATCTGGACTATTGAAAGCTCCAGTAAAATTAGATGAAAATCAACTGAAACTACATACATCAAATATTCTTGATGAATATTTATCAAACGACAATTTAAAAGTAATTATATTTTCTTGATTCATACACACTTTTATATATATATATGTAATATATATGATGAATATTCTTTTTCTTATTAATTTCATTCAAGATTTATTTTGGAATTCCTCGTTACTGAATTTTATAGATTTTAAATTATATATATCTTATTATTTTCTTTCAATTAATTATAATTATTTGAATTATAGGAACTCTCAGATAATGTTCTTGAGGAATTAATTGAAGAACAACGATCTGAATTTGTTAATATTTTACTTAACCTTGGAATTGAAAGATCGGTTAATGTTCGCGAAAGCATTTCTAAAATTTTAATACATCTTGTATCAAATGATATTTTGAAAGTTGATGATATCTTGAATGGGTATGTTTAAACTTAATTTTTATATTTAATTAATAATTATTTATATTATTTTAATATTATTTATATTTTTAGTTTTATGGATATATTTGATTTAGCTAAAGATATTATCATTGATGTTCCCAAGTTTTGGAACTTTGCTGCGGATTTCCTTGGTAATTAAACTTTTTTAATATTTTTTTCCATCTTAAGCATTTTATATATATAATAAATAATTTAAACATGATGATAATTTATTTACGGATCTCTATGATGGATTGAAGCTCAACAGGGCTGAAAAAACTAAATTATTATTTTGATTTGATATATTTCTATAATAAGTTATTATTTAATGTATTTTCATTTTTTTTAGCCCCACTTATTACTTCGAAATCCATTTCTTGGGCTCAATTCCGAGATGCTATTAAAATTAAAGATATTGATTGTTCTAAACTTCTTCCTCATTTATTTCAAATAATTGTGAAGACTCAGGTAATGAATAATAAATCAGTTTATATTATTTATAATTAATTTTACATGCATATTTTAATTTTGTATTTTAAATAAAATGATAAAACATAACTTTTTAAGTCAGACTAGAGTTTCTGAGATAACTTGATGCAAATTGACTCTGAGGGAAAAAAAAACTATTTTTTATGTATAAATAAATTTATAAAATTTAGTAATTATAAAGAAAAAAGAGAAAATGGTTTATTTTTGCGAATTCAACAATTATTTTTTTTGTTTTAGAATCCTGCAACTATACGTCAAGAAATGGAATCTCAAAACGTTGAAATTAAAGATTTTATTTCTGGTGAACTTTCACAAGAGAGTGAAATTTTAATATTATAATTTATTAAGACATTTATATAAATAGTATTTCATATTATACAATTTTATTTTTTTTAAAAATATAAATTAAAAAATTTAACTTTTTCTTTTTGTTAGTTTCAATACAAAATACACCTCTATCATAATTATAAGTATATAATTTTCCAATTTTATTCATTTTAATGACAATTATTTCTTATTTATATTTTTTTATAGACACATCATTTTCCAATGAAATTTACCATTCCCTATAAGATAATGACAAAACAGTTGGAAACCTCTATTCCATTTATACTTCAAAACTAATTCTTAAAACAGACTTTGTGACAGACAATTAAATGCATTGAAATCAGACATTACAATTTTAATTAAATTTTTCTAATATAAATCTGAATGGCTAATCATTTGGTTTTTCTTTTTAGCTATACCAAAGTGACTATTATAAACTTGAAATGAATTGCCTATTAAATTTAAAAAAAAACAATGGTACGACTAGACGGGATAATTTAATTATTTTGTCTCTCATGAACGAGACATTATTGAACAAGAAATATTTTTTATACGACAGACTTTTATCTAATTCCCAATTTTTTTTATGAGAGACGGGACATATTTTTCTATATTTGGTTCATTGCATTTAAACTTGGAGACTTAGCAATTTTTTTATTTCTAACCGTTAACAGACTAGACTCAGACAGAATTTCATTTATTAATGATTTATTTAGACTATGATGGGACGTACGATTGACAATATCCGCAGGTATGTTTTTAGTTACTTTTATAGACTCGATTTTATTTTTTAAGTGCTGGAAAAATTCATTAGGATGTTTATTTGAGAGATCATTTCGTTGGCTAATTTCAGGCTCGGTTTCTGTTAATGATGGCTTTTCATTCACAGACAGAACGACATAAAACAGACTATCAGGACAATTATTACTATTAACATTATTAATTTCAATTATTGATTCACAAATTTTTTCTTTTAAATTTACATAAGACAGACGAGGGGGATTATTATTACAATTATTTTTAACATTATGATTAGTGTTATTATTAATTTCAATTTCCGTATCAAAAGGTTTATTATTTAAATTTACACTGGACGGACTAGCAGGACTAATATTATTAATATCATTAACACTATTAATTTCAATTAATGGATCAAAAGTTTTTTCATTTAATTTTACATAAGACGGACAAGAAGAATTATTATCACTATTAATATTAACACTATCATTATTCTTATTATCAATTTCACTTACTGTAATAAAAGTTTCATTATTTAAATCTACAGAAGACGGACTAAAAGGCTTCTTATTACTATTAATTTTAACACTATCACAATTTTTATTATCAAATTCAATTACTGTAATAAACGTTTTAATATTTAAATTTACAGAAGACAGACAAGAAGAACTATTATTTCTATTAATTTTAACACTATCATTGTTCTTATTATCAATTTCATTTACGGTATCAAAAGTTTTATTATTTAAATTTACAGAATACGGACAAGACGAATTATTATTACTATTATTAATATTATGACTATCATTAACTTCATGATCTAATATAATTTACTAACACAATATGATATTTAATTTTGCAAACAACTACTAATTGATTTCTATAAAAAAGCTTGGGACGGGTGCCTTGCTTTGAATGTCTCGAAATATGCGATGCCTTGTTTTTATTATTTATTATTAAAATTTTATTCGATATAACTCCCGTGTATTTTCTATAGGAGATTGAAAAAAAATTATTGTTTTTATTTATTCTAATTTGAATGGGCCCAAGGGGGGTGTGTGTTTTAAATTTATCAATTATATTGCAGGTACTTTCCATTTCTAATTTCTCTTGCTCTTCGCTACCTGACACTACACCTATCAGAACAATGGGCATCTTTCTCCATGACATTACCTCTGTGGGCTCCTTAGAATTTATTTTGACTGCGTCCATCGGTATATTTTTCCTTTTTGTAAATTCTTTTATCGGAACACTGGGAATTATTTTCATGCATGTGTCAATTTTTTCTTTTAATTTTCTACACTCTGGTCCCTTCCCTATTGTTTCTATATTTTCTTTATTATCCCTATTTGGACTTTTTGAAATTTGAATTTTGCTAATAGACATTGCCTCCGGGGCCTGGTCAATTCTTTCTTTTAAATTTACTATTTCTGGTACCTGCTCTTTTATTACAATTTCTCTATTTTCCAACCCAATATTTATTTTTTCAATTTTGTCTGACTTAGTTATATTGTCTATAAACGATACATTTTCATTTTGACCCTCTATTTTTTTGATTTGCTCTATTTTTAATTTTTGCCTATTAAAATCTGACTGTCTACCCGCTTCTACGTCTGGTTTCATTAGGTCCAGAATTTGTTGGGGCATGCCATTGTTTCTAAATTGGGGGAGTTGGTTAACATTTCGTGAGGTGAAATGATTAAAAGGGCCTTGCGAATTGTGGTAGCGGGGAGGGGGGTGGTAATTTTGATAATTATTAGAATGAGAGTGATTTCTGGGAGCGAATTGTCTATTGTAATTTGAATCGTAGGGATTACTCTCGCTTTTTGTTTCGCGAAATATGTGCCTAGGATCCTTTCTTAAATCTTCCCAGATGGTTAGATTTACGTGGGTCAGCATTTCATTGACACGGCCTTGAATTTTATCTCTAACGTACCTGAGGAGAAATTCGTGCTAGTCATAAGGAAATGCGCTATAAATTTTATCTTTGGAGTACGTTTGACTCGCCCTTAAAGATAGGAATACATTGTAACAAATGATCTGTATTCATTTTCATCATTAATTTCATTTTTCAATTACTTTATTTATTGTATTATTTATTTTGATTATTATTATTTTAATTATGAAATGTTGGCCGACGATGACCCTTCGTTTTCGGCATAAAAAAATAATTATTTTATGATGTAAAATGAACGAATTTATTATTTATTTTTAAAAATTTAATTTTATAATTTTACCGTAAAAATTATGAGAGGTAAAAATTAATTATAATATTTATAATATATTTTTTTAATATTTTTATTATGTAAAATGAAAGAATATATTATTTATTTTTAAAAATTTCTTTTTTTAATTTTTTATGTTTTTTGTTATCCTTTGTTTCAACACCCAATCGAGAATATTTTTTTTCTTTTTTTATTTAAATTAATATTTGATATTAATTATTAATTATTATAATATATGATATTAATTTAAATATCAAGTAAAAAATATTCATGGATTCTATCTATTAAAAATATTCTTAATTATTTAAAATTTTACAAACTTGTATTAATTTATGAGACTAAAGTTTGAGAAATCATATAATAAATAATATGTACATATATTATATAACGATTTATTTATTTATTTATAATATATATAAAGAATATGGTAAAGGATATGGGATTGAATAAGTAAAACAAAATAAATTCACAAATTTCATTTTATAATATTTATTAACATTAATGAATTATTATTATATTTAATAATTAATATTAATTAATATATACGTTAAAAATATTAAATACAATCGTCTTTTTTAAATAAAACATCAATTTTACATTTAAATACAAATAAACAAGAGTAATTTATTTAATTTTTATATTAAAGTAATATTTTCACATCGTAATAATATTCAAAATTCAATGAGTATTTTGTTAAATTTTTATATTAAAGTTGCTTTTATTAACTTACAAAAAAAAAAAAAAAAACATTGATGACAATATGATTTAACTTTAACAATTTCTTTTCCATTTCAATATACATTGATAATTTTTTACATTTTTCATATTAAAGTTTTATATATACATAACTCTTAAAAAGTACATATAAATCTATTTTTATTCATTTTAATATAATTACATATAAATACACCTATACGCTATTTATTTGAGGTTTTTTTTCTTAAAGATGTATTTTTAATCAATAAAAAGTTTCTATAAATCTTATTATTATATACTTAGGTATATTATAAAATATCCATCATATACATTGAAATAATTTCGATATTACTTGCAGAAGGTAACAATTTTTTACAAATGCCAACCTCCTCTGTTATTGTATCATCATCATCATCATTTGTATCAGTTGTATAAACGTTCAATGTATGAAGACGCAAGTATTTGTTCATTTTAATTAATGAATTAACTTGTGTCTTTTTTGTCAATGGAAGAATTAATTGATATAATTTTTTACATTTCAAAATGTATGGAAGTACTTTATTCGATATTTTTTCACATGCAAACAATGATAAAATATTTAATTTTTTTATTTGATGGATATCTTTTAGATAACTACTTCTTAATAAATCACAGTATTCTAATCGGAGATCTGTTAAATTTTCAAACTGATTAAGCATTTTCAAGGCATTTCTATGAATATCGTCGCATGATTCTATTTTCAAATTTGTTAATGGTAACCTTTTTTCAAGAAACACTTTAACTAGTTGTTTTGTAAAGGATTTTATTTCTAGTAACATTACTTTTTTCAATTTACCTAATGGTGCAATTTCAAAATAACTCCTGGGAATTTCTTCAGGGCCATTATATCTAATTTGTAGATGTTCTAAATTTTGTAATTTTGACAAATAAGATGGCCAGGTTTTATTATCAGAATGAAAAGCGATTTCCAATTTTCTTAAATTAGAAAAGTTAACTATGGATTTCAAGGGTTCCATTGTTTTTATCAATATTATCGGCAAATTTAATGTTACAAGTTTGTTCATTTTCATTATTAATTTATTTATACTTTTACTACAAAAAAATTCATTTGGAAGACTTAACTTTTTTAAATTTGGAAAAAACAAATTAATATCCCTTAGAAAAATATCATAATTTAATCTGGACCCATTTATAATAATTTCTTCTACCTTATTGAAAATAGGACAATTTGGCAATTTACCTTCTTGGAGTTCATTTGATAATTTGATTAGAAGATTTCCTATTATAACTAATTGACTTTTGGAGAAATCTTGAAAAACAATTTTTTTTAATCTTGGCATGGATGAATGTTTTAGCAACTTGATTAAAAATTCCAAATTCGATTCACTTACATCAACAGTTTCTATTAAAAAATGGAATCGTTCAAAAAACTGTTCAGCGTAGTAGGAATTTGGACCGTCGAATGAAATAGCTGGTAAAGAATAGACAATTCCAGTATTGATAATCACATCATAATAATATGGATCTTCACTAAAGAGAACCAATTCTTGGATTGTTGTATATTGCAGAATATTACCTACTAATTCTTGCGGTAATCTCCTAATATGTTGATCGAATTCTACATTTTTTTTTTTTTTTTTTTTTTTTTATATATTATTTCAGAAAATATACAATCTGCCTATTTTAATATAGGCAATAAGTAATTTTTATAAAATATGAAATACAAACAATACATACATATCATTGGCAATACAATATCATGCCAAGCAACATATTTGCACTTAACACACACATATTAGTTTTAAATATTATACACTAAACACACACACTCATCCCGAACATTTCATAAACACGCACTTCACTTTGTCACACATGAATGTCAAAATTTTCTATTAACGAGATCCAATATATCATATCTTTTTAATCTCTTGATTGTATCATCCCTAACTAGTAATTTTTTAACTAACACATTTGGATGGTTTTCCATTTTTTTAATATACTTTTCACTTAGGATGTTTATTTCGTCTTTTGTTAAATGTGCCATAGCACATTTCACACATTTGGGTTTTCTTGCACAAAAATTTTTTGTGTGGCCAAAAAGTTGACAATTAAAACATTGAGGAATTTCTCTTTTAGGATATTGGTGGTTCAAATGTGACAATTGTATTAAGGATATTTTTGATATTATATATATCTTTATTACTAGGTTTAGGTTTAAGGTCTATGAAGAATAAAGGTAGAGGGTTTTTATTTTTATTTTTTATATTGTGTATATTTATTACTTCATGTCCATGATTTAGTAGTGCCTCTTGAATATCTTCGGCAGGCATTGAATGATGCATGTTCCTTAATACAACTTTAAATGGCCTATCTTTCTTTAGCTGATATGTATGGAATTGAGTGTTTTTAGATTCCAACTCTTTAATAATTGATGTATAGATATGAGGTTCATATGGTTGGATCTTAACCTCATTTTCTTTCAAACATTTTATATTAAAACAATTTGGTCCCATTTTATTTAATAGATTCATTAGCGGTTGAATATTTTCAACTCCCGCTACAAAGATCGGAGGAGGTTTTACTGCTTTTCCAGTTGTTTTTTTATTTACAGTTTCAACCTGAAGATTTTCAAAACGATTTGCTGTTTTTACATTTGGATTGTTTAACCAATATGATTCAGTAGTTTGCTGTTTACATTTCTATTATTAGATTTTTCAAAATTGTCCTCTTTATTTTGTAAATTTTCAAGAGAATAAAAAGTTTTCCTTTTTTTATTCCCATGTCTATTTACCGTTGACCATCCTATTTCATTTTCCAATTCCTCTTCGTCCGTGAGATATACAATTGCATTGTCAGAAGTTTTCGAATTTTGCAATTTAGTGTCTACTTCCTGTTTATCAGATGTAATTTCAGGGCAAGGATTTCCTAAGATCTTGCTTTTTATTTCTTGAAGATCTTTTGTGAGGTTTTTTATCACCTCTTTTAAATGACTATTTTCATTTTTTAAGATTTCATTTTCAGATAATGTTTCTAATTCATTATTTGAATTTTCAGTGATTTCCCTATTTACATCCTTCTTACACACATCTTCCATTTGAGATTTGAACGGCGGGGTTCTCTGTAATTTTGTCCCTTGGAAAGGGTTTATTGACTCCTTATCCAAGTTCATGCCGACTCATATTATAATAAAATAAAAACAATAATTATTCCTATAATCTATTTAATTAACTATTTACTTATTGTAAAGATACAAAAATATACAAATATATACATTTATATTTATAAAAGGTGTGTACAAGGGAAGGATATGGGGGGGAGGTGAGAGGATAAATTTTCTTCACACAGCCCTGGCTCTTTGGTGTGACTGACCTTAGGAGATAAAGCCTTGGAAAAATTAAAGATAAACTAAAATTAAAAATAAATAAAATCTTTAACTAGGATTTGGAATAAGGCGATTTAAGGATAAAAATCTAAAATAAGAAAGTATTTAACTAACAATCCTATTATTTAGCAAGAAAATTATAGAAAAAATATATAAAATTTTTATAAAAACACAACAAAATTGTCAAAATTTGAATTCAGTTTGTTTCATTTAAGTAAATATACATATATACATGCGTAGTGAATCAGATCTCACCAAAATTGGCAGACTTGAAACAAAAAAAGCTAGAAGGTCCCACAAATCCACTTCGGGAGCAGGAATCCGATTTAACACATCCAATCTATTCGAGAGCTACTCACTGAATTCTACATCATCACTAGAATTAACAGATAAACGGATTTACAAAATTAAAAAATGTTTTTTTTTATTATTATTCTACATAAATAGCTTTTAAAAATGTACAATACTTACTGTTGATATTGAGGAGTCATCTTCTGAACACAATGGTTGGTTTTTTTCATCTTTTTGGATGGCATGATTAAAAAACAAAAAATCAAATCAAAAACAAAAAAATTTGAAAATTACACTCAGGTAGCAAGCGCGCTAATATGTTCACTTGATGAGATGCAGAGAGCAAATGGTAACTGAATGAAATTGTGGGTGCCGTTTAAGTCGAACAAAGGGGTGTGTCAAAATAGGCAACCAATCAGAAGACCCCTTAAGTAAAAATAACAAGAGTGGGGTTCGAACCTTTTTTCTACCTCGCTATTATATATTTTTTCCAATATTTTGATTTTCTTATTTTTTTTAATCTCTCTTTTTAAAGATAAAATTATAAATTTCTAATGATTTTATATTTAATTATTAAAAAGTCATAATTATAATTATTAAAAAAGTGAAAATTGTTCATAAAATAGCCTTTTAATCTATGTTTAAAAAATGTACATAATATTTTTACTATCTCGCCAGATAAGGCTGAGAAAAATGTCTATGTGTATATGTGTATGTAGACAAGTGTAGGCAAAAACGGTTTTAGCTAGAATAATGAAATTTGGTATACGGGCATTATTCAAAATTCGTAGTTTTTGATCAACTTTTGAGAAATGTAGCTCAACCGGAAGAGGGTCAATACCTACAACGTTTTGATGTTTTTTTTCCTTTAAAGTGACCGTAAAAATAAAGAAATATGTGAGAAACTTTTTCCACGTGATTAAAAATTGTATAAAACTGCTATATATAGAATTTCAGCTTGATTGAATCGCTGAAAGGACCGGAATTAATTTTCAAACACTGCAAATCATGTGCCATTAACAAAAAGCCAAACATGCGCTGGTTTAATAAAAATTATTTATTGATTTTAATTTATAATTAATTAAATTTAATTTAAATATAATATATTGTAACATATTCGCATGAATATGCTACTTTTTATAAACAAAGATGCAGAAAATTCTAGAAAGATATTTCTAAAAAACTTAAAAAAATTTAACAGGTAGAAAAAAGTGACTTAGAGAAAATATTTTCTAAAAACATTTTCTAAAATATTTTATAAAAACAAATATTTCCTTAATACTATTATAAAAAATCATCAAATAATAACATTTGTTTTCTTAAAGTGAAATATATACATGGATATTATCTATTTTCAAAGGTTTGAAAAAGTCCTTTTGTATTGGTTTGAACTTTTTTTCATTCTTCTACAAGTAAACAAAATTCAATTGTTAAAGAACAAGGAACCAAGTTAGCAAAAAAATAGTTTCATCGATATTTCAGATACCTGAATATTTTTATTCTTGAAAAATGATTTTAAAAATTAATATATAAATATTATATTATTTAATATAATATAATAATATACGATAAAAAAATAGTCCTGAAATATGAATTTATTCGTATTTAGGATCAGAAAATGAAAAAACATTATATATAATACATACATTTATCCCTCGTAATTAAAAAAGTAGATTTTTCCATAAAATATTTGTAAATAATTACCCTTTTTCTATGAATACAGTGAAAATAATTAAGTTATCGGGGATCTATGTATTAATTTGTGTTTAGAATGAGAAAATGTAGAAAATCATATATAATACATAAATTTATCCCTTGTATATAAAAATGTAGATTTTTCCGTAAAATATTAGTAAAAAATTACGCTTTATCTATGAATTCAATGAAAATAATTAATATAACGATGAAATATGACTTGATTCGTGTTTATCTTTTGTCACGGTGAGTAAAAGAAATAAAAAAATAACTACTTGTAAACATATATATATTATTCATAATTTACTACTAATTTACTACTAATTTGTTCATTCTTTATTTTAGTTTTTTATAATAAGTATAAGTCTTTGTATTATGTTGCCATCCCAGCCGAATCCTGGTCAATAAATAAATTATTTAATTCATCAATTTTTTTTTATTTTTATTTTTCCTTGTTATTTACAAATGGCGCCCGAAAGGTGGAACTGGCAGCCTAATCAACAAGACTTTTGAATCGAAGAAGATTAGAAGGTACCGTCTCTTAAATGAACACTTAACAACTTTTTTGTTGAAAAGATATTTCTTCCTTCCAATTTCATATTTTATTATTATTTAAAACAATTTCTTATATTATTAATATTTCTTATATTATTAATATTATTAATTATTTTGTATATTAAAAGAAGAAAATAATCCTTTAATATTTCAAAGTATAAATATCATTTCAAATATTAAATAACTATTTTGATCTAATTTCATTTAAATTAAATTATTTCTAAAATCTAAATTAATTTATCTATGTATAAAATTTACATAATTTATTAATAATAATAATAATAATAAAACATTATATAAATACCAAAAAAAAAATATTATATATATTCTTTTGTAAACTTACCGTGACATTGAAATTTAACTTAAACTTTTTATTTTTGTATTTTTTAAAATTTTCTTTGCTCTATCTAATAAATAATAGATAGATATTTACTATATTTCCAGAAAGCTCACATATCCTTCTCATAAACTTATTCACAATGGAGATTAAGCATGAAGAAAATAATATTATCCTCCAAGCCGAAAGAGAAGATATATTTACCCTCATTAACGATATATATAAAAAGTCCAAAACTCTTACTATAGAGACAGTAGAATCATTCCGCATTTACTATGAGAGACTCAATGAATTAGAAGTCGAATTTATAAATGTTCAGAATAAAATTCGTCTGCATAATGCTACCACATCTGATAAATCTCTTTGTTTAGAGACCACACAAACTAATTGCGCTACCTTTAACCTAATTGACGCCACAAAAGAAAATTATTTCAAATTTCGAAAAGCTATTCCTCCAGAGACAACTTCGAATCATTCCGTAGCGTCTGGGGCAACTAATAATAATCCTTCATCAATTAATAATCTACCTAAATTAGAATTACCTACATTTTCAGGCAAACTGGACGATTGGCCTGAATTTATTGCTTTATTTGACAGCTTAGTTCACAAAGAGCCGTCACTTTCTATTATTCGAAAATTTCATTATTATTGAACAACTGTCAAAATTATATATATATATATATACATAGTAGCTAAATTTTATTTAGAATATTTGGTGATTATCTTAAATATTATCTATCATAATTGTATTATTAATATATATATTGAAGTGTTATTTTGGGTCAGTAAGGGAAAACAATATAAAAGAAAATTTTATGTAAAAAAAGTTGAACATTTTTTATTGAAATTTTTTAAGTGTGTTATTTGAATATATAAAAAAAAGGGTTTGAAGGATTAAAGAAGGGTGTAAAAATGGTCTCAACAAGGGTATAATGGTAGCACTTTGGAATAGTAAATCCAGCTTCAGGGTGAAGTTCTTTAGATATTGAGGAGGTTAGAGAAACCAAGGAAGACCCCGCAACTCGAACAGGTGGATTCTTGTACTGAAGATGCGTGGTTCCAACGAATCCCAGCTGATGGTCGGCAATGTTGTCTTGGTTTCTCTCTGCAGGAACTCTTTCACTCTCTGGATGTTGTTTTTTTTCTTTCAATATGGCGGACGAACACGCTGTTTTTTGGTTTTTTTTTGTTCTCCACCAATTTTTTTATGATCCTCTCACTTATCATTCACTTCTCTAAGTCCTCCTGCTCAACCTTTCGCTCCGACCGGCTGCTCTTCTCCCTCCACATAACTTTTATGGTTCTCCAGGCTCTCAGCCAATCGGGTGTTCTAATTCGGCTCCGAGTCGGGGAGGATTTGATTCTTGACCCTGGCTTAACAGGACTTCGTTGGAATTTTGATTTTTTTTTGGGTTTCATATTAATTTAAGCAATTCTGGAGAATATCCCATTCTTTATTTAATTTCACAGGAAATTCTTCAAAAAATAAAATTCTCCTAATTGCTATCATTAAAATTTCATTACATCCCCCTTGTTGGCTTTAAAAAAAAATATTTTTTTTTTTAAAAATTGTTGTAGTCTACAAAAAAAATATTTTTTTTTCAAAAAAAAACAAAACACACCTTACACTCACACTTGTTCACTTTTCACTAGGGTTTTTTTTTTAAAAGTTTATTAGTCTAAAGTTTTAAAATGTTCAACATAACCCTTAATCACTATTCTAATTCTATTTTTTTTTTTTGGATTTATACTTAAAACTAAATATTTACAATTTTTTTATTTGCAATATTTTTATAGATAACACTTATTTGAATGTTATTTAGAAAAACAGAAATTTGTACAATTTTATAATTCGTTTTTTGAATTATCCAGAAATTAACAATAAAACAATTTATTTACTCTTATTATAATAATATAAATTTCTATTAGTGATTTTAAAAAATTGACATTCCCATATTAAATTTTATAATAAATTATTTGATTCATTAATTAACACTACTTAGTAAGACTTTTATTTTAAAAGTTAACAAAATATTCCTTCACATTATAATTCGAATTGAAAACATAAAATAAAATTCAAATTTAAAAAAATTCATCTCAATGACATTACTCTTACATCATTTTTTTTTTAAACTCTACAATTATTTCTTTCATTTATGCTTTTTCTTAAACGGACAGGCCCTTCTCCAATGAACTTCACCATTCTCCCACAGACAATGACCAAAACAGCTAGAGACTTCAATTTCATTTGAAATTCAAAAAATCAATTCTTAAAACAAACTCAAATCTTTTCTCTCTATAGATATTCATGCCAACAACACCAACACCTACAACTCATGATCCACTGAGGAATATTACGATTAAAGGACATTTGATTTTTATTCAGTTCAATTATAATTTTTAACATTTTTTCTTTATATAAAAAAAAAATAAAAATAAAATACATCTAAATTTACTAATCTCTCATAACAATTTACTTATAATTCCATTTCTTTACCATTTTTTCATATGTATTCTACTTGCAATTATTTCCTATTTTCCCTAACAATGTCCCTAACAAATAAAGAATCAATAATCATTAATTACTCTTCACTAAACATTTTCGCACACCCTTCTATCTTCATACTTCAATGTTTCATTTTTTATTTAGAGAGAAAAAAACATTAAATCTATTCGTGAATCAATTTTAAGTCTACGGTTAAATTTCCCTAATATTCTGTTAGTGGTGGGAATTTTGGTTTAAAAATTCTTTTATACATGGAAAAGACCCTGATATTTATACTTCTGCGGATACTTATTTCGTGGACAGACAAAACAGTTACTTAAGACAGACTTAACAGCTTTTATTAAATTTTTTATAATATAATTCTCATCATTTTGTTTTACTTTTTTACTTTTTACATAGTGAACATAACTAAAAGGAAAGAAATTGTCTATTAAATTTTGATATGGGGCTGAAACGACAAGAAGGGATGATTTAGTTATTTTATTTCTCATAAACAGGACATTATTAAACAAGAAAAATTTTTTATAAGACAGACTTTTATTTAATTCACAATTTCCTATAAGAGACGGGACATACTTATCTATATTTTTTTCTTTGACTGTTGCCTTTAAACATTGTGACATAGGAATTTTTTTAAAACTAACAGTAGACAGACTTGATACAGATTTAACAGTTTTAATTAAATTTTTCCAAAAGAATTCTTTACCGATTAACCATTTTGTTTTAACTATGCCGTTGTGATCATAATTAATGTGAAAGCAATTAACAATAAAATTTTGAACAGGTGGAGGAATGACAAAACGGGGTAATTCAGTGATTCTATCTCTCATGCACAGTACATTATTAAACAATAAAAAATTTAAAAATAACCACATAAAAGTATTAAGAGCAAGACTAAACTTTGAAGAGGATGATAAACTAATTTGCCAATAGGATTTGGTTAGGTCTAAAGTGGACAAAACATATGGTTGTTCTTTTAGGAATAATAATTCATCGGGTGGAGGTGGAATTTCATAATCTGATAGGGATTTTTTATTTATTTTTCTTGCATCCAAACACATCCTAATTGGACCGTTCTGCTTTGCCACTACACGAATCGGATTCACATACTGAGACTGAGATCTCTCAATTACTCCCCATTCAAGATATTGATTAGTGAGAGAATTTAATGCTTCCCTATGACCAAGGTCAATGGGATGCTGATAAAGTTGGTGCGGAGTATAATCCCTTAATTTAATCTCATGAACATAACCTTTTGTCATTAAATTCAGATAATAATAAATTCAATTCATCATTATATTCACAAGTTAGAATGGACTGATTCAACTTATCAAATGGCTTACTATAAGAAAATTTAGGGATGGCAAAGGAGACATACTGGACATTAGATAAGACTTGAGACGGAAATGAGACTGTTTGATTTTGACAAGAAATTTTAGTACATTGATTTGAAAATTTAAAATGAATTTCATTTAATCGAAAAAAATTTATACCGAATAAAAGACTGAGTTTAAGAGACGGGGTTGACAAAAAATTTAATTCATTTATTTTAAAGTTCAAGAGGACAGACTTATTAATTTTTTTACTTTTCTTTCCATCCACTCCATTAAGATAAGTTGAATTGATACGCAGAATTCGAGGATTATTGAATCTAAAGTTATGAGATATAAAAAACTGTTCATTAATTAGTGACATTTCCGATCCAGTATCTAAAAAGGCATGCTCATGAAAGCCAAAAAAATCAGAAAGCAACCACTCAAAAGTGTTATTAGAAAAATTAAATTTCGAAGGGGGTGAGAATTTATTTTGATCAATTTTATTACTGTTGGAGACCTCTTTCCCTTTCTCTATGTCCGGGTCTCCCAAGGGCATAGAGATTGGAAGTTTAAAGGAGGATCTGGGACAATTTCATCGACATCTGTGATCTTTGGGGGTGGAATAGACTTTTCTATCCTGGTGTCAGTGCTTACAGTAGGAGGGACAGTGGATGCTATAAGATGTGAACTACAAGCGGGATTAGAACAAGAAAGATTCTGTTGGGGTTGTATTAAATGAGGATGGGATGAAAAAGTAGATCCAGTGATAATATTCGATGGAACATTGGCATATTGATTCGAAGTCGTGGGAGGGGAATGCTTCTGGGTATTGAGAGAGGAATTTACTTGGGAGGGGTTAGGAGGAAGGGATGTTTTACCTGGATTACCATTTGGATAAAAGGAAGACTGCGGGAGGGGAGAATTAGTATAATTATTCGGATGGCGATAATAAGGGTTAGTATTGTTAATAGGGGTTGAAGATATCTGAGTGTTATTATTGTTAAATTTACTATTGTCAAAGGAATGAAAAGGATTACTACGTGGGCGAAAGGATTGATTTGGGGTCGACTTCGATATCCTTGCTGCTTCTGTGAAGAGCGATTATAATTTTGAAAATTATTATTGGATCGAAAAGGGGTGGAATTTTGAAAATTGTTATTACGAAAGTTATATGAATGTGACTGATTTGATACTCGAGGGAAGGAGGGGTAATGTTCATGATATTCTCTGTCGCGAATATTATTTTTATCATTTATTAAATTATTATATTGCTGATGGGGTGATGTAGGGTTGTAATGGAATGAAGAAAAGGATGGGTGAACTGTAGGATTATAGGTAAAAGATGGATTGCAAGCACCAGGTGATTCAAAAGTCTCTTCATATTTCTTAATTAAATTAACTATTACATCTTTATTCAATTAATGATTTAATAAATTATGTTGAATGGAAATGGGAAGCAGTTCAATTAAAATAGACAAAATTCTATCGTCCGTAAAACCTTCATCCAATTCTTTTGCCCATGTAAATCTCACCATAAACTGAACATGAAGTGGTTTTCTTTCATCAAAAGGTGTACGAAAATGTTCCAAATAAAATTTCGATTGAATTGCCTGTGACCAGAAATATTCCTGAAATTCCCTCAATAAACTATTTAATTCCAAAGAAAAATTCCCTCGATCGATTAACCAGTCCTTAGCTTGATCTTTAAGGCAAAAGGAAAAAATTTGAACAGAGGCCGTTTCACTCCACTTATAGAATTCTCTGGCTTTAAGAAACCTTCTGATTAATTCATTTGGATGTTTATTTGAAAGATCATAGCGTCGGTAAATTTTTGGTAACGTTTCAGCTACTGATTGCATTTCATACACAGACATGAAGACATTAGACGGACTAGGACTCTGATTATTATCAATTTCTGTGACTGGATTAAAGGTTTTATTATTTAAATTTACGTTAGGAGAGAGGACAGACGAGACAGGCATAAAGGGGGAAGTATGGGACTGTTTGATTTCTAAAAGTTGTAATTTATGATTAATATCATCCACCTTATCCTTTATTTCATTCTTAACTTCAGACCTGACATTTTTCCAACCGAACAGCTTGATCGTTCAAATTTTTCTTTATCTCATTAAATTTTAAATTATTATCCTCATTACAATTTTGAACTTTAATGTTTAAGCTTTGTAATCCAACCTCATGTTCATTTATTTGAACTTGATTTTCCGTTAATCGATTATTTATTTTAGCAACGAACCTTTCCAAGAGATCATTAGTATGAGTTATAAAGAATTTTTTATAGTTATCTGTTACAATGTCCATCTCGTGCTCCTCATCATCCATGGATCTATGAGCTGCAGTAACAAGACTGTCCGCATGCACATCCCTTTCAGTTCCCTGTGGTTGATTTGAAAAAAATCCCGTATCGTCACAATAAGAAGTTCATTATGACAAGTCACTAAACAAATGAGATGACAAAAATTAGAAAAAAAATTTCAAAAAAAATTATGTTTCTTGATCACACTAAACACATGAATAAAAAAAAATTAAAAAAATTATTTTCTCAATACAATAGCAATTGAGATGAATAAAAAATAAAAAACTATTTTCTTTTATGTACACTAGCCAAATTAGAATATAAAAAATTAATAAATATTTTTTCAACAAGTATTATGATTCAAATCAATAAAAAAACATGAAAAGATATTAAATATTTTTTTTTAAATCAATGAGATTATTTAAATCAATAAAAATTATCTTTTAACACTTTCACCAACTTAAATTAACAAAAAAAAAAACTTTGACAAAATTTAATAATAATATATTTTTTTTTATAAAGTTATCAAAAAAATTAATAATAAAAAAATAGTAAATATTATTAATATTTTCTTTATATATATAAAACAGTAAACAAGATTAAATTATTCTAGTTAATAATAAAACTTTAAAAATATATATTTTTTTTTTTATATATAAAAAAAATAATCTCGTAACACAGTAAACAATTCCACTAATTCCAGTTATCAATAAAAACTTTAAAAATAGCACTAAATATAAATTTTTTTTATACAACACACATGTTACTTCTCCTCCTCAATAAAAAAAGAAATCACCCAACTCCGATACGTGGTATGAAAAAGAAGGTAGGGTGGGGATGGCAAGTGGGGGAAAAAATGGAAAAATTTTCAAAAAAATAATTTTTTTCTTTTTTTTTTTAATTAATTACACTTACTGCCCTTTTGACAATATCTCGGTTGGACGCCTCCATGAAGTGTTATTTTGGGTCAGTAAGGGAAAAAAATATAAAAGAAAATTTTATGTAAAAAAAGTTGAACATTTTTTATTGAAATTTTTTAAGTGTGTTATTTGAATATATAAAAAAAAGGGTTTGAAGGATTAAAGAAAGGTGTAAAAATGGTCTCAACAAGGGTATAATGGTAGCACTTTGGAATAGTAAATCCAGCTTCAGGGTGAAGTTCTTTAGATATTGAGGAGGTTAGAGAAACCAAGGAAGACCCCGCAACTCGAACAGGTGGATTCTTGTACTGAAGATGCGTGGTTCCAACGAATCCCAGCTGATGGTCGGCAATGTTGTCTTGGTTTCTCTCTGCAGGAACTCTTTCACTCCCTGGATGTTGTTTTTTTTTCAATATGGCGGACGAACACGCTGTTTTTTGGTTTTTTTTTTGTTCTCCACCAATTTTTTTTATGATCCTCTCACTTATCATTCACTTCTCTAAGTCCTCCTGCTCAACCTTTCGCTCCGACCGGCTGCTCTTCTCCCTCCACATAACTTTTATGGTTCTCCAGGCTCTCAGCCAATCGGGTGTTCTAATTCGGCTCCGAGTCGGGGAGGATTTGATTCTTGACCCTGGCTTAACAGGACTTAATTGGAATTTTGATTTTTTTTTGGGTTTCATATTAATTTAAGCAATTCTGGAGAATATCCCATTCTTTATTTAATTTCACAGGAAATTCTTCAAAAAATAAAATACTCCAGAATTGCTATCATTAAAATTTCATTACAAAATATATATATATAATTAAGCTATATATTTATTATGTCTACCAATCAAGGAGTTAATAATTGTAATTATAGTGTAACTCCAATACAACAATCAGCCTCGTTGGCACCTTCAACAACATCTACACCATCAACAAATTCGCTTGCGAATAATTTCAATCATCGTTCACGTCACCATCACCATCATCATCATCATCGAAGATCTCGTTCTCGTTCCCGTTCGCGTTCACATCATCATCATCGAAGATCACGATCTCGTTCTCGTTCCCGCTCCCGTTCTCGTCCCGTTCCCGGTCACCATTTCGTTATTCTCGCGATGATTATCAATACCGAGATCACATCGTCACCGACATCGCTCAAGTCGATGATATGATGATGGTGAATTCGATTACCATTCACGTCATCATCGTACCAAATATTCTTACCGTGTTCATCATTCATCATCAGCCATAGCATCTGTTCTCGCCCGACCCGATTTTTCGCTACCGTTCACTCTGCAAACAGACGCAAGTAATACCGGCTTAGGCGCAGTCCTATCTCAAATACAAGAAGGACACGAGCGAGTCATTGCCTATTGTTCAAGAACTTTAAATTCAGCCGAACGTAATTATAGCGTCACTGAAAAGGAATGTCTCGCCGTTCTCTTTGGCATTGAAAAAAATCGCCATTACTTGGAAGGGTATTCTTTTACCGTTGTTACCGATCACGCAAGCCTCAAATGGCTTATTAACCTTAAGGATCCCACTGGACGTCTAGCCAGATGGGCACTCCGATTACAAGCTTATACTTTTGATGTCCAATATCGAAAGGGTAAACTTAATACCGTTGCCGATGCTCTTTCTCGTATCGTTGTCGTTGCTTCTCTTGCCTCTACCGTAGACAACAAATCGAATCCACCGACCCAGCAGGACTCCCCAGACGAGTGGTATGATCGGAAGTATTATAGAGTACTTAATTCGCCAAGAGATCATCCTCGATGGTTGATTCAAAACGGCCAACTCTTATACCACCGTAAAAATCCATTAAAAGGTGAACTCGAGGATGCCTCTGAAGAATGGAAAGTGGTTGTCCCTAAACGTCTTAGACAAGCTATATTGCGCGAATGTCATGACTACCCCAAATCGGGACATCTTGGAATATACAAGACTTACGACAGAGTCATTCGATCTTATTATTGGCCTGGCGTATACCAAGATGTTTATAATTATGTTCGTCACTGTGACTTATGTCAACGGGTGAAGCCCCCAAATGCTCCACCAATGGGACTCATGTACCCTCGTTATATCAAACAACCTTGGGAAGTAGTATCCGTTGATATTATGGGTCCATATCCCCGCAGTTCTCAAGGAAATGTCTATCTTTTAGTTTTCGTGGATGTGTTTTCTAAGTGGGTCGAATTATGCCCACTAAGAAGAGCCACCTCTAACGTGATAGTCGCAAAGCTAAAAGCACAAATATTACATCGGTTTGGTGCTCCAGTTCAACTGATCACGGATAACGCCAAAAATTTTGTTAGTTCTCTAGTGGATAAAGTTTCTAAAGATTGTGGGATAAAAAGAGTCAACACCCCTTTTTATCACTCACAAGCAAATCCTACCGAACGGTCAAATCGTAATATAAAACAACTTATTGATTCTTATCTTGGGAAAACCCACCAAAAATTGATGAAAAGCTTGGGGAAATTCAATTTGCCCTGAATTCTTCCGTTCACGAATCCACAAAATTTAGTCCCGCATTTTTAAATTTTGGTAGAGAGCTTCGGCCACTTCAACCGATCTGTGAAACTGAAATTCTAGATGATGGAGGAACAAATCAAGAACTTTGGGTTCAGAAAATTAGTAAAATTCCCGAAGTCCATCACCTAGCAGAGGAAAACTCCCTCCATGCTAGTATGAATCAAAGTCGACGATATAATCTTCGTAGAAGGCCCGATAAATTCCATCCTGGTGATGTTGTCTTGAAGAGAATCACCCAACTCTCATCTGCCGCTGACAAGATAGCTTCCAAGTTAAATCCTAAATATGAGGGTCCATATACTGTTATATACTGTTATCTCTGTGTATGAATATGATAAAACCTCGAAACCACTAATATGTATATTGTAATGTAAAGGGAATATTATAGTAGATAAAATATTTCCTGTGAGATAAAAAGAAACCATTTCCTTTTCATTGATGTTTCAATCAAACTAACAAGAAATAAAATTCATTAAGTAATTGAATATGTTTTACTATCGAAAATTACGAAAATTCTATAAAAATTTATAATTCTCAATATATTATTAAAATTTATAAATTTATTATTTTTCTCTCTCTTTAGGTAAATTAAAATTATGTGATAAAATAATTTTGTAAACACTTTTATCGATAATTATTAAAAGAATTCGATAACTTCAAGCTAATTTAAATTCTTTCAAGAATCTTGTTAACATGACAAATTAATCTTTTAATTCAATTTAATTACATGCCGGTTAATTGACTTAAAATGTAAAAAGTCGTTTTAATTTATTTTCCTATGGCTTCTAACACAATTAAAAAAATATATATTATATGTATGATTATGTATTATATATATCTACCATATATGCTTTACTTAGGTAATCCAATAATATACATTATATATATGTATCTCAAACATTCAAGAATCAAAAATATAATAATTAATGAAAATAAAATCAAATTAATTATTCATTAATTTGTGCTCATGTAAATATAATAATAATTAATTTTAAGACTTTTCAATTATATTATCATTTCAGTATATCAAAGCCTTAATTTATTTTTTATTTTCTTATTTATTCTTTAATTTATTCATTTATTGATTAAATATTATACTAAACATATTATATTGTATATGTTATAATAGAAGACAATATTATATTAATTTTCTTGGTAGATATACTGAGATGAAGAGGGAGGGGGTGGGGGCAAGTATGTCGGATCGACAATGCAAAGTCCTATAGACCCCAGATAGAGCAATTCCCTTGCTAGGCCTGGGACTTGAACCCGGGACCACGAGAATGTGAGGCAGCTTCGCTAACTTCTCACCCTGTGGCGCCTTAAGCTTTGCATATTTTTTTTTTAAATTAATTATTTGATTTTTTTTCATTACAGGGTTTTGCACTAATATAAATAACATTATTCAATAGTATATAAATAAATTCAAAATAAATATAAACAAAATTTTATTTAAAAACCAAATTTGAGTCATTAAGTTATTCTATACCTCTTGCATACAGTTGTCTACTTTCAACTGTTCTTTGGTTGTTTCGTTTCATTTGAATTCTAACGAGCTTCTTCCTAGTATATTTAATGGTTTTAAGGGTCCTTGAGATGGTATTTCGGCTCTTCAAAATTCCTTCAGAAACCAATTCTTCATGAAGAATCTCTAAAGAGATAAGGAGAAATTTTATTTTTTTTCCTCCATTTGGTGTCTCTTTTCTTCCTTTTTTAGTAAAAACTATTTCCTCCCTATTTTGTTTTATTAATTTATAAACGGCCGAAATTGAGAGGTCAAGATTTTCAGGTATTTCTTTGACTGAAGCATTTCTTTCAAATACTCGTCTTACACCTTTAATTATTTCCGAGATAACCATGTTTCGTTTTTTTCTTGAGTTATTTATGGGTTCGGAGTCTACAGAAGATTCTTCTTCAGGTAGAAATATTTCGACTTCAGAGTCGTTATAATTTAAAGTCATTTGGGTCAAAAAAAAAAGATGAAAACAAAATAAATACAATAATTAATAAATAAATTTAGATTAATTTAATTTATTAGTGTTCAAATTTCAACGATTTTTTGCAACAGATAAAAATTATTTGTATTTATTTTGATTTCATTTATATAAATCATTGAATAATTTTATTTATTATAATGCATAACCCTGTATTATGATAATAATATTTTCTGAGAACATTTTATAAAATTTAATATATATATATATATATATATATATTATTATTATTTGCGTTTGGACCATCTAGGATCACGCAAAGCTCCCATACATTTAAGGGTATTGATGTTAAGTGGGCCCATATATGAATGTTCTTTAGGTGTTAACTTTATTCTTCATTTTGTGTGCTCGTGAAGATCCGGATCCTCCAGGTGACGGGTAAATTGGGTACCACCTGGAGTTATTCTCATCACGATCTATTGTTGCTTATAGTTGTTTGTTTTTGAAGTAGTCCTGCTGGTGCAGGGCTGTATAGAACCAGGGCTTGTCAGTTCCTGGAGATATATATATATATTTATTTAAAAAATATACTTTTACTCCAATTCCACTAATTAATTATTTTTTTAGTGGTTTAAACAATAACTTCTTGATAAATGATTTGTAATTAATTAAAATTTATTTATAATACAAATTTTATCTTAACAGACAAAATGTGTTAAAAAAAGAATGTAATAAGAGTTCCATCAGCGATTTTTTCTTTCCTACTATAGCTTTGCAATATCCACAATTTCTGCCAAACTTTTCATTTTCCAACCAGCAAAGACAACAGAATCATCATAATTATTATCAAGCAACTGCTTCGGCTACACCTCCAAATCTAATGTTAAATTCTCAAAATATATATCCTTATCAAAACAATCAATGTATGTATAATTCAATTATAAATCATTTTTTTAATCTTGATTAATTTTATTATGAATGATACAAATTATTTTTTTAAATTATATTAAACATAAGATCTTTTTTGTTTCAGTATATTATAATGTAGCACAAAGACCTGCAGCCCCTGCAGTGACTGGACAACAAGTTCAACAGGGTGCGCAAACTCAGTCATTACCTCTTATACAACAGCATCCAATGCAACTTTCTATGGTAACAATGCCAATGCAACCTGTTTCTACAGGTCAACAACCTCAAACTCAAACTCAGAAAAGTATATTTTCAACTAATTTACTTATTTATCATAATAATTATTCATTTAAATATTATTAATTTACAAAATTTATTTTTTAGAAATGAAATTATAAAATTTTACATTCTTGATTTTTTTTATAATAAATCACAATATTTTCTTGATTTTTTCAGACTGTAGAACTTACAGCCCCCTGTTGTATCTGCAAATACCAATGCACCAGCAGTTCATGTGTGTTAAAAAAATGAATACGTCAGATAGCTCACAAATTAAAGCAAGTAATATTAAAAATGTTAGGCCAACGATTAATCAAAGCTCAAACAATCTTTCTCAAGACAAAGGAAAAATAAAAGATGAAAAGGAGCAATCTCCTCCCGTTGACTTTTAACTAAAAATATACAGCCTTCTGCTAATCAAAATAAACATACAGCTAAGGTATTTTTATTCTCTAAATAAATAGTTATTAATTAATAATCCAAGTGATAGATAAAAATTGATTCTTAAAAAGAAAAAAATTTATGAATATTCTAAATTGTAATTTTTCCTAACAATCATACTAATAGATAAGTTATATATTTTTCCTCCAAGATAAATAATTTATATACTCTAATTAGAATTGATTTTAAATGAACCACTAGACTATTTTGATTAAAGAAAGGTTTATGGAAATTTAGTCCTTTGTAATTGGGACGCATTTTGAGTTTTTCTGCTTTCTTGTTACGCATTAATTTTAGTGATTGCGTATTTATTCATGTTAAGGAGTTTGAAGAATTTAGATATAGCGAGTTTGTTTATGTTTACCAGTTAACAATCCATTTTTTTTTCTTCAATAATAAATTTGAAATAATAGGCAGTACCCTGGTAATCTTATCAGGGGATATTTATTAAATATGGGTTGTCTCAAATGTTTTTGCTTCTGTAAGGTAAATTAATTGAAATTTTTTACTAATTTTCACGCCTGACATAAACATAATAAATTAGAAATATGGGGGTATATAATTTTCACTTCAAATTTTTATTATTTTAACATTAACATAGAGAGACACATTTTTCTCTTATTCATCAATTTTTAAACACAATTATCGAAAAACGATGAATAATTTTCATTTATTAGGTATATTTCAGGTATTAGGTTCAAAGATTTAATATATTATAAAGATTCATTATATAGTTCATTCATTCACGAGCCTTAAATTCTCGAAATTGAGATTCTTAAAATAAATTCTTAAGCAAATTTTATGATTATTATTAAAACTGATTTTTTTTTTCTAGAAACGCTCTGAGAAAACTTCCAAGTCGAAAGATCGGGAGCGTCCTAGTGCGGCTCCGGGGAGCAATGCTCCGTCAAACGAGACTTTGTCTTGTAATACTGGTCCAATTCCGAGGGAAATCCCCTTATCAAATATTGCATCTAACGAATCTTGCCGTTTTGTTCCTGCGGGATATCTTGACGGGTAAATCATTTTCAATAATAAGTTTTTTTAGGTTGTTCCATATTTAACGTAAATAAAATATTCGATCTAGTTAATAAAAATAGAAATAATTAATTTATATATAAAATTAATGGAAATAAAATCACTTTTTATCACAAAAACATTTAAAGTTTACATCTAAAACTGATAAACAAGAATTTCTTTAATTGCTATCTTAATATTTTAATTCTCGAAACTAGTCTTGTAATTTTCCATTTTTTCATTTCATTATATTAATTTCATGATCCGCTTTTATTATAATTATAAATATTTCATTCTTTTAACAAGTAATTTGTCTTTTATGCTAATATATTTTAATTCAATTATTTTTCTTCTAATATTTTCCCATTTGATATATATTTGATTCCATTTAATTCATACATTTAATTATAGTAATCATGATTCCATTCCATAAAAGTTATTATATATTATAAATTTTAAGTGAAAAAAACAAATTTGATAAGAGTAGGAATTTAAAATTCACATAAATTAGTTTTATTATAGAGAACATAGAAAAAAATAAAATATTACAAAAATGATACTGGTTAAATGCGTTTACTATGGATATTTAATAAATATAATTTAGATTGTCTTCATTAAAAATGGGACTTTTTTAAAAAACAAATTATATTGAAAATAAATTAAGTAAATTAGAAAAATATATTTTTTTTTAATATAATATTGATGGTTTCAGATTGGTGAAACCTTCTCCATCTAAAGATTCGATTCCTACTAGTGGTTTCACCACCACTAAAGCTGAAAATAATGCTTTACCTGTAGAATTTTCACCGTTACCTGATTTATCAAATGTTCAACCTGCTGAAACTACTCATTCTCAGGCTAATGTAAATTCTAATTCTAGCGATGATGAAAGTAAGTACCATTTATTTATGTATAAGTGAAATAGATAGTTTTATATTTTTAATTATTAAAATGACGAAACTAGAGTTGTTGAAATAATGTATTAACCAACTTTTTAAAGTTTCAATTCTAGAAGACTTTCTTTTATTATCAAATTTAATCAAAGTTTTTTGAAAAATAGAAAAATTTTTCTATTTTACATTTTGATATTATTCAGAAAATTTGCAATTGTCTTGGCAGAAATTGCATTTTTGAAAACTATTTTAGTTTTTTGCACTTATATATATTGAATATTATTGCAGAATTTTTGAATTAATTTTTAATATAAATAAACATTTTCTAAATTTGTTTTTTTTTATTTGATTTTCAGGTTCAAACGAGAAAAAATCCAAAAGAGGAAGTCAAGTTGGAAGTACAAACACTTCCGTTTTCAATACAACCTCCAAAAGTGTTGAGCCTGAATTGTCGGATAGTGCTACTCCAACAATTGATCAACTTGTTTCTGGAGAGCCATCTCCTCCTGTATCTGCCAACCAGGCCCCAACTATAATGAAAGATCTTTCATCTATAGAAGATGAAAAATATTTACAAGTTAAAACTTCTAACAATATACCTTCACAAATTGAAGATAAAAATTCCAATATATCCAATAGTATTTCGAATTCTTCTTCAAGACCTGAATCACCTACAATTCAAAATAATAATTTTGAGCAGAAACTAGCCGTTGTTCCAAACATGTTTCTTAAAGCTAATGAATCATCTGAAAATGATGAAAAAGAGAAATTAGATAATAAAAATGATATAAATACAGAAACTACAGAAACTACTAATCACTTAACCGAAACAAAAACTGAACCTTCAGTTCCTGTTGTAAACAAAACTGAGCCAACTCCTCGAAGTAATCTTAAATATTCACAAGGTAAATTTTTATTCCTGGCCAAAATTTGCAATATATATATATATAATTAGATTTTTATATTTTGTATTTCTAAATAATTGATTTTTGACATTTAGATCAATGGAGCCCGGTTAATCCTCTTGGTAAAAAGAAATATGGCCGAGAATTCCTTTTGGAGTTAATGAATGATCCTGAATCAAAGAAGAAACCTGATAATCTTCCAGATTTAGATGTTGTTATGAATAGTACCAGGGTAAATTATTTTCTATTTATTACTTGTTATTTTAAAAGAATAATTATTAAATTAAATTACGGCCTGTAAATATCAAATTTTAAAATTTAAAATTTCTCAACTAATAAAAATAAATATAAATGAATTTACAAATATTTTTTTTTATATTCTATAGCAAACCTTATCAAAACGAAATAGTCAACAAGGCAAGCCTAACAAAGGAGGAAAACAAAATTTAATTCAATTTTCAATATCACTCAAAGAAGATGTTAAGCTTCATGAATCAGATAATGCTTGGAAACCTGGAAGATTTAAAGGAACTTCCATACCCAATGTAGATAATGAAATTCAAAAAACAGACGATTTATATAAAAGAGTTAGAGGTGTTTTGAATAAATTAACACCTCAAAAGTTCGATACTTTGGTAAATCAAGTTAAAGAATTACCGATTGATAATTCACAAAGATTGAAAGGTGTAATCGATTTAGTTTTCGATAAGGTGTGTATTAAATTAATCCAATTTTTTTAATAAATTATTATTTTCTTTTTCTTTTTATTTCAAATTTAATTGTTTACTTCTAGGCCGTCGATGAGCCATCATTTTCAGTTGCTTACGCTACAATGTGTAAAGTTCTTCAAAACATGGCGGTCCCTAATTCTTCCAATACAAAACCTGGTGAAAAAGTTGAAACGGGTAATTTTCGAAAAATTTTAATCAATAGATGTCAAGAAGAATTTGAAAAAAATAAAGAAGCAGAAATTGATAAAGATAAAAAGCTTGAGGAAATTAAAAATTGTGTAGATCCCGTAAGTTATTATATTATATATACAGATTAAATAAAACAATAAAATGATTATTACATTATTTAATGAAAGTAGTGAAGCTAAAAATATTTTAAGGATAATTTCTTTATGATTAAATATAATTAATAAAAAATGAAAATATTAATAAATCGTTCTTTAATAATTGTGTGAAAAAAATTGTATTTTTAGGAAAAAAAGAAAGAATTACAATTGCAATTTGATGAAGATTGGAGAAAAATTCGAATGAAATCCTTGGGAAATATAAGGTACTAATAATTTGTTTAATAGAAAAGAAAGATTGAATATTTATTTAGAACACTTGTCTTTATTTTTGAATGATGAAACTATTTTTTATGTCAGACTAGAGTTTCTGAGTATCTTTGACGATTTTAAAATCTGAACATTATAAATTAAAGTTTCTATTTCTTCTCTTATATGTTCATCTATTTATCATTTAACTACAAATATATTTTTAGATTCATTGGAGAATTATACAAATTATCGATGTTGACTGTAAATATAATGATCCGATGTATCAAACATTTACTAAGCGGAGGTGATGAAGAAAGTTTAGAATGTCTATGTAAATTACTTACGACAATTGGAAAAGATCTTGAAAGTAAAAGTAATAATAATTATCAGGTAATTATTTAATAATTTTAATCTTTCTATTATATATAATTATTTTTTAATTTTAATCTTAATATTTTTTTTAGGATCTCGGTCCCTATATAGATCAAATGAAACAGCTTGCAAATCGAAGAGGAGAAATTTCATCTCGGGTCCGTTTTATGGTACAAGATGTGGAAGAATTGCGATTAAATAAATGGGTTCCCAGAAGAGATGAATCTAATCCAAAAACTATCGATCAAATTCAAAAAGAAGCTGATCGTGAAAGAGAGACAATAGAAACTCTTAATTTAAATACTATGAATACTCCTCGAAAGGATGATAGACTTCAAGATCGTAGAAAACTTAGTAAGTTCGCTCCTATTGACTTTAAAATGAAAAATAATGTAAAAGCATGTCCACTCAAGTTAGATTTGCCTTAAAAATAAATAATCATTAATTATATATTAAAACCATTGATTGATATTCGTTTCTTGTGAATTCATTAATTTATCAAAAATTAAATTTTTTCAGAAAATGAGGAATGGCAATCGGTATCTTGGAGAAGGCCTGCTCCTTTTGATTTAACAAAAATTAAACAATTAAAGGTTAGTTAGTTAACACTTTATTTTTAATATAATCTCAAATTTTCATCAAAATAATTTTTTAATATATATTATTTCGAAAATTATAAATAATTTACTTTAACATCCTAATAATATATAATATAATCAACAGTATTGAAATAAATTTATTATTATTTTGTTTTAAAGTTCATTTTTCTTATAATGTTTTTCTCTTATATAGCAAGGGTCACTTGATACCCATTTACAACTTGGCTATAAAGGCAAATTTTCACAATGGCGCAGAGGAGTTTCCACGAAAACGGATGAGAAAAAATCAGCTTCATTTAATAGTAACAAATTTGCTGCATTAGATACAAGTGATGATAAACGTTCTTCAGATCTCATGAGATCTTCAAATACTTTAGGATTGGACGTAGAAAGTGAACGTAAAAGAATGCTTAGCTCACATAAAAATGAAGGTAAAACCATAAATGCATAATAATGATAATAAACTATTTATTTAAAGTTTTAGCAATACCTTATTTTATTTGAATATTTTTCAATTTAGCTAGAGCAACTCCTCCGGTTTCTCGTTCTAATTCAAGGGATAATTCATCATCATCACATAGAGATGCCCATAATTCTCTCCCTTTTTCAAATGTTGGGATATCCCCATCAGTAACATCTTCAAGTGGAGTTGGACAAACTTCAAATATTACTCCAACTACAAGACCAATTATTCCTCCAAATACATCACATAATCTCAATTCAACATCTGGACTATTGAAAGCTCCAGTAAAATTAGATGAAAATCAACTGAAACTACATACATCAAATATTCTTGATGAATATTTATCAAACGACAATTTAAAAGTAATTATATTTTCTTGATTCATACACACTTTTATATATATATATGTAATATATATGATGAATATTCTTTTTCTTATTAATTTCATTCAAGATTTATTTTGGAATTCCTCGTTACTGAATTTTATAGATTTTAAATTATATATATCTTATTATTTTCTTTCAATTAATTATAATTATTTGAATTATAGGAACTCTCAGATAATGTTCTTGAGGAATTAATTGAAGAACAACGATCTGAATTTGTTAATATTTTACTTAACCTTGGAATTGAAAGATCGGTTAATGTTCGCGAAAGCATTTCTAAAATTTTAATACATCTTGTATCAAATGATATTTTGAAAGTTGATGATATCTTGAATGGGTATGTTTAAACTTAATTTTTATATTTAATTAATAATTATTTATATTATTTTAATATTATTTATATTTTTAGTTTTATGGATATATTTGATTTAGCTAAAGATATTATCATTGATGTTCCCAAGTTTTGGAACTTTGCTGCGGATTTCCTTGGTAATTAAACTTTTTTAATATTTTTTTCCATCTTAAGCATTTTATATATATAATAAATAATTTAAACATGATGATAATTTATTTACGGATCTCTATGATGGATTGAAGCTCAACAGGGCTGAAAAAACTAAATTATTATTTTGATTTGATATATTTCTATAATAAGTTATTATTTAATGTATTTTCATTTTTTTTAGCCCCACTTATTACTTCGAAATCCATTTCTTGGGCTCAATTCCGAGATGCTATTAAAATTAAAGATATTGATTGTTCTAAACTTCTTCCTCATTTATTTCAAATAATTGTGAAGACTCAGGTAATGAATAATAAATCAGTTTATATTATTTATAATTAATTTTACATGCATATTTTAATTTTGTATTTTAAATAAAATGATAAAACATAACTTTTTAAGTCAGACTAGAGTTTCTGAGATAACTTGATGCAAATTGACTCTGAGGGAAAAAAAAACTATTTTTTATGTATAAATAAATTTATAAAATTTAGTAATTATAAAGAAAAAAGAGAAAATGGTTTATTTTTGCGAATTCAACAATTATTTTTTTTGTTTTAGAATCCTGCAACTATACGTCAAGAAATGGAATCTCAAAACGTTGAAATTAAAGATTTTATTTCTGGTGAACTTTCACAAGAGAGTGAAATTTTAATATTATAATTTATTAAGACATTTATATAAATAGTATTTCATATTATACAATTTTATTTTTTTTAAAAATATAAATTAAAAAATTTAACTTTTTCTTTTTGTTAGTTTCAATACAAAATACACCTCTATCATAATTATAAGTATATAATTTTCCAATTTTATTCATTTTAATGACAATTATTTCTTATTTATATTTTTTTATAGACACATCATTTTCCAATGAAATTTACCATTCCCTATAAGATAATGACAAAACAGTTGGAAACCTCTATTCCATTTATACTTCAAAACTAATTCTTAAAACAGACTTTGTGACAGACAATTAAATGCATTGAAATCAGACATTACAATTTTAATTAAATTTTTCTAATATAAATCTGAATGGCTAATCATTTGGTTTTTCTTTTTAGCTATACCAAAGTGACTATTATAAACTTGAAATGAATTGCCTATTAAATTTAAAAAAAAACAATGGTACGACTAGACGGGATAATTTAATTATTTTGTCTCTCATGAACGAGACATTATTGAACAAGAAATATTTTTTATACGACAGACTTTTATCTAATTCCCAATTTTTTTTATGAGAGACGGGACATATTTTTCTATATTTGGTTCATTGCATTTAAACTTGGAGACTTAGCAATTTTTTTATTTCTAACCGTTAACAGACTAGACTCAGACAGAATTTCATTTATTAATGATTTATTTAGACTATGATGGGACGTACGATTGACAATATCCGCAGGTATGTTTTTAGTTACTTTTATAGACTCGATTTTATTTTTTAAGTGCTGGAAAAATTCATTAGGATGTTTATTTGAGAGATCATTTCGTTGGCTAATTTCAGGCTCGGTTTCTGTTAATGATGGCTTTTCATTCACAGACAGAACGACATAAAACAGACTATCAGGACAATTATTACTATTAACATTATTAATTTCAATTATTGATTCACAAATTTTTTCTTTTAAATTTACATAAGACAGACGAGGGGGATTATTATTACAATTATTTTTAACATTATGATTAGTGTTATTATTAATTTCAATTTCCGTATCAAAAGGTTTATTATTTAAATTTACACTGGACGGACTAGCAGGACTAATATTATTAATATCATTAACACTATTAATTTCAATTAATGGATCAAAAGTTTTTTCATTTAATTTTACATAAGACGGACAAGAAGAATTATTATCACTATTAATATTAACACTATCATTATTCTTATTATCAATTTCACTTACTGTAATAAAAGTTTCATTATTTAAATCTACAGAAGACGGACTAAAAGGCTTCTTATTACTATTAATTTTAACACTATCACAATTTTTATTATCAAATTCAATTACTGTAATAAACGTTTTAATATTTAAATTTACAGAAGACAGACAAGAAGAACTATTATTTCTATTAATTTTAACACTATCATTGTTCTTATTATCAATTTCATTTACGGTATCAAAAGTTTTATTATTTAAATTTACAGAATACGGACAAGACGAATTATTATTACTATTATTAATATTATGACTATCATTAACTTCATGATCTAATATAATTTACTAACACAATATGATATTTAATTTTGCAAACAACTACTAATTGATTTCTATAAAAAAGCTTGGGACGGGTGCCTTGCTTTGAATGTCTCGAAATATGCGATGCCTTGTTTTTATTATTTATTATTAAAATTTTATTCGATATAACTCCCGTGTATTTTCTATAGGAGATTGAAAAAAAATTATTGTTTTTATTTATTCTAATTTGAATGGGCCCAAGGGGGGTGTGTGTTTTAAATTTATCAATTATATTGCAGGTACTTTCCATTTCTAATTTCTCTTGCTCTTCGCTACCTGACACTACACCTATCAGAACAATGGGCATCTTTCTCCATGACATTACCTCTGTGGGCTCCTTAGAATTTATTTTGACTGCGTCCATCGGTATATTTTTCCTTTTTGTAAATTCTTTTATCGGAACACTGGGAATTATTTTCATGCATGTGTCAATTTTTTCTTTTAATTTTCTACACTCTGGTCCCTTCCCTATTGTTTCTATATTTTCTTTATTATCCCTATTTGGACTTTTTGAAATTTGAATTTTGCTAATAGACATTGCCTCCGGGGCCTGGTCAATTCTTTCTTTTAAATTTACTATTTCTGGTACCTGCTCTTTTATTACAATTTCTCTATTTTCCAACCCAATATTTATTTTTTCAATTTTGTCTGACTTAGTTATATTGTCTATAAACGATACATTTTCATTTTGACCCTCTATTTTTTTGATTTGCTCTATTTTTAATTTTTGCCTATTAAAATCTGACTGTCTACCCGCTTCTACGTCTGGTTTCATTAGGTCCAGAATTTGTTGGGGCATGCCATTGTTTCTAAATTGGGGGAGTTGGTTAACATTTCGTGAGGTGAAATGATTAAAAGGGCCTTGCGAATTGTGGTAGCGGGGAGGGGGGTGGTAATTTTGATAATTATTAGAATGAGAGTGATTTCTGGGAGCGAATTGTCTATTGTAATTTGAATCGTAGGGATTACTCTCGCTTTTTGTTTCGCGAAATATGTGCCTAGGATCCTTTCTTAAATCTTCCCAGATGGTTAGATTTACGTGGGTCAGCATTTCATTGACACGGCCTTGAATTTTATCTCTAACGTACCTGAGGAGAAATTCGTGCTAGTCATAAGGAAATGCGCTATAAATTTTATCTTTGGAGTACGTTTGACTCGCCCTTAAAGATAGGAATACATTGTAACAAATGATCTGTATTCATTTTCATCATTAATTTCATTTTTCAATTACTTTATTTATTGTATTATTTATTTTGATTATTATTATTTTAATTATGAAATGTTGGCCGACGATGACCCTTCGTTTTCGGCATAAAAAAATAATTATTTTATGATGTAAAATGAACGAATTTATTATTTATTTTTAAAAATTTAATTTTATAATTTTACCGTAAAAATTATGAGAGGTAAAAATTAATTATAATATTTATAATATATTTTTTTAATATTTTTATTATGTAAAATGAAAGAATATATTATTTATTTTTAAAAATTTCTTTTTTTAATTTTACCGCTAAAATTATGAAAGTTTGGCCAACTTAAAAAATACTTATGGACTATAGACGGATGAAGTATTATGAGATATAATTGCGGCTTAAGGCCAAATCGTTCAATATTAATTAATATATTTTCATTATGACAACCACAAATTCAAAATTTCTGTTCACTAATTATTTGTAGACTTTAGTAAAATATATATATATAAATTGTTTTGTTTCATATGAAATATTTTTATATCATTCCAAAGCTTTAATAAATGCTTTCTATTTTATAGAATATTTTAAAAAAATTAACAAAATATAAATTAAGGAAAACGTGTTTTATTAATTTTTTTTGTTTTTTCTTATCCTTTGTTTCAACACCCAATCGAGAATATTTTTTTTCTTTTTTTATTTAAATTAATATTTGATATTAATTATTAATTATTATAATATATGATATTAATTTAAATATCAAGTAAAAAATATTCATGGATTCTATCTATTAAAAATATTCTTAATTATTTAAATTTTTACAAACTTGTATTAATTTATGAGACTAAAGTTTGAGAAATCATATAATAAATAATATGTACATATATTATATAACGATTTATTTATTTATTTATAATATATATAAAGAATATGGTAAAGGATATGGGATTGAATAAGTAAAACAAAATAAATTCACAAATTTCATTTTATAATATTTATTAACATTAATGAATTATTATTATATTTAATAATTAATATTAATTAATATATACGTTAAAAATATTAAATACAATCGTCTTTTTTAAATAAAACATCAATTTTACATTTAAATACAAATACACAAGAGTAATTTATTTAATTTTTATATTAAAGTAATATTTTCACATCGTAATAATATTCAAAATTCAATGAGTATTTTGTTTAATTTTTATATTAAAGTTGCTTTTATTAACTTACAAAAAAAAAAAAAAACATTGATGACAATATGATTTAACTTTAACAATTTCTTTTCCATTTCAATATACATTGATAATTTTTTACATTTTTCATATTAAAGTTTTATATATACATAATTCTTAAAAAGTACATATAAATCTATTTTTATTCATTTTAATATAATTACATATAAATACACCTATACGCTATTTATTTGAGGTTTTTTTTCTTAAAGATGTATTTTTAATCAATAAAAAGTTTCTATAAATCTTATTATTATATACTTAGGTATATTATAAAATATCCATCATATACATTGAAATAATTTCGATATTACTTGCAGAAGGTAACAATTTTTTACAAATGCCAACCTCCTCTGTTATTGTATCATCATCATCATCATTTGTATCAGTTGTATAAACGTTCAATGTATGAAGACGCAAGTATTTGTTCATTTTAATTAATGAATTAACTTGTGTCTTTTTTGTCAATGGAAGAATTAATTGATATAATTTTTTACATTTCAAAATGTATGGAAGTACTTTATTCGATATTTTTTCACATGCAAACAATGATAAAATATTTAATTTTTTTATTTGATGGATATCTTTTAGATAACTACTTCTTAATAAATCACAGTATTCTAATCGGAGATCTGTTAAATTTTCAAACTGATTAAGCATTTTCAAGGCATTTCTATGAATATCGTCGCATGATTCTATTTTCAAATTTGTTAATGGTAACCTTTTTTCAAGAAACACTTTAACTAGTTGTTTTGTAAAGGATTTTATTTCTAGTAACATTACTTTTTTCAATTTACCTAATGGTGCAATTTCAAAATAACTCCTGGGAATTTCTTCAGGGCCATTATATCTAATTTGTAGATGTTCTAAATTTTGTAATTTTGACAAATAAGATGGCCAGGTTTTATTATCAGAATGAAAAGCGATTTCCAATTTTTCGAATTATTATTACTATTATTAATATTATGACTATCATTAACTTCATTTTTAACTATGGACCTGACATTCTCCAACTTACTAGCTTGATCACTCAAATTTTTATCTATTTCATTTAATTTTAACTCAATTTCGTCTTCCAATTTTGGAATGTCAAACTTAGTTGGAAGTCCTATTTTCCGGGAACTATCATTAAGTTTCTCAGCAAATATTAGTAAGAAGTCGGCAGTTAATTTCTTAAAACGCAAAAAAGATCCCAATTGAAAATATGCTTCAGTGCATAAATTAATTCCCTTCTTTGCGTTAACAATGGGGTGTTTTTATTATATAAATATAAATTCAAATATAAGTTTCGTCAAGGTCGCCAGTTAATTTTGTTTTATCAAAAAGGAAAATTAACAAAACCTTTTAATTCAAATAATACTTACACAAGTAAACCAGTTAGACTTATATAATTTCTTAAATCATAGGAAATACATAAATCGTCCCTGGGTGATCCGAATTTTGCAGACACGAGGTTTCTAATTCTTATTTAAATAAAATAAGGAATAAAAACACTGGAAGCTCTCCACACCACAATCAATTTAACCCACCTAAATTTCCTTAAGATATCAAGAAATAATTAATAAATAAAACAATTTTAATTTCGTTTTTCTGATATATTTATAAATAAAGCAATGTATATTTTAAAAGATAAAAAGATATAAAAACAGTATACAACTAGGTTTGAGATGAAAACAACTAAAACATATAAAACAAATAATCTTAATTCAAAATTAAAATTAAACAATTTAATAAAAGAATAAACTAATAAAGTATAATGGAGATCGCACAATATTTCTCCACTGGACCTCAAATATGTAAATAAATTAAATTATGAAATAAGATTTAATTAAACATTAAACAAATTAATTAATATAGCAATTTTAATACAACCTGAGCAGCAAGAATTAAAGAAAGGAGAATTTTACCCAAAAAAATGGTTTCCGTTCGAATCTGAGAGGTCTTCCAATTCAACCTCAAGCCAGGCCGACCACGCACAAAATGGGCAGATATCCACATGGAAAGCAATGACCAAAACCCAAAGACCCAAGAAACAAGACGGTACAAAAACATTCGAATTTTGCAACCCTGTGTCACGTGACCCGTCTTGTCTTCTCTGACCTTAGACATTTCAAAATTTAAAAATATCCAATTTGCGGGAAATTTGATCTTGCTCAAACAATTAGGATAAAGCTTTTTTAAAATGATGATCATTCATTGTTATAAATGATTTGATTGTTACAATTGATATATAAATGAATGAAATAAAAATAACTGATATGGACTAAAACTCCCTGAAAATGTTTAGAATTTTGCTCGTAAGGGAGGGAGCAGAATAAACTTGCATCTACATTTCTCGCAAGGGCTAATATATAAACTCTTACTAAAGAGAGTATGCGTATATTAATTCTAAGCGAAATGGGCGAATCTGTTGAATTCCAGTTCAAATGGAATGAAATAAAGCTTATTAGGCCCATCTAGACAATTTGTTTTGTTTTTTACAATATATATATATATAATGATTAATTGCCAAAATATAGAATGAATATATATAAGATTGGCCATTTTTCTATACTTTTTTCTAAAATACTTAGAAACTTCAAAACATGCATAGGGAATTGATTAAGACCAAATTTAAATTTATACAATATCCAATCATTCTCACAAAGAATTATTTATTCTTTTTTTTTTTAAATATTTCTTGTTTTATTTCAATATATAATTTCTTTTTCTATGTTTAATCAATTTTTTTTTTTGTAAATAAATAGGAAAAAAAGTTAAAAAAAAATAGAAAAGACAAACAGAAATGAACTATTTTTTATTTATAATTTCAAGTTTCTTTAAATCCTTCAATTTTCTTATAAAATACTTCCATTATAAAATAATTTAAGATTATTACCATATATATATATATATATATATTAGTTAAATAATTAAAGCATTTTATAAAACTCATTATATAAAATATAACTTAAGATTCATTTGTATAATTTTATTATTTTTTGTATCTTTTAAAATGTATTTTGAATAATAAATAGTTCTTTTCTGTAACTAATTTCTTTTCCTTGATAATGTCCAGTTCTTTCCTTTCTATCCGTCAAATTTGAAATATCAGTTCAACACCTAATTCCTATTCATTGTAAAACATATAGTTGAAAATTTATAGAAACCAGTATATATTTATATTTCAAACATATACAAAAGTTTTAGAACATATGTTCCCAAAGTGGTCTATATAGACCCCCGGGGGTCTATTTCAATTTCCAGGGGTTCCATGGCAGCGAATAACAAATTTGGGGGTCTATGGGGGTCCACGTTATTTCCCGGCTCTAAAAAAAGGTAAATTGATTTCCGACATGGCTTTTGGAACATTTTTGATTTTTCAATAAGACTAGGGTAAAATTGTTTTATAAAAAATCAATTTAGGGAGTCTATCCAAAACCGAAAACATGGCAAGAGATGTAAGACACAAAAAAGTTTGGGAACCTATGGTTTAGAACAGGCCTGGCCAACCCGCGGCCCACGTCATATAATAAGCCATTCATGACGTCACAGCCAGCTCCTACTTATATATTATAAATAAAATAAAATTAAAATTATTTGAAATTGTTTCTGTAGCTGGAAATTAATTTACTTCATCGTCGGTTCGGACCTGGCCACAGGTCAACTTATTTTTATTTAAAAAGTGTAGCCGAAAAATAAATAAAAACATTAAACATCAAGAAAGTATTAAAAGTGTTTTTTAATACACTGTAAAGTTTAAATTCGTTTCCCTAAAATGCGGCCCCTGTAGCATTGCTCATAATCAAACAGGCCCATGTAGTCATTTGGGTTGGCCAGGCCTTGTTTAGAAGATAAAGAAAATGTTTTTTGAAAAATAGTTATGTGTGTGTATGTGTGTGAAACGCGATCAGTTGGGGTATTTAAAGATTTATATACAAAGTTACTATGTAAAAGGTTTAAAATACATGGTAATTCGCTATATTAATTTTTTAAACATTGGCAGATACTAGGTAAAAAAATAAGTTTATGGTATGATTAGTTATGTAAAAATAGGTATATTTTTGACTTGGAAAAACGGCACTTTCCATATAATTGCTGTTTGGTATGTCGACATATCATAACGAAAGAAATCTATGTTAGCATAATTCGACAAAATCATTGAAAAATAACTTTCGAAAAAAAAAAATTCCTTTTGATTCGAAAGGAATTTTGAAATGTTGACTAAACTCGGTATTAATAGAACATATAAAAGATATATTCGCATATAGGATCATTTGGGGACATCTCGACACTTAAGAAAATTTCTTCAAAAAGAGGTCTGCACCCTATCGCGTATGAAACTTCTCTATTGGAATAACCTGAGAGAGTGTAGAGTTGTGTTATCAATCGAATGTGATGAAACTCCAAAGATTGAACAAGAAAATAAATATAAATAGTCTATCAGTTAAGTTCTTTTTAGTTTACCATGCTTGAAGTATATGATTGGCAGAGGAAACGATAATATATTGTAATATATATACCCTTTATTAGGGAAATAACATATAAATAAACATTTATACCAAATAGTGACATCCTCACCTTTTGGAACGAAGACGTGGACAATATAAAGAAAGGTTCTCGATTGAAGAAGAGAAACTATTGTCATGAACTTTTAAATAATAATAAATTACATGATATGTTTCTTTATATTGGCACATGTGTGCAAGATAGGGGTGAGTTATTGGAAAGGTAGCCAAAAGCTACTTCGGAGGGGGGAAGAGTTTTCTTCTGGATATTCAGGAAGGAAGGACGTCATTCTTCGGCATAGATCGGACAGAGAACTTCATCCCTAAGATAGTGCCTGGATAATCCTTCAGGCCAACGAAGGAGTTGCAAGCCCATTGAAGATGGATCATTAGATACCTGCAAGAAATAACACAGGGAACCTTCACGTGAATCTCTATATGCACCGAACTATCTATATCATCAATAACAGCTAAGTGGTTGACCCTTAATAAAATGCAATTGCCAATTATAAATACAAAATCTGATTTAATTTATAATATCAAATACATAACTTTATTTTCTAATTAATTACTTTTTTCTAATGTCTACGATACCAAATATAATTATGTTCAATTCTTAAATCTTAATTTAATATTTAATTTTTATTCTGAATGAATTCAACTTTACCTCTTCCCTTATGAACCGTCGCTGATGCACCAAACTATATTCTATTCCCAATTATTTAAATTCGTATATTCGCCCTCGTGATAAAAAGTTCGTCACTTATGGTCTCAAGTCTAAAGCACTGATTCACAGCGATCCATGGTGGCGGGGATAGCCACAGGTGCAATTGAGAAAAATTGTATTAAAATGCTATTCTGAATTCAATAAATAAGTAGTTTCATAATTTCAAACGAAAAAAGATAGAAACATTATTATTTATTATATAATTATATCATTCTGTTTAATTGCTATTAAAATGTATATAAAAATTCTGGAGTGTCTCCACTCGACTATCTCGCAAATTTGAATTGGATTAAATAACATAATATAATATATTTAAATTTAATTAATTATAAATTATAAATTAAAATTAATAAATAATATTTATTAAACCACCGCGTGTTTGGCCCTTTGTTGATGGAACAACGTCACGTGTTGGCGCGTGAGATTTGTAGTATTAAAAAATTAATTCAAGTACTTTCAGCGATTCAATCAAGCAGTTTTATACAATTATTAATCATGTGAAAAATTATCAAACATATATCTTTATTTTTACGGTCACTTTAGAAGAAAAAAAATCAAAACGTTGTAGGTAATGACCCTCTTCCGGTTGAACTACATTTCTCAAAAGTTGATAGAATTTTGAATAATGCCCATGTAACAAATTTCATTATTCTAGCTCAAACCGTTTTTGCGTAATCTTGTCTATATACATACACACACACACAGACATTTTTCTCAACCTTAGTGAAAATGATTCAGGAGCCTTCAAAACGTATAAAAACATCAAAATCTCAACATCGAAAATTTTCGTGATCGCAATACTATCTCTGGCGAGATAGTAATGAATAAATCACATTAAAATTAAAATTTATGAAATTTGAAGTACTGAATATTTATTTATATATCTATGATAGTAGATGAAACCGGCAAATTATCCATTTTATTAAGCTGAAATATCGCTTGAATTCCCTCGCAGTATAAAAACATTCGTGATAGATAGATAGACTCAGTGTATACCGTTTGGACTTCTGTTATGTCATTGCGTGTTGTTACCGTACAAATAGCATTGTTCAGGATTTAAAATTTTTGCAAATCTTTACTCTTCATGACCTGGGGAACCCAATTATGACTTTTCTATTTTTCCTGTCTGTCATTTTATTTGTCTGTTTGTCTGGGAAATTGTGAAGTTATAAACTCCAAATTGATTGGGGCGATGAAATATTACCAGAATAATCTTATATGCTCTTATTTTAATATATGCTGTAAATTTTATCAATCATTATTAAAAAAAAAGAAAAATTAATTTTTTAAAATTTACATCAATTTGCCCATAAGACGGTGGGAGAATAGTGCCATAATCGGATTCTTTATCTAGAATTTAACATTGTATTATCAAAACAAGAAAATGTAAGTGATTCACGGTATCAAATATAAATTTTGCTTTTTTGTCATTATCTACAACTAAAAACTACAAACTAAAATCAATTAAAGAATTTCCATACAATAAAAATAAAAAAACAATTTTTAGGAAAGATGTATTTTTACCAAAAATAAATTTCAAATTTTTAATAATCATTTTATTTTTTTGGAATAAAGTTTAATATTTAAAATTATAACACTTTTATACAGGATAGTTAGAAGTTATACAAAAATATTCGATTATATATTCAAGCTAAAAGGGGTACAGGTGGTAGAGAAAAAAATGACAATTTTGTGGCACGTTAGTTACTTCATAAAGATTTTTTATAATTTTGTGGCACGGACATTGAAAAAGTTTCGCCACCTAGATGGTACAAATGTCTAGGGCAGTGGCTTGGCCAAATAAGTTTGGGAACCCTTGGGAACCCAAACTTATTTGGCCAAGCGCCCCCCTTCCAAAAAAAAACTCAGCGCCCCCTGGAAATTAACTTTTTACCGACCGACGATAGTAAGGGAGGTATTGTTTTCACACCAAATTTCACATGTGGAGATTTTTACATATCTCCACGAATCATGCATTTTCTTAACAGAAAAAAGTATTTTTAGCATGATGTCTGTCCATCCGTCCGTCTGTCCGTCCGTATAGATGTGTACAGTCTGAACGGCTCAACCGATTTTGATGAAATTTGGTATATTTACTTAATGCATCAGTGGGATGAATTGATCAACTTTTGGTGCAAATCCGGAAACGGAAGTGATAGTATTAGCGATCGACGATAGGAAGGGAAGGGTTATTTTCACACCAAATTTCACATGAGGAGATTTTTTTATATATCACCACGAATCATGCACTTTTTATTGGTTTTATCCTCGGGAAAATCATATTTATTAGTTTTTTCTTGATTTAAAATTATATGACGTCATCCAGCCATTCATGACGTCACAGCCTGGTCTTGCATATATATTATAAATAAAATAAAATTAAAAATGTTTATATTTATTATTTATGTATCCATATCTGTTTTTTATTACATTAATAGATATATGAAAATTATTTGAAATTGTTTCTGTAGCTGGAAATTAATTTACTTCAAATCGTCGGTCGGTTCGGACCTGGCCACAGGTCAACTTATTTTTTTTAATTTTAATAACAATTAAACAGAAAGATAAATGTACCTTTTCGCCAAATATTATAAATAAAGATGTAAATTAGAATCATTAAAATTGTATCTATTTATTGAACTCAGAATAGAAAAGTAATATACAAGTCTAAGGCATCAAAATAAATAAAAAAAAATTAAGATTGATGAAAAAATTAATGATGCAACTTATATTGTATAAAATCAAATTCAAAAATAATTGAAAAATATAATAAGGAATGAATAAGAAAATTATATAAAATAATATATTTTAATTTTATTTTTGATAGTTACAAAAAAATATTTTAAAAATATTTAGAAAAATTAAAAAAATTAGATAAAAAGATATATAATAATAATTATTATATAAATATATAATCGTAATATACGATAAATAAAATAAATATTTACAAGGTGGCCATTTTTTGAAAACACCAAATCAGGACATTTTGCCTTTTTTTTAGAACCAAATTGAAAAAAATTTTGAAAAAAATGTGGAAATGTTCCAAAGCCTTGTCCAGAAAACGTTTGACCAAAAAATATGAAATGTCCTAAATATTTCAAAAAACTGGACAGATATCAAAAAGGACAGACCTTACAAATGGAGGACTGTCCTCCCGAAAGGAGGACGGTTGGTCACCATATTAATATATAATTATTAATTTATTATTACTGATTTTACTTACTTTTTTGTTTCAGGTACTTTCCTCCAAACAAATAAAGTAAAGATTACAAGAAATACTACAAATATAATAAATACATTGGGTCCCAATAATTTCTGAAATAAAATAATATAATTATTTATTGTTTTTTTTTGTTTCATAATTTTACAAATTAAAAAATTACCTGTAATGGTAAAAATCCAATTCCAACAAAGAAATTAGCAGTCCAATTCACTGCAACTGCAGCACTTGCAGCTGCTGGTCTGGCACTTTGATTAAAAAGTTCATTGACCAAAAACCAAGGTATCGATCCTGGTCCAATTGCAAACATGATTACAAACAGTAACACTAATGCAATACTTGCATAAGGGATCCAAGAAGCAAGTTTCTAGAAAATTTACAAAAAATTTAATTTTTCTTTTATTTAGATTAATTAGTATATACACCCTCCATTCTAAAAGAAACCGAACTTTTTTAAAAAAAATAGTACCACTAATGCCATCTGTTGTAATATTTTACCCGTAGATGGCTTAGTCCCTCATTGACAATTGGTATAAATTTCATGAGATTTGGATGCATACAGTAAAAGTTATTGCGTTTCAAATGTAAGTGTGTTTTGTACATCGGTCGGAAAATGAGTTTCAAACAAAGAGCTGCAATTGATTTTTGTGTTAAACTTGGTAAAACTTTTACTGAAACGCACTAAATGCTACAAAATGCATATGGTGATGATTGTCTATCCCGTACGCAAGTTTACGAGTCGTTCGGGCGATTCAAATCGGGTAGAGAGACGCTGGATGATGACGAAAGATCAGGGCGTCCCAGAACCGGATTTTTACGATTCAAAAGGAATTATTCACACTTATTATTATTATTATTCACACTCTTCTGGAGAAAAACATCACCTAAATGTTGAAAATTACAATTGTAAATCATTTTATATAATAAAAAGAAGAGAAGTAATTTCTCTTAAAAAATCTTAAAATTAAAAAAAAAAAATTAATTGGATTCAAAAATGAATGAAATATAAATATGGGTAGATAATTTTTCATCAAGTAATTTCAATTTATTTTAGAATAAAAAAAAATTAAATTTCTGAATTTTTAATACGTAAATAATTATGAAAATGTCTTATATATTTTTTTTATTTACGTTTAATTAATGAGAAAATGATTAAAATTTAAATTCAAAACAATTTTATAGAAATTTCATTTTTCATTTGAACTCAAAATATTTTTTTTTTAATTATTAAAAATAAAATATAATAATCACCGCATTAATTGCTGAAAATTGTTGTGAAATCATAACAGTAATAGCAAAGAAAAGAGGAATCCGAAGAACAGGGTTTGTCACAATTTCTCGTAGACCAACCCGAGATTGTAGTTTGCTTGATTCATATTCATGTCTCATTGAGTCCATTTTATCGTGAACTTCAAGAGATCCACGTAACCAAGTCAATACTGAAAAATATAATTACGGTATTAAAATAAACCATTACCCACCGTTATAATTTTTGAAAACATTTTTTTTTATTCATTCTTGCCCTACTACTAATGTTATTTATAAATTAAATCATTTTTCTGTAGGGTTAAATAATTTATAATTTATAGTCTGTCCTCCAAGGCGCCATTGGGTGTGTGGGTAGCGAATCTGCCTCACATTCATATGGTCCCGGGCCTGGCAAGGGAATTTCCCTAGCTGGGGTCTATAGCAATACTTCGCAACCTTCTCTTACCTACGGCACACAAAAATTGTTTCTAGGATTTTGCGGCACATCAAAAGCTGAAATATATATATATTACATATAAAATTATATGGATTTCTAAAAGTTTCATTTGGTCGCGGCGGCACATCTGTATCACCTTTAAGGCACACCGGTTGCGGAGCACTGCTCTAGACCATAGGTTCCCAAACTTTGTGTCGTAGACTCCTTGCCATGTTTTTCGGTTTTGGGCAGACCCCCTAAATTAATTTTGATTTTTTATAAAAAAAATTGTACCCTTTTTTTTAGAGCCTTATTGAAAAATCAAAAATGTTTTAAGAGCCATGTCGGAAAAACAATTTATCTTTTTTTTTAGCGACATATTGAAAATAAATAAATAAATGTTTCAAAAGCTATATCGGAAAACAATTTACCTTTTTTTAGAGCCGGGAAAACACTTAGACTCCCATAGACCCCCATAGACCCCCATTTTCATTTCATGGACCCCCAAATTTGTTATTCGCTGTCCTAGACCCCTTGAAGGTTGAAATAGATCCCAGGAGTCGATATAGACCACTTTGGGAACCTATGCTCTGGACTGAGGAGTAAAACATAGTATTTTGTAGATAGTCCAGTCCACATAGTTATTAAAGACGTTGTTGACATACTATTGTTATCTTTATTTGATTCAAATGAGTTTTTTTTTAATTCTATTTTTACCGACCGACGATAGTAAGGGAGGTATTGTTTTCACACCAAATTTCACATGTGGAGATTTTTAAATATCTCCACGAATCATGCATTTTCTTAACAGAAAAAAGTATTTTTAGCATGATGTCTGTCCGTCCGTCCGTCCGTCCGTCCGTATAGATGTGTACAGCCTGAACGGCTCAACCGATTTTGATGAAATTTGGTATATTTACTTAATGCATCAGTGGGATGAATTGATCAACTTTTGGTGCAAATCCGTGAACCGGAAGTGGTAGTATTAGCGATCGACGATAGGAAGGGAAGTGTTATTTTCACACCAAAGGAGATTTTTTTATATATCACCACAAATCATGCACTTTGTATTGGTTTTATCCTCGGGAAAATCATATTTATTAGTTTTTTCTTGGTTTAAAATTATATGACGTCATCCAGCCATTCATGACGTCACAGCCTGGTCTTGCATATATATTATAAATAAAATAAAATTAAAAATGTTTATATTTATTATTTATGTATCCATATCTGTTTTTTATTACATTAATAGATATATTAAAATTATTTGAAATTATTTCTGTAGTTGGTAATTAATTTACATCAAACCGTCGGTTGGTTCGGACCTGGCCACAGGTCCACTTATTTCCTTTCGATTCCAAAATCAAGTTTTTAAGATAAAATAAATCCTCGAGAATGTTTTATAATCTATGCAATTAATTTATTTTTATTTATTTATTATTGATTTAAATACCAATAATTTTAATACTTTTATATTAATTATTAATTGAAATTAATATTATAAATTTCTTTGAAATATGCCCCTTAGAAATTAAAATATTTTATTCTTAATTTTTATTTATAAAATTTTGTTGCCTTGATTATTATATTAACAGAGATTCACTGATAAAAATTCTAAACAATATGCAGACAAATATTTTTCCAAAAATATAACTATAATTTATATAAATATAAAATATATACCTATATACAGTGGCGTCGGGCCGGAGGCACGTGCCCTCCCCCCCCCCAAAAAAAAAAAATAAAACATTGTGCAAAAAACAAATTTAAAAGTGATTAGTTTTGTAACTGAGAACCTAAAAGTTATTAAATTAAGTATAAGTATAGTCTAAACGTTATGAAAAAATAAATAATTTATTTTGTCAAAATTTTTTCAGAGAGGAACTCCGGACCCAACATAATAGATCACGCTACGCCAATGCCTATATCTTCTATATATATAAATAAGTTGACCTGTGGCCAGGTCCGAACCGACCGACGGTTTGAAGTAAATTAATTTCTAGATACAGAAACAATTTCAAATAATTTTAATATATCTATTAATGTAATAAAAAACAGATATGAATACATAAATAATAAATATAAACATTTTTAATTTTATTTTATTTATAATATATATGTAAGACCAGGCTGTGACGTCATGAATGACTGGATGACGTCATATAATTTTAAATCAAGATAAAACTAATAAATATGATTTTTCCGAGGATAAAACTAATACAAAGTGTATGATTCGTGGTGATATATAAAAAAATCTCCTCGTGTGAAATTTGGTGTGAAAATAACCCTTCCCTTCCTATCGTCGGTCGCTAATACTACCACTTCCGGTTTCCGGATTTGCACCAAAAGTTGATCAATTCATCCCACTGATGCATTAAGTAAATATACCAAATTTCATCAAAATCGGTTGAGCCGTTCAGGCTGTACACATCTATACGGACGGACAGACGGACGGACAGACGGACGGACAGACGGACGGACAGACGGACGGACAGACGGACGGACAGACATCATGCTAAAAATACTTTTTTCTGTTTAGAAAATGCATGATTCGTGGAGATATGTAAAAATCTCCACATGTGAAATTTGGTGTGAAAACAATACCTCCCTTACTATCGTCGGTCGGTAAAAAAGGTTTTTGTCTGCACATTGCTCAGAATTTAAAAATTTTTGCATATCTTCGCGTTTCATGACCTCTAGAATCCAAAAGTGACTTTAGAATTTTTCATGTCTGTCTGTCTGTCTGTCTGTCTGTCTGTCCGGAAATTTACTATTTTATAGACTCTGAATTGGCTGAACCGATTTCTATGAAATTACATCACAATATTCTTATATACCCCTAGAGTAACATAGGCTATAAATTTTATTTATATGTCAACAATAACCGCAGAAATTAATTTTTTAAAGTTTATATAATTCTCCGTGTTGTTCATTCAAGAGCAGCTCGCGGCTCACTGCCGGCCTAGCGGAATCATTTCAAACAATGAATTATCATAGCTATTCCCAATCAAAGAATTATTATAATATTTCCCTTTTTATTTTAAATTCTAATATTCAAATATCAATTCAATTAGATAATTTATTCTAAAAGTTCCCATTTTAATTAATTTAATAAAATATTTAGATCATATTTATATTAACTTAATTTTTATTTATTCTTTCTATATATTTGAATATATTTCTTCTTTTCTATTTGAAAGTGAAAGGTTAAAAAATCTCGCTAAGAACATTCAATATTTCTATACACAAATTATTCAAAGTATTGGCAAAGCGTATCACTCACTATCAGTTTAATTTGAAATTTTTATAAATTAACAAAGTGAAAATTTTTATTTGTTTAAATTTTATTACAATGAATCAAAAAAAATTAAATATATAGATCACATGATTAAGCGAAGCAAGAAACTTGAGGGAAATAACTGTTGGACGGAGGTCGGACATGACAGAAACTGTAAGCGAAATCTTCATATTGCGACTAATAATTTTCAAATCCCCTAGCACCACAGAATTAGATAAGTTTCTTTTAAGGGAGGAAAATAACTATGATCTAAAAAAATTAATAAATGAACTTAATAATAAAAAAACAAATAAATCAATTAATTTAAATTAATACTATTAATGAATGTATATATTGGTAATTTATCTATAGTTTTATACCGTTAATTTTTATAAATTGTCTCAAGTCTCTATTTTTGCATTTTCTCAAGTTTCATTATAATTAAAAATATTCAATAATAATCTAGCAATGAAAATAAAATATCAAAATGTAATGATCAAGAAATATTATACTCTATTTCACTATTATAACATAGAAAATACTTAAGAACCATAGGCGGAGGAAATATTAGGAGATATCATTGCGGGTTCAGGCCAAATCGACCAACATTAATTAAGATATTTTCATTATGACAGATATTAGGAAAAAAATCGCGAATTCAATATTTCTGTTCACTAATTATTTGTAGACTTTAGTAAAACATACGCATGACTCAATATAGATCAGCATAAACTTTTTCAAATTTTGATCTTCAAATTTGGCTTGAAGGTAGTAAAGAAAAAATAAGATACGGAAATCAATTGTAAAATATTAGGTTACCCAGAATACTTAAATATAATAGGAGATTCGGCAATTGCAATTACAGATAGCGAGGAAATATTAATGGAGGTTTGAAATTAATAGTGATAAGAAAAAATATTTAGTAACAAAGAGGAAGAGTATTAACATACAAAATCTTAAGATACAAAATGTAGAATTTGAATATGTTGAAAAATTGAATGTAATCACAAAGGATAATAATATTTGAGAAGAATTTAAATCGGGGTTGCAATCGGGAAACGCCTGTTATCTTGCAATAAAGAGGTTTATCTCATCAAAATTATATCAAAGGGAATATATAAAAAAATTATTTTGCCTGTAGGATAGGATTATTCCCTGCATTTATTGGCCAAAGAAAGATGAGGTCACCGGGGAATGGGGGAGACTGCATAACAAGAAATTGCATGGCCTCTCTGCATCTTCAGAAATAGTTAGGATTATAAAAGGGAAAAAGCTGCGATAGGCAGGGCACGTGGCTAGAATGGGAGAGGAAAAAGATATTGGTGGGGAGACCGATTGGAAAACGTCCGCTTAGAAAACCAATGACGCGTAGGAAGGGACGTAAGAGAGATGGGACAAGGGCTCAGGATAGGGACACTTGGAGAAATGTGGTTGTTGCGGCCAAGAACTTTCGAGTATCTTCGAGCCACATACATATATATACCATATATAATAATAAAATATATAATTAATTTACTGATTAAATAAAAATATATTTTAAATAAGAACACAAAAAGAAATGAATGTTTTATGAAATATATTGATTGAAACAAAATGGATGAAAACCTTTTACTACTTTCAACCAAATACTATGTACCACTCGGGGGTACAGGGGGCGGAGCCCCCGTCTAGGTGTGAAGAGCGCTGAAGGCGCTCTGAGCAGCTAGTATATATATACCAAGAAGAAAAAAGTTTTAAATAAATTAAAAAATACAATAAGAAATAAAAATTAAAAATTTTATTTTATAATTAAAATTCATAATATTATTTTTATTATTATTTAAAAAATGTCAAAGAATATTTCTTAAATGTTTTTTTAAATGATTAATAATTTTCTTTGCTTTTTGAATAATCTGTTTTTATCTCATTATTAATATTTATTTAATGTTATTAATTTGGAAGAGTTTATTTGTATGAATATATTTTTAATTATTAAATAAAATATTTAAATAAGATTGAATTTTTCTGTTTTTTTTTTCTTTTAGTTTTTCATTATATTTTGCTATTCAAATGGCAAAAACTATTCATGGTGTGATTGTGGTCCTTTTGAATTTCGATGTATTTCAGAGTCGGTTTATGTAACATGCAACGAATCCGAATATGGTGAGTTATAACTTATTTAAGTAATTTTTTTTTTGTTTTTATTTAAAATTGTATTTTAAAAATAAAGAAAGCATTGATATGTTATTAAAATTATTTTTTATCTTTTATTAAAGATGATGAATAATTAATTAATCAATTAATATTTTTCATTTATATTGTTTCTATTAATTATTTATTTAACATTTTAAATATTTTCTTTTCTTTAATCTGCTTCCTAAAGAATGTTTATATTTTATTGGAAAGTATCAAATCAGTTATACATAAATATTGATAAAATAAATTTATTTTTGAATTTTACTTTTTAGAAGAGGGAGAATGTCCAAAGGGTTCGCGATGTGATCCTTTAAATGCATTTCATTGTACTCCTTGTGATATTGTAGAATCGCATCAAAATAAAAAATACCCTCTTCCATCTTGTTTCAAAAGAGGAATATTTTTGGTAAAATTTTTTTTTAATATTTAAATATAAAATGCACATTAAATGTACACGACAAAGGAGAGGGACTTCTACCCTATTTTTTGCTTGAGTAAGCTCTTTTCCCCTTCTCCCACCCTCTACACCCACAGAGCCGTCCTAAGATTTTCGGCGCCCGTGGGCTTCTAAAATTTTGCGCCCCTTTTCATAAGAAATTTTCTAATAAATTCACATAAAATAAAGAGACTCTTCAATAAAATTTGAAACAGTGTCATTTGAGTTGAAAATGTTATATGTCAACATTTTCAAACTGCACAATTATCGCTGCTGTTAGGATTCTTATTAAAATTATTTATTCAATGCTTATACGGATATAATGAATAAGAAAAATAGATATGTATTTTGAATGTGCATGATTAAAATCTTTGAAGTGATGTCACTCCGGGTTGGAGGTTACTATAAAACTACTATTTAACAATGAGAAAAAATATATAAACCAATAAAAAATGCCGCCCCCAGAAGGATTGCGCCCTAGGGCTATAGCCCAATTAGCCCTGTGGTTAGGGCGGCCCTGTACACCCATCTTAGAATAAATGAATTTATTTACCAATTACCAAAACATTAAAATTATAAATATTTAAACAAATATTTTTTTAATAATAAGTTAGTTTAATTTTAAATTCTCTCATTCACAAAATAAATTTAAAAAATTTAATGTGTCTGTGACAGTGATTCTCAACCATTTTTTTTTACCGCGGCACACTTTTAATGGTTTAAAAATTTGGTGGCACACAAAGAAAAAGATAAGTGTAAAAGTGTTTACCATATTGAAAAAAAGTGGTCCCAAAAACGCTTTACCTTTTTTTTACAACCAAATTGAAAAAATTTATATAAAAAAGTCGGAAATGTTTAAGTGCCTCTTTACATTTGTAATAATTTGGCGGCACATTTTGATAATCTCGCGGCACAGTGGTTGAGAATCACTGGTCTATGAGTTTATCAATAGTGTAGCTCTATAACTGAAATTATATATTTAAAAAATGGGATGTTACAGTAACTTATTTAGTTTATATTTATGATATATACAAGATTTGTTTTTTTTAGGATCCTAATGATTTAAATGGTTACTTTCAATGTAATAAAGGAATTTCAGAACCTCTTGAATGGGTTGTATGTCCTAAAGACACATTGTTTTCCTGTAATTCGAAAAGATGTGAATCACCGGAAAAGAAAAAAAGACAAACAATCAGAAAATGGAAAAATAAAATACTTTTTGAACCATTCGATTCAAAGTGTGATAATTTAAATAATAAATCTCAAGACACCGAGGATGAGCATTTGAATTTGAAATGTATGGGGATTGGAAATTTTTCTAATGAAAATAGTGAAAGAACATACATAGAATGTACTTTAGATGAAAATGATAATTTCAAAGCCTCCTATGGCAAATGTCCAATGAATCAGTTTTTCTCATTAGACAAACGAAAATGTATTGTACCATCTTGTTTTCAAAGAGAGCCATTTTATTGTCGTGCTGTTGGAAAATTTAAGACCTATGGCTTATCACCTGAAAAATATTATGAATGTATAGAAAAAGGAGAAAAATTATTTAGTAAAATTCAATCATGTGAATTTGATGAAAGATTTGATTGTTTGTCTAAAAAGTGTATAAAAGATGAAATTGCTTCTTTTAAAAATTGTAAACATCGAATATCTCGTTCTTTGTTAAGAAATTTGAATATGAATGATATTAAAGATTATTGGCCGATTTTATTTGATCAACGATCAGAAAAAAATTTTTTGAAACAAATAGATGATATAAATCTTAATACAGGAGATTCTTTTGACAAAGATTGGTTGGAAGCCAAAGAGGAATTTGAGAAAAAGTCAAAATATATATGGGATTCTATAGATAAATCATCTTTACAAGAGAAATTAGTAAATAATGAATTAACTTTTAAAAAATATTTAAATGATCAAATAAATAGCAATGATAACGCAGATAATGATGAAACTAAAGAAGATGTCGATCCTTCATCGAAATTTAATTTTATTCAACAAATTCAACCAAATGATCCTTTAATAACCCCATCGTCATTTATTTATAAGGATGAAGACAATTCTAATGATATAGATTTTCCAGAAGAAAATACTGATGATGCCTTAAAACATATAATTCAGTTTGACGATGATAATACAGATACCGAGGGGTTTATTTTCGATAATAAAAATTCAAATACTCAAAATGATGATAATTTAAATGATAATGAAATGAATGATTTTTTTCAGAAAACGATTAATGCAAATAAAAACAACTTAAATCACAAACAAAACAATCTTTTAAGTCAAAATATTGAAAGAAAAAAATATAGTTTAAAGAAAAGAAAAAATTATATATTTAATAAAAATTGGAAGAATTCACGAAATAATTATGTGGAAGAAGAAAAAGATAATAATCAAAATATTTTCAAATTAAAAGAGGAAGAATTAGAACCATTGTTTAATGGGTATAAACAGGTTTTAAGTCTTATGAATCCCTTGATTCTAGAAGAAAATTTTGAAAAATCTTCTAATCTGCAAAATGATGATAATTTAATAAAAAATAATAATCAATTTTCATTTCTCGAAGTAAATCAGGAAACGTCAGATGATAACTTTGAAGTGGAAAATAATAATAATAACAATGATTATGTGGCAGTGGTAGATGCTGAATCTTGTAGAGGGCCAAGATGTAATAAAGATAAGAAAGATGAAACTGTCTTTCAATGTTCTCAGGCAGGAAATTTCAGTGATTGTGCATGTGAACAAGCCTATTATGTATGCAATCCTTCTGTTGACCAAAAATCTCATTTCATAGCATTGCATACCTATTGCCCAGATGATCAATTTTTTTGTGATAAAATTCATAAATGTGTACGGCCCCCTTGTAAAATTTCTGGAGAATTTAAATGTCATGCTGTTGGAAAATTTATTAATAATGAAGATCCAAATAAATATTACAATTGCAGTAAAGATAAAGATAATAAATTTGAAATGACCAAAGTTAATTGTCCATCAAACACTATTTTTGATTGTAAAATTAGAGATTGTAAAGCAAATAATTCCGATTCTGTTACAAAGAAAGAGGGTAAACCAGAAAATACAACCAGTATTCCAAAAATTAATCAGAAATTGGATAATAGCACAGTAACTCCAAAAAATAATGAAACTAAAATTGAAAACTCCACAATTAGTTGTGAAAATAGAGAAGATATTAACAAAGATAATAATAATAATACAAATAATCAACAAAAATTAGATAAAATATCAGAAAAATGTAAAGAAAATGAAAAAGAAATTGATACAAAAAATAAAACATTAAGTTCAAATAAAAATGAAACAGAAATTAAAAACTCAGGGAATAAAAGTACAAATAATACTGATATTACTACACCAAAAAGCATAGGGAATCAGACAAAGGAAAATCAAGATATAAATAAGAAATCTTCAAGTAAACAACCCTCTTCCAAAAAAGAAAAAGAAGATAAATCAAAAAATAGTGAATCATGTAAAGAATCTAATGATTTTGATCTAATGGAAGAAAAATGTCAAAATGTTTCTACCACACACACACCATCCACTGATAAAATATCTAATAGTACTACCACAAACAAAAATCAAACAGTAACAGAAAAAAGTCACCCAGAAAAAAAAGTGAAAACTCACAATCATAATCGTCGAATGAGTTCAACCAATAAGCAAATTTTAAAACCAAAGAAAAACTTTTATTGGAATCATAAAAAAAGAGAAAATAATAAAACCAATTTAATTGAACCAATACCACAAAACTACAGTAATCTATTGAATTTTAATGAATCACATGAGATGCAACCAAATGAATGTTTTAGTGAATGTAATAATCTAATGAATTTCAATGAATCTCAAGAAATGCAACCAAATGAATGTTTTAGTGAAAGTGAAGAATTAAATGAATTATTTGATCAAGGTAAATTATAAAAAAATATTTATATTATATATAGAGAGAGAGAGGGGGGATGTCCATATGAAGTTTTAGAGTATATAGATCTTTAAAAAACTTATAAAAATACATAATAGTTGATTAAAATATCCATCCTTTTTATAACGTTTTTATTTTATCTAATTTCAAAGAAATAACAACTTCAATTATTTATTTAATGATTTTTTAAAATAAAAATATAAAATTAAAATTATATTATCTTTATTAAATATGTTTCAACTAAGATTATCATAGAGAAACAAATTGTTTTATTTACAAACATATTAATTATTATTTTTAACATTTCACAATTAAAATTTAATTTTTTTCTGTTCTCTATACTAGACATTCCTCTTTCAGCTATGATTTATTCATACATCATCTACTAATTCAAGTTGCAAATTTATTTATTTTATTTTTTGTTCACTCGTTCATTAATTGCCCCCTCTTCAATAACCAAACTGCTAAATCGATTTTTTATTTCTAACTGAAATTTCAAACAAAATTTAATTTATTTTTCTGGAGAAAAAGAATAATCATCTGTTCTTCCAATTCCTAAATGAAGCATAAAGATTGTAAAAGAAAAAAATACAGCATATAAAATACATATATAAAATAGTTTTATATATTTATATTTTATTTTTATAATTCTTCTAAGTATCTTTGTGGCTCTACGAACTCGAAAGTTCTTGGCCGCAGCAGCCACATTCCTTCAAGTATCCCTATCCTGTTCTACTCCTATTTTCTCCCATCTCTCTTATGTTACTTCCACCTCGTCCTTGGTCTTCCAACCGAACGTTTCCCAATATATAACGGAATTTTGTAAATAAAACCACATATTGATATTTGTTATTGTAAATTTATTCAAAAAATACAAAAATATACACATGTACATATACATATACATATACATATACATATACATATACATATACATATACATGTGTATATTTTTGTATTTTTTGAATAAATTTACAATAACAAATATCAATATGTGGTTTTATTTACAAAATTCCGTTATAAATAAAAACAACCACCAAAGCTTTAATAATTTAGTGTCCCAATATAATTTTCGCCATTCTTTCCTCTCCCATTCAAGCCACTTGTCCTGCCTTGTCTCCACCTTACTACTCCATATACTCCTCCAAGTGACCTCATCTTTCTTGGCTGCGAAGAATCTTATTTTCAAATACTCTAAATCTACTCTCATATCGCAGGATCATAGACCATATTTATATAATAATAATAATTCTGAATATACAAATTTTATTAAAATATTTATAAAAGTATGTTGAATTTAAGAAATAATTTTTAAATCTCAGTTAAATTACATCTATTTAATATAAAAAATTTATCTGATCGTGAAATTTGCTCACTGCGTTCAATTTTAAATCTAGATTAAGTGAAACACAAGCATTTTAAAATCTTTTTATTATTTTTATTAATTATTATTATATATTATTTTTAATAGGCGAACCAATCGATTTTGAATGTCATAAGATAGGCATTTATCCTGATCCAGTCTCTCATCGAGGATTTATACGTTGTTGTCCAAGTAACGATGATGATGAAAGTTTCGTAGCCTTCCGACTTCGATGTTCACCCAATCAATTTTTTAATAAACGCATCCATAAATGTGCTACCCCACCTTGTGTTTTGCCTGAGAATGGAATTTGTCTGGCAGAAGGGAATTTTAAAGATTGCACAGATAAGGACAAGTAAGCGATGTTAAATTTTTAAAAATTGAATTTCTTCATAGAGAAAAATAATCTTGATTTCCCTTTTAAAATTAGTCAATAAATCTTTTTCAAGACTAGCTTATTTTGATACTTTAGAATTAGACAACCAAATTGCCAAAGATCTTTTATTTTATAACCAGTGGTGTATTGGGAGGGGAACTCGGGGGAACGACGTTCCCTTACCTTTTTTCAGAATCGGAACGCGTTCCAGTTCTTTTTCATGTCCTGACAACTCCCACTTAATTCTACTGTTAGAATTTCTTTTTTTTGTCATCGATAATATTTTATATAATAAGAATAAGAAAAAATAAAAATCTGGAGTGTCTCCACTCGACTATCTCGCAAATTTGAATTGGATTAAATAACATATATTAATTTAAATTAAATTAAATTAATTAAATTATAAATAATATTTATTAAACCAGCGCATGTTTGGCTCTTTGTTGATGGCACCACGTCACGTGTTGGCGCGTGAGATTTGCATTGTTGAAAAATTAATTCTGGTACTTTCAGCGATTCAATCATGCTGAAGAAAAAAAATCAAAACGTTGTTGGTAATAATCCTCTTCCAGTTGAGCTACATTTCTCAAAAGTGGATAGAAAACTACGAATTTGGAATAATGCCTGTATACCCAATTTCATTATTCTAGCTCAAACCGTTTTTGCGTAATCTTGGTTACATACATACATACACACACACAGACATTTTTCTCAACCTTGAAAATGATTGAGGAACCTTCAAAACGTATAAAAACATCAAAATCTCAACATCGAAAATTTTCGTGATCGCAATCTGGCGAGATAGTAAAAATAGTTTGCTGAAAATAGGACATTTTTTTGCTCCCACTATTCGTTCCCTTACTTCTTATTTTACCAATACATCACTGTTTATAACTAAACTTATGAGCTATATATTATGAACAATTGAAAACTATTTAATTTATTGCCAAATAAATCAATTTTTAATTATTATAAAATTCCAAAATATTTATTATATTTTTATAGTTTCATTTATTTCAAATTTTACAATTTAATAGGTATTTTAGGTGTGTATTAGAAAATGATGATGATGATTCTTTCATAATATTCAATGAATGTTGTCCATCGGGAATGCATTTTGATTGCTCGACTCGTAGTTGCACATCAAACTCAAATAATAATACCCCAAGTATTGATAAAGCTAAGAATACCAAATTGATTAATTATGAGAACAAACGCAATCGAGTGATAAAACAAACTAAAAATGCAGATACATTAAATTCCAAAGAAACAAACAATAAGAAGTTGGAACTATCAAAAGAAATGAATAATAATAAAAATAAAGAAGAAATTTTGGAGAATATTCATTCTCAATTAAAAAATATCCTGGCCGATTCACATTTATTTGCATCGACTGAAAATCCAATTCTTCCAACAATGAGTCATTCTGATGATCGTTGGTACAAATATCCTGTCGGTCCAACATGGAATCGGCGAAAAAGAAAATGCCAAAATACCGGAGATAGATTTCCTGATTATGCCAACTGTACCGTATACTATGTTTGCCATGGGTAAGTTTTAATAACTAAATAAAACAAAAAAGACCTTTAGATTGGATTTGAATTTACCTTAATTAAAGTATTATATTTTTTATTTAATAAGGGATATTTTTCATGGATTTTTTAAATCATATATAAATTTTTGGTTAATTTAATCATCGTTTGAAAATTTATCATATACTATATTGGAGTATATAATCAATGAATAGAAACTTATATAAAACTTAAATTTAGTTTTTGAATTGAAAATATTTATTTCATAAATGACAATTGTTTATTTACACTATTTTGATAAGCAATACTGAGTAATTGTTCCTTGAAATATCACAAATAGAGATTTTCAGGCCCTCTAATACGTATGAATAAATGAAAAATCACTTGTAAATTTTATAATATTTATATATCGTATGTTGAAAAGAAAAGGTGAATTTTGAATTTTCGCAGGCTGTATAAATTCGATTATCGAAATTTATTATTATGTTGGTACACATATGTTTCTCATTTGTTAACATTATCAGCCATTTTGTATTAGTAGTTTGTTTTTGACACGTTTTCTGTATTCATCGATTTTTTTAAAAAATCTATATTCAATTTTGTGTTAAAAATGAAATAAAGAGTTCCAATGCCAACAGGTCGTACTGTTAATAAGGGATACTACAAAGAAGTTATGCAACGATCTGAATTGTGGAAAAACAAATCACATGGATCCTGCATCACGATAATGTACCAGCACACACATCATTTCTTGTTCGTGATTTTTTAACCAAAATCAACACCGTAATCATGCCTCAATCACCGTATTCATCAGATTTGGCTCTCTGAGACTTTTTCCGATTTTCAAAACTGAAGAGACCAATGATAGGAAAACGTTTTGCGAAAATTGATGAGATAAAGTCGGAATCGAAGTACGAGCTGATGGCCATACCGAAAATGCATTTCAGAAGTGCTTCGACGATTGGAAGAAGCGCTGGCATAAGTGCATTATATCTGAGGGGAATTATTTTGAATGGAACAAAATGAATATTGATGAATAAATAAATACATTTTGAAATAATTCAAAATTCACCTTTTCTTTGAAACAAACCTCGTATATATATATGTAATGATTGCTGACCAAGTAGTGTTCCAATCAAGGTCAAATCAGAATTTATTTGAATTTCTCTTAAATAAAATAAAATAAATCAGCTTGTGAAATGAAATGTTAAGTTTTCTATGTTGAATAATTAATAATTACTTTATTTATCTTATCTTATTTAATCAATCAATTAATAATGTTATTATTATTAGTTCTATTTGTCTTATGACCCAAATTGTTAAAGTGTCCCCACTAATTATCACATGGATCTTTGAAATCTCGAGAAACAAGGTTAAAAATATTCTCTAAATAATTATTCAGCACAAGTTCCAACCATAATTAATCTCAAGGATAAACTTTGCAGCCGTTCTTAAGTTAAAATCATTTATTTTTATACGAATGAGAGGAAAGTTAGTTATTGTTTTAAAGAGGTCCACCTGTACTTAGGGATCTGGATTTGGTACAGCAAAACCTCGCCTGGTTTTACTTCAGTGTTTTATATATCATAAAATTGTTGAAGAAATAGTAGACACAATGTATATGAACATAATACAAGAATAATTACAATAAAACAAAAGAAATTATATAAATAATAATCCTTTATTAAATGTTTCGTTTTTAAAAATTTTTTTTCTTATATCTATAATTGAAATTTAAAAATATGAATAATTTTATTATATATTTACTTTTGCTTAAATATAAGGTGTATAAATAAATGTTTATTTCAAGGAACATAATTTATTTAAATCTAATAAATGTAAGTAAAAGTACTATTGAAAATAGTTTCCATTGAAGTAAAATATTTAAACTATTTTTAAAGAGTTTTAACAAATAATAAAAACCTTCGGGTATTTTTTTTTTTAATTATTTTATGAAGAATTTGCTAATTTCTTCTCTCAATCCACTTTAATCAAACTTTAAAAAAAAATATTTTCATTATATAACCCATTGAGAGCCTCTATTGACTTATTTAATAAAATGAATTAGATATGTGAAAATAAAAGGGAGAAAAGAATCAAAATAGTAACATGTCAAAATATGTCTACATTTAAAAATAAATGACTCAGATAAGTAAAAAGAAAATTTACTCATTAATACTTTCAATCATGATTAAAGTGGATTAAAAGTTAAATTAGAACTATGTAGCATTTTTTAATAAATAATTCTACAGATGATGAAAAAATACAAATACTCTTATTTTTATCAAAAAATTAATGATTAGAATCTTATTCAATTTAAAATTTAATAGAATTCCTTGATTGAATAAAATTTTAATTTAAAAATATACTTTGAAGAAATCATGTAAAGCTTTTATTAATTATGCACTCGCATCACTTAAAAAGTTGCTCAGAAAGAAATTCAGATTTCTTGTGTCAGTATATATATTTGTTCATGGGAAATTTAGTTTATTTCTGTTATGAACAAAAATAACTATTTTTGATATTCTTCCAACAACCATAATTGTTGGTGCTTATATTGAAAATTAATTTTAACTGAATTTACTTTAGTTCACCCTTGGATAAATAATTAATAATTAATTTTAGAGAAAAGATTTTAAATTGCGGTCTAAAAAAATCAAAATTAAAAGAAGGACCATACATAATACTTTTAATCGATCCTAAATAAAGTGGATCCACATCAATGCACGAAAAACAAACATTATAATATTATGACAAACGAATGATTTAAAGTTAAATATTTTCTCTATAATATTTAGATTTTCTATAATAATCTGTAAGCAGATTAATAAACCTATTTACTGAAAGATATTCAATATACACATTTTGGGATTTTATATATAATTATATTAAATAGAGTTCTAAAATGGAATGATTAGTAACAATCATTCTCTTGAAATATAAAAGATATAATAAAATTTATTGTAGAGTCACAACAAGGCGCTGTCTTAGAATTTTACTTCGAGTGTTCTTCAGTTGAATTTAGAATCTATATATCTATAAACTAAAAATCTCCCATTCATTTAGTAATTCAATAATCGAACATAGTAAATTTAAAGAATATATTTAATTTAAACAAAATGTATATTTTTCTCTAACTCTCATCAAATAGTCAAGTTCTCACTGATATTCATCAAAGACAGCCCTTGTCAGTGCAAATCAATCAGTAGATATTATAAAGAAATAATCAAATCATTTTATAAAATATGTCTGTTGACCAAGTGGTGTTCCGATCGTGGTCAAATCATAGTTTATTTATTCTATACATTACTTATTTATTGAATACATAAAAAATATTTTAAAATTCTAAAATTGCATATGATCTCATTATTTTTTTTTTTTTTTTATTTGAAAATAATTTTACAAAATTTCAATTTGATTTTTCAGAAAAAGAGATGTAATGGGAGGTCAATTTGTATTTGAATTGCATTGCCCACCAGGAATGAAATTTGACAGTGTATATCGAATGTGTATCGATTCAAGAGTAGCAAGATGTGCTTGCATTGTGGATTATTTCGATGTGGGTGAAATGACACGGGATATTGAATCACGACTTGTGGAAGATGCAGAAAAAAAAAATAATTTTCCTCTCGAAGATATTAAATCTTTAGATCGTAAAATAAGACATTTACAAAAAATATTATCCAAGAGTAATAAGCATAAAGGAGTCAGTTAGTAATAAATAGGTTGGTAAATTCAATAACCAAAAAAATTAAGTTTTAAAATTATTAGAAAATCCCAATTTTTTTTTTAATGATTATTTGATTAGTCTTACAACTAAAAATCTACATTTTAATATAAAAAAAAAGAATCAAAATAGGATTTAAACAAGAAAATAATATGTTATAATAATATTATTATTAAGCCATTGGCTTAAATCTTTATAAAAAAATAAATATGAATTTAAAGGAAAAAATTTTAAAGAAAAAAAGGAAATCCAATAATCTATAATACCAATAATTAAATATAATAGAAAATATATAATCTAAATATTATTATTTACATTTGGCATTAAAAAAATTAATTAGTTAACATTATCGAATATAAATCCATTTTCATTTAAAAACGCATTATCTATATATTTTGTTTGAAAATTAGATATATGCAAAATAAAAAGCACACATTAACTCAAGTATTTTAATTTTCAAACATTTTATACATTTTAATCAATTTCCCAAAGATTATATAAAAACTTAAAATTAAATAAGAAAATAAAATAGACCATAACTAAAAAAAAAAAAAAATTTAAATATTTAATATATTAAATGCTACTTTAAATATATATATAAAAAATAAGTAAATGCCAAATGTAAATAAAAGAATCTTTATTGAGGGGTGGAAAAATTATTTAATTATAGGATAATTATTTCCATCTTTTCAACTCAACCATTGTGGTTCAAAATATTTTTTTAGCGATTTAATTATATTAATTTTATATAATAATATATATATATTTATCTTTATTTAAAATTAATTTTTTACTATGCGATTAAAGATAAAGATATTATATTAATATATATTTTTTAGAATATAAATAATTTGTATTCGAAATTTTGCTATATTCGTCAGGTGAAATGTCAAAAGGTCTCCTTTTATGTGGTGACCTAAAGCGGCATTTAATATATTATTTATATTTTTATATATAGATATTTGTTTTATTTAATTATATTTTATATAAAAAGGCAAAAGACTCTATTTAATATTAATTAGAGTATAGTAATTATAATGACAACAATGGACTTAATTGTTGTTAGTTGTATCCATTTCAACAATGAGCGAAGATACTAATAGCTAAAACAATATAAAGTGCTATAAGGCTTTGTAACACTTTTTGAGTAATAATCCATTTTGAAATACTTATGTGTAAACATAGAAAATAGAAAAATTTACTTTACTATTTACAAATTGGAATATATAGAAGAAATTTTTATAATTTTCATTTTCCATATAAAATAAAGTGATCCTTAAAAAATTAATTTATAAAATATTCAAACTATATGAAATAATGATAAAATTACCATAAATTAACAAAAAAAAAAATCTCAGATTATTTTTTTGTTTAGATATTCTATCATGATCGAAATGTACAAAATCATTTCTCATCAATAAAGATTAATAGTTACTACAATAATATATGATTTATATGAAGAATATAATAAATGATATACACTTTAATATCTTTATCTTTGTGGATTATTTAAGTCAAATGTAATCATGATAATCCTGATACTTTTATTTAAAAAACAGTGATTTATTTAATCTCTTAGTAAAAAGTGATTATTTAATCAGATTTAAATAAATTTGATTAAAAGTACATTAAAATAATTTTTAAGGATTTCTTTGAAGTTGCTTTAATTATATATATATATATATAATAGATATAAAAATAGATAATAAATAAACAAATTGATTTTGTTTTAAAAATAATATTTATTTAATGCTGAGAATCACGAACAATTCGAGACGAAGTTTTTGACTCGTATTAATTGTAAAAATGAAAATAAGCCTTTTATATTTAAAGAGTATAAAGAGAGCCCATATTAAAACTTGTATTGTCATCAAGATGGTTTTTTTAAATAACATTTAAAAAGTTAATTATCATTTCATGAAATGTATTTATTTATTTGTTTATGCATCTTTTATTATAATTATTTCATATTTATTGTAACTATATAATTAATTTTATTTCATTATTTATAGAATTATTACTCAAAAGTGTCTTTAAATAGGCATTTCTGTATAAACGAAAAAAAAAATTAATAAATAAAAATGGATTAAAATAACATGACAAAGTTTGAAAACACACCATAACATTACCAGGTTTAAAACAGTTTAAGTTTTTGTTTAACCATTATACCACCCAAAAAAAAGAATATAGTTTTCTTCAAAGTAGTTTGTAACATATGCACTTTTTAACTTTTCATTATAAGTTTTATTGGAGTTTTTTAGACGATATAGACAAGGCCTGTATAGTTTATCTGTATTAATTTATTTTCTTATCAATATGCAATTAGTTTGTTTTTTCTTTCAATTTATTTTTTTTTATTATTATTTAAATACGAATATACGAATTTGTCCTATCACATCGCTTTGGCTCTAATCAAGAACCACGAACGCGACTCGCATAAAATAACCCCCACACACAGACAGATACACTCATTTAAACAGACATGCATACGTTTCAAATGCATATCAAATGCATATTTATAACAATAACAAAAAGAAAAAATCTAAAAAATCTCATACATTCATCTAGCATACAACAACTTGCATACAATTCGCAATCATTAACATTCGTTAATTTTCCTTAAATCCTGGCGGAAAATGACTGACGTTCACAGATTTCCATTATTATTCTTGAAATTTCAGGCACAGCACACTGCGAGGGGACAGTCGTATTTAGAAGGCTGTTGTTGCTGCAATTACGGCAACAACAAACAAAGGACAACGGCAGCATCGGCGGCTTATGGCAACGAGTCAAGGCGAAGACAGTAATGTTTTGTCATAAAACGCAAATGGGTGCTTTGTGGTTGCCGTGAAAAGCAAAGGTTCCCTACTGTGACAGTCATATAGTTTTTTGGTGAGTTTTAAATGGATGGGTAGATGTTTGTTGTGAGTGTTGGTGCGTGTGTGGGGGAATAAGAATAATTAAAATAGGAAGATGGGTTTAAGATAATTAAATAAAGGGCACGCGTTTGGGGTTATTTGGCGATTTATTCAATTACTTTAAGAACAACACCCATTGCAATTGTTTTGCCTGAAAAGAAAAAAAAAATTAATTATATAATTATTTTTTTAAAATAAAGTATTATTTGTTGTATTTTTAAGTGGAATATATATAAAAACTATGAATATGAATAACATTTTATGAAAAGAAGATAATAATATAAAATAGTTAATTGGATTTGAAATTATGTAAATTAGAATATATACCTTCATCCCTTAATGTAAAACGACCCATTTGGGGAAAAAGTTTAAATTGTTCCATGCAGAGAACTCCTCCACATTCAATACGCATGATAGCAGCTTGATCTTGTTTAACAAATCGTGGTCGGGATTTAGATTTTTCACCTAATAGACACAAATTAAAATTTATAAAATAAAAAAAATAAAGTAAAAATTATAAAAATCCATTTTGTATAAAAATAATATCTTGCCAAAAAATGGGAAAATTAATCTATTATCAGATAATAAGAATAAAAATATTTATTTTTATTAAATGAAAGTTTAATGAATATAAAAATTTAACAAATTACCTGATTTTTTATCAACAAGGCAAATAAGTGCTTTTACAGTAACTTCCTCTGCAGCACAATGAATATGCATTACTGCCGAATATCCAGCACAAATTATAGATTTATGTTCCAAAATAACAACCTGATTTAATAATATATAATAATATTAATAAAAATAATAATTAAAAGTAAAAAAAATCAGAATTAAATTCACCTGTGCATCAAAAACTCGACCAGTTTTTATTGGATTTGTTTGATCGCATAGAACAAATCCTGGACTAACATCATCTTCTTCAATTCCTTTTAATTTTATTTTTACATTTTCTCCAGGTCCAACTGCTGTGACTTCTTCATCATCTGACCACATTTGATCCACAAGAACGACAGTCTATAAAAAAAAAATCAATGTATTTATTTATATTATATATATATTTAAAAAAAATATGATAAATTAAATTCTAGTGATTCTCTAAAAAAATTTAAATAAATCCTAGTCTAATAAAACAAATCAAGATTTATTCTATATTCAGCATTATATTCTTAGATAAAATAATTGATCTTATCATAATTGATTAAAAATTTTTATGTTTTGATTAAACTTATAATCTTTTTAAAGCAATTATTTGTATTCAGGTTTATCTTATAATAACATTTAATTAAAAAACTGTTTATATTTAATTAGTGTAATGGGAGAAAGTAAATTTGATATAAATGAACAATTTATTATGAATTATATTTGAAAAAAAAAAAAATTAAATACAAAAATAAATAGAAAATCTATTTTATTATATAAGATTACTAATTAAAGTATGAGGAACATGGAGAAATTGAATTCCATTCAGTTTTTAAGGTTTTTCTTCTATTTATTTTAAAAAAAAATAGTAAATTTTTCTTTTAGAAAATTCTGTAAGAAGTGAGGGATCTAGGATTTGACCCTCTGAAGTTTTAGAATTGCATTATTTAAATTGAGAAATTAAAGATATTTTTTTACAATTGGAATAAGATACCAATTAAAAATATTTATTAATTTATTTAATTCTGGAGAAAATTAAATTAAACTAAAACTGTCCTTTTTCCTCTCAATGAAAGTCCCAGGACTACATTTAGTCGGAATCAAAGATTTATTTATCTCTGAATAGTTACTTTGCCATATAATTTTTCAAAAAGGTGAATCAAATTTAACTTAGATTTTGGTATTTTTTAAGTAAAAGTTCTGGAAATTTTATCTAGTTATATCTAATTTTTATAACCTTAAAATCAACTTAAATTAAATATATACCAGTTATTCTAATCTAATGATTGTAAATATAAATATATAAAACATCTATATAAAAATCACTAATTTTTAAATAAATTTTACCTTATTTAAATATAATTGAATAATTTATTTCAAAAGAGAAAGTTAATTGGAAGATTGTAAATGGTTTCGTTGAAATTAATACATTAAGATGTGTAAGATAAATGACAGCATAACATTTAATTTATGTAGGTATCCTTGCAAAATTTTTGTTTTTAATTTTTTATTAAAATATATAATTTTTTACAAAAATAATAATTTATTTTTTTAAAATTATTTGTAGATGATCTCTATAACTACCTCTCCATAAGATCCAATGAAAAAAATCAATAGGAATTATTTTCATAAAAATGCATAATATTTATAAAATTAGGAAATAGACAAGAATGAAAGACAGTAATCATATCTCAATACCAAATACTAGCCTTATAAATATTTACATAAAATCAAATTTTATTTTAGAATAAGAATACTTACTCTGTTGGGCATAAGTAATAAACTCTGGCCTTTTCGTGCTTCTCCTGCCTCTACTTTGCCCATTACTACCATACCCATATCTTTGTATTTGTCAACTATAGGCATTACGAAAGGTCCTCCTTGTTTACGATTCAAAGAAGGCAATTTATCAATAAAAGGTATGAATCCTTCGCCCCTAAAAAAAAATAAAATAATGAATAATTATAATAATCATCATTGATGCCATTAATATATAGAATATATTTAATCTGTCACTTACCTGTACCAAGGGCAAACATTAGGATCCAAAGGCTCTTTTAAACCGAGACCAGTAAGTCCCGAACAAGGCATGAAGGTGAGGTCTTTTTGTGGATTGAAACCCAATTTTCTAAGATAAGGTAAAATCTTATCTCGACATTCGTTGTAGCTGTAATCAACATATTTTCATATATTATACATTCTTAAAGCGTTATTAATATAAAATTTCTATTACCGTTCTTCCGACCACTCGACAGTTGGGTCATCCATTTTATTTACTAGAACTACCAGATGTTTAACACCAGCGGTTTTAGCCAACATAGCATGCTCTCTTGTTTGACCTCCTCGGTCAAATCCCGTTTCAAATTCACCTTTTCGTGCTGATATTACAAGAACAGCAAGATCTGCTTGAGCTGCACCTCCGATCATGTTTGGTACAAACGATTTATGGCCAGGAGCGTCCAAAATAGTAAAATGTTTACGATCAGTTTCGAAATAAGCACGACCGACCTACAAATTTTTAATTTAGGTTTTATTAATTTTTATTGGAAAAATATCTATCGCTATAGAACAGACATGGTCATTTTTTTAGATAGATTTTAAAGAACAAAAAATGATAATTAGAAAATTTTAAGTTTCAATATACCTCAACAGTTTTGCCTTTGTCACGTTCTTCCTGATTTGTATCTAATGCCCATGACAGATACCATGTTTCCCGAGATTTTTCTTTAGCTTCTCTTTCATATTTTTCAAGAGTTCTTTTATCAACCATCCCTGTGAGATTCATGATCTGACCGCCAATAGTTGATTTCCCGGCATCTATAATTTTTTTAAAAAGTAGAAAAATACAAAATATTAAAGTTAAACTATATTGGAAAATCTAAAGATTAAAAATATTTTTGAGTAAAGGGTATAAAATACAAATGTTAGTTTTTGAAAGATACCTTTTCATTATAAAGTTTACTGTTTTGATCCTAAATTCTGAATTAAGAAATGCTAAAAACTTTTGTCCTTTTTAATATATCATTGTTTTTTTATTAAATTATTGCACAAGTTGTGAAAATTTAGAAATAATTGACAAAATTTTATTTTTCATTTCTTTAAATCAATAATGTTTGTATCTTTAAATAAAATATAAAAAATTAAGTATACATTTTGTAACTGAGTATGAAATAAAAATTGAATTTTTTTAATCTAATTTTTAGTGTTTAGTTTAAAATTGAAATGAATGTCTTAGTCATTAGTAAACTTACCAACATGACCTATAAAAACAACGTTAACATGTTCTTTTTTGCTTTTTAATTCATCTGCTTTATTATTTACTGTTCTTTTCTTAGGTTTAGGAGCAACTTCATCATCTTCATCATCAAGTTCCTCATCTTCAAGCTCTTCTCGTCCAATATCCTAAATTTTAAATAATTTTGTTATTTATACAAGATGATTAATTTAAAGAAGAAAAAATGTGAAAATCTTACCGGAGCAGGCGAAGGTGGATCTTCGGCAGCCTCCTCCCAGCTGTCTGCTGGAGGCGGAGGTGCTCCCCCAGGAGGTTCGTCACCTCCATCTGGCGCTGGAGGAACAACCGATTGACCTCCTGTCAAATTATAAATTTAATATATTAATTAATTTCATGTCAAAAGAAATATTTTATTTAACAATTAAAAAAAGAAAATTACCGATTTATATAAACTAAATATATAGATTGAATTATAACTATGTGATTGTAAAATATTTAAGAATGACACTAATCAGAATAAATATTAAGGCAATTAAAAAATTTGAAAGTAGAATATCATAGCGGTTCTTTTTTAAAAGGTCATAGCTAAAGTAGAACATTTTTAGTGTTGATAGTAAATATTAATCAGAAAATCTTTAAATAAGTAATATTAACAACTTATGTTAATATATAAAATAATTATATTAAATTCTTGAAAAATTCAGTAATAAATAAGTATAATCACTAAATCAATCAACATATGTATGAACAAAGGAATTTTAAGGTTAAAAGATAATAAAGCAGAATTTAATTACCATTTGTCACTGGGAGGTCCTGATCTGGAGATGAAGTTTGTTCAGATAGTGAATCAGTCGTTGGTTTCGACGTTAAAAAGGATGGAACAAATTCCGCAGCATTCACATTCAACGTGGAGAATTTCCCTGAAACATCTGCTAAATTCTCTGCACTGGAATCATTTGTTTCTGCTTGTTGTTCCCATGAATCTGGAGCACCGTTATTGTTACCATTAGACATTTTTATAGAAAATTAAGAAACAAAGAGGGTGACAAAGTTTATGAAAAATAAAATGGCTTAGAATGCGCGTTCGCGTGTTTCTTGCCAGAGAACCCACGATTCACGACTTGACCGGAAAAGCAAATGGCCGCCGCAAGTCTAGACATAAGCCAATCCGAGAACTCACACATCAAAAATTTCATTGATCATCAATATTTCAATAAATTAATATTAGAAGTTTTAAATATATAATTAATGTATTTGATTATTCTTAAACAAAATTATAATCTTTATTATTTTTTTTCTTTAAACACTCAATTGCCTAATGTTTCTTCGAACATTTTAATTTAAAATATGATTTAGAATTTTTCAAAAATATAATTTATATATACATAAATTTGTTATATTAATTTTTAATCTTGCTTAATCTTGATATTTTTCATACATTTAATTTTTATTTTTTCATAAACATTTATTTTACACATTATGGAATTTGAATTTTCAAATTAAATAAATATTAATAAATTATAACCTTAACAGGAAAATAAATGTTTTGACAGAATGAAATTTTATTTAAAAATTTTTAAATCATGTATAAGAAACCGGAATTTCTCTACAAAATGTTTTATAAAATTAAAACAAAGAGAATTGATTAATGACATTTTCCCAAAAAATGCAAGGTATGTCATAAAATTAAATAAATAATTGTTTATTCATAAATCATTTATTATGTAATATTAAAAAATTAAACAATATAAATGATTTAATATTAATTTTATAATTTTGTATCCTGTATAAATATAATACTAAACTTTATTTAAGAATGGATACATAAAAAATATATTGTTTTAAAATAAAATATGTGAGTTGTTTAGCTTTTTTAGTATTGGAACCTTCTTTTAATCATCAATCAAACATTATAATTATTACATATGTATTTGTTTGAATTGTTTGGACTTATTAGAAATAAACTTATTCTTTAATATTAATCTTATTTCAGTGAAGAAATTTCATCATTAACTTCTACACCTCAATGTATTTATGCTGGATTTGATCCAACTGCAGATAGTTTACATGTTGGAAATCTATTAATCTTATTTAATCTGATTTGGTGGCAAAGAGCTGGACACGATGTTATTGCTCTTGTAAGTTTATCTTTACTACTACTACTACTAAATTAAATGTTAAGAAATTAAATACATATTTTAGACATATAACAGATTAAAATTTTAAAATTTCAAAACAATAAATCATTCGAATATATTGTTTAAAAATTTGTATTTGTCAATAAAAAAAAATAACATTGGAATACTTTATTTATATATTTTTATTTATTTATTAAGGTAGGTAGTGCCACTGCTCAGATTGGTGATCCTAGTGGAAAAACCAATCAACGGGATAAATTAGGATTAAAAATTATTCAAGATAATTCTAAAGCCATTCGCAATAATATTGAAACAATTTTTAACAATCATCAACGTTATTTTTGGAAAGACAAAGAACTACTAAAACCTTTAAAGTAAGATTGATTTAATTTTTTTAATTATAAATATAATTTTGAAAATATAATTTTTAGAATAATTGACAATTCAGAATGGTATTCAAAGATGAATGCTACAGAACTTTGTGGTGATATTGGAAGACATTTGCGATTAGGAACTATGCTAGGAAGAAGTACTGTACAATCAAGGCTTAATTCCGAAGAAGGAATGAGCTTTGCTGAATTTTCATATCAAATGTTTCAAGCTTATGATTGGCTTTACTTATATAAAAATTTTAATTGTAAATTTCAGGTTTGTATAAACTACACTTTTAGTTTTATATATATATAACTTTAAATGATTTAGTTAATATTGTAAATTCATCAAAAATATGGCAGGAATAAATGTTCATAATTAAAATTTTGTATTAATTTTTTAAACTTTATAAGAAATAATTTATTATGAATTGATTAAGTGTGTTATATTTCTTTTGAAATGATAGTTAAAAGTTATGTTAAATTTATAGCCCATTTATTTAAATATATTAAATTCTTTGTACTCTCTTGGATATTTTAAAATATCTAAATAAATACATGGATTCATGAACCTGGAAGGTTAAATATTTTACATTATATTTCACGTGTAGTAAGAACTATTATGATAAATAATATTTAGAATATTAATTTTTTAATTTTCATTATTAGATTGGAGGATCAGATCAAATGGGAAATATTGTAGCTGGACATGATTTAATTTCTCGCATCACAAATTCGCAAGTTTTTGGTTTGTATTTGTTTAATATCATCATATTATAATAAAATAAAACTTTAAACTTTTTATCTATCTATTATAAATTCAAATAGATAATTCATAATTAAACAAAAATTAATATAATTTTTTTAAATTAATTTTGATTTTATTACTTTTGTATTTAAATCTGAATGTTTATTTCTTTATTAAATATAAAAATTTCTTTCTTTTCTTTGTATATTTTAAAGGTTTGACATTACCATTAATTACGAATGAATCCGGTGATAAATTTGGTAAATCTGAAGGAAACGCAATATGGTTAAATTCTTCAAAGACAAGCTCATTTGATTTTTATCAATTTTTTTTGAGAACTAAAGATTCTGAAATAGAACAATTATTAAAGTTTTTCACATTTGAAAATCTTGAAGAAATAAATGAAATCATGCAAGAACAAAATGTAGGTTTAATATATTAATTAGAGAAGTAATTATTTTATAATTTAGAGATTTAATAAATTTCATATTTTATTATTTTAGAAATCTCCTGAAAAGAGGATTGCTCAAACTTATTTAGCCAACAAGTTAACTTTATTGGTTCATGGTGGTTAGTAAATACTTCATTTTATTTATATATATTTTTTTAAGAATAAATCTAAAGCTGCAGAATGAATTTGGTATAGATGAAGTCATATAAAGTAGACAAACATAATATAACTATATAAGTACTTCTGGTATTTTTAATAATTTCACATAATGCATACATATTTAAGTCTCATTAATATTATTGATTTAGCTACTTTAATATTTTTTTATTTTATTTAGAAAAAGAAGCTGCAAGTGCTATCAAAATTACAGACTTACTTTATTCCAAAGAACCAAGCGTTTCATTAAAGCAATTTAATCCAAAAGAAATACGCCAGGCATTTTCTGGTGCAAATATTGTTTCTTTAAATTTTAGTCCCGATCTCACAGTTTTAAAAATGGCCTTACAAGCAAAATGTTTTAAAAATGAAAGTAATTATTGTTTTAAAATATTTTCATTTTCCGTAAAAGAAATCTTTAATTAGAGCTTAAATTATTTTCAGATGATGCAAAACGTATCATTACTGCTGGAGGATTCTCTATCAATTCTCAAAAAATTAAAGATGTTAATAATTTTGTAAATGATTTTAGACTTTCAAATGGAATAACTCTTTTAAGAGTTGGTGAGTATATCTAAATATTTTATTTTTTATCTATATATATATATATATATATATATAAAAGTCTATTTATATTTATAATAAAATAATAAATGAATTAATTAAATAAATTATTTTGAACCCCCTATATATTGATGTATATTTGAATTTATAATATTTAGTTTAAAGATACATCAGTATTTTGTATATTTATGATTTCTCAATAACTCTTCTAATTTGCTGTTTTTTGCATTATTTTCCCAATCATAGATATTTTGTAACAATTTACATAGTTAAAACATACTAATATTCTACTCTTATATGCATGATATATTTTATCATTGTTATTATATTTTATTTATTTTTTTAATTTCAGGAAAAAAAAATTATACAATTGTTGAATGGAAAAATTGATTTTTTTTTATAAAAAAAATCGTTAGTGATTCTTTTAAAGTTATATATATTTATATTTATGTATTTATTTTAAAATTTGTAAAAAAATAAATAAAAAATATATAAAACTCATTCTATATTTCTAAAGTTTTTATATTTTTTAAAAAAATTAATTATAAAATATTGTTATAAAAAATTTATATACAATTTTTAATATCTATATACAATATAAGATTTTAAAATAAAATAAATTTATTTTCTATTAAATCTTTTAACAATGAGGATCACCAAAACGGCGTCGACTAGATGGTATTGGCTCTCTATATTGAAGTTGATTAAGAACAATAGATTTTCCAGTTCTTGATATACTAGCCTCATACTCTGAATATCCAGGGAAGGAAGAAGTATAAAAATATATTGGATCTGGAGCTAAAATAAACAAGTGATAGTAATTGATTAAAAATTAACATATTTTATAGCATATTAAATTTACATAAGATTATTGTCTATAGAGTAATAATATATCACTAACAATAAACATAATTTAAATAGGAGTATATATCACACTTCAATTTATTATTAAACCTAGATTTTTTATAACCATTTAATCTCATGGCCCTTCAAAAATATTTTTTATATTTGTCACTGATATCAATATATACATAATATTGTAAAATTAAAGAATAAAACTTACTGACGCTAAATGTCACATCTTTTGCTGGTGCAGCCAATGGTTTTTGAGAAGGCATAAATCGGAAACTTGAAGGATCTCTCAATCCTTTACCAAGACCTAATTTTTGAGGTTTAACCGAAGTACCAACAGGGGAATCCATTGCCGTCATTAAAGGACGATATTCAACTCGAGGAAAACCTTTTAAACAAATATATAATGAACTAATACCCAGTATAAATATTTTATTTTTGAAAATATAGCATACTTGTGAATAAAATAAATTTGTAAACTCATGGTAGAAGAAAACATTACCTCTTTTTTTATAATCCATTTGACAAATTGACTCCAATTTTTCATCGGGCGTTCCACATTTGTCTTCTATAATCCAATTAGCAAGATGTTTCATCTAATAAAATTTTAATATTCATTCATTCATTCATTTGTTAATAATTGGAATTATTATTTAGATTATAATAATACTTTATTCCTCATTATACAATTTTATAAATTTCAATGACTCCACCCACCCCTCATACCTTGCATTGCTGTTTCTAAAACAACTAAATCATTTCTCTTTTTTTCCTTATTCTTAACCTTATTTCATTTTGTTTTAAATTGTTGATACGTGAAGCGCTTAAAAACCAAAATTATCCATAAACAAGTGTTATTTCCAAGTTTGCGAAATGAAGAACAAATGAAAATACTAACACTTCGAAAAAAATATAGATTAGATTCACCAACAGTTTTGTTTATGTCAATTTTAAGTCAAACTGCCAGTATTGTCAGGGTAGTGTCAAATAGTTGTTGCAGGAGATCATTTTTAAAAATAAAAATAATATTCTTTCAATTTCTCTTCCATTTTGGGAACTATTCAAACGACTCTCCCACCTATCCATTATTAACACCATTTATTGAAAATATATTAACTCATTATATATATATATATATATAATCTTTCCTTATATAAGTTTTTATTCCCACCATATTCTTTTCCTAATAGATCATAAATATTTATATACATGTATATTGAAAAAAAAATTTATAAAATGGAACAAACCGTTTCTCGAGTTGCCATAAGTTGACAAAATTGTCTTCGTTCTCGATCAGCTAAACATTTATATCGGTGGATTTTGACGTCCGGTTGATGAACATCGCAAGAACAGGTACCTGCTTGTGGTCTTGCCAAAGAGAATCCAGGAGGTTTCGTAACAAGTGGAGGAGCTTGTGGTCTAGAAAAAAAATGTTTTTTTATTATTTATGCCACTAAAACCACCCATTAATTAGATGCGGAGAAAAGAAGATTATTTTGAAAAATAAATATTTAAATAAATCGTTTAAAAAAAATTATCATGAATATTAAATATGATCCACCCTCGTATATTTATATGATTACAATTAGATAGAAAATTTACATATTTTAATAATTTTACTTACATAGCCACCATTGGCTTAGGATAAGGCCATACGAAATCATGTCGAACGGTGGTTTCAAAAGAATCCATATTAACTTATTAACAAGAAATTTTGACCACACGTTCCAAAATAAGAAATGACAAAATATTTTATTTGTTTTTATTGATTTTTGATATATAAATATTTTTTTTTAATGATAATAATCTCATATATAAAATTTTTAAAACATTAAATATTTTTTAATGTAATAATAGAACGTTATATTTTTAATTAGAAATAAGTTAAAGAAATAATTCAGATGAGATTATTTAACGTTTTAGATTTTTCAAAAAAAAAATCAAATCAAAATTAATTAAATTTTATTATGCCTTCAATTAAAATTTTTTCAATTATGGTTATAAATTTTTACTTTCTTTTTCTTATATTCTGTTTAACATGTAAACTGATGAATAAATAGGTATAAATGTTTATTTTATTTTCAAACTAAAAATTTCACCCTTTAAGATTTCAACTGAAATTTATATTTTATAAATAAATTAGTACACCATCATCGATTTCCACATTAATCTCATTTTCCCATATCAGCTGAATTATATAATTAAGTATATACAATTAACTATCTTTAAAATAAATTTATCTTTGTTAGTTTGAAAAATAAATGAAATTTGTAAAAAATAAAAACTTAATTTTTTTTTTCAAAAAATTACTATATAAAATATTTTAAAAAATTTCCAATAGTTCCTTGATGGTAAATCTAGTCGTATAATTTCATATAGTTTTGAATTTAAATATTCTATTATCTCTTAAATAGGAAGTATCTTATAGATTAGGATTGGTAATTATTTTAAAATCTTTATAAAAAAAGATGTTATCCAAATATATTTCGAAATTTAATTATTTATTTCGGCAATAAAATACTGATTGAGAAGATCATTTAATTTTAAATTCGAGAAAAGGCCAAATAATTTGATTGTATATTTATTTATTCTCTTAATTTAATTCTTGATGAACTCAGGGTCATATAGTGATAAAACTTCAGTCAATAAATAAAAATTCCCTTGTGTGTTTACCTGTTGTTTCTGGCTGAAAATTAAATTATCACTATGCAAGATGACACCTTTATAACCGTGCTAACAAGTGTTTTATAATATGTAATAGCTTTGATAGCGGAAGTTAAACTATAACGCCTGTGGCGTAGAACTAACATCATTTACTTTAGAGTTCCTACTTTAGGTCCTCGGTTCTTCTTTTACTTAAAAGATTAATTATAAAAAACATCGAACCTTTTTTCGGCATCGAAAGAGCCATAAAGATTAGAATGAGAGGAGCACAATAGATAAAATAAATTGTTTTTATATAGACATAATCAAAAATAGTAAATATAGATATAGAACATATATTAATTTTTCAAATTCTAAAGATGTAAGTTGTTCAACACAATATCTATTATTTAGTATAAATTAAATAACTCGTCAAAAAAAAAATTCCATATTTTAATTTATTTAGTCTTTAATTCAAATATTTATTTTAACAAAATAAATAATTTTATTATAAAAAAGAAAAATTAATCTTAAGGCGTTTGAATCTCAACTAGCCTTCGTAATTACACAGATAATAATATATATATAATTACTAATCTTATTATTTAATATAATAAATATAATATAATAATTAAATTGTCATAATTTGAATAAATCAAATTGCGTAAAAAAATATTTATTTCTTGAGTTCTTAATATTCTGAACAAAAATTTGAAATAATAATAATGGATTTCAATGATTAATAATTGTGATTTTAAATTAAGTTTACAATTTAATTATTTTATTTGATTTTGTTTTTTTTGATATCGTGAAACATTTTCAAATGAATCTTAGTAATTTTCCGCGTGAAGGCGCCACATATCAATTTGGAATTATTCGAACCACATTTGCACCATTTTCAAAATATTTCCAAATTTCCTTACCCCAAATTAAAACGAAATTATAAGTATATACCTATATTTGAATAATATTTTTTATATTTTAATTATTATTATTATTAATTATATACTTATATATATTTCAAAACGTCTCAGTTAAGGAATAATAATGTTTCTCATAAATTTTAATAATAATAGAAAATTTAAAATTATGAAAAATAAATAAAAAATACATAATTTACAAAATTATAATTGAATGTTTTTGATTATTTAATATAAAAATAAAAATTTATTTTATTAATTACTATTTATATATAGGGTAAATGTGTACCAGTAGTTAGTTGGCACTTGTACATTTAATATCGGATAATATCTGCCTAAACATTTCTAAGTACGCGCTATATGAAAGTAATTCCTTATCTATTGAAGATATGTAAATATAAAAGTTTTGAGTCACCGCCTTAGTAAACGGCATAACAATTACTTACTTTTTATAGAATCGAACAAATGAATATTTTAATATTTTGTTCTTCGAATGCTTAAGGAGGCAAATCACTAATTTTTATTTTTATTTTTTAATAGTGGCATCAATAATAAATATTATTAATTGAGTGTCCATATTACCTAATTTTAATGTGTCAACTATAGTGCTTTTAGATGCTAATGTTAAAAAAAATATAAAAAATAAAAGAAATAGAAAATTGCATTAGTATGCAGATAAATTCTTCATTATTAATCAATGAATCATATCACCCAAATCTCAAATTGATATCTGATAAAAATCAGAAGATATCAAATTTTTCTCATAATGTTGTCCTTATAGTGTCAACTACTGGTACATTCGCCTTAACTTATATTTGTAATTTCTAGGTTCATTGGAAATTTTTTAAATTGAAAGTTTTATAAATAAATATTGAAAATTTGAATTAAAATTAAAATTTATCATAATGCTACTTTTAACAATTTCATTTGATTTGAATTTATGAAGTTCAACTACAGTGTGGCTCTTCATATGTAATAAATAAAAAGTCGGTATGACCTATGGGATGGCGAACTTTTTTATCGTTCGTAACACAAAGTTATAAAAAGTCATTATGAAGTAACAAACGTGTCACAATAAAATTGCTTTCACTATCAAGAAAAAACTATTTTTCCCCTCAAAGACACAAATAAAGTATAATAAGTTGACCTGTGGCCAGGTCCGAACCGACCGACGGTTTGAAGTAAATTAATTAGCAGCTACAGAAACAATTTCAAATAATTTTAATATATCTATTAATGTAATAAAAAACAGATTTGGATACATAAATAATAAATATAAACATTTTTAATTTTATTTTATTTATAATATATATGCAAGACCAGGCTGTGACGTCATCAATGGCTGGATGACGCCATATAATTTTAAATCAAGAAAAAACTAATAAATATGATTTTCCCGAGGATAAAACCAATACAAAGTGCATGATTCGTGGTGATATGTAAAAAAATCTCCTCATGTGAAATTTGGTGTGAAAATAACCCTTCCCTTCCTATCGTCGATCGCTCGGTTTCCGGATTTGCACCAAAAGTTGATCAATTCATCCCACTGATGCATTAAGTAAATATACCAAATTTCATCAAAATCGGTTGAGCCGTTCAGGCTGTACACATCTATACGGATAGACGGACGGACGGACAGACATCATGCTAAATATACTTTTTTCTGTTAAGAAAATGCATGATTCGTGGAGATATGTAAAAATCTCCACATGTGAAATTTGGTGTGAAAACAATACCTCCCTTACTATCGTCGGTCGGTAAAAAGGAGATGTAGAAAATAAAAGTTAAAATTTTTATTAAGTATAGATATATTTGATAACAAAATACTTATTAAATACATATTAATTAATTAATAAAATTAATTAAATTTATTAAAAAAATAATAAGGCATTG